>OX101747.1:4368003-5775003 GCA_944452665.1 Stenoptilia bipunctidactyla
TCTTTTTTCAGGTATTTAGCATCGGGGTGTTCCATGAAAGATTTACACTATTCATACAAAGTTGGAGTATCGACTATAAGTGGTATCATCTGGGATGTTTGCTGGACTCTGTGGCATGTCCTTCAGGGAGAATATCTTCAAACGCCTTCTACAGAAAGTGAATGGATGAAAATAGTGGAAGGTTTTGAAAGAAAGACTAATTTCCCTCATTGTTTAGGTGCAATTGACGGGAAACATATAAAAATCTTAAAGCCTCCTCATAGTGGATCCATGTACTTCAATTATAAAGATTTTTTTTCAATTGTGCTACTTGCGGTGGTTGATTCGGAATACAGATTTATATACGTAGACATAGGATCATACGGAAAAGATTGTGACTCATCCATTTTGAAAAATTCCATCTTATGGAAAAAAGTTAATGATGGTTCGCTGAATATACCCAAACCAATGCCATTATTAGAAGGTGGAGAAAGTACACCTTACGTATTTATTGGCGATGAGGGTTTTGCTCTACATAATAATTTACTTCGCCCTTTTGGAGGAACACATTTAAATTTACGTAAAAAAATCTTTAATTACCGCCTGAGCAGAGCAAGGAGGTACGTGGAGTGTGCTTTCGGTATCTTAGCGGGAAAATGGAGAATTCTACATAAGGCTATTGATGTTTCTCCAAATTTATTGACAGAAATCATAAAAGCATGCATTGTATTACACAATTACGTTCGTGAACATGATGGACACAATTTTGAAGATGTGGCAAATCCTCCATTATTTGAAAATATTCAAAGTACGTCAGTTCGAAATGTTCAAGCAAACAGCGTAAGGTCCACTTTTAGTGACTATTTTTTATCAAACGAAGGATCAGTCCCATGGCAAAACGAATATATTTAGAACTAAGCAGAGTAAATTAAAATATGTTGTAACGCAATTTTTATTATTAATAATAAAATGTACATACCTAAGGCTTGTCTTGTTTTTTCTTCCAATGTCTCAAAATTAGGATCCATTATTAACATGATTCCCTTCCAAGCCGCTTGAGTTGCGACGCGATTTTTATAAAGTTCCAAAGTTTTATCCCATAAAACGGGATTTTGCTCCACTAAAGAAATCAATAGTTCGTTATCTATAGAAGATTCCTCAACCATTTTGAATAATAACACCCCAAATCAAACAATACGTGCCACCCGTACAAAAGACGCTCAGGTACTAAACGCTATAAAAAACGTATGACATCGTGTCGTGTGAAGGAGACAAAGCTATACCATATGCCACTGCGAACCGAATACGTCAAAATTCATTCGATTTGCTTGACAAGTCCGTTGAGTATGCGTTTAACGTATAAGCGGTACACGTTTTTTTGCAGTACAATCGACGTGTGAATGGATCTATGTACGTTGTATGTTCACTATTTATACGTTAAGACGTACACTGCAAAAAAACGTGCAGGACAATGCCGTGTGAACGAAGCCTTAGTCAGAAAAAAATTACATAGGTTTTCAACAAAATTTTATCGTTTCTTTTGCTTTGCCTAATGGAGATGACTCATCCATCATTAATTGAATATAAAACGGTAAAAAATAAAAATCTTCAATTCTACAGGTAATAAACGTCCTAGAGTCGGCAGTGATGAAGACACTCAGGATTTGTTTGAAAAGTCTCGCAGCCGCGAAATGTTATCTTCTGTAATATTTCAAAATATCCAGTCACCAAGCAAGAGCAATAAGGCAAACCTTGAGCGCCAACATCAGGCTCAGAGGAATCAGAAATGTGAAGCCTGTTCAAAGTTAAGGGATGACAAGAGGAACGAATATTTCACATTTCTCTTACTTGAGGAGTTAAAATACATCAATCTGTGCATGCGCAGCCGGGCCCATGTGAAAATTTTAAATTTTTTGAATAGTTTAAAAAATGATCACACTGATGAATTTGAATTAACGGAAACCGAAAAATGTTAAACAATGTGGTAAATAAAACTAACTATTAATAGCTGTCTGTTGTTTTATTAACTTAATTTTTTGAATAGTTTAAAAAATGATCACACTGATGAATTTGAATTAACGGAAACCGAAAAATGTTAAACAATGTGGTAAATAAAACTAACTATTAATAGCTGTCTGTTGTTTTATTAACTTAATTATAATTCTACAAGGTCATACGAGATCGTTTATGGTAATTCTTACTACATGGTTCCAGACACAAATAAACTTTACATATTTTACACATATATCTTGTGTATTTTGGTTTCTTTTGTTGTGCGCACATCTTGCTGCGCTGTCTTTTATCATTTGGTATAGATACAGGAAAATGTTCAATCACTTTATCAGGTAAGAAGCGACAAGGGTCGTTCGATGCACCAGGTGATACTGCAGGCACATCTCTGTAATCTATTACTTTATATTTTGCAATTATTTGCCTTATAACTTCCAACTGAAAATCACAAAATGGTTTATTTGGACAGTTATTTATAACTTTGAATGTGTAAAACGCGTTCAACATACACATATCAATTATGCGAAATGCTAATTTTAAGTACCATCTTCTGGTTTTTCTGACACACGACAAACTACTCATCATCATGTCCGTTGTATCCACTGATCCCATATGACTCGAATAATCTATTATACATTCTGGCTTTAAAACAGGTAGGCCTGTTGCTCTGTCTTCCTTATTTGAAGGAATTTTTTTGGCGTCATGCATAGTGCTGATCATTGTCACTCCTTTTTTATCTTGCCATTTTAAAGTCATTAAAGGTGAGCAATAGTAGGCTTCAACCTCTCCCCTCCGAAGCTTTTTAAATTTAGGCATACCTTTCCTATTTTTGTTGACAGTACCACATGCATATGTTTGGTTTTCGTATAAATATTTAAACAGTTTTGGACTCGAGTACCAATTGTCAACATATAATTGCCTGTGACAATCGAAATAATCCCGAAGAAGAGTAATTACGACTGAACCGCTCACTCCTAATTCAGTTATATGTTCAATATCTGTTTCGGTACCACAGTATACTACAAAATCCACTATGTATCCAGTGTCCACATCACATAATACAAATAACTTGATCCCGAAACGATTTCTCTTCTTTGGTAAATATTGTTTGAAAACTAAACGGCCTTTGAATGGGACAATACTTTCATCGATACATAGTTTTTGATGAGGTATTAAAATTTGTTTAAACTTATTTCGCGCATGATTAATCATAAATTGTATTTTGTGTAACCTAGGTAATCTATGATTCGAACTTGTAGAAAAAACTGCGGTGAAGTGTAGCATAGACATGATCAAGCAATACGTATTTCTATTCATAGTTTTATGAAAGATTGTTGAGCTTAACAGCGGATCGGTGCTCCAATGCTCTTCAATAGTAAGTCTTTTATTTCTTGTGAACAGCATTGTTATCCCAAAAAATAAATAAATTTGTTTGATATCAACGTCTCGCCAATCACGGGTTCTCGATTGTTCTCGGATATCAGTATTTCTTATGTAAAATTGGTGATATTTATTAGTGCAATTGACTAATTCTGTTATCATGGCTTCGTCGGCAAAATTTTCAAAGAATTGCAATTCCTTTGAATCGGCTGAACAATTTAATTCAGATGTGAATCCAGATAGAAAATCGTTGAAGGGCTGTAAGATTGGAGCAGTCTCCTCATTGGTCCAACGAAAATCTGCGTCATGGTCTTCCTAAAAAAGGTAATGTCAATATTTATATCATGAAAAAGGCTATAGAATAAAAAAACCGCACTCGAATGGGTTCGTCCGTTTGGGCGCTACGATGCCACGGACAGACACACAGATACACACGTCAAACTTATAACACCCATCAACTTTTGCGTCGGGAGTTAAAAGAAGACGTAATGAATTAAAAAATTACCAAAGAGTAAAGAGATATATAGGGAATCATATCAATTACATATTTAGGTGTTTACGCACCTGTGACTCATCCATTTCCATATCATCCTCTGATACAAATTCTTCTGTTTCGTTCTCCAAGCCTTCTAAAATTCTAATTAATTCTTCAGCGCTCGACATTTTGCTTCCTAACTCCAACACAATTACGCAGTCAAATAGATTTTTGTACTTACCTACATCTATGATTACTTATTAACATTTAACATAACACAACTACCCTCACTATTATCAGGTTGTTTCCGTTTATGACGTCACAAGCGGTTGCGAATCAGCAACTCCGGCGGCAGACATCGTTATTATCATTGCACATGCTAGTGTTGTAGCTACTTGCTTCGATTAAGTACCTCTTTATTTTCGTCCATACATAATGCAATTAGCGATAAGTGAATTCGGAGTTTTGGTTATAAAATTATTAAGATCATCAAAACATTTCCATTCAGCATTACGACGACAATGAGCCCGATAGTGACCAATATTGTGGATGTCTGTAACATCGCCGCCGGACGGTAAAAACTCAATTAATCCTAGAACTTCGTATTTTGTATTATTTAGTGTTATTTCCATAGGTACGTCTTTAAGACAAATTACATCAGTTTGATTTAGCTCAAAAGATATTATATTACTTAGTTCGTATTTTAATGTTCGTATGCCGTTGCAGTCATTACGTCTACATTGTACAATATTATTTTCTTCACATAACATAGACTCTGCAGATTGATTGAGCATTGATATATTTGGCATGTTAAAATTAAGTGGCAAAAAAGCAATTTTTCTTTGTACTTTGTTAATGCCACATTCAGTATTCGTACATGATTCTTGTACAGAGGCACTGTAAATTGCGTCGATCAAAATATTCTCAAAAATATAAGCTATATTGCATTCGCAAGAGATGAAAACTTTATGATTAATATCAGTTTTTTTAAAATATGTCTGAAGAAGTTGTGCACGGTACTTGTATAAATCTGTTCTGGTAGTTTTGACATCAATCATTTTTTTTATGAACTGACAAAATTCGTTTTGATGATTGAGTACATGAGTATTTAAAAACCCTTCAACACACCCTACTGCAATGACTTGTGCAACCGAGTCGAATGCGCAAGTATTCGATATGTGTAAATCCTTCATGACAGTTCGTAGTCTTGTTCCATTTAACAATAGTGGCACAGGTTTATGCATTTTCATTCTTTTTTTCTTCGTGGCCTTTCGAGCGTCACCTTTGCCCTTCCAATTTTCAGAAAACGATGGAGTTTTAGAAAAAATTGAGTCTGTTGGGAAATCATCTTCTGTTTTATTTACCTTTGCTTTCGTATTTTTTTTTCTTTTTAAGTCACCCTTTTCTGTAGTTTCTACTTTACCTATAGCTTCTTTTAATTCCCCATCTATAAAATCTGCATGTTTGACGATAAATTGGTCCAATCTCAATCTATTGGATTTCACATCAATATGACATAAGTATCTCTTGAGCGTTTTAAAATAACTTTCCACGTTGGATGAAGACGCAGTTTGGTTTTCTGAATTATTTGTATTGGAATCATCACATTTGACCACAACGGTAGTTTCTGTACTAACCGGGTTAGTGTTGGTATAAAAGTAGGCATGTAAAATAAGTTTTCATGTGATAAGGAGTCATCATCTGTTAATGTAACTAACAAATTTTCACGATCTAATTTGTCCTGATACCATTTGGGAAATGTAAGTTCCTCTTTAACGTCTTTAACTTCTTCCAATATAAGTTGTTCTGGCAAACTATAATGTTCCAAGTCTTTATAATCTGGAAGATTCATGGTATTACTGAATATTTTTAACCTTGTTTTAGCTTCATCGCATGGAGATCCAATACTATCGTATTTATTGAGAGCTACGGTTATTATATCTAAAACTGTTTGTTTTGCAGTTCCATAGTCATTTAGATTTTTAAGATACAAAATACACTTACAATAAAACGCTTTAGTTCTTTGGTCCACATTCCGAAAACAGTTAAGGTTGTATATCGTTTTTACAAAGTGGCTTGTGTCGATGCGAACATATAAGGCGTCGGGTGATGTCTCATCAGCGTCAAGTTTCCTGAACGATTCTACAAGATAATCATTAGTACACTTATGTTCAGTAAAAGCTTTGATCGTGGCTCCTATTAGAGCTGAAGATTGGTCCAAAATCACTTCGTTAGGAATTGATTTCAGATTTTTCCAAGTTTTTAACCAGTTTAATATAGTATCCATTGTCTGGGAACTAGAAATCATTTGAGCAACCGGAACACTTCTTTTATTTTCTTCGCTGTACATTATAGCAACGTACAGCAAACAGTAATTTTTTACAATTAAATCAGTTTCCTTAAAAATGCTACCAGTTGCGTCGATGCTCAGTGTAACTCTGTGGTTTTTATGATATTGATTGTAGTATATTTCTTGTGACGTAGACCAATAGTAAATATAAAAATGTGGATGAATTGTTATGTGTTTAATGTAATCGTTATAGGGTTTTACGGTTTGAGCCATGTACAATAAAGCCAAAATTGGATCTTTATGGTAATACTCACTAAGATTACTTTCATGTTTTATCTGTCGTAAAGTTCCATGTGAAGGAAGATGGGAAGGCTGTGGATCCCCAACTTCCATTGCGTAACTAATTAATTGTTTATGAACTGTTATCGGAGACTCATGTTTCATTACTTCCATCAATTCTTTGCGCTTTATGGGTGACAATTTGATTTTTTTTCTTATATTATGTTTAACATTTTTATCAAAATCTGTAATTAAACTGTTGCAAGACGCAATATTTTCTGTAGGATATGTAATCACTATTTTTATTTTAGCATTGCATTCTTTACATGCACCGAGAAAAGTCACTCTTTCATTGCATTTAACATAATAGGTTTTAAAGCACCAACTGCAAGGAGATTTCGTCTTTTCCCAAATTTTTTCCCTTAACAAGTCTGCCCACTCATATTTAGGTAATATCCACTTTTTTTGTTTAACTGGATTATTGGCTCTCATACGAACAAAGCATTTTGAGATTGGCCGAATTCTCCTCCATTGATATAAATCAAGTGAAAAATTGAAAGATTTACCTTCTTCAGTACATGTAGTTTTATCCACGACGTAAAAAAATTCTTCGTGATTTTCTTCTTCAATCTCTTTTTCTGCATCAACATCTTTCGTAATTAATGTATCTTCGTCTTCCGTTTTATTCTCTGAACCTACATAATTTTTATCTTCACTGTTTTCATCCTCCACGGGAAAAAAGTATTCAAAATTTCTTTTAATCGATAAATAAAGTGCTTTAGGTGATATTTGTCGTTGAAGTTCACTAGACATTTTTGAAAATATTTCACTACACGGTGAAGGTAAATCATGAATCGATGGGAAATGTTGTTTGTATTTACAAAACACTTTTTTCTGTTCGTTTAAATCAACAACATTCTTTTTTCCGCGTTTCATCGTGATTAATTCTATATGTTCGCAATGAAAATTATATTAATGAAAATAAAGTTATCTGCGTATAATATAATATAAACTATGAAGCTCGTATGATGAATCGGAAAACAGAGTGCAAATTACAAATTGTTTATCAACTACCCGCAACATACTTTATCATGAATGTGCATTTACGAAGCTAGTTGCGGACGGTTGCTAGTAATTTATTAATATAATAATAATTATTCGTGTGCATTTAATTAGTAATTAATAAATATCCGTAAAACATAAATGTATAGATACCTAACTATATCAACATATCATGATAATTATCGTGTTTCCTTATACACAAGACACGGTTGTTTTATTTCTCAGGAACTATCCCACTGATCAAGTGTGTGTTTCTATTTATTTGAGGTACTTTTTAGGTACAATTTTTTGGTGTAATCACATTTTATGAGTAATGCTTAAATAATAAAATATTATAGAACACCCGCCATCTTGATATCAATATGGCGGGTGTACCTTAATTTCGAAATAATTTCGTTCTGAAGGAGGTACAATTTTTTTTAAGCTAGGTACAAAATAGTTCGTTATAGGTACATTTATTTGGTAATTGGTATAATTTAATTCGCTATGTTACACCCGCCATTTTGACTCTCACCACTAAGTGATTCCACCCACTAATTTGACCCACTAGTGGGACCACGAGGGAGGTTTATTTCTCGTGGACCCACTAAGTGATTTCCGACTCATGGTACCTACTAATTCATTAATTTACTATAGTAGGACAATGCACATAATGTACCAAACAAACATTGAACCATAAACTAGATTGTATCACAATTTGGATCAAGCCGCGCTAAAAAGTCATTATCCACATTATTCATGCCTGTGCCTGCTCATGGGCTTAATTAATACCTACCTAGCTGTAAACTGTTTACCAATAGAAGTTTGGATCAGAAAGTAAATAAAATGTAAGGGCAAGCCACACAAACTTCCACACGTAACAAATAAATATTACTTTTTAAAAGACAAATGCAATTTAATAATAGTTAATAAAAAATGTTGAGTCAACGCAATTTTTCAAGAAAATGACCTAATGAAATATCTCCGTGAATAAGTTGGAATTGATATTCCATTATATCATTATCATGCTCTATATATTCTTGGCGGCGAGGCGATGCTTCCGATATATCATCTTCTTTCTCGCGTAGGATGTTCAATAAACGTAATAACGATTTCGGATATCGCTTCTTCACTTCTTTGTTCAGTTGAGAGTGCCAGCTCTCTACTACGTTATTCGTCCTGTGTCTTTCCCCATACACATTCCACTGCGATATGTACTCATCATTTTTTAACCAAGTACTTTTCATGTATCTTAAATTAATGCATTTAAATTGACAGTGTCATATTAAAAATCTTCATACAGCCAGATACATTATTTATGATTCATGTTACGTAAGCAACCTCCATAGATGAACTAAATAAAGTTTCAGCTACATCATACATATTATTATGTTTGAGATGCATTATGGGCATATTGTTGCTTATCACCTGGATACGCATTTCCTGCTTGATAGTACAAAATCTGGTTAGTTGCGAATCTGGTAAGCTGAGAATCTGGTTAATTAAGAATCTGGTAAATTGAGAATCTGGTAAACTGCTCATAAAGGAAACGATCCATTTTATCCGTTTTGGGTTTTTCATCATCAATATACGCAACGCCATCCGATACCAGGACCATAGGCAATAATGGCAACGCTGTGAAGAGCCCAATGATTCTCCTTTCTTTTTTTGATTTTATTTTAATTTCTTTTGCTTTCTTCCATAATGATTTCGTAAAATGATAATAGCATTTTTTTAGCATGATTTCCGGAAAAATGTCTAACAACGCATTTGCGGCTGCTGTTTCGAAGTCTAAATGTACTTTTTTAGAGTTCCAGGAAGTCTGAGATTTAATCATTTGGAATAGAGCATAATATGATTTCTGGTCTTTATGGGTCATTAAAGCGTATACTAGAGGTATCACGTGTGTTTCAGAAGCAGATTTAGAAATATCACCATGTATACTATAAAGCTGCGTGAAAGGACCTGGACAGCTCTGGAATGTGCCGTCTATAAAAAATTCTTCAATTTCAGTTAAATATTTTCTGTTGGCCAACGAGCAAAATATTATAATGCGGCAATTTTCGAAATAATAATCGGAAAGAATAAATTCAGAATGAGTGGACGGGATGGTCACTTTGTCAATCTCTTTAAAATTAGTGCGATTGCGATGTGAATACAAACTGGTTTGAATATTTTTTAAATCAGGTATTTTTGATACAAAATGTATACCGTCACATTTTAATGCGTTTATTGCTTGTTTGTATATTTGTGGGACTGGAGTATCACTAAGGCGAGTTTCCACTTTCATTTTAGCAATAGATTCATCCACTGCATTCTTACCAAAGTCCGCCGTGCAGCCGTGGCTATTTCTTTTAATAATCTGTGTACCCTGGATCAAAGTGAAATCACATACATGAATATACTTAATGGCAAAGTAAAAAAGTAATCCCTAAGTTTCGAAAACATTTTGTAAAATTATCCTACCTACTTATAGATAAATGCGTATACATATACCTTGATAGTAATTGAACCACGGCACTTCTCTTTTTTTGCTTTACTGCATTTCCATATAGAATTTCCACTTTTATAGTCTCGGTGTTTATAAAATTGTCGCCCCTCGAACAATAAAACTCTTCCACATTTTCTTTCCACAAAAATTAAATCATCCATTTTCCTGACTTAAGTATGCTCAATCAATTAATTTCCTTCATTGGCTTTTCTTTTCAGAAAAACGTGCAAATGATTTGCAATTCAGATGACAAACATAAACAGTTTTTTTCATTTGTTTCTCATCTGTCACGTTGCAATAAAATAGATAAGAAGTTCCTATGTCAATGACTAATTATAAATATTACATACAACCAAAGAGAATCTATCCCAGGAAATGTTGCATAAACTTGTATGCATTATGCTTAGTCCTACAAAACTGAAGTGATTGAATGCTCTATATGTGGATTGTACCCGCATCAATTGTGATACAATCTAGTTTATGGTTTAATGTTTGTTTGGTACATTATGTGCATTGTCCTACTATAGTAAATTAATGAATTAGTACCATGAGTCGGAAATCACTTAGTGGGTCCACGAGAAATAAACCTCCCTCGTGGTCCCACTAGTGGGTCAAATTAGTGGGTGAAATCACTTAGTGGGTCCACGAGAAATAAACCTCCCTCGTGGTCCCACTAGTGGGTCAAATTAGTGGGACGACGAGAAAACAGGGTTTATTGTCGTATCTGGAAATATTCTCCGAACAGCATTCATAGCGGATTTTTCATAATCCAACAATATCTTAGATGGAGTCCAGTTTGGAAATCTTGTTTTAATTATATCAAACAATGTTTGATAAGTTTTAGCTGTTTTTCCCTGAAGAAAGGCAAAAAACAACGGAATCACTTTTTTTGTGTCAGCATTGTAACCGTGGATACTATAGATTTGTTGGAAAGGTAGCGGGCATGCTTTGAAAGTACCATCGAGTAAATAAACTTCAAAGTCTTGTAAAATACTTCCAGTGTCCGGTGAACAAAAAATGAGAATTCTGATCTTATCATTATAGTCACCTATTAGGTATTTCTCGAACTTCTCGGGCACTATCACGTCCTTGGGCAGTTTATGTTGAAGTTTGGGAACTTTCAATTCATTATTTCGTGCATTGTACAAGCCACTTTTGATATTTTCATATGTCGGCAGCTCCGCAATCATATCCAAACCATCATCCTTTAGTTCGCATATTGCTGCTTCAAATTGTTTTTGAATAGGATCGTAATTCTCGCAAATTTTTTTCTATAACTGAACCATCTTACGAGATATGATATACTAGCTTTATCCCGCAACTTCGTATGCGCTTAACTAACTACCCTTCTCGTGGAAATTTTAGAAACTATACAACCAGACTACCACTGAAAGAGCCTTTATACCAAATATCACACCCATGCACTCAAGGAATAAGTTTTTTTCATACAAACTAAAAATCATATATTTCCCATGCCCGTGGGAATTTTGGGAATATTTTTCGTAGCACAACCAGTCACTCTTTGAAGAACCTTCATGCCAAGTATCACATCCGTACAATCAAGGAATAAGATTTTTCATACAAACTAAAAAGTCCAACTCCTTCCCGTGGGAATTTCGGGAATTCCTTCCATAACATAAACAGACACATATTGATGAACCTTTATATCAAGTATCACATCCGTGCACTCAAGGAATGGGATTTTTTCATACAAACTAAAACATCATATATTTCCCGTTCCCGTAAGAATTTCGGGAATTACTTTCATAACACAACCAGATACACATTGAAAAACCTTTACCCCAAGTTTCACATCGGTACACTCAAGGAATAAGATTTTTCATAGAAACTAAAAAGTCCTATATTTCCCGTTCCCGTGGGAATTTCGGGAATTCCCGCCTTAGTGCACCTCTACATCCCCTAAAGAATGTATGTTCCAAATTTCAGCTCTCTACGCCCAGTAGTTACGGCTGTACGTTGTCTGTCAGTCACTCAGTCACTTTGTACCTCAGTCACTCAGTCAGTAACGGAACAGTTTTATATATATTGATTTAGCAGCATTTGGTACACAGTCTGAGATGTGGGGATTACCTTTTATCAAGATTTTTTCGAGACTTAGTGTTAAATTTCCCTTACATTGCTTGGTATGATTGCAATGCCAAAATGTATTACCCTCAACATATGTTTTTCGGAGATGGTATTCCCGGTCTTCAAAAATTAATTTTGTCCCTCCTCGTTTAGTAGGAATAAACTCCATCGTTATTTACAAAAAGAGGACAATAAAATTACTTCTTCAGTATGACTTTCCACAACAATAAACATTTGACACTTGAAACGCATTATCTATCACCTTATCTATGACAGTGAAAACTAGCCAGCAAACTAGCACCATACAGTTCCTATTATTATACAACATGTTCGACAGTCCCGATTGAATGTTTGAACTCATTATTCCGAAAAAGTACCAGGAGACCATACATGAATAGGAGGTTCTGGTTGTGAAAATGGATAATAAAGTATTGTTTGATAACTGGTTATGAAACAGTGAAAAAAAGTCTTTTTTCATAACCAGTTATGAAATCTTGGTTATGAACGTGGACGAAGGGGTCATGTCCAGTAGATGGTAGAATAGCCTCATGGTCCACTTTCTAGACTTAATGCGTATGCGATAGCGTCCTATAAAGCTGTCCATCAAATCTACGCCACCCATGTGGGCGTTATAGTCTTTGATGTTTTTTGGACATGAAACTTGGATATTTTTCTTCGATTTCTTGTCAAACCGTGTAATTGTTTCAGCTGGTTCGCAACCTACATAGGTGGACAATAACAATACTTGTTTGTTATCCTTCCAGCTAGTAGTGCAGAAATCCATACCCTCGAACGTGGCTACATTTTCATGGAATGTTCCTCTAGGTACGTTAGATTTCAGAATTTCTTTCTTGTCGGGCAACTTGCAAGATTTACCTAATCTATTTCGTTGGACAGTTCCAAGACAATAGATGCCTTCCTTTGTCAGGTGGTGAAATAAAGGAATGTTTGTATAAAAATTATCGAAGTAAATTACATGATTTACTTTCCTTGGGACTGCTCTCAATAATCTGATAACTGTGTTGGACACAACGCCCAAGTCAGGTTCGTTTGGCAGTCTTTCCACGTTCTTAGCACCTGAGTACACTTCGAAGTTATAGGCGTATCCCATCAAACAACATAAGACATAAAGTTTGAGACCCCACTTATGGGGTTTGTTAGGCAGATATTGTTTCATGAAATGCCTTATTTTGGTAGCACACATTTGCTCGTCTAAGGATAGTCGGTGGTCGTATGGGACACTACTGAATTTTTTGTTCAAATGATCTATTACAGTTCTTACTTTATGGAGTCTGTCATGGTCAGGATGATCCGTCGGCAAATGTTTGGTGTTATCATTCATATGGAAAAGTTGTCGGATTTTGTCAAATCTATTTCGAGGCATAGTTTGTGCTATTGGTTCAAATTTAACATTATTGGCCCAATACGACCTAACGTTTGGGTAGTGGTAAACACTTGTGTATATCAGGATCCCTAAGAACTTTCGCAAATCTATAAGTGTTATCAGGTCTGAGAAATTTGGGTTCTGTTGGAAAGCGTATTTGTTGGACTCATCAGCAAGAAGTTGCAGGAATTCTGTATCGAAGAAGTATGAAAAAAATTGGTAAGGAGTTTCTAAGTCCATAACAAATTGCTGGTACTCCTTGATCCCTTTGAAATTATAAGCCTCCTCAACAAGGTCGAACTTTTTATTTTTCCAAACCATATTCCGAGGGTTACCAATGTAATTAACAAATGAAACCGATGTTACCTGGTCAACCTCCAAACTTTGAGAATCAGTTATCAAAGGTGGGTCTGGGTCCTCAGATGCATCGGCACAAGTCTCTTCCGGTAAGTTTTCTTCATCTTCCATATCCATCAAAAGTTCTCTTTGACTTTGATAGTAATCAATTTCATCTTCTTCTTCGCTGTCATCATCTTCGGAAATTTCACCATTTTCAAGCTGTCGTAAGAGCGTTTCTATATCTCCTGGCTTCATGCTGATATTATATATCTATAAAGCAAAATAAAAAGCACTCAAACTCACACCAAAATAATCAAAAAAGCCCCGAAAAACATGCAAGATATAATAAAATAAGTTTGTCTGCAAATGAGAATATAACAGATTTTACAATGGCGGGAATGCCTGAAGTATCAAAAATGATACCCACCAACATTGCCACTTTTTCCTCAAGTAAAGTATATTTTTATTCTAAATATTCATAACAAAACATTATGAGATACTCACACGTCGTAAACTTATTTTTATCTTCAAGAAATCTTTGTAAATTAGTAAGATTTTGATCGATGAATTTTTCACTTCTCAGTTCAGTTTCGTAAGCACCGGTGCAAAAACGAAATGTCAAAATTCAAACAGTTTTTACATGACAGATTGTTTTTTTTTATCGCAAGTTGATTGACAGTAGGCATTGAAAATATCCATAAAGCCTAATCAAATAAATAATAAATATTGACTTGGTTTAGAAATCATTGAAAGTCTGGTATCAAAATTGATACTCTGGGTATTTAAGGGTTAACGTTTCCAATAAAATTAGAAAATTAATTTACGTCTTCAAAAACTTGAGAACTAATGTAAACACTAGCTTAATACTACGAATATATAAAGCTTTAGCAGAATCTATACTTTCATATTGTATTGGTTCTTGGGGTGGTGCAGCGAAGTCGTATATGATTACAGCAGAAAGAGCACAACGAGCTCTTCTTAAAGTAATAAAAATGTTTCCTTACAGATACCCTACTACTGACTTGTATAAAACCTGCAAAGTTCTATCGATAAGAAAATTATACATCCACCAGTCACTGTTAAAATACCACCGTTTCACTATTCCTTATTTACCGGAAAATACAAAGAGAGAAGATAAAGTTCCACTTCCTAAACGCAATAGTCAATTTGCTAAAAGACATTACGGGTATAATGCCCCTCATCTTTATAATAAACTTTTGAAAAAAAACAAAAATGTGAAACACTTAAGCCATACTAAATTTAAAACATATATTAGAAAATGGTTGGAAGATTACGACTATGATCAGGTTGAAAACCTCTTCGTAGCTATACTATAAATAAAATAAAAAAGTGCTGTAATAATATGATATTTTGACCAAAAACACACACATACACACCACACGACTCCACATAATACACACCAACATATACTTAATTAGTCTGTAATAAAATAGTGTAATAAGAATACGAATACCTAATACCTATGTAAGATGTCTACTGTAGCCTATTTCCGATAGTGTGGGGCCTGGCGTTCCGTCACACAGGACAACCCTTTTACGGACACCAGGCTCTCACAATCTTAATTTAATATTGTACATTTAAGATAATATTCTTAGTTCTAACTAGATTTAAGTTTGTGAGAGCAAAAATAAAATATTTTATTATTATTATTATTATTAAAATCACATATAACTTCAAATTTTGAATTGAATGATTTAAGTTTTTGTTCGTCCGACTTCGGTAAGATAAAGAAAGCAAAAAGTTCAAAGCTAACTTTAAGACATTTATGTTTTGCTACAGATAGTTCTATAATTCTATTAACATCATTCTTATAATTGCACAGGAAAACCTCCGGCGTGAGGTACTCTTCTTCATGCGTAGGATTTAGTCGGTATATTACAATTCGATTTTTAAATGCAGTAGCAATGATTTTAATATTATCAAATTCAGTACTTAATAAACAATTTGACTTATGTAAATTAGTTCTTAAATGATTTCTCTATTTATTTCTCACGATTCTTAAATTGCATTTTTCGCACAAAATAACTGTATCTAATGTCTTTTTAACTGATTCATATTCCTGATGAAGTACTGTAACTGTGAACGATTAAAAAAAAAACAAGATCTGTAAGAATATTTTCATTTATTAAATAGGTAAGTATAAATAGAATAATGTCTTCTCGAAACTAGTTATTTTTATAGATAATCAAAATGGGAGGGTTAACACCGAGTAAATAATAAATGAATAATTATAAAAAATTGAATAAAAAATTAATATATAAATTGTAAGAATTGTAAGTCGCAGCTGGGCAGTCTTTAAATTCCTTTCGAATAGCGCCCAAATATGCTGACAGGTGATGCCAAGCTTCGGTGTTGGAATCACTTTTATTTTTTATTGCGACTATAGCATGATGCCACCTATTCATCGGGGACACATTTTCTATCTCATCGCATTTATAAATCTTCACTTCTATAAAATGTGAACCTGATTTTAGTGCATTTATTTGTCGTGAGTAACCATTTTTATTGCGCTTTGTTATGAAGGATACTAATGAAGATTCTTTTTTACCAATTTCTGCGACATCATCGCTGTCGCTATCGGAGCCGAACAGATCTCTCGCGGTGGTTTTGCCCGACTTCAAGCGCTTATTGCAAACGCCATCCCCACTGCCGCCCGCGCCACTTGCATGATCCCTGCTTCCACATGCCTCCGAGGGATGAGACTTCTTAACACGCTTTTTTGTTTTCGTTTCGGTCGGCTTCTTTTCATATTCACCAGTCGAGGACTCCTCTTCTGACAGAAACATGTTATCAGTGCGTTTCGACCTGTGAAAGAATATATTGAACGTTGTTATTATATGAAAACTTAGTACAAGCTATCTGTGACTATGGCTTATTAAGATATAAGTCAAAGAAGAAGCTCAGGCTACCTATCGTAATTATAATAACAAACGATCTTTATTTAAAAATATACATAAATTCACGACAATTTAAGACCAAAATACAAAAAGGGTGAATAAACAAGGTTTCAGAAATATGTTTTTCTTTATCAACATGATATAGATAAAAAAATGTAAATGGTGAGATTCTATAAGAATAATATAAAATTGATTGCTCGTTCAGGCGTTTATAAAACTAAAACATTATTGTGTATGTCTCGATCGAGCGATATAGTGCTGACTACAACAGAGGTTCCGAGTTCGAACCCTGGTAGCGGCAGACATTGGTATGATAAAAGTCAGTATCTGTACACGAGCGATGGTTGTTTGGTTTATTTAAGTTTATTACGAATATTAATTTATTAATCAGGTATCCTTAACAATAGTTCTTAACAAAACTTTAATGGATCTTGATAATGTGATGGTAAGAATATTTACCTAACCCTTTAAAAAAATATAAACAGTAGGTAAGTAAATCATGCAAAACGGACTTGCAAAATATCTTATAAATAATCATTCTAATATGATTTAATAATAAATAATATTTATTTCTAACAATCACACCACATTATCTAACCCAAATTAAATATTTTGCTTGGTGGTAGGATCCCTTCTGGGTCCGCCTGGCTAGCGACCACCCTTTATATAAAGTCTGCCGCCAAATATTACCGCTCCGGCGGTAATGTGTTCCGGCAATATTGTATAAAGAGCCAGTTCCTTCCTCAACCCGTGTGCTTTCATCTTCGACCTCATCGTCACTTACCATCAGGTGAGATTGAGGTCAAACGCGGGTTTAGTTACTTATAAAAAAAAAAAAATATCAATCAAGAACTGAAGCTATTGATATATAGCGGACGAATAAACTTATATAAACACACATAGATATTTTTTTATAGATAAATATTGGAAATAAATTTTAAATAAACATACATACACATCCATGACTCGAAAGCAAATATAATAAAATATCCACCCACTACCAGGATTCGAACCCGTGACCTCTGGTGTAGAAGGTAAGAGACCTCTACACCAAGGACGCTATCATTCATTTTATTCCTAAGCTTTAATAAAAACCGAGACAAGTGTTAAAAATGATAAACTGATATGTAGATATTATTGTATTATATCTAATAATATTCTGTCCAATATTTAAACATTACTTTGAATGAACAAACATAAAATATTATATAGAAACTCGCGGTTTCAAAGTAATAAGGTGTGACAATCAATCGTTTTCATACCTTTGTAAATCAAGGTTTTGGTAAAAAATATTGTATCATCAATAATCTCATACAAATTATTAAGCAGGTACAGACGCTTGAAATAAGAAGAGTAGATAGGTACCTATCATGATTTTCAAAAGGCCATGTTATAAATTGGTACGAATCCCAGGTAAAGTTCTCAAAAGTTTAAATCAATTCCATGTTTAAGTATACCTTTATTCTTTACACTATATGGAATCAGTTTGTACATATACTAAAAACATCGAAATAAAATTAAATAAAAATGAGATTTGTATAATACTTACATGATGAATAGATGCAGATATCCGATATGCAATCACTATGAAACACTCACTTCTAGTAACTTCACAATATGCTATAGGTAGATACTAATAAAATAAGTCACTGCCTAGGTAATGACTATCCCGGAATCTCTAGCACTTGGAGAAGACCTCACACATTAGTGTTCTGAACAGAAAATATAGACCATAAAATTTGCGCTCATTTAAAATATATCTTAAATGCATAAGTGTGAAAGAATATATATTTTAAGTTTTAATGTATGTGCAATAAACTGCTGAACACAAAAATGTAAATAGTCAAGAGACTTATCGTCTACGTATGCAGGGTTCTGTAACTAATTCTCAATATTTTTCACCTTTTTTCATTTAAACTAATCATATTTAGGTATTTTATTTTGGAATACGTATCTATTTACTGTTTCTGTTATAAAAATGGTAGGTATGATAAATAATAGCTGAATGTAAAATAAAACAAACAACATAGTTTTTTCAAAAGCAATATCCTTTAACATTTGAATGATAAAAAAATTCATCAAAATTAGTTCAGTAGTTTGACTACATACGTAAACTGAACAAACTTAACTTCGTATATTTAATATTATGCAAAAGATATACATTGTTATACGTTTAGACATGTAAAACTAGGTGTTTTTATTACGTAACTAGCAAACTTCCTGTTTTACGCAAATATGAGACAATCATTGAAGAAAGATTTTCTTGAGGACGGTACCCTAAAACTAATAGCGCAAAGTGCAAATATTGCAATAACATTTTATTGAATATACTATCATTCGCATCGGGTTTTACATAAAAATTTATTAAATAAAGTTTGTGTGAATAATCATATAGTTTATTAGTACTACATTGGTTGAAAAGTTCGCGGCCTGGCCATTAAAAAAAAAACTTTTGTTATTTTTTCTGCTGCATTTTGAACTGTCATTATTCAATTGTCAGCCCGCGAATTTTCAATTTGATATCTTGTTTAAATAAAATTTTACGAACAATATAAATACGTGTGTAGAACAAATTTTCACTAATGGAGAAATTTGAACAACGTGCTGTGATTAAATATTTGTTTAAAAAAAGATTAACACCAAAGGAGATCCATGATGACATGCAAACAACATAAGGGGAATCTGCCCCGTCTTATACCACTGTGAAAAAATGGGTTGCAGAATTGAAACGTGGACGAGAGAACATCGAAGATGACCCTCGCTCCGGCAGGCCAATGACGTCTACGACCGAAGAAAACATCAATAAAGTGTGTGATCTCATATTGAAAGACCGTAGATTGACTATCAGAGAAATTCCAGACACTATAGGCATCTCATATGAACGAAAGCAAAACATCATTGTCCATGAACTCGGCTTTTCTAAGGTTTCGGCTAGGTGGGTCCCCAGATTGCTTTCAGTAGAGCAAAAGCGAATTCGACTCACGATTTCTCGCGACTGTTTGGAGATGTTCGAGGCTGATCCACAAGGTTTTCTTGACAGATTTGTGACAATGGATGAAACCTGGGTTCACCACTATACCCCAGAACCAAAACAACAATCCAAACAATGGAAAAAATCAGGTGAACCAACTCCGAAAAAAGCAAAGGCAATTCTGTCGGCTGGCAAGGTGATGGCATCGGTTTTTTGGGATGCTAAGGGTGTCATTATGGTGGACTACCTTCCAAAAGGCGAAACAATAAACTCTGCGTACTATAGCACCCTTCTGCGCCGTTTACGTGAAGAAATTAAACAGAAACGCCCAGGATTACTGAGAAAGAAAGTGTTGCTTCACCAGGACAACGCCCGAGTCCACACGTCTGTCGAGTCTATGGCTCAAATTCGTGATAGTGGTTTCGAATTGTTGCCACATCCAGCTTATTCTCCTGATTTGGCACCTTCGGACTTTCATCTGTTTCCAAACCTGAAAAAACACCTCGGTGGGTAGAAATTTTTAACGAATGAAGAGGTCGAAGCCGCTGTTAACCTGTATTTTGAAGACCTTGAGGAATCTTTTTTTAAAACAGGTATGGAAGCTCTGGAAAGCAGATGGAAGAAGTGCATAGAGCTAAATGGAGATTACGTCGAAAAATAAAAATATTTTTGTATGTACACATCCAGCTTATTCTGTTTTCTTGACTAGGCCGCGAACTTTTCAATCCACCCTCGTATCATTACAATCAATAAACTTGAGGACAAAATGTATTGATTTGTTAGTATATGTTTCTTCAAAACATAGACGGATTCTTGTTGCATCCGACGCCACATTGTCGCGAGCCTGTCCTTTTATGTAACTACCTGTAATACTGTTACAAATAAACAAAAAATTCTAAAAAAACGTTCTATTTTGAACCTTAAAACTTCATGTTATCAAATTAAATATCATCCAGGTAATTAGTTTTGAAATAAATCTGCTTCCATTTGGTTGTGTTGCATAGGAGAATTACCTATATTATGTCGGTAAGTCGTTTTAAATTAATTATCGATTTAGAAATGTTTTAATTTTTTTATTTATTTATTTATTCGAAAAAGACATGCCAACAACATATATACAATCAATCACAATCACAGGTCTAAAATGTCTTAATTCTAATATATATGTCAATTCTAGGCACATACAGCATTCTCAGTATATTTTGCGCATACCCTACCTAACGAGACGAGATATTTAACAGCTAAAAATTAAAATAACGTCGAAATAAATAATACATAATTAAAACATACAACATTAAAATATAAATGAAAATACAAAATGTCAAAAACGAAAACAAAAAGAAAAGAAGAAGCGAGAACCAAAACCAACGAACATCCGCGAAGCACCAGTATGTATCATTTAGTCAAGCAACACTCTAAGCAACAAAATAATAGAAATAAAATTTATAATAATGAATATGAATAATCTATGTCAAAATAAAGAATTGAAAATACTACAATAAACATGGTCATAACAAAAAATGTTAATTAATCTCTTACTTTAAATTATATAAAAAAAATGTCAAATCAAAAAAATAATTTTAAATATTAAAATAATAAAAAACAATAATAAGAATAAGAATAATAAGCACAATAAACAAGTTTTACATAATTTACAGAATTAACATAATTAAGATATGTCAAAAGTACTTGAAATTTAATTTAAAGGCATTGTTTCCACAGTGGTTCTTTGAATAAGCACCACACCATCTAGTAGCTAAAATAACACTATATTCATTAAAAATAATCAGAAACTACAATAACCTAATATGTTGGCGCACTAAAATAGTTTTGTATCTATGTGAATGGCAGCCCCGGCATGGATATATGATCCGCCATTTTGTATCCATTCCGTAAATAAATAGAAAAAAAAGATCCGCCATTTTGACAGTTTTTTTTAACAGTGAAGTTGTCAATGTCAGGCCGTCACTGTCAGTAAAGTCGTTTATTTATTTTTCATTCGGTTCGACTCTGTTCGTTGCGAATCATAGATGAATATAAGTTGCGAATGTTGCGTCTTTCTCTTTACTCGTTTTCGGCTAAGCTTAATCATTCCTGGACTCTGCTACCCCTACGACCTTTATTTTTGACTACTGGACTTGAGAATTGCAAGATCGAGCGACCCGGCCTGTTTACTGGACATCAGATTCATTTCACTTTTACTGGATTTCATCCTACAATGTAAGGAAGCATATTTATTTACATATATTTTACTTGTAACTACAGAACAGAATATTTTACTGTAATTATTCATTTGTTTTAGATCATATACCATGGCATTTTGTAGTCTCTGTGACGTGAATATAGATCACGACCAGCAGAGTTATCAGATAATGAACATGGGTGAAGAACTTATGAATTTACTACCTGAAAGGGTCCTTCTGGAGGTAAATATAGTAGAAGACGCCTTTTTGTATTAAATACCTTAAATATTTATATATTTGAAGTAAAAGAAACTGATGGATCTTTGTGTTGATAAACTTATACAGTTTACTGTTATTTTTAGATCACGGAACATGCTGAACTATGTTCAGAGTGTTTTGAGAGGATATCCAGAACCTTGTGTGAAAGTGAAACTGAACCAGCTGCCTTTAGTGTTCATGACATCAATTCATGCTTTTGTTGCCATGCTTCATTGCAGCAACGAAGAGGAAGGCAAAGGAGGTCTCTTGTTCTTCAATCGGGACCTGTATATAATCACATTGCAGCCACTACCAATTTGCAGGTATGTGGTTTTATTGGTTTATGGACTGTATCACTATGATATATTGAACAACTTGGATAGTTTTGACTATAACTTTATTAACATGATGCTAAATTCTTAATATAAACGAGTGGAACTGAGAGCTACTGACTGACACTAGGCAGCCCATGCAATGGCCACATCACTCTCTCAACATTACTGATTGGGCTAGTTGCCCTAGATTAGTATATAATATTAAAATAATGATTTGTTTGATTCACAAACATATGTTATCTCATACAAAAACAATAGCTAATCATTCCACTAAGAGTTATAACAATACTTTTTCAATAATCTACTAGTGATACTAGAGAGACTGACACATTTTAAATAATTTCTTGGGGTTGATACTGATACAGCACTTAGTTAAATATCCATAAGGTGAAACATAATTATAATGGTTACTAAGTTTAAACTCGGGACCTATGTATTAGTCAGGCACATGCATTTAGTGATATTTTGTAGCAGTTCATAAATTAACTAATAATAATTGAGATTATACTAAGTATATGTAACCAATATTAGGTCCGGAGCACTGTTACCTAAAAGGTCATCTCTTTTTTGGATGCAACCAAAGTAAGCAGTGAAAAGTGGACTCCCACAAAAAGATATTTATAGGTTGCTGTGTGCATTGTCCTACCCATTCTAAATATAACCAAGTAGCAGTCAATCTACCCATGACTATCATTTATTGATTAATGATTTGGTATTATGGGCATCAAACGACTTACCTTTATTCAATTAACTATTATTACCCTTTGTTTATTTGTAGTTATTTACCTGATAAGTCATATCACACAGGCCCATGGACATGATTTTAAATGTATTGCAGACATAGGTTCACATAGGTTTTTTGTTACTTTTAAATGTATTTCTCTTTACTGCATAAGCTTTTAATACTAGAAACATTGTATCGTTTTTCAAGTTCATAGTTTAATTTAAAATTAGAAAACATTTAACTTACTATTATTACCCTTTGTTTATAGTTATTTACCTGATGGTAGGTAAGTCATATCACACACACCCATGGATATGATTTTAAATGTATTGCAGACATAGAACATAGGTTCACATAGGTTTTTTGTTACTATTAAATGTATTTCTCTTTACTGCATAAGCTTTTGATACTAGAAACATTGTATCGTTTTTAAGTACATAGTTCCTCATATATAACTTTGTTGTATTATTTTGTTTGTAGCAGATTCCCACCAATGTCAAAATATGTTATGCATGTTCTTTCAGAGTTCACAGATATATACAACGTAATTCTGCATTAGATACCACAAATGCAATAGTATCTGCAGGTTTTGAAAGTCAAGCACCAGTTCCAGTTGTTTCTGACCACTGTATTTTGTGCTCTCATTCCATTTTTGGGCTCCGTACCTATTTAGTGCCAGAAGGCCCAGAAAGGATCATTATTGCCTCAAGAATTCACCCAAGACAGGTATTACATATTTAACTTCCTTATTAAAGGTTGAGGTATTATTTTTGGGTTTTCTTTTTATTTATGAATATATTCATTTTTGTTTTAGGTACCAGAAAATGCTCGTGCATGTCATGGTTGTTGGTTGGAACTACAAAGGAGTGTTGAGAGGCAACTAATAGAACAAGCTATTGTTGATCAGGAAGATGTGGTGCCCGAAAATCCGACTTTATCTCGCAGAACACAAGAAACCATACATCTTGATACTGTGAAGAGAGTCAATGACACAACGGGATGTTGTTTTGTACCTGGATGCCAAAACTCGGAAAGATTTAGAGTTCCTATGTACTTAAAAAAGAAAGTATTATCTGACCAAAGTGTCTATATACCAAAAAATTGCAGAGTATGTGGACCACACAAAATTGTGTACAATTGGGAGTTTCTCCAAGAACATGAGTTTAGGAACGATTTTACTAAAAGTGATATTGAAGACATGCTAAAAATAAGCAAGAAAGGAAGTTATATACCTTTAGATTTTACAAATATTGAAGGCATGGATGTTGATTGCTGTAAGTTTTGGCTGGGTGTTAACATAGAGCAATTTTTAAGGATATTAAATGAATCGAATATCCTTTGCAGGAATCCAAAAGTTGCTCTGGGACTTTATTTATTAAAATTAAGGACTGGAGAACCTATACGAAGAATAGCTTCCCTTATGCGAATGGCACCTAGCCAAATATGCAAATTAATTGCTAAAGCCAGAATAGCAACTTCTGGTAACTTTGTGCCCAGACATCTCGGCACAAATCATTTATCTAGACAAGAATTAGTACAAAAAAATCTTATCATACCAAAAGGTTTATTTGCAAATGAAAATAATATCAATGCAATCACAATTTGTGACGGAACTTATATATATGTACAAAAATCATCAAATTATTTATTTCAAAAAATGACGTATAGTCTCCACAAATACAGGAATTTAGTAAAGCCGTTATTAATAGTAGCCACTGATGGTTATATCATAGATGTTTTTGGGCCATATGGGGCAACTGTGTCAGATGCGGATATCATGAAAAAGCTATTCCAAAATGAAGACCATCCTCTTAGATCATATTTTCAAAGAGGGGATGTTTTCATTTTGGACAGAGGTTTTCGTGATTCACTACCTTTACTTAATTCTTTAGGATATAAAATATATAAACCAGAATCATTGACCCGTGGTGAGACACAGTTGTCCACACTTGCTGCGAATAAATCCAGATGTGTAACACTATGCCGTTGGGTAGTTGAAGTTGTGAATGGTAGATTTAAAAGAGATTTCAAAATATTTCGCAGTGAGTATTTCAATTTGGCCTCAAAGAATTTAATGACGGACTTTAGATTTGCGGCGGCACTTTTAAATACTTTCCACCCAGTTATACAAGATAGGCCCGATGCTGCTCTAATATTAAATAAAGCTCAAGAAAGGCTTTTAACAGATAATTATTTAGCAGACTATGTCATTGAAAAATAATTTAAATAGACATCGGGCCAGTTTTAGGAGTATTACCACAATAAATGATGAACTTGATATGTTTCCTAGAATGACCATGTCTGACCTGATAATGTTCTCCCTTGGTATATATCAAATCAAACAAGCAAGATCTTACTATGGAGAACATATCAGGCAGCATGGTACATTTGTAATAGAAGTCGCAGATTTGGAACAAATGGTGTTGTCCAATACAGTAGACAACACCATTACAACTCAAGGGTTACTAATTCGGGGGCGAATAAGATCAAGGCATCAAGCCAGCAAAATGTACTATACATATTTATTAGTGGAAGGTGAGAATTGGGAGGAAAGTATAAAACATTATTATTGTTCCTGTATTTGTGGAAAAAGGACTGTTGGTTGTTGTGCTCACACCATGACTTTGGTCTGGTACTTGGGGTGGGCACGACATGAAAATAATATTGAAGTGCCAGCTTCATTCCTGGATGGAATTTTAGTTAGAGAAGACAGTGAAGATATTTAATAAATGGCTTCAGATTTATCAATTATTGTTTCATTTCATACTTGTTGACCGAGCGTAGTGAGGTCTCCATTTCCACTGCACAACAAAAAATTATTTCATCTGTTGACTTTTAGTAGGTTTGTCACTTTCTGCAGGTCACATTTTTCAAGATTTTAACAAATATGTTCTTTAGTACAACCCGAAGAGATTATCGAGGGAGATTTATGATTGGAGGGAAATTGCTCCCAAAAGGGGGGAAACTTTTTTATTTTTTTCACCAAACTTATTTCTTTGCGAGGTCTACTGTCCACGGGACCACACTAGTATAGTTCCAGTGTTTAATAAGACCATAGGGTTAAACAAATATGTAGGTGGATATAATGATGGTGTTACATATGGTTGTTCATCATATGGTTTTATTAAATAGACACCTCAACATGGAAACAGAGGTCTGTAAATCAGATTCTACTATGGAGAATAGAGGGCTCTTTTTGAATAAGTTCAACCCACAACCTTCTACCACAGCACTACTAGGCGCAGACAAGCCTTCCATTCCTGTATAGTGCTTTGTGCTGTGTTTAAATGCTTTGACTGTTCCTTTTTCCTGCCAAGGCGAAAGAAATGTCTGCATCGGTTTTTCCTGACCACAATAATCCTTGCTCTTTCAAGCACCAAGTGAATTGATATCACGAGGATAGACATGTAACACCTTCCTCTTCATGATCACTTTCCATCAGTTTTGTAGAAAAAATAAATAGAACGTTAAAAACAAAGGTTAAAATGATATACTTCAGTTTTGAGATGATTTTACAATACAAATATGTATAAAGACATGAATTACACTAATAATATGCAGAATTACTGTACAACAGTAATAGAGATTTTTGTAGATCATTGTTTATCCAGATCCTATCCTTTGTGAAGGAATTCTTTCGTCTATTTAACTAAAAAAGTAGGTCCCTAGTTATAGTCAAGCATAATATTAAATGTTTGAAGCAGATTTTAAACATCCAATCAAACTTCTTAGTTGACGTCTTTAACGCAACATTTAGCCACCATAGGAAACAGAAACTAGCTTTTACACTTAAACTACACATAAAGTTAATGTTGGTGGGTGGTTCTAAGCATGCCTACTATAATACCAAAAATCCAAATAGTCTCAAAAAATCAAAATACGCTTGAACATAACCTAAAACTGACTGATGTTTAGTGTCTGATGATGACAATAAATAAACATAGAATAATATTACTCTAGCGAGACTACGACCGTCAACTGAATGTGTCAGAAAATTCTACCTATGCACAGAGTACTGACATGTATGTTATAATGGTAGCGATTGGAAATAATGGTATTGCTATTATGTAGTGCAAGTGCTATTTTTCAAAAATCTTGTGCACTTTTAATGCGTAGTTTTACTGATATTGAGTAATTATTTGGTGTTTATACATATTTTATCTTCTCTAAACCATGGTGCTTATAGTCAAAACCCAGACCCGAAGTTCTGGAAACAACGCCTTTAAACTTTTATATATTAATGTGTAAAGTTTCAAGTATTTTTTTTTTAAATTTGCAATATACTAAAGATGAAGCATGAGGTACAGTTTAATTTTTCTTTGATATAGTCCAGGTGAGTCATTAAAAATGTCGAGGTCGGGAATCTTAGAGTTCATCATGTTGTAAGTGGAACATATTCTAGGCAAGGGGGAGTGCGCTCGTACATTTGATTTACATACTGGTACGTATAATATTTTAATAACACGTTGCCTAGGAATACGACGAGGGACAGAAATTGAAAGACTTTCCGTGAGACTGGGACTGTCAATTAAATTATTAATAATTTTATAAATAAACTTTGCATCTAACAGTTGTCTCCGACTATGCAGTGAATTCATGCCAAAATAAAGTAATCTGGCTTCATATGGCTTCATATGCGAAATACCAGTAGAATAAAAGGCCAGGGATCTTGTAAAAGAGCGCTGAATCAACTCCATACGTTGCGAGTGCACACAATACTGAGGATTCCAGACCACAGATGCAAACTCCAAATGGCTTCTAACTAAAGCATTGTACAGTATTATTTTTGTGCTATGGTGCTTAAACTCTTTAGTGTTTCGTCTAATGAAGCCAAGCATGCGTGATGCTTTTAAAATCATTGAGTCATAGTGCGGTCTGAATGTCAATTTGGAATCTAATCATATACCCAAATCACGAATCACTTGCACTCTCTCTATTGATTCTCCTTGAATTGTATAAGAAGTCTGTAATGGTTTTAACTTCCTAGTGTACCCTATAGAGTGACATTTTTTGGGATTTAGAGACATTCCGTTATGTAAACACCATTGCGAAATTCTATTCAGATCTTCTTGTAGTTTCGCAGCATCAGTAGGGTTATTTATGACTTTGTAAATTTTGAGATCGTCTGCGAACAAACTATAATCACTATAAAGTATACAATTAGTTATGTCGTTAATAAATAAAGAGAAAAGAATGGGGCCTAGATGTGAGCCTTGGGGAACTCCAGAAGTTGAAACATACACATATGACTCAAAACCATTCAACACCACTGTGTTCGGTCTATTTTTTAGGTAGGATTGTACCCAGGATAAAAAAGAACCAGTGATGCCAAATGCTTCCAACTTCCTGATAAGCAAAGCGTGGTTGACCCTGTCAAATGCACTAGTGAAATCAGTGTATACGGCATCAACTTGAGAGCCTACGTCGATTCGTGCTGCCAGCTCATTAACAAAATGTGTCAAGTTAGTTTCCACGGATCGCTTACTCTGGAAACCATGCTGGTGTGTAGATATTGATGAACTAAGGTGGCAAGTGACGGTGGAACACACTAAGTCTTCAAAGAGTTTTGCCGGGGTGCTTAGCACTGCGACAGGCCGGTAGTTTACAATTTCAGTTGGATCCCCTTTTTTAAAAATCGGTACAATCCTGGCCTTTTTCCATTCACTTGGAAATGTTCCTTCCCTATTTACTTTGTAAAACATAAAAAGTGGCATAATATTATTATAAAAAGTTTTTTTTTCTTCTCATTAATGTTCAAATATATTTACATAGAATACGATAAACACTAAATAAAATCAATCGTCACGTCTGCATTATATTCTGAATAAAGTTTCAATATATTTTTACTGTACCTACAAAAATCACAAAAAGAATGCAATATTTTAAATTAAAGAATGACAAAGACTCGTATAGCATAGTGATAAGAGCATGATAATCTGAGGGTTCCAGGTTCGAGTATCTAAAATCACAAATTTTATTTCCAGGATTCTAAAGAACAACTATTTAACTTTATCCCTATGGATGCAGCAGCACGTTTACCAAAGAATAACATTAATGATTGTGCTACTAGTGGTGTTCGGAAAAGGCAACATTCTGACTACAACACTTCAAATTATACATTTATAAAGAAAACTTCGACCGGGTCTAAAATAATTAGAATTGAAACACATGATTCTAAAAAATTAATTTATAAATCGAGAAGATACACTATGTAAATGCCAAGCAGAAATAGGCGCGCAACATGTTGTAAAACACGTCATGTTTGACGATATTCATAAAAAAGCCATTGATTTAATAGAAAAAATCCAAAGTGATTTTGATTATTCACCAGTTTTTTATTTTTAAAACACGCGCATTTTCAATGCTTCGGTCCTCTAAATACGAATTAACCTTAAATAAAGAAAATTAAATTCTCAAATATTATACAATTATCCTAAATTTTTAATCCTGTAAGTTATTCACGAATATTACAATTTATTCAGATATAAAATCAATTCTAGAGAAGTAGAAAATTATTAAAACAAGTTTTTTAAAACTTAATTCAGAAGTTTACCCTTGACTCGACGTTTCGGTGTCTTTGCAGACCCCGTGGTCATGAGCGACTGAGGTGTCAAGCGTCGGATTGATAGATTGAAAAAGTTCCGGTTTAAAAGTGTTTTATTTAATAGTATGAATCGCGAAAACTTAAGACAACATTAGTTACATGTACTTAAAGTAAATTAAAGTATTGAAAATAGATAGTAAATGTGGTGTATCACCTCTTCTATAGTAAAGTTACTGGCCGGTAAGCCAGTGGGTTGAAAACAATAATGTGTCAAATAATGTCATCAATAAAATAATGAAGAAATAAATAACAATGTTTTTAACTTCTTTATGTATATTTAAAATTGACGACGAGTTTTTAAACTCACAATCACGATATAAATGATGGAAAAAGTAAAAAAACAGCGGAGTACCCAAAGAGGGTTACTCACCAGAATAGAAAAATATGTAACATCGAGGGCGTCGATGTCTGACGAGGACATCGATGCTCGCTCTGAGAGCCTTAATACAGCGATAAAGTCTCTGCGAGAGCTTCAGCAAACGATCGAAGACCACACCGTCGAACAGCATGACGAGACCGCTTACGAACAAGAACAGGAGTACAGGTACGATTTCGAAGAGCTGTACACAACAATTATCACAAAACTATTAACGAAAAAGAAACTAAACCAACGACAGCAAGAACAACAACAGCGAGCGCAACATCATAATAAACAACAGGTGCATGACCAGCAGCAGATACGTGAGAGCATACCTAAAATACAATTTCAACCACTAGGAGCATCAGAAACTTTCAACAACTTTTGAATAATATTACCAAAGATCAAACAAAAACCAACATTATATTTACTATCTACATTATCACCAGAGCTCCATGAAAAGCTCTGTGACTTAGTATGCCAAGAAAAACCAATTAATATGTCATTTGATCTCATCACCGAAACACTTAATGAATATTTAGATCCAAAACCTAGGAAATGGGCCCTACAACATAAATTGATAATTCAAGAATACAAAAATCTGATGAAAGTATAGCTCAATTCACAGCGGAACTAAAAAATAACAACAAATTGCGAATTTAATTGCCAACATTGTGAGAAGAACACATCAGAAAGTTTCCTTTGCCTACAATTCATATGAGGCTTCAAAGATAATGACGCACGAACAATGTTTTTAACTTCTTTATGTATATTATTTATGGAGAGACTCTTGCAGGGGCTGGAAGGAGTCAAATGTTTTTTCGATGATATAATTATTCAAGGAGATTCAAAGGAAAAATTGTTACAAAGACTTAAGCTTGTGCTAGATAAACTGAAAGAAAGCAACGTCAGAGTAAACAAGGATAAGTGCTATTTTTTTAAAACAAGTATAAATTACCTAGGGCACACTATAGATAAAGATGGCCGACACAAAAACAAGGACAAGTTAAATGCTATAATAAAAACAGAACGCCCAGTAAAGACTGCAGGATTGAGAACGTTTCTCGGTATGGCAAATTTCTATAATAAATTCATACCTAATCTCGCATCCATGTTGAATCCTTTGAACATCTTATTAAAGAAAGAGTCAATGGACTACACAGTGACCAGCTCCTAGCTGCTTCCTTGGTCCAAACCTAGGAGGGAGAATCTGTGGTGTATCACCTCTTCTATAATAAAGTTACTGGCCGGTAAGCCAGTGGATTGAAAACAATAATGTGTCAAATAATGTCATCAATAAAATAATGAAGAAATAAATAACAATGTTTTTAACTTCTTTATGTATATTTAATAGTAAATAAATAAATATTTCTGAAAATCACACCACATTATCTATCTCAAATTAAGTTTCATTAAGAACTTGTGTTACGGATACTAGATAACAGATAAATAAATTTAAGAAATATACGCATAGATATTTTTTATATCATATAGAAATACACCCAGACCCATGATAAATATCTACAAAACATATAAATATTTATCATGGAGCGGGGAACGAACCCGCACCTCTCACGTCTCTGCCGGCGGTTCGCCCACGGCGCCATTGAGTTCTTGAGAAGACCAAAATGAATAGAACAAGTTATTTCGAAGACAAAATTCGTATTTTGAAAAGTAATATTTAGCTATCTCTTACCTACTTTCCTGCGTTTCTATTAAGTAGTAATAGTACCAAATTAAAGTTTATAGAGGTACGTACTGAGAGAAAAAAAAAATGCATAGAAGGTTTTATTTTTTCCAAATTAATTTAGGTTCGAAAAGTAAAAAAAATACTTTTTAAATTGAGTATATTCAGTTTGTAATTTTGAATAGACCAAATTTAGTTTTCAAAAGCAATATAATGAGAATATATAATATATTCAGTTTTCAATTTTGAATAGATCAAATTTAGTTTTCAAAAGTAATATATTATATAATATATTGAGAACTCATAATTAAAATGTACTCATAGTCATTAATTTTTTTTTAATTTTAGTTTTAGGTCAACAACAGTGTATGACAATGTTTGGTTGATGTGTGTCATGTAAAACAAACAATGACGGCGCCGAGTCGTTTCATGGCATACGGCGCCGTGTGCGGCGCACGGCGCACCGCCGCACCGTTCCACGGCGTCGTGCACGACGCACCGCTCAGCTATAGAAAAGAATACCGTATAACAGCACGTCGCCGTCGCCGTGAGACGGCGTGGCACAGTGCCGTACGGTGCAAATCAATGCTTTTCTATAATGAACCATGATGGAGATAATTTTAAGAGCTAATATGAAGCGCTGAACGGTGCGTCGTGCATGACGCCGTGGAACGGTGCGGCGGCGCGCCGTACGCCGTACACTTGTGGCATACGGCGCCGTACCGTAGAGATGGATCCACGCCCTTAGGCTTTCAATGAAGTATTACATTAAGATCCAACATTCATAATTATGAATGAAACACTCTGTGGTTCTCATGATCCCGAAAAGTTCAGTGAAAATAAAAAAAAATCATCCGGTTTATAAAGTGTTTTATTTGGGCCCAATTTTTCAATGGCTAAACAAAAGTTATCTAATGAATAAAGCATTACTCGAGAGCTTCAAGCTCGTCACTAGTTAATTGCCATTTTATGTCATTGACAGTGCCTGTCTTACTTATAAAAAATGTTTACACCGTTGTTCATCATCGCAATACTTATTCATTGAATAAGCGTTGAATAGCTATTTACCGACTACTTGACTAATAAACCATGAATAAGCGATGAGTTACATGGTTATGACACTTATCACTGGCAATATTGTCGAAACGTTCTGAAACCTAATATCAAATATCCCACTAAATTAATTTAATATTTTATACTGTTACTTTATATGTTTAATGAATTAATATGACAGAAACATCATTAGTGTTTGAATACTGAATTTTGACTAAAAAATCGTAGAAAATGAATAATTTTAATAACACTGTATATGACCGTAGTTTTGAACGTCTCTGAAAATGTCATGTGAGTTTTCTTTCTGTGGTATAATCCAGCGGTTTATTTTTATTTCCTATCATAAAAAGAATCGGAATTAAAATGGAATCGGAAAATAGTAATAACACAGCAAGGAAGAGGAAGCGTTCTGCTAATTGAGATTTATTAGAAAAGGTAATTTTATATGTCTGTTGTGATTTTGTAATTGAAACAAAAGTAACTAAAATGTAACATATGTTTTTCTTATAGAACTTATTGAGAAGTTGCATAAAAGAGTTTCTGCCTATAATAGAGAACAAAAACACAGACACAAATACCAACAAAGCCAAAACTAATACTTGGCAAAAAATTACAGAACGGTATGTATTCCAACAGCCTCATATTGTTAATAAAATTAACATTGAGTCATGTTTGAAGTTACATTTTGTATTTTAGGTTTAATGAACTAAACAAGCCCTACCGAACAACAGTCGAAATAAAACAGCAGTGGAGAACAGCAAAATTAGATGCTAAAAATAAAGATTGCCCTATATGAAGGAACTGAATGGTACGGGAGGTGGACCAAAGCCACCAAGCCCAGATCCTGAAACAAAGGAGATAATAGAAATGATTCCCAATGAGTTTATGGTGGACTCAAATCAATTTGATAGTGATGGCATTATGTAACAGGTATGTAGTTTTACAAGCTCTATTATCTAAGACCTCCGTGTATCTTCCATATGTGTCATAATGATCTGATACATGAGAAAAAAATAAAATTTGGCTATTAATACAACACACATAAGCCAGATCGAACCAGAGGCTAACAGAGTGAGAGAGAGCAGATTAATATTTTACTTAGAAAGAATAATTTATTGATGAGCTGTATAAATATGCTTACCAATTGTCAATTTTTCTTAATGCAATATGTGATTTATTTACAGGATACAAACAGTACCCAAAATGTTGCTTCTATAGTTAATACTGCGGACTGTATAGAAGTGCAGGATATAATTCTAAGCCCAATACAAAATAAAGAAAACATAGAAAAGGTTTGTTGTATTTTGTTAGTTTTATCAAAGAGATACTGAAATGTTATTTATCTCTAATCAATTTGTTTTCAATTTACAGATTATTATTACTCCAAAACGATCGAGTCAGAGAGTGGCGAATTTGTGTAGCTCATCCAAATTCAAATACTCTAAAAGCATTAATTATTAAAAGCAGCGTAATGAAGTGCTGATTAATGCTGAAGAAGAAGAGCACAAATAAAAAATGTGTCAATTGAAGGAGTCTCATGAGTGGGCTAAACTGGAACATGCACTTCGTGTGCAAGAACACAAATTAAAAATGAAAAATTTAGAATTGAGTAATGAATTATTCAGAGAACAATTAAATAAAAGAAATGAAAACTATAATGTATTTTATTTCTAATAATTAATTAAATTAAAAATATTTATTAATAAATAATTGTCTTGCTTGTCCACTTGCATTATCTTGAGCATCTTGTGACCTCTGACTAATACTGTTTCCACCTGGCCTTATTTCCATTATTTCTGCATTTTCCCCAATTTTCATTGCAATATTGTGCAAAACAGAACAGAAAAAAACAAAACAGCAAGTGCAACTATATATAGTTTAACATTTTCCAATGATACACTAAATCCATGTAAAAGACATCGAAATCTCTGCTTCCACACCCCAAAGCATCTTTCTACAGGGTTTCTAGTAAGGATATGAGCCTTATTATAGGCCTCCTCTTTACTATTGGCCGGATTTTGTACAGGTAGTCCATAACCTGCATCACCTAATAATCGGCCATGAAATTCAGTATTTTCAAATCTTTGACGTAATCGGCTTTCTCTAAAAATTCGGGAATCATGAGTACTTTCCCTCCAGTATGCTACAATGTCCCTTATTAATAGTTTGGAATCACATACCACTTGCACGTTTATTAAATATACTCCTTTCCTATTAATATAGTATAGTGCATTTTCACCACCAACCTTTTTAATTTTGATGTGTGTGCAATCAATAGCACCTAATACATTTTTAAATCCACATATATTACGAAATCCTGCTATGACTTCCTCTTCCTCTTCAAGAGTACGTAGCATATGTATAAATTGGTCAGCTTTCCTTGCTAGCGCAATAGCAACTCAGCGACATATATTTGTTATGGATTGCTGACTCATGCCGTAAATGTCTGCAGCATCGTCTTGCACTTCCTGTCGCGCCCATGTCCTTAATGCTGTACAAACTTGAAGTTCCGTAGTAAAGCCACCACCTCTAGCACTCTTTAATAATAATAAATAAAAATGATTTATTTTCTCACAACAATATTTAAAATTATTTACAATTCAACGTTACATAATTATTTAAACAATATTGTGCGAGACTGGTGCCTAAGCATGCTAGTTTGTCTTCCATACAAATACCAAAATTCTATTACTACTAGCGCTACGCGCCGGGCACTCCTGGAACTTTTTTATTTTTTTCTGCGTTCGATATCGATATATCTATAGTACCAGGCAGCGTATTTATAGTATAGTATTCAACCAATCAAATTTTTGCACTCGTTGCATTTGCTTATTTTTCTGTGTGTTTTTTGTCGCTGAATTCTTTTGTTAGTGTTTTCTACAAAGTACGTTGAGTAAAGTGTTCACTCCTCGCGTTTTTACGATCTCAAATCAAAGATTTTACTTTTGTGAAGTGATATTTTTACATGGGATGCTGACTTTCTAGTGAGATAGTGAGTTAAGAAAAGGAATTGCATTGATTTTGAATGACTGGTGCAAGGAGGTGAACAATTTGTGTGGCAAAAGCATTGAGTTTGACGAAAACGACCCGAACAAATCTATGGCCTATAATTATTATATCAAACACAAATAATGAAGAAAAAATAAATAATTGTCTGAGATGCATATTTTTTTTACCCCCAACTCGCATAGCATCATGCTTTGTGCAGTTTATTTCAACTTATTAGTGTTGCGCAGTTTGCAAAATAGTAATAACTGGTACTACAAATTTCTGAAAATTTGAAAGTGTTGGTACGGCCGGGCTGCATTCTAGGTTTGTTTTGGTCAAAAAGGTTCCTAGAGCGGATACTGTGTGGCGCTAAAGTGCAAAAACCGCGAGACGGTCATCTATACTTTAGTACTTATATTCATCTATGTGCCTAAGCTAGACTCGAAATCTGTGTTTCAGGACACCAGGTCTCCGCCTCTTATAAAAAAAGTACATTTCATTATTATGCATTCAAACGCTTACAATTACTATAAAAAGATTACAATTGTTGTTATTTATTAATTTTTGTTTTACTAGTACCTACATGTTTATGTGAATGTATGGGTATGTGTTTGTGTCAGGGTGAGTATGTGTATGTCTGTGTGTGTGTGTATTGGGGAGAAGGGATGGAGCAGTAAGAAATCGTTTTAGTAATTAATTAACTGTACTTAAATTTAGGTCAGACTGATCAAAAGCACTTCAGTGTCAACGTAATTGAGCTCCATCAGCCACTCAGTTAATTTCATTTTTAACCCCCGACGCAAAACGAGAGTGGTGTTATATGTTTAAAGTGTCTGTGTATCTGTGTATCTGTCTGTGGTATCGTAGCTCCCAAACGGATGAACCGATTTTCGTTTAGTTTTTTTTTTGTGTTATAGATAATTTTATCCCGAGTGTTCTTAGTCATGTTTCATGAAAATCTGTTCAGCCGTTTGAAGATGATCAGCTCTTTTCTAGTTGATGAGGGGATCTGACTACCTTCCATATGTCCTATCGATGCGAAATTTGGTACCGTATTGCTTCAATTATATTGAAAGTATATGGTAAGGTAACCATGACCTGATCAGGCGTTTGAAGGTCATCAGCTCTCTAACAGTTGATGAGGGGATCTGACTAAATTCCATATGTCGTATCGATTCGAAATTTGGTGCCGTATTACAACAATGATATTGATAGTATATGGTAAGGTAACCATGACCTGATCAGCCGTTTTAAGGTCATCAGCTCTCTAATAGTTGATGAGGGGATCTGAATAGCTTCCATATGTCGTATTGATTCGAAATTTGGTGCCGTATTACTAAAATTACATTGAAAGTATATGGTAAGGGAACCATGACCTGATCAGCCGTTTGAAGATCATCAGCTCTTTAATAGTTGATGAGAGGATCTGACTACCTTCCATATAGGTAAATCTAGTAAATTAAAACTAATATGATATCTAATACCTAACTAAGTTACTAACTCAACTAACTAATTACTTTAAATACCTTCCCAATATTAAAACCTACTTTAAAAAGTACAAAATAAAAGTAAAATAAAAAATTTTAAAAACCCCCCGACACAAAAAAAGACCTTAAAAACTAACAAATAATATTTTAAACCTATTCTAATTATTATCGTCCCATATATAATTGACTGTAAGACTTGTACTTTAAAATATTTTTATTTTCCGTGCGTCATCGCCGCGTCGGGCACCGCTAAGTGAGAAAAACAGTTGTCAGTTGCAGATTGCATCAAAAGAATTCACTCCGAAAAATTCGTAAAATCGTCACAATCGTCAACGTCGTCTGCCCTCACGTGTCTGCCCGTTCGGGTCGCCGCACTTAGTGACGCCCACCCCCGCGCCGCCCCAAGCCGCACACCGAGCTCGCGGCGCGCGACATTACGTAGAGCGTAGACTATGCATGAGACTTAAGATCGCTCATACCTAAATGTAATAATAAATTAGCTGTTGTTGGCTAAATACTTTATAAACTTGAGCGGTCCCCGACGCGGCGACGAAGCTCGGAAAATAAAAATATTTTAAAGTACAAGTCTTACAGTCAATTATATATGGGACGATAATAATTAGAATAGGTTTAAAATATTATTTGTTAGTTTTTAAGGTCTTTTTTTGTGTCGGGGGGTTTTTAAAATTTTTAATTTTACTTTTATACACCTAGTTTTTGTAAGTTTTTGTATATTTGTATTTTTTGTTGATTCTTTTATATAAAAAACTACCCAGGTGACAAAAGAACCGACTAGAAAATTTGGTTTTCAGCTTGGTGTTATGTTGGTCAACAGGGTTATATTGCCTCCTTTCACTAGACAGAGACGGGTTATATGTGATCAACACGTGTTGTTTGAGCACGGTGTTACGTATAAATAATTGCCGTACTGTCAAAACTTTGCTCTCTTTATACAGTTTTTCTGTAGGATAGCGATAGGGTCGAGAATACGAGACCTTAAGGATGGCCCTTTGCGTTCTCTCTAATTCCAAGAATAATGTTTTAGGCGCACCACCCCAGGAGGATATACAATAGGCAAGGACTGACTGAACAAGGGCATAATAAACCAATTTCATATGTTTTTCGTCAGTCACTTGCCTAAGGGATTTAAAGACATATATTAATTTGCGTAATCTGATGTTAAGAGCGTTTATATGTTCGTTAAATCTGAGGTTGTTGTCATACATAGAAACATAACCAAGGGAACACCAATTGCTTCGATCCATACATACCTCTTTCGCTTTCTCCACGTTCATTAATCTTTTCATACATGATCGCCGGTTACGGGTACTTTTAACTAGGCCCTTTTTAAGAACGTCGCCAATTTGATCGGCGTACGTTCACCTAGGGCGGCTCCTTCCGTCAGCACCATCCATTCTTGCTCTGTACACCTCTTTCGTAAATCTACTTTCACTCATCCTTTCCAAATGTCCAAACCACCGTAGCATACCCTTTTCAATCTTAGTCACTACATCTTTTTTCAATCCGCATATCTTTCTTATTTCACTATTGCGCACCCTGTCACTCAATTTCACTCCACACATGCTTCTCAACGCTCTCATCTCCACAGCATTAATCTTGCTTTCATGTCTCTTCTGCCACACCCAAGATTCACTAACATACATAAGCGTTGGCGCCAAAACTCCCTCAAGTACGGCAAGACGAGCCTTATTTGGTATAGTTTTTTTTTGGTATAGCTTGCCGTTATCGAGTATCTGGCGCCATTATTACAATTTCCTGCTTTCCTGCTTTATTGTTGTCAATAAGTACGCCCAAATATTTTACACTCTTCCTTTTGCAAAGACGTGCGCAAGTACATGCACTTATATACGGTTCAGAACACTTACTTAACTAATGTTAGTAAGTTGTTCCTCAGCCAGGAGGACACCGTATTAAAGCCTAACTGAGCGTAGGTACTCGTAGACTTCGCTCCAGGTATCAGCACTCTGTTCAATTACACCCCGGATTAAATCTACCACTTCCTTTGCATACGCCTTCGTAAATCTATATTTACTTTTAAACTCATCGTCTTCTAAAATGAAGGGATTATACCGAGATTTGTATGTTTTTTTCTTTCTTGATGGTTCTTCTCTCTCCAATTCGTCAAAAATATCAAAATATTGTAAATAGTCCATAGCTCGAAAAAAATTCAACACAAGTTTTTATTTATTTACAAAATTGAAGGTTACGCGCGGTCTGTTTCACAATGTACGGATAAGTTCTACATAAGTTCCAAATAAGCTATTTATTACTTATTGGTAGGATAAACACTATTGTTGCGTTTCACGACTGTCAGATAGCGCTATTTGTCACATAAAGTCCATCATAAGTTTTAAGTCCGATGAAGTGGCAAATATCACAATTTATCTGAAACTAAAGTATGGAAGAGATTTGTGTTTGCCGGATGTAAGACAAGAAAACGTTGTGGTATAATAATATGATGGACGTTTAAACTCTTGAAAATGAGTTTGATGAATATTTTGATTGCATCACAACACCGCGCAGGAATCCTGTATTTCAGCATAGAACTAACTATGGAGTCATTGGACGAAACGGACTTTAGGACACGGTTCAGACTTACTAAAGAAGCCGTGATGTTTGTTTATTCAATGACAACAATTGATTGATTTTTTAACAATATCATATCTTTGACTTTTTCCTCGATAGGGGTAAGAGGAGGAGCAGCACTGGGGCCACCTCCTGTACGATAGGTTTCAGCATGTATCAAGGCAGACTTTTTTCTTATAGCCCTCTTTAAGCCTTCGTATTTAGCTTTGAAAGTTTTAGCACTGTGAAAGTTTAGCCCACTTGTGCTATTAAACAGCGCCTCCAGCACTGCTCTTTCTCCTTCCAGGTGACTGAGTCACTCTTTTTATTTTCAAGTACATTTTTATGTTCAGCAACAAGCGAAGTTAGAAGGTCAACTTCTTCCCGGCTGAAATTGACGCTTCTTTCACGTTTTAGCGTCGACATTTTTTGAAGTTAAAGATTTAACCACTCTCGAATCACAAAAACAACATACACAAACTACTCAGAGAAAATTGATACTTTTTAACTTTATTTGTTCGTAACAAAAAGACAAACAAAAAAGGAACATGCGAATTTTGGCACCGCAATCTCCTTTATGTTTCGGATAATTGTGTGCCGGATAAAATATGATTGTGAAACGCGACGTTTCTTATTCGGAACTTTTATCTTCCAAATAATTTATGTGCTACATAGCTATTTCAAAAGTAATATATTGAAAACTCATAATTCAGTTCTTGAGAAATTGAAATTGAAAAGAACAAGTTATAAATAAAACGCGAAATCAGTTTTCGAGAAGATCAAAATGAATAGAACAAGTTATTGAGAACACAAAATTCAGTTTTTGAAAAGTAAAATTGGGCTACCTGGATCTCCTATGATCCAGATAGTCCAATTTTACACTACTAATACATAAAACGGTTTTTTTTATATTCTCAATATCTTCCAACACTGGAGACATATGTCCTAATTCATACTCATGAATAAGTTCACAGTTTAGTTTCTTATACTGAGGAGGCGCGCGATTTAATTTTCATAGCTATTGAGTATAAATCGCCCAACGTATCAGCTGACAAGCTTAGAGGTATACACACAGAAAATCTACCGTTCATGTCACGTTTGGTAGTTTCTGAAAATAACCTTTCAAAAAACCGATCTTCTTTCGACATAATATTTTGTGGAGTAGGTATTTCTTCTAACTCCCAAAAATATTTTAATTGTGAACTTATTTGAACTAAATTACAATGAACTTGTTCATTAGGTAACGAATAATTTCGAATTGTACCCGATATTATCCAACCTATATTTATATCGAGTAGGTATGGACCGGTACTGAGCTTTATTTTATTTTCATTAAGTAAGTCCCAAAAGATGTCCATGCCTAATAATAAATCTGCCTCCGACGCAATATTAAACGTAAGCTAAACGTAAGAAACATTCATGTTCTATTAAAACTGCTTCTCACTTAGAGAAACCAAGATTTGTTTTATTTGGTCCACAGACTAATCGAAAAATAATCAAATCCCCAGACAATCACACCAACTATATGGCCTCAAAGTAAGCATAGCTTGTATTATGGGACACCATGTAGCGTAGTAGGGGGAAACCTAGAATTTATTTATTTATTTATTGTTAGTTACACGGACAGTGCCCAGTTACATAACTAACACAGTTAGTTTTACCCAACAGGAAAAAAAGAAAACAAGAATAAAGAAAAATTTGTACAAAGGTGTCACACGTAAAACATTTAAAGCGGGCACCCGCTTTCACAAAAATACAGACATTTAGACTGAATAGTTCCCAAATTATCTGCGAATACGTCACAGTCAGGCTGTTGACACAGGAGTGCATTGAGACCTGCGTGCATCTGACAGATAGGCGAGTGTTCGTACGCGACGTTTGACCAGTGGGGGATGCGAATAGGCGGCGCGGGCGACAGGCCCGGCGACGAACATAGTGGTCCGGTACGAAGTGGTCCGGTAGTGGTCCGGTACGGTAGAATATACAGGGTGTCCCAGAAACGACAAGTATCCGTGACACTAGAGGTAGATGGTTTTGTAAGTCATCTGGTTTTTGAGATATTGTCATTTTTGTGTTTTTTAAGAAATTGACACTTTTTGGTCCTTTTTTGCATACAGCTGCTCAAAAATATTATTTATCGCACGTTTTTTTTTGTATTATCTTTATTAGTTATTTGAGACAATTCAATAACAATTTTGATAGTTACTAAAACACTAAGCTGCGAGAAAGAGTAAAATATACTGGTTTTTTGAAAAACTCGACTGAAGTTTAACAGAGTACTATGAAAAAAAATGTATGGCACTGATAGAGCACATAATCTTAAAAAATATGCTCAATGAATGCTCTTTTTTAAAAAGTACACTAGTAGCCATTTTTTAAAAAATCTTAGAAAAAAAAAAAAATTTTCACATGCAAGGCGTGCTTTTTGGGAAATACAACTGGTCCAGTTTTGGTTAAAATAAAGGTCCAGATTTGAAGGTACTAAAAGGAAGGAATAAGAAAACAATAAGTTGTATCTTAAAATGTTGTGTTTTATTGCTTATTATTTTTGCAAAAGATTTTCAAAATGTCCGCCACCGGCTCTTATACATAATAATCTACATCTTTTAAAAAAATGACATTTTAGAAATAAAACACTTTTTAACCGGATTTATCGCGTATATTTACATTTTAAATTTTGACTCGACGTTTCGGTGTCTTTGCAGACCCCGTGGTCACGAGGCGATAAATCCGGTTAAAAAGTGTTTTATTTAATAGTATGAATCGCGAAAACTTAAGACAATATTATGTCTTTTTATAAATCTCCACCTAAACTGTGATATTTCATCGGCGGAATAGGTTTTCTATAAATTATATCTTTTAAATATCCTTAATAAAAAAAAAACTAACGGATTAAAGTCCGTGGAGGGTGGTGGCCACAAAATTGATCCTAGTTGGCCAATCCATCCAAGGATTGTTTTATTAAGGTATTGTTTTGATTAAGCTTGAGTTTAAGTCGTTAGCAGATGCTACAGTAGTGCTGCAACGAGGAAGCAATTTAACAAAGGCTGTAACGCTTTTTTTTTAGTACCTCTCAATCCCGTTCGATTGATAGTTTGCAAGTGTGTAGAGCGCGCTTAATACGGTTTTTGTAGTCCCTCGGTCAGAGTAAGTGAACTAGGACGTCGAAGCCTATAAATACTCTGTGCGCTCTGTCATCCATCTTTTTTGTTCAAGTCGTGAGTTCGCAAGGACATTTGTCTGCGATTAGATATTTCATTCATAGATGAATATAAGTACTAAAGTATAGATGACCGTCTCGCGGTTTTTGCACTTTAGCGCCACACAGTATCCACTCTAGGAACCTTTTTGACCAAAACAACCCTAGAATGCAGCCCGGCCGTACAGCCACTTTCAAATTTTCAGAAATTCGTAGTACCAGTTATTACTATTGTGCAAACTGCGCAATACTAATAAGTTGAAATAAACTGCACAAAGCATGATGCTATGCGAGTTGAGGGTAATAAAACAATATGCATCTCAGACAATTATTTATGTTTTCTTAATTATTTGTGTTGGATATAATAATTATAGGCCATAGATTTGTTCGGGTCGTTTTCGTCAAACTCAATGCTTTTGCTACACAAATTGTTCACCTCCTTGCACCAGTCATTCACAATCAATGCAATTCCTTTTCTTAACTCACTATCTCACTAGAAAGTCAGCATCCTATGTAAAAATATCACTTCACAAAAGTAAAATCTTTGATTTGAGATCGTCAAAACGCGAGGAGTGAACACTCTACTCAACGTACTTTGTGGAAAAAACTAACAAAAGAATTCAGCGACAAAAAACACACAGAAAAATAAGCAAATGCAACGAGTGCAAAAATTTGATTGGTTGAATACTATACTATAAATACGCTGCCTGGTACTATAGATATACATATCAATATCGAACGCAGAAAAAAATACAAAAGTTCCAGTAGTGCCCGGCGCGTAGCGCTAGTAGTAATAGAATTTCGGTATTTGTATGGAAGACAAACTAGCATGATTTCATTAATTAAAATGCCATGAGGCATTAGTTTATATATGTAGAAGATGTTTGGAGGTTAATTGGTGAGTTTTCTTTTGTGGCATATCGATTTTGTGCTGAGTTAAATCAGCCATCTTGACAAAATATATCCCTTTGTCTGTTCTTTTCAGGTCCACCACGAGATGTAATCCCTCGATATCTTATATAAAGTGAATTACTTCTTTGAGAAACCCAACGTTGTTGGTATGTATCACCTTGGGCATCTTCCACGACCCGTATTTTTCGTATTGTGGTGCTGTAGCGTCATATGCTAATTACATGTGTTTTGTTACAGGGTTTCTGGTTTCTTTCTTTTTCCTTTTTTTTATGGATACTCCTTTTTCACACCATTCTATTTCTACGCTCCCGGAATGACATGAGTATTGAGACGACAGACATGATGAATTAATCTCGTCCATGAAACCTTTATAATAGGCCAAAGCCTTCTACAAACATCAAGATCCAAGTTCCAAGGTACTATATTTTAATGTAAAATTTAATTAGGTTAAACTTAGCTTACCGCATTTCTTGTACTATTAATGTAAATCAGTGATTTTTCAATATAACTGTGCTCCATACTTTTGTGTTTGATTTCATAGCGTGTCTGTGTTCTCGTTTGTGTGTTGAGAGGAGCTGGCGCCCTTATAGATATAAATTTTGTTACCTCTCACACCTCTGAGTTGGCCATCCCACGTCCCGAGGAAGAGCTAGCCTCGCTACCATCTAGGAGCTTTCCATCTGCTCTGGGGTTAATCCGGCCTGGTGGCAAGTGACTACTAGCTACCGTGCCCTCACCCACCAAGAAACTAGGTTACAAGGCTGGCTACTCATTGTACGCAACCAAGCCGCGCACAGCCCTCCCCGCAGCCAGTCGACAGCGTTCTCCAGCTAGGACACACCCTCAAGGATATTACGGAGACCTCTTCAAGGCAGCATGAGGAACGGCTTCTAACACGCCTGTCCACGCCGCGTGAACTGCCTATTTTCAGTGGATACTGTATTGAGTGGCTACATTTTAAAAGTGCATATAATTAAACTTCACATATGTATCGATTTACCGATTCCGAAAACCTATGGAGATTTCGTCATGCACTAAGAGGAGACGCCAAGGGGGCAGTTACAGACCTTTTGATAGGCAATACTTCACCATCACACGTAATCGAGGCACTTGAATTAAGGTTCGGTCGGTCGGATATTATTATTCACTACTTATTAAATCAAATAAAAAAGTTGACTCCTTTATCTAACAATTATCAGCAAGATATATTATTTCTCTGTGAAAGTAAGCAACTGTGTAGCAACTATAACGGCAATCAATCAGGATGATTATTTATCAAGCCCCGAGTTATTATCTACAATTGCATCTAAGCTGCCAAGCACACTTATTGGAAAATGGATCGACTATGCTTACAATAAGTTAAATGTGAAAATTAATAACTAATTAGTTGATAGCTTCATTCCTCAAGCGCGAGGCTGAAATGATATCTGTGGTGGGAATGACACAGCCACGGTAATACAGAAAACCAGACCCGCAGGCCTATTACGGTTCTCAAAACCATGCGATGACACCTTGAAATCGTTTTGACGTAAAACACATTATGTGGTATTACGATTCGACTGGATTCGTTCACCCATGAAATGTTTCGCGATGGTGTAGAAAATATTTATTATCTGTAAAAACAAGTGAATGGTTTGACTTATTGGCATTTTTATACTGTGCTGCCTGTGACACATTACGATGAGTGATCGATCATTAATGCAGCACAGCAGGCAGGGCAAAAAATACAATTTTATTTCAAAACTTAAAATACTTTGCCAGTAAGTATACGTAAAGTTCTCTATAATTTACTTCATAAGTAGGTACATATATTATATTGCTTGGTGTATGTGATGCTTTACCCATAGGTAATATCTTTTGTTGTAGGTCATCGATAATGGTGCGTCGGTTGGTTTCCGAGGGCCAGTTGTCCCTACTGCTAGATCTCCTTGAAGGAGATAGAGATCTAGCCTTAGGGCGACTTGCGGGCATGCCCATGGGCCATGCCGACAATACGAATAGGTGGGCGGGTATTGCCCAGACATTAAATTGTCTGGGAGAAGGCGCTACCAAAAGTGGCCCGGAATGGAAGACCGTAAGTAACTAATGGTACTAGTGGGTTGATTTGTGTGTTAAAGGTTCATGTTTTCTTTAAGCTTAACACATAACGCTAAATGCATTGCATGCATGCTTGTTTACTAATGCTAATATTTTGTCTAGTACTGGCATGAACAAAAATACAAGGCGAGAAAGAGGGCAATGGATGTGCGGCAGCATGCCTCAGGCACTGGTGGTGGCCGAGCTAAGAAACCGCTGAAGGAGCTGGAGCTGAGGATAATTAGTCTTATAGGGCAAGTGGCCGTATATGGGAATGCAGAAGTGCGCTTGCCATTTAATGTTGGTATAATTGCATTAGTTCTATAATTTTTTGTGATACTATGCTTAAAAAGTTGTGGTTAACCCAGAGAGACAAAATTTGTGCTTGAAAGAAGTCACTATGTGTTTTTTTTTTATAGGATCCTCTGCTACCAGCAACCTCTGTGGATGAGCTCACTTCAGGCACTGCCATGACAACAAGCCAAAAAGATTCTGTCATGGCAGTGCCTGAAGTGCTGCTAGATGGACAAGGTTATACAAACAGCTCAAGTGCCCCACCTCAGTATAGTCTGGCACCAGAACCAACTGAGGAATTTGGTAAGTAGGTGGTACATCATTTTTAAACTATAAATTGTAAATAGATTTTACTGGAAAATTATGTTATATTGAATATCATAGACATAGCTTGCACCCGTAAAAGCCATACAAAAGCTGAACCCCCACTTCACCTCTTGTGAGAAAACCTCTTGATATTCAAAAGCTCCTTTCTTAGTAGACAACATTATTTTGTCATAGAGAACACACCTTCCAAATTTCATGTCTCTAGGACCAGCACAACATGATAACACAATGATTGGGTTTTGCAATCAAGTCCGTCTATAAATTATATTTACTTTCACCTATGTTAGTGCAAAAAGTACTGAAGTTGAATGCCCTGGAGTGTTGTTTTGAACAATCAAATGTGACTCAAACAATCCAAGTTCATAATGTTTAATATCTTTGTATATTGTAATTAATACTTAGTTAATTTAAGTATAAATTTCTCCAGCAGGTCCAAGTGGCAGCTCCCCTACTGCTCGGCGAGGAGGTCAACGCCGTAGACGTAGATGTAAGTAGTGTTTTAACAATAGATTATGATGACTTATTTCTTTAAACATAAATGTACTTAGTGAGTGACTTTTGCTATGTCGTGCAACCTAAACTCCACTTTGACATAGTAGACAAAATCCACTTAATTTTAGCCCCTTCCCATTAAGTAGCATGGTCTCTATTTATCCAATGTAATATAATATGGTTTTGCACATTTTTTTTTCATGTTTGATCCCTTTTGTTAATAGTTAATGATTGTGTTGCAGATGCGCGAGCAGTTGCTGCTGCACAACCACAATGGGCCCAGGCTTTCGAGGAGAGACGCTTGGATGTGGATATGCAAACATCTGCTGCAATTGTTAGAATTGCAGAGTCACTTACAGAAATACGTACTTTGTTGGCAGAAGTTGTCAGAGTAAGAATGTAATAATAAATAAAAATAAAATTAATAAAAAAGCTTTATTTGTTTCATTTTTAGGGTTAGTAATAATGATATATATTTTTTGTTAGTAATTTTATTGTTGTACAATATCCCATAATGTTCCAACTTGGGTAAAAGCCTCCTAGATTTGTTTGAGCCTCTGTCCATACCTTTCTTCATCCAATTTCTGCCCCCAACAGATATTTTTTTTTTTTTTTGGGGGTAGGCATTAAAACAAGTATACTTACTGTGATTTCTCTGCTACAATTTTAATTAAATAAAATAGTTTGAATGTATAAAAATTAAATATTTTTACATATTTTCACATATTATGCAATATTAAATTGTGCCTAACCTGCCAGCATCTTTTTCCTAAAACTGTCTCTCACTTCACAATTCATTAACACCATCAGTACTTTGTGAACTTAAAACAAAATGGAAGACATGTACAAATCAATTATGACTATGAACGAGCTTTTCGGATCCCGGATGGCAAATTTTGAACAGGAACTACAGAAATCCTCTTCTTCCAATTCATTAGCACAAGATTTTGCCAATTTCAAAGTCTTTGTTCTTACATTTATGCAAAGTTTGCAAAGGCAAGTTGAGTTCCTGGCCAAGGAGTGTGACAGGCTGGATATGTATAGCCGTCAAAAAGTGCTCTTGCTTCATGGAGTTCCAGAATCTGAAGGTGAAAACCCCATTTGTGTAATAAAAAGTGTTTTAACCGATAAAATGAAGCTCCCCAACTTTCCACAAGATGATATCATTCGTGCTCAGCGGCTTGGAATAAAAGTTCAAGGTAAACCAAGACCATTACTTATCAAATTCAGAAACAAAGAAGCCCGTAGTAAAATGTGGTTTGCCAAAACTGCGTTGAAGGGGTCTGGTGTCACTTTATCAGAGTTTCTAACAAAACTCAGGCATCAGACGTTTTTAGCAGCACGACAGCGTTTTGGGGTGGCAAAGTGTTGGACGCGGGATGGGAACATCATTGTCCTTGACTCGGAGGGAGCCCGCCATCGGGTAGTAACAATCGCCGACTTAGACTCCATCACCCATGTAGAACCCACGACCTCCTCGAACACGACCTCGCCTGCACCCGTCCCAATTTCGAAGCCGGACAAAGCTGTTTCTAAAACTCGCCGTGTTGTTAAAAAATAGTTTACTTTCACAGTATTTTATTAGATAATGACGTCACATTTGATCTTTTTCTTAAACTGCTAGTGTTTTCTATGTATACCCTTGCTTTACTTATTTATTTTTAATTAGTATTTGTATGAATCACCTTCAACTTTGTTTGTATATGATTTATTGTTATGTCAACTGTCAATGTAAGATCTGCGTTATATGTCATGTCAATGTCAAATTCAATCTCAAAAAAGGTTACACAGTCATACAGCATAGAGAATGATACCATTTCATATTTATTTATTATAATCTTATTTTATTTATTATTATAGACATTATTCATTTATTTTATATTTTTATACATAATCAAACTCTGTGACATGTCTATTTAAATGACATTAACTGGCATTGACCTTGCCATGAGTACCTGATGTTTTTTTTTTTTGTTTGACGTTTGGAGTTCAATTGTTTTATTTATTTTTTCGTTGTGTTTATTAAAATTCATTTTGTGAATTCCAACAAAAAAGTTAAAATGCTGGTGGGTTGTTCCCAAAAACTTGATTAAATTTTATTATTTATAGTTATATTATTTGTATATTTATTAGTAATTATCCTCGTTTTTATTTATTTTTAATTTTTATATTGTAATTATTATGCATACTTCTTCTGATAAGGATATTTTTCCAGATTTCGTTTCGTGCTCATCTACAGATTTAGACAGCTCCGGAAGCTATTACAGTTCATCAATCCCTCTTTGCTCCCAAATTGAATCTGAATTCTCAGGATTACTGAAAAATTTAAACGTCCTTCACTTAAATGCGCAAAGTATCCCAGCACACTATCCTGACTTGCTAGCATCTTTCGACTGTAAAGGTGTTCATGCCATACTTATTTCTGAGTCATGGCTGAAACCCTGTCTCCCGTCAGCATCTTACTCCCTGCCCGGTTTCCAACTGATACGCAATGATCGCCTTGGACGAACTGGAGGAGGAACTGCTATCTATCTACGTTCTGATATCCCGTACAAGGTGGTCAAGGTATCCTCACACATGTCAGTTAACTCCGACGAAGCTGAATATCTTTTTATTGAAATTTCGCTCTACCTCACAAAAGTACTACTAGGTGTTATTTACTCCCCTCCAACAACACGTAACTACTTTCCGAGTTTAGAAAACATGTTTGAACAGCTGGTGCCCCTATATGCGCACACAATAATCATGGGTGATTTTAATACCTGCTTATTCAAAAACAATAACCGGGCAGATAAATTACGTTCTGTTATAAATTCGTGTAATTTAAATATTTTGCCTTTGAATGCAACACACCATTTTCCTAACTCTGTCCCATCCCTTCTTGACCTTATAGTAGTCTCTTCCAAGGACCATGTTCAAAAATATGGACAACTTGATGCTGACGCCTTTTCTTATCATGATCTACTTTTCCTATCTTACAAGATTCGCCCTCCTAAAGTCAAACCGAGAATCCTTCTGCAACGAAATTTTGGTAGTATTGATTTAAATAATTTGTTAGAGGATGCTCACAAAATGGACTGGCACAACGTTGTAAATGCTGAGACTGTTGATTCAATGGTAGAAATTTTTAATTCCTTACTGACTCAACTCTATGACCGCCATGCCCCCATAAGACCTGTGAAAATCAAACATCTTCCTGCTCCTTGGCTTTCCGATGAAATTAAGTTGCTCATGAGGAAACGTAACCGAGCACGTTTGCGCTATAAAAAGGATCCGAATCAAATTAATTGTGACAAATATCGAGAACTGCGTAATCGCTGTAATACTATGTATAGGAACGCACAACGACGCTATATTCAAGAATCGGTCACAAATGACAACCCAGCTAATGTCTGGAGATTCTTAAAGACTTTGGGTGTAGGAAAGGCTAAAAATAACGAAGTCCCAAAACACATTGATATTAACCTTTTAAATAGTCATTTCTCTTCTGCTGGTCTTATGAATGCCCATATTAAGTCTTCTACATTAAATCACATTTCATCTTTGCCTACACCTAATTATACTCCTTTTACTTTATCACAATTCTCTGAATGTGATGTTAGGAAAGCAATAATCTCCATAAATTCAAATGCAGTTGGCTGTGACGGTATAAGTCGAAAAATGATTGTCCTTCTTCTTGACTTCCTGCTTCCCTTAATCACTTTAATTTTGAACAAATCTGTCACCTCCAATACTTTCCCAAAATTATGGAAAGACGCTCATGTAATTCCTCTTCCTAAAAAAGCCTCTCCCCAGACCTGTAGTGATTTCCGACCCATTTCCATATTACCTTTTCTCTCCAAAGTACTTGAGCGTCTTATTCATCAGCAGTTATTTTTATTTGTAAATAAAAATAATATTCTTAATTCCTTTCAATCTGGTTTTCGACCGGGTCACAGCACTGTTACAGCTCTGGTAAGAATATCAGAAGATATTCGCAAGGCTAAAGAGCTCAAACAAGTTACGTTATTAACCTTACTAGACTTTAGCAATGCATTTAATAACGTCGACTTTGATATTTTACTGGTAATCTTGCGCTCTCTTAACATATCTCCATCAGGAATTGAGTGGTTTCATACTTACCTGCGTGGACGCCGGCAACGTATCAACTTGGACGACGCATACTCATCTTGGGTCCGACTCGAAACCGGTGTCCCGCAGGGTGGCGTGTTGTCTCCTCTCCTCTTTTCAATTTTTATAAACTCAATATCACAGAATTTAACTTCTTCCTACCACATGTATGCAGACGATTTGCAGATATTTACTCACAGTTCTCTCGATGGAATTAATGTTGCAATACAGCAAATCAATGACGATCTTGCACGAATTTCTCAATGGAGTACGTCTCATGGGCTTCAAGTCAACCCAGCAAAATCACAAGCCATCATAATTGGTAGCACTGGCATAGTTAACAAGCTGAATTACGAAGCTATTCCTTCTATTATATTTAATGATGTAAAAATTCCTTACAGCGACACTGTCAAAAATTTGGGAATAACATTTGACAAGACCTTGTCCTGGAAACCACAAGTTGACATAGTGAGTAGGAAGATGTTTGCTGTCAATAACTCCCTTAAACGTTTGCGCAATCTTTTGCCAATACCTACCAAAATTTCATTAGCACACACTCTCTTACTTTCCATTCTCGATTACGCCGATGCTAGCTATCTTGACCTTACAGAAGAACTTTTAAATAAACTTGAACGGCTTCAAAATCTATGTATACGTTTCATATTTGGTTTACGTAAATATGATCATATCTCCGAATTCCGTGCTAAACTCAAGTGGCTTCCTATTCGTCTTCGCCGGGATACTCATGTTCTTTCTTTACTGTATCGGTTGCTGTTTAATCCTGTAGTTCCGAGCTATCTTAGTCATCACTTCAAGTTCCGACACGAGAATCACGAGAGACACCTGCGCTCTACTAACAACCTAATGCTCTCCACCCCTTTACATTTAACGCACTGTTACCACCAATCCTTTGCGGTTCGGGCTGTGTCACTTTGGAATCAGCTTCCCACTGCCGTAAAATCTGCTTCATCTCTACACTCTTTTAAAATTAAATTAAAAAACCAATACTTGAGTCAAATACAGTCATAAAGAAGTATGCTATTGTAATATCTATGCAATATGTTAATATATATATATTACATATATATATATTATGTTTATTATAATAGTATTTATGCATTCTATTTACAATATTAGTACCTATGTATGTATTATAATTTTACGCATGTATTACATCTATTTATAACGAAATAGTTAACAAAATTGTAATTTTTTTTTGTTTCGTTTTTTATTTAGTTTGTTAAGTTTTCTTTTTTTTTTATTTGTGTGATTTTTAGTTTAAGTTTTTTTTTGTGTCTCTTCCACAAACATGGTTGTCTGGTAGAAATCGCTCCTCAGCGATAAGACCGCCAAGTTTTTATGTTTAGTGTAAGTGTTCTTTTTTCTTTTACTTTACCTGTAAAAACTGAAGTGTAAATAAATAAATAAATAAATAAATATCATCAGACCTATCTTTTTCTCAGCCTTCCAACATTTCTTTTCCCCTCAGGTCCCTGGGTCCACCGGGTACTTAATAAGGTCCATTTTTATCAGTTTGTCAAGACTTGTTTTGTTAGAGTTCATAAATAAATATTTGATTAATTGTAATAATATTAACTAAACATATCCAAGTTGTGGAAACTATACAATAATTCTGTTGAAAGAGACCTTATGGTAAAAAAATGGTTCTTCAGACACACTTTTGTAACACAGTTTAACATTGGGTTTTCATCCCCAGCGAGCGATGCATGCACAACGTGCACTTTATTGACAAACAAAATCAAAGCCGAACAAGATCCACATAAGAAACAGTATGCTATAACAGAAAAAAGGGTGCATAAGCTGCGAGCAAATGCATTTTACCAACTATTGACAAAAGAAAAAGTTGATAATTCTTATTCGTTTTGTTTTGACTTGCAGCAAGTTATGCCGCTACCAAAAACACCCATACAGGACAGTTTTTACGCGAGACAAGTAAGTTTTTATAATTTCTGTATAGTGAATGTGGATGGGAAGGATCCAGATTTTTATTGTTGGACCGAGGATATGGCTGGTAGGGGCTCAACGGAAATAGGTTCTGCCTTGATAAATCATTTGAACACTCTTAAACAAAATGGATCTTTAAACGAGATACAATGCATACGCATGTTTTGCGATGGGTGTGGAGGCCAAAATAAAAATTCATTTATTATTGACACACTTATGTTTTGGCTAATAAAAGAGTCCCCTGCATCTTTGAAAGAAATCATGATCGTGTTTCCTGTGCGTGGTCACAGTTTCTTACCAGCTGACCGTGTATTTGGTAGGGTAGAAAAGGACCTCAGAAAAATTACAGTGATTACTACTAAAGAAAAATATCAAGAAATAATATCCCAGCATGGCACAGTACACTTTTTAGGTAAAGATTGGAAATACTTTGATATTAAAAGCCTTGATAAACATTTTAAGAAAATTGAAGGCATAAGGGATATGAAACGTATATGCATACAAAAGAAACTTGTGAGAAATAGAATTGAAGCAGTAGTCAAAACTTTCAGAAACTATAAATTTCAAAGCGTCGAAGAAGAAAAAGGTAAAAACCTATTAAAGCGCAATACCAACATGACCACTGTTAATTTAGAAGAGAAAGAATTGGGCCATTTCATAAAAGGTGCGAAGAAAAAGGATGTTGAAAGTTTACTGATAAAACAGTTTGGAGCAGACTGGCAAAATGAACCCTCCTTGAAATGGTATTGTGACATTTTATATGGAAACAATATCACTGAAAATGATGATGCAGATAATGAAAATGCTGCCTGTGACTGTCAAGAACCTGATTGTGGAGAATTGCATGTTTAATGAACACATTATAAATAAATAAATCTGTTACTTTTTTTCTTACTTCTTTTATTTCGTTTCAAAAGGTGACATTTTACAACTCTATTGAATCAAATAGTAACATTTACTTAGTGTAGGATCAAAAGGTGTCATTTGATTTAAACTTTATTAAATATTGGCTTTATTTAAACGTCTACATAAACACTCTTATATATGTTAAAATTTAGCCACTAACTGATATATAAATGGTTAACAAAAATATAAAATAATTACCTGGATCAGAGTAAATATTAATTTTCACAATTTACTCAGAAAAAGGAAAAGTGTAAATGACACCTTTTGTTCCTAACCTCCTCATATGTCAAGTCCACCTAGTTTTTACTCTACAAATGATATGTAAGCAAAGCTTTCTAAGCTTTTTCCAAAATTATTAAAACAGTCAAATGAAGTTACAAGCTTCTAGACATAATATTTAAAACAAAGGCACTTTCCACCGTCAGTCCTTCTCTATGCATACATAATTAACTTCTCGCCTGTATCCCGTATGGGGTAGGCAGAACACCAGAGGTTATAAGAGCATCTGATGTCATGTTTGACTCTGAGGTATTATAATAATGGATAGAGACTATTGCAGTGACAGGGAGTCAGCCTATAATTGCTTAGATTTTAATAGAGTTTTCATGATTCAAGAGTAAAGCACAATTACACAATTTTTGTTTATTAGTTTCTTTAAATTTATCAAGTGGTAAGTCTTGAATATTTGTAGGAATCTTATTATAAAAACATATACATTGACCCATAAATGAGTTAGTGACTTTATGAAGTCTACTATCATAACTGGCTAGTTAATAGGTATTTATTTCTAGTATTAACATTATATAAGTCACATTCGACGGTACATGTTTAAATTCTTTTTTACAAACATAAGATTTTGAAAGATACATATATTGAGATGCAAATGTAAGAATATTTATTTCACAGTTTATTAATAACTATTGAACTTTAAGGAGTGGAATTTCAAAGAAAATTGTTTCATTATGAACTTGTGTTATGGAAACTAGATAACAGACAATTAAACTCATACATATAAATATTAGAAAAGACTTGACTCATGAGCAAAAACATTCTATTCAAACCCAACCTCCAGTTTATAATTTTGTGTTATTACTACAAGAGCTAAATGTAAAATAAATAAAAACTCTTCTTATATATTAACTTCGGCTTAGCCACAGTCTTTGCACAAGGGCTTCTCGCCCTCTTGGGTTCTCTTCATGTGCATTTGTATTAATTTGCCCAGCACTGAGGGCCGTCTGCTCCTCCTCATTCAATTGAGGAACCTCCAATCCTGCAGCATTTGCCATGTTATGCAACACAACACATGCATTCACTATTTTCCCAGCTTTTATAGGAGAATAGTGAAGTGTTCGGTGACGGAGGAGACATCTCCATCTGGACTTTAAAACACCGATGCACCTCTCTACAACATTTCTAGCTCTGCAGTGCATCCTGGTATAGTACTCCTCAGGTGAGCCTGGGTCTGCGCCGAGCAAAGGAGTCATCAGGTATTCCCTCTGGGCATACCCAGAATCACCTGTAACATATTTGCATTCTACTAGAATTTATTTTCACATGGGGGGGAGGCCTATGCCAAGAGGCACAAAGAAGTTCGACATATTTTTTAAGAAACAGGTTAACTTATTTTTTATTGCAATGTAACTTAAAAATATCTGTCCTTCTGAGTAAAGGGCTTTTATAGTTATTATTATAACATTACATTAATAAGTTTTAAGGAAACTCATTAGTGCATGCCAAATAAAGAATATAAAGTTTTACATTGTTACACTTACCAAGCAGCCAACATGCTTCGCCTAGCTCATTGATCCGTTGCAGGTAACCTTGGACAGGACACCCATTCCATATATGCGAGTCATGGCTCGATCCCCCAAAAGATGCATCAACATGCATTATACCCAAATCAGCATCACAAATCTAAAACAAACTTTATTTTAGAATACCTTAAAAGTTAATAATCCTCTATAGATTTAAGAGCTATTTCACAACTCACAAGTAATACATTCAAAGAATGATAACTTTTTCTATTAAAATAAGCTTCCTCTGAGTTTGCTGGTTTTGTGATAGCAACATGGGTGCCATCAATACAACCCAAAACACCCGGTATCTGATGATGTTAATTTAGAAGAGAAAGAATTGGGCCATTTCATAAAAGGTGCGAAGAAAAAGGATGTTGAAAGTTTACTGATAAAACAGTTTGGAGCAGACTGGCAAAATGAACCCTCCTTGAAATGGTATTGTGACATTTTATATGGAAACAATATCACTGAAAATGATGATGCAGATAATGAAAATGCTGCCTGTGACTGTCAAGAACCTGATTGTGGAGAATTGCATGTTTAATGAACACATTATAAATAAATAAATCTGTTACTTTTTTTCTTACCTACTTCTTTTATTTCGTTTCAAAAGGTGACATTTTACAACTCTATTGAATCAAATAGTAACATTTACTTAGTGTAGGATCAAAAGGTGTCATTTGATTTAAACTTTATTAAATATTGGCTTTATTTAAACGTCTACATAAACACTCTTATATATGTTAAAATCTAGCCACTAACTGATATATAAATGGTTAACAAAAATATAAAATAATTACCTGGATCAGAGTAAATATTAATTTTCACAATTTACTCAGAAAAAGGAAAAGTGTAAATGACACCTTTTGTTCCTAACCTCCTCATATGTCAAGTCCACCTAGTTTTTACTCTACAAATGATATGTAAGCAAAGCTTTCTAAGCTTTTTCCAAAATTATTAAAACAGTCAAATGAAGTTACAAGCTTCTAGACATAATATTTAAAACAAAGGCACTTTCCACCGTCAGTCCTTCTCTATGCATACATAATTAACTTCTCGCCTGTATCCCGTATGGGGTAGGCAGAACACCAGAGGTTATAAGAGCATCTGATGTCATGTTTGACTCTGAGGTATTATAATAATGGATAGAGACTATTGCAGTGACAGGGAGTCAGCCTATAATTGCTTAGATTTTAATAGAGTTTTCATGATTCAAGAGTAAAGCACAATTACACAATTTTTGTTTATTAGTTTCTTTAAATTTATCAAGTGGTAAGTCTTGAATATTTGTAGGAATCTTATTATAAAAACATATACATTGACCCATAAATGAGTTAGTGACTTTATGAAGTCTACTATCATAACTGGCTAGTTAATAGGTATTTATTTCTAGTATTAACATTATATAAGTCACATTCGACGGTACATGTTTAAATTCTTTTTTACAAACATAAGATTTTGAAAGATACATATATTGAGATGCAAATGTAAGAATATTTATTTCACAGTTTATTAATAACTATTGAACTTTAAGGAGTGGAATTTCAAAGAAAATTGTTTCATTATGAACTTGTGTTATGGAAACTAGATAACAGACAATTAAACTCATACATATAAATATTAGAAAAGACTTGACTCATGAGCAAAAACATTCTATTCAAACCCAACCTCCAGTTTATAATTTTGTGTTATTACTACAAGAGCTAAATGTAAAATAAATAAAAACTCTTCTTATATATTAACTTCGGCTTAGCCACAGTCTTTGCACAAGGGCTTCTCGCCCTCTTGTGTTCTCTTCATGTGCATTTGTATTAATTTGCCCAGCACTGAGGGCCGTCTGCTCCTCCTCATTCAATTGAGGAACCTCCAATCCTGCAGCATTTGCCATGTTATGCAACACAACACATGCATTCACTATTTTCCCAGCTTTTATAGGAGAATAGTGAAGTGTTCGGTGACGGAGGAGACATCTCCATCTGGACTTTAAAACACCGATGCACCTCTCTACAACATTTCTAGCTCTGCAGTGCATCCTGGTATAGTACTCCTCAGGTGAGCCTGGGTCTGCGCCGAGCAAAGGAGTCATCAGGTATTCCCTCTGGGCATACCCAGAATCACCTGTAACATATTTGCATTCTACTAGAATTTATTTTCACATGGGGGGGAGGCCTATGCCAAGAGGCACAAAGAAGTTCGACATATTTTTTAAGAAACAGGTTAACTTATTTTTTATTGCAATGTAACTTAAAAATATCTGTCCTTCTGAGTAAAGGGCTTTTATAGTTATTATTATAACATTACATTAATAAGTTTTAAGGAAACTCATTAGTGCATGCCAAATAAAGAATATAAAGTTTTACATTGTTACACTTACCAAGCAGCCAACATGCTTCGCCTAGCTCATTGATCCGTTGCAGGTAACCTTGGACAGGACACCCATTCCATATATGCGAGTCATGGCTCGATCCCCCAAAAGATGCATCAACATGCATTATACCCAAATCAGCATCACAAATCTAAAACAAACTTTATTTTAGAATACCTTAAAAGTTAATAATCCTCTATAGATTTAAGAGCTATTTCACAACTCACAAGTAATACATTCAAAGAATGATAACTTTTTCTATTAAAATAAGCTTCCTCTGAGTTTGCTGGTTTTGTGATAGCAACATGGGTGCCATCAATACAACCCAAAACACCCGGTATCTGATGATGTTAATTTAGAAGAGAAAGAATTGGGCCATTTCATAAAAGGTGCGAAGAAAAAGGATGTTGAAAGTTTACTGATAAAACAGTTTGGAGCAGACTGGCAAAATGAACCCTCCTTGAAATGGTATTGTGACATTTTATATGGAAACAATATCACTGAAAATGATGATGCAGATAATGAAAATGCTGCCTGTGACTGTCAAGAACCTGATTGTGGAGAATTGCATGTTTAATGAACACATTATAAATAAATAAATCTGTTACTTTTTTTCTTACCTACTTCTTTTATTTCGTTTCAAAAGGTGACATTTTACAACTCTATTGAATCAAATAGTAACATTTACTTAGTGTAGGATCAAAAGGTGTCATTTGATTTAAACTTTATTAAATATTGGCTTTATTTAAACGTCTACATAAACACTCTTATATATGTTAAAATCTAGCCACTAACTGATATATAAATGGTTAACAAAAATATAAAATAATTACCTGGATCAGAGTAAATATTAATTTTCACAATTTACTCAGAAAAAGGAAAAGTGTAAATGACACCTTTTGTTCCTAACCTCCTCATATGTCAAGTCCACCTAGTTTTTACTCTACAAATGATATGTAAGCAAAGCTTTCTAAGCTTTTTCCAAAATTATTAAAACAGTCAAATGAAGTTACAAGCTTCTAGACATAATATTTAAAACAAAGGCACTTTCCACCGTCAGTCCTTCTCTATGCATACATAATTAACTTCTCGCCTGTATCCCGTATGGGGTAGGCAGAACACCAGAGGTTATAAGAGCATCTGATGTCATGTTTGACTCTGAGGTATTATAATAATGGATAGAGACTATTGCAGTGACAGGGAGTCAGCCTATAATTGCTTAGATTTTAATAGAGTTTTCATGATTCAAGAGTAAAGCACAATTACACAATTTTTGTTTATTAGTTTCTTTAAATTTATCAAGTGGTAAGTCTTGAATATTTGTAGGAATCTTATTATAAAAACATATACATTGACCCATAAATGAGTTAGTGACTTTATGAAGTCTACTATCATAACTGGCTAGTTAATAGGTATTTATTTCTAGTATTAACATTATATAAGTCACATTCGACGGTACATGTTTAAATTCTTTTTTACAAACATAAGATTTTGAAAGATACATATATTGAGATGCAAATGTAAGAATATTTATTTCACAGTTTATTAATAACTATTGAACTTTAAGGAGTGGAATTTCAAAGAAAATTGTTTCATTATGAACTTGTGTTATGGAAACTAGATAACAGACAATTAAACTCATACATATAAATATTAGAAAAGACTTGACTCATGAGCAAAAACATTCTATTCAAACCCAACCTCCAGTTTATAATTTTGTGTTATTACTACAAGAGCTAAATGTAAAATAAATAAAAACTCTTCTTATATATTAACTTCGGCTTAGCCACAGTCTTTGCACAAGGGCTTCTCGCCCTCTTGGGTTCTCTTCATGTGCATTTGTATTAATTTGCCCAGCACTGAGGGCCGTCTGCTCCTCCTCATTCAATTGAGGAACCTCCAATCCTGCAGCATTTGCCATGTTATGCAACACAACACATGCATTCACTATTTTCCCAGCTTTTATAGGAGAATAGTGAAGTGTTCGGTGACGGAGGAGACATCTCCATCTGGACTTTAAAACACCGATGCACCTCTCTACAACATTTCTAGCTCTGCAGTGCATCCTGGTATAGTACTCCTCAGGTGAGCCTGGGTCTGCGCCGAGCAAAGGAGTCATCAGGTATTCCCTCTGGGCATACCCAGAATCACCTGTAACATATTTGCATTCTACTAGAATTTATTTTCACATGGGGGGGAGGCCTATGCCAAGAGGCACAAAGAAGTTCGACATATTTTTTAAGAAACAGGTTAACTTATTTTTTATTGCAATGTAACTTAAAAATATCTGTCCTTCTGAGTAAAGGGCTTTTATAGTTATTATTATAACATTACATTAATAAGTTTTAAGGAAACTCATTAGTGCATGCCAAATAAAGAATATAAAGTTTTACATTGTTACACTTACCAAGCAGCCAACATGCTTCGCCTAGCTCATTGATCCGTTGCAGGTAACCTTGGACAGGACACCCATTCCATATATGCGAGTCATGGCTCGATCCCCCAAAAGATGCATCAACATGCATTATACCCAAATCAGCATCACAAATCTAAAACAAACTTTATTTTAGAATACCTTAAAAGTTAATAATCCTCTATAGATTTAAGAGCTATTTCACAACTCACAAGTAATACATTCAAAGAATGATAACTTTTTCTATTAAAATAAGCTTCCTCTGAGTTTGCTGGTTTTGTGATAGCAACATGGGTGCCATCAATACAACCCAAAACACCCGGTATCTGATGATGTTAATTTAGAAGAGAAAGAATTGGGCCATTTCATAAAAGGTGCGAAGAAAAAGGATGTTGAAAGTTTACTGATAAAACAGTTTGGAGCAGACTGGCAAAATGAACCCTCCTTGAAATGGTATTGTGACATTTTATATGGAAACAATATCACTGAAAATGATGATGCAGATAATGAAAATGCTGCCTGTGACTGTCAAGAACCTGATTGTGGAGAATTGCATGTTTAATGAACACATTATAAATAAATAAATCTGTTACTTTTTTTCTTACCTACTTCTTTTATTTCGTTTCAAAAGGTGACATTTTACAACTCTATTGAATCAAATAGTAACATTTACTTAGTGTAGGATCAAAAGGTGTCATTTGATTTAAACTTTATTAAATATTGGCTTTATTTAAACGTCTACATAAACACTCTTATATATGTTAAAATCTAGCCACTAACTGATATATAAATGGTTAACAAAAATATAAAATAATTACCTGGATCAGAGTAAATATTAATTTTCACAATTTACTCAGAAAAAGGAAAAGTGTAAATGACACCTTTTGTTCCTAACCTCCTCATATGTCAAGTCCACCTAGTTTTTACTCTACAAATGATATGTAAGCAAAGCTTTCTAAGCTTTTTCCAAAATTATTAAAACAGTCAAATGAAGTTACAAGCTTCTAGACATAATATTTAAAACAAAGGCACTTTCCACCGTCAGTCCTTCTCTATGCATACATAATTAACTTCTCGCCTGTATCCCGTATGGGGTAGGCAGAACACCAGAGGTTATAAGAGCATCTGATGTCATGTTTGACTCTGAGGTATTATAATAATGGATAGAGACTATTGCAGTGACAGGGAGTCAGCCTATAATTGCTTAGATTTTAATAGAGTTTTCATGATTCAAGAGTAAAGCACAATTACACAATTTTTGTTTATTAGTTTCTTTAAATTTATCAAGTGGTAAGTCTTGAATATTTGTAGGAATCTTATTATAAAAACATATACATTGACCCATAAATGAGTTAGTGACTTTATGAAGTCTACTATCATAACTGGCTAGTTAATAGGTATTTATTTCTAGTATTAACATTTGTAACGTAGTAGTTTTTGTGGGTTATAAAAAATTAAAACTCGCGACCTTAGAATTTTGAGATTGGCAACATTATTTTTTTTCTTCAAGACGGACGGAACGCACCGCTGCTGTCAAGATGTGAAATCTTTTTTTTGGGCCGGCTTTGCTGGCTAGATGTTGTGATCGTCCCATTTAAAAAACCTTAAATTTAATAAGGTGAAATACGTATAATATGTAGTCGCCGCAGTTTGTGTTAGAAATAAATTTTAGCCCATATTGGAAACCATATGGTAAGTCACATTGTCAAATCTTCACGTCTGATGTTAATCCTATTAGTTTGAACGAATATTCAGCTAGATATCTTTTTAAGGCTCCATCACAAATGTTGGTAATTGTCGTTTCTTAAATTATTCCAAATTGAAGCCTATAAAAAAAAACATAACCTAGATCTGACCATCTCGGGTAATCAAGTTTATAATTCTTTCCAGGGTGCTTTGCAGGAGTAACTCTGGTGGAGTTTTCATTGTTTTTAAATGTGGCTGAAGCTGTTTGTTACATGATTTAACACAAGAGCATGAAATCCTCATGGTAACATGCAGATTTGCTTTAGTAAAATGTTGACCGAGGAGTTATAAGGTAATCTTTTATCTACTTACAACTATAAAATCAAGAAAGAAAGTACCTGTGGTGATATTGGATATTGATATTGGATATTGATATTGAAACTGGATATTAGTTATTGTAGTGACATTAAGAGATAGAATATTCTTTAATTATTGTTTTAAAAGATAATCCTTGCGGTTAGTTTTTAAGTAGACTTAAGCACTAACCTTAGTTTATTAATTATTTTGTTAATTTAGCTTCATGGTTATTTAAAGTACCTATATAAATTGTTCTTTTTATGTATAACAGAGACGGTGAGGTGATTTAGTATGGTGAACTCCCTCTCCTGAGCTAGTTAAACTTTTTCTCACCGCTCTCTGTGTAAAGATACTCAGGACTCGCCTTGAACTATTACACAATAAAATCTGTGATATTTATCAGTATTAACATCTTTTATTTTATATCACAAGACCTGTTAAGTAGGACCTACCCCGCTATATCTTGGATAAGTAGGATCGAGGGTGAGTCTAGGGTGTTTACGCTCAGAGTATCTTTATTTTGTGACCTGTGTTTTGGTAGGAGTGTCTGGTTACTTACAACTTAAGCAATCTTCACTCCGGGCACAAACTGAACACTCCCCCCCAATCCACAACGTTACAAATGGCGCCCAATCTTTAAATTTTTATTGTTTAAGGGTGTAATAATTGTTATTGCGTCCAATTTACATTTTTGTGTGTTGTTTTATTGAAAATAATATATCTCTTTTTGTCAATGTTACAACTTTGCAGTTCCAAATTAAAATTCATTTAATTTGTGTACAACAACACACTTTACTTTGTTTATTGAACATTTTATTGTCAAATACTGTTCTGTTTTTATTGTTTGTTACAAACAAACTTTTTTCAGGTAATTTACATTGATGTTACCATATATTTTTACATTAGCTGATATTTACAGATATATTTTGTATTTAATTATAATACTAACATAGTATTTAATATTATTAAGGTTTTCTTGTTAAAATATCACCATGGCGAACTTAAAATCAATTAATTTTCATGCTCTTGTGTTAAATCATGTAACAAACAGCTTCAGCCACATTTAAAAACAATGAAAACTCCACCAGAGTTACTCCTGCAAAGCACCCTGGAAAGAATTATAAACTTGATTACCCGAGATGGTCAGATCTAGGTTATGTTTTTTTTTATAGGCTTCAATTTGGAATAATTTAAGAAACGACAATTACCAACATTTGTGATGGAGCCTTAAAAAGATATCTAGCTGAATATTCGTTCAAACTAATAGGATTAACATCAGACGTGAAGATTTGACAATGTGACTTACCATATGGTTTCCAATATGGGCTAAAATTTATTTCTAACACAAACTGCGGCGACTACATATTATACGTATTTCACCTTATTAAATTTAAGGTTTTTTAAATGGGACGATCACAACATCTAGCCAGCAAAGCCGGCCCAAAAAAAATTTCACAGACAAGACAAATATAAGGTAGGAGACATAGTTTGGAAACGCACTTTTGTTCAGAGTGATGCTAGTAAATTTAAAATGGCAAAACTTGCTCCTAAATTTGAGAAGTGTAGGGTCACTAAGGTTTGTTCTCCACTTGTTTATGAGTTGGAGAGAATGGATGGTCATCCTATTGGTTCATGGCACGTGAAGGACCTAAAGGTTTAATATGTTTTGTGTTTTATTGAAACTTCACCATTGGTAGTCCTTATTTTTTTGTGTTTATACATTTTTATATAACCATTTTGGTAGATATATTTTCTTTTTGTGAAATTTTTTTTCACTAAATGTTAGTGTATTTTTTATCTGTCAGATAAATCTGCAGATAAATATATTTTTTGTTGTACAAGTGGTATTTCTCTACTACTCACTTGGTACAGATTTTGGTTACTGTCAGTATTGAGTTCAATCTGCAGTTATTTTGTTGTCATATAGGTGGTATTTCTCTATTACTCACCTGACACATTTTTGTTGTTTCGGCAATATTTTGTTATAACTGTCAGTTATACTGAAGTTATATTGTTTTTAAGTAATAGCTAAAGGCAAATTCAATTCGATGTCCATTGTTAGTTCTGGTGTAAAGTTGGCTTTACAACTTTTATACTGAAGTAGTATGTTTTTGTTATTGTTTAGTGTTGCACAGATTTTGCTGTGTTAACACAAAGACAGTAATTCTGAAAGAGATGAATGTAAGGAATGAATGGTTATGTTAGTTACTAATTTTGCAAAGAGCGCTCTAGAAGATGATGTATGTTCAACCCGATGATGAATGAATGTGAATGAATGGTGATAAGACTGACACAACTCAAGGACTCATTGAATGACTTTATGCTATGGCCGGTCTTGTAAGGAATGTGTAGTTTGTATAAAATCTGACCTGCCTGTTGGTTTTTTTTTTGGATTGATAACTGAAAGATGGATATTTATTTATATTTTTTTAGTAAGTAGGTTTACTTACTAAACTTAATGTTGTAATTTTGGTATTGTTTTTTTTAACAACTGTTTGTTGTTACTTAAGTGGCTGTTATGCCTATATATATTTTTCTAATACAACTTTGTTGATAGTTGGTTGTAAACTTTGTTACTTACAAGTTTTTTTTCTCTTTTAACAGCTGTTGAGTTGTTGTTTTGTGGTGATGGGTTTTAGTTATACCTTATGGTATGTTGGCCATAGGTGTAACATTTTTTTTGTTTTGTTACTGATATATTTCACAGATTGTAGGTATCTACCTATCTACTTAGATTCATTGTTGTGTTATAACTTAGTTTTTTTCTCAGTTTAGGTTGGTTGTAGATTGTTTCAACGCCGGGACGGCGATCGGTTCACTTCATGACCCTTTTCTTTGGAGGGGGGGCATTGTAACGTAGTAGTTTTTGTGGGTTATAAAAAATTAAAACTCGCGACCTTAGAATTTTGAGATTGGCAACATTATTTTTTTTCTTCAAGACGGACGGAACGCACCGCTGCTGTCAAGATGTGAAATCTTTTTTTTGGGCCGGCTTTGCTGGCTAGATGTTGTGATCGTCCCATTTAAAAAACCTTAAATTTAATAAGGTGAAATACGTATAATATGTAGTCGCCGCAGTTTGTGTTAGAAATAAATTTTAGCCCATATTGGAAACCATATGGTAAGTCACATTGTCAAATCTTCACGTCTGATGTTAATCCTATTAGTTTGAACGAATATTCAGCTAGATATCTTTTTAAGGCTCCATCACAAATGTTGGTAATTGTCGTTTCTTAAATTATTCCAAATTGAAGCCTATAAAAAAAAACATAACCTAGATCTGACCATCTCGGGTAATCAAGTTTATAATTCTTTCCAGGGTGCTTTGCAGGAGTAACTCTGGTGGAGTTTTCATTGTTTTTAAATGTGGCTGAAGCTGTTTGTTACATGATTTAACACAAGAGCATGAAATCCTCATGGTAACATGCAGATTTGCTTTAGTAAAATGTTGACCGAGGAGTTATAAGGTAATCTTTTATCTACTTACAACTATAAAATCAAGAAAGAAAGTACCTGTGGTGATATTGGATATTGATATTGGATATTGATATTGAAACTGGATATTAGTTATTGTAGTGACATTAAGAGATAGAATATTCTTTAATTATTGTTTTAAAAGATAATCCTTGCGGTTAGTTTTTAAGTAGACTTAAGCACTAACCTTAGTTTATTAATTATTTTGTTAATTTAGCTTCATGGTAATTTAAAGTACCTATATAAATTGTTCTTTTTATGTATAACAGAGACGGTGAGGTGATTTAGTATGGTGAACTCCCTCTCCTGAGCTAGTTAAACTTTTTCTCACCGCTCTCTGTGTAAAGATACTCAGGACTCGCCTTGAACTATTACACAATAAAATCTGTGATATTTATCAGTATTAACATCTTTTATTTTATATCACAAGACCTGTTAAGTAGGACCTACCCCGCTATATCTTGGATAAGTAGGATCGAGGGTGAGTCTAGGGTGTTTACGCTCAGAGTATCTTTATTTTGTGACCTGTGTTTTGGTAGGAGTGTCTGGTTACTTACAACTTAAGCAATCTTCACTCCGGGCACAAACTGAACACTCCCCCCCCAATCCACAACGTTACACATTATATAAGTCACATTCGACGGTACATGTTTAAATTCTTTTTTACAAACATAAGATTTTGAAAGATACATATATTGAGATGCAAATGTAAGAATATTTATTTCACAGTTTATTAATAACTATTGAACTTTAAGGAGTGGAATTTCAAAGAAAATTGTTTCATTATGAACTTGTGTTATGGAAACTAGATAACAGACAATTAAACTCATACATATAAATATTAGAAAAGACTTGACTCATGAGCAAAAACATTCTATTCAAACCCAACCTCCAGTTTATAATTTTGTGTTATTACTACAAGAGCTAAATGTAAAATAAATAAAAACTCTTCTTATATATTAACTTCGGCTTAGCCACAGTCTTTGCACAAGGGCTTCTCGCCCTCTTGGGTTCTCTTCATGTGCATTTGTATTAATTTGCCCAGCACTGAGGGCCGTCTGCTCCTCCTCATTCAATTGAGGAACCTCCAATCCTGCAGCATTTGCCATGTTATGCAACACAACACATGCATTCACTATTTTCCCAGCTTTTATAGGAGAATAGTGAAGTGTTCGGTGACGGAGGAGACATCTCCATCTGGACTTTAAAACACCGATGCACCTCTCTACAACATTTCTAGCTCTGCAGTGCATCCTGGTATAGTACTCCTCAGGTGAGCCTGGGTCTGCGCCGAGCAAAGGAGTCATCAGGTATTCCCTCTGGGCATACCCAGAATCACCTGTAACATATTTGCATTCTACTAGAATTTATTTTCACATGGGGGGGAGGCCTATGCCAAGAGGCACAAAGAAGTTCGACATATTTTTTAAGAAACAGGTTAACTTATTTTTTATTGCAATGTAACTTAAAAATATCTGTCCTTCTGAGTAAAGGGCTTTTATAGTTATTATTATAACATTACATTAATAAGTTTTAAGGAAACTCATTAGTGCATGCCAAATAAAGAATATAAAGTTTTACATTGTTACACTTACCAAGCAGCCAACATGCTTCGCCTAGCTCATTGATCCGTTGCAGGTAACCTTGGACAGGACACCCATTCCATATATGCGAGTCATGGCTCGATCCCCCAAAAGATGCATCAACATGCATTATACCCAAATCAGCATCACAAATCTAAAACAAACTTTATTTTAGAATACCTTAAAAGTTAATAATCCTCTATAGATTTAAGAGCTATTTCACAACTCACAAGTAATACATTCAAAGAATGATAACTTTTTCTATTAAAATAAGCTTCCTCTGAGTTTGCTGGTTTTGTGATAGCAACATGGGTGCCATCAATACAACCCAAAACACCCGGTATCTGATGAACTTGCATGAATCTATAAAAAATATAAACTAATATTTAAAACATTATTGCCAGGATCAATTGAAAGTTCACTATCACTGGGTCAGTGTATCAACATTTATCATAGCTATAAGTAAACTTAATTTATAAGATTAGTGTGAGTTAAGTCTACCAATAATAACATCAAATAGGAACCTCCTCATTAAGGTCATCCTCTCATGCTGAGTGTGTGGAAATTTAATGTGCCGCATGAGGATTTCCACATTATTTAGCGCCTCTACCACATCTGCAAGGCACTGGCTCACAGCAGGCTATGAAAGACCTAGTTGGAAGTCCCTGCCAACTATCCTCTGGTAACTCCCACATGCCAGAAAGGCTACTGAAGCAAAAATCTGAAAAGAAAAATTAAGATGAAGACAACACATTGAACTATTCAGTCTCTATTTAAACTTTATTCCACTCACGGAAAGTTCTGCAGGAATCGCGTGACTTCTTGTCTTTTGAGGTAGAAGTGGCTTAAGTTCTTCGCAAAGCTGCCGGAAAAGAGGTTTCGTCAATCTGTAATTGGCGACGAACTCGTGTGATGGCAATGAAAAAGGGTCACTGGCATCACGCACCATCCTCCTTTTAATTTTGAGGTCCGCCTTCAGCCTCTCCTCCTCGGCGAAATCTCTTAGATAGGCTCTTGCCATGTCAAAATAAAATCCCCCGACAAAATAATAGTACATAAAGTATTTATTTATGAAACCACACAAAAAGGAAAAACGCAAATTGAAATCAACAAACAAACATATCATAAAGATGGGTGCGAGCTCACCTTTTTCAATTCACGTTTTTAAGTCATAGATGATATAATTCTAATTGTCATGGCAAACGGTAATGCCTCTTGCATGCAAATGTATAGGGAATTCGTTCATTCATTGTATCATAGAGATCTTGCCATCTCCATGACGTCATCGGCGAACGGTAATAGCAATGGAAGAGATTGATGACAAGCTAATGTCATTTTTTTTTATCATATCATGTTATGAAAGAACCGTAATAGGCCTGCCGGTTGACTATGCACGGAAACGCGCAGTTGAACCTCGCTATACTCGACAAGTGCTGACTACCACGAGTGACAGTAACGGTCTATGTAATTTTTGCAAGAAATCTCCACACAGCCTAGTTACATGTCGATTATTTAAACGGGCTATGAGGAAAGACAAAAACTAATGCTATTGCTGCCTAGATAAACACGATCGAAATAAATGCCCAGCACTGGTGTGTGACATTGACAATTGTGGGCTTCATCATCACTATTTGCTACATTACAACAAACCGACAGAAAGCCGCACGTCAGCCCATATCACTTCACATATTCAGCAGCCATCAGGAGCCACCGCAGGGGCCGCGCCCATTCGCCGCCCCTAGCAGCCGATGCCGCCGACGCCACCGCGCCGTCCACGCCCGGCCCGCCACCCACGTCAGTTCGCGCCACCGTTGTTCATGGTCCGACACCGGCGCATGTGGCGGCGGCGGCCCGGGCGCCGCACGGTGCCATCGCCGCGCCTACGCCGCAAGTATTACTTAAAGTGGTAAAAGTAGACGTCAGTTTTGCATTATTAGGGTGCGTACAAATTGCAAGTACTTAATGCAACTAGCAATGTAACCTGCAAAAAAAGTTCCCATGATTTGGACGCCTCTCGAGCGCAAACTGAGCAGTTGGCCTGCTCTAAGCTATCCGTACATTTTCTGACTTTTGAAGAACATCAAAAATACTCGATGCTCAATGTGGACGGGCGTTCGTGCGCCTGTCCTAATGGGGAAGAAAACTGCCCTTTGTCGCCACTAGCGTCGCTGCGTTCGCTTGACCCAAAGTAAATAACATTGACTGTCAAATAGCATACAAAATTCATTTCATGTTTACAGTTTTAATTTTAATGTTAAAATGCCGCGTTGTGTAGCGATTGGATGTAATAATAATGGGAACCATTCATTCTCAAAGGATTTAAGGAGAAAAAAGCTGTGGGAATTTGCCACTAAACTCCGTAATTTTAAATCGTCTGCAAACTTCAGACTATGTTTCGAACATTTTAAGGAATCAGACTTTCAAGATATTAGTTCTGCTACAGGTTAATGGAATGTTTGTTAAAATCTATTGTTGTGATAACAAGTTCAGTAGTAGTAGGTTTGACTTTTTATTTTTAGGATTACCTCAAATTCACAGATTTAAAGAAAACAACAGTTTCATCTGTTTTCTCCTGGAACAAACAAAAGATTTTTTCTGCAAAATCAGGGCACAGAGGTATTTTAAACGGACAGTCAGGGAAGAATTATTTCCTTGTACTTCACAGCAAGTTGGTCAACAAGAATCTTTTGAAGATTATTTTCAAGATTTAAACGATGATAATGTGGATATAGTGCCTGACTTTCAAGATGAAATCATAGTTACATCTAGTGATTATAATTTAGAAAAATGCAATCATAAAAGTAAAATAAAAAATTTTAAAAACCCCCCGACACAAAAAAAGACCTTAAAAACTAACAAATAATATTTTAAACCTATTCTAATTATTATCGTCCATAGATACACAGACACTTTAAACTTATAACACCCCTCTCGTTTTGCGTCGGGGGTTAAAAACGACACAGCTTCAACACAAACCCCTCATTCGTTCAGACTACTTTCAAGAGATGAATTCCTATCTGATGATAAGTCGGTGTTATTTTATACTGGACTTGAAAGCATGAGAAAATTTCAGTTAGTTTTATCTACACTTTTACCTATGGCATATTTTGACTTAATGGCTGACAATCAGAGGTTATTTTAGTAATTCTATATTGATCATCGTCAGGTCTCTTTTGCTGTGATTTTGGTATGTTTGATTTTATAACTGTCTACAACGATGTGATATCGGGGAAACATATCAAACAAGCTGCACCATTCTGAGCTTCACGACCTTTTGGTCCTCTAGAGTGAGAGTCAAACAAGTAATATAAACTATCAGTTTTCCAGATTGCGACTGATATACCATTACATGTTAAAATACCTCCCTGATCAACGCCAGAATCTGCAAAGAACTCCGCTAAGCCATTCTTTAAATTTGGGAATCCAATGTCCTGATTATTTATGATCAAATGGCCACAAGTCGATGTCGATTCATGGTGAACTTGTATTAAACATGAATGATTTAATACCTCAAAATCGACCTGTAACTCTTGAGCACGTAAGTATTCAACGTTAGCCTCAGCCAAATCTGGTGCCCTTCGATATTGTATACTGTTTGAATACAATCGAGCTTTCCGAGTTGCTTGTAATAATAAAAACTCTTCTCTTTCTGGGGTGTGTTCCTCTGGCTGCGTCAATCTGCGCCTTTTGACTTCGTTTCGAGCATTTTTGCAGTTACGCCCAAGACCCATTTTATTGCTATGGATTATTTGTATATGCAGCTATAAAATTATAAATAATAACCTAATACAATCCTGATTTGATTTTTGTCAGCTCTTCCATCAAATCCCAATGTTCTAAACTGGTATACCACCCCATCCCAAAAACACAACACCGCCCTATTGCCTGTTCCATTCACCCCGTAGTCCAGCCAATTAAAACACCCTTCAAAAGAAGATTTAACTTCACTAAAGCCAATTGGGACTTGTTCGCCGACAAGACAGATAAAGCCCTTTTAACACTACAGCCTTGTCACGAAAACTATGACACCTTTGTAGAAATTGTCTCAAAAATATCTCGACAATGCATTCCAAGAGGATGTCGCACATCTTATATCCCAGGCCTCTCTCCAAAATCGGCAAAATTAATGACTGACTATGAACACCTTTATAGCCGCGACCCTTTCTCCAGAGAGACAATGGAAGCAGGAGAGGAGCTCCTTAAATCAATTAATCACAGTAGGCGAGAAAAATAGACTAAAACTGTAACAAGCATCGATTTTACCCACAATAGCAAGAAAGCATGGTCCACAATAAGAAAATTAACAGGAGACCCAAAACCACCATCCGCACCATTTGAAGTAACCGCAAACCAAATAGCTCACCAATTGTTGCTCAATGGTAAACCGAATAAAACAACGCAAAAGATCACTAAACAGTCACAAACACAGAATAACACCACTCAAACTAACATCAGCATACCATTCACGCTTACAGATATCACAACATCGATAAAGGCTCTAAAATATGGCAAAGCTTCAGGACTTGATGAAATAACTGTCGAGCAAATTAAACACCTAGGTCCTGTTGCAGTTTCCTGGCTGTTAAGCCTTTATAACCATTTGCTACCTCGAAGTGTCGAAAATTCCAAAAATATGGCGTAAGTCTAAAGTGATTGCAATTCCTAAACCAAGCAAACCACTAAACGTTCCAAGTAGTTTCCGCCCAATCTCTCTTCTCTGCCATACATTCAAACTATTTGAAAAGAAGTTATTAAGGCGCTTAACTGGCCTTATTGACAACAAATTGATACCAGACCAAGCTGGTTTCAGACCTGGAAAATCATGCTGCAATCAAATCCTCAATCTGACTCAACACATTGAAGATGGGTTCGAGACAAACAAAATAACTGGAGTCGTGTTTGTCGACCTAACAGCTGCATACGACACTGTTAACATCAACCGCCTACTGTGGAAAGTGACAAATATAACGGAAGATCTAAAATTTGTGCAATTGCTCAGGGAAATGCTACACAATCGCCGGTTCCAAGTAAGCCTACTCGAAGACAAAAGCAGATGGCGAAATCAAAAGAATGGTCTCCCACAAGGTAGCGTCTTGGCACCGATATTGTTCAATATCTACACGAACGACCAACCAGCGAGCCCAAACACCAGAAGCTATCTATATGCTGATGATCTTGCACTGGCCACTCAAACAACAACTTTCGAGGAGGCGGAAGCAAATTTGAACTCGGCTTTAGCCAACCTGGGCAATTACTACGACGCAAATGCCCTGAGGCCGAACCCCACTAAGACGCAATGCCAAGCTTTTCACCTTCGCAACCGGCAAGCACACCGAGTACTTAATATCCACTGGCGGGGTGAACAAATTATGCACTGTGAAAACCCTACATATTTAGGAGTAACCCTCGATAGATCACTAACCTACAAAGCACACTGTTTCAAAGTCAATAGAAAAGTATCCGCTCGAAATAACATCCTGCAGCGCCTGACATCTACAGACTGGGGAACCTCACCTACTGTTCTGCGCACGTCTGGTCTGGCACTCTGCTACTCTGCTGGAGAATATGCCTGCCCTGTGTGGGGTCGCTCAAGCCATACTACGCGGGTGGATACAGCACTAAACGACACCTGTCGGCTTATTACTGGATGTTTAAAACCTACTCCGTTAGAGAAGCTGTACCCACTCGCTGGGATTGCCCCTCCAGACATTCGCAGATATACAGCGAGCTGTGTCGAAAAATCAAAAATGGTCACAGATCCCAAACACCCCATGCATCACTATAGTCCCGTGCCCCTAAGGCTAAAAAGCCGAAAAAGTTTTTACCACTCAGTCCACCCAATAAACCCTGCCGATGCCGCAAAAACGAGAGTCAATTTATGGAGTAAAAAATTTGCCCAACCCCCCTTGACTCTGTCTGAACACCTCCCGCCCGGAAAAGATTTGCCATGGCCAATTTGGAAGTCCCTAAACAGACTCCGGACCCAGGTCGGCCGTCGTAAAGAAAACATTGTAAAATGGGGTTTCAGCGTTGACGGAGATGAGCATTGTTTGTGCGGCGCGACTCCACAAACAATGTTACACCTTCTTTCCTGCCCCATGTGCCCGGAAACCTGCACTATCGAGGACCTTGCACAAGCCACCGATAACGCCATAAAGGTGGCAAGTTTCTGGGCGGGCAAAATATAATAAACATATTCATCGACACGCAAAGAAGAAGTAGGTAGTTGAAACTTAATCTAACAAATTAAAATAATACCTACCTAACCTGAAACTAATACCTACCTAAGTTACTAACTCAACTAACTAATTACTTTAAATACCTTCCTAATATTAAAACCTACTTTAAAAAGTACAAAATAAAAGTAAAATAAAAAATTTGAAAAACCCCCCGACACAAAAAAAGACCTTAATAACTAAAAAATAATATTTTAAACCTATTCTAATTATTATTCTAATTATAAATTAGCCGTTGTTGGCTTAATACTTTATATACTTGAGCGGTCCACCGACGCGGCGACGACGCTCGGAAAATAAAAATATTTTAAAGTACGAGTCTTACAGTCAATCATATATGGGACGATAATAATTAGAATAGGTTTAAAATATAATTTGTTAGTTTTTAAGGTCTTTTTTTGTGTCGGGGGGTTTTTTAAATTTCAAATTTTACTTTTATTTTGTACTTTTTAAATTAGGTTTTAATATTAGGAAGGTATTTAAAGTAATTAGTTAGTTGAGTTAGTAACTTAGGTAGGTATTAGATATCATATTAGTTTTAATCTACTAGATTAAGTTTTAACAGTAGGTAGTCTTAGGTTAAGTGGAATATAAGGTAGGTATGTGTGATCAGTTTAAGCAATTTAGGTAGGTATTAGTTTCAGGTTAGGTAGTGTAACACCTTTTTTTCTTTACCTTGTGTTTGGTTCGATGGACTGTCCCCTTTTGTCAATCAAAACCGAGTGGGTTCGTTGCCTTATCCTTTTTTGACGTTAACTCTCGAATAGGTGTTGTTACTCTATGCTAAAGGTTGTAAAGGTTCGCTTGGTGGTAGGATCCCTTCTGGGTCCGACTGGCTAGCGACCACCCTTTATACAAAGTCTGCCGCCAAATGTTACCGCTCCGGCGGTAATATGTTCCGGCAATATTGTATAAAGAGCCAGTTCCTTCCTAAACCCGTGTGCTTTCATCTTCGACCTCATCGTCACTTACCATCAGGTGAGATTGAGGTCAAACGCGGGTTTAGTCACTTATAAAAAAAAAAAAAAAAAAGCCGGGTTGACCTTAGAGAGGTCTTTTTATTTCTGCAAATTTTTGAAGAGAGAGGTGATTTCCTCCTGAGCCGGTCAGCTGCCAGATCACCAAGTCATACGTGTGGACTAATTTCACAATTGCTGGTAAGGTTACATCTTCTCGAGCCCGTTTTGGTTTTACATTCTGCAACGTAGCATATTTTCTACAATCCAAATATTATTTTCAGACCGTTGATAACTGGTGAGCTCGGCGCTGTAAAATTGAGTTTTCTTAATAGTGTGATCCCCATGTGCCACGTGTGGCCACCACCTAGGTTCTGGTAGTCTTGTACTTTACCTCAGTGCATAGTTAAAGTTGTGTTTACTCCTGTAGCATTAAAATAATTCAGGATCTTCATGTTGCAGAATTGTATTTTTAAAGCAATTTCCTTCTCAAACTTAAATTTAATTACTTTTCTAATGCCACATGTATTGTACTTGCTTTGTTAACCTTATTTTTGATTACCAGCCTCGTGGGATCCGCCCCTATTTAAAAACATTGGGTGTTTTGGGGTTAGTAGGACCATGAGGTTCCATATTTTAAGATCACTTAAATTAGCCTGGTCATTCTTTTTTATCTTTTCCCTTCAGGACCCCCTACTTTATTAGCAGTGTTTTATTGTTCATTTTACCTTTAATCTTAGCTTGTTTTTGCAATTACTTCAAAGTATTAACATTTCAGTTTCATTGTTTGATAGTGTTGTGACTTCGGAACAGTCCTTCTATATTTCCTTATCCTAACATCATAATGTTCAAATCTTCCCGCTCCCTTACGCACTGCGGCCGTATGCGCCACCTAACGGATTTTGACTGTCATATTGCGTCTTGCAAGAACCGCGTACGCAACGACATTACATCGAGTGTGAAAATTAAGTAAAACTGAGAAAAATCTAAATATTAGTGTATTTATTGGCCAGATTGTTAGACTTCTAGTAAACTCCTAAGTGTTTGTGTAAATATCAACTGTGTGAACCACGACGGTGTGCTCCTGCCTTGTGAGTATTCCTCCTCCACATTATTCCAGTTTAGGAGTTATCTCTTCTGTCCCTATTTTGAAGTTACTAGGTTAAGATAACCCCTGCTTTGGTAATCTCGGGCTGCAAACCTTTTATACTCGCAAACGTGGAACATTTCGATCTGAAGCGGCAACATAAATTCTGTTCCATCGAGCCGGGTTCTTCAATTAATTCGTTCCCTTGACTCATGGATTCTTATTAAAATACAGTCCACTTGCTAGATTTACTAATATCAAGTTCAATTTCCTACGAAAACTTTGATATTCATACTTATTTCCTATAAATAATTGAAAGTAACTCATTTATTTCAATTATAACATAGCTGGATTGTGAATGTTGCATGTTTCGTGTATATTGCTCAGACAGTGCTTCCTATCATATTTAGTCGTATTATATTTCCGCCATCTATTTCGTATGTGCATTGAACATTATTTTAGTCAGACCAATATTTCAACGTAACTTGAGGGTAATTTGAAAACTTCTTTGTTGAAGTATTAAATATAGCGTAGGAATTTTTTACTCTTTTGATAATAGATACTGATAAGATCTGAGTTTTGGATATGAGTACTATTTAACTAAATTGAATAAGTAATCATAATGTTATAAAACTGATTGTTTTGCCTAATTATCGTTCTAACTTGAGTCGAATTATTATTTTAATTTTTATTGTTTAATACCTAAGGCACCTTATATAAAATCTCATATTACTTAGTTATTGTAGTTCAATCATGTCGAAAGAGGAAAGTTTGTTTAAAGTTTATACGTCACAACGCGAATATGTTTTTCGTGCCATGCAAATTATGTTGGATTTAGTTGTTAAAATACGGGAGAACTCAAACCCGTCTTTAATAAGTCAATTTAAGTCTAGATTTTCAAAGTTAGAAAGTATTCGCGAGGAATATGTAACCTTGACTGAAAAAATCCTTAGTTTAAAGTTAACATTAAATCCTAAGGATAACATTGATATGAATGCGATGTCAGCGTTCGATGATATGTACTATGAGGTGTTAAGTTTCGCGGCCGAGCTCCCCCCGGCGCTACCGGCGGCGGTGCGCGAGGGCTCGGCGACCGGCACGGTCGACGCGGCCGGAGTCACGGAGAAGCTTGTACACGCCAGATTGCCACAAATAGAACTTCCGAAATTTGATAGTAAAATTGAAAATTGGCAAACCTTTTACGATACATTTTTAACTTTGATTCATAACAATACATCGATAGCGCCGATTACAAAATTTCATTACCTGTTGTCTTGTTTATCGGGATCCGCACTTGGGATCGCAAAACAGGTCAAGGTCACATCGGATAATTACGAACTTGTTTTTAATGAACTTGTTAGGCGTTATGAAAATAAACGCATATTAGCCGTGACGTATTTAGATCAAATAAATAAATATCCTTGTTTAAAAAATCCTAATTTTAATGAGTTACAGACTTACACTAATATACTTTGCGAATCGGTCAATGCGCTTAAGGCTTTAAAGTTGGACGATTTAAGTGATTTTATTTTGTTTAACTCAGCGTTTCGCGCGCTCGATAATAATACGCGTCATCGCTTCGAGTGTCAAAATAAATCGGATATTCCAACTTTTCAAAATCTGATGCAGTTTCTTCAAGACTACGTAAAAGTTTTAGAAACAACATATCACTCGTCAAATGTAAATGAACCTACTAGTGTTAGTACGCGGTTTCCTCAATCGTATGGCGGGAAACAGATAAAAAATGTTTCAACACGTCAGCAGAACTATATGCGTTCTGCGCTTACTTCTCAAAGTAATAATCCAAAAACATTAGAATGTTATCATTGTGGCGCAGCGCACAGTATTTACAAGTGCCCCACATTTCAAACTTTAGGTTCGCAAGCTAGGTTGAACCTTGTTAAACAAAATAAGTTATGTACTAATTGTTTACGTAAACATACTATTGATAAATGCGTTTCAAAAATGAAATGTTTTATTTGCGGATGTAATCATCACACGTTAATTCACATTGATAACAAGCCTCCGCCGACAGCGGCCGCGGCGGCCACCGGTCCGAGCACCAGCCACGCCAGCACTAGTGCGTTTCTGGGGCAGGCTCGAGACTCGTGCGTGGTACTGCTGGGGACCTGCGTAGTGCGCGTGCAGGATGCTTATGGCACATTGCAACCAGTCCGGGCGCTTATCGATAGCGGTGCTCAGGATTGTTTTATGACAATTAAATGTGCAAGGAAGCTTGGGTTTCAGTTGAGTCGATGCCACACTACGGTGGCTGGACTTGGACAAAATACTGTGTGTCAAGTCAGGGGAGAGATTAAATGTTCTATACGCCCGTGTGATTCAAATGACCCACAGCTCCATATTAAGCCGATAGTTATCGACACTATTACTTCTAAAATGCCAACTTCGGAATTACCGCGAGTAGTTCGGGACTACTATAAGCACTTAGTTTTAGCTGATCGCGACTTTGACAAACCTGCTGATGTTGAGTTGTTGCTCGGCGCTGAAGTGTTTCATAATGTCTATGATGGTCAAGTGTTGAAGCCGGAGCCCGGTTATCCCGCCGCCCTGCATAGTATTTTTGGGTGGATCCTATCTGGTCCAACACATGTTGCTAGTTCACTGCACACTGCTAGTAGCACTTCTTTGGTTGCTTCTACCTGTAATCTTGACGAGCTAGTAAAACGGTTCTGGGAGGTGGAGGAACCACCACATAAGTCACCATCTTCTCCAGAAGATGATGAAGTAGAACGATTGTATTCTAGTCTCACGTATAGAAAATCAGACGGTCGCTATGTTGTACCTATTTTATTAAAACATCCCGATACTACTTTGGGAGATTCTTATCTTAGTTCTTTGTCACAATTCGTTAATCTCGAAAAACGTCTTTGTCGACAAGAAAAGGTCATGTCTATCGCGACTATCGCGAGTTTATGCATGAATATGAAAATCTTGGTCATATGATAGCAACGGGGAATAACATTCCAGGTGGTCGATATTTCATCCCACACCATTGCGTGATTCGTCCAGAGAGTGCGACAACGAAACTTCGTGTCGTGTTTAATGCGAGTCATAAAACAACTAGCGGTTTATCTCTGAATGACATTCTTTACACTGGACCAAAGTTGCAATCTGATATTATAGATATTATTACAGGTTTTAGAGTTCATAATGTCGTATTTACATGTGATATATCTAAGATGTACAGAGGCTTTTTGCTCAGGCCGGAAGATCGGAAGTTGCAGCACGTGCTGTGGCGTGAGACACCGTCGTCTCCTGTTCAAGAATTTGAACTTAAGACCGTTACTTACGGCGTAAAGAGTTCACCTTACTTAGCGATTCGTACTTTACATCAATTGGCTATCGATCACGGCGAGCAATATCCTCATGCTGCTGAAGCTCTTCGATATCAGACCTTCATGGATGATGTCACTTCAGGTACTTCCTCTGTTTGTGCAGCTCTGAAGGTCAAGGAGGAGCTGATAAGTCTTCTTAGCTGTGCTCAACTCGAGTTACGTAAATGGACCAGTAATAGTCCGGAATTCTTAGAAGGACTCCCAGTTGAGCATTGTCAAACTCCTAAGTCATTTTCTGATGATGGTTCACCAACACTTAAAGTTCTAGGAGTTCAATGGGACCCAATGGGTGATTATTTTACATACTCCGTCGCATCTGTGGACGTGGTGTATACAAAACGTTCGATCTTATCAAACGTGGCTAGAATTTACGACCCATTGGGCTGGTTATCACCTTTTATTCTTTTAGCGAAACTGCTTCTTCAGAGCCTATGGCGTATCGAGCTGTCTTGGGATGAACGCATTCCTGAGAATCTTTGTGCCGTTTGGGCAAGATTTATTTCTGATTTATCAAACTTGAAAGATATTAAAATACAACGCAAAATTGTATCGCAGTTAGAGGCTGACAATCAGCTTATAGGTTTTTGCGATGGGTCCACTAAGGGCTACGGCTGTTGTATATACCTACGATCAAGTATTGCTAATCAGGTTCAAGTTCGTTTAGTAATTGCAAAGTCTAAAGTTGCCCCTATAAAGCCTCTGACAGTAAATCGGCTAGAGTTGTGCGGTGCTGTCTTGTTTTCGCGTACTTTAAATCATATTCAAACGTTACTCCATTCTAAACTTAAATTTTCTAACGTATTAGCGTTCACAGACAGTTCAACTGTTTTGGCTTGGATCAATACTGAGCCTTACAAATTAAAAACTTTTGTTGCGAACCGCGTGGTTCGAATTACAGAGACTTTTGACCCTTCTATTTGGCGACATGTTGCTACTGAAGATAACCCCGCAGACTACTCAAGCCGAGGCCTGTCTTGTGCAGAATTAGGAAGTTGTGAAAAATGGTGGTTGGGGCCGTCATGGTTGTCAAAAGATTTAAGTTTCTGGCCCGCTCCATTCCAATCTAAACCTCAAGAAGGGGTGTCTGAGATGAAAACCTGTACTCACTTGGTTCAATCTCATGAATCAAACGAAAATACTTTTAGTGTGTTGTTAGAACGATGTTCCTCGTTTTCTCATTTACAGCGCACTTTAGCGTGGATTTTCCGTTTTTCATCCAATGCTCGACAACAGCTTAGCAACCGCTACCGTGGCGCTCTTACCACGGATGAGTTGGAACACGCCTTGCTTGCTCTCATTAAGTACGTCCAACTCACTAGCTTTAGTGAAGAAATTTCTAAAATAAATGGTCAAAGGTGTCTTCCAAAACACTTACAAAAATTATCTCCTTTTATTGATTGCAAGGGTATTGTCCGAGTGGGGGGACGTCTTAAAAATTTCAATTTGCCAGACCATACTAAACATCCGTATTTACTGCCGAAAAAATCGAGATTGTCTGCACTAATTATAAATTTTTATCATAAATATTATTTGCATTGTGGACCTCGCACTTTGCAATCCTTAATTCAACGAAAATTCTGGATTCTAGGAATCAGAAATCTTATACGTTCTCACTTATCTAAATGTGTGACATGTTTCAAGGTTAAACCTGTTCCTTTTCAACCTATGATGGGAAACTTGCCCCCCTGTAGATCGCAACCTGGTTTTTGTTTCCAAAATGTAGGGATAGACTTTGGTGGCCCATTCCTAGTGAAGGAAAGCAGACGACGTAATGCGCGAATCAATAAGGCTTACGTTTGCTTGTTTGTCTGTCTCTCAGTGAAGGCCGTCCATTTAGAACTCGTATCTGAACTATCAACTGAAGCATTTCTAGCTAGTTTAGATAGATTTGTTTCGAGACGTGGAATCTGTCGACAAATCGTGACAGATTGTGGCACAAATTTCGTCGGTGCTAAACGTTACCTCAATGAAATGTTTCAACAATTGCTAGATAAAAAAGAAGAAATTTCCCCTCAATTAACTTCTAGAGGAATTTCCTGGAAATTGAATCCTCCTTCTAGTCCTCACTTTGGTGGTATATTTGAAAGTGGAATTAAATCAACCAAATACCATTTAAAACGAATTGTTGGTTCTCAAGTCCTTACATTTGAAGAGCTAACGACAATTTTAACCAAAGTTGAGGCTATGCTCAACTCAAGGCCCCTGTGCTCACTATCTTCAGATCCAGAAGAAGTAGATGTTCTGACCCCAGGACATTTTATTATAGGTCGGCCAATGGTTTCTCTTCCAGAAGTAACTATTGAAGAAATGAATCTTCGTACGCGTTGGCATATGCTTAAAAAAATATCTCAAAGCTTTTGGCGAGTGTGGCAGAATGATTATCTGCATACACTCCAGCAGAAAGGAAAGTGGTTCAAAGATGATCAGCATCAGCCTGAGATTGGCCAACTAGTTACAATCCAGGAACCTAACTTGCCTCCTAATACGTGGCGGTTAGGTCGTATAATTCATGTTCATCCAGGAACTGATAACATTATTCGTGTTGTGACGGTAAAAACCGAAAAGGGTTTGCTAAAAAGACCGGTAGTTAAAATTTGTCCTCTACCTCTTAATTAAAAATATATTTTTTAAAGTATTTTAGATTTAGAATTTGTAAGTTTATATATAGGATTAGTTATATCAATGCACTATACGAAACTTGGCGTATCAAATTACTTACTTATTGATTAATTTAATTTATTCATTGTCTGAGCAAAAGGACCCTAGATGTTGCCGGACAGTGGTTTTCTTGTGAAATCCCTAGGTGATTTCAAGTGGGGGGAGATGTTGTGACTTCGGAACAGTCCTTCTATATTTCCTTATCCTAACATCATAATGTTCAAATCTTCCCGCTCCCTTACGCACTGCGGCCGTATGCGCCACCTAACGGATTTTGACTGTCATATTGCGTCTTGCAAGAACCGCGTACGCAACGACATTACATCGAGTGTGAAAATTAAGTAAAACTGAGAAAAATCTAAATATTAGTGTATTTATTGGCCAGATTGTTAGACTTCTAGTAAAATCCTAAGTGTTTGTGTAAATATCAACTGTGTGAACCACGACGGTGTGCTCCTGCCTTGTGAGTATTCCTCTTCCACATTATTCCAGTTTAGGAGTTATCTCTTCTGTCTCTATTTTGAAGTTACTAGGTTAAGATAACCCCTGCTGTGGTAATCTCGGGATGCAAACCTTTTATACACGCAAACGTGGAACATTTCGATCTGAAGCGGCAACAGATAGATTTAAATTACCTTTTCCCTTGAGGAATCTTAGTAAAACCCTACTACTTATAGTTTAGTTTACTAAAACTAAGTTATGTATGCAATTGCCTTATAAGCTTGAATTGCTTTAGTGTGCCTACCTTCTCCCAGTTTAGTTTGTGTTCTTATCGAATAGTGTTAATTTTGCGTTTAAAGCTATTATATCTTAATTTGTAGTGTAAGCTCGGAGAGATTACTTTGTTGTTTGGCCAAGTTTTATACTAGGGTACAGTAAGGTCTCCCTTGGAAGTGTTAGTTTATTTACCTTTTTACCATTTCATATAATAGAAAGTTTCGAATAGTGTTTAAGCCAACCTGGTGTTGCCAATTCCAGGGAGGTTTCCTGGTGGGAGTACAACCCCACCAGGAAATTCTAATTTAATATTAATTCAGCGGACTACAGCTCGGGATCCTGCGGTCATCCTTGAACGGGATTGGTCGGCGAGCCGGGTACCCCTTTTGTTTACTTTACCGTCAACAACCGTCCTAAATAAACTATGACGATGTAAACAATGCTCTCGCAAATGTTGTTCAGTGGTTCAATATAAATAATCTAGCGTTCAATGATAAAAAAACTAAATGTATAAAATTCTCTGCACCAAATTTAAAACAAGTTGAGTCTGATCTGCGGCTTAATGGGAACAGATTGAATCTAGTAGATAACACTGTTTTTCTTGGAATTTCCTTCGCGGTAAAGAAAATTCGCTCATTGACTGATGTTAATAAAGCGAAGCTGGTATATTTTAGTTATTTTCATAGTATAATGTCCTATGGCATCCTACTTTGGGGCAATGCTGCAGATATTGACACGATATTTACACTGCAGAAAAGGGCTATTCGTGGAATGTATAAACTTGGAAACAGAGAATATCTTCGAGAAAAGTTTAAAGAGATTGGTATCTTGACCCTTGCATCACAATATATTTATGAAAACATTATGTATATTTATAAGAATAGTAATAAATTTAAAACTAGGAAAGATAATCATGATACAAATTACTCTGTAAGGACTAGGAACGACCATAAGTTAGCGTTTCCTAAATTAAGGCTGGCTAAAAGCAGCAAATCATTTATTGGAATGTCAATACGTATATATAACAAAATTCCGAAGTCAATTCAATCCCTGCCATTCAATAAATTTAAATCAATCATTAAAAACACTCTATCTCGAAAAGCTTATTATAAAACTAAAGATTACTTAGATGATAAAAAGGCATGGGATTAAGCACAACAGGATATTTCTAAAAGTTTCTAATTACTTAATAATTTTGTTTACAGCTTGGCTGTGCAGTATATGTATGACATGATGGTGACTGTCCCATTCACTTATTTTTTTGTCAAGACATCAGCAAGAACGTCATGCTCCCTCAGGCGGCATGGCTAGTGGTAGCGTCGGGTATCGGGTCACCCTCTTCCCTAAAATATGGTTGAGGAGGGTGATGGCTGGTGCTTGCGTTAACTCGTGAACGGGTGCTGCTAGCGGTGCCAGGTCGTTTTGCTAATGATACTATGACTATTTTATTCCATTCTTGTTCAAATACTCTGGTCCCAGTTTGTCATATTCGTATTGTGCATCCATAGCTAATTGCATCTGCTATGTAAGCAATTTGGTTGTGGCATGACATTGGCTCTCACAATTAGCTGTCTTGTGTTTGTTTTTTTTTTCATGTCACGGTCAATTTGTACTGTACCTATTTGTATTAATTTGATAAATCTGACTGAAAAAGAGTGCCAAGAGTTTTTTTCCGCCGGCTTTTTTTGTCTCTTGGTCTACTGTAATATCTTATTTAACAACTATTAACAACTAGTTAAAGCCGAAGTATGTGATGACTGACTTCATCAAGTGTTTTGTGAAATTCCTAAGATGAATAAAACTTTTTGAATTTTTTTGAATTTTTTTGAATTAAAGGTGGATTCTTTTAATTTTTTTTTTATTTACAAATACTCTTTACCTTCGCATCCTCTCTTACCTACAACTGACGTTACTAGCCATCAAATAGTAGTACTGGATATAATTTTAAATTTGTATTTCAACATTAATTGTAACGGTCTTAGACTGATTTTAGTTTTAAGATTGTACTGTGTACTGGTTCGGGTGGATTAGCCTGGACCAGCCTTCAGCTTATTCATTTAATCAGACCAACACCTGAGATACCACACCCTGTAAATCTCTTTATTTTATATCTTGCTTGTTCTACAATATTTTTTTTGTGCAATAAACTCTGTAAACAGTAAACTCTTCGTCTTATTTGATATCCCCCGGTAAAATTAGTTACAGTAGGTATTATTTTTAATTTGTTAGATTTAGTTTCAACTACCTACTATTAGGTTATTATTTGTAATTTTATAGCTGCATATACAAATAATCCATAGCAATAAAATGGGTCTTGGGCGTAACTGCAAAAATGCTCGAAACAAAGCCAAAAGGCGCAAATTGACGCAGCCAGAGAAGAACACCCCAGAAAGGGAAGAGTTTTTATTATTACAAGCAACTCGGAAAGCTCGATTGTATTCAAACAGTATACAATATCGAAGGGCACCAGATTTGGCCGAGGCTAACGTTGAATACTTGCGTGCTCAAGAGTTACAGGTCAATTTTGAGGTATTAAATCATTCATGTTTAATACAAGTTCACCATGAATCGACATCGATTTGTGGCCATTTGATCATAAATAATCAGGACATTGGATTCCCAAATTTAAAGAATGGCTTAGCGGAGTTCTTTGTAGATTCTGGCGTTGATCAGGGAGGTATTTTAACATGTAATGGTATATCAGTCGCAATCTGGAAAACTGATATATGATATATATTACTTGTTTGACTCTCACTCTGAGGACCAAAAGGTCGTGTAGCTCAGAATGGTGCAGCTTGTTTGATATGTTTCCCCGATATCACATCGTTGTGGACAGTTATAAAATCAAACATACCAAAATCACAGCAAAAGAGACCTGACGACGATCAATATAGAATTACTAAAATAACCTCTGATTGTCAGCCATTAAATCAAAATATATTTGAACCAGAAAACGATACACCACATACTTTAAATTTCACTGAAGTAACACGGTACGAAATTTCGAATCGATAGGACATATGGTAGGTAGTCAGATCCCCTCATCAACAATAAGAGAGCTGATGATCTTCAAACGGCTGATCAGGTCATTGTAACCTTACCATACACTGTCAATTTCATTGAAGTAATACGGTACTAAATTTCGAATCGATAGGATATATGGAAGGTAGTCAGATCCTCTCATCAACTATTAAAGAGCTAATGATCTTCAAACGGCTGATCAGGTCATGGTTCTCTTACCATATACTTTCAATGTAATTGTAGTAATACGGCACCAAATTTCGAATCAATACGACATATGGAAGCTATTCAGATTCCCTCATCAACTATTAGAGAGCTGATGATTTTCAATTGGCTGATCGGGTCATGGTTACCTTACCATATACTTTTAATATCATTGTTGTAATACGGCACCAAATTTAGAATCGATACGACATATGGAATTTAGTCAGATCCCCTCATCAACTGTTGGAGAGCTGATGACCTTCAAACGGCTGATCAGGTCATGGTTACCTTACCATATACTTTCAATATAATTGAAACAATACGGTACCAAATTTCGCATCGATAGGACATATGAAAGGTAGTCAGATCCCCTCATCAACTAGAAAAGAGCTGATGATCTTCAAACGGCTGAACAGATTTTCATGAAACATGGCTAAGAACGCTCAGGATAAAATTATCTATAACACCAAAAAAACTAAACGAAAATCGGTTCGTCCATTTGGGAGCTACGATACCACAGACAGATACACAGATACACAGACACGTTAAACTTATAACACCCCTCTCGTTTTGCGTCGGGGGTTAAAAACAACACAGCTTCAACACAAACCCCTCATTCGTTCTGACTATTTTCAAAAGATGAATTCCTATCTGATGATAAGTCGGTGTTATTTTATACTGGACTTGAAAGCATGAGAAAATTTCAGTTAGTTTTATCTACACTTTTACCTATGGCAAATAATTTAAATTATAAAGGTACTTAATCTTATAAAGGTACTTAATCTTTCTATTGAAGACCAATTTATTTTATTGTTAATTAAACTAAGACGCAACAAACCAGATTTCGAACTTTGAAAAATGTTTAAATGTTACTAATGAAGTTGGTAATATTTTCATAACTTGTGTAAATTTTGTGTAAGAGATATGGTCATCAGTGGAAATATGGCCAAGCCGTGCACTTGTTGACTATTACATGCCAACTTTGTTTAAGCAGTACCATCCATCTACTAGAGTAATAGTTGATGACACTGAAGTAACTATTAGCAAGCCTAATAACCCACTTTCACAACAAGCCACATTTGGACAATTCGGACCGCCGAGAAGATAAGTCGTGTGTCTCGTGCTTACGTAAGTTGTTAAAATTAAAAATTATTAAATCAACTTGCAAGCCAAAAAGTGTCTTAATACAACGGTATAAAAACACAAGTAAAATCGTCATTTTCGCCGAATACTGAGGTCCCACTATACTGGACGGAAAGGCGAGTTGTATGAAACCATCGCGACCGCCCAGCGGAAGAAGACCCCTACGCGCTGTGCCTTACATTTTGAGGATATTACGACTTGAACCCAATAGAAGTTAATAATTATGATTCGCTCTGCGCCGCTAAACAAATCTTTATCAACTTCGGAACCTAATCTATACGATGCCGAGGTTAATTCGTCCCAATAGCCACATCAAGGGTGGTGAAGTCTTGTTCTATATGACGACCATAGTTCCCTCCTTTAAGTCACCGCAGGATCGACTCCACTTGGTCTTCTCCTGTAGCCATACAACGTAGTCGTTTGAGAAGCGGCTCCAAAAGTGCCCTTTTAAGAGCTCTACTCGTTTGAATCTTTGCAGACTGCTGATGTTAGTGTCCTGTATCTGTGGATGTTGTACCATTACCAAAGAGCGTCCTATAAGGATATGAGCTGGAGTGAGGGGTACGAGGTCTAAAGGATCATTGGATTTGGGAGTTAGGGGTCTGGAGTTGAGGATTGCTTCAATCTGTGTCAAGCATATTGCCATCTCCTCGAACGTTAAATGAGTTAAGCCTAAAGTTCGCCTAAGGTGGTGTTTCGTGGGGGTACGTATCATAATATATAATTTCATAATACATATGGGTGGAATGTATAAAGTTAAAATACCGAAAATCAAAATGCATAATGCATCAAAATATATAAAATTATTTGACATAAGTTCAAAATTTCTAAGTTTGAATGCCATAATGGTCGAAATATATAACAAACACAATTCATAATGGTTCCTAGGGCTACGTTTTATAATATATATTTTCAAAATACGTACGGTTGGAATATATGAAGTTAAAATACCGAAAATCAAAATATTTAATGTATCAAAATATATAAAGTTATAGGATGTTGTCGCTTGTTATATTCAAAGAAAACAAAATTCATCATTGAATTTTTTTTAATTAATATTAATCACATACCAAGACGGTAATATTCCTGCATAATGATTGTCGATTGTTACATATAATTATCTTTTATTTATTATCAATATTATAGATTAGAGGCAATAGCTCTCAATAAATTTGAATATGCGTAGTCAGTAATATTTTTCAATATATTATCGATTCTTTGTAATTTTTGTTCGTTTTTCTGCTTTCTTTTCTTGGCTTCAGGTTCTCCGTTTTGTAACTTTACAATGTACACATTATTTACTTCTGTCTCTTTGATTAGCTGTGCTACTAAACGATAAAAACCAATGTGTCGCTTAGCACTTATTTGGTTGATGTGGTGATGAAACGATTCAGCACTATTCTGTGTGCGGGGAATATTCGGGATGTTGCAGCAGCACCAAAAGTTTGGATTATATTGGGGTGGCTGATTATTTTTGCCAATAACGTAATTTTGTCCAAACCATTCCGCAATTTTAAGGGCATCGTCATCGCTCAATGATTGAATCAATGCATTATAATATGCTGGTATATTCTGGGGATGAATGTAGGCCAAAGCTGAAATACTTTTTATATCAATATTAAATGACTGATCATTGTTATATTTGATACTCAATCCTTCTTGTTGAATTCTGCGGTATATGATTTGGCGTAAATGAAAAAAACATCCTTTTATAGTCACGGATTCAAAATGTTGCCTCAAGCTTAAACGGGCCGCTTTTTCAAAATCCATTATTACAAATGATGGATTTAAACTTATATTATTTTCAGAACAATAGTCAATGATCAATCCAAACATTACGTCGTAGGAAGCTTTATCTTTATGAGTACATAAAACAAATAATAGTGGAAATGTTTTATTACTGTTTAGCACAGGGCCGTGGATTGTGTACAGCTGCTGGAACACGGCAGGTACGATCTTAAATGTTCCGTCCATGACCCAATACAAAGCTTCTGCAAGAAAGGTCATTAACTTCTTCGTACTTAATAAAATCACCCTTTTGTCAGATCCGAAAATTTTGTCTTTAATAACAAAATTATTTCCGCCCTCCAACATAGTGGCATCTTCTTGAATATTAAAATCAAATGTAGTAGGTTCGTATTTCGTGTTAAATAACTTCTTTTTCTCTCGATTAACAATTTGTCTTATTGCATCTTTCGAGGGTAAATTACTCGCAATATCCATTGAAGTAGATGCAATGTGTTCCTGGACGATTTGACAAGTTTTGGCCATACGCTGGTGTTTCGTGTTCGATTTTAATTCACTAATATTATTGGCAACGCTTGCTCTGATTGGGTTTGGTTCGTGATTATGTTCACCACTGCTTGATAACACGGATAATGATTCTCCTTCCGTTAACGTTATCAATCGAGCACGGCATTTATACATACTATTATTGAGTGCTTCACAATACCAATACACTTTATTACTGCACTGTCTATTTTTCATGTAGGCAAAACCATTTCGCTGCACTTTAAGTCCTCCTTTTTGCGTTTTAAATAAATGGAGATTATCTTCTGACATAATTACTAGGCAACCAATAACAATTAATGTTACTCGCACACTGCACTACAGACTCACTGGACGCAAGCATACATGTACTCCACATTTACTGACTCGTAATATTATATAAAACTACCCTCCGAACGATAAAAATATCCGCTTCGACACCGTAGTTGGCCGTCGAAGCGCCTCCTACTAATATATAAGCTAATCATTAATTTGTAAGTTTATAATAATAATACAAAGAAAGGTTAAATTTACTTTAAATACATGTAAATTAGATTTTAGAGTATATATGCATATTGATGATTATTTCTTCTGACTATTATAATTTTTGATTTTATATATTTTGAACTTATACATTGTAAACTTATAGATTTTAAACTTATGCATTATGATATTTATATATAACGTAAGTTATGCATATTGATGATTATTTCTTCTGACTATTATATTTTATATATTTTGAACTTACACATTGTAAACTTATAGATTTTAAACTTATGCATTATGATACGTACCCGTTTCGTGGACTTAACTGCAGACTCCCATAAGCCTCCGAAATGCGACGTATATGCCGGAATAAAGGAAAATTTGATAGAGGGATCAATGCTATGTAATTGTAGATTTTGTGCCAAGAGTTGAGCTAGTTCGTTAAAGGCACCAACGAAGGTTGTGCCATTGTCTGAGAATATGTTACGTGGTTTTCCCCTCCGAGCAATAAACCGGTTTAAAGCAGCTATGAAGGCTTCTTTTGTTAGATCCGACACTAGTTCAAGATGCACGGCTCTTGAAGTCAAACACACAAACACAGCAATAAAACTTTTCACAAGTCTACAACCCCGACCTTTCCTATCAGCTATCATGATTGGCCCGGCGTAGTCGACACCGGTGTCTAAAAATGGAAACTCTAGGTGTAGACGCTGTTCTGGAAGGTTACCCATGATAGGTTGAACCGTGTTCACCTTGATCCTACAACACTTGACGCATTGATGACCTTTTTTGCTAGGTTTCTTCCGCCAATGGGCCAGTATTTATGATGAATCGTGGAAAGTAGCAACTGAGACTATGATGATAATGTTTAAATAAAAGTTTACATAGAGTATGTGAGCTTAATAATAGAATAGGGTGTTTAACGTTGTAGTCGTAAAATGAATTATTTAGCCTGCCTCCTACTCGAATTACCTTGTCTGAGTCGAGAAAAGGAGTTAAAGATAAAAGGTTGTTTTTTGCAGGTAAAGAGTTTTCAGTCTGGAGTATATGGTATTCTTTAGGGAAAGATACTTGTTGAGCAAAACTGTTAAAGCGTTGTCTAACTCTACAGGTGTAAGATGGTTGCTTTTGAAAGATTGTTTTTTAAGTTTATTTGTAAATCGTATCGCATATGCCATTACACGTTGTAATTTGTATAGACTTGAAATTTTTGAAATTAAAATAGTTAAAGTATGTTCAGAGCTATTGTCGATGCTAACATGAAATGATCTTATCGTTTCTGGTAAGTCAGGGGATGTTTGATGGAAAACTTTAGGAAACTGCGGCCAAGATGCAGGGTCATTGCGCAAGAAAGCTGGGCCTGATAGCCAAAGCGATGAAGACAACAACTTGTCAGCGCTAAGTCCGCGCGAAGCGAGGTCTGCGGGATTTTCACTTGAAGGAACGTGACGCCAATCCCCACCAACAGTTTCTTGAATCTCTGAGACTCTATGGCGAACGAACGTTTTCAATTTTGTAGGAGGTGTAGAGAGCCATCCTAGAACGATCGTGGAGTCGCACCAAAATATCGATGCGTCAATGTGCAATGTAAGAGATTCGCATACCTTTGAATGCAACCGACTACCGGTCAATGCCGCGCATAATTCTAGGCGCGGTATTGTCGTAGCCTGGATAGGAGCGACTTTACTTTTCGCGCTAAGCAGACGAACAAAGATATCGCCGTTAGAGGTGAGACTACGGACATAAATACATGCCCCGTAGCTTTTCTCCGACGCATCTGTAAACACATGCAATTGTGTCAAAACAGGCGAGTCACATATTATCCGTCTTGGAATTTCAAATTTATTTAGGAAAGGTAGAGTCCTTTGAAAGTCAACCCAAGCAGATAAAATATGCTCAGGGATAGAGTCATCCCAGGAACATTTGGAAAGCCATAACTGCTGCATTATTATTTTAGCTTCGACGATGCAAGGAACTACGAGGCCAATCGGATCAAAAATTTGTGAAATGATCGACAAAATTAGGCGTTTTGTTACCTTTACATCCGTAGGTATATTTATAGAAAAGGAAAATGTGTCATCAAGGCAATTCCAATTGAGCCCTAATGTTTTTGACATCTCTATCTCACTGAGATTAACATGTTCGGGGTTAATTGAACTCTCACATAGAGCCTTAAGAACTTCAGGCGAATTAGAACGCCATTTCCTAAGATTATACTGAGCTGTCTTAAGAGTGGTGACAACCTTAAGGTATTGATTGACAGTGTCTTCTATGCCTAAACCACCAGAAATATAGTCGTCAACGTAAAAAGAGTGAGCGATTGCGAACTGCGTTGATGGTTCGGTAGAATCCATTGCTAGTTGCATCAAACACCTCGTAGATAGGGATGAAGCCGACGCAGTGCCATAAGTGACTGTATTTAAGGTGTAGGTTTTAAGCCGACAAGTAGGACCCTCCCGCAAGATTACTTGTTGTAGAGGACGTTGGTTAGGAATTAAGAGGTTCTGCCTGTACATACGTTCGATATCAGCAGTAACTGCAATTTTGTGCTGTCTAAAGCGAAGCAAAATTGACAACAAGTCATCCTGAAGCGTAGGTCCTACCATTTGTATGTCATTCAATGACTTACCACTACATGTACTAGCGGAGGCATCGAAGACCACACGTAGTTTTGTGGTAGAGCTCGACTCCTTCAAGACACCATGGTGTAGAATGAAGTATGAATGTCTGTAAGGACTGTCATTACGAACGTTAGTATTTTCAGTCATATGTCCTAACTGAATATACTCTCTCATGAAGTTGACGTAGAGTTGCTTGTATTGAAGATCTCGAGCAAGGCGCTTTTCTAAAGATAGAAATCTGCGTTTTGCCATTGTGAAGGAATCTTTTAACGGAAGGCTGACTACAAACCGTCCGACAGGATTGCGGTATGTACATTCAGTGAAAAGTTGTTCGCAGGATCTCTCCTCAGCTGTAAGTTTGTGCTTCGGAGCTATTGAATCCAGCTCCCAAAACCGAGTTAAATCCGGTTGTGTGTTATTAACAAACATACATACTTGAGATGAAAAATTACTCTCATTAACCATGCCAGATACAATCCAACCTAGTTTCGAATCGCATATAGGCTTGTTTTTTACTAAATTAATGAGATTCGTGCCTATGATCCTCCAAAAGGCTTCTGCGCCGATGGCGATGGCGATAAAATGTCGATGGCCTACGGAATATAGAAGTGAGGGTCGGCAAGGTGGATGTCCGAAGGTATGGGTATGTTTTGTACACTAATATATGTATTAGGTACATATGAAGAAATTTTTGGTAAAAGATGACATTCAAGTTTAAGTTTGTAATTTTTATTTATTGATTTTATTAAAATAGAGCAACCTTGTGAACATTGCGACGACTGTCGGTTTATACCCATAACTTTAGACTGAGCTTCATAAAATGTAATTTTAAGCTTACGAGCGAAGTCTTCTGTTATGAAGTGCCCTGTGCTCCCATTATCCAACAAAACACGCGCGGTGTGAAGGTTGCCCTCAGCGTCCTCCACCCTCACAAGTGCTGTGGATAATAAAATTGTACGAGTATCAGTTGATTGGCTAACCGAAAGTGCAATATTTGGTGTGACAGTAGGAGACGAATCCGAATCAATATGCAGTAGAGTGTTGTGTTTAACTTTACAATATTTACAAGATCCTAATTTCCACTTGCTAGCGTTATGACCTGGTCGAAGGCAGTTTAAGCAAACATTTGAATTATTAGCCCTTTTAATACGCAACTCAACTGAAAGTTTGCGAAAATCAAGACAGGAAAATAGAAAATGTTGTTCTTTACACATTGGACAAGAAATATTTTTGTAGTTTTGTTCAGTGGATTTAGAAATTACAAAGCTTTTAGTCTTATTAATGTTAATTTGATTATTAAAGTTTTTACGAGAGCTTTCCTCGAGCGTCTCTAGCAGGTCAGACCTATTACTAAGAAAAATAGTGAAAATTGAAAAATGTTTAAAATGCTCAATTATTCTCAAATAAATGGAAAATGTTTAAAATGCTCAATTATTCTTAAATAGATGAAAAATGACGCACATTTCACATTTATTTAAGAATAATTGAGCATTTTAAATGCAAAATCTTAAAAACATTATTAGAAAAAAACTAACTTTAAAACGCACATAAATTTCCAAACTTTTTCACGACCTCAAACACCGCGCTTTATCTATGGATTTTTGAAGTCTGTCAAAATATGACATCTATAGGGCATTTACGAAGTGTGTTAAATAAGCGATTAATATTTTATACTTGAGTAAAGCGTAGTCATGCCCTATAAAAAAATATAAAAGTTCTATTTAAATTAACTTTAGAAACAGGATATTTACCATGTTTTTCATTTATTTTGAGTTCTCGATATTTCGGCACTGTTACAAGCGCCATGATCACGACGGTACTGAAGATGCGGGTAAGCGTGTTTTTATTCACGGGCAAACAAATCTGTCTACCCGCTTTATTTTGCGTTTCGATCTTTGGTTACTTCTACTATTGTCACTGTTTTCACTTAAAGTTAAAACTCGATTTTGTTTTCGACACGCAAAACTCACAATATCGACTGGTACATTCTTTTTGTATTGAGATGGACTTTTGCACAGCAATTTTCGCTCTTCACTGATGTTGCTACAGCAGTGATCCCACTGTATTCCGTGAGGATTTGCTGGTTCATATAGTTGTTTCAGTGGCATATTTGAAGAGTCATAGTTATGAGGCTTCTAAACCTTTAATTATATTCTTCTTTATTAACTTTCATAGCACATGGAGAAAATATAATACCATCAATTTTCCTTTTCATTGGCAGTTTTGACGTTTTTATGGGTAAGGAAGTAAATACTGATTTAGGCACATGGAATTTCTGCAGTTTTTCTGTGTGTACCTGATGTTTAATATTTTCTTTTCTCTTACCATATGTTTAATGGCAAACAAAACCATGGCTACATGTTTGCAGTGAGCAGTAATTCAAACTGCCACCTATTCACAAGATGCTTCTTAAATTTGGCCACTTTGATCTAATTTAACATTTACCTCATATTGCAACCGTTTCATTGAAGCTTTGCAGCGGCCTTTAACAAAGGTGTATTGATGAAGAGATGAAGATCTTTTAACCAACAAAAATCTAGACTCATATAATAGCAAGCCTTCATCTGGTCTCTTGTCAAATCTGAAACAATAGTTATAGATTGTTAAGCAAAAGGAAGTTGTCAGTAGCTGTTTTTTTAATACTAATCTAGATATTGAAATTAGGAACTTATTCATTAAAATACAATCGTATATGTTTCTTGCTGATGGGGATGGATGGATGGGAGCACCATACTACTGTTGAGGTCACGTTAGCTTTCCATGGGAGGTAAGGCCATCTGCGTATATTCGATTCAGTATTTTGAGGAATCCCAAAGTTGAAATTACGATCAAATGACTCAAGTCTGAAAGCAATTATGGAGGTTATGTTGTTTTAGGTTATGTTAGAAAGTACAAAAAAAGTTTATTGAATTATTGATAATATGCTTATTGTATATCTCGACGCTACAGTATAAATAAATACCTATAGACAAACACATAATACATATCCACACATGGAGATATGCAATTGATGCTAAAATTGAGAGCTGGCTCATGTAAAATCAATAGTCTGGTACAGTTTCCGTACCAAATTAAAATTATATTTAATTAAAATTAATTTATCGATTTTAGATGATTGTTGCTTCTAACATGATATTTTAGAAAGTATTTTCAAGAATTGTAAGTGTCGTCGAAGTCGTTGTGGCGCCGTGGTTACTGTGTGTATCATACGATATCACAGGTTAAGCAACGTTCGGCTCGGTCGGTACTTGGATGGGTGACCGCCGACCATTCATATCTCACGACGACTTCCGTGCTTCGGAGGGCACGTTAAGCAGTCGGTCCCGGGTTCTGTATACTTGTATACAGTAGTCGTGAGGGTTTGTCAGAAGCCATCTAGGCGCCCTAAAAATTCTTGCATCCACCACCCAGCACTGGGCTCATTACAAAGAGTTGTGATGATGATGATAAGAAATTGTGTGTTTATTGTTGATATACCTTAATAAATAAATAAAAAAGACCCGTCTTCAAAACTTACTAGAAGATTCTCAACGCAACGTCATCACGCCGGTCAGCACATCTCACCGTTGTACGGTGGCTTAGGCTGTATTTCCAGGTTTTTGGCTAGTGGAATTGAGAGAGAGGTTTGTGGAGTAAAAATAAAACGTATTTTCATGGAGACAATTCAAGATGCTATATTTTTATATATTTGACATACAATATTGTAACATGACAGATGACAGACAATGACACTACTTGACAGATAAAAGACTAACACTTCATGTGGTGTTGCCAGACAAAATAATGTAATTAAATGTTGGAGATGACAACATACTGCCCATCAGGGACAAAAGTGAAAAGAAACAAAATGTTACATATTTTATAACTTAGTGAAAAACAACCAAAAACTTAAGACTTGAGCTAACTTATGAGGTCTTTTAAATTTTGAAATATAATGAAATATACATGAGAACCAAGCTATAGTAAACTAAACAACAATAGAACATGTATGTATAACTTGGTCTAAGTACAATGCAAACACATTTGTTGTTTTGTATAATTAGTAAGAATTAAACAATAAAGTTTTACAAAACACTTCACTTGCAATTATGTCTTATTTATGTTATGTGCAAGATAACAATATGATTAAAAATTAATATTAAGTTACGTGTAAGTACTTTCTTGACAAAAACAGAAATGGCTTAAAAACAAAAATATAAATGCCTTAAACTGTAGGCCAAGAAAAGTTAAAATGTACATGTACACTCTGCAACAGAATAATGTATACCACCCCAGACGCACGCACACATACAATATGCATTCGCGTTGTATGTGTGCGGAAGACTCAGAATAACGTTGACCACCAGTCGTACGCACACAACTAAAGATCAATTCTAACTAAGCTAACCAACTACATCGTGTCACAACAAGAAATAATATAACTACACGGATGTATAGATCTTTAGTTTCAGTACTTCGACGAGCCTATGTCAGCCGTATAATGTGCAGATTATTGTTTTATATTATAGAACTCTGAAAGGTCTGCATTTTTTTTCTCCGTTGCTATATTAATATGTCTTTTTTATTTTAAAATTATTGATTGATTGTTAAATTAATAATGTTTAAAGATATATCTTCAATATCTTTTTTTTGTTCAAATTTAATGAAGATATATTCATCAATAAACCTTAATATATATTCATTTAAATTAAGAAATATTTAAATAATTTATTATAATTTAAAATGATATAAATATAAGTTTTATGTTCTATATTCTAATTAATCAATAAATTAAATATAGTGCAAGCAATCGAAAAATAAGGTGCAGGTAAAAACTACTAATTAAAACAACGCAATCTTTTCCAGACAATTATTAATTTTTTGCATTTCACAATATGTTGCGTCTGACTAGGAATTTTTATTTCACAAATTTAATAAACGATTAATTTTAAAAACAATGATAGTTTAGGTAATAGTTGTTATTTGAAAGATTTGAATGACAGTTCTCACTTTAATTTTTCTGTCACTTGGCGTATGAACTTATTATATAATTGAAGTAATAATTCCATTGTAAATATGAATCAACATGTTATTAGCCAGAAACTATAAATAAGCTAAGCTAAGCTTATTTCTAAGCTAATCAACAATAACATCATTCACTCTGGATTATCTACTTTTTAAAAGACAACTATTACCTCACTATTTTATTAATAGCTAATTTGAGCGCCGTCGGAGTCTATGACCTGCTGCAACCGAGATCTCATACTGTCAACTAAATTCCAGCACAAGGCAGATCCTCTCATCATCTCCCATGTTGAAATAACCCGCCCTTCTAATTTGGCTCTGGACCTCACTTCCCAAATGGACCTGAATCCCAATTTAAATACATTTGACCCCACAAATTCTCGATGGCGTTTAATGCGGCCGCTTAAACTAACAGGTAGGGAGTTTCGAGCATCATAACGTTGGCATTTTCTCCTCCATAATATTTTACGGCCATCTTTGTCCGACTTGAATGTCGTTTATCCGTGAAAATAACTACATTGCTAGACGAATCAAATTCCAAATATTGCTTTCGTTCATCAATATCTCTTTTGCTAGCCTGTAAATGAATAAATAAACTTAGGTTCTCTTGAAGTTTAAACAAATTATATTGCATGCGTAAGAAAGTTAATTCATTTTAAGTTATAATATATTGTATATCTAACGTCGGATTATATACTTCTTTATTTACCTGTAACAATATATGTTGCTTGCTTTCAAATGTCGTCACACATTTTGCAAACTCACATCATATGTGGTGGCCGTCGAACGAGTGGGTAAAAATGGATATATCCCCCGGTTCCTCTTAACGACGAACAGATAGTTGCACTGTTTTTCTCTGAAAATAAAATAATCAACATAGAAATAACGATCACGTTTAATACAAGGATTAAGTCAGAATAATAATTAACTTAAAACTTACAAATATCATCAATCGACGTGCAATTCCCCTGATAGAAAGTATTTGTTGATTGAATGAAACAATGATTTCAGCTCTCTGCAGCAATGTTAAATGATAATTCATTTTTAATTTCATTTGGGCACAACAATCTGATAGTAGTAACAAGTAACGACATCTAGAAACACGACTACACAATATTAAATAATAGAGGGTAGATTTAACTTTTTTTTTCTAAAGATATGACAAGCTAAAAATAAATCTAGCAACACAATAAAAGATAATCGGGGTCTTCCACTTATTTTGTCTTAAGAAATGAGGCATCGTTGTTATTTCGAATAGTTACGCTAATAATAGCTACCTACTTCAAATTCAAACTTAATAAAACAGCAAAAAAGTTGTAATATATTTCTTCTTTCAATCTCTAAAAATGAATTTGAAATCACAGTTTTTTGTGGGATTCGATACCTGACCTGTCCAGATCTCATTCCTAGACACTTAAACCGCTAGGCCATGGACGCTATGACTTGAAGTTGTGAAATTAGCATCATATTATCTTGTCTGCCTGCTATTCATCCATATAGCTCGTCATGTGAGACTTGAGAGTAGCTAAGAACGAGTTTAACAAATTAATGAATCAGCAGAAGTAAAGTATTTTCACAGTGTGCGTGTGTGCGTAAGCACGTCCACTTATTATGCTTGGATTGGGTGACTTTCGTGGTGTGAGTGAGTATCAGATGGTGGTATACATTATTCTGTTGCAGGCTGTACATGTAAAAGCTACAAACTGTACTAGGTGCACTCAAAAAAAAAACAAAAAATATATATATATTTAACCGTTTATTTATGTACTACTACACTCAATAGGTAGAACACAGATTTTTACAATAGAACGTCTATGGGTTTTACCATTTGCCGTTTTAACTTCCACAACTCTGACCTTATTATCAGCCCCTGGAAAAATTTGCGTTACTCTGGCCATTGGCCAATACATTGGTTCAGTATTATCTTCTTTTAATATTACTAACGATCCTATTTTTACGTTTGAATGACAATCCCTCCACTTCGGCCGAGATTGCAATATATTCAAATAACACTTATTCCATACTTTCCAAAAAGAATTTTTCATGTTTATACATAATTTCCAAAATTTTAAACTGTTTGTAAGTTTTACATCTGGTTCTGGATAAGAATTGAACGCAGATCCTATTAAAAAATGACCAGGTGTGAGACAAGAAAAGTCATTAATGTCATTTGACAATGGCATTAGTGGTCTACTATTCAATATAGATTCAATTTGACATAGTACAGTGTTTAACTCTTCATATGTGAGTAAAGCCCTTTGAACCACCCTTTTTAAATGGAATTTGAAACTTTTCACGCCTGCCTCTGCCAAACCAGCAAATATAGGGGAGTAGCATGGAATAAAATTAAAGTTAATGCCCTTCTGAGCTGAAAAATCATGAACTTCCTTTTGATGCTCCCTTGAATTTTGTAATTTATACAGTTCTTGTAACTGCCTATTTGCACACTTGAAAGTTGATGCATTATCACTATAGATATCAGTGGGCTCTTCGTGCTATGAATCTTTTCAAACAGGCGAGAAACGTTTCCGTTTTAAGATCTGAAGTTAGCTCTAGGTGTATGGCCTTTGTCACAAAGCACACGAATACACATACATATGCCTTACTTACTATTGGTTTTCTAATTCTAGATTGTTTTACTAAAATTGGTCTAGCAAAATCTAACCCAATTTTTTGAAAAGGTCGACATGCATTTACTCTATCATGAGGCAGAGACCCCATCAATTGTTTGGCAGTGTCGGCTTTTAATTTAAAACAAATAACGCATTTATGAATGACTTTTTTAACTTCTTGAATGCCATTTACGATCCAAAACCTTTGATTTATTGTTGATAGTACCAGTCTTTGTCCTGCATGGAGATTTTTTACATGTTCGCTTTGAATAATCAATTGTGTGACGCGAGAATCACGAGGCAGAACCGCTGGATGCTTTTGAGAATACGGAATCGAAGCATTTTGTAGGCGACCACCTACTCTAACTAGCCCCCTGTCATCAATGAAGGGACATAGTGGCTTTAAATTACCTTTTAAGATTATATTTTTGAATCTTAAATCATTAATTTCATCTTTTAAATATTTTTGCTGCTCAGCCTTTACAATCATCAATAGTGAATCATTTAATTCTTTGCTTGTTAGACAGCTATTGTTTTTTAAATTTTTATACCTTGTATACTGAACGAAACGTAGTATGTATGCTAATATACGTTGCATTTTATTTATATCTGAGAATTTATTAAGAAAATCCAAACATATTTGTTCTTCTGCAAGAGTGCTAACAAATGCACTTGAGGTGGCAGTGCAACTTTTAGCCTCCGGCAAGTCACCATCAAATGGTAAGTCTCACTTTTTGGGATTGTACTCATCACAATGCAAGAGGCTAGGACCACTCCACCATAAAGGGTGACTAAGCAATTCGTGCGGCAAGATACCTCTGCTTAGACAATCAGCAGGGTTTTCCTCAGAACTTATATATGCCCAATGAAATTTGTGTGTAAGGTGTGTAATGACTTTTACCCTATTTGATAGATATGCATTGAGTGTATTTATATTGGTTTTTATCCATGCTAAAACTATTTGTGAATCAGAATACAAGACAACATTATCAATTTTTAATTTAAGTTGCAGAGTGTTAGATACTCTGGCAACGAGTTTGGCTAGCAATACAGCAGCATTAAGCTCAAGCCTGGGAACAGTTAGGTTTTGTTTCAACGGATTGATACGTGATTTTGAACCGAGTAAAGAGACCTTGACTGCGCCAATGACATCAACAACCCTAAAATAAACACAGCAACCATATGCGGCAGAGCTTGAAGCATCACAAAACCCTATGATTACCTTGGCTCTTACCACCACGGGCCAAGCTAAACCTAGCGGGTCATAAAATTTACCAATAAAGCTTAATATTTCACGTTTAGTGGTAGGCATGCAAGTGTTAGAATTTGGGCATGAAAGCATGAACGTGTCACTCTTAATATTATAATGAATACCTAATGTTTTAAGGGAAGCGTTGCCTTTCTCTAACTCTATGTTGTCAAAATGTTGTAGTGATTCAGGTATGTCAGTTAACAATTCAGGACAGTTTGAAAACCATTTATGTAATTGGAATCCACCAATTTTCAAAAGCTCGCAAAGTTGTTTCTTTGACTCTATTAGAAGATTTTGAGAACCTTGAGACACAATTGCATCATCGATGTAAGTGTAATTGGGGAGTATTTCTGCAGCTAAAGGATATTCATACTTATATGTTTGTGCTTATTCTTTCAAGCAACGTGTAGCCAAATAAGAGGAACACTTTAAACCATATATGACAGTGTTTAACTGTATGCATTGAATGTTATCCTTGGGGCTGTCCCTCCAAAGGATATTTTGTAAAGACCTAAACTTAGATCTAATGATATTCGTCTAAACATATTTTTTATATCAGTTATAAAGATATATTTGTCAACTCTGAATAATAACAAAATATCTAATAATTCTTTTTGAACTACAGAACCATTCAATAACACATCATTCAGAGAAGTCTTGGTACTGGTTTTCATAGACCCATCAAATACTACCCGGCACTTGGTTGTCCTTTTATCAAGTCTTAGGATAGGGTGATGTGGCAAGAAATATACTGGATCAGTACAAAGGTCATATTTGCTGATATCGATGACTGTGCCATGGCCTTGTTTCAAATAGTCATAAATAAATTCTTTATACAAATTCAAAAGAACATGGTCTTTTTGTAATCTGATTTCTAAATTAAGAAATCTTTTTAAAGCTAAATTAAAAGAGTTCCCAAGAGTTTTATTGATGGATTCTAAAGGCAATTTAAGAGGTAGCGAAATTTGAAACCTATTATTTTTAGTATTTAATATTACACTGCTACAAAATAACTTTTCACATGCCTCATGTTCAGGTAATTTTTCAGGATAGACTTCGGGGATACTTTCTGTCTCCCAAAATTTGCAAAGAGTATCATTTAAAGAATCATCACAGTTTTGACAAAATAAAGATGTTACTTGTTTTGAAAGTGGAGCTGCTGGTACAGAACCAGCAGTTACATATCCGAACTGAGTGCGTAGTACTGGAACGGTAGGTGTAATGGCGCTGCCGCCAGGATGAGTGCACTCTTGTGCAGATGAGGCTCAGGCGGTAGTAGCACCTGAAAAAATACATCAGCTCCTAATAACATGTGTATAACACCTGGTTTATTAAAAGTTTTGTCGGCAAGATTGATTTTTTGGGGAAGAACCATATTTTTTAAATTTATTTTTACCTGAGGCAGTTAAGCAGTAATATAGTTTAATATATAACAAGTTACAGGGATATTAAATTCATTTACTATTGAATGTAACTGAATGTTGACCTTTTTTCCAATATTAATTGTACTGTCAATGCCCAATACCGGGGTGTTGGCTTCTTTGGGTTCTAATTTTAACAATTGTACAAGCTCACTTGTAATAAAAGATATTTGAGACCCACTGTCAAGCAGGGCCCTAACATGTATCTCAGTTCCATTAGATGCAATTAGCTTAACTCGGACTGTAGGCAATAAAACATTATTTGACTCTGTAAACAAAGTCACAGGTGACTGGGCCTTGTCTAGGTGAAGTAAGGTATTGTGCCTTTCTTTGCATACTTCACACTTGAAGAAAAACCTGCACTTCTTGCTGTGATTGTTTAAACAGATATTACATAGATTATTATTCGTGACAAACTTTAAACGATCTGAAACAGACATTAATTTAAACTTGGGACAAAGAAATAACTTATGGGACAACTTACATAGTATGCAGACTGTTGGTGGCGGCATGTTATTTATGAATCCAGCTCCTGCATTACCTTTTTTAATAGTTACCATGTGAGTCGCCTTTGCTGTGGGTGCCTTTGCTGGAGTCTTCTCTGCATCCTCGAGTGCAACTGCTCACTTCTCTAAAAATGCGATGAAGTCACAAATTTTAGGATTTTTATCTCTAATGAGTTGGTAATCTTTACTGCAGTACATATCTAATTTCCGTGTCAGTATACAAAGAATGATGGGATCCCATGAACTAATATTATGATTTAAATTTTTTAGAGCAGCTAGCTGCTGTTTTACAGTAGATACAAACATCCTAATATTCTGTGCTGTTGACTTAACAATAGGTGTTATGTCTGGCAGGCTGTTAATATGATCACAAGTTATTTTATAGTTATTGTCATAGCGATCCTGTAAAATGACCCTGGCCTCGCTATAGCTTTCAGCTACTAAAGGTAAATTTTTGACAAGGTCGAGAGGTTCGTCTTGCAGAAAGTTACGAAGATAAAACAATTTTTGAATGCTTTCTAAACTGTGATTGCGATGAATTAATGCGTCAAATAATCCTATGAAAGATTTGTACTCGGAGTACTTACCCGTAAATATTGGTACATTGACGTGAGGCAATTTAGTTAGCTGTTTTGGATGAGGAACAGCATGCTGTGGTGATGGCGAAGTACTGTTAAGAAGGGATTTTATGACTGTTAAAGTGTCTAAATATTTTGACTCGACGGCATCAAAATCGTCGGCCATAGGATCAACAGCACAAATTTCTAAGTTCAAGTTTTCGAATTTATCAAAGGCAGATCTCAGGCTTGATAATCGCAATCTGCTTTTTGTTCTTTAAACAAGTTGAAGTACTTTGTTAGCACGCCCTTCACTGCAGCACGCTTCCTAATTAATGCTAACTTTACATCACGATTTTCACAGCCGTCGTAATCGGACATTTTTGTACACTTTTTGCACTATATTAACTTTAATATATCTAATAATATAAACATATACGAGTACAAAAAAAATACAGTCTCAAAATGGCGAATTGATGATAGCGACACAACAACAGCAGACTGGGCGGAAGCACCAAAACGCCCCCAAGCGGCGAATAGCGAGCAGCAAACTTCACTTGATTATGTTGGTAGTGAACGTGAATACGAAATGATTGGTTGCAGCTTCGATGAGCACCGGCGGGAACCCCGTTGATTGGTCGATTACCAAACGGCTATTTGTTGCGGCGAATATAGTGGTGCCCCTGGCGGCGAGTAGCGGAAGCACGACCACCGGTAGCGGAAATCGTCGAAGGTTCTCGATGATTCTTGAAGCCCCACGCCGAATAGTATGTCGGTTTTTTCCGGTACTGCTTCGATTACCGCCTTTTTTAAACCCACGTTAATGTCTTGTTTCAAGCTTTTCTTTGTTTTGATGATAGCAATATTATTGGATTGCTCAATTGATCGGCGGCTGTAGCTGTTGACGTCGACGCTTTTTTGAGCGAACTATTTACTGCACAACAGCACTCCTGCACGACACATAAATCGAACACGTTTCTTGCACGGGCCTCTCTCTTTTTTCGAAGGACCATGTACGGTGGCTTAGGCTGTATTATCAGGTTTTTGGCTGGGGGAATTGAGAGAGAGGTTTGTGGAGTAAAAATAAAACATATTTTCATGGAGACAATTCAAGATGCTATATTTTTATATATTTAACATACAATATTGTAACATGACAGATGACAGACAATGACACTACTTGACAGATAAAAGACTAACACTTCATGTGGTGTTGTCAGACAAAATAATGTAATTAAATGTAGGAGATGCCAACAACCGTACATATTTAATTGGTCAGTATTCAAACATAATTATGAGTACGTCGTCGTCTACAACCATCGGGTTTCCCATAAAACGACTACGAGGCGTCATCGATTACAATAGTTGGAAATTTACCTTGAGTTGGCGTTGATTCTCATGCACGAAGATCTGTACGAGTGCATTACAACGGCAAAAGGATGCACGGGTGAGAAGAAAAACCAAAAGGCACTAGCGAAAATATGCTTGTCCGTGGGACCGTCAGCGCAGTCATATATTCACAACGCTAAGACACCCTAAGAAGCATGGAAAAGTCTAGAGGCCGCCTATGAGGATAAAGGTTTGAGCAGAAGGCTGGGCTTATTAAGATCGCTATTTGGTGTGAAGCTCATAGAGATGGCAGATATGGATAGCTATTTATCAAAAATGTCTGAAGTTACACAGCAGCTTGCAGACATCAGCTCCCCGCTGGATGACGAGTTTGTTGCAGTTATCATGCTTAGCGGCTTGACGAAAGATTTTGATCTCCTAATAACGGCTTTAGAAAATTCAAACATTGCGCTTACAAGCGAGACCATGGAAGCTAAACTGATACAAGAACAACAGTGACGAGCTCAGAAGTCAGATAGCTCTGAGGTAAATGCTTTGGCTGTCAAGAGGCCCTACAAATGTTTCAGATGTAAAAAGCCAGGACACATGTAGACTGTCCTCAAGCTAAAGAGAAACTGGAGAATCAACAGCGAAATAAGTATCTATTCAAAAGGAAGGAGAAGTCATTGATAGCAGCTCTGTCGGTGAATGCACAGGAAGATACCTGGTACATTGACTCATTACATGTGCAATAAAAGGCAAAGTTTTTCTGTTTTTGAACAATCAAAGCCATTGGATGTAAATGTTGCAAATGGTGAAAAAATTACAACATGTGGCCGTGGAAAAGTGAAAGTATAGTTAAAAAGTGGTTCAAAGACTATTAGTGACGTGTATTACATACCAAAACTTTCTGCAAATTTACTGTCTGTAAGTGAACTTATTAGGAAAGGTTATTTTGTAATATTCAATGCTAAAGATTGTCAGATTTTAGATGGTAATGAAATAATAGCTACTGGTACATGTCTCAGTGGTGTATATCAACTAGACATTATTAATAACACATTGGGTAATGAGAAAAAGTCAAATATTGCCATTAGCTCTGTTTGTAAAAAATCCAGGCTTAGGCAGTCAATTTCACAGGCATCCACAGAGGGCAGGAAGGCTGTTTCACAAGAAACATGGCACAAGCGGCTTGTTCATCTCAACTCTAGAAGTATGAATTTAATGAAGAATAGGCTAGTCACAGGTATGGATTTTCATGAAAATTCTTTTACTCCCTGTGTCTCATATATAGAAGGTAAACAAAGCAAATTGCCATTTCCAAAGAAGAGCTTGACTAGGTCTAATAAAATACTAAGCCTTGTACACACTGATGTGTGTGGCCCCATGCGGACACCTTCTCTTAATGGTTGTCGATATTTTGTCACTTTCATAGATGATTTTTCAAGAAAAACTTTTATTTATTTTTTAGTGCTAAGTAAGTGCTCTGGTGGAAAACGAAACTTCTAACAAAATTAAAGCAATTAGGAGTGACAATGGGAGTGAATATATTTCTAGTACTTTTCAGGATTACATGAAAAATAAAGGGATAAGACACTTTACTACAATCCCTCACTGTAGTGAACAGAATGGGCTAGCGGAAAGGGCTAACAGAACGATTATGGATAAAGTGCGATGTATGTTACAGGACGCTGGGTTGGACAAACGATTTTGGGCGGAAGCTGCTAACACATCTGTCTACCTGAAAAATCTTTCACCGACAAAGGCCGTAATGGGAGCAACTCCTGAAGAAAAATGGACATCCAAAAAGGTGTGTGTGTAGATCACTTACGTATTTTTGGTTATACAGCATATGCTCGCATTGAAAATAATCAAAAACTGGAACCACGAAGCAAAAAGCATATATTTGTAGGCTATTGTGAGAACAGATATAAAAATCAAACACTTAGATGTTAAAACAGCTTTTTTGAATGGCTATTTAGAAGAGTCTGTGTATATGGAACAACCTGATGGGTTTGTAGATTCAAACAATATGGAAAAATTATACAAGTTGAATTAAGCAGTTTATGGTTTGAACAGGCGGCAAAAGCTTGGAATGATGGAATCAATGATGTTTTAATCAATAAATTGAAGTTCAAAAGATTATCTTCAGAGCCATATGTTTATTGTTTTAATCATAAAGGGGAAAGAATGTTTATAGCATTGTATGTCGATGACATCATATTTTTCTCATTGAAGAATTCTTTAAAGAAAGATATTTATAGAAATTACTAATGGATGAATTTGAAATGAAAGATTTGGGACAGACTTATCATATTTTGGGAATGAAAATTACTCAAACTGATGATGGAAAATTTACACTAGATCAAACAAGTTATATTTCTAAAATGTTGAATAAATTCCAAATGTCAGATTGTAAGATATCTAAGACTCCTATGGAAGTGGGTTTAAAATTGTATAAGGCAACTAATTCACATTGTAAACATAATTACAAAAGTCTTATAGGTTATTTAATGTACCTGGCAGTATGTTCAATGACTGTTATTCTGAAGATCATTGGAAAGCAGCCAAGAGGGTACTGAGGTATCTAAGAGGTATTATGGATTACTGGCTCAAATTTGAAAAAAGTCCTTTCGAAATTACAGGATATACACACGCAGACTGGGGTGGAGATTATTTGAACCTAAGGTCATGTACTGGATATGTATTTAAACTTGGTCACTCTATTATATCATGGGAAAGTAGGAAGCAACGTACAGTTGCTCTCTCGAGCACTGAAGCAGAGTACATGGCAATATCTGATTCTTGTAAGGAAGGTATATTTTTGAGAACTTTTATTCATGAATGTACTGGTTTTCTATGTAACATCAATTTATTTAATGGCAATCAGTCAGCGCAAAAGATATGTTGTAATTCTGTATCACATTCAAGGACAAAGCATATTGATATTAGACACCATTTTGTGAAAGATCTTATAAATAAGAAAATTTCTAATTTAACATATGTATGTACTGATGAAATGCTGATGTTTTTGTACCAAGTCATTAACTAGTGAGAAACATTTAAACATGTGTATCAAAGTTATTTAAATTAACTTAGGTTTTTTCTGTTTGATTTAATAGTTTTTTATAATCTTGATGTACCTAGATTGTTATTGTTTAGGGGCTAGAAGTCATTAACTAGAGAGAAAGTTTGTATCCAATTATTTGAAATTGAGGATTTTTTTTTATTATGAGTTAACAATAAAATCGATAATCTTGTAGTAATGATATTGTATTTGTTTAAGGGCTAGTGTTGTAGCATAGCTACCATTATAAACAAGATACAATATGTGTATTTGTAAACGTGGTGACAACTGTCAAAGTGTCAACTGTGTGACTAATATAATTATTTATTGTACACCAACAGAAAAAGTATAATTACAAAATTACAATATATTTTCATATTTGTACAAAGGTGGCCTTATCGCTGTAGAGCGATTTCTGCCAGGCAACCAAGTTGTGACAGGATTAGGAAGTGGAAATTAGGATGGGCGTTGGGACAAGGTTTAGAAATGTTTATAAATAATAAACTACTTACATGCATATCAATAAATACATACACATACCTAGGTAAATATAATAAATACATACAAATACCTATGAATTATACATATATATATATATACATTCTAATAATACATACACAGACATAAACAATGATAGCGTTAAGATGTACAATGTTTCCCGAGGTAATGTTGTTTAAGCATTCGTTTAAACATGTAAGGATTGCGAGCTAGGCGGATCTCCATCGGTAACGCGTTCCACAATGACCCCGAACGGATGAAAAATGATTTGTCCATAAATGTGGATGTGTGTGATGGTGTCGCCAGGAGGAGATTTGAGGAAGAGCGCAAGTTGCGATCGTTATTGCTAAACCGATAAGTAATGCGATTTTTTAAATAAACAGGTACAGCTTTATCATACAGAATACGGTAAACTACAGATAGGATGTGAGTATTCCGGCGAAGGCGAATGGGAAGCCACTTGAGATTATTTCGGAATTCAGAAATGTGGTCGTATTTGCGTAAACCAAATACGAACCTTATGCAGAGATTCTGGAGCCGCTCAAGTTTATTAAGGAGTTCTTCAGTTAGGTCAAGATAGCTGGCATCAGCATAGTCGAGAATAGGAATTAAGAGAGATTGTGCTAGCGCAATTTTAGTGGCAACAGGAAGGAAATTTCGAAGTCGTTTCAGCGAATTCACCGCGGCAAACATCTTCCTACTGACTTCAGAGATCTAAGGTATCCAGGAAAGTGTACGATCAAAGGTGATACCTAAATTCTTTACAGTTTCACTGAAAGGAATGGTATAAGGTCGGGTGTTGGTGAGGAGTAGTGAAACGAATGAATTCTGATTAAACACTGAATTTATTCATATAACAACTTAAATATATATAAACCTAGAGGAGTACATACTATATCTCATCTCCTTCCCACATAAAAAAATAAAAAAAATACAATATGTATTTATATATAGCCGTCAACTTAAAAACTGAGTGAGAAAATTGTTGCCAGGAGCTAAAATCCTCAACAAAAGTTATATTGAGAAATACAGATTATAAAAAAAGGAAAAGTGTTACGACTAAATATTTTTATAATTGAAATTCTTAAATTGTTAGATTATCACCTTCCTCCTTGACTGTGAAAGCGTAATTATAACTTCTAAATTTATTTAAAAAACTAAAACGCCAAACTAAATCACGCACACTGCGCCATCCAAACCATGCAACGATCACCGAGTAAACGCGAACGTCGTGCGCGCGCTGACATAGACGCAGAGCCTGAAATCGCTTCGGTGAGTTCGGCCGCGTCTCGAGACACATCAGCGCCCCAGTCGCAAATTATATCTAAACAAAAGCGCCGACACGAAGACATAAAGGATGATTTAGCTGCATTTAAGAAGGAAATGGAGAATATGATTCGGGATATAATTTCTGAGCAAACAAATAGATTGGATTCTATTGAAAACTCACTAAAACAAATCCAAAAAACCAATATGGAAATCGAAAAATCAGTAGAATTTATATCTAAGCAATATGATACAGTACTATTGAGAATAGGGACAATAGAAGACGAAGCCAGAAAAAATTTAATTATAATAAACAGTCTGCAGGACAGGGTAGAATACTTTGAACGACTTCACCGCTCTACTCAAGTAGAGATTCGAAACATACCTGGGTCTGCCTCTGAAAAAAAATCCGACCTCATAGGGCATATAAAAAAACTGATGGCGACAATGAGCACGGAACTCGATCCAAAAGATATTACTGACGTCTACCGAGTACCGGGCAAGAAAATTCTCAATAGGCCAACCATAGTAGTGCTTTCAAACGCAACGATAAAAAATAAATTCATACAGATTGCCAGGTCATTCAATAAATCTCAAACAGGCGAAAAATTAAACTCAACCCATGCTGGTGCAAGCGGCCCCCCGGTACCGATCTATGTCTCTGACCACCTTACCCAGCAAGCCGCGCACCTTTATTACATAGGACGCAAACTACGAAAAACAGGAAAGATAAAACACTGTTGGACCACTGATGGACGCGTCCTTATTCGTATGACGGATACAACTCCGGTAATCGAAATAAGATCTGAAAAACAAACACAGGATCTTTTTCCAGAGCAATGACTGCTTAAATGTTTTTAACTTTTATCTTAGAGTAGTATTTAGCTTAGTAATAATTATCTATTTTGCTCCAAATCAACTAACGATTGAATTTGTAAAATATGTCTTCGATTTTTTGTTATTTTTTTCTTATCAGACTGCAAATATCAAACACCTAACATACTTACTCACCTCTGTTCGCGTGTTTATTGTTGTAAAATATTATGTTTCTGACATCACCCAAACTATAAATACATATTTACATTTCATTAAATTGCACATTCAAAACTACTCACATTTCATTAACGTACCGGTCGACAAGTGCGCATCTCAAATTCACTTCACTCATTCACCTATAATTATTTCCAAAGACATAAAACAAGGAATCTGTATCATATTTTACTGTGGATTCTTTTGTAGATACCCTAGATAGCGTAGATGACTTAAATATCTCAGATTCATATACCTGCTCGCCGGAAAACTGCGTAAACTATATCAAAAGCCCAAATAAAACCCTTAAAATACTCACACAAAACATAAGATCAATAAACAAAAACATATATAATTTCCATGTTTTGTTGCAAAGACTTTCCACAAAACCTGACATAATTGTATTAACTGAAGCCTGGCTGCCCTGTTCGTCAAATACTAATATACCATCCTTACCCCACTACAACACCTATCACACGACAAAACATTTAAACCAAAGTGATGGCGTAGTGGCATATATAAGCTCAGACATAACTTCCACTGTAAATGAAATTTCTTTCGGAGATGCGTCTGGTCTTAGTATAAAAGTAGGGACTGATGTAATGATACTAGGCATTTACCGCTCACCCTCCACTATATGCATAGAAAATTTTTTAAGCACCTTAAGTAATACTTTAGAAGCACTCAATTATTTGAAAAATGTTGTTATAGTCGGTGATATAAATATTAACATAGTTCCATCCGACATCGATTCCCATGCATCGCAATACTTAACTACGCTTGCTTCGCAAGGTTTTCTACCGGCACATCAGCTGCCTACCCGTGGTCCAAACTGCCTCGATCATGTCATTTTAAAAACTAAGCTACCCTCTATTACTCTTGCTATCGACTCTACCGTAACTGACCATTTTGCAACATACCTCTTTCTAAACAAAACTCCAACACGTAGTATTATGCATAATACAGTTACAAAAATTAATTACGAAGACTTACACAAACATATGCTAACACTAGATTTATCGAACATATACAAAATAACAGACCCAAATCATGCAATCGATCACTTAATCTCTCTCATAAAATCTGCTATTGAAAAGCACTCTACTTCCTTTACTATTACGCGTCGAAAACGTATTTTTAAACCATGGATTACACCCGGACTATTGCGATGCATGCGAAACAGGGATGAAATGCATCAAAAGCTCAAGTCAAATCCAGAAAATTTAGTACTAAAAATGACATACTCTAGGTATCGAAATTTTTGCAACAAAATACTAAAAAAAGTTAAACGGCAGTATGATAAAGAACAGTTTATCAAAGCAGGTAGTAACCCGAAAAAAATATGGAATACCATAAAAAGTGTAACGAACACTCAAAAACATAAATACTCGCCATTAGAGCTTTTGAGTCTATCCCCATGCCCCATTAAATCAGTAAATTTGGTGAACAAATACTTTGCGACTATAGGCGAAACAATGGCTAGTAAAATTATTAAAACAAATAGTAAACAGAACGACAACACTCCTAAAACTTTTCCTAAATCACTTGTACTACTCCCAACTGACCGTGATGAAGTTAAATCTATCATTAACTCTATTAAATCAGATTCAGCTACTGGACCAGATGGCATATCTCCTTACATTCTACAATGTCACGCTGATATATTAGCAGAGCCACTAGCATATATATTTAATAATTGCTTTGAGTTGGGCCTTTTCCCGGAGGCCTTCAAAAAAGCCATCGTACATCCGATTTTTAAGTCTGGTGATAGGAACCAAATCACTAACTATCGACCTATTGCTATACTCACTTCTCTCTCAAAAATTCTAGAGCGATTAATTAATACTAGACTCATCCATTATCTAGAGACCAACAACTTAATCTCAGAAACTCAATTTGGTTTTAGACGTAAGAAGTCAACCTCCGATGCAGTTCTAAAACTAACTGGTCAAATAGTAGAAAAACTTAACAGCTCCAAAAAAGTTATATCAATATTTTTGGATCTGCAAAAAGCTTTCGACACTGTTCCTATTCCCACACTCCTACTGAAATTAGAGAGACTAGGAATCCGGGATGCCCAGCTCAAGCTGTTTTCTAGTTACCTATATGGCAGAACACAACAATTAAAAATTGAAAATAAACTTAGTGATCAATTTCCAGTGTCTTATGGAATTCCACAAGGAAGTATTCTCGGGCCCACACTGTTTTTAGTATTCATTAATGACTTAGCAGAAACTAACCTTCAAAATGGAAATATCATATCTTTTGCTGATGATACCGTCTTAACTTTTGCGGCAGACACGTGGGCAGATGTCGAACTCTTTGCCCAAAAGGGACTAAACCAGATCCTCACATGGCTAAATAACAACACCCTAACCCTCAACGTTTCTAAAACAAAATATATTTCCTACTCCATCCGAAACACCACCCAACCCACACGTCCCCTTGCCTTAATCGCCCACTCTTGCAAATATCCATCTACCTGTAACAACTCCTGCTCACCTTTATCATCTACAAATTCCATTAAATACTTAGGAGTAATCATTGACCGTAACCTTAACTTTAAACAACATGTAGATACCTTATCGTCCCGAGTTCGCAAACTTATTTTCCTATTTAAAACTCTTCGCTATCTTACATCCTCGAAAGTCATTAAAACTACATACTTTGCTCTATGCCAATCAATCCTATCATACTGCATCACTTCTTGGGGTGGTATAAATAAATCTAATCTACTGCCACTGGAAAGATCCCAAAGGGCCTTGCTTAAAGTAAGCACCTTTAAACCACGTACTTTTCCTACTACACAACTATACACGGAAATTAGGGTGCTTACAGTTCGACAACTATTTATTTTAAAAACAGTCTTATTAACCCACGCACTCACTCCTTATATAGAGAGCACAACACGACGATTTCACAATGTTTGCACTATACCGTTTCCCAACTTTGATTTTACCAAACATTATTATTACTTTTTAGGACCGTACATTTATAACACCTTAAACAAAGCTACCTCACAGCACACTTTAACACTCACACGATGTAAACATATTGTAACATCATGGCTCATCGGGTTTTTCGGTGTCATCTTATGATGACACCGAAAAACTAATTACACCCCTCATTTAAATAACCTTCATGTACCTATTAATACTACCAAATTTAATGCATAATATTTCTACTCAATATAATCTAATATACTAAACATATTTGCATACATAAGCTTAATTGCAGTCTTAACCTTTATTAATTTAATATAATTTACTTTTAATATAATTTTGTGCCACCTTACTTATGCTTACATATTTATACCTACAAACCTATGTATATGATAGCATATGAAATGTCTTCCTAGGGAGAGGTGAACTAGTGCCCTTATTACAGATTATTTAATAATCTAGTTAGGGCTCTAGTAACACTTTAAATATACATTATATTAGCCTTATTGTATGATGTTTGAATAGTAATTATTTTGTACTTAGACTGTAAGATTACTCTGTAAAAAACATTCAAGATTGTGGCATGAATAAAGAAATTTTTATTTTATTTTATTATTTATTATTTTATTTTTGTATTAAATTTTGTAAAATACACACTGTTTAATTAATAATATTCAATAAAACCAACTTTCTTGTCTAACGCCATCTTCTTTATTCAATCTAAACCACAGAGTATATACTACTCATAACATCTCCTTTCTTAAGATCTAATTAAATTTAATTATGTAAGTACAATAAAATCACAAATCATATTTTTTAGGCTTGTTCACCCTACGACCAGACCTTGTTACATAACAAGCAGGTTGTTGGTGATCACTTTCATCGGAATCTTCACTACAATTATTTTGTGAAGGACTCTTACAAATAATTGAATCATTACTACTACTTGTACTAACAATATCAACAGTATCTTCTAAAGGCATGCTTATCACACAACTATCATCTGACTGTTGTACAGTATAATATGAATCAATGTAATTGGTATCGGATGACAAGACTTCATTACCACTTTGAGAACCTGTATATTTTTCTGAGGTTTGTTCATTAGTTACATAATCATTGCTAACTTGTGCTGGGTTTGTTATATTTATATTACTTTGAGATTCATCAACGAAGTCATTTGACATAGGAATACATAGCTGTGCTATTGCATGCGACCTTGGGACTGGAATTGTAATTGGTCTATTATTCTTTGAACTAATTTCTCTGGTACTACTGTTACCCTGACTGACAATTTCTTTCATTAAACTGCTACCTTTTAACAGATGAATACGGTTCCTTCTATACCTCACCCCCTCTTTTGATTCAATAATATAAGATCTAGGATAGTTTTGTAAGACTTCTTTTACTACACCAGGTTCCCAATTACTATTTGGATTTTTCTTATACATAATAGAATCATTTACATTTAGTTCAGGTAAGTGCCTTGCATGCCTGTCATGATACTTTTTATAATTATTTTTATGTTTAGACATTCTTTTACTTTCAAAATCAGAAATTACAACTTTTGGTTTAAGCAATTCTTTAGATATAGGAAGATTGGATCTTAATTTTCTAGACATAAGTAACTCAGCTGGGGATTTCATGTATTCTTTTTCACCACACCTATAATGTAACAAAGCTAAGTACGGGTCAGTATTTTCTTCAAATGATTTCTCTAATATCTCCTTTACTATTTTTACAGCCGCTTCTGCCTGCCCATTCGCTTGCGGAAAATGTGGACTAGATGTAATATGATGAATGTCCCACTCACTACAGAAGTTGGCAAACTCTTTTGATTCAATAGGAGGTCCATTGTCTGTCATCAGGACAAGTGGAATGCCATGACGAGCAAACACAGATTTAAACTGTATAATAACATGTTTTGCTGATGTACCTGTATTTAAATAAGCTAGCTCAATATATTTTGAATAATAATCTACAATGACTAAATATTTTTTATCCTTGAATTGAAGTAAATCAGCTCCTATTTTTTCCCATGGATATGATGGGGAATCTGTGATTATGAGTGGTTCACTTGAGTTAGCAGGTCTATATTTAAGGCAAACAGGGCAATTTTCTACAAATTGTTCAATATCTCTATTCATGGATGGCCAAAACAATACACCTCTGACAAAAATTTTACTTCTATTTAAACCGGCATGACTAGTATGAATTTTCTGTAACATTTCTTTACGCATTGATGTGGGAATAATAACACTTGTATTTTTAAAAACAACATCATCAATAACATGGATTTCTGCTTTAAAACTCCAATAATATCTAACACTTTCATCTGTATCTTTCTTATGTAGTGGCCATCCATTGAAAAAATATTCTTTTAACTTTAGCAATTCTGTGTCTTTAAAAGTTTCTTGTTTAATGATTTGTAGCTTAGTCTCAGAAACTGCCAGTGAGTTTATGAACATATTAGAATGAATTGTTAGGTCTTGATCAATTTTGTGTTCCTCACACTCCAACAGTGCTGCCCTTGAAAGTGCATCTGATATATACATCTTAGAACCAGGAACATATGTTACATGTATATCATAGATTTGTAATTGCAACATCATTCTTTGTAATCTATTAGGTACCTGACTCAAAGGTTTATTAAATAACGACACTAATGGTTGATGATCTGTTTCTACAGTGATAGTCTTGCCATATACATACTGGTGAAATTTTTGGCATCCTACTAAAATGGCAAACAACTCTTTTTCAATTTGAGCATAATGTTTCTGACAGTCTGTCAATGTTTTTGATGCATAGGCCTATTACATTGTAATAAAACAGCACCCAGCGCTTTACATGAACTATCCACACTCAATACTAATGGTTTTGTATTGTCATAATGACACAAAACTGGAGCTTTTGTAATTAAATCTTTTAATCTCTGAAATGCTTTCTCATGATTAGCATCCCATAACCATAAAGCATTTTTTTTTTAACAAATTTAACAAATTTGAAAGAAATTGTCAGTCAGGGTAACAGTAGTACCAGAGAAATTAGTTCAAAGAATAATAGACCAATTACAATTCCAGTCCCAAGGTCGCATGCAATAGCACAGCTATGTATTCCTATGTCAAATGACTTCGTTGATGAATCTCAAATATTTATATCTTCCATATGGAGTATTGAATGTACATAAATCGGAACTACTAGAGTCAAGTGGAATCATCCAGAAACCTGAAAAAGCATCTAAATGTGAGAATATTTTTGCTTTATTTAATTTATATCTAACATCCTCAAGTAGGTAATGGAAAATGAGATCTTTGTATCGCTTCGTTCAGGTTTCTCGGGTCTAAACAAATTCTTAATTTTTTGTTTGGCTTTTCTACAATAACTATAGAACTAACCCATTTTGTTGGTTTAGAAACAGGTTCTATAACACCTAAACTTGTCATCCGATCCAACTCTTCTTTTAATCGTTCCTGGAGTGCAAACGGAACCCTTCTCTGGCAATCAATCTTGGGTTGCACTTCTGGACGTACTGTCAGATGACATTTGTGTGGTAGACAGCCCAGGCCCTGAAAAACAACATCATTATCTTTTAATAAAGCATCTAATTCACTGACATTATTGATACTTCTTTCAGGCAGATTACTAAACATACGCTTTACAACACCTATATCTGAACATGTTTGTGCACCTAAAACTGGTTGACATGAAATATCTACAACAATAAAATTTATTTTATACTTGCACTCATTTAAAATGCAATCAAGTACACAGGTTAGGTACCTCCATTGTACTATTCTACTATTCTACCTCCATTGTATGCAACTAAATTTGCAGAACTGGCCTTTAAAGTATCATGTATGTTTTTAAGTTGACAGAATAATTGGTATGAAATGCAATTAGCTTTTGCTCCTGTGTCTATTAAAAAAGATACATTATTATCGTTAATTTTTCATTTATTACCCAATCATCTTGGCAAATTACAGACATTGTTACTTTTTCATTGTGAATTTCATAATTTCCTATGAAAAATTCTTCATTAATTAAACTATGGTTAATTAACTTATTACCTGTATGAATATAATTGACTGATGTCCTGCAAACCTTTGCAAAATGACCTATTTTAGAGCATTTGTTACATTTGACACCAACAGCTGGACACTTTACCCCCACGCTGTAGTGTATGTTACCACACCTCATGCATTCCTGACGTCTTGGCTGTATTCCTCGTTTTTCATTATATTGTCTAACTGGTCGACTCATCGATGGCCTGATAGCCAAAACTTCATCAGTTTCATTTTCAAGATACATGTTATTTTTATGGGATATCTCTAGGCTTTTGTAAACCATCACCAATTTGTTTAGTTCAATATCATTTTCAATCAAAAGTTTTTGTCTTATGTTTGCATACTTCTTGTCCATGTTACATATGAACATGTCTCTAACTAGAGATTCTTCCAAATCTTTAAATTCACAGTCTCTTGCTAAACTTTTTAACTTCGTCAAGAACATGTCTAACGAATCCATCCCTTGAATGTGTGTGAAAAACTTGTGTCTAGATATAGCTAGATTTCTTTTTGGAACAAAGTAAGAATCAAGGACACTTTGATAAGTTTTCTTGTTATCCTCAGGAAAAGAATTAAATATGTCTAAACATTTCTCTCCTATAAAGTGTAAGAGTAAAGCAATCTTTCTCTCCTCTGTCTCTTTATCATGTTTCATGGCGATCATGAAATTCATTAAAATCTGCTTCCATCTTGGCCACGCCTGACCACCATCATTCTCCAAATACAATGGTTGTATTACATATATTTGCTCCATCTTTTTACTTTAATATTTCTTGTTTCTTTATCACAATACCGCTGCCACCATGTTTAATTAATAATATTCAATAAAACCAACTTTCTTGTCTAACGCCATCTTCTTTATTCAATCTAAACCACAGAGTATATACTACTCATAACACACACAAGACATAATTATAAGTCCTAGTTAAGTATACCTATATTTATTACATTAATAAAATTCAAGACGTAATTACTAATACCGTTTATATATTTTTTTCTATAATAATGTTTTTAACATAATAAGTAAGGGTTGACATTTTTTTTTTCCAATAAGCATATTTTATCATTTGAATAAACAAAAGTATACCATTTAACACACAATAAGACAGTATGATTAATATAATACAGACATTGAATAAAAGTTTGATTAACATATAGATTACATAATATTTTATCTTTATCTTTCAGTATTTTATATTTTAATAACTAAGATTTATACATTACTGACACATACAATTTTGTTCTATTCTTATGTACTACATATGGTTTATTATCTTTCATTATCTCAACATTAGGAGATTTATCTTTGATTACCTTATAAGGACCTGAAAAAATGCTCTGAAATTTATTCCCAGTTTCATTCTTAAGTAATATCAATTCGTTAGGCTTATACACTACGGGGTTCATATTACGATCATACTTTGTTTTTCTGTTTATCTTACTTGCAATTAAATTATTTCTCGCTTCCTTTTGTGATAATTGAATTCGATATTTTAACTCTTAAGGATAGCTGTCGTAATTGTACAGTGGATCTACTTGATCCGAGCTTAAATTTGACGGTAAAACACATTTTTTCCCAAAAATTAATTCGTAAGGGGTAAACCTAGTTTCTGTATGCACTGAAGTATTGTATGAGAAACACCAGTAAGGAAGCCAGGTACTCCAGGCATCCGAATGGTTCTGAAGCGATACCTTTAGGCAGGGTCGCCATATAAGGTCGGGTGTTGGTGAGGAGTAGTGAATCGAATGAATTCTGATTAAACACTGAATTTATTCATATAACAACTTAAATATATATAAACCTAGATAGGAGTACATACTATATCTCAATGGTAACGCCATTAAACTCAACTTGAGGTAGAGAGTTCCAGTTTACTCGAGGAATCATTTTATTACTGCCGATTGTTTGTGTCTTAAGAGGGTTGACAATAAGCCCGTGTTTGTGACTCCAGTCCAATATGTTTCAAATCCGTATTATGTAGCACTAGAGCTTTTGACAGACCTTCGAGGCTGCTTTGTGTATAAATTTGAAGATCGTTGGCATACAGATGGTAGGGAGAAGATATATTAAGAGTAATCGAATTGATGAATAAAGTGAAGAGGAGTGGAGACAACACGCCACCTTGCGGTACACCGGCATTAACATCACACCAATCAGAAATATCCATCTCAGTAGATATACGTTGCCGGCGTCCATGCAAGTATGTATGAAACCAGTCAATAGTCGATGGAGATATGTTAAGAGAACGAAGCATTTGCAGAAGGATGTCGAAATCTACTGTGTTAAAGGCATTACTGAAATCCGTCAGTGTAAGTTTCTTCTGCTCCATGCCCATGCGAATATCTTCCGTAATTTTAAGTAAGGCGTTGTACTATGCCCAGGGCGGAAACCAGATTGGAAAGGGTTGAGAAGCTTATGGTCTAAAAGAAAAGTGCTGAGCTGTTGATGAACTAGTCCCTCGAGCACTTTAGAAAGGCAAGGTAGGATGGCAATAGGACGATAATCAGAAAAGGAAAGAGGATTGGCTTTTTGGGGAGTGGTATAATGTTAGCATCCTTCCATACATCAAGCAAAGCGCTATTAGCAATTGAGTTATTCAGTATGGAGGTAATTATAGGAAGGATAATGTCTAGGATAGGGATAAGCAACTTACGACTAATGCAGTCTGATCCACTCGCATTAGAGGCCACGGAGAGTATTTTCCTTTTAACATCACATTCCGAAAATTGACTTATTGAAAAAGAAGGAATATTTGGCGTCGGTAAACTAGATATGTGATTCAGAGTATGGATTTTTGTAGAAGCTTCTATAGAGCTAGAAGAAGTGAAATGACTATTTAATAAGTTTAGATTAGTGTTTTTAAGGGAGCTGTCACTTTTAGATTTACCGATTCCCAAAGTTCTGAGGAATTTCCAGACTTTAGCTGGATCGCCGTGTGAAACTGATTTATGAATATGGTGCCGTTGTGCGTCCCTACACATCGTATTGCAACGGTTCCTCAAATTTCTATGCACTTGCAACTTTTCATCAGTAGCAAATAATTTGTACTTCGCTTTTGCACAGTTTCTTTTACGCATTACTATTTTGATATCTTCAGACAACCAAGGAGCTGGAAGATGTTTGATTTTCACAGGACGCAACGGCGCGTGTCTGTCATAAAGATTGGTGATAAGACTGTTAAATGGTGCTTATTTGGTTGTCCACAGATAAGTCACAGAGGGCTGCTGACCAATCAGTGTTGCTAGCATCGTCGATGAGCTTTTCTAAGTTAATGCCATTAAAATTGCGCCGCAGAAGGATTCTCGGCTTTGCTTTGGGGGGACGAATTTTATATGAAAGAAATAGTAAGTCATGATAGGAAAAAGCGTCCGCATCTAACTGGCCAAAGTGGGACACGTGGTTTAAGGAGGAAACAATAGCTAAATCTATTAACGAAGGGGCACTGTGAGGGTAATGATGTGTTGCCTGAGACGGGATGATATTAAGGGTGGTTGACCTAATTAATGTGCGAAGTCTCGTAGTACGATTATCAGATTTCAGGAGACAGGTGTTGAAATCTCCCATCAAAATGGAATGCCCATAGTTGGGTACCAAGTCCTCCAAGATAGCTTCTAAAGTCGCAAAGTAATTAACATTAGGCGGACTGTACATGACCCCCAATAGCACTTTAGTGTGACTCAACGTTATCTCTAAAAATAAGTACTCGACTGCACTAGTCGGTAATGCGGTTGATGCGTTGATCACACTAAAAGGGATATGTGAACGTAGGTATATGGCTACACCTCCACCAGTCCGGTCTTGTCGATCACTGCAAATTAGTTGGAAACCTGGAAAAGAATAGGAAACAGAGGAGAGACATGGCTTGAACTTTTTTGAACTTGAAAGTTTCTGAAATAAGTATGGCGTGTATTAAAACTCGCAATCTTAGAATTTTGAGATTGGCAACATTCTTTTTTTTCTTCCAGACGGACGGAACGCACCGCTACTGTCAAGATGTGAAAAATTTTTCTTTTTGCTGGCTTTGCTGGCTAGATGTTGTGATTCGTCCTATGTAATAAACCTATTATTAAATAAGGCACTACACGTGTAATATGTAGTCGCCGCAGTTTGTGTTTAAAGAAATTTTGCCCATATTGGAAACCAAAAGTATTAGAGGGTAGTCTAAAAAGTAACAAGCAATTTTAGTGTGCTCTCAGTATTTATTTGTTTTAATATATTAATTATACAATTTAAATCATTCTGATGTGCTAATTCTCTGCATAACTCACCAGTACTCTCTTTCAAACATTTATTTCCTATCATAAAAACTCTCATCAACATATTTCTTCACTGTTAATAAACGGCATACTGCATATATTAAAATGGATGTCAACAACTTGGATACTCTTGGCAAGTTTTTTCAAGCCCGTATGACTGAATATGAGGACAGATTACAGAAGACAGCTGCAGCCACTCTCACAAATCCAGATCTTAATGTGCTATCCCGCGACTTCTCAGACTTCAAAACCTTGGTTTGGCAAATCTTCTCAACAATAAAACAACAACTCGAAGTTATTTCCCTTGGGCTTGACAGGCACGAGACTGTTATGCGCAGGAAGGTTCTGCTAATACATGGAGTTCCTGAAAACAGAAATGAAAACTTGTTCACCAATGTCCAGAAAGTATTCTCTGATCAAATGAAAATAACGAATATTCAACAGGATCACATACGTGTGTGTCATCGCTTGGGCTCTGATCAAGGTAAAACAAGACCCATTCTTGTGAGATTTAATAGCATGGAACATCGGCAACAGGTTTGGGAAAGTAAAACCAGTTTAAAAGGAACTGGTATTACTATCTCAGAGTTCCTGACGAAAACCAGACAGAAGATTTTCTCATCGTGTCGGTCACATTTCGGCATCCGTAATTGCTGGTCGGCCGACGGGAAAATCGTCGTTAATCTTCCCGACAAATCGCGCAGGAAGATTGAAACCTTGAGTGAATGCAATGAGCTTTTGAGTAAGTTTCCAGCCTGTAAAGAGGATACTACGCCGCCGCAAGTCTTGGAAACTAAACGACCACAATATCCCCAAGAAAAACGCGTCGCCGTCATTGAATAGCTCCTGCAAGTATTTATATAACTTCTTTAAACATCGGTTATCATCACCATCACTTCTTAACTTGCACGGTTTTTCATTCAATCTGCTTTAACTCCTTAAATTGTTTCCTTTTCTCAATTTGTAACAATAGGCGGTACTTATACGATAAATAATTTTTATGTCGTATTTTAATTTGGCGGTGGTGTGGTAAACAAAACAATAATATTTCATTTTATATTCTGTCTGTCATTGACACATCTGTCACAATTGACATCCCTGTTCACTCACGGGGATACCAGTGTTTATCTTGTTCATATTTAATTATTTTTTTTATTACCGATACCGCTGTAGACCTCATTTTGTCGGTAATTATATTTTCATAGTTTTTGTTTAGTGTTTATGCTTTAAATTAAGTATATATGTTTCAAATTTCTAGCGCACTTAGGAGTGGTGAGTTTGCGTTTAGTTTTAGATTATTTGATTTCTTTTTGTCTTTTTTTTTTTTTATTATAAGTATAGTTAGTATATATATATATATATTTATTCTTTAAATACATTCATGGATAATGTCTTTGACGATCTCGATGACAATTATTTCTCTCGCTCATCCTCCTCATGTAGTTTCACAAGTGCTGATATCTCTTCCTCGCCCACACTGACTTTGCATGACCAACTTACTTTAATATCCGACGCAAACCCATCCAATTTCAATGTTGTTCATGTAAACGCTCAAAGTATCCCAGCCCACTACTCCGACCTCCTAGCCTCCTTTACGACTGCTACTGTGGATGCAGTGCTAATCTCCGAGACCTTCCTTAAACCTTCACTTCCTTCCACGCATTATGCATTACCTGGCTACGTCCTTATCCGTAACGACAGAACTGGGAAAGGTGGTGGGGGTGTTGCTATTTATCTTCGGGCAGACATACCCTTCAAGGTTGTCAGTACTTCCCCCTCTGCACACTCTGAAAAGGCGGAACATCTAATCATTGAGATAGTTACCAGGCATTCGAAGATCCTGTTAGGAGTATTTTATAGCCCTAATCACACCATTGACTATTTCAATGATTTTGATGGACTGCTCCACGACCTTTGCCCATCCTATGATCATGTTATATTCATGGGAGACCTGAATACATGCATGGCCAAAAACAACTCCCGCTCCCGTAAACTCAGTTCTATCCTCAACTCCCATAACCTCAATATCTTACCTCTTTCCACGACCCACCATTTCCGGAATTGTGTCCCTTCCTTGATCGATCTAATGATTGTTTCTAAAACCAGTAATGCTGCGGTTCATGGCCAACTTACTGCATCCTTTTCCTATCACGACCTTGTTTTCCTGTCCTACCGTATCCGTATTCCCAGACGCAGACCACGTATATTACTGTTACGTAATCTGAAAGACGTCGATATGGCAGCATTACAACGCGATGCTGAGTCCACTGACTGGAACGCTGTAATTTCTAGCTCGACTATCGATGACAAAGTCAAGTGCTTCAACAGTGTGATTCTGCAGCTGTTTGATCGCCATGCTCCACAAAAAAAGGTCAAATTAAAACACAACCCAGCACCTTGGCTTGACGCTTCCATCAAGGAAGTTATGGCTAGCAGAGACAAGGCTAAAAGATTATACAGACGAAGACCTTCTGACTCCAACCTTGAAAAATTTAAAGTTTTGCGTAATCGCTGCAACCGTCTGTGTCGCGAAGCAAAAAGAAAGTACTTCCACGAGTCTCTGGTAAATCGTGGTCCTGCACAAGTCTGGAAATTCCTCAAATCTGTTGGTATTGGTAAATCCCCCAACACATCCCTTAAAGATTTCGATTTGAGCGCTCTGAACAATCATTTCTCCCTTCCTCCTGTTATTTTATCTCCTAATATCAAAGCCAACACCTTGAATCATCTGTCCAGTCTGCAAGTAAATTATCCTCCTTTTTATTTTACAGCTGTTTCTCCAGATGAAGTCAAGAAATCAATCCTTTCCATTTCCTCTGCTGCGGTTGGTGATGACAATTTGTGCTCGAGAATGATCGTCATGATATTACCTTTCCTTTTGCCCATTCCAACCCACATTTTTAACCATTCTCTATCTTCTGGTACCTTCCCCTTAGCCTGGAAACGTGCGTACGTTATACCCTTACCTAAAATCCCTAATCCTACTGCCGTATCCCATATACGCCCTATTTCGATCCTACCTTTTCTTTCGAAAGTTCTCGAACACATTGTGCATAAACAATTGTCGGCATTCCTTTCCGCCAACAAGGTAATTACCCCATTCCAGTCCGGTTTCCGTCCCGGCCACAGCACTGTGTCTGCTTTAATTCACGTAACTGATGACATTCGCTGGGCCATGGAAAACAAGTCCCTTACCTTACTTATCCTTCTCGACTTCAGCAATGCCTTTAACGCTGTTGATTTCGATATCCTCCTGGGTATCCTTAAATCCTTAAATATATCCTCTTTGGCATTGACTTGGTTTGAGTCCTATCTTCGTGGTCGCTCGCAGCGGGTTCGCGTTGATGAGAGTCACTCACATTGGTGTGATCTTGTTGCGGGTGTGCCGCAAGGTGGTGTCTTGTCTCCTCTTCTTTTTTCGATTTTTATCAACTCAGTTACCAAAGTCATTTCATCCAAATTCCATCTCTACGCAGATGACCTGCAAATCTACCGCCATTTTTCTGTTTCTGACCTTGATTCTGCTGTAAGGGCAATCAATGCAGATCTGTGTCGAATAAGTGACTGGGCAAAGTCTTTCGGTTTTCTTATCAACCCTCAAAAATCTCAAGCTATGATCATAGGCAGTCGTTATGTTCGTGGTTGTCTTGATTTCTCTAATATACCTCCAATCACCATGGACAATTTTACGATTTCTTTCACTGACACAGCTAAGAACTTAGGAGTCGTTTTCGATTCGAATCTTACATGGAACGCGAATGTCAGTGAAATTAGTCGTAAGATCAATTTTTCTTTGCACTCTCTTAAAGCCTTACATAGTTTCTTGCCTTTCAAAACGAAAATTTCTCTTGCTCAGTCACTTATTCTACCCATCCTTGATTATGCTGATGTGTGTTATTTGGATGCCACGGAGGAACTTCTGAACAAATTGGAGCGTCTGCAAAATCTTTGCATTCGCTTTATTTGGCTTGAAAAAGTTCGATCATATCTCTGAATATCGGAAGCAACTTCGTTGGCTTCCAATACGCTACCGTCGAAATTCTAGAATCCTTTGTCTCCTTTTCAATATCCTTAATAATCCACTCACTCCTCCTTATTTGCGTGAAAGGTTTTCATACTCACACTGTCAGAATGCGCCATGTAGAGCACACGTGCGTACTTTTCTACTTATGCCTTCTCATAAAACCGATTTTTATTCCTACTCTTTCTCCGTCCATGCAGTCAGGTTGTGGAATTCACTACCTCATGTAATTCGTGAGTGTAAAACTATATCTAAATTTAAAAAGAAAGTCAAAGATCACTACTTTTCTCAACTGTAAGTTATGAATATAAACGATATTATATTGATATATTGTATATGTATTTATGTTTATATTAATATTATATATGTATATATTGTATATGTATTTATGTTTACATTAATATTATATATGTATATATTGGTATATATGTATTTATATTATTTTAAGCAGTTTATACGATATTATAGATTTGTGCACACTATCATTGCATCCTAAACAAACTCTCCAGTCCTAGGTCTGCTGGAAGAGATCTCATTAGAGATAAGCTGTACCTTTGTACTTATTTTTGATCCATGTATCTTTAAATTGTGTCCAAACTTATGTGTACATAAATTGTTAAATAAATAAATAAATAAATAACCATATGGTAAGTCACATTGTCAAATCTTCACGTCTGGTGTTAATCCTATTAGTTTGAACGAATATTCAGCTAGATATCTTTTTAAGGCTCCATCACAAATGTTGTGAATTGTCGCCTTCTTAAATAATTCCAAATTAAGAATAAAACAATAACAACAACATATAAAGCAAGTTCTTCCTCACGGCCAAACTACTAAATTAATCTGGTTCAGAACATAAATATTGCAATTTGGATTGTCAATTTATATTGTCAATAATAACGACAATATATTGCTACTGTAATGGTAAAAAATCATTCACTGACAGCGAGTGATGATTGATGAGTGGATTGAGTTGAGTGATATATTTACTAAAATGCAAGCAAATCAACAAAATAAAAAAGTTATCGGAAGTAGACAAAGTTAGAGAAAGATAAAATAAGAAATATATATCTACATATACATGGGGAGAGATAAAGAAAGGAAAGAACATACTATTTGCGAGTTGGACGTCTACTTCTTGCCGGTTTTGTTTCCTTCAACTGCTCCGGAGATTTTCGTTTTTTTTCCTTGCCGGACTCCAGTGGTAGAGCGTCGAGGTCAGCCATGGTAACAATGCGATGTCGGACATCATCTAGTCCCAGTACGAATATGGAACCATCCCTGGTCAAGCACCGCTTCACACCAAATCTTTCCCGCGCAGCAAGGAACGTGTCGTGCCTTAGTTTTGTCAAAAACTCCGACAACGTTATACCAGAGCCTTTGAGGGACGTCTTCGATTTCCATATCTTATCCTTCACTTAAAGATTAACAAATTTTATAAGCACTGGACGAGGTTTGCCTGGCCTTTCTGAGTGACCCAGCCTATAGCAGCTACTTATTTCAGTACTGGTGAATTAAACAACTTTTATTTGTTCAGTGATGATCTTTGTTGCTGCTCTGGCCACATCCTCATGCTTGTGTTCCGGTATACCATGCAACAAAAGGAATTTTCTTCGGCTGTGCATTTGGATTTTATCAATCTCAGCCGCCAGATATTGTAGCTGTTTCTGCAGGTTTTCCATAGAAAAAGTGACGAAAAGTTGGAATCGGAAGTCTTGTGCAAGTGGAGAAGAGCTTGAGGCAGGATTCTGTGGAGGATTCTTGTTGAGTTCCTTACGAAATTCAGCCATCTCCTTGTTGAACAGGTCCGCCATAGCCATCATTGAATTTTGAAGAGATTCCATTGTTTAAGTGGAGTTGAGAACAATAGTGAAAAACAGTGTAGTGATGTGAAAAAGTTGGAGAATATTAGCCTTAGAGGTAGAACTTGCCTTTTACTAGAAAATCATTAACTTTAATATATACAAAACTGTAAATATCCAATAAAACAAATTAAATTATGCTGAGTGGTTCTTTTTGATTTCAATGCCTACCCCCTAACTACCTAACATCTTTTCATTCGTGGTGATCTAAGAAACCGAATTAATACTGGTCAGTTAAAAATAAGGTTAAAAGATGCGTCTAAGGTAGTGGAACGTAGGCCGTACCGTTTAAGCCCTGTGGAACGAGAGAAGGTTCGCGATATTGTAAATGAGTTGCTTGTACATAATATTATTAGAGAGAGTAGTTAGCCCAATAATATTATTTAAAAAGAAAAATGGTACGGAACGCATGTGAGTTGATTACCGGGAACTTAATAGAATATAATAGCTCTGCATCATTACCCTTTACCAATGATTTCCGATCAAAAAGATCAACTAGCTAGAGGGTTTTACTATTCTACATTTGATATGGCAGCAGGGTTTCATCAAATTCCTGTTTCCGTTTCCGAGCCATGCCATTCGGTTTAAGTAATGCAGTATCGGTTTATCAACGGTGTATTAATAGAGCTCTCCAACCGTTACTTACGGCGCAAATATGTCAAGTATATGTCGATGATGTAATGTCAAAATGCAGAGACTTTCATGAGGGAATAGCCCGTACAGAACAGATATTCCTTGCTCTGCAAAAATCGGGATTTTCTATGAATATTGGAAAAACTGCTTTTTTTAAACGCTCTATAGAGTACTTGGGCCATATGTGATGGCCGAGTCGGACCAAGCCCGAGAAAAGTAGAGGCTTTAACAAAGGCACCTATACCTACAACGCCTAAAATGTAGAATAAGGTGCCTTAATTTCTTAATTCTATCCTATCTTGCCGGATATTTCAGGCGTTTCATTCCCAATTTCTCTCGGGTTATGGGGCCACTTTATGAATTAACGAAAAAGGATGCAAAGTGGGAATGGAACGACCGTCATGTCGAGGCCCGCAATACTATTATACAACACTTGTCTACTGCGCCTACCCTTTCACTTTTTCAGGAAAATACACCAATTGAATTGTACACCGATGCTAGAAGCCTTGGTTATAGTGCTGTACTGGTACAGACTATTGAGTGGCGACAACATCCCGTTGCTTACATGAGTCAACGCACTACTGATACGGAGAGCCGTTCTCACTCATACGAGTTGGTGACTCTGGTGGTAGTAAGAGCTATCAAACATTTCCGTCATTATTATACGGAAGAAAATTTAAGGTAATTTATGTTTGTAATGCGCTTAAGGCGTCTAAGCACAAAATGGATCTACTGCCGCGAATACACAGATGGTGGGCTTTTCTGCAAAACTACGACTTCGAAATCGAGTACAGAAAAGGAGATAGACTACAACATGCAGACTACTTTAGCAGAAATCATTCTCAGGAAAAAATAATCAACGTTACGAATAGAGATAATGATTGGCTCCAAATAAAACAGCATTGAAATGATACCCTTAGACCATTAATTGATAGCATCTCTAGTAACAACTCTCATCCTGGTCTCATTATAGAAGACGGCGTGCTTAAAAAGATACAAACAGATCCCTCACTCGGCACTTACAAGGTACCTAAAACTTTTCAATGGAGCTTAATTAACTCCTATCACAGCACCATAGGTGGGTGTACAGCACCGTAGGTGGGAAAAGACCCTACAAAAAATTAAAGAATTGTATTGGTTCGATAAAATGAGCACAACCATTAGATATTTCGTCGATAATTGTGTCATATGCAGAACATCAAAAGGGCCTTTAGGGGCAATATTGAAGCAAGATTACATCCATTGCAAAAGTCAACAGCACCGTTCCAAATTGTTCATATGGCGTAACTGGTAAACTTGAAAATGAAAATGAAAACTTTTTTATTCGTAGTAGGTAATTTTATACACTTTACGAACGTCAAATGCTGGATGAGGGCGGCGCGGGTCCGGACGACATGACGAATCCTGTGGGAGGCCTCCGTCGAGAAGTGTGCGTCTCTCGGCTTTGAAGATAATGATCGCCCATTATCCACCAATGTCTTGGTGTTGTCAACTACTACTTCTTCTTCGGCTTTAAAAGACGAGATGAAAGTAGAACCCTAGGTAGACCGAGAGGAAAAAAGCCGGCGGAAAAAAAACTCTCGGCACTCTTTTGTAAAAAGTGCTTATCATAGGTACAATTTGGCAGAAATACAGCTCTGCTATGACATGAAAAAACAAACAGAAGACAGCTATTCGTGCTTGCCAATATCATGTCGCAGCCAAGCTGCTTACAAAGTGATTAATGTTTAATATTTGGAAATAGCCTGTGGAGACATCAATCCCACGCTCTTTTGTCATCTAAATAATCTTTGAGTTTATAGTAGCCTTTTTTCATAATGTTTCTTTGATAGTTCTTTTAAATGTATTAAACGTTAGGGATTGAATTGACTTTGGTATTTTATTATAAATACGTATTGACATTCCCATAAATGATTGGTGCTTTTAGCCAGCCTTAATTTGGGAAACGCTAATTTATGGTCGTTCCTTGTCATTACAGAATAATTGTTATCATGCTTATCTTTCATGGTTTTAAATTTACTACTATTCTTATAAATATACATAATGTTTTCATATATATATATATATATATATATATATATATATATATATATATATATATATATATATTGTGATGCAAAGGTCAAGATACCAATCTCTTTAAACTTTTCTCTTAGAGATTCTCTATTTCCAAGTTTATACATTCCACGAATAGCCCTTTTCTGCAGTGTAAATATTGTGTCAATGTCTGCGGCATTGCCCCAAAGCAGGATGCCGTAGGACATTATACTATGAAAATAACTAAAATTAACTAGCTTCGCCGTATTAAAATCAGTCAATGAGCGAATTTTCTTTACCGCGAACGCTGCAGAACTAAGTCTACTCGCTAGCTGTGAGATATGGGCGCCCCGTTGCAATTTAGAATCTAAGGTAATTCCAAGAAAAACAGTATTATCTACTAGATTCAACCTGTTCCCATTAAGCCGCAGATCAGACTCAACTTGTTTTACATTTGGTGCGGAGAATTTTATACATTTAGTTTTCTTATCATTGAAAGCTAGATTATTTACATTAAACCACTTATATATAACCACAAGTTTAAAAACTTGGTACCAAAGATTCTCAAAGACGTGATGAGTATGTCATAGACATCATAGACTCATATACGAAGTATGTGTTACTCTTCATCCATTAGCGCCAGGAAATAGAATACACAAATGAATAAAATAGAACAATAATATAGAACAAATATTATTTGGGACTAACTATTACTTAAGTTTAAAAAGTGCTTACTAAACTTCTCATTTACTTAGAACATGAGAGTAAATACCTGTTGACCAAATCTGCTTTACGACCTTTTAATGAAGCTCTTCGCTTCTTTAGTTCAGCTTTTAGCTGAAGAACAGTCCAAGAAGAATACATAGCATCTGCACAACCGTAAAAGTTCCAATAAAACACAAGATTTTCACAGTAATGTTGGAAATTAATCTGCACCGAAATGAACATAACATTTGTTATGAGTCAAGCGTCAGCAGCGCCATCTACTCGGAGCTTTGCGTGTTCTTCCCCATTGCGCGAGTACCGCTCGAGAGCACAAATTGCGCATGTGTGACTTGCTCCTGTGTGCGTGACGCTCGTAGCCTGCTCGACGCAATCTGTGAATTGTCGGTTTTTCAAACAACATCAAAGGGACTCAAGTTGCAAATTGGATACTTACGAGAGCAAAATGTGATTTTTTGTTTCTAAAGATATTGTAACGATTTTGATGTCAAATGAAAGCTCTGGGTATAAAACCAATTTATCCATTTGAATCATGTAAATCAGTTTACTCGTTAGGAGATAATTTAAGAATTAATTTGTATCGTGAAAATGTAAACAATCAGAACATTTGAAGTTTTTGTTTTCTCAATTAAGCCTTATCTTCTTTTATGAATTCTGTGCGCCACCAACGTCGCGGTCTTCGGAGTTTTTTTTATGAGTACAACAATTAGCTTTTGCTCATGACTCCGTACGCCAATAAATATCCTATCAAGTATCCAAAGCGTAAGTTCTTAAGCAAACTTTATTTGGCCTAGATAAGGTGTGAATGTTGGAAATATTTATTAATTTTTAATTTACCCACCCAGACAGATTGACGATCCTTTTAGCAAGTTTCACATCGGTGCACTCATGGCCGGTTTCTGAGGTCACGAGTTAACTGTTAATTAGCTATTGACTAATTAAAGTTATGTGGAAGTTAAACCACAGTTAACTATGAGCGCGTTTCTGAATGCTCAAAGAACGGTTCAATAACTGATCGGCCGATAACTAGTGCGTAATAGTTCTATACATTGCCGGTAGATGGCTCTGTTTTAGGAACGCACTTAAAATTTGATTAAATCCTATTTATTTGGAAATATTAAAAGTGTTATAAGTAATACTATAAATGTAGACGGTAAGTAACCCTTTACGTAGTCTTTTATTTATAAAATTTAAAAAAATCTAATATTTAGTGGTTGTATGAACTGCAGATCATTGACTATTAAAAAAAATACATGTCAGTCTGGTTTTCTGGCTTTCTTCTGTCACTGTCATACACAACATAAAACTATTCAATCAAGTGCGCGCGTTACTATTGTTGGTTCGTAAATAAAACTTTTGTGCTATTTCCTTATTTCTATCTAATAAACATTTTAATTTTTTCAAAATGGAACCTGGGAGACGCTCCAAAAATTTTACCGAGAGAGAGAAAATGCTCTTAATTGAAGTGGCAAAAGAATTCGTCACGATTATTGACAACAAAAAAACGGACGGAACTTCAGTTGAGGCCAAAAAAGAAGCACTTTACGAACGTCAAATGCTGGATGAGGGCGGCGCGGGTCCGGACGACATGACGAATCCTGTGGGAGGCCTCCGTCGAGAAGTGTGCGTCTCTCGGCTTTGAAGATAATGATCGCCCATTATCCACCAATGTCTTGGTGTTGTCAACTACTACTTCTTCTTCGGCTTTAAAAGACGAGATGAAAGTAGAACCCTAGGTAGACCGAGAGGAAAAAAGCCGGCGGAAAAAAAACTCTCGGCACTCTTTTGTAAAAAGTGCTTATCATAGGTACAATTTGGCAGAAATACAGCTCTGCTATGACATGAAAAAACAAACAGAAGACAGCTATTCGTGCTTGCCAATATCATGTCGCAGCCAAGCTGCTTACAAAGTGATTAATGTTTAATATTTGGAAATAGCCTGTGGAGACATCAATCCCACGCTCTTTTGTCATCTAAATAATCTTTGAGTTTATAGTAGCCTTTTTTCATAATGTTTCTTTGATAGTTCTTTTAAATGTATTAAACGTTAGGGATTGAATTGACTTTGGTATTTTATTATAAATACGTATTGACATTCCCATAAATGATTGGTGCTTTTAGCCAGCCTTAATTTGGGAAACGCTAATTTATGGTCGTTCCTTGTCATTACAGAATAATTGTTATCATGCTTATCTTTCATGGTTTTAAATTTACTACTATTCTTATAAATATACATAATGTTTTCATATATATATATATATATATATATATATATATATATATATATATATTGTGATGCAAAGGTCAAGATACCAATCTCTTTAAACTTTTCTCTTAGAGATTCTCTATTTCCAAGTTTATACATTCCACGAATAGCCCTTTTCTGCAGTGTAAATATTGTGTCAATGTCTGCGGCATTGCCCCAAAGCAGGATGCCGTAGGACATTATACTATGAAAATAACTAAAATTAACTAGCTTCGCCGTATTAAAATCAGTCAATGAGCGAATTTTCTTTACCGCGAACGCTGCAGAACTAAGTCTACTCGCTAGCTGTGAGATATGGGCGCCCCGTTGCAATTTAGAATCTAAGGTAATTCCAAGAAAAACAGTATTATCTACTAGATTCAACCTGTTCCCATTAAGCCGCAGATCAGACTCAACTTGTTTTACATTTGGTGCGGAGAATTTTATACATTTAGTTTTCTTATCATTGAAAGCTAGATTATTTACATTAAACCACTTATATATAACCACAAGTTTAAAAACTTGGTACCAAAGATTCTCAAAGACGTGATGAGTATGTCATAGACATCATAGACTCATATACGAAGTATGTGTTACTCTTCATCCATTAGCGCCAGGAAATAGAATACACAAATGAATAAAATAGAACAATAATATAGAACAAATATTATTTGGGACTAACTATTACTTAAGTTTAAAAAGTGCTTACTAAACTTCTCATTTACTTAGAACATGAGAGTAAATACCTGTTGACCAAATCTGCTTTACGACCTTTTAATGAAGCTCTTCGCTTCTTTAGTTCAGCTTTTAGCTGAAGAACAGTCCAAGAAGAATACATAGCATCTGCACAACCGTAAAAGTTCCAATAAAACACAAGATTTTCACAGTAATGTTGGAAATTAATCTGCACCGAAATGAACATAACATTTGTTATGAGTCAAGCGTCAGCAGCGCCATCTACTCGGAGCTTTGCGTGTTCTTCCCCATTGCGCGAGTACCGCTCGAGAGCACAAATTGCGCATGTGTGACTTGCTCCTGTGTGCGTGACGCTCGTAGCCTGCTCGACGCAATCTGTGAATTGTCGGTTTTTCAAACAACATCAAAGGGACTCAAGTTGCAAATTGGATACTTACGAGAGCAAAATGTGATTTTTTGTTTCTAAAGATATTGTAACGATTTTGATGTCAAATGAAAGCTCTGGGTATAAAACCAATTTATCCATTTGAATCATGTAAATCAGTTTACTCGTTAGGAGATAATTTAAGAATTAATTTGTATCGTGAAAATGTAAACAATCAGAACATTTGAAGTTTTTGTTTTCTCAATTAAGCCTTATCTTCTTTTATGAATTCTGTGCGCCACCAACGTCGCGGTCTTCGGAGTTTTTTTTATGAGTACAACAATTAGCTTTTGCTCATGACTCCGTACGCCAATAAATATCCTATCAAGTATCCAAAGCGTAAGTTCTTAAGCAAACTTTATTTGGCCTAGATAAGGTGTGAATGTTGGAAATATTTATTAATTTTTAATTTACCCACCCAGACAGATTGACGATCCTTTTAGCAAGTTTCACATCGGTGCACTCATGGCCGGTTTCTGAGGTCACGAGTTAACTGTTAATTAGCTATTGACTAATTAAAGTTATGTGGAAGTTAAACCACAGTTAACTATGAGCGCGTTTCTGAATGCTCAAAGAACGGTTCAATAACTGATCGGCCGATAACTAGTGCGTAATAGTTCTATACATTGCCGGTAGATGGCTCTGTTTTAGGAACGCACTTAAAATTTGATTAAATCCTATTTATTTGGAAATATTAAAAGTGTTATAAGTAATACTATAAATGTAGACGGTAAGTAACCCTTTACGTAGTCTTTTATTTATAAAATTTAAAAAAATCTAATATTTAGTGGTTGTATGAACTGCAGATCATTGACTATTAAAAAAAATACATGTCAGTCTGGTTTTCTGGCTTTCTTCTGTCACTGTCATACACAACATAAAACTATTCAATCAAGTGCGCGCGTTACTATTGTTGGTTCGTAAATAAAACTTTTGTGCTATTTCCTTATTTCTATCTAATAAACATTTTAATTTTTTCAAAATGGAACCTGGGAGACGCTCCAAAAATTTTACCGAGAGAGAGAAAATGCTCTTAATTGAAGTGGCAAAAGAATTCGTCACGATTATTGACAGCAAAAAAACGGACGGAACTTCAGTTGAGGCCAAAAAAGAAGCTTGGGTGGCATTAGCAAATAAATACAATGCTGTTTCTGAAACAGGAGCACGAACTGAAAAGCAGTTACATGCCTTGTATGATAATTTAAAGAAAAAAGCAAGAAAAAATTTGAGTGATGACAAGGTAGGTCCTGTTTCTATAGCATTTATACTTATTTTGTGAAAATCTTTAATATTTATTGAGTAAACTGGGTACTAAGTAAATAAAAGCTTTATAAAATATACTTGTAATAGCTATTAATAACTGTTAAGTACTACCTACACTGTAAAGTGACCAATTTTGTTATGTGGTTGTACAATTACAAACCAGTAAGCTCTAAAAGTTCCATTCTAGTTCTTATATACAAATTAGATAGAGTACTTATATTGAATGTTTATTTCAGTCTGAAATGTACAAGACGGGAGGAGGCACTTGCCGCGCTTAGCCGGCAGACTAGGTGGGTTCGGAGGTTAAACCAAATGAAAAAAGGAATAACTTCGGTTTAACAGTTATTCAATTACTTTCCTCGGCTAAGTTATAAGGTAACAATGTTAGTGGAGCACTGGCCTGTTGTTTGAAGTTGTGGTCCTCGTGCCGGTGTTCTGCTCCAGGCGCGTCCCTTTTAATCAAATTCCAACAATGCAGGTTCTTCTCGGTAGTATTCTGCACGTAGGACTTTTAGGGTAGTAGTTGTTCCTCACGTGCTTGTTAGGATTATATATATGCAGGATTATATATTCCGCTTTAGATTTTAGTCCTCTCCTTGAACTTTACAACTTAGTCCTCTCCTTGAACAAAATGGCCGACACGATGCTCACGGCACAAAGGTCGCAGTGTCTCCATAAGGAAGTTAGGAAAGGTATTCTAGGGTTACACATAGTTACTTTACAAAAGTTAGAACACCATAAAAATAAACATTATAGAACAATAAGGGGCAACTCACCCGGTAGACGGGATAACTTTTTCAAAATATATAAGTTGAGTTAAATTGTTTTTTTAAGCGCGTCCGCTCTCAGTTGAACACGAAACGAAATGGCCGAGGCTGAGGCGCCCGCAGGGAGGGAAAAGAACGAGTTGGTTCTCAGGCAGCGTTGCGTTCATTCACCATAGTGAATGTAATGTATTTTAAAGTTATTCAACAGGCAAAGAATTAAGCTATTAAGTATGCAGATTGCTACAGTACCCCCCGACAAAGCGAAGGATTTGGCGTACTTGTATGCAAAATCCGACTAATACTACTATTTGGACCTACTATTGTTTCTCTCATACATCTTTCATACTTCACGCAACATTCATTCATAGCCATACTGTCATTATATCATATTAGGATGATTTGAGACCCTTTCAGACAGAGAACAATCCTTTTAGAACAAGATTGTGCTCAAACAGCAAGTCTTTATTTGGTAGATTTAAATAGTCATTAACAAATCATTATTCTTTTAGGGAATAGTTATTGAAAAAGAACAATCCTTTTAGGTCAGATTGTGCTCGAACAGCAAGACTCTGTTTTAGTAGATTTAAATGTGTAGGCATTTAAAAAAATATTACTCTTTTAGAGAATAATATTTAATAGAGAACAATCCTTTTAGGTCAGATTGTGCTCAACAGCAAGTCTTTAGTTTAGTAGATTTAAATGTTTAGTCATTTAAAAATTGTATTCTTTTAGGGAACAATGATTTGATAGTTATTAAGATAGCTAAGTCTTTACTTTAGGAGGTTTAATTGAGTAGTTAATAAAATTTAAGTTATTTGATAATAAATTTACTTTTTCTGTATGTTTAGGTTCAGAACAATCTATATGTTTTAAGCAATATTGTAAATGATTGCACAATGCTGTAGTGCGGTTGTACAACCTCTGTTCAAATTTATCCTCAAGTAGTTTTAATTGTTCACAAGTTCAGTAAAAGAAATGTTAGCGCCTGTAATATCTATCTCCGGTTCGATGCCTGACTCGACTATGTCAGATGTAGGTATTAATGGTGTTAATTTATTTATCTGCCTGCGTAGTTCAAGCACAGTATTTGCAGGTTCCTCGCCTCTAATAAGCACTTCGTAGGTTAATTCATTTTTGTTTAGCAAAAAAAATTTAATAGGGTGAGTTCCCATGTTCAAAGATGTTTATACTACTAAGTTAAACAATATTTATAGTTAAAAGGAATTAAATGGTGTTCTTTACAATTAATTCAAGCAAGAAACTACGCTTAGGTGATATTATTTGTAGAAAATTTAGTTAATTAGAGAGAAAAATTAAAGTTAGCAATTTGGGGACGTTAAATTAATGCAAAATTACAAGTAGTTTTAGTAGAAAATAAACAATATTAGTGTACAAACTGTTATGTATTACAAATGGTAATGATTTAGATGTACTGGTTAGAACAGTATAAAAGTTATTTATATATACTGGTTAAAACAGTATAAAAGTTTTAAGTTTGTCTAAACCCGCGTTTGACGTTAATTTTACAAATTGATAGTTAGGAATTAATATACTGTAGGTTAAAAATTAGAGCAACAATTAGAATTAAACAAGAATTTAAATTAAAACACAAATTAGAGTTTCACCAAAAGCATACGGGTTTAGTAGAGGTGTTATGAAGATGGAGAGAAAACCTCTGTCCCTTAACTGACTTTTACAGTATGCCCGGGAAGAAAAGCAGCTGGCACACTCTACGTTTTTCTTTCACTCCCAGTCCAGCATGGAAGTAATTGTTAACAATTTTGCATTTGCACAAAAAAACTATATGAAAACGACGTTAAGCAATTATTTAGAATTTACAAAGAAAGAAGTTAATTAATTTAGACTAGTACGTAACAGTTTGCACACTCACCCACGCGTTCACACGTTTAGGTTATGTGAACCCGTAGAATTTAGGAAATGACGAGCTTTGGAAAGTAATTAAACCACGTTGTAGGCGCCACTGCCGCGCTTAGCCGGCAGACTAGGTGGGTTCGGAGGTTAAACCAAATGAAAAAAGGAATAACTTCGGTTTAACAGTTATTCAATTACTTTCCTCGGCTAAGTTATAAGGTAACAATGTTAGTGGAGCACTGGCCTGTTGTTTGAAGTTGTGGTCCTCGTGCCGGTGTTCTGCTCCAGGCGCGTCCCTTTTAATCAAATTCCAACAATGCAGGTTCTTCTCGGTAGTATTCTGCACGTAGGACTTTTAGGGTAGTAGTTGTTCCTCACGTGCTTGTTAGGATTATATATATGCAGGATTATATATTCCGCTTTAGATTTTAGTCCTCTCCTTGAACTTTACAACTTAGTCCTCTCCTTGAACCTGGAATGCACGGCGAATAAAAAGGGCGTTAGTCGCGTTAACAAAATGGCCGACACGACGCTCACGGCACAAAGGTCGCAGTGTCTCCATAAGGAAGTTAGGAAAGGTATTCTAGGGTTACACATAGTTACTTTACAAAAGTTAGAACACCATAAAAATAAACATTATAGAACAATAAGGGGCAACTCACCCGGTAGACGGGATAACTTTTTCAAAATATATAAGTTGAGTTAAATTGTTTTTTTAAGCGCGTCCGCTCTCAGTTGAACACGAAACGAAATGGCCGAGGCTGAGGCGCCCGCAGGGAGGGAAAAGAACGAGTTGGTTCTCAGGCAGCGTTGCGTTCATTCACCATAGTGAATGTAATGTATTTTAAAGTTATTCAACAGGCAAAGAATTAAGCTATTAAGTATGCAGATTGCTACACACTTTTTGTCCAAAAACAACTGCCATTGATGAAAAAGTTGTAGCTTTGTTGACTCCACAGTTCAAACCTTTAACCAATGAGTTTGACTCCTCTGCACCATACTACAACTTGGTAGGTAATTGCTGAGTTTACTCATAAGACAATTAAATACCTATTGCAAAAGGAAATTATACTATATATTATAAAAGATTATTTATTAAAGTACACTATAATGATACATTTATTTAAGTACTTACTACAGTAATTGTAATAAATCTAAAATGTTGCAAGTATCCACCATAAACAAAAATATAGTTACAGGCAGTAACAACTTTATTTGATTCCAGTTGCTGAAACACAAGAGCAAAGTGAAACACCGGAAACTGACATATCACATATTAAATCTTCACAAGACACCCTTAATTTTGTGGTACTGAGTGCAGAAGAAAATTTGGTTCCAGCAATAATGCCACCATCCACACAAGTGGAGTGCTCCAAAAGACCACATACGCCACCTTTGCATCAAACATCAAATACACCAAAACCCAAGAAAATTTGTTTAACTGAAACAAAAAAGAAGTCAATTAATAGTGTCAGTGACTCTATAATAAAAAGAAAAAATCTAAAGCAAACAAATGAGGATGATATTACTACTAAAAAGTTAGAAATATTGGAGATTCAACGACAACAAGAACTTATGAAATTAGAAAAAACAAAAATTCTACTTGACCTTGACATTGAGTTAAAGAAAATTCTTTTAGAAAATGCTAAATTGGATCTTGAATTAAAAAATAAGTCTTTAATAAAGAATTAATAATCCAATGTCTACTTATAATTTAATACTATTGATGCCATTTATTGGAAATATACCTTAAAAAAATTAACCAAGTTTCATTGTTGTTTAATTTTGATTCCATATGATTCATAAAAAAAGTATACTAACCTAAAATACTGTTCCAACAATAATCGACGAAAATAGTCTCCTTCTGAGGAGAAAGATTGATCATTAGATTCTGTAGCAATACTTTCTTCAGAAGCAGATTCAATTAAGACCATGTCATTTTGCTGTAAAGCTACATTGTGCAACACGGCTGTAGCGACAATCACAACTAATGTATGGTCTAGTTTTAGCCGTAATTTTTGAGAAAGGCAAGCAAATCTTCTTTTCCATACACCGAATGTCCTTTCAACAGTGTTTCTGGTCTTAATTTGTGCCTCATTGTAGAGTTTTTCTGCATTTGTTATTGGATTTAAAAATGGTGTCATCATGTACCTTCCACAAGGATAAGCACTGTCTCCCAGTAGATGACCATCTATCTCATTATTATCCAAACGTGCTCGTAGGAATGAGTTATGATACACTGTACTGTCATGTGCTGATCCATGCCAGCGAGCGTCTATATCACGTATTTTCAACTTTGCATCACACACAACTTGAACGTTTATAGAGAAGAAACCTTTTCTGTTCCTAAATAGTTCAGCCTGATCACCTCCAGGAGATTGAATTGGTATATGTGAACCATCCACACAACCAATGACATTGGGAAAGCCAGCAATATTATAAAACTGTGTCTTTACTTCTCTCAGCTCTTCAAAACTTTGCATAGCTATATAATTTCTAGCTAGTTTTGCTATTTCTTTACTTACTTTAAAAACCACTCGCGAAACAGTGGTTTTGTGAACATTAATGTCGTCACCAATCATCACTTGAAAAGTGCCTGTGGCGTAAAATCGCAAGGTGATGAATATTTGTTCCAGCACGGACAATGTATATCTACGATGGGTAACAGGAGTTAAAAAAGGGCTGATGATCCCACCTAGGTGTATCACAGTGTTTTTATCAAAACGATACCTCAATTTAAATTCTTCATCTGAGAACATTTCAAAAGGATTTCTCCTATGTCTCAAATTTCTAGGCACTGATATATTAGAAATAAACTCCAATACTTCCAAATCTGAATCTGATGAGCTGCTCGTGTTTACAATGCTATCAACCATTATAAACAATTAAAACTTCAGCAAAAGGTACCTAGTCGTATTAAAAAACGTTAAAAATAACCTCAAAGTCAACAAATGTAATGACAGCAGCAAGTTATGGAACCGATAACCGACGCGCATGGGCCAGTTAAGTTAACGTTAGTTTAATCGGAGTTTAACTTACGAAACTATGTTCGGAAACGCATTATGCATAGTTATCGATCCAATAGCGTTAACGAACACATAAACCACCGTTAAAGTGACCTCAGAAACCGGGCATCAGTGAATAAGTTTTTCATACAAACTAAAAGGCATACGTTTTCCGTTTCCGTGGGCATTTCCGGTTACTTGCCTTGGTACACTACTGACCCTACATCTCCCGAGGAATGTACGTTTAAGCTTCAGCTCTCTACGCCTAGTAGTTATGGCTGTACGTTGTCTATCAGTCACTCAGGCGAGTTTAAATATAGGTATGTATGATACTGATGTAGCTCTGATAAAAGTTGGAGCACGAAATAGGTCTTCGGACTCTGTACCTCGTGTGATCTATTAATTTTATGAAGTGTCGCGGAGAGAGGTATTATAAAAAAAAGAGCATTGAAAAACTAACTTCACTAAGATTTTTAAATCCTTGTCATAAGTTTGGCTGAAGTGAAATGTCACCTACGTAGGTATATATCCTCCGCTTTCATACATTTTTTTTAAGTAGGTACTGAATCGATTTCCATTAAAATTCTACGGGAAACCTCTGACTTATTGTGATCTATAAAAATGAAACAAGAATCATCCAAATCGATTTATAATATATAAACAGATCCTAAATTAAAACAATCCCCAGTACGCCCAATAAGATGGATTCCTCAACAATGAATGTCAACTCTATAAAGGCATCTGTTTTAACAATGAAAAACATAAGGAGAGCGCAGCTTTTATTCAGAGAGCGAGACAATTATTCTCAAAAGTTCAGATTGCAGATGAGGTCTCTCACACATGTTTTGGAAGAAAACTTGATCAACAGAGACTTGACACTATACCAAATGTTAAATCTTTGTAACGCCCAGAGTGTAGTGTATAAGCTGCTGGAATCGAACAGGCAATTCACTACTGTACATTCAGTTTTCTGAATATTTAGATGTACGGTCCGAAATAGAAAATTGTATTGCAATGGTGGGGTCCATGAAAGAGAGTCTCCCAGAAAAGAGGCAAACAGCAGAAAAAGAAGGGAGTTCAACCGAAGAGGATGATCCGGATTATGGCGGTCTGTTGGAATCAGTAAAGTAGTATGTAGAGTGTGTTGTTAAAGGAATGAAGTCTCCAATTCGCATTTAAGATTCGCATGACTGATTTTTTTATAATGTGTCAAATCATTCTTTATTCTCTCCACAGGTCATTTCTCTACCGACAGGATAAACATGGACATTGGATCACTGAGCCGCATTAACAGAGGGTCATTATTGCATCGGATATTCTCCTCTCTGAGAAGAAGGATCGTTGGAGAAACTTCTTAATCTTTTCCCTCTGGAGATGAAGGCACTATCATCTGTTGAAAGGCAAGAAGTGAATTCGTATGTCTACATTCCCATTTTCCCCGTTTGGCCGTTTGCATGTTTGTTTTATAAGTTATTTGGATATTGTTTTGGAGCTAACCGTTTGGTATTTCTTGGATTAAATTACATTTTTGTTTGGTTCATATAATTTAATTGACCAATTAATCAAGTAACAAACATACACACGATTTGATAACCTCTTCCTTTTGGAAGTCAGTTGAAAAGAACGTGTGCGGCGACGGACCGTGCTCGCGACGAAATACGGAAAAAATCTTACTCAGTTCGTGCGCAATAAACGTCCAAATACAGCGAGCGCTGGATATTACATTACTAGTTCCATTACACCAATGTGTACCCGCCCTTAGATGACGGTGCTGCGATTTTAATGATAGATAAAACGTTAGTGAATGAGTTAGGGTTTTAAGTGTTTTGAACCTTGTTCTATTTAACTAATAGACGCATTCGGTTTAGAGGTGTTTCAATCCGATGCCCCTAAAGTGTCTACAAAAATATCTTGTTACTATAATGATAACAATTTGTATGATATAAATTTACGCCAAGTTGATAGACTAAAGTTGCCTCAACAAAATTTGTCAATTATTCAAACTATTAATGGTGATCATTTATCGCATACTAAACAATTTGTTTGTAAGTGTTGTGCCTTGCCTAGTAATCGGGGAAGATAATTATTACTTATAAGAATTACCCTTAAAAATTTTGCATGGTAACGACCTTGAGCCCTACGCAACAAGGTGTCGATTAGTATGGACAATACACGGCTGCATTGGCCTCGCATTGGCCTCGGTCGCACTCCCGTCGATGCGCATACGTTCCATCTAGCTCACTCCGATACATCACAAATAAGCGAAATTAATGATTTAACTGATTTAATAAAACATTCCTATGATGTAGACTCCATTGGAATATCGACGGTACGCGCCGTTAGAATATGGCGCATGTAAGAGCTATACAAATTTTAGACGATAGTTCATGTAGCATTGGTGATTGTTGGGAAGTTGGATTGCCATTCATAAAAAATGATTTTTATATGCCTTACATTTATAATTATGCTTTGTCTAGATTTAAAAGTTTAATGAATTTGAATTTAAAGCTGATGACTCGTACGCTGTCAGGTATCGTAAGTAGATACAGAAACTGTTCGATCTTGGTTACGCTAGGGAACTAAAGTAAAATGAACTCTCAGCTAACGTATGGTATTTATTACATTTTGGAGTTCAAAATCCAAATAAACCTGGTAAATTGCGATTAGTTTTTGATGGCGCAGGCAAAGTTAATAACGTCTGTTTGAATGATTACTTACTTACAGGCCCCGATTTGTATAATTCACTGTTAGGAATTATGTTGCGTTTCCGCCAACATTTGTTTGTTATAGATGGTGACATAATTTCAAAAACGAAAAATTCGTTCTGGAGATCAGCACGTATTACGATTTTTATGGCAATTTTAGTATTTCAATAGGATAACGATATTGGTGATGGCTTGTTATATTCTAGTAATGGGCCGGGGTGGGCAACTACTAGCATTTATTTCGGCCAACTTCTACAACTATGTATTTTAGTGCGCGACGCATATACTTAAAACTACACAGAATTTCATTTTTAGATGACTGGGTCAAAGGGGAATTTCTCAAATTACGAGGAGGAACCCATGGCGCAAGCCATCAACGATGTTCGACTTTACAATACGTCTATACGTAAAGCGGCGAGCACTTGCCAATAAAATCTCAGGAAATTCCCCGATGGTGAGGAAAATGGGTCCTGCTACTATGTTAACAAAGGAAGAAGAGCAAAGGATATGTCAGTGGGTGTACGATTCGGCAGCGGCTGGTTTTCCTGTAACGCAAAATCAGTTGCTTTTTAATGTAGAACGATACTTAAATGATTTAAAACGCATTTAAGTTTTTTTTTAAACAATAAGCCAGGGAAAACATTTATCAAACTCTTTATGAAAAGAAACAAAGGAATAGCATCCAGAACTTCCCAAAACTTTACATCATCAAGAGCAGCTGTCACAAAAGAAGCGATACTAGGCTGGTTTCAAAAAGTAGAAGATAAATTCAAAGAAAAAGGCTGGGCCGACATTCTCGATGATCCAAACCGTGTTTTCAACTGTGATGAGACAACTTTTATGTTAGCTCCGAAAACGCCCAAAGTTCTCGCAAAAAAGGTGAGAAAAATGTATACCAGAAAGTTATACCATTAAAAGTTGACATTAATAGTACCTAAGGCTTCACTCGCTAAAAATCATTTTCTTAGGAATATAGAAGTGTAATGTAGCCTATGTTCTTCTGAATATTCTTACTAGGTATGTATTTACTTATCAAAAACAAAGATTAGTTTCATGGTTTTGCTGTGAAAAACCATGAAACTAAAGAGTGTGTTGATATGATATGTTAAAATACTTTGCTAAGCATTCTTTTACCGTTATAGATAAGTACTGATTCAGGATTTCAGGATCAGGCGCACATTACCTATAGGAAAAATTGTCACGTAGATTTTTTGCTATTTAAACGCGGAAGAATATCAGGAACTTCAACTCAGATTCCAAAAATCAACATACTTAGACGTTCGGAGTTTAACAGTCAAGGAAAAATGTGAGTATTCTATCTTTCATACTTAAATTATTGTTTTCATTTTAATACTATCTTTATTTTGAATTTTTATCTTTTCATTTGAAAAGATAAATTTTTATAATATTTTAAGTTTAAATTTTTGATTCCTTTTGCAAACAATTCACATTTAATAAAGCTCATTATTCTTAAATATTTTAAAAAATATACTAAACAAAATAACCCAAACCAGAACTCGAACCTGTATTCTACCGCCCAACTCTTCTCTAATATAAACTAAATCTTATTTTTTTTGAAGGTCTCAAGAAAACGCAGATATTCTCTTCCCGTCTGATGTGAATTTCAACCTCCAGCCCCGAAGAAGAATAAGAAGACAAAGCATCATCGGACCGAGCCAGTGCAATCCTCGGCCTCCACGTCGTGAGTGAGCCCGGCACCGGCATCGTTAACGCTATCGCGATCTCCTGCTCCGAAGAAACCCTACTTCAAACCGATCCCTCTGAAGAAACCCGTAGCCTACGATCTCTACGGAACTGACAGTGAGGATGAAGATAGTGCAGATATAAGTGAGAAGTGGCTTTTCAAAATGTCTTATTTCTATATTATAATTTTTCTCAGGAACAAGAAAAATACAAAAACTTTTCATACATCAAGATTTTTACTGATAAACTTTTATGTACAGAAGGCGGCGCATCAAGCGTTAAAAATCTTTCAAAAAAATAGTACTTGAATCTGAACTCTATGCCCTCGACATTCAGTTGAAATTGGTTGGGGAAATTTTACTGGAAATGTAACGCTTGATCTGTTGTCTTCTGTAAATAATCTAGGTAGATTCATATATAGATCGTTACACTGTGTATATATTTTTATAATACTCTAAATTATGAGTTATTGTCATATGATTTAAGGAAATAAGCCATTTAGTCGCAAACTCCAAGAGATAATGCTTTGTTTCAGCACTCCTTAGAAATAAGCGATTTTGAAAATGATGGGCTAGCAAAAAAATATATCTTGTTTTCTAAAAACTTTTATTAATTTCTGAAAATCATACACGGACTTCTCCTACATTAATACAAAGATTTAGGTATTTTGTTTGATTACACTCTCCTTTAGACCCCATTTAGAGTTTATAACTACTAGGGCTAATCAGCTTCTTGGTTTTGTTCTAAGCACTACTAAGCATTTAAAAATAGCCCACACTGTTATCTATTTGTACAATTCGTTAGACAGAAGTGTGCTGGAATATGGTAGCTGTATTTAGAATCCCTATTACAAAGTACTTGTTGAAGACATAGAAAGAGTACAAAGAAAACTGTTAAGGACCCTATGTTACCGTCGTGGCTTGATTCGCTCAATACCCCCATATGAAACAAGACTCAGTTTATTTAAGGTTCAACCACTTCAAGCTCGTCGTTCATATTTTTGTGATGTGTACTAATATTTTACTTTGAAACCTTATTAATAAACAGTATTAAAACCGCTCTCGTAGTTATTACTTGTCTCCTACTAGCATCCTTACATAGCGACCTTGCCTACTTAAATTACCGTCACATGAATTTGAAACCGCACTCTAATAATGTTGCGTTGTTAAAACAATAAATTTAAAATGCAGTTGCTACTTGCTTTTTATCGCGGCGAAACGATTTTCTTAAATTATTGCAAGATGGGAAAACAGCAGTCTAAGGAGGTGATTATCGCCCAAAATGCAGCCGGAGGAAACAATTCTGCGAGCACCGAGGATCTCATGTTTCATATTTCAACGACGAATATAATTCTTTCAATTATATGCCTTTTCATTGGTTTGGGCTTGATGTACATAATTTTTCGAATGTATAGAAAATGTCATTTGAGATGGATTAGTCAGCAGTTCGAAGACCACGCCACCAGGAGGTCAATTATTCGTCGAAATCGTCGACGTGCCGTGCCAGAAGACTTTGCAGATTTTAAAGTGTAAAGTGCAGTGAATAACTAAGAATGCGTAAGTGTTCAAAAGTGCATCGATTATAAGTGATTACGCGCAATTATGTGATAACGATAGACTTAAACTTAAGCTCCGCAGTGTAGAGACTTTAAGGTTTTGCTTTAATAAAAATAAGACATAATTAAGGTTATACTCAAAATATACATAAAAACAGGTATGTAACTTAATTTAAGAATTAATGGCAGATTTTCTAAAGCAATTATACGAGGAATTATTGTCTATTCGTAAATACCTTATTAAAATAGGTCCTACTCGGAGAGAAGAAAATATAATATACTACTAAAAAACAAAATAGGGGCCACCTCGTTTTTTTCACAAAAAACGATTGTATGACACTTTAAACTTAGTTTTAATTTAGGTTAAGTGTCTTTGCATAAAATTGATATGTTTCTGTATTCTTAACATTATTCTGAACATCGTTTTTTAATCTTTAGCCTCAAGTGGAAAGACATAAACAAATCAAGTTAAAATTACCCTTTTCACAATTTCTTATTCACTTGTGTTTAGACTATCGTTACGAACGTTTGTCGATTTGTTTCACTACTTTTTTGAGTTTTATCATTAGGACTTACTACAATGACACGTAATTGGCACCATATGAGCATAGGAACAGCTTCTAGAGCAATAGTATTGCTGCAAGAGGGAGAATCTCAACGACCATTAGCTCTACGCCAAGGTGTATCACGGCGAGCTATCCGAAATGTTTGGGTTTGCTACCAGGAGATTGGTAGAGTTGTTAGAAGACGCGGATCAGGAAGAAACCGAGCAACAATGGTTAAAGACGACCAATACATTCGTTTAACTTCCGGTCGAGAGCGTAACGTTATTGCTCGTTTTTTACAAAACAGACTACAGCAAGCCAACGGTACAAGAATAAGAGTCCAAACGATTCTCAACTAACTCCATGGAGATGGACAACGATCCAGATTACATGTGGTTCGTTATGGTACCTTCGTTTATAATCAGTAGCTACGTTTTGCCCATTCAGATAATTCCGCCCCACACCATGACTCTTCGACCCCAAAACCGATCAGTTTCGTGTACACAAGGATCGGTAAATCGTTCGCCTTGTCTTCTCCGCAAACGGACCCGCCTATCATTAATAAAAAGCTTCACTTAACTCTCATCTGTGAAGAGTACAGCCCTTCAGTTGTCCATGGTCCAGTCCGAATACTCACGTGCGAACTTTGAACGGGCTGCACAACGAATCCTTGTCAATTTGATGCAAACCTCACATGTATTGGATCTTTGCCCATGTTCATGGAGTCTGTTGAGGATCGCTTGGCAACTTATTCTTGTACCAGTGGCTTGCTGTAGTGGGTTTTATAGAGCACGATCAGTAACAGTACGCTCTCGACGGGCAGTTCTCGAGAGCTCTCGAACTTATTGGTCGTCTTTAGTGGTTGTGGCCCGGTTTGTTCCTGATCCGCGTCTCCTAACAACTCTACCAGTCTCCTGGTAGCAAACCCAAACATTTCGGATAGCTCGCCGTGATACAACTTGGCGTAGAGCTAATGGTCGTTGAGATTCTCCCTCTTGCAGCAATACTAGTGCTCTAGAAGCTGTTTCTATGCTCATATGGTGCCAAATACGTGGCATTGTAATGACTCCTAATGATAAGCTCAAAAAAGTGGTGAAACAAATCGAGAAACGATAGTAATGATAGTCTAAACACAAGTTGTTCAGGAATCGAACCCTAATACTTGACGGATGACAGAAAGGTTAACATTTTCGAGGGTAGTCTTAGAAATATCATTGTCCTCCCCCGGACCCCTCCTTTTCCTACTGGCTGTCAGTTCGAAACTACGTACGCTCGCGATCGCACCTACACCGGTGCGCTGATCTTCTTCACCGCCGTCGTGTTCATCATCGTTTGAGTACTACGAGTTTTACGAATCACATCACCGCCGCGCATCTTCATCGCGTCGAAATTACGAAATCCAAAACCCTAAAACCGTTGTGCTAAACATACAACCAAATAACGGTAACGGTAACCGCCGCCATCAATTTGCGTCGGTCATACTACTACATTGGATGTAGCACGAAAGGAGAGAATAGCTGCAGCAAGTCTCTGATCACCCTGCGTTGAACCAGCCGCGGAGTTTTCGGTGAGTCAGCCATTTTCCACTTTATCCTACATTTCTTGGTCCTTCGAGCGAATTCATCTCCTCTATTTTACCCGTGTAGTAATTATCCTTTTAATTCATCCTACTCTTATATCCCTATAGTGCATCAACTTTCGTATCTCATTTCAATACATCCTATTGTTTACATTAACATAACCTTCATTTTGTATTCCAACTAAATTCAAATAGTTTGCATTTTTCATGTTGCCAAAACTGCATACGTCAGGTTAGTGTTGCCATTCATCTAATTACCTCGAAAGCTATTTCATTCCTTAATTTTGTCTTGCCTCTGACTTCTCAATCTATCAATCCATAATGGCGGAAGTCAAAGTCAAAACTGTCAAATTCAATGTCAATGCCAAAAACATGCAAATACTCTATGACTTGGCAATGAAAGTAAACAATGATTTTAACGAAACCGATCAACAGAAATTTTTAATTCGTTATAGAGAAATAGATAGAATGAAGGAGCAAATGGAAGACTGTTTCTATTGTCTTTCGGCTGTAACGAGCTCCGATAAGCATGACTTTCAAAAATTGGAAAGCATATTCAACAACTTTGAGGGAATGTACTATTCGGTTCAAGTGATCTATGATAGTTTTATTAAAATTTCAACAAACAAGCAAAAACCTTGCACTTCAACTCCAGAATTTAGATTACCTAAAATAACTTTATCAACATTTAGTGGTGTTTACACAGAATGGCCTAGTTTTATTGCGTTATTCAATAGTTTAATTCATGGAAATAGCCAGTTATCCAATGTGCATAAAATGCATTATCTCATATCTGTTTTTGACAAAGAGCCCTTATCACTAGTAAAGCATTTGGAACTTTCAGATCAGAATTATATAATTGCATATAACATTCTTCAGGATAGATATGAAAATAAGAGATTAATTGCTGATAGACAATTAGAGGCTATTTTAAACTTACACAACATCAGTTCAAATCTACAACTTCACCAACTTCGAAAGTTTACAAACACATTAAAAAAAAATACACAAGCTTTAACAGCTTTCGGCTTTGATGTCAGGTCATGGAGTTTCTTATTATTACATATATTTATTAGAAAATTACCAGTAGATTTAAGAAGCTGAAGGTGAATATATTAACCATGATCCAACATTTGACAACCTCTTACAATATTTAGAAAATCAGCTCAAAGTGTTGGAGTCTGTCGCTTCAGGGTCTTCTAGCAAGTCTACTACGAACAATATTTGTAGTTCTTCTGAATTAACTCACCTCGTCAATTCAGCTGTTTGTGTAGCATGTAAGCAGGATCACAATCTTTATAGTTGCCCTATGTTTAACAATATGAAGCCAACTCAGCGCAAACAACTTGTCATGGACCATAGGCTTGCTCTATCAGCCCTTTCCTGGTCGTAATAAGTGGTGACCCCGAAGTTAGTCACGCAGCCAAATAAGCAAGAAGATTTTTGAGGACCCGACCAGAAGTAATAAGGAAAAATGGCTCTACGTGCCCTAACTAAAACATCGGAACCTGAAATCGCCGCCCTTAGCGTATCGGACCGCATCCCACGCTTCTGGCAGGACCAAGCCAAATTATGGTTTACCCAGTTCGAGGCTATAGTCGCCACCCAGAAACAAGGCGAGGACTACAAATAAAATCTAGTAATTGCACAATTATCGAAGGATGAAATACGCGACGTAAATGACATCATCACTAAACCTCCAGCAGAGAACAAATACCAAATCATTAAGGACCGCCTCATTTTCTGCTACGAAGAATCGAAGCAGAAGAAGTTTCAACACCTATTTTACGAGATGGATCTAGGGGATAAAAAACCATCCCAGTTGCTGCGTCAAATGAAAGAACTAGGACAAGGAGTTACTAATGACGACACAATCCAGTCGCTATGGCTTAGAAAACTTCCGAACTCCATAACTTCCATACTTGCAGTTTCAGAATTCGCAACACTTGAAAAAATGAGCGATATGGCAGATTTACTATTCAAAAACGCCAAAACAAATTCTGTTAGTAGTAATGAAGTTAACGAGGTCACTAGCCTTGCAAATCAGCTGACGCAAATGAATATTGAAATCGCTGCACTACGCAAAGAAAACGAAAAGTATCGACGCAGTAAATTTCGTTTAAGATCAAGGTCAAGAAGTGCGTCAAGGTCTCGTCATCAAGGTCTGTGTTACTTTCATAGGCGATTCAAGGAAAATTCATACAAATGTCAGCCACCATGTGCTTGGAAAAACTCAAACAAACAACAGAAGCATAAGGGAACTACAATTAGCACGAACCAGGGCGGAACTTTGTGCTATTCACCCGTACGACCGCCTTATCCTAGCCGACCTACAAAGTGGCGAGAGGTTTTTAGTCGATACCGGGGCAAATATATCAGTTTTAAGAAGAAACTCATTCAAGCACAAGCATGCTACAAATCATAAAGTACGCGCTGCGAACGGTAGCGTTATAAATACATACGGTGAAAAACACTTCAATTCAATTCAATAGTTTATTGCATTCCACAATGGTAAATTTGATCTAAATTATTTGGTAGTACATACATTATGGACCCTGTTGGGCATAGCAAATTGAAAGAGGAGAGAGGAGGACATTCTATTTCGTTTTTAAAGTTCAAGCATTTTGTGTATTGAGTTATTTTGTTTTGTCTTCTAAATATACATGTATTGTATAGTAACTTTTATTTATAAGCACTTTTTTAATTTTCGAACAAATCGCATGTCATTTGTTGAGTTTTTGATCGAATCGGGGAGTTTATTATATATTTTGATTGACATTACGTATGGGATTTTTGCATGTAGTTCTAGACGGAATCTAGGGAGCACTAATTTATTCTGTTGTCGAAATGATCGCTTTGTATATAGTTCCGGGTGTTTTCTTACGAACTTGCTCATTTCTAAAATGTAGATGGATGGTAGGGTTAGGATTTTATGTTTTTGAAAATAAGGTTTACAGCTACAAGTTTGCTTAATATTTACTAAAATTCTTAATAGTTTTTTTTGTGCTATGAAAACACTTGTTGCGTCTGTACTATTTCCCCACAGCAAAACGCCATAACTTAGCAATGAGTATGCGTAAGCATAATAGGTTGTTAGAGCTGTTTGCATGTTTGTGCTTATTTTAATTTCGTGGAGTGCGTATGAAAATGAGTTAAGTTTTTTTCGTAATTTAAAGACATGAGATTTCCAATTTAAATTTGTATCTATTTCTATCCCGAGTAAATTAAATGAGTTACTTAAATTTTCTTATTTTTATATAAAAAATCTATATTAAGTGAGGTTTGTTGGTATGGATGGAAAGTTATTATTTTTGTTTTATCAAAGTTAATTTCTAGGTTGTGATCTTTAAGCCAATTTGTTGTTTTATCAAGAATAGTTTTTATTTTTTAATTGAGATTGGTATTATTAACGCTTGAGGTAAGTATGGAAATGTCATCTGCGAATAGTACACAGTGTTCTTCTATTTCCTTTGGGAGGTCATTTATGTACATCAAAAACAATAAACATCCAATAACACTTCCTTGGGGTATAGAAGATTCCACCGGTCTTAAGGACGATCTGATTTTTTAATTTCGTTGGTATCTTTATTGTAGTGTTCTATTTCTGCTATTTGTTGTCTATTGGTTAAATAAGAGACAAACCAGTCATATGCCGATCCTCGAATGCCCATGCTGTAAAATTTGGATAATAGTATTGGGTATTGTATTTTGTCATATGCTTTGGTCAGGTCTAACAGCAATCCGATTGCGTACTTTTTATCTTGCATAATATTTAAGGTTTCCTGAACATATTTGTAGATAGCCAAAATTGTAGACCGTTTCTTACGAAAGCCATATTGGTTTTTGTCAAAAGCTTTAAATTTTTCAAGGACATTATAGACCCGGTTGTACATTGCCTGTTCAAAAATTTTTGATGCCGAAGGTAATAAAGCTATTGGTCGAAAATTGTTAGGATCAGTTAAAGAATGCTTTTTGTGTACTGGTTTTACCACAGCCTGTTTAAGAAAATCCGGGAAGGTGCCCTGTTCAAATGGTTGATTAATTAATATACGAAAGGGAAGAGATAACTCATCAACACACTGTTTAATTAGTCTTGTTGGGATCTCATCGTAGCCATGACTAACTTTATTTTTAAGGGATCTAATAGTTTTATGCACTTAGCTTGTGGTCACTGGCTCAAGGAACATAGTATTAAGAGTAGGCTGCACCACGGACCGGCCGGAAGGTGGAGTTGGCTTGGATTGCTTGCCTTGTTTTCCTAAAGATAAGAAAAAGCTATTAAAAGTTTCAGCCACAATTTTAGGGTCAGATATTATGGAATTGTTTATTTTTAGGGTTAGGTTTTTTTTGAGGTATTTTACTTTGTACGTTCTGTTTGTACGTTCATTGATAATATTCCGTGTCGTTTTTATTTTGTTGATAGAGTTTTAGATTCTCTTCATGTATTGTAACCGTTTAGATGTAAGGACTATTCTTTTTAAGAGTTTTTCGTATTGTTTATAATGGCTATGGAGTGTCGGGTTGTCTGTTGTTGAAATAAGAACCCTAAGCAATCTTTTATTTTTACAAGACTTTTTAATTCCTGTTGTTAGCCAAAATTTTTTTTGAGTATCTTTAAGCTTAATTTTTTTGATCGGTGTGCAATCATTAAGAATATTATTAAGAATATCATGAAATATTTTATAATTTTCGTTTATGTTTTTTGTGTTTGTAAAATGATGAGACCAATTTATTTCTTTTAATCTTGATTTAAATGTTAGTATGTTTTGGTTGTTAAATAATCGCTTATAAGTGTAACAGACATTTGAATCGTAATTTGGTGCTATTTCTAGTCTTATAGTTGTGCCGCAATGATCGGATAGACCAAAATTTTGCACCTTCCCCTCAATTGATTTATCTTAAAAATTTGTTAAGATTAAGTCTAAACATGAGGGCCCTCGCGTGGGCTCTTTTATGTGTTGTGTATAGTTGTATTCTGATATAAGATCAGAAAACGCGTTTGATTTTGAATTAACTTTTAAAATGTTTATATTAAAATCACCTCCTATGATAGTTTTTTTCTTATAGTGCTTATTTTTAATATAATTGAGTATTTTTTTAAAGTTTTCATAAAATTTGTCTTCCTCCTTCCCGTTCCAATACAAAACAATCAATAAAATATTTTCCTTTGTTAATTCTACAGCACATATTTCCAACACATATTCTATTGACATATTTCCTATTTCTTTATTTTCTACGTAATCAATATTTTTTTTTAGTAATATAGAAACGCCGCCACCTTTCATAGTTTTCCGACAAAAAGATGCTGCAAAAATGTAGTCTTCAAACTGTACAAAGCTCTGTTTATCTTGTGATAACCAAGTTTCGGATAAACATAGAGCTTGGTATATTGGGTTTTCTTCCGTAAATGCCTCTATCATATATTGTTTATTGTTTAAGCTTTGCATGTTTTGAAACAAGATATTAAGGTGATGATGACTTTCGAAACGTATAATTTCTTGTACCTGAACCTTAACATAGGTCTAAGTCGCCAATTCAAATGGAATTTCGTTATTGCTGACGTCAACACATCTATCCTTGGCGCCGATTTTTTACAGTACCATGAATTACTCGTCGATTTAGACGGAAAAAAGCTCATTGAAAAAGTAACTGAGCTGACAACGCCTGCAACAAGTATTAGAGCAAATCATCCTATCGTCGAAATTGTTTCACAAGAAAAGAGCATACTGGGAAAATATGAAGATATAACCAAGCCAGCTGCAAACATATCTAACTCCAAGTGTCAAGTTGAACATTATATTGAAACAAAAGGAGCGCCCGTTTCAGCACGTGCGAGGCCATTACCACCAGACAAATATAAGATCGCAAAGCAAGAATTTAATGAAATGATAAAAAGGGGTATTTGTCGTCCATCAGACAGCCCCTGGGCCAGTCCACTTCACCTGGTAAAGAAAAAGAACGGAGAATGGAGACCATGTGGTGACTACAGAATGTTAAATAAAGTCACAGTTCCAGATAAATACCTACTGCCCAGATTGTTAGATTTTACCTTCATCCTGGAAGGAAAACGTATCTTCAGTAAACTCGATATCCGGAAAGCTTATAACTGCCTATCCATTTCAAAAAACGATATACCTAAGACGGCAATAATAACACCCTTCGGACTATTCGAATTTACAAAGATGACATTTGGGCTACGCAACGGTGGACAAACATTTCAAAGATTCATGGATTCAATATTCAGAGACCTTAACTTCGTTTATATTTTCGTCGACGATCTGCTCTGCGCTTCGAGCTCAAAAGAAGAACACATGCAACACCTTGATATAATTCTAAAACGTCTGCATGAGCACGGGATAACTATTAACTTAGAAAAATGTGATTTACTCAAAACAGAACTCGATTTCCTAGGTTATCATATAACGAGCCAAGGAATCACTCCAACTGATGAGAAAGCAAAATCTATTTTAGATTTCCCAAAACCTGCAACTCTTAAAGAATTGAGACGGTTTCTCGGAATGGTAAATTTTTACCGGAGCAGTCTACCACACGCAGCTATTAAACAATCAGTGCTAAGCAAATATTTACAAAATTCGAAGAAAAACGATAAAACTCCAATTCTGTGGACTCAAGAAGCCGAACAAGCTTTCAAATCGTGTAAAGAAAATATGCGAGAGGCCGTGACGCTGTCCTATCCCGCAGCAAATGCTCACATAGCATTATTTACCGACGCTAGCGAAAAATGCGTAGGCGCAGTTTTACAACAGAAAATACGTAACAAGTGGCAGCCTTTGGGATATTTTTCAAAAGTGCTAAGCACAGCGCAAACAAAATACTCGACTTACGACCGAGAACTGCTTGGAATTTACATGTCGATAAAACATTTTCAACGATTAATCGAGGGCAGAGAATTCACCATCTATACGGATCATAAACCACTCACCTACGCATTTAAAAAAAAAACCATCCGTAAACGACACCCCTCGAAGAATAAGGCAGCTGGATTACATATCACAATATAGTACCGAGATACAACACGTCAACGGGTACGACAATATTGTAGCTGACGCATTATCTCGAGTAGTTAGTCGAAGAAATATCATTACCTTCGCTAGTGGATTACAAAATTCTTTCAATGAAACAAAAAAATGATCTAGAATTGGAAAAGCTCAAACAAAGTAAGAGCTTGAAAATCATATACGTACAGCCTTCCAACTGTCAACAATATGTTTATTGCGACGTTTCAACCGGCAAAGCTCGCCCCTACGTTCCCGAATCAATGCGGAAAACTATATTTCACAATATTCACGGCCTAAGTCATCCCGGAAAACGCACTACAAGAAAATTAATTACTCAAAAATACATATGGTACAAAATGAACTCAGACATAAACAAATGGTGTGACTCCTGTTTACAATGTCAAAAAGCTAAAGTAACCAGACATACTGTCTCGCCGCTCGGAACCTTTTTGCCTGCTCAGCGATTCGCACACATTCATACTGACATAGTCGGACCACTACCTACTTCGCGAGGAAAACAGTACATCATTACAATAATAGATCGTTGTACATCGTGGCCTGAAGCGTTCCCGGTTTCGAATATCACAGCGGAGACAGTCGCCAAAACAATATACAATGGCTGGATCACAAGATTTGGATGTCCAGAGAAAATTACAACGGATCAAGGCCGACAGTTCAAATCAGAAACGTTCAAACAATTAGCTAAGCTCATCGGCATTGAGAAGATTAAAACCACTCCATACCACCCCCAATCGAACGGGATGGTTGAAAGATGGCACCGCTCCCTGAAAGCCTCAATAATGGCTCGCGGCTGTGTGGAAAATTGGTCTACAGAACTACCCACCGTATTGTTGGGTTTACGTGCAAGTCTCCGCCAAGATACAGGACTCAGTGCTGCGGAAATGATTTACAGCACCCCCATTAGATTACCGGGAGAGTTTTTCGAAAGGAATACGAGCCTGACAACGTACGAAATATTCATAGAAAACTTGCGAGGAAATATATCGAAAGATACAAACGTAAATAATAATCATAAAAGAATATCCTGTAGAAATTCTACTTTCGTACACCCCAAACTTAAGATGCGACCGCATGATGCGTAGTTTAATACCACCATACGAAGGCCCTTTTCAAGTTCTAGAGAGAAACGATAAATACTTCAAGATACAATTGAACAATCGTCAGTCGTATATCTCCATCGACCGTGTCAAACCAGCATTCCTTGCAGATATTAACAATAATTCAGATAACGGTCAAGCACGCATCGAGAGAAGATATGATTCATCACGATCACGTAGACCACGTAGACCACCGGTTAGATTTGCCTGCGCCAGCATAATATGGCCTTAAAAGGCGTATTTACTGGCGTTAGTCACAGTCAAGAAACAAAGTACAAACGAGATGGGCAATCAGGCAACAAGGGAAGAAAAAACCACTACGTTCAACAACAACGTAAATATGGAGGACATCCACGGAATAAAATCAGAAATATTGAAGGAGGTCCAAAATGTCCACACTGTTATCATCATCATAATTGTCATTATCGCCATCGCACTAACTTCAAAGGTATCACTTAAACTGTGCGGTAAACGCATGGAGCGCGCTGCGTCAATAGCGATCAACAAGGCAACACCAGCATAGCCGAGTCGCCGAGTCACCGAGTCGCCGAGTTGCCGAGTTACCAAACCAGGACAAACAAAACGCCCGCCCTCCATATCCGGGAAAGAACATCGCACACAAATACCCAAAACAAAAAAAACTATAAAAATTGGTAATAAGTCATTTCTTAATATTTTTCCGATTACTTACATAATCTTATAGGTACTTAATTTTTGCTAATCTATAATATTAATTTAATAAGTACTATTCATATCACCTTATTGTATATTAACAAAAGTCCATGCATGAATGAACCTAATTCAATAATTGCAGCATAAACAAAGGTATGTAAAATGCAAGGTTTGCAAATATCATCTATGTTGACCCAAAAAAAAAAATGAGTGTTTTGCTTGAAATTGTTATGTAGTATTTAATTTTAGAGTAAGAATATTAAATTGTTATTTTGTGTTTACTTTTTTAGGGGGGAGTATCTGTGGCGTCCTCCGACCTGACCCACAGAGAATCAATATATTATTTCCTATTCATCAAACTTGCTCGATAAAATCAATACCAAGATAAAATCAAATATTGTTAACTTAATTATAATAATTATACATCTTACTATATAAACTATTTCTGTTTGTTTATAAATTATCTATCAACTCGTAACTATGTCTTGCTCTATCAGTCCTTTCCTGGTCGTAATATACGTCTTCGTAGGCTTTACAACAAAGGCCGCCCATCTCGAGGTCGTTTCTGAACTCAGTACGGATGCCTTCATGGCTTGTTTTCATAGGTTTATCTCACGTAGGGGGATCGTTAGTGATATTTATTCGGACTGTGGTAAAAACTTTCAAGGAGCCAAGCGTTTACTGTGCGAAACCAACGCCTTTTAGAAGGCTAACAATAGCAAAATTGCTACTCATCTCGCTAGCGCGCACGTCAACTGGCACATGAATCCTCCCTATAGCCCTCACATGGGTGGTTTATGGGAAGCATGCGTCAAGTCCGCCAAACAGCTCCTCAAGCGCACAATTGGTGAACGTGATTTAACCTTTGAGGAATTAGCGACTGTCTTTGCACGCATCGAAGCGGTACTCAACTCTCGGCCTCTATGTCCATTGTCCGACAGTCCTGACGACCTAGAATCTTTAACTCCCGGACATTTTCTTATTGGCCAACCTCTCATCAGTCTACCTGAGCCTCATTTTGATGATACTCCTATCTCAACCCTCAGGCGTTGGCGACTTGTCCAGCAAATCTCTCAACATGTCTGGCGAAGGTGGCAGCATGAGTATCTTCATAATCTTCAACAGCGAAACAAATGGTATGAGGAAACTCCAAATCTACAATTGGGTGATCTTGTGCTCATTAAAGACGATAATCTTCCACCTCTTCAGTGCCGCAAAGGTCGCGTGATCAAGCTTCTTCCAGGACCAGAGGGCATCGTGAGAGTTGTAGAACTCAAAACCAGCAAAGGTCCCTGCCTCAGGTCCGCTGCCAAAATTTGTCTGCTCCCTATGAGTTCCAGCACAAATTAGTTATCATTTAAGTTATTACAATAATCTTAGTATTTCATTTTATTCATTTATTTATATACAAAAAAATAGATGAATAGATGAGAATAGCTGCAGCAAGTCTCCGATCACCCTGCGTTGAACCAGCCGCGGAGTTTTCGGTGAGTCAGCCATTTTCCACTTTATTCTACACAAGTGAATAAGAAATTGTGAATATGGTTATTTTAAATTGATTTGTTTATGTCTTTCCACTTGAGGGTAAAGATTCATAAGCTTTGTTCAAAATAATGTTAAGAATACATAAAAATATCAATTTTACAAAAAGACACTTAAACTAGCTTAAAATTAAGTTTAAAGTGTCATACAATCGTTTTTTGTGAAAAAATACGAGGTGGCCCTTATTTTGTTTTGACTAGTATATAAAAAAAATTGAGGAAGCCCAGTTATTACAAGAAAAGTATAAGTATTATTTTAATTCCTTGGTTAGTTTAAGAACTTTTAATAAATTAGAGAACCTAGAGATTGAAAAATATTACGAATATTTTGATTGCCTATACACTGAAATATATATATATATATATATATACATGTTTATGTAATCGGATCCTATATAATGAAGGATCAGATTACATAAACATGGAGAAATTTGATTAAAAAGTAGCTTTAAATTTGTTGCCTGTTATGAATGATGAGTTATCTAATACCAAACAATTAATTGACGGTATGGAATATTATGATTCGATAATAGACGATAATTCTAAGAAAAATTTGATTAATTTTGTTTTAAAGAGCCGACTATCGCAAAGTGCTAAATTAAGATTATTGCCAGAGTATTAAAACCGCTCTCGTAGTTACTACTTGTCTCCTACTCGCATCCTTACATGGCATTCTGTTACTGTAAAAGAGCCAATGACTATAACGTCCACAGCCAGCTCTACTTTTGAGAAAATTTACTTGGACTAAGTTGGTCCTTTAGATACAGATAATCAAAATTTTTCTTATATTCTGACTATACAGTGTGAATTCAAAATACGTGGAAGCATTTCCATTAATCACGAAAAGTACTAACGAAGTAGCTAGAACTTTTGTTAATAATTTTATCCTTCGTTATGGTATCCCGCGAACTATCGCCACAGATCGCGGAACGGAGTTTTGCTCAGCTGTATTCAAAGAGGTATGTGATTTATTACGTATAGACGAAGTTAAATAGTACCGCTTATCATCACGAAAGTATAGGTGCTTTGGAAAATACGCATAAAAACTTAGGTGCATTTTGCGTATACAAACAGACAACAACCCCGAAACGTGGAGTGATTGGTTCCCATACTGGACATTTTCATTTAATACTAGTGTTCATACTGAAACGAATTATACCTTTGAATAAATATACGGTAAAAGATGTATTTTACCAAGTAATTTAACAAAACAAATCGAGCCAATCTATAATCACGATAGCTATCCCTTAGAGTTAAAATTAAGGTTGCAAAAATCGCAATGTGATGCTCGAAATAACTTAATTCAAAGAAAAATGCTACGTAAAGAAAAACGCGACAAATCCATGAAGCCAATCAAGTATAAATTAAATGATTTAATCTTAATTAAAACGAAACAGGAAACAAATTTTCTCTTTTGTATAATAATAGCCCTTATGTAGTATTAGAAGATTTGTCACCGAATGTAAAGGTGTTAAAAGACGGAAAAGTAGATATAATTCATAAAAACAGAACTAAAAAATATTATAAATAAAATAATACAGTAAACTATTGTAAGTAATTACGTAGTCTCTTAGATTATTCCACTCCTTATAAAGTTGTACTATTGATACATGTGTAACCCATATTAATCATTTAGATGTTTAAATTTAAACTATGTAATCGAAACCTTTTACTTAGTTAAATCATTCATATTAATTGAAACATTGTATTAGTTTCATATTGTATACCTAATGTTATGTTATACTAATCTTGTTATACTTTAAAGTAAAAAAAAAATGTATTTTAGTTAGTAAGTATTTTAAAATAAAAGAAATATTGTAATTTTATTTTATTTTTCTCCGCCATGGGAGATGTGATGTGTGCTAATATATATTACTTTGAAACCTTATTAATAAACAGTATTAAAACCGCTCTCGTAGTTACTACATGTCTCCTACTAGCATCCTTACATTTTGATCTAGTGTACCTCCATAATACACATATTACACATTCGATTATTGACTCTCCGGAATTATTGATGCAAATGACATTTAAAGTACAGTACGCGTAGGTCGAAAATCACTAGCTTCTTTGTTCTTCGTACATTAAAGAATAATATTTCTTACTTCAATCCGCTTGTACGAATGGCCCGGCTCTATTATGACTTAGCCAAAGAGTATGTAACGTTAGATATTTTTGTCGATAATATTAATGCATTTAAGCGAAGTACCAGAGCTTTTCTTTTAGATTTAAGTTAATTTGTTTACATGATATAATGCATGTTTTTCATTTGGTTTTTTTTTCTTATATTGTTTTCATTTGATTATATAATTTACTAGCTTTATCCCGCAACTTCATATGCGCTTAACTACCCTTCTCGTGGAAATTTCAGAAACTATACCTACAACCAGAAACCCATTGAAAGAACCTTTATACCAAGTATCACACCCATGCACTCAAGGAATAAGTTTTTTTCATAAAATCTAAAAATCATATATTTCCCGTGCCCGTGGGAATTTTGGGAATTTTTTTCGTAGCATAACCAGTCACTCTTTGAAGAACCTTCATGCCAAGTATCACATCCGTACACTCAAGGAATAACATTTTTCATACAAACTAAAAAGTCTAACCCCTTCCCGTGGGAATTTCGGGAATTCCTTCCATAATACAAACAGACACTTATTGAGGAACCTTTATATCAAGTATCACATCCGTGCACTTAAGGGATGGGCTTTTTTCATACAAACTAAAACATCATATATTTCTCGTTCCCGTGGGAATTTCGGGAATTCCTTTCATAACACAACCAGACACACATTGAAAAACCTTCACACCAAGTTTCACATCGGTGCACTCAAGGAATAAGATTTTTCATACAAACTAAAAAGTCCTATATTTCCCGTTCCCGTGGGAATTTCGGGAATTCCTTCCTTAGTGCACCCCTACATCCCCGAAAGAATGTATGTTCCAAATTTCAGCTCTCTACGCCCAGTAGTTACGGCTGTACGTTGTCTGTCATTCACTCAGTCACTCAGTACCTCAGTCACTCAGTCAGTAACGGAACAGTTTTATATATATTGATTTTGTAATGTTGCTTTGTTGAATTGTATTTATTTTAATTGAAATTTATTATTTTCAGATCACGTTGTTCTTATTTGATTTATTAACCTATTACTGCATTTGAGTCTAAATAAATAAATTGCTGAATGCGCTTATAATTACCTACTTAATCTTATATTATGAGTAGTTTTAGTGTTACATCCGAGGTAAACACTCTGTTTTACATATCGACTGTGAGGTAAGTAAAAAAAACAAGATAGCAGGTTTCTATGAACATTTATTAAAGAGAAATATAAAAGTGAAATAAGAACAATTTGTAAAAAAAGATATAATTATTGTAATTATTATTGTGAAAATATCTGAAGAATATATAAATAGCCTTTAATGTTGTTTCTCTTTACATGTTAGTAAATAATAACTATTTGTAAGTAATTAAGTGCATATTGTTTGGAAAACTGGTTTGACATGTTTCATAAAATATAAATCTCTTTACAGAGCAACAATTTGGTGTTTGTTTGTGTTTGTTAACAACACATTACAAAACAACATTTTTATAGTTGTTGGAAATTATGGAAAAACTGAAATTTGAATTTGTTGTGAAACCGAGTGAAGATCCATAAACAAACGTCGTATGCATAACCTCAATTACCAGTGCCGAAAAAAGTACTTTCTTGATTCCGGATCAATTTCAACCCGTAAAATTGCATGAGGTGCTAATTGAATTTTTTTTCACAATTGAAGACGGAATCAAAACAGTTTAATTTAAGGAAGTTATCCGATATGTGTACAATAGAAAAAATCACCAAAAACACGACAAGTGTGTCACAATAGATGGTTATCTTTGAAGCTAAATGAACTCGTATAGGTATAGAGGAAGATACTCAAAAGATTCAAGTATTTAGATTATTTTTGGACGATTCTTGTCATGATTGGTAAAGTTCTTTGCTTAAAAATTTACAGTAAATTCAGAATGGGGTATTTGGAAAAAAAATACAAAGGATGGTCAACAATAAGGTGTACAATTTTATTTAAATATAAGCAAATCTCATTACCAGAATATGCTTTGAAGAAAGAGAAACTTTTACTAGAGATAAATAAATTAATACATAAACCTATGTTAATTTATTTAATTGTAACCGATTTGCCTAATTTTATACATCAGCTATAAAATTAGGCAAATCGGTTACAAAATTGATAGGAATAAATTAAAAGAGACTGAGGATTTATTTAATAATATAAGGGGCTTAGAACATTTAATGTTCAAAAGGATAAAAGAAAAAAGGGAATAGATTTTTCAAATTAAAATTAAAGAAAAAAATAGAAACTACCGACCATGCAGAATCTGTGAAAAAGAAAAAAAAGGAAATCGGTATCATTCTGAATCAGTGTGTTGGTTCAAAATTGATTGCTCTAAAAGAGAGCCAATTCGGAGTGTGAATAATTCTGAATGAGAAATGGTTCTAAATTAAATAAATCCAAAAAACTAATAATTCCACCATTCAAATAAATGATTCCATAGAAACCTTGGGGGCTTATGATTCAGGATTGTAAATAATAATAAAACTCTTTATTGTACATCAACATAGTTACACAGATTAAATTAAAATAACAATCACATCTAACATACAAAGGGCGGCCTTATCGCCGAAGCGCGATTTCTGCCAGGCAACCCAGGATCAAATGTGAGTTTAATAAATTAAACGATTAATGGTGTAAAAAAATCTGTAGGAATAGTGACATTAAAGATAAAAAATTTCAAAATTCAAATTCAAAATTCAACTCAATTATTCTTAAAATAAATGAAAAATGTGATAAATAAAAATTACCCAACCAGGATTCGAACCTGGGGGTCGATTTTTGACTTTCGAACGCTCGACTTTTTTACTCGAAAATAGTCAAAAACAGTGAAATTATATTTTTGAAATGCGAGCGATAGAAAATTTTAATACGAGTGGTATTTACCACTCGTATTCAATTCTATCAGTAGAAAGTTGGTGTCAGTCTTCGTTTTGACAACTGTCAAATAAAATTAAGTCGTCCCGCCATCTCTGAAATCTTTTGAAGCTAACCGAGTGAGTATTGCAATCATGGCAAGTTTGGAGGAATATTTATTGTTGTTTAATAGAGACGAAGTTGAAGAAGAAGAGGTCGTTTTAGCCGCGACGTTAGGACAGCGCACTCAGCTGTTGCTCTTAGGTAACGAGGAGTTTTTTGAGAGCGACAATCAATTTAAAAAAAACTATCGGTTATCCAAAGTGCCATGCAGAGAGCTAATAGAAGCATTAAGACCGTATATCAGAGATGCGCAGAGATCATCTGATTTCAATATTCAAATGAAGGTACCATTGAGAACTGGCATCAACAATAGTGTGTAAAAGCACACCTTTGCAGATGTGGTCGAAAACCATAGAGACTAACTTTTATTACCATTGCAGGTACTCGTTGCGTTAAATTTTTTTGCTACAGGATCTTACCAGACACCTGTAGGCCAACATATGGCAAAAAAAAAATCCCAGTCATCCGTCTCAAACTGTGTAACTGAGGTAGTTACAGCTTTGAATAACAGAGCAATATTTAGAAAATATGTCAAATTTCCATCCACAATACAAGAGTTGGATCTAATAACTCAACAGTAAGTACTTGAGTTATCTTTTCTGTTTTTAATTATGGTATTTGACCTAAATATACACCTTACTTTTGAGACAGTACACCTAAAGTTGTGGCAGAAGTCGAGTTCTGTGATTAATCCTGAGTTCCATTTTTGTTCATAGATTTTATCAGAAGTATGGACTGCCAGGTGTTATTGGGTGTATAGACTGCACTCATGTGGCTGTTTTCCCTCCCAATAAAAATGAGTATGATGAGCGGGCGTATGTCAACCGGAAGGGTCAACATTCAATTAATACACAATTGGTGGGCATAATCTCTGTCAGTCAAGTATTTATTGATAAAATGTTACATATCTTTAATAGTATTGTCTTAAGTTTTCACGATTCATAATTTAAATAAAACTACTTTTTAACCGGATCAATCGCGTATAATTTATATTTTACATTTTAACTCGACGTTTCGGTGTCTTTGCAGACCCCGTGGTCACGAGCGACTGAGGTGTCAGGCGTCAGATTGATAGTGGAAAAAGTTATACATCATCTCCATCTATTTCTCAGTCTTCGAGCGTAGCGTTCAGGGTTAACACAAAATGAGCTGACAGTGTCTCGAGTTTCAGGTCGTGCTGCTTGCTGGATGTTTGACTTAATATCTTTGATAATAGGGTCCCATGCTGGTGATAGTTTCCAACCATCCTCTCTGTTGAAATTAGGGTGCTTTTTAATTTCAATGGCTTCTCTGATCATTCTAGGTATATAATGTGTCTCCCTAGATAGAACTTTCACAGAGTCAAACCTTAAGTAGTGGTTGGGCTTGTCTATGGAATGCTCACAAACTGCAGACTTGGTTACTCTTCGGTTTTTAATGTCAGCTATGTGTTCTTTAACGCGGGTTGATACACTTCTTTTAGTTTGACCAATGTAGGAAAGCCCACAGCCGCAGTCAATCTTGTATACACCTGGGTCTTGTAAAGGGATGTTGCATTTAACTGGGCGAAGATGTTGACTAATTTTTGAGTTTGGTTTAAATATTGTTTTGATGGAAGCGCGCCTAAGAATTTTTGAAATTTTATCGGTAACTCCCTTCACAAAAGGTAAAAATGCAGGTCTTCGTTCGACTGTCTGCGGCTTCACGTGGTCACTGCGGCGGCGACGAGGTGGTTTGAGGCCGTTTTGACGAAGCACTTTGACAACATGTTTCAGTTCATCATCAATGTGCTGGGGATCGCAGATTCCATGTGCTCTCTGAAACAAAGAGGAGCCTACGGCGAGTAATTGGCTCGGGTGGTGGTGGGAACTCCCATTTAAATATCGGTCAGTATGAGTGGGTTTCCAATAAACAGCATGGGACCCTATTCTCAAAGATATTAAGTCAAACATCCAGTAAGCAGCACGACCTGAAACTCGAGACACTGTCAGCTCATTTTGTGTTAACCCTGAACGCTACGCTCGAAGACTAAGAAATAGATGGAGATGATGTATAACTTTTTCCACTATCAATCAGACGCCTGACACCTCAGTCGCTCGTGACCACGGGTCTGCAAAGACACCGAAACGTCGAGTTAAAATGTAAAATATAAATTATACGCGATTAATCCGGTTAAAAAGTAGTTTTATTTATATCTTTAATAGTTAACTATTTGTTTTTTTTTTCAGATTTGTGACTCAAACCTACGCATCATCAATGTGAATGCATTATTTCCCGGCAGCACCCATGATATGTTAATTTAAAAATGATTTAATGAAACATAATTTACAACAGTATATTACTTATAAAATTATATATGTATATTATTAGTTGATAAAAAATAAACTTATTTACTTATAGGTGACAGTGGTGATGCACTCAGGCCCTGGCTCCATGTACCTGTGACTGAACCTGAAGAACTCTCCTCAGAATTTAGATACAATGAGGTGTTCAAAGCTGCAAGCGCATCAATTGAACGATGCAATGGACTGCTAAAAGGTAGATTCCGGTGCTTGAGGAAGGAAAGGATACTAAATTATAGCCCAGAAAAGGCAACAAAAATTACTAACTCATGTGTCGTCCTGCATAACTTGAAACTCCTCGTACCGATCAAAGAGGATGGTCTAATCAGGACCTATTGCGGGGGCAGGCCATGCAAAATAATATTATTCGTCGTTACTTTTAAATAAAAGTTCTATATTCTGAAATAAACTCTTTTATTTACATGTCCATTTGCTAATGAGTACATAACCTTATAACAAAACCTAACAAGTAGATTTTATAAAACAAGATTAAATAATAAATAAAATAAAAATCAACAATTAAGTAACATGAAAATTCTAAAAATACAAAAACAATTAACACCTCTATCTTATTAAAAAGTAGGTAACAAGTACCTAACTTTAACAGAAAATAAGAATCAGATTTTTCTTAATCACTTAAGATTATTACTTAAACTTTAATAGGATTATATAAAAATCAACGATTATGTACCTAGTCATAAAAACACACACTAACAATTATAAAGAATCAACAAATGGTTATTTAAATGATTATAATAAAAAAATTACAAGATTATTTACAAATCAACCATTATTACCTACCTAATAAAAAACCTCATAAATTACAGAGGTATAAAAACATTAACAATTATAAAGAATCAACAAATCCATAAATTAACAAATCAACAAAATGACAATCAAAAAAATTAAAACTTTCTACACTAAATATTGCTTTGACCCTGTATGGCCGAAGCAATTCTATTTAATGCAGAAGTCTGCTCTTGCATATTTGCCATATATGCATTATAAAACTGAATCTTAGCATCGCACAGTTTTTTTTTATTTCCACCTTCTCCTTCGTTAATGTTTTTAATTTTTTTTTTGTCTTGGAGTTTCTTGTGGCAGTGCATTATTGGCCTCATCTGTAACTAAAATAGAAATGTTGGCATCATGAAAATAATAAACAATAACAGATTAATAAACATGTATAATATGTAATCCATGTCTTAGAGGTAATATCAATCATCACCATCATCTTAAACGTCACCTGCTGGACAAAAGCAATATCAATGTCCTCACACAAGTATCTATAGTTACTCAGATTTGAAGACATGATATGTTATAGATATCAAAGTTTTAATTATGGAGGGTGAGAGTGGAGAGAAATCCCATGTGAACAGGGTAAAATGACTACTTTTGTGTCAACTAAAAACTTTGTTATTAGTTAGATTTAGGGATTCTCCATAAACCTACTATAGTACAAAGCCTATAATTAACGCAAAGAATATTCCACAAGAACTACTTACATTCAAATACTGCCTCAGACTCTTGGGAATCTATATGGCCAGTTATGCTTCGAGGATCAATTAAGGCCACTATGTTGGATTCAATTTCTGTGAGAGGTAGAACATAATGTCGGTAAGTCTTTTCTTTTGTGTGGACGACATATGTTTTGTTCTCTCACTCATGACTTCTATTATTACTATTTCTAACTACTACTTTTCCGTATTTTAGTATTTATTTTAGAAATCTTTGATCCAAATTTACCTATACATATTTACACAGATGCTAGTATACAGGGCATAGGGGCTATTTTGAAACAACCACAATAAAAAGGAGAAGAAAAACCATGCCCATAATAACAGTCAGAAACAGAAAAAAGCCATATTAATAAATAATGATAATAATAAATATTTCTGACACTCACACATTATCTAGCCCAAATTAAGTTTCTTAAAGAACTTGTGTTAGGATACTAGATAACTGATATACTTAACAAATATATAAACATACATATTGGATAAATACATATTTTTTTATTAGAATAAACTTAAATAAACGAATAAACATCCATGACTTGACGACTAATATCTGTAATCACACAAATATCCGCCGCGGCTGGAATTCGAACCCAGGACCTCTGGCATAGAAGGCAATGTATGTTACCGCTACACCAGCCAGTCGTCAAAGGTCGTCATATATCTATAATGTTTAGCTGAAAAGAATCAGTCAAGTATAGGCAACATTGGCTCATAGGAAAAAAAATAAGGTGATTTCAGACCATGAACCTCTAGAAAAAATTAATATTAAGGCAAGAACTGACGAAGAACTAGGAGATTTTACATATTACTTATCACAATTTAATTTTGAAGTAATATACTCACCAAGAAAGGACAACGTAGAAGCAGATAGTTTGAGTAGAAAACCTGTATTGGATAAACATGTAAATCAAAAAGATGTTTTAAAAATTGTAAATTTCATTAACTTCAAAGACATTCTAAACGATCAAGAAAAAAATGCAGATATAAGTATATTAAAATAAACTATATAAAAATAAACTAATATATTTCAAAACAGTTGGAAAAAACGAAAAAAATATACTCACTGAGGAATTTAGTAATAAAATAATAAAAAAATAAATACATTATACATACTGCCATATAGGAATAAAACCGATCGAAAACAAAATTAAACCATTTGCAAAAATAATAATACACAATATAAAAAAGTCTGCGATAATTGTGAAATATGTATTAAAAATAAATCTAGAACTAAATATAAATATGGATTGATGTCACATCTGGGACCTGCTACTTGCCCTTTCGAAATAGTTTCTATAGATACCATTGGTGGGTTTGGTAGCTCACGTTCACGCTCACGTTCTTCAAAAACATACTTACATCTTTTAGTAGACCATTTGACAATATATGCCTACAGTAGTATAATACTATAATTGGAAACGTAAAGAGAATTTATACATCGCTCACTTGGGTGGGTTGAATGCCCAATAATACACTACTAGTGATTCACAAAAATACAATCACGTTGGTCACGAATCCAAAAAATATTACGCAATCACATTTGGTTAAAAATAGCAAACCCTTAACCGTGGTGTGCCGGTGGTATTGTAAAGCAAAGTGTTTAACTTCGACACACCACGGTTCGGGTATGGTTTGTAAAATCAGTCCATTGAGAAGAGCAATGTAGACTCGTGTTGCGCTTTGTCTAGAAAGTTTTCGGGTTGGACAGGCCTTACTAATTCTCGCAGACAGCGTGCCACACCACTCGGGCTACCGGCATAGAACATTGAGAAGAGCAATGTAGACTCGCACATATCAAGTTATCGAATATTTCCTTATATTCTATTGTAAAAAAGTTGATAGTGCGCTTTAGGATTTTCATTCACGTATACAGGTTTAAGTCGATTCAACTTTATAAGTTGTAATGTGTGAGTGCGTGTGTGTGTTACGAAATATAACTGTAAACTTTGTTATTTACTTCAAAGTAAATACAATATTTTACTTTGATGTTTAAAGTATAAGGTTGAAATTCGCATGAATGTTAAGTCGATTCAGTAGCCAATTCTCGGTTTTTTCGAAATAATCTAGGACTGAATCGAATTTACATATTAAAATGACTTTCATAAGATAATTATAGGTATAACAACGATCTTAATCATTCCACTGCACCTTCTATTACCAATGTAATACCTTTTAGATTTATAAGGTTAAGGTTAAGCTCAAAGTCAGTATTTTATAACTTGGACCAAGAATGTAATAACTATTATATAATAGTAGACTCCATAAATTCACTAACTCGTTCATGGGTCAATTATAGGCTTTTATAATAAAATTCCAAAATATTTAAGATTAACCCTTCGATAGATTAAAGGATAAGTGTTGTTTGAAAAGGTCTACTCTAATATAAGATATCGGGATGCAAGAAGATGGGATTCCTGGCTGTAAATTGTTATTTTGTATTTTTAAAAGATGATTGCTCTCAACAGATCGACTTTCGGAAGTGGTGGTAGATTCAGTTAAATTTGTAAATAATTTGACTATTTCAAGTGTCCTTTAATACCTACGAAATATAGTATTTTTTACTTTGACTTTTAATGCAACGTCACTTATAGTCCTAGAGTTGCGTGCAATATTTAAAACTAAATAATTTTAATTGCTTCTTTTGAAAAACAATACAAAATTCAAAGTTTTGTAAAAACGTCTTTAAATGTTTTCGCCTTCTATCAATTTACCATGCAATAACAACTTCCGTGGCGTAATGGCTTAGGTGTAAGTCTCTCGTACCGAGGGTCGCGGGTTCTGTTCCCGCACGGAACAAAGAAAAAAAATGTTTTGAGTCTGGTTGTGTATTTATAATGTATGTATATCCTAAAACCCTCCTAGTTCTTTGGTACATGGTGAACATTATTACAGGCTTTATATAGGCCTATTATCATGGGGACATGCAGTCGATGTGATTATCTAGGGATTTTATTTTTATTTATTTATTAAAATTTATTAACTTTTTATACCAACCAAACCAATATAAACAGGTAACTAATGGAATATTCTGAAAAGAACTAAAAAGTTTTCATTACCTACATGTTAATATATATATATATTTAAAATTAAAGCAATAAATTTTAAATCTTGATTTGATTTAGGATTCAAGCAAGTGTAAATTAAAGGAACATTACCGTTATTTTTATTTATTTATTTAAAGCTCGAAACGAATAAGGGATGTAGCTCTTAAAATTACGTACATAGTACATTTTAAGTTTGATTCTCAGGCATTGTTTTCCAGCTAACTTGATTAGAAGTGATGCATAATGATTTGGGAATAATGATCAATAATACCATTTAAATATATATTTTAAATTTTGTAGCTTGCACTGCGCAACAAATATGTGTTAATTTCTTCAAACTCCGAATAATAAATTATAAAGCTATTGAAATGTTCCGACGTCCTGTGTAATATAATGTATAATTTCGCAATTTTCACAACACAATTGAAGATGGAAACTTGAAATTTGAACAGTAGGTATCTTATACCAATAAGAAAGGATTTTTAAAAAGTTCCATTCCTAAGAGTGTAACCCAAGTATTTCTATTTTAGTTTGAAATTCTATGCGAGCAAAGGGCAACCTTAACAAAATCACTATCTTTTCGATCGAACCATATTTAAAAAATATATACCAATATTTCATACTTTTTTTGAAGTGAACAAACTAATAAGTAACTATAAGTTCATATTAGATAGTTTAATTGTTGATTCATAACCTACGTGAGCAATTAATTTTGCAGGATCTAATTAAAGTCTATTTTAATAAATTTTTTAAACTGATGTGCAAGCAATTTTTTTGCAATAAAACGTAAAATTTTTCAATCGATCTACACTCATCGAGTCTCCAGCAAGTGATCATTGGAAGCAAAGTCGTCGCCACCACTTCGCCAGCCCGCCTCCGCTTCTCTGTTCCGCGGTATCCAGCCCCTAATCGCCCATCCAGTGACTCAGGTGTGCAAGACTTTTCACTTGAAGAAAAGTTATCGCAAGCCTTAAAAATGTAAGTTAACTTCATTATGTTTGACGCACAACTTTTTTAAATTAATGTTTAAAAATAAGAGATAGTGCTTGTTGATATATTTTCTTTATTAGGGGGAATAAAAAATTCTAAATGTTCTGATTGTTTTCAAATTGGCTTTAAAATATATTCAATTAATATAAAAATACTTTCAGGTCAGATTCAGAGTACGACAGCGAGTTCGTCGCTGCGCAAACGGGGGTGGCTAAAACCACAAAGAAACCATCGAGTTCGTCATCGTCGACTACGCCTGCGAGTCGTAAACGCAAGTCTACCAGCAGTAAAGGTACTAGGTATTTATAAATATTTTTTTGTTTTTTGTTATAATTATAAGGTCTTACGTAAAAAATACATTATTTATATATTTCAACGTTTAAGCAAGTAAATTTAGCCCCTATTTCACCGTGTAATAAAACGCGATCAATTCGAGTTGAATTCGGTTTACGCGTTAAAACGAGTTCCGCCTTCAATTTTTCTTTAGTCAAATCCAAGATTTGTTAATCTAGGATCATAAGGAAATTGGTGAAATCGGGGCTTAAAGTTTTGGACTGTTGCGTTAATTATTTTTAGTTTATTTATTTGTATATGTTTTATTACTATTTATTTATTGAACAAATACTTAATGTTTGGTCTGTTACAGAAACAAGAAATCTACGACTCTTGACATCTTCAGCCTGAGTTTGAGCGAAGAGGTCGAAGTGTCTCAGCCCAAGCCAACGAGTCTGGCTTCGCACATCACAAACAGAGTCGCGAACGGAACTCAGTGACTCTACGCGGTCACCGAGGGCGACTTCTATGTGTAGCTGAAGGTCTACCACCGCGACGACGCTGAGTCTGCCGCCTCGGACGAGCGCTGTAAGAAGGCGCTGCTACGTACCAACTGCTGCTTACAGAGTGAATCCTCCCAATTTGATCACCTGCAGTAGTTTGTTAGGGAAATTCATTTACTTTTTAAGGACTCTGCTCCGGCATTCGTAGGTGATAAGTTTAAGTAATATTATTAATAGGTAAAGATAAATAAAGTTCATAAGTATTTTTTATATATATTTTCATTAGACAGATATTTATAATATCCAATCATCGTTATCCTTTTGAATATAATGGTCTGTTTCACAATGTACGGATAAGTTCTACATAACTTCCAAATAAGCTATTTATTACTTATTGGTAGGATAAACACTATTGTTGCGTTTCACGACTGTCAAATAGCGCTATTTGTCACATAAAGTCCATCATAAGTTATAAGTCGGATGAAGTGGCAAATAGCACAATTTATCTGAAACATAAGTGTATAATCTATGGAAGAGATTTGTGTTTGCCAGATGTAAGACAAGAAAACGTTGTGTTTTAATAATATGATGGACGTTTTTGAAACTATTGAAAATGAGTTTGATGAATATTTTGATCGCATCACAACACCGCGCAGGAATCCTGTATTTCAGCATAGAACTAACTATATGGAGACATTGGACGAAATGGACTTTAGGACACGGTTCAGATTAACTAAAGAAGCCGTGATGTTTGTTTATTCAATGACAACAATTGATTGATTTTTTAACAATACATATCTTTGACTTTTTCCTCGATAGGGGTAAGAGGAGGAGAGCAGCACTAGGGCCACCTCATGTACGATATGTTTCAGCATGTATCAAGGCAGACATTTTCTTGTAGCCCTCTTTAAGCCTTCGTATTTAGCTTTTAAAGTTTTAGCACTGCGAAAGTTTAGCCCACTTGTGCTATTAAACAGCGCCTCCAGCGTCTTCCAGCACTGCTCTTTCTCCTGCCAGGTGACTGAGTCACTCTTTTTATTTTCAAGTACATTTTTATGATCAGCAACAAGCGAAGTTAGAAGATCAACTTCTTCCCGGCTGAAAATGACGCTTCTTTCATGTTTTAGCGTCGACATTTTTTGAAGTTAAAGATTTAACCACTCTCGAATCACAAAAAAAACAACATACACAATCTACTCAGAGAAAATTAATACTTATTAACTTTATTTGTTCGTAACAAAAAGACAAACAAAAACGGAACATGCGAATTTTGGCACCGCAATCTCCTTTATGTTTCGGATAATTGTGTGCCGGATAAAATATGATTGTGAAACGCGAAGTTTCTTATTCGGAACTTTTATCTTCCAAATAATTTATGTGCTACATAGCTATTTGGTACTTTATCCATACATTGTGAAACAGACCCTTAGTCTTTTTCTAAATGAAATTATAGTTTTTGATTCGCGTATTTCGAATGGTAATGAATTCCACAATCTGACTGCATTTGGTCACTTGAAGGCACAGATAACAACAAGTATTTAAATAATTCTAGGAAAAAAAATGTCTGACCCTCTATACTGTGAAGATTGCGTAGAAAATAATATTTATAGTGACCTGAATATAGTTTGATAAATAATGCAACGCTATCAAACACTTTGATTCAAAATAGCAAAAATAACATTCATTATCATAATCACTTGTTATTAACATATGACCTACTTATAACTATCGGAAGTACCTAACTCCACTCTGGCGCAGTTTGGCTTCAAATAATACCTATTGCGTTGTTCAATGAGGAGTTTTCTGACAGCTCATAAAAATTTGTTCAAAAAACCTCTACAACGTGTAACAAAATGGAAAGATAAAACTTAAGGGTTAGCTTCTGTACCATACGTAGAATATACAGTAAAAATTAGCATGATCAGTGCTGGTATAGAACCTACCTTTAAAATAGGAGGAGGATCTTAATCCATTAGAATATCTTTTTGTTTTTTATCATTATGCCTTTTTATTCAAATTATAACATAACAGTTGAGAAAAGGGGGTGGATAGGGCACTTGCGATAGGGCAATTTCACCTACTGCCCAGAGGTGAAATTAGTTAGGTCTGCCTTCCGCGATCGCATAAGTACATATAGAGTTGATGCTCTGGAAGAGGTTTCAACTAAATTCTGTTTATTCTTTTTTTATCGAAATTCGAACCAAAGTAAAATCGCTCTTAGATGAATCGTTAAAAAAACATACTGTTATTAAAGTTAACTTCGAATTGCATTCAAAGCTTATGTTGAAGAAGATGATAGGCAGGAAATGAAGTCATTTGCTACAAAAAACTTTTTACTGTATTTAAATTATGACTTTGACAATATTTATTTAAAAGTCGTAAGAAGCATAAAAAACAGCGTTGAAGAGTTCCAACACAACATCTTTTTATTTATATGCTGTACGAAAATTGAATTTATCTGATTAGGCTGATTTTGCTTATGGCGTCTGTACACTATATAGCCTCATTGAAAAAAAAATTACGAGAAGTTTGCTTCCATGCTGGACTGGGCCGCAAAAGAATAACATAAAATGTACCAGCGACCTTTTTTCCTCGGCATACTTTAAAAATCAGTTAGTGGACAGAGGTTTTATTTGACGTTTTTTGTGGGCGATAGGCTGACCACTTATGTCTCCCTAATAGTCTCTCTCCTCCAAATTTTTCAAACGTCACATCAGATGGTTTTATAACCTCTGGTGTTCCGTTTACCCCGCGATCCAGGCGTGAAGTCTCTCTCCATCATTATAATTCATCCACACGTCTTAAATGTGACATCTGATACTTTTTACAGACTCTGGTATTTTTCCTACCCCACAAAGGATACAGGCGTGAAGTTATGTAGGTATGTATGTATACAAAAAAACTTTTTCCAAAAAACTTAAATACCTTAATACTTCCTCTGTAAAACATTGTACAGACATTTTGACACTTTGGTGACGATGAATGATCGCAAGGTAACAATGCTTATATATCCGGCGATCGGGAAGATAAAAGTTGTTTAAATTAAACTAACAAGAAACGAATAAAAAACATTCCTGGTCTAAACTGTTGCTTACATTGATCTGATGTTTTTTGTGTAGCCTGATAATGATACACAAAATAAATACTTACATACATAACATCGCGCCTGTCTCCCTGTGGGGTAGGCAGAGACTAAAGAACGCCAATTGCTACGACATGCCTCTTTTCCTTCCTCCACGTTCATTAATCGTTTCATACATGATCGCCGGTTACGGGTACTTTTAACTAGGCCCTTTTTAAGTGTGCTGCCAATTTGGTCGACATACGTTCGCCTAGTCCGTACTATCCCCATCCGACATCACCATACAGTCGTGCTCTGTACACCTCTATCGTAAATCTACTTTCACGCGCACACAAAATATGTGGTTTCATTTAATGTCTCTTGTTCGTATCAACCGATCAATACGATGCTTTAATCAAGAATGCCAAAAAGCCTCAGTCTCCATTAAATGTGCACAAAATGAATTACCAATCATTTACGATTTGGAGATATTACAAGAAGAATGGGTGTATAATTTACATCCATCGCAACATTAATACAGATGGATAGAGCGCTAATTGGAATGAAATAATAGTTGAAAAAAATCCTAACTTATTTTATTACAAGACATCAAACAAGTATATAGACTACAAAGTGTTCGATGTCGCGTCTTTCCATTCTATACAACGCCAGAACGCAGCCATAGGAAACTGCTCGCGTATTGAATTTTGCGTACTGATCGGGTATAATTTGTATCGTGGATGCAAACGTCTTCGTTCCCGACTATACTACACCACTTACACTTGACAAAAGTGTTAAGAGTTAGGTTTTTTTTTGATTCAGTAATATATGGAATTATATTTAAACTCTATTAGATAGGATTATATTTCATACGCTTCATTCTTTGATATAAATAATATAGTGTAGTCCTTTTATTGTGTTGGCAACTTCGCACGGTATTTAGAAAAAAAAAACAACAGTTTTACTTTTTAACGTTTCCGCCAATGACACTCCCTTCCTGCATCACCGCTCATGTACTTAACTCGTGCGCGGCAACGAAAACACGGTCCTAAAATCATCTCTTTTCCAAAAATCTTTCTGAAAATTATATCCTTAAATATACTTACTTACATTCCTATTGTTTGTATCGGATATTAGTAAAATGCCTAAAAGGAGTGCACAAGATAAAATAAATTATTATCACGCAAAATTAAAAAAGTTAGAACATGAACAATCGAAGAAAAAGCGTCGTCGAGTGATAGTATATTCGTCATCAGAATCCGAGGAAAATATGGGTGAGTTAATTATACCATTTAAATAAGTGATTGATAATACTTTTTAGCGGCTATCGTCAGTAAGCTTTCCTGGGGGTTAACTGCGAGTTAACACGATGGATAAGCAGACGATTTAAAGAATAAACCTGGGGGTTAACTGCGAGTTAACACAAAGGTGTAAATTTTTAAAGATTTGTACAAATAACATAAAGGAATATTTATTAAAATGTAACAGATTTCTCCATTTGATAAAAGTATTTAACTGTTCTTTTCTATCTACCCGCAATTTATTATTTTCCTTTTTTCTTTGTCCGATTAGAAAACGGAAGACAATACACTGATGCAATATCACCACGACGTAGTAAATCTCGATCACCGACTCCGCCGCCGTTGGTACCTGTGTCTGATGAAACAGAGCTAATTGAATGTGCACAGTCACTATTACCTGAGCATTTGGAAGATGCCGCTTTACCTGGTAACGAAATAGTTAAAGAATCTGAGGACGACCTTGATTCTGAGCTGTTAGCTGCCTTAGGGGATGCATCTGAAGAGACCCCAGCTTATGGCCCTGAAATACATAGCAAGCTAACACAACGCTGGATGCCTATTCTTAAAAAAGGCCTATTAAAGGATTTAAAAGATAAACTTTTAAAGGAATATTCTATACCTGACAATTGCCGGTTATTAAAGGCACCGAGGCTGAACCCAGAACTGTCAGCAGCAATCGCAGAGATTGTAAAAAATCGAGACAAAAATATTCAGAATGAACAAGATCAACTGGGTTTGGGCATTACTGCAATCAACCAGGCGATGACATTACTACTAACCCAGAATGATAAAATCAAGGACATAAAGATATTATCAGACGGATGCAGAATCCTAACAGATCTGCATCATAGACAAACTGAAGTGAGGACCACGCTGGTCACACGAGGGCTAGACAGATCTTTTCTCACGGTCATACAGGATCAAACCAGAGATGAAACCTTGTTCGGCGAAGATTTATCGGAAAAAATTAAAGCTTCAAAAGCTATAACAAAACAGGGGCTCCAGATTAAGAAAACCCCGATTTCTAAGCCAACTCCAAGTACTTCTACTCAGACAGCAGTAGTCCGTAGTCGTTTCCAGGGAAACTTGTCAGGCCCCCCTCGTTACCAACCGCCGAACAGGGGGGGGGCGGGCCACACAGTACCGGAACCAGTACCAATACCGTCGAGCCCCGGCGGCGCCTGCAGCCGCGATACGCCTGACGTCGTCGACCAGCGACCGACGTGCCCCGACGCGGCAGTAACACAGGTACATGCTGGGAGACTACAATATTTTTATCCGTGCTGGTCACAAGTAACAGATAATAAAATTGTGCTCGATTGGATACAAAATGGTTATTGTATTCCTTTTTGCTTGAATATTTTCCAAAATCAAATACCCAAAAATACATTTTCTGTCACAGAAAAGCAAAACATGTCATTAGCTATCAATAACTTATTAGATCTTAAAGCTATAGTAGAATGCAAACCACAAGCTGATGAATTCATTTCAAATATATTTCTTACCAAAAAGTCAAGCGGTGGTTTTAGGTTTATTCTTAACCTTAAAAAACTGAATAAATTTGTTTCCTATAGCCATTTTAAAATGGAAGAATATAGAGTAGTTTGTAAAATTATATCCAAGGCTGCTTTTATGGCTACTATAGATCTAAAAGAGTCCTATCTATTAGTACCCGTAGCTCCTAAACATCGCAAATTTTTAAGATTTCAATTTGAGGGCAGCAATTCACAAACAATTACTTATGAGTTTACCGCTATGCCGTATGGCTTGTCGTCTGCACCCCGTACCTTCACTAAAATAATGAAGGAAGTAATTAGTCACCTAAGGCTTCGTGGTTTTCAGTCTGTGAATTTTCTCGACGATATTTTGTGAAAACCTACAATGAATGCCTCCGAAATGTTGAAGAAACTATAAAACTTCTAAAATGTTTAGGTTTTATAATTAATTTAGATAAAAGTTCATTAGTTCCACAACTTTATTTTCAATTCAAATGATATGACAATATCACTCCCTTTAAATAAGCGCAATAATATACTTAATCTTACTCGAAAATTTTCAACCCCCAAAACTTGTACTATTCGTGACTTTGCTCAACTCATTGGTGTACTTACTTCAGCCTGTCCAGCTGTGAAGTATGGTTGGATGTACACTAAAATACTTGAACGATATAAGTATTTAGTACATACATATAAAAATTATGACTCAAAATTCGTAATTGACAAAAATATTTTGTTAGAATTGAAATGGTGGACTCAAAATATAATAAGTGCTTCAAATGCCCTCGCATCCCAACACTTCGAGTTAGAAATTTTTACTGATGCATCCAAAACTGGTTGGGGCGCTTATTGTAATAATATCAGAGCGGGAGGTGGTTGGAAAGCGACTGAACTAAATTTTCACATTAATTATTTAGAATTACTCGCTCTTTTCCTCGGCCTTAAATATTTCGCTCGCGATAAGCGTAATATTAATTTACTTCTACGTGTCGATAACACAATCGCCATAAGTAATATTAACCACATGGGTGGCATTCAGTATCCACATCTGAATGATTTAACACGCGCCATATGGCAATGGTGTGAGGAGCGAAATATTTTGATATTCGCTTCGTACATTAACTCTAAAGATAATGTGGAAGCTGATCAGGAGTCTCGCAGAGTAAACCCTGATATTTAATTACAATTATCTGAAGCTGATTTTAATAATATAAAGAAAACCTTTGGTGTACCGGAAATAGACCTATTCGCTTCTCGCACTAATGCCAAATGCGCAACTTACATTTCTTGGCGACCAGATCCCGACGCTCTTACAGTAGATGCGTTTACTATTAGCTGGAAATCCTTAAATTTCTATGCTTTTCCACCATTCCCCATAATTTTGAAATGCATCCAAAAAATTATTCATGACCAGGCTGCGGGCATATATGTATTCCCTTATTGGCCCTCGCAGCCTTGGTTTCCCTTACTTAATAGTTTAATTACCTCAGATATAATATTTTTTACAATTCATTCAACATTTGAATTTTCCCCCAGCACACACCCGCACCCTCTGAAACAATATACCCTGGCTGCAGCGAGGCTCTCCGGACAGCGTTCGCTTCCAGGGGAGCACCAACTCAAGCATTAGACTTAATTATGAACTCGGTATCCAAAAACACTCTTCTTCAATATAACTGTACCTATAAATTATGGTGGGAGTACTGTCGATTCCAATCTCTTAACCCTTATCAATGCTCGTTACAATCAATTTTTATTTTTCTTTCTAATCAGTTTAACAAAGGTGCTGCTTATGGCTCATTAAACTCGCATCGATCCGCCTTATCCCTACTGTTTGGAAGCGAGCTTACTTCCCACGAACAAGTTAAACGCCAGTTGACTGGTGTATGCCACGTGTACCTATACATATAAGGAAAGTGATCTAGATCTAAGACACGCTATGTAAGTGATTCAGTATTAAATAAATCAATTAACTATCTACACGTGTTTACCTCTGGTTTTATTTAATTACTCATCTAAGGTAGTCCGCCACATAATTGGTTACCACGACGTGATAAGATGACTACCACAGGAACTTCAACTCCTTTACCATCTGGTAACGACGGTTCGGAGTTGGCAACGATTACTGTTTCTTCGAGACTTCCTGAGTTTTGGGTGGACCAGCCGAGAGTATGGTTCATACAAGTTGAAGCAATTTTGGGACCACGGAAAATCAGTGACGAAGCTTAATATAATTTAGTGGTGACTAAACTTGGAAAAGAAGTCATTCAACAAGTTAGCGACATTTTATTGAAGCCGCCCGAAACCAAGAAATATGACACCTTGAAGACACGTCTACTGAGTATTTATGAAGAATCGGAAAATAGGCAATTCCAGAAACTGCTTAGTGAGATGGAGCTGGGCGATCAAAAGCCTTCCCAGCTGTTGCGACGTATGAGAGATTTAGCCCGAGGAAAAATATCGGATGAAACTCTCATATTAATGTGGCAAGGACACCTACCATCCTCAGTACGCGCAGTTCTAGCGGTCAGTGACAACAAGGACCCAGAGAAATTAGCTTTAATAGCCTACAAAATTTTTGAAAATACACGACCCTTAAATGTATCGGAAATTCAAGCTTCTACGAGTACATCAGGCTCTGTCGACAGCAGTTTTATTTTGGCGGAAATTGCAAAGTTAAGTATGAAAATCCGCGAAGTAGAGAGAATGAGGCCAAGGTCAAGAGGCTACAATAGTAATTATAAAAGGTATAACAGGCACAATTCACGATCGAAATCTCGAGGAAGAAATTTGACACCGCGGCGTACACCTGAGAGCGCCGATTGGCTTTGCTATTATCATCACAAGTTCCGGAATAGAGCAGAGAAATGTGTGGAGCCGTGTGCATGGAATAAAAGTAATAATCAGGAAAACTGAATTCGGTGCATTCGACGGCGGAAGTTTGTGCCGTACTTCCTGTACACCGCCTATGTGTTAGCGACGTAAAAACTGGACTAAAATTTTTAGTGGACACCGGTGCAAACATTTCAGTGTTACCTTATAAGAAAAAACTTTTTAGTGATAATAAGTGTGATAGTTATAAACTTTATGCCGCAAACGGTAGTGAAATTAAGACTTATGGCACAAAAACATTAGAATTAGACTTAAGTTTACGGCGACCTTATCGCTGGACTTTTGTATTGGCGGATGTGAAACAGCCAATACTCGGAGCCGATTTTTTAGGAAATTTCAAGTTATTAGTAGACATTTATCATAGAAAACTGATAGACAAAGTGACTGAATTATTTGAGATCGGATCCGTGACTCTAAGTGACCAAACGCCAGTGAACACTTTAGATATAAATAATGCGTTTAGTGACATTTTACGTGAATTTCCGGATATTACGAAACCTCTAAATTTTTTGGCGTCTCCACGACATTCTATAGTCCATCACATAGAAACAAGCGGCCCACCTGTTTTCACCCGTCCTCGACCATTACCGCCGGATAAATATCATAGAGTAAAACGAGTGCTCTTCCAACTGAGCTGCCGGGGCCTGGCGCTACGCCTCGAAATTACTTACCACATGTTTTATTAAAAACATTGCAATGCTTCACTTTAACTGGGATTCACAATTTCTGTAAAGAAATTGATCTCGGGTGGTCTTAGCTGCAAAGCTTATACCATTTGATGGAGCTACGTTAGCAATATAACGTAAAAACAAAAATGTGGTAAGTAATTTCGAGGCGTAGCGCCAGGCCCCGGTAGCTCAGTTGGAAGAGCACTCGTCCGGCAAACGAGAGGTCCCAGGTTCGAATCCTGGTCGGGTAATTTTTATTTATCACATTTTTCATTTATTTAAGAATAATGGAGCATTTTAAATGTAAAAAACTTAAAAACATTATCATAGAGTAAAAGCTGAGTTCCAGAGAATGCAAGAGATGGGTATTTGTAGACCATCAAAAAGCTGCTGGGCCAGTCCGTTACACGTTGTTACGAAAAAGAACGGCGAAATAAGGCCATGTGGAGATTATCGACGTTTAAATGCCATCACGAAACCCGACCGATATCCGATTCCGCGCATACAAGATTGTACCTACTTGTTAGCCGGCAAAACGATATTTTCGAGATTAGACCTGCAAAAAGCTTATCACAATCTGTGCGTAAATGACCAAGACATCGAGAAAACGGCAATAACTACTCCTTTTGGGTTATATGAATTCACACGAATGCCTTTCGGTTTGAAAAATGCAGCCCAAACATTTCAACGATTCCTGAATAACGTTGTTTTCAACAACCTAGAATTATTATGCGGCGATGATAATGAGGAAAACATGGAAAATTCACCATTTTTGTTTTCATATATTGATGACGTCATCATTGCGTCATACTCAGAAGATAGCCATAAACGTCACGTGAGAAAAGTTTTTGAACGTTTAAATCAATTCGGAATCACAATGAACTTAACTAAGTGTGAATTTGGAAAAACGGAATTAGATTTTTTGGGATACCGTGTATCAAAGGAAGGGTTACGCCCATTAGATGATCGAGTCAAGGTCATAAAAGAGTATCCGAAGCCGAAGACCTTAGACGAGCTAAGACGATTCCTTGGAATGATTAATTTTTATAGAAGGCATTTACCGCAAGCGGCGGATACACAAGCAAAACTGCATGCTTTTATCCAGAATGCACGAAAAGGTGACAAGTCAGAGATTCCTTGGACGGAGGAAACGACCAGAGCTTTCGAACAATGTAAGGAAAACCTACAAAGTGCCGTTACATTGTCATTTCCATCATCAAAGGCGCCTATAGCAATCATGGCAGACTGTTCGAGTACCTGCGCGGGAGCAGTACTGCAGCAACGTGAAGGAAACGCATGGAAACCACTTGCATTTTTTTCTCAAAAACTGAGTAATGCACAACAACGTTACAGTACCTTTGATCGAGAGTTGCTAGCTATCTATATGGCTATAAAACATTTTAGATATCATATAGAAGGACGGACCCTAACAGTTTATACTGATCACAAGCCCTTGGTACATACATTTCAAAATAATTCAATAGGCAAAAGTGACACTCCTAGACGATTACGTCACTTAGATTTCATATTACAGTTTTGTACCTCGATCGAACACATAAGCGGAGCGGAAAACGTTGCAGCTGATGCGTTATCTAGGATTGCCACTATAGACATACCATCACCTATCGATTATTCTGAATTAGCGCAGGCGCAACAAAATGACGTGGAATTAAAAGAACTATTACTTTCGAAAAATTTTCAGTTCAAAAAGATAACATTACCTACTTGTAACATACCCATATATTGCGACATAACAACGGGTGACGCGCGCCCATATTTGCCCCAAGGATTTCGTATCTCAGCTTTCGAAGCTATACATGGAATCAGTCATCCGAGCGTACGAAGTACTAGAAAAATGATGATAGCTAGATTTATATGGAAATCTATAAACAAAGATGTAACTAACTGGGCTCGAGCGTGTATAAGTTGCCAAAAGTCAAAAGTTCAACGACATACAGTGTCACCATTTGGAAATTTTTCTAAATGTAATCGGTTTGAACATGTTCATGTGGATATTGTGGGGCCACTACAGTATTGCAGTGGTTATAGATATTTACTCACAATGATAGATAGGGAAACTGGATGGCCAGAAGCCTACCCTTTAAAAGATATTACCGCAGAAACGGTTTCAGATGTTATTTATACAGGCTGGATCTGTCGGTTTGGATGTCAAAGTCAAAGTCAAAGTCAAAAGAATCTTTATTTCGTAAGTATTTAAATACATTTGAAATAAGTCACAATTTACAAATTGAACTGAATCTACCACCACTTCGGAAAGTCGATCTGTTGAGAAGAAGTGGCAAGAAACTCAACAGCAATCATCTTTTAAAAATACACAATAACAACAACAACAATTTACAATCTTCTTGCATCCGGATATCTTATAATAAAACTTTATGCTTATCCTTAAATCTATCGAAGGGTTAATCTTAAATATTTTGGAGTTTTATTATAAAAGCGTACACATTGACCCATGAACGAGTTGGTGATCTTCTGGAGTCTACTATTATATTTATACATTAGGCAATCACGTACTAGACAGAAACGTAGACATAGATATAGAGGTAAAGATAGAAGTAGATAGATGTAGCGATAGAGGTGAGAGATATTACAGATAATGTGGATGGAGATGAGGATAGTCGTGGACAGAGACTGGACAGTAACACGGACGTGAACATGGGGGAATGGGATGGAGATGGGGAAGTCAGAGTCAAATTCAGAAAAGTAACATAGTCATAAAGTCTTCAGCAAAACGACCTGGCACCGCTAGCAGCACCCGTTCACGAGTATAACGCAAGCACCAGCCATCACTCTCCTCAACCATATTTTAGGGAAGAGGGTGACCCGACACCCGACGCTACCGCTAGCCATGCCGCCTGAGGGAGCATGACGTTCTTGCTGTTGTATGGATAAGAAGGAGATGGAGATGGCGTTGGATGAGAAGGAAATGGAGATGGTGTTGGAGATGGAGTTGGAGATTGAGAATATTTGAAAAACAATTTACAACCAAGGACTTTTATCGTCCATATATTCAGAAATTGTATAAAAGCCTTTACTACACAATTTTTGTTTAATAGTTTCTTTAAATTTATCAAGTGGTAAGTCTTGAATATTTGTGGGAACCTTATTATAAAAACGTATGCATTGACCCATAAATGAGTTAGTGACTTTATGAAGTCTACTATCATAGCCGGCTAGCTTGTACTTATTTCTAGTATTCACATTATGCAAGTCACATTTTCTATGGAACATGTTTAAGTTCTTTTTTACGAACATAAGATTTTCAAAGATATATTGTGAGGCAAAGGTAAGAATATTAATTTCTTTAAACTTATTTCTAAGTGTCGCCCTGGAATTAAGTTTGTAGATTGAGCGAATAGCCCGTTTCTGCAGCACAAAGATGGTTTTAATATCGGCAGCATTTCCCCACAGGAGAATGCCGTATGTCATTAAGCTATGAAAGTAACCAAAATAAACCAATCGCGCAGTAGCTTCATTAGAGATATTTCGCATCTTTTTGACGGCATATGCTGCAGAACTAAGTCTCTTCGCCAACCTTTCTATATGTGGTCCCCATTGTAGTTGTGCATCTAGGGTTATGCCAAGGAACACTGTTGAATTTACAGGGCTCAATTCTTGTCCTTTTACAATTAAGTTAGTATTTACATGCCGGACATTAGGCAAAGAGAATTTTAAAAATTTAGTTTTATTTTCATTAAGTAGTAGGTTATTGGCTGAAAACCATTTCTCCACAGTTTCAATACAACAGTTTACTTGTCCTTTAAGGATTACTACCGACCAAGGCAGACAATTCGAATCTAACTTGTTTACTTCCTTATCAAAAAGAATGGGTATCAAGAAAACAAGGACGTGCGCTTATCATCCACAAGCGAATGGAAAGATAGAAAGGTGGCACAGAACCCTAAAAACTGCATTAATGTGCAGAAGTGAAAATGTTGATTGGGTCAATGAGTTACCTTCGGTATTACTTGGGTTAAGATCGTGTTTACGAAACGACACACAAATAAGTGCTGCAGAAATGGTGTACGGAGAAGTTTTGAGACTACCGGGAGATTACTTTCAGCCGCAAAGGCCAACATTCTCCGGTAATGAAACATTTTTAAGTACCCTACGAGAGAGAATTTCAAAATTAGCATCCATACCAAAAAGAGAGACTACACAAAGTAATATTTTTGCGCACCCAGATTTAGAAAATTGTACACATGTGTTCGTTCGTTGTGACAGAATCACGAAACCCCTAACTCCGCCATATACAGGTCCATATAAAGTTCTAGAAAAAAAACAAAAATTTTACAAAATTTTGCAAGCAGACCAAGAAAAAAACATTAGTATAGATCGCTTGAAACCCGCATTTATAAGTGATAATAAAGAGAGTTCACCTGTTCCAAATACGGCAGAGGATCGTATTGTAAACAATACGGTAACAAGATACGGCCGAATAAGCAAACCTGTGGTGAGATTTGCACTATAATTTATTCGTTCGAGAGATTAACTTGTTACCTACTCAGTAACTATTCAAGTAAAATCATTTGTATTAAAACATAAAAATGGGAAGAAGTTACAGCAAAATTGAGAAGGATGAAGTTATCATTGCCCAGAACGGAGCGGGAAACTCGACATCCGCTTCGGAAAATAAAGAGCGGTATATGAAGATGGAAACTACCGAAATATACATATTACTCATTTTGATTATACTATTATTAATGATTGGATATTATTTCTGGAAGCGGTGCAAAAGTAACTATGGTGTATACATGCGGCGAGAGCTTCACGAGTTGCCAAATTTGGCAGCTGCTGTGGAGCGCAGGCCCCCCGGCTACACAGCTCAAGTTATTGGATGAATAGATAAATAGTGAAGTGTTTAGTGATAAAAAGTGATAAACAACCTAAGTATATAACTATATCTTTGTGTCTTAGTTTAAAAGTGAAATAGGGTAAAAATGTGTTTAATCAAACAAAATCTTTATTGACTCTAAAGGGTTTACAAGTCTTATTAATTAAATTAATGATAAAATATTTTTTTCTAATAGATGTTCTAAAAATGGTTTAAATTATACACGTATACAGACTTTTAAATTATTCGATTATTTTATTCTTAGTATAAGTCTTCTTGAGTTGTAACTTTACTTGTGTTTTTATTTAGCCGTTGTAATTTTTGATTTATATTGAACTTGAAAATTTTTATCGGTAAGTAAGTATATAAAAAATCCTTTTAAAAATTGTGTACCTATTAAATAAAATATTTCAAATCATGTTAGTTTTTAATATTAAACATTTGTGTTTACCTAGCAACCTATTTTGTGTTTTTAGCATTTGTTTTCTTATTGTTTTACGTACTTATGATTAACCTACTTTCAATTATTATTTTTTTAATTTTAAATTGTATTTAACTTTTATACAAAGAAGTCAACTTAAGATGTTATGATTTTTTTGAGAAAAATTTATACCTTTTTATGTAAAGGGGGAAGGTATATGCCACGTGTACCTATACATATAAGGAAAGTGATCTAGATGTAAGACACGCTATGTAAGTGATTCAGTATTAAATAAATCAATTAACTATCTACACGTGTTTACCTCTGGTTTTATTTAATTACTCATCTAAGGTAGTCCGCCACAGGTGCATACAAAATAAGACCCACAACACCTCGATACTCTGTCACTTGGGACCCACAAAAAGTTCTTGATCACGTTGCTAAATGGACACCTCATAAAGATCTCTCTCTAGAAAAATTAACAAAAAAATTAGTTATTTTACTCGCACTATCGACCGCACACCGAGTGCAAACACTTTCTTTAATTAAAGTTGAGAATATTTATAAAAGCCTTTCTGGCATTCAAATTGGTATCACGGATATAAGAAAGACTTCCGCTGTTGGTCGCGAACAACCGATTTTACACTTACCATATTTTTCAGAAAATATGTCTATCTGTCCCGCAACTGTATTGGAAGATTATCTTACCGCGACTAAAAGTATTAGACCATCAGAATCCAATATTCTTTTATTAACTTTTAAACGTCCTTACCGGCCAGCTACTTGTCAAAGTATAAGCAGATGGATTAAACAGGTGTTGAAGCCGTAGGGTGCCGAGGAAGAAAACCACTGCGTAGGTACGATCTTCAACTTTTATTTATATTTAAAGTTTCACAAAAGAAAGAACACTTGGCCTTAGCATGGCGGCCTAATATGTGACGTTGTTAAACACAGTAACGATGTAGTTAGCGTAGCTGCTTGCTCAAGCCTGGAACTCCGGCGCGTCTCGGTCTTTATAGGCGCGGCGGCTGACTTTGACAGGTGACGCGGGCGGTGACATTGATAACAGACACGAAGCGTTGACATTAACACGTAGCGGTGATCCCGCACGAAATCGGCGTTAACAACAGGTACTCTCCGCTAGTGGTATAGACATAGAAAGGTTTAAATCTCATAGTACGCGACATGCCGCCACATCAGCGGCGCACGCTCGCGGGGTGCCTTTAGATACTATTAGAAAGACAGCTGGCTGGACTGATCGATCAAAGTCTTTTGCCCAGTTTTACCACCGACAAATCGTACATGACAATAGTTTTGCATTGTCAGTCTTGTCCTCTAATAATAATGAGTAGATTTTCATGAAAAAGTAATGAAAAATAAATACATACCTAGATGTAAGAATCGATCTGATATTTATAAGATAAATATAACAGTATTTTGTAATCAAAATTATTGTAAATATAAAATAAAGTTAATTGTTATGAGTATCTATGTTTTTTTTATTAAAAACAGAAAGAAGCCCAAAATTTAAGTAAGTAACTCTAAACATCTACACTATATTATTTATATCAAAGAATGAAGCGTACGAAATATAATATGTGATCAAACGAACTTACAAAGTGAAGTTCGATCGATATTATATAAGTACGCTTCATTCGAAGATATATTTAAATCCCCCCCACCCAAAAACCCATGGTTACAATTTTGGGCAGTTATTATAGCTATCTCTGAAAAGAATGAGTTAAGTACATGAGCGGTGATGCAGGAAGGGAGTGTCATTGGCGGAAACGTTAAAAAGTAAAACTGTTGTTTTTTTTTTCTAAATACCGTGCGAAGTTGCCAACACAATAAAAGGACTACACTATATTATTTATATCTTCGAATGAAGCGTACTTATATAATATCGATCGAACTTCACTTTGTAAGTTCGTTTGATCACATATTAAATACATAACAATCGCACCGGAACGCGGAGTCGGTACGGTTAGGTGCGACGACGAGAGCAGCGAGGAAGAGCATGTTAGGTTGCATATAGTTATATACATGCGCGAGCCGAGCGAGCGAAGCGAGCGGTGCCGCGGTAGCGGCCGGCGAAGCGCCATAAACCTGGTCAGCTAAGTCCGACATGCTTATCAGAAAATAGTAAGATAACTACTTACCACGAGTACTATGCTGTAATACAAAATTACTAATATTTAGGTTAGCTTAGGTTAGGATTAGACCGTATGGATACTGGCGCTGTACATTATGAAACAAGATATTCTTCTACGCTACTACGAACTATACGCGAATATTTGCGCACCGTTCTTGTATGGATTGCAAGAACTTAATAAAAAAGTTATTTCCAATATATGTATACGCGAGCAGTTTCCTATGGCTGCGTTCTAGCCCTGTACAGAATGGAAAGACGCGTCGATGTCCGAAACAAAAGAAAGAAAATGAAATTAAAGACGGAAATAGCACTTCAAAGGGCCTATTTCAATAAACAGGATATTATTGTAAACAAGAAAAAAGACTCGAGAGAGTTAATTTCGAAGGCATGGATTCCATCTTTTTATACAGGGACTTATAAAAAATATACATTAATTGAATTTTAAAATTTTATTCAAATGTAAGTCATATTAACTAAAGCTTATTATGCTGCTTTTACTCACATGTACTGTCGGAGGTGCCCGACTAGTTTAGAGGCGAGGCGCAGCCGCGACTGCCTACACCCCCGATGAAGGACTCCATAAGAGTTCGAAACTAGTCGGACACCTCCCGACTATAAATGTGCGTAAAAGCCGCATAATAAATAAACTATACTTTAATTGAATGAATTTGGAATTCAATGTTACCTAAGGTTGAGTTTTTAAATCTCATCTCATTATATTATCTCCTTTTTTTAATTCGGTTAAAAAGGATATCAAGGAACACATGTCACATACTCTTTAGACAAATTTATTTTCGGAGAGAACCTGTTGAACCAGACGAGATCTACGAGAGCGACCAATAAATCTGGGACGGGCTAAAAGTATAACAGAATTTTTTAAAGAAAGCGTTTCTACAAGTTATCTGTAAAGCTTTCTCTTTCAGGTTAATAATCGAAAGACGAAATACGAAATATAATTCAATTTATTTGCTTTTACTTTTATTTTTCATACTTGCTTTTTGTTCATCAAACATCTGAAATATGTGTGAATCGTATTATTACTTAAAGATTATAATAAATAAAAATCCTGCTCGCTGTAGGAAGATTTGGCCTCATCCATGCGGATCGAGAGGTCGCGAGTTCAATTCCCGCTCGGAACAATAAATATGTATTTTCATTCTACACCTCAGGGTGTATGTTGGATCACACAATAAGCACCACAGCACCCACAGAACGGCTACCTGAGCTATACCCTACCAGAGAATTTCGACGACGACGTCCGACTCGACAACGCCAGTGGTAAATAAACAGCATACTAATAACTAGAGACTGTTGGGGAGTTCCACCCCAGTCTATCAACATATAATGCTCTTAGCTTAATTTTTTTCTCGCTATCAATAAATCATTTTTATTTGTTTACTTTTGACATCTGGGTAAAGCAGAATTCGCTTCGAATTCAATATCAATGTGATATACCTAATTTTTACCGCTTTATAATTTAAAGACAAGTTTCAAAACGTAATTATACTAACTATCGTAAATACATTGTTTAATATTAGGTATAATAAATAATGAATGTACACATTAAAACTAACGAAAGTGAAATATAATTTCTCAACATATTATGTTTAAAAAGAATTAACATAAATATGAATATTAATATGTAAAATATTAACAAATTTGGCGCTGGCTTCGTTTGGTGCACTCTTCGACGAAGAAGGACGGCGTGGAGCCGAAGCAACGTTGAAGCTTAACCGCTCCAACCAACGGCTTGCTGAGGCTATTGAAAGTTCAAGTGAGCTGCTAGCCCAGGCAATGGGACAAATAGCTGCTGCTATAGACAGATATCCAGCAGCTATACAGCTATAAATGTAAATAAATGTATAAACTCTTTTTTATTGCTGTAAAATTTAAAACAAATATTTCTTTAGCTGCCTTTTGTAGGTTGGGCCCCTGTGATATTTCAATGTTTCATTAAGTAGTTTGTGTCAATGTCACATTGGCAGTGAGTTGTATTTCAGAGAGAAATAATAAGACATGCATACCGCAGTATTGGACCCTGCAAGTCTTTAATGAAATCTCCATTCAACAATAGTTTAAAATATAAAATATCACATGGTGCAGTAGATAAGTAGTTTTAAATTCAGTGTCCTTATTTTTCCGGTGATTTTTTGACAAAGTTTAATGTCAAGCGACAAGGTTACTAAAATGAGGACGGCGGCAGGATCGTCCAACAATGTTAAGTTTCCACCAGATTTACACTTGGAAGGAGAAAGTGCGGCGAGCCACTGAAAATATTGGCTTCGAGCCTTTAAAGATTTAATAATAGTGTCGGGCCAAAAATATGTCGACGACAGCACGAAGCTTGCTCTTCTACGCAATATGATGGGCGCTCACGCAGCGCATATTGTTGGCTTAATTCTGGACATGCCCAAGGAGTACAACAAAGTAATAGAAATGATTACAAATCATTTCAATCTCAAAATCAATGAGAAATTTTAGAGGTTCAAATTAAGAGAAAGACGGCAAGGTGAGGGTGAATCCTTACAAAATTTGTTATTAGAGAGCAGAAGTTTAATAAAAACGCGTAATTACAAAGATAAGGACCTATACGATAAGAATACACAAGAGGCACTGTTGAGAATTGAAAAATCGCTTTGCTGTAAGCTGTCGTGTGGATAAAAAGAAAGATATACGGATGGTTAATGCAGAAAGCGGAAGTGATGCGTGAGTCAAGTGTCTACTGTGGAGAGGTAAAATCTGACAATAATCCGTGGTATAAAAAAATACTCAGAAAATTTTAATGTGAAATTTAAACTTGAAACTGGTGCTGATATAAGTATCAAGCCTTTTCAAATATTCAATAAAGTTAATAAAAAACTTAATTAAAACTGTAAAACCAACAAACTTAAAACGTTCTCGCATCGCTCCGTGACACATCGGGCGGCCAAGACTCATCGCCCGCTACTTATCTGCGAGTGACGTCGAGTACCGCCGGGCATCGCCGGGCGCCGACCGGTAGGTTTTATAGCTCGCAGCGTGCGATCATCTAAGATTTTATATGCTAAATTTAGCAGATTTTGTTTCTGTCCAGCATATTATTTTGTCAATTAGCATATAGCATATTTTTTAGCATATAATAAAATTTGAAAAACATAAAACGGATGGATACCATAGACAAACAACGTTACTTCTCTCCCTCTTCTCTTTAGGAATGAAGGAGAAAGAACATCTTCAACCATTTAAACCATCATAAAACAATTGAAAGTGGAAGCAGTGCGATCTTACGAAATTCATGAGTTTTTATTTGTTGTTGGTTAATGTTTATACCTCAATATGCCTCCTAAGTATAGTCAACATTACCGGTCAGACTGGGAGCAAATGCCGGATCTCAAAGAGTGGTTGCAGCGCTTTGAAAAAGACACGACAAAAGCCTATTGTAAGTACTGTAAGTGCGACATTGTTGCAAAAATGTATTGTTTAAGCACAGAAAAGCAATGGAGCCAATGAAGAGTCAAAAGACTTTAAACTTTCCCGTTGTTAAAAAAGATTTAAGTACACAGAAAGCAAAATCTTCATTAGCTATGTTTGTGTGCGAACATTGTGCTATTATGGCTATTGACCATTTATCGGAGTTATGCAAACATCGATTCGCAGACAGCAAAAGTGGCGACCTACGAGTACATCGGACCAAATGCACAAACATAATCAAAAATATTTTGGCGCCGCATTTTATTAGAGTAATTGTGTCAGACCTAAAAGACCAAGACTCTTACTCGATAAATCTACAGATATTTCTCTAAGCAAAATGTTGGGAGTCTCTTTCAGATAGTTCAGTCAATCCCTAAAAAAGATAATTTCCACTTTCTTAGGGTTGGTGGAAATTGAAAATGGCACGGCAGAGAGCATAGTCGACGGCGTTAAGGGACTACTGTCAGCATTAAATAAAGATATAAAAAAAAATATCGGTATCGGCACGGATAATGCTACAGTGATGACAGGAAATAAGAACGGAGTGCACGCATTGTTAAAAATTGCAACTGGTAATAATAATTTGGTCTTAGTTCGCTCCGTGTGTCATTCGTTACAATTGGCTATGTCGCACGCTTCAGAAGAAACTCTACCAAGCAATGTGGAATTTCTTATACGAGAAACCTACAACTGGTTTAGTCACTCCTCAAACCGCTGACTCTATTACAAAAATATATATCAAACGATTAACGGTGGCTCCGATCCATTGAGAATCCCACAGATGTGCAACACCCGATGGATATCAATAGAACCAGCCGTCAGTCGTATTTTAGATCGTATGGGTCGAATTAAAACTCCTATTTGAAGTTGCCAGACGGGATGAACACTGCTACTTGGCAGAAATGCTATACAATATGTACAATGATCCTGTGAATCACCTTTACTTATTATCTACAGGCTGTGGACGATACTATTTATACTTAAAACCTATACTGACGGAAGTTCAAGTTGTAAACAAACTGTTTGAAAGCAACGATGTTGACCCAACAAAACTTTATAGGGATCTGAGTAGCTTAGTGGAATCGATAAGTCGGCGTATCCTGAACCCTACGGCGAGGAAAGATATTTTTACCAAGACATAGATGATTATTTAGACCCTAGACCATATATGGGATATGTGTTTGAGACAAATTTACGTGAATATAGTCTTTAAACTGACGTAGCAAACAACTTACGTCAACGATGCATTAATTTCACATTGAAACTTGTGAAAGAACTACGTTCGAGATTACCCATTAATGTTAAAATTCTGCAGAAAATATCGATGTTTTCTATACAAGAAACATTAAAAGTAGTCAAGCCTTCCATTATTGAAATAGCCGAAGAGTTCCGACTGAATGCATGCATAATAGAGAGGCTTGTATCTCAATGGAGTAACATAGTACATATTAAATGGGAATGCACATCTTCCACCATACAATTCTGGAGCGAAATCATGGAATATTAAGACGCAGCAGGCAATAACCACTTTGCAGATTTATCTGAGTTTGTAACATCTCTACTATCGTTACCTCATTCAAACGCGGAGATAGAACGTGTCTTCAGTCTTCGTGTCAAATGAACTTGGTAAAGACTAATCTTCGGAATCTTTTGGCGGTGAAAACCTTAAATGCCATTTTATATGTCAGATTTGGCCTTAACAGGGCAGAAAAGTGCTATTATTTTTATACAGTTCCAGGTGACGTACTGCGCTGTATAGGTACCAAAGAAACTTATGATACAAACCCTCAGTCTTCCACATCTACAGCAGCTACTGTTGATGAAGATCAAGATATCGACTGTTTATTTCAAAACTTGGAGTAATGCTACGTGCAATCTGTATACTTTATAATAATTTTGATTAAAATTTGAAATCAATTTGGCATTTTATTTTAGCACTTTATTAAAAAAGTAGCATATTTTTGGCATTTTTTAAAATCACTTTAGCACATTTCGTATCAGCTTAGTTGGCAACACTGATCATTTGATCAGTTCGACTAGCGCTTTCGGACCGTTTCCAATCCTTGGGACGGCCTGAGACTCTAGTCTCGCGCTCCGATACGCACAGGTGTACTTCACGTAGTGGATATACTTGTAGTATTACGACTTAGTTGTTCGCACTAGGATACTTGTATATTTTTTATATTAAATATACCTTCTTAGTTTATTCGCCAAGTTGGAGTTTTTATTATCTATCGCCGCCTAAGTAAAGTTACAGTGGCGCACAACGTAGGGGCAAATAAAGTAATAATTTTACGAGGGCTCCGTGCGAAACCACACCGTACAATGGCGTTAACGACGAAACAGCTTAAGATACTCCTGGCTACAGTTACTGATGGGAGACGAAAATTCTTCGCATTCTGCAGGATTTCATATAACAGTGAAAAAGACAATAGCAGGTTAGAAGCGTTCCTGACTGCTATAAACGTCTTCAAGACCATTGAAAAAATTCCTGATGAAGAGGCAATAATTGGACTTCCTCTTATCCTCACGGAAGATGTTGGAACATGGTGGCAAGGGATCAAGACAAGCGTGTCTACGTGGCTGGAATTTCAAGACCGATTGCGTCTCACCTTTGCTCCCAGGAAACCCGCATACCTTCTGTTTCAAGAAATTATAGGTGATAAGCAGAGACCTCGAGAAAACATGGATGCTAATGTAACCAGAAAAAGGGCATTGCTGTCACAATTACCAGCACCTTACCGACTTACCGAAGAACAGCAGCTGGATATGGTTTACGGGCAAATAAAAATTGAAATCCGTTCGCGCATCCCACGCGAATCAGTCCTGACCTTCGACCAGTTGCTGCTTTCAGATCCAGGGGTGGCAAGTTGTTTCAGAGCTGCGCGCGTCCACTTCCATGACGACTGATAATGACAGGCAAAAAGGATAAACGCGATGCCAATTTTGCAAAAATCCGGGTCACACAATGGAAGTATGCCGTAAAAAGAAGGCCGAAAGAGACTCAGCTTTGCGCGGTGACCAGAATTCTCATGCAAACCAGCAATATGATGACCCAAGCACCTTCCCCATCGCAAGCCCGGTTTTCATGTTACGGGTGTGGAACCCCTGGTTTCTACAGAAGCGACTGCCCGAAATGCAGTAAGAATATAAAAACAGAGGAGATAGAAATCTGCGCTGTGAATGTGCAGCTGGAAACACAGGCCAGACCAATCGTTTTTATAAAGATTGAAGGGATTACAGGCTCAGCACATATAGACACTGTATAATGTTATACTTACTTACTGTAATTACTTTTTAGCAGATTCGTTTTATATTTTTCCTTAAGTTATATATTTAGTTTGTAAATATAGAAATATATATAATAATATAATAGAATATATAATATATTGGAACTCCTTACTGCAATACTCAATTTACTCAATACTGGCCGATGTGTCATAAAAAAAAGAAATGACATGTCAAGATTTTTGGACAACGTCAATGAGGAGCGGAAGAAAAAGGTCCGCTGAGGAGAGATGTGAGGATTCTGAAGAGAAAAAAAAAGATCGGGAGAGAACGCTGGAGGACGGCTGACCGATCCGGGAAAAGCCGCCGGCCCTCCCCGGCGACGACGTCCTGGCTCTACCTGAGGCGCTCTGCTCTGCTCGGCGCTCTTCACGGCTGCGGCCGTGCGCTACAACCCTCGCGGTGGTTCCTACCGCTGTGAGCGGCCTCCCTGCCGCTAACTTAGCGGTTGTTGGTGGCTGCCTCCACCACTACCGCGGCTGTGAGCCGCGGTCTCCTACGGCGTCAACTGCGGCCGAGGGCCGCTAGCTCCAAACGTCTAAAATTTATCATTTTCCCTACAGTGCTATAGTGACTTTAAGTGCCTTTCTCGTTTTGTAAATTAAAATTAAAGTTTTTTAAGTGTTAGTTAATAGTTTTCTTCCACTTCAGCACCCTATTGAACTGCGAGCGACGGACCCCCTTCAGGGAATCGGCGCTTCGCGACAGTTTGGCGCCCAACGAAAGAAGACCCTCAAGATATTTATAGTTAGTCATTTGCTTTATCTAAAGTCCCAACACTATTACTACACTACACCTGCTGATATTTTCCAACTTCTAAAACAACTCTACCTCTAGAGTTTAAACATTTTTCCTTTTTCCTGAAATTAATTTGGCAAATTACGTATATTTAAATGTAAAACAACTATACCTCTAGTATAAACAATTCTTTTTCCAATGTTATTTCGACAACTTAAATATATTTTACGATTTTCCGGATTATATAACACTCTACCTTAAGACTATAAATAGCCCTTGTCTTTTCTCAACACTTATTTATTTTTATTATATACACTTACACTAATATAATCCTATACCTACATTATAGGCACTCAAGCTTGTAACTTAATATTTAACTATACTAAAACTACTTAATACTACTACTACTCTATCATGGATAAACAATTTGATTTTACCTTGCTTAATAAACCAGAACTCGAATATGAAATCAAAATTCGTCTTGAAGAGCCAGCTTCAACTGTGCTCAGCCAAAAAAACCAGCTACGTAGATTAATGAGAGATGAACCTGTAATATTTTCTTCACCTTTACCCATTGATCAAGATATTTTAGAAGCGGAAGTCACTATTGACTACTTACACAATAAAATGGTGGCATTCTCTGAAACCAATTTAAAATATGCACCAAAAATCGAAGCCTATTTTTCACATCTACACCTACGGTTAGAACGAATGGAAATAGATATCGCCCCGGACGAATTTCAAAACAGATATACTACCATACAAGAAAAGCTTCAATCATTCTTAAAAAAATTTGAAGACACTATTTTTGTGAACGCTGACACTTTAGAGAACATCCCGGCTTCGAACATTATTACACAAAATTCTAATCCTTCTCCAACATCACCTCAACTATCACCAACTATACCTCAAATAACACCTCCACTACCCCCACCACTCTACCCCCAACCTCAGTCTTACAATAATATTAAAGAAATTAAGAAATTTACCTTTGACGGCACTTCATGCCCTCGCTCTTTTCTCTTGAAGATTGAAGACTTCTGTACGGCAAGACACATTGACAAAGAAACTGTACTTAACTTTTCACTCGAACTTTTTACCGGTAATGCTCTCCATTGGTTCCGCTATCAAAGAGCACGCCACCCAGACCTCACTTGGGATAACTTAAGTACATTCCTCATAAGAGACTTCGACACACCTGACTACGAAGCTAAACTACTTGCAGCAATCCATCACCGCACGCAAGGTGAAACGGAATCCATGGCTGTTTATGTTGCGATAATGTGTGGAATGTTTGCTCGACTTAACAAAAAATTTGCGAACAAGAACAATTACAGATCATAATGAAAAATATTAGACCTTCTTACTCTAACTTTATCGCTGTACATGAATTTACAACTTTGGATAGCTTAATAATCTCTTGTCAACGATATGAAAAAATATTAGACAAGGATAAAAATTTTAGAGAACCTAAACCGGACACTACTAATGTAGCAGCTGAATTTAATTACAAATCACTGCCTTCATCTTCTAAACAACTTCACCACACTACACCACACAAATCTAACAACTTTATACCTAACAGAAATTTCCACCCTTTTAAACAAGTAAACGCGTCCACAAGTGAACAATTATTCTGCGTTCGTTGTAGAATCCACGGACATAACTTAACTTCGTGTACTAAACCTAGATATTTAATTTGTTTTAAATGTGGCCTTAAAGACTACAAAACTATTAATTGCCCTAAGTGTTCAAAAAAACTAATAAGCGACCTGAACTCTACTAAACCACCACCAGATAACCAAGACTGGCAAGCATGGCTTGATACTATTCGTAACTTTTTCCTCTTTTATAAGACTACAGCTACACTTTACCTTACTGAAGCAGACTCTGAACGTCCTTTTATAAAAATCTTTATTAATAATATGCCCTTCGCTGGTCTTCTTGACAGCGGAAGTTCCGTCACTATATTAGGTAACAATTCTCATCTAGAACTTATAAAATTAGGCTATACATTACACAAATCAAACGCTATAACTATTGCAACTGCAAGTTCTCAAAAAATTAAATCCTTAGGATACTTTACTATTCCTATAACCTTCAACAACTCCACAAACCTTATCAAAGCATACGCTATTCCGGAAGTATATCCTTCTCTCATCTTAGGAATAGATTTCTGGAAATCATTTAATCTCTTACCACACATACTATCCTCTGCACTAAAAAACTCATGCTTAACAATAGAAAAATCTCACAATATACAACAATATACCAACCTATCACTAACACAAAAACCTATCGCTGATGATATCATAAAACGGTTCTCGGGAATTTCTTTCGAAGAGAAAGGTAGTCTGGGACGCACTCACCTCATTTGTCACAGAATCGACACCGGAGATGCGTTACCTTTTAAGCAACGTTGCTATAGACTTTCTCCGGAGAAACAAAAAGCTTTGGGTGCTGAAGTAGACAAGATGCTGCAATGGAAGGTGATTGAACCATGCGAAAGTCCTTGGCTTTCCTCTGTGATAATCACCCCTAAAAAGAATGGTGAATGGAGATTCTGCGTAGACAGTAGGAAACTAAATTCTTTAACTCGTCGAGATGCCTACAGCTTACCTCTCATGAACGAAATTCTAGACAACCTTAGGAACGCTAAATTCCTATCCAGCATCGATATCGCCCCTCCGGGGTATGTTGGGCCAAAGGGCAGAATGTCCAAGGGGTCAAAATGCCAAGGAAATAATGTCCTTTTGTTAAAATGCCCAGTAATCTTAACATCCAGGTGACTTAAAACCAAATTGTTAAAAAGACAAACTGATATTAAGTCCATTTGTTAAAATATCCTATTGTTAAAATGCCCAGTTGTCATAACATCCATGTGTCAAAACAACAAATTGTTAAAATGTCAATTTGTCATTATGTCCAGTTATCAAAACACCCAATAGATAATATGCGCAGCTGTCATAATGTTGAATATCAAAACACCCAATAGCCGAAACGTCTAGTTGTTATAATGTCCAGTTACTGGAACCACAAATTAATTGCTAATTACCCTCCATCTATGCAATTTCTTAGAGCCTTATCACATTTGCGATGTGCGAGCGAATTTCTCATACAAAACTCGTACGCGGCGAACTCGCTGCGTCTTCGCCTTTATACAAAATTCGCTCACAAATCGCAAGTGTGATGAGGGTGTATTTTTTTAGCGAATTTTAAATGAAGACGAATACCTACGCAGCGAGTTCGCCGCGTAAGAGTTTCGAGTTATGTATGAAAAACTCGCTCTCAAATCGTAAATTTGATAAAGCCCTTAAAGTTAGGTTTTAATTCGACGCGTCATCATGGTTTTATAATTTATAATATTTATTTAACCTTCAGTTACACATTATATAACACAAAGTACAAATGGCGGACTTAATACCGTAGGCATTCTCTGTCAGTCAACCGTTTGGCCAAGTAGATAGAACCACTAGGCCATAGAGAGTATTTGTGTGCTTTTGCGTGTGCGTGTGTGTGTGCGTGCGTGCGTGCGTGCGAATATAAATATCTTTGCGAATCGTCGTCGTAACAAATAAGACATCAATTAAAGCTTAAAATTTATTTCTTTCCAACAAAAATCAACAGAAAATATAACTTAAACAATTGTCGCTTTCACATATTCCCTAATTTTAAATCATCGATAGGAACAAGATGTTATCTACTTAAACTTACAATTGCTGGCACATACTTATTATTTACACTGTTTCTGTAATTTTATGCAGCCTTGAAGAAACTGCAGTGGCGTAATATTTTTCTCAATTACGTCGTGTAATTTTTCAGTATACTTTTTATTGAATAAAATCACACTCCTTTTTCTCTTATTACGGTCAAATAAACTTCTCTTTATTACGTAATCTTTGTGTTTTGCCTCTTTGCGTAATAAATCTATAAATTTGAATAAATTTCGCTTCGTGCCGTGCATCCTCTTCTTGATACGACTGTGCCAAGCCTCGACAGAGTTGTTCGTTCTGTGTCTATCACTAGAACAACTTATATCAGCCTGTAATGATTTTGACAGCCATTCTTTGACAAAATAATGTTCAAAATTTTCGATTTCTGAACATTTTTCAGAATTGGAATTCACGATATCATTCCAACCAGCAGAAATCAAATCTTTTGGCAAAAGTGGCAAATTGGAAGTTAAGCGAGCTAATTTCCTTCCCTCCATTTTATCACAAAGATTGAGCTGCTTTGCTTTTCTCCATATAGCTCTTTGGAAATGAAAAAAACAACCTGTTATTTCACATTCTGGGAAGACCATTCTCATAGCGTTAATCTGTGCCTTCTCGTAATCGCACTTGAATTTATTAATTACTATGTTAAATTTATCTCTTAGTGTAGAAAAGACACGTAAATATGTTTCAGTGCTTTTGTCCGGGAGAAGAGCGTATACCACTGGTACTACGCAAGTATGTTCATTGGTGCTCTCTATATCCATGTGAATACTGTACAGTTGATAGAAGGGAGAAGGCACAACGTCAAAAGTACCATCACCAAAGAAGGTTGTTTTGCTTGAAACGAGGGCATTTTTCATAGTCTTCAAAGAAAGTTCGGTACTAAAAATGAGTAACTTATTTGTGTCTCCATCTTCACTAATCAAAAATTTATCTTTCAGAATATCTGGTATTTCTACATCTGACAGGTTGTTGAATTTTGTCGATGTAACATTAAGTACATTATTGCGAGCCCTATACATTGACCGCTTTAGTGAGTCAAACGTAGGCACGTGTGTTGTGTTGGAATCGGAATCACTGTCGTCATCCGCCTCATGTAATGCACTAAAACACTCCTCATATATCTTACGCACAGGAGAGTAGCGAGTGCATACATTACTTTTAAAATCTTGTTTCGCTTGGTGTATTGCGTTTTTAGACGTACTCGCCTCGCAAAGATGCGTACTCTCTCTTATAACCCTCGTCCCTTCACTATTTATCGTTATTGACGCCGCACATTCGTCTCGGTTCACGCATCTCCACAGAGTGGTGCCGTTAATGTTTGAACCATTTCTATTATACCTGTGCAATCCAACTAGCACTGTGTCTTTTCCTTTTTGATTTTTACTAAACGTTATTTCCTCCATATTACGCCGCGGATATTAAACCCAAACGAGATCGACTGGATGACAGGAAATGTGGTGACATTTCAACTTCATTTATTTTATTATTAATCATTAATAGCCTCTTCAGCCAGTATCTATCGGAATTGATTAAAACCTTCCTGTTGTATGTAGTTGTGTACAGTTTGCAGAAAAATGCATAAGCATATATATTAATATTTCATACTAGCAGCCCGTCCCGGCTTCGCACGGGAATTGAAAGAAAACGGTAATATTAACAAAAATTACAAATTTTAGCACACTGATACACCAATCTGGATACACCAAAAATGAGGAATCAATGCGGGGTCTCCATACAACGACTCGCTTTATTTACTACACCAGTAGGGTTCCGAAGCCGTTAGGTACTATACTACTAAGAAATGCACTACTAATGAAAATTGTGACTTAGAGACTTGTACACATTCACTATAATGGTCTTTATATCATCTGGACATTATGACTCCTTGGGCATTTTGACATTTTTGCATATTAACAAATGGTCTTCATATCATCTGGACATTATGACTCCTTGAATATTCTGACTCTTGTACGTATTGACCAAAAGTCTTTATATCATATGGACATTATGAGTCCTTGGACCATCTGACCCTTGGACATATTGCCTTATAGACTTTTTGACGTATGGACATTATGGCTCCTTGGACATTATGGCCCTTGGACGTATTGAGCTATAGAGTTTTTAACGTCTGGGCATTATGACCCCTTGGACATTCTGCCCTTTGGCCCAACATACCCCGGAGGGGATATCGCAAAGGCATTTTGGGAAATTCCTCTGAATAAAGAAGATCAAGAGAAAACAGCCTTCTACGTACCCGGCCGAGGCATGTTCAAGTTCGTAGTTATGCCATTTGGCTTAACCAATGCTCCAGCTACCCAACAACGCTTAATGGACCAACTCTTTACACCAGAATTTGATAACAAAGTCTTCTGTTACCTCGATGATATTATAATCATAAGCGAAACCTTCGAAGAACACATAGCTTTATTACTAAAAGTCCTTGAAAAACTAACTTACGCTAATCTTACCATTAATTTCAAGAAAAGTCATTTCTTCAGACCAGAACTAAAATATCTAGGTTTCATCGTAGATGAACATGGTCTGCGGGCAGATCCTAACAAAACTAACGCAATCCTCGACTTCCCTACACCAACCTGTCGTAAAGAAATGAGGAAATTCATAGGTACTTGCAGCTGGTTCCGCAGATTTATACCACACTTTAGCACCATAGCAGCACCACTAAATAAACTCACTGCTTCAGGTAAAAACGCTCCAAAATTCCATTGGAACCCTGAAGCTGACAAAGCCTTCAATAAACTAAAAGAAGCTCTCATAACTACACCTGTCTTGGCCTGCCCCGATTTTAAATTACCTTTTTCAGTACATTGCGATGCCTCTAACTTTGGTGTTGGTGCTATGTTAACACAAACCAACGATAACAAAGAAGTGGTAATCGCCTACATGAGTAAATCACTAAATAAAAACGAACAAAATTACTCCACCACTGAAAGAGAAACACTAGCAGTACTAACAGCCCTTGAACACTGGCGCTGCTACCTTGATAATGGAAGCCCCTTTACAGTCTACACAGATCATGCTGCATTGAAATGGTTCTTAAATCTCTCCAACCCCACAGGACGTCTTGCTCGATGGACAGTTCGCCTTTCTTGCTTCAACTTTACACTAAAACATAAAAAAGGAAAGGACAACGTCGTTCCGGACCTACTCTCCCGTTCTAAAAATCCTACTTCAGACACATTTCCTATTGCCCCCATCAATACTGACAACTCATCACTTAACCCAATACAAGAACAATATAATAAAATATTTCTTGGTTGCCGCAACACACCCGATAGCTACCCAAACTACACAATCCATAATAATAAACTATTCCGCTATACAAGCTGTCCTACTACATTATCTGATGACTTTGCCTGGAAGGAAGTACCCAGTTCTGAACTCAGGGACAACCTTATCAAACGCAATCATGCTTCACCACGCGAACCTCACTTAGGAATCTTTAAAACATACAAAAAACTATCTTTACACTACTACTGGCCAGGCATGTTCAAAGATATAGCTAAAATAATTGCTAACTGTGAAACATGCTCAGCATACAAACACTCCAATCACGCACCTTACGGCCCGATGGGCAAACCAAAAATTTGCTCAAGACCATTCCAATGTATTTCTTTAGATTTAATAGGACCGTTGCCACCTTCTCGAAAACGGAACCAATATATTTTCGTTGTCACATGTTGTTTCTCAAAATACTGCTTAATATTTTCTTTAAAACGTGCAACAACATTTAACATCATTACTAATCTTGAAAACCACGTATTTTTAGTTCATGGTATTCCTCAAACCATCATAATGGACAATGGTCCCCAATTTCAATCTCGAGAATTCAAAAGGCTCTTACATAATTACCAGGTACCTTTTATATCCTTCTCCCCACACTACTGCCCTCAGGTTAATCCCACCGAACGCTACAACAAAACTAAGGTCGGCGACGATCATAGAACCTGGGACGTTCACCTCTCCAAAATACAACATTCAATGAACAGCACAGTGAGCTCAGTGACTGGTTATACTCCTTCATTTCTTGTCTTCGCCCGTGAAATAATTCCCTGTGGGTCACTTTACACTACAGCAGATAACATAGATGAACTAACTTTCTTACCACGAGACATCTATGCTAATAACATTGGCCTTCTTGCCAATCATTTCGACAAAGTTCAGGTCGCTCTCTACAACGCACACACCAAAAACTCTGAGCGGTATAACCTTCGCCGTTCTATAAAAGAATTACAAGTTGGCGAGACGGTATGGCGTAAAAACTATACCCAAAGTAACGCTGAACGTTACTATTCCGCTAAACTCGCCCCTAAATACATAAAATGTAGAGTCATACAGAAACTCTCACCTTTAGTGTATATATTAGAAGATACCGACGGCATTAGAGCTAAATGGCATATTAAGGACATTAAATAACAATGTCTTTATTTTTTTTTTCTCTAAAAAGTACATTGCATAATTTATCTTTGTATTCCTTTTTTTTTTGTTTTTATTTTTCTGTACATATTATATATAACATTGTGAGTACACGTCACAATAATTTATATCAGCTGACTATTCGAGTTCTTCAGCTAGATATTTTCACCTTCTTTATCCATCATCTCTCGTAGTAACGAGGAACCTGAAATGGACAATAATTGTAAATATTTACTAAACTTACCTAACGTGGGTTATCTACAATAACCACATCCTTATCTTAACACGAGTTATCTAAAATAACTCACTTCTTCTCAATTATGAGTTATCTACAATAACTCATATCTACACCTCTCTCACACTCTTCTACACTGTACTACATACATGTGGGACTCTAGATGGAGCGGTTGACTACTCTATAAAAAAGCCTCAGCGTCGTATAAGGGTCTTAAACAGGAGCGGGTGACGACTCCTTAAATAAGCCATCGTTAATGCCAGCTGCCACAGCAGTCGAACCGTCGGTGAAGGAGTGGAAGCCATGGAATGTGAGCTCCACTTCTATGTATGTAAATTGATGGTTATTCTGATGTATGAAAGAGATGTATGAAATGATGCACGACTGTTCCTAACCACCAAATTCTAGTTTCACACAAAAAAAAAATTGAATAGCAATTTTTTTTTTTCATGGGGTCACGGGGAAATATAATGGTATACTTACTTACTGTAATTACTTTTTAGCAGATTCGTTTTATATTTTTCCTTAAGTTATATATTTAGTTTGTAAATATAGAAATATATATAATAGAATATATAATATATTGGAACTCCTTACTGCAATACTCAATTTACTCAATACTGGCCGATGTGTCATAAAAAAAAGAAATGACATGTCAAGATTTTTGGACAACGTCAATGAGGAGCGGAAGAAAAAGGTCCGCTGAGGAGAGATGTGAGGATTCTGAAGAGAAAAAAAAAGATCGGGAGAGAACGCTGGAGGACGGCTGACCGATCCGGGAAAAGCCGCCGGCCCTCCCCGGCGACGACGTCCTGGCTCTACCTGAGGCGCCCTGCTCTGCTCGGCGCTCTTCACGGCTGCGGCCGTGCGCTACAACCCTCGCGGTGGTTCCTACCGCTGTGAGCGGCCTCCCTGCCGCTAACTTAGCGGTTGTTGGTGGCTGCCTCCAACACTACCGCGGCTGTGAGCCGCGGTCTCCTACGGCGTCAACTGCGGCCGAGGGCCGCTAGCTCCAAACGTCTAAAATTTATCATTTTCCCTACAGTGCTATAGTGACTTTAAGTGCCTTTCTCGTTTTGTAAATTAAAATTAAAGTTTTTTAAGTGTTAGTTAATAGTTTTCTTCCACTTCAGCACCCTATTGAACTGCGAGCGACGGACCCCCTTCAGGGAATCGGCGCTTCGCGACAACTGGGGCTAAAACAAATGAGGCCTCATCAAGCCTCTACAAGATGCTGAAAGGAAAAGAGAACAGATTTAGCCAAGTGGTTATGGTTAACGTGTTAACCATAACCACTTGGCTAAATCTGTGTGGTTTACTTGACCTTCGCAGACGCTGCACCTCGCTGTCAAAAGGTCAAGCCTTCAGAGCAAGAGTCGATTTGGCAGGACGGACCATTTTGACCAGTTTTATGGTGTTACCTCATATATATCGAATCGACAAACGGATCGGACATGTTTTTAGTTTATTTTATACAATTTTCAATTGAAGGGTTTTTTACAAAAACTACATAACTAGCATTTTTTGTGATTTTTGAACACTGGATTCCTTATTAAAAATGGAATAACGCAATGTATGCCATATTCACAAAAACAACCAATCTCACAAGTTATAGCCTTTTAAAAAACGACTACTTTTGCAAAAACTACTTAACTTTTTAATATTTTCACAAAAACATTGTAAGTGAACGCAGTTTAGCAGTTTTTGTAAAAATAAAACACGTCTTTCATAGCTGTCAAACATTGTCTAAGATGTCGAATACCGCGCAAAGTGATTCTGAAATTTATAATGGGAATAAAAGGCGAAAACGGAAGGAAAAGAAAGAAAATATTATTAAAAGTAAGAAGGCTAGAGGCCTGGAACATATAAATCATATTATAAGCAGAAAACAACTTACTTATGTTGTGAGTCGCAGCGACCACCCGACAACCTGCATAAATAGCGCGCGCGCACCGCGCCACGGGTATTTTGTTCGTTGTCTCTCGAGCTGTAAGGTTGTTGGTGGTCGGTGCGATTTGCAGTAAGTCCTTTACTTGTAATTTCAAAGTGATTCATAATGTGTTTGATGATATGTGATTTAAATTAATGGCTGTTTGTGAATTATTGTATTTTAGAGGTTATTTGATTATTTTTGAAGTAAATAATTTAAGTTTGTAAAAGTTGTTCTTTTTCTTATTTTATTCCTGCTTCTGATGCTAAAATCAGAAGTGGGATTCGTAATTCATTGCCCACACGTGATAAAAAGCCGAAAAACAGCCGTTAATTTAAACCATGCCGCGACCGTCTCGTTCGCGTAGCAGAACAAAGGAGTCGCACCGCCGAGAGGCTAGGCAATCTCGTAACAGAAGCAAATCGCGCCGATCCCATCATACACCTCGCTCGCGATACCATCGTCGTACCCACAAATCAGGGTCTCGGGCTCGCGAAGGTTCCGTTAAGAACGCGTAAGGCTCTATAGTGGCGCGATTAAACGCTATCGAGGGTAGTATCAATAGTGGTCGGAGTGGCGTACACTCACCGTCACGACCTCCTTCTCACAGCACCGCCAAGTACGCCGCAAAAAGAAGAGGAGTCCTTGGTTACAAACGTTGCAGAGCGCCTGCTGGCAGCCATAAATTGTGTCCCGGTGAGATCAAACCAATATTTTGTATCTGATCTTGATTCCAGTGTTCATGACATCGATACGTGGCTTAGTGAAGTGGATAAAGCGCGAAGTGTAAGCCGTTGGGACGATATGCAGTGTCTTGCTCGCGTTGGAAACTGTCTAAAAGGCGAAGCTCGCACCTGGCTGAGCCAATGAACAAGTACCCTCCGTACTTGGTCTGCGTTCAAGTTAGAACTCAAGGCATTGTGCCCACGTAATATAGACGTCGCGAACATTCTATATGATGTGATGTGTGCAGAATCTGACAAATACTCCACTTATGCGGAGTACGCGCGTAAATCTCTTTAAAGGCTCAGAATAGTGACTGGGCTCAGTAACGAATTACTAACAAGTATCATTATAAGAGGCATTAATGATCCTCAAATTCGCGCTATTGCCATGAATTCTAAAATGACGCCTGACAATTGTGGAGTTTTTGTCAAATTTTGTTAAACCGAATTTGAATCACACAAAAAGAATAGTTCCTTATGCTAATAGTCAATTTAATTATTATTATCCTTACAACGAACGAAATTTTGATTCAAGAAGCTCAAAAGTTAATGCTATCAGTCTAGTCAGTTTGGGCATAAAAGTGTCGATTGTCCGAAGCGTTCGCGGACACAATATAGCGATAAAAACTTGTCATCGTCGGGACCGCAAATAAAAAGTTGTGCCTTTTGTAAAAAAGTAGGTCATTTAGAAACTGATTGTTTTGCTAAAGAACGTTCGAATACTACAGGTGTTAATTTTTGTCGTGAAATTATGAACCTTAAAAACGGTGACGTAATAACAGGTGTTATTTCTGGAATTCCTGTCGATGTTTTGATAGATAGCGGATCTTGTATTTCGTTATTGTCTTTCGATTTATTAAAACACTTTCCTTGTAAATTAAAACCTACGCACCTATTGTTGCGTGGATTAGGCGGCATGGAAGTACAAAGTAAATTCTTCGTTACGTTGCATATTGAATTATGCAACTTTAGAAGTTGACTTTTTTATTGCGGACGGTAAATATTTAAATTTCCCAATGATTATAGGTACCGATGTTTTAAACAGAAAAGGTGTAACTTATGTTCGAACTGGTGATTCGCAGCGTGTTGTTCATAGCGATTCTATAGTGCGTGACGTAATGCAAGCAAGTTCTTGTTCATTATTAGATAAATTAAGTACCCCAGTTACAGGTGATTACAAAGAACAATTATTAGGTGTTCTCTCAAAATATGAGAATATTGAGAAATACTTCCTGAGTGGTACGGCAACCACAACCGTTAACGATAGTGAAATGGAAATTAATCTAACGACTAATATTCTCGTCTATTATCGACCCTTTAAGTTATCCTACGACGAGAAATTACGAGTACGTGCAATCGTAAAGGATTAATCTTTAACTTATTAACTCGATAAATTTTCGGAAGTGTACTTTTCTCAGCACTAAGATATAGTACTTGGGGCGCGTTATTAGTCAGGGTCAGGTTAGACCGAGCGCATATAAAATTGAAGCTCTGGTTAAGTCCCCACAGTCTAGCACAGTAAAACAAGTCCGCCAATTCCTCGGCCTGGCCGGCTATTTTCGTAGGTACATCTCTAATTACGCACTGAAAACTGCTTGCATTGCGTGGCTGACTAAAAAGACCGTAACGTTTCACTGGACTGAGGAACACGAAAACGCATTCGTAGACGTAGGTGTAAAATTGGGCTTCATTTCCCATCTCAGTGCGGCCACGACTGTGAGTGGCGTGCGTTTAGCACTTTGAGGATGTAAGTAATCGTGGTGTGCTTGCCGGAAAGGGGCAATGTGATGTGTGATGGTGCCTGCCGGATGGATATGCCCTATTGGTGTCTACCGGATGGAGGTTACCCGTGTTTGTGTTCTAGAGTATTGTATACTGCGCGATCTTGAAACCTTTATTGTGGCTTAATGCGTTTTTTTTTTGAACCTTTAGTACCTACTTGGTATATAGTAATGATATCATGGTTGAGCGGGTGAAATTTTGTGGTTAAGCGGCATTCATAATGCCTTTTTAAATAGGTAGTCTGAATATTGAAGTTGTAGATTTTCTTTCTGATTATCGTGTATCCGTGACTCGCTAGAAATCGCTTTGTATCTTGCCAATCTTCGATTATTTTGTTGCGATTCTTAGGAGACACGTTTCCTTATGTTTTAGTAACAGTAAACTTGTTATTATTTTGGCAATTGAAACGTAATATTACGATAGTGTGTGTTTAATGAATCACGGAGATAGGTAATAACGTCGAGATTGAAAAGATTGAAAATTGAAAATGCGTTGAACTTGTTGCGATTGACAAAAGAGCTGGATTTTACTGTTGAACTGTTTGCAGTTGTCAAACAATTTTAATACTTTGTTGTTGTGAATTATGAAGTACAATGCAATGCTCTTATTGGTTTGATATACGCCATAACCGGATGGAGGTTATGAGTGTAAGTTGATATAACCGAATAGAGGTTATGAGTGTGAGGTGATGTAACCTAGTGGAGGTTACATTACGTTTTGTGACGGGATGGACGTCACTGCAGAAGAGCTTTGCATTGTTTGCTAATTAATTGGGTTATTCTAGCAGCTTATGCTTGCTTTGTTGTTTATTGTTACATTCAAAGTAAATTTCATTGCTTAATGTGCGGTTTTCTTATCGAAAGTATTGTGGTTCGTACAATGCGCTGATGTATCTCGGACTGACGGTCGATAGTAGCTCGGTATTAATTGAATTGGCATTGTAACTGACGGAACGGACTCGCGAATAAAGATTTTGTTGTGACTAAGCCAGGGTTATACCCAAGCCCATAGACTCGGTACTAAGTAACTGTCCAGTGATTAATTAATTCTATCGTGTTTTGTGAGTAACGCTTCTTTTCGTATGAGTATCGTAAAGCTATGAAATGTCATGGATGACGTTCTGTAAGAAGATAAGGACTGTTTTGCTAAAAATAGGACTCGAGGTCAAAAAGGACAGGGCGAAAAGGATTCTGTTCAGAGGGTGAATCTGTGCAACGAGCTCACGGCGGAAACTCTTTGAATGTGAGTTTAATGTTTTGCTTGTGTTTCAGAAGATAGTTACTGGCTTTGCGTAACTGTGTGTGCGAGTATGCAGGTCTATATGTGAGCTATCCGATGCGCACGCACTGCGACTGAGCGACCTGCCTCGCAGACGTGTCTCTGACGCGTGGACGCCCTGCCTCGTGACGTGTCTCTGACGCGTGGAGGCCCTGCCTCTTGACGTGTCTCTGACGCGTGGAGGCCCTGCCTCGTGGACGCTTTTAGCGTGATAAAGCTCTCGGGGCCCTAGCTCCGTAGGAAGGGGCCCTCACCCCATAGACGCGTTCCTAACGTGTGTAGTAAATCGTTAGGGCATAAGTCAGGTAGGACGAGCGAGTGGTGGCCCGAGAGTTGCGCAGCATTTTTCGAAAGTAAGTTACTCTCAAAAGTTTTTAATGTTATCAATGTTTCAGTTGAACGTTTGGTTCTTGCGTGCGTATGAGCGCGAGAGGGGCGTTTGGTTTGCTGTTCAACAATGGAGAACTGCGAGAACCAATGGCCGCCCTTCAAGACCAGCAACCTAGTGTTCCTGGCTTGGCAGACGTATCTGTTAGATGCGTATCAGGTGTTATCCTGGGAGACGTGTCTTGTGTACACGTATCAGGCGTTGTCCTGGCAGACGTATCTGTTAGATGCGTATCAGGTGTTATCCTGGGAGACGTGTCTTGTGTACACGTATCAGGCGTTGTCCTGGCAGACGTATCTGTTAGATGCGTATCAGGTGTTGTCCTGGGAGACGTGTCTTGTGTACACGTATCAGGCGTTGTCCTGGCAGACGTATCTTTCAGATGCGTATCAGGTGTTGTCCTGGCAGGCGTTGTCCTGGTTTTTGTAACGGGTTTAAAACCTGTAGAGCTCGTATACGAGCTCGATTATGAGCATGTTAGAGATGTCAGTTTGAAGACGTGTGAATTCATCTGAAAGCGAAGTGAATTATCTCATGTTGTGAAAGTGTGACTTTGTTTGAGGGCCTTGAATGTGAGATGAATGACAGAATAGGCAACAGTGTCTGTTGATTTGATTAATTAACTGTCTATTTTCATTTAAGGTTGCGACGAAAACATCTCCGATGATGCTGATGAGCTCTCAGGTGTTTCCGCTGGCCCTCGGTGACTCGGATGACAGTTGCGATAAGGACGCCCCTGTCGCGACAGCTCAAGTTGGAGGAGAAGACATCTTGGGTGCAGCCGAGGACGGTGCACATTCAGGAGTGGCCGTATAAGCAGAAAACAACTTACTTATGTTGTGAGTCGCAGCGACCACCCGACAACCTGCATAAATAGCGCGCGCGCACCGCGCCACGGGTATTTTGTTCGTTGTCTCTCGAGCTGTAAGGTTGTTGGTGGTCGGTGCGATTTGCAGTAAGTCCTTTACTTGTAATTTCAAAGTGATTCATAATGTGTTTGATGATATGTGATTTAAATTAATGGCTGTTTGTGAATTATTGTATTTTAGAGGTTATTTGATTATTTTTGAAGTAAATAATTTAAGTTTGTAAAAGTTGTTCTTTTTTTTATTTTATTCCTGCTTCTGATGCTAAAAATATGAACAAACTCGTTCCCTCTCGAAAAACTGGTCCTGATTGCCGGTATGTTTCTAAGTATTTTGGTATTGTTTTGGACACATTTTATTATTATTGTAGCATTTATTCATAAAACCATAACAAAACGTTTTTTCTTCTTGACAGTTGCAAGAGATTCAGGTGTTATACAAAAATTGACGCTAGACAAAGGGAAGCGATATTAATGAATTTCAATGATATTGGGGATAAAAATGGACAGGATGCATACTTAATGGGATTGATGTCAGCTTCTCCAACAGCAAGGCACACAGTAAACAACCCACAAAGGTTTAGATTGTCTTCTTTTAGTTACAAAATCCGCATAGGACTTGATGAGACTATTGTGTGCCTGACAGCATTCTGTAATTTACATGGTGTAACTTTTGGGCGTATACGACGATTACAAGAACTTATGGCAACCAACATCCCATCTCCAAGAGATCAGCGAGGTAAGCACACAGAAAATCGAGCTAAAAAGACTCCAGAATGTATTTTAAATCTGATACGCTGTCATATTTCTTCATTTCCTGCCAGACAATCTCATTATTCACTCCGTGATAATCCAAACTATTTTTATTTGGATGAGGAACTATCAGTCACAAAAATGCATAAGCTGTTCCTGTCCATGTACCATATAAATATCAGTTTTATGGTGTACTGGTCTATTTTCAAGAAAGAATTCAAGCTAAAATTTGGTCTGCCTCGAACAGATACCTGTGCTGTTTGTGATTCATATAACTTAAAGATAAAATGTGCTGCTTTACCTGAAACTGTTAGAATTTTGCAAACTGAACATAAATTACATTTATGTAAGGCTGAAAAATTTCATGAGATAAAGAGACAACAAAAAGAAAGAGCACAGCAAGGAAAATGTATATGCCTCAGTTTTGACTACATGCAAAACTTACCCTTACCACATATAAGAACAGGAGATGTATTTTATGCAAGACAGCTATGGTACTATGTATTTGGTATACATGATCTAGCTCAAAATAAAGTGCGTATGAATACACCATTCTATTGCTACGCTCCCGGAATGACATGAGTATTGAGACGACAGACATGATGAATTAATCTCGTCCATGAAACCTTTATAATAGGCCAAAGCCTTCTACAAACATCAAGATCCAAGTTCCAAGGTACTATATTTTAATGTAAAATTTAATTAGGTTAAACTTAGCTTACCGCATTTCTTGTACTATTAATGTAAATCAGTGATTTTTCAATATAACTGTGCTCCATACTTTTGTGTTTGATTTCATAGCATGTCTGTGTTCTCGTTTGTGTGTTGAGAGGAGCTGGCGCCCTTATAGATATAAATTTTGTTACCTCTCACACCTCTAAGTTGGCCATCCCACGTCCCGAGGAAGAGCTAGCCTCGCTACCATCTAGGAGCTTTCCATCTGCTCTGGGGTTAATCCGGCCTGGTGGCAAGTGACTACTAGCTACCGTGCCCTCACCCACCAAGAAACTAGGTTACAAGGCTGGCTACTCATTGTACGCAACCAAGCCGCGCACAGCCCTCCCCGCAGCCAGTCGACAGCGTTCTCCAGCTAGGACACACCCTCAAGGATATTACGGAGACCTCTTCAAGGCAGCATGAGGAACGGCTTCTAACACGCCTGTCCACGCCGCGTGAACTGCCTATTTTCAGTGGATACTGTATTGAGTGGCTACATTTTAAAAGTGCATATAATTAAACTTCACATATATATCGATTTACCGATTCCGAAAACCTATGGAGATTTCGTCATGCACTAAGAGGAGACGCCAAGGGGGCAGTTACAGACCTTTTGATAGGCAATACTTCACCATCACACGTAATCGAGGCACTTGAATTAAGGTTCGGTCGGTCGGATATTATTATTCACTACTTATTAAATCAAATAAAAAAGTTGACCCTTTATCTAACAATTATCAGCAAGATATATTATTTCTCTGTGAAAGTAAGCAACTGTGTAGCAACTATAACGGCAATCAATCAGGATGATTATTTATCAAGCCCCGAGTTATTATCTACAATTGCATCTAAGCTGCCAAGCACACTTATTGGAAAATGGATCGACTATGCTTACAATAAGTTAAATGTGAAAATTAATAACTAATTAGTTGATAGCTTCATTCCTCAAGCGCGAGGCTGAAATGATATCTGTGGTGGGAATGACACAGCCACGGTAATACAGAAAACCAGACCCGCAGGCCTATTACGGTTCTCAAAACCATGCGATGACACCTTGAAATCGTTTTGACGTAAAACACATTATGTGGTATTACGATTCGACTGGATTCGTTCACCCATGAAATGTTTCGCGATGGTGTAGAAAATATTTATTATCTGTAAAAACAAGTGAATGGTTTGACTTATTGGCATTTTTATACTGTGCTGCCTGTGACACATTACGATGAGTGATCGATCATTAATGCAGCACAGCAGGCAGGGCAAAAAATACAATTTTATTTCAAAACTTAAAATACTTTGCCAGTAAGTATACGTAAAGTTCTCTATAATTTACTTCATAAGTAGGTACATATATTATATTGCTTGGTGTATGTGATGCTTTACCCATAGGTAATATCTTTTGTTGTAGGTCATCGATAATGGTGCGTCGGTTGGTTTCCGAGGGCCAGTTGTCCCTACTGCTAGATCTCCTTGAAGGAGATAGAGATCTAGCCTTAGGGCGACTTGCGGGCATGCCCATGGGCCATGCCGACAATACGAATAGGTGGGCGGGTATTGCCCAGACATTAAATTGTCTGGGAGAAGGCGCTACCAAAAGTGGCCCGGAATGGAAGACCGTAAGTAACTAATGGTACTAGTGGGTTGGTTTGTGTGTTAAAGGTTCATGTTTTCTTTAAGCTTAACACATAACGCTAAATGCATTGCATGCATGCTTGTTTACTAATGCTAATATTTTGTCTAGTACTGGCATGAACAAAAATACAAGGCGAGGAAGAGGGCAATGGATGTGCGGCAGCATGCCTCAGGCACTGGTGGTGGCCGAGCTAAGAAACCGCTGAAGGAGCTGGAGCTGAGGATAATTAGTCTTATAGGGCAAGTGGCCGTATATGGGAATGCAGAAGTGCGCTTGCCATTTAATGTTGGTATAATTGCATTAGTTCTATAATTTTTTGTGATACTATGCTTAAAAAGTTGTGGTTAACCCAGAGAGACAAAATTTGTGCTTGAAAGAAATCACTATGTGTTTTTTTTTATAGGATCCTCTGCTACCAGCAACCTCTGTGGATGAGCTCACTTCAGGCACTGCCATGACAACAAGCCAAAAAGATTCTGTCATGGCAGTGCCTGAAGTGCTGCTAGATGGACAAGGTTATACAAACAGCTCAAGTGCCCCACCTCAGTATAGTCTGGCACCAGAACCAACTGAGGAATTTGGTAAGTAGGTGGTACATCATTTTTAAACTATAAATTGTAATTAGATTTTACTGGAAAATTATGTTATATTGAATATCATAGACATAGCTTGCACCCGTAAAAGCCATACAAAAGCTGAACCCCCATTTCACCTCTTGTGAGAAAACCTCTTGATATTCAAAAGCTCCTTTCTTAGTAGACAACATTATTTTGTCATAGAGAACACACCCTCCAAATTTCATGTCTCTAGGACCAGCACAACATGATAACACAATGATTGGGTTTTGCAATCAAGTCCGTCTATAAATTATATTTACTTTCACCTATGTTAGTGCAAAAAGTACTGAAGTTGAATGCCCTGGAGTGTTGTTTTGAACAATCAAATGTGACTCAAACAATCCAAGTTCATAATGTTTAATATCTTTGTATATTGTAATTAATACTTAGTTAATTTAAGTATAAATTTCTCCAGCAGGTCCAAGTGGCAGCTCCCCTACTGCTCGGCGAGGAGGTCAACGCCGTAGACGTAGATGTAAGTAGTGTTTTAACAATAGATTATGATGACTTATTTCTTTAAACATAAATGTACTTAGTGAGTGACTTTTGCTATGTCGTGCAACCTAAACTCCACTTTGACATAGTAGACAAAATCCACTTAATTTTAGCCCCTTCCCATTAAGTAGCATGGTCTCTATTTATCCAATGTAATATAATATGGTTTTGCACATTTTTTTTTTCATGTTTGATCCCTTTTGTTAATAGTTAATGATTGTATTGCAGATGCGCGAGCAGTTGCTGCTGCACAACCACAATGGGCCCAGGCTTTTGAGGAGAGACGCTTGGATGTGGATATGCAAACATCTGCTGCAATTGTTAGCATTGCAGAGTCACTTACAGAAATACGTACTTTGTTGGCAGAAGTTGTCAGAGTAAGAATGTAATAATAAATAAAAATAAAATTAATAAAAAAGCTTTATTTGTTTCATTTTTAGGGTTAGTAATAATGATATATATTTTTTGTTAGTAATTTTATTGTTGTACAATATCCCATAATGTTCCAACTTGGTTAAAAGCCTCCTAGATTTGCTTGAGCCTCTGTCCATACCTTTCTTCATCCAATTTCTGTCCCCAACAGATATAATATCATCAGACCTATCTTTTTCTCAGCCTTCCAACATTTCTTTTCCCCTCAGGTCCCTGGGTCCACCGGGTACTTAATAAGGTCCATTTTTATCAGTTTGTCAAGACTTGTTTTGTTACAGTTCATAAATAAATATTTGATTAATTGTAAATGTCAAGTCCACCTAGTTTTTACTCTACAAATGATATGTAAGCAAAGCTTTCTAAGCTTTTTCCAAAATTATTAAAACAGTCAAATGAAGTTACAAGCTTCTAGACAATATTTAAAACAAAGGCACTTTCCACCGTTAGTCCTTCTCTATGCATACATAATTAACTTCTCGCCTATATCCCGTATGGGGTAGGCAGAACACCAGAGGTTATAAGTGCATCTGATGTCATGTTTGACTCTGAGGTATTATAATAATGGATAGAGACTATTGCAGTGACAGGGAGTCAGCCTATAATTGCTTAGATTTTAATAGAGTTTTCATGATTCAAGAGTAAAGCACAATTACACAATTTTTGTTTATTAGTTTCTTTAAATTTATCAAGTGGTAAGTCTTGAATATTTGTAGGAATCTTATTATAAAAACATATACATTGACCCATAAATGAGTTAGTGACTTTATGAAGTCTACTATCATAACTGGCTAGTTAATAGGTATTTATTTCTAGTATTAACATTATATAAGTCACATTCGACGGTACATGTTTAAATTCTTTTTTACAAACATAAGATTTTGAAAGATACATATATTGAGATGCAAATGTAAGAATATTTATTTCACAGTTTATTAATAACTATTGAACTTTAAGGAGTGGAATTTCAAAGAAAATTGTTTCATTATGAACTTGTGTTATGGAAACTAGATAACAGACAATTAAACTCATACATATAAATATTAGAAAAGACTTGACTCATGAGCAAAAACATTCTATTCAAACCCAACCTCCAGTTTATAATTTTGTGTTATTACTACAAGAGCTAAATGTAAAATAAATAAAAACTCTTCTTATATATTAACTTCGGCTTAGCCACAGTCTTTGCACAAGGGCTTCTCGCCCTCTTGGGTTCTCTTCATGTGCATTTGTATTAATTTGCCCAGCACTGAGGGCCGTCTGCTCCTCCTCATTCAATTGAGGAACCTCCAATCCTGCAGCATTTGCCATGTTATGCAACACAACACATGCATTCACTATTTTCCCAGCTTTTATAGGAGAATAGTGAAGTGTTCGGTGACGGAGGAGACATCTCCATCTGGACTTTAAAACACCGATGCACCTCTCTACAACATTTCTAGCTCTGCAGTGCATCCTGGTATAGTACTCCTCAGGTGAGCCTGGGGCTGCGCCGAGCAAAGGAGTCATCAGGTATTCCCTCTGGGCATACCCAGAATCACCTGTAACATATTTGCATTCTACTAGAATTTATTTTCACATGGGGGGGAGGCCTATGCCAAGAGGCACAAAGAAGTTCGACATATTTTTTAAGAAACAGGTTAACTTATTTTTTATTGCAATGTAACTTAAAAATATCTGTCCTTCTGAGTAAAGGGCTTTTATATTTATTATTATAACATTACATTAATAAGTTTTAAGGAAACTCATTAGTGCATGCCAAATAAAGAATATAAAGTTTTACATTGTTACACTTACCAAGCAGCCAACATGCTTCGCCTAGCTCATTGATCCGTTGCAGGTAACCTTGGACAGGACACCCATTCCATATATGCGAGTCATGGCTCGATCCCCCAAAAGATGCATCAACATGCATTATACCCAAATCAGCATCACAAATCTAAAACAAACTTTATTTTAGAATACCTTAAAAGTTAATAAGCCTCTATAGATTTAAGAGCTATTTCACAACTCACAAGTAATACATTCAAAGAATGATAACTTTTTCTATTAAAATAAGCTTCCTCTGAGTTTGCTGGTTTTGTAATAGCAACATGGGTGCCATCAATACAACCCAAAACACCCGGTATCTGATGAACTTGCATGAATCTATAAAAAATATAAACTAATATTTAAAACATTATTGCCAGGATCAATTGAAAGTTCACTATCACTGGGTCAGTGTATCAACATTTATCATAGCTATAAGTAAACTTAATTTATAAGATTAGTGTGAGTTAAGTCTACCAATAATAACATCAAATACGAACCTCCTCATTAAGGTCATCCTCTCATGCTGAGTGTGTGGAAATTTAATGTGCCGCATGAGGATTTCCACATTATTTAGCGCCTCTACCACATCTGCAAGGCACTGGCTCACAGCAGGCTATGAAAGACCTAGTTGGAAGTCCCTGCCAACTATCCTCTGGTAACTCCCACATGCCAGAAAGGCTACTGAAGCAAAAATCTGAAAAGAAAAATTAAGATGAAGACAACACATTGAACTATTCAGTCTCTATTTAAACTTTATTCCACTCACGGAAAGTTCTGCAGGAATCGCGTGACTTCTTGTCTTTTGAGGTAGAAGTGGCTTAAGTTCTTCGCAAAGCTGCCGGAAAAGAGGTTTCGTCAATCTGTAATTGGCGACGAACTCGTGTGATGGCAATGAAAAAGGGTCACTGGCATCACGCACCATCCTCCTTTTAATTTTGAGGTCCGCCTTCAGCCTCTCCTCCTCGGCGAAATCTCTTAGATAGGCTCTTGCCATGTCAAAATAAAATCCCCCGACAAAATAATAGTACATAAAGTATTTATTTATGAAACCACACAAAAAGGAAATGCAAATTGAAATCAACAAACAAACATATCATAAAGATGGGTGCGAGCTCACCTTTTTCAATTCACGTTTTTAAGTCATAGATGATATAATTCTAATTGTCATGGCAAACGGTTATGCCTCTTGCATGCAAATGTATAGGGAATTCGTTCATTCATTGTATCATAGAGATCTTGCCATCTCCATGACGTCATCGGCGAACGGTAATAGCAATGGAAGAGATTGATGACAAGCTAATGTCAATTTTTTTTATCATATCATGTTATGAAAGAACCGTAATAGGCCTGCCGGTTGCCTATGCACGGAAACGCGCAGTTGAACCTCGCTATACTCGACAAGTGCTGACTACCACGAGTGACAGTAACGGTCTATGTAATTTTTGCAAGAAATCTCCACACAGCCTAGTTACATGTCGATTATTTAAGCGGGCTATGAGGAAAGACAAAAACTTATGCTATTGCTGCCTAGATAAACACGATCGAAATGAATGCCCAGCACTGGTGTGTGACATTGACAATTGTGGGCTTCATCATCACTATTTGCTACATTACAACAAACCGACAGAAAGCCGCACGTCAGCCCATATCACTTCACAATCTGCTGAATATCAGCAGCCATCAGGAGCCACCGCAGGGGCCGCGCCCATTCGCCGCCCCTAGCAGCCGATGCCGCCGACGCCACCGCGCCGTCCACGCCCGGCCCGCCACCCACGTCAGTTCGCGCCACCGTTGTTCATGGTCCGACACCGGCGCATGTGGCGGCGGCGGCCCGGGCGCCGCACGGTGCCATCGCCGCGCCTACGCCGCAAGTATTACTTAAAGTGGTAAAAGTAGACGTCAGTGGTCCCCTCGGTTCTGGGAGTACTTTTGCATTATTAGGGTGCGTACAAATTGCAAGTACTTAATGCAACTAGTAATGTAACCTGCAAAAAAAGTTCCCATGATTTGGACGCCTCTCGAGCGCAAACTGAGCAGTTGGCCTGCTCTAAGCTATCCGTACATTTTCTGACTTTTGAAGAACATCAAAAATACTCGATACTCAATGTGGACGGGCGTTCGTGCGCCTGTTCTAATGGGGAAGAAAACTGCCCTTTGTCGCCACTAGCGTCGCTGCGTTCGCTTGACCCAAAGTAAATAACATTGACTGTCAAATAGCATGCAAAATTCATTTCATGTTTACAGTTTTAATTTTAATGTTAAAATGCCGCGTTGTGTAGCGATTGGATGTAATAATAATGGGAACCATTCATTCTCAAAGGATTTAAGGAGAAAAAAGCTGTGGGAATTTGCCACTAAACTCCGTAATTTTAAATCGTCTGCAAACTTCAGACTATGTTTCGAACATTTTAAGGAATCAGACTTTCAAGATATTAGTTCTGCTACAGGTTAATGGAATGTTTGTTAAAATCTATTGTTGTGATAACAAGTTCAGTAGTAGTAGGTTTGACTTTTTATTTTTAGGATTACCTCAAATTCACAGATTTAAAGAAAACAACAGTTTCATCTGTTTCTCCCTGGAACAAACAAAAGATTTTTTCTGCAAAATCAGGGCACAGAGGTATTTTAAACGGACAGTCAGGGAAGAATTATTTCCTTGTACTTCACAGCAAGTTGGTCAACAAGAATCTTTTGAAGATTATTTTCAAGATTTAAACGATGATAATGTGGATATAGTGCCTGACTTTCAAGATGAAATCATAGTTACATCTAGTGATTATAATTTAGAAAAATACAATCATAAAAGTAAAATAAAAAAAATTAAAAACCCCCCGACACAAAAAAAGACCTTAAAAACTAACAAATAATATTTTAAACCTATTCTAATTATTATCGTCCATAGATACACAGACACTTTAAACTTATAACACCCCTCTCGTTTTGCGTCGGGGGTTAAAAACAACACAGCTTCAACACAAACCCCTCATTCGTTCAGACTACTTTCAAGAGATGAATTCCTATCTGATGATAAGTCGGTGTTATTTTATACTGGACTTGAAAGCATGAGAAAATTTCAGTTAGTTTTATCTACACTTTTACCTATGGCATATTTTGATTTAATGGCTGACAATCAGAGGTTATTTTAGTAATTCTATATTGATCATCGTCAGGTCTCTTTTGCTGTGATTTTGGTATGTTTGATTTTATAACTGTCTACAACGATGTGATATCGGGGAAACATATCAAACAAGCTGCACCATTCTGAGCTTCACGACCTTTTGGTCCTCTAGAGTGAGAGTCAAACAAGTAATATAAACTATCAGTTTTCCAGATTGCGACTGATATACCATTACATGTTAAAATACCTCCCTGATCAACGCCAGAACCTGCAAAGAACTCCGCTAAGCCATTCTTTAAATTTGGGAATCCAATGTCCTGATTATTTATGATCAAATGGCCACAAGTCGATGTCGATTCATGGTGAACTTGTATTAAACATGAATGATTTAATACCTCAAAATCGACCTGTAACTCTTGAGCACGTAAGTATTCAACGTTAGCCTCAGCCAAATCTGGTGCCCTTCGATATTGTATACTGTTTGAATACAATCGAGCTTTCCGAGTTGCTTGTAATAATAAAAACTCTTCTCTTTCTGGGGTGTGTTCCTCTGGCTGCGTCAATCTGCGCCTTTTGACTTCGTTTCGAGCATTTTTGCATTTACGCCCAAGACCCATTTTATTGCTATGGATTATTTGTATATGCAGCTATAAAATTATAAATAATAACCTAATACAATCCTGATTTGATTTTTGTCAGCTCTTCCATCAAATCCCAATGTTCTAAACTGGTATACCACCCCATCCCAAAAACACAACACCGCCCTATTGCCTGTTCCATTCCCCCGTAGTCCAGCCAATTAAAACACCCTTCAAAAGAAGATTTAACTTCACTAAAGCCAATTGGGACTTGTTCGCCGACAAGACAGATAAAGCCCTTTTAACACTACAGCCTTGTCACGAAAACTATGACACCTTTGTAGAAATTGTCTCAAAAATATCTCGACAATGCATTCCAAGAGGATGTCGCACATCTTATATCCCAGGCCTCTCTCCAAAATCGGCAAAATTAATGACTGACTATGAACACCTTTATAGCCGCGACCCTTTCTCCAGAGAGACAATGGAAGCAGGAGAGGAGCTCCTTAAATCAATTAATCACAGTAGGCGAGAAAAATAGACTAAAACTGTAACAAGCATCGATTTTACCCACAATAGCAAGAAAGCATGGTCCACAATAAGAAAATTAACAGGAGACCCAAAACCACCATCCGCACCATTTGAAGTAACCGCAAACCAAATAGCTCACCAATTGTTGCTCAATGGTAAACCGAATAAAACAACGCAAAAGATCACTAAACAGTCACAAACACAGAATAACACCACTCAAACTAACATCAGCATACCATTCACGCTTACAGCTATCACAACATCGATAAAGGCTCTAAAATATGGCAAAGCTTCAGGACTTGATGAAATAACTGTCGAGCAAATTAAACACCTAGGTCCTGTTGCAGTTTCCTGGCTGTTAAGCCTTTATAACCATTGCCTCAAAGTGTCGAAAATTCCAAAAATATGGCGTAAGTCTAAAGTGATTGCAATTCCTAAACCAAGCAAACCACTAAACGTTCCAAGTAGTTTCCGCCCAATCTCTCTTCTCTGCCATACATTCAAACTATTTGAAAAGATGTTATTAAGGCGCTTAACTGGCCTTATTGACAACAAACTGATACCAGACCAAGCTGGTTTCAGACCTGGAAAATCATGCTGCAATCAAATCCTCAATCTGACTCAACACATTGAAGATGGGTTCGAGACAAACAAAATAACTGGAGTCGTGTTTGTCGACCTAACAGCTGCATACGACACTGTTAACATCAACCGCCTACTGTGGAAAGTGACAAATATAACGGAAGATCTAAAATTTGTGCAATTGCTCAGGGAAATGCTACACAATCGCCGGTTCCAAGTAAGCCTACTCGAAGACAAAAGCAGATGGCGAAATCAAAAGAATGGTCTCCCACAAGGTAGCGTCTTGGCACCGATATTGTTCAATATCTACACGAACGACCAACCAGCGAGCCCAAACACCAGAAGCTATCTATATGCTGATGATCTTGCACTGGCCACTCAAACAACAACTTTCGAGGAGGCGGAAGCAAATTTGAACTCGGCTTTAGCCAACCTGGGCAATTACTACGACGCAAATGCCCTGAGGCCGAACCCCACTAAGACGCAATGCCAAGCTTTTCACCTTCGCAACCGGCAAGCACACCGAGTACTTAATATCCACTGGCGGGGTGAACAAATTATGCACTGTGAAAACCCTACATATTTAGGAGTAACCCTCGATAGATCACTAACCTACAAAGCACACTGTTTCAAAGTCAATAGAAAAGTATCCGCTCGCAATAACATCCTGCAGCGCCTGACAACTACAGACTGGGGAACCTCACCTACTGTTCTGCGCACTGTTATACGGGGTTTATAGAAACACTTTTTAAAAAAAGATTTATTTATTAAACTAGAAAGAATTACACTTTTATAAAGTAGAAATAGCATTACACTTTTAATTAAAAGGAAATAGAGATGTTACATGGATGGAATCCCGAGCTGAACTGAATTTAGTCTCATACATTTCTAAAAGGTTCAGGAGGATGTTTAGACTAACCTAAGTTAGCAGAATGCTAACTTAACATATCGTCAGGTTTTCTATGAACATATTAAATATATAACAGCCCCCCGTTTAAGAGAAAACTTACCCTTTTTAAAGGTAAGTTTTATAATTACAAAAAGTCAATTAATTCTTATTCGAGGTTGGCTTTCGGATATCTCGATTTGATCTAAATTATTATCGTCAGTCTTTACATTTTTATTTGATTTAAAATATTTAGAATATATCAATACAATTGATAAGCCAAAAATTGAAATAAAAGAAATTATAGAAATAATGGGGAAGCTCGGGTGATACAAAATGGTTTGTGGATCTATTAGATTAACATCATTAGCAATGGCATCTGACTTAGTTTTAAAATACTTTAGTTGATCTAGATTGATATTGTTAATTTTTAAGTTAGGAACTTTATATTGTAGTTTATTAAAATTTGTTAAATTACAACAACTATCATTTACAATGTTAAAGTCGGATAATATAATTGGAACATATAATTTGGGATTTCCTTTTGAAATAAATTTAAAATTCTTAAAATAGGCTATACAGTTTTCAGGGATACTTAGTACACCTGTACCGGATATAATTGTTTCAGATACAATACTATTATTACATTCAATAGAGAGTTTAGATTGCTGTGTTTGGACAAATATAAATTTATTGTTATTTAGCTTATGCCATATGTTTATTTCTCCATATATAAACTTATGTTTACATATATCTGGTATATTCGAAAGAGCTTTGGTAATAATATCTATTTCACATGATGGATTACTAGGTATATTATAAATATCTATAATTTCACAAAGATACATTTTGGGCACAATAATCTTACAAAGGTTTAAATCTTTTAAATAACTATAAGACGTCTTATCTCTATTTAACAGAAGGTATTGTTTGAAAGGTAAAATCATTACATATGAGTTTGGATTATTGGATTTATGCGGAGTAGGCAAAGGGACAGTATTATATAAATCAAAACTCTGGGCATTTACCAGGGGTATTTTAACAACAAATATTAACTTATTATCTAAATAATAACAAACTAGATTAGACATATTCATTAAAATATGTATGTTACTTAATTCTAAATTAATAGGAAAGTCCCTATATTTTGGGATTAACTTTAAATTACTAACAATATCATAATACAATTGTTTAGGGGATAAAATGGAAGGGTGTAAAATGTTATTTTTAGCAAATAGGATTGAATTGAGGATATCTTCTGTCTTGAAAGAAAGGGTCAGAAGATGTGATTGTAAAACGTTTATGACGTAATTAAGTTTAATTTTGAAACTATCAGTTTCAATCATTCTAGTCATGTTATTCAGATTACCAGATATTTCATCTATAACACTATTAATTTTATCTTGGTTCATGTTAATTTCAAATAATGAATTGTTCATGTTGTAAATGGCACTTTGGGAAATAATAATGTTCTTTTTAATTGATTCAGCTAGAGTTTTGTCATTGTTATATAAAACTTGAATCGCGTTATTATAAGCCTGTGCATCATTTTCATCCAGTGTGCCAAAAATATGTTTAAATATAGTACCAATACCAGAAAACCATGCGGACCTCTTATTAGGACTATCGGAAATAAAGTGAGAAATCGACTTATAGTCATGGGAAATATCGTTATATAGAGATTCTAAGGGTTGCAACATATTTTGACATTGAGTATAGTCTATTTCTTCGCTATCTCGACATTGGATTCGGATTGAATTAAAAATGTGTTGAATATCTTCAACGTGGTGTTTAAAAGGTAATATATCTAAAGGAATAACAACATGGAACATATCATTAACAACTTTCACTGTTCCGACAGGATCAAAAAGTATACCAGGGCTTCTGGTGATGAAATTGATGTATTTGTTGTCGTAAGCAGTAGCTAGGGCGCTATACGCCACGACCATTCTGCAATAACAATTAAATAATAATTATATGGCTGTAAATTCTAATCAAAGTTAAATATGTAAAAGAATAAAATAACGTAAAATTAAAAAGAGTATAAGTATATGTTAAAGAAAAATAAAAAATGTATGATTTATTCGTTGATATCATATGCCGGTTTGATTTGATCATAATGATGTTTTACGTGTCGGCGGTTAATGAGGAGTGATAATGTATTATTGCCGTGAACCTCAACTATTTTGTAAGGACCCTTCCAGATCGGAGAGAGCGCCTTACGAAGCCGTAGATGATTTTTCAGGTAAACGTATTCACCGACTTTATATTTGACTACACGGGAATGTCTATCGTAATACGTTTTGGACCTTTCTTTTGAAATATTTATATTTTCTAATGCTTTTTGTTGCGATATTCTCAGGCGATGTTGTAGCATTTTCAAATAGTCTGGATAAGTGATGTCGGAGCGCAGATCAAAGATTGAGTCAGGAAGATAGGGTTTATGACCGAAAATAAGTTCATACGGAGAGAATTTTGTTGTAGTATGTACGGAAGAATTATAAGTTAGCATGGCGGTATATACAAATTTATGCCAGTTGGATTGATTCTCATTGACGTAGGATTTCAAATATTCTTTGAGGGTGGAATGACTTCTTTCTAAAGCTCCTTGAGTTTGAGGATGATAAGGTGAGGACCATATTTGTTTAATCTTCAGAAATTGGCATGTCATCTTGAAGACTTCGGCTGTGAAATTAGTTCCTTGGTCTGTAAGTATAGACTTCGGAATTCCAAACAAAGAAATAAAGTGAACTAAACACTCACAAGACTCTTCGGCAGTAGCATTCGAAATGGGATACGCAATGGAGAATTTTGTCAAGTCGTCTTGAAGGGTGAGTATAAATTTTAGTTTCTGGAGTCCTGCTTCAGGCAAAGGACCTACTATGTCAAGGCTTATCCTTTCGAAAGGACGACTGGAAGAAGTAGTGATTTGCATAGGGGATTTATTTGACATTCTTAAAGCTTTATTTGTTTGGCAGAGTTTACAATTTTTTATATATTCGTCTATGTCCGAGCGCATATTTTTCCAGTAGTACCTTTCCTTTATTCTATTAGTCATCCTATTGGAGCCTAAATGGCCAGCAATTGGTATGTCATGATTTTCCTTTAGAATTTTGGCAATTTCGGTAGGAACTGGATAAATAATATTATTATGATAAATATTAACAACAATGTTTGAATTATCAAATAGATACATTAATATGCCATAAATTTTAATAAAAGAATGCTGCTCAAACGGATTTCTAAAATCAGAAATACTTAATTCATTTATATTACCGTTAAGAATGATGTCGTCACGAGCAGATTTAATGGTTTTGAATAGATCAGGATAAGTACAATTATCGAAATAGTATACCTTGGTGAAAAGGAGATAATATGTTTTGTCTTTAATATTGAATTTCTTAAAATAATGAAGTTCGCGTTCACCGTTGGTTATAATGTTTTTATCTTCTGAGTTAGCTATTATCTCTTCAATATATGGATTGGAGTCATCGAAGTCGATAGAAATAGGAATAAGAATAGTCTTGGATGGGCTCCTAAGTAAGGATTCATTATGTTCTGTTATTTGTGTGTTAAAGGTTTTATTTTTATCGTTAAAAGATTTTAAAAAGTTAGGATAATCGTCGTTTCGATTGGATATCTCAGATTCATTAGGATTAGGAGGATTAGGAGAAATAAGAGGGTTTGAAAGGTCAGGAGATATCTCATGGGCTCTTATGCTTATTGGTTGTTGAACAGGTTTTGGTTCAGCTGGAAGACTTAAGGGATAGAAGTCAACATTTTGTTGAGGGCTTAAATCTAGGGCACCAAGCTCAGTAAGATCATCAAGGAGATCGGAAGGAATTTCAGATTCTTTTTCTAAATTTGGATCGTGATAAGATGTTGAAGGTTGAGGATCTAGGTTACTTTCTATGATTGGATTAACAGGATATCGGGATAAGGAATCGGCGTTACTATTTATCTTTCCTTTTTTATATTCAACTTCATAGTCAAATTCCTCTAGTCTTAATCTCCATCTGACAAGTTTGGAGCCGGGATCTTTACAATTAAATAGCCACTTTAAAGGTCTGTGGTCTGTTATGATTTTGAAACGGCGGCCATAGAGGTATGGTCTGAATATCTTAGTTCCAAAGATAATTGCGAGGCATTCTTTTTCAGTTACACTGTAGTTGGATTCCGCTTTATTTAGTGTTCGCGATGCATATGCGATTGGACGATCATTATTGATAGGGCCTTGGGACAGAATAGCTGATATGGCAAAATTAGACGCATCACAGGTAAGGACAAAAGGTTTAGAGAAGTCTGGATAAGCTAATACAGGTGCGGTAGTAAGTGTTGTTTTAAGTTTTTCAAAGGCGAGCTGTTGTTCGTGCTGCCAGAGAAAGGGGACATCCTTTTTTAGAAGGTTAGTAAGGGGTTTAGCAGTCTTTGAAAAGTTAGGGATAAATCTTCGGTAATAGGATACTAGGCCAAGGAAGGATTTAATATCCTTAGGATTTTTAGGGGTAGGAAATTCTTTAACGGCTTTAATCTTGTCTGGGTTAGGTTTGACACCTTGATCTGTAATAATGTGGCCAAGATATGAGACTTCCTTACGGAGGAACTCACACTTGTCCGGTTGAAGTTTTAAATTATAAGTTCGGAGTCTATCGAAGATATTGGATAGGTTTTTAATGTGCTTGTCAAGGTCAAAAGAATAGATGACTATGTCATCAAGATAGACAAAGCACTGGATGCCTTGAAGGCCAGAAAGGGCGGAATTCATAATTCTCTGGAAAGTTGCAGGAGCGTTTTTTAGTCCGAAGGGCATACGAGTAAATTCGAAATGTCCTTGCGGTACGGAAAATGCGGTTTTCGGTGCATCCTGCGGTGACATTTGGACCTGATGAAAACCAGACGCCAAATCGAGTGTAGTAAAATATTTACACTTCCCGAGTTGATCCAGTATTTCTGTTATGTTTGGAATTGGGTAAGAGTCTCCTATAGTTATGTCGTTGAGCTTACGGTAATCTATTACTATTCTCCATTTGCGCTGACCGGAGGAATCAATTTTCTTAGGTACAACCCATATAGGGGATGACCAAGGGGATGTAGAAGATTTGATTATACCCTCGTCAAGCATCTTGTTTATTTGGGATTGCACTTCAGATTTGTGCACGTCGGGAAATCTATAGGATTTAGTAGTTATTGGAATAGATGAGGTTGTAGTAATGTCATGTTGAAGTATGTCAGTAGAACTTAATTTGTCAGTTGGCAAATGGAAAATGTCGGAGTAAGAAGAGCAAAGTTCAGACAAAACATTTACTTCTTCATTATTTAAATGTGAAACTCTTAAAAGTTTAAGGACTTCTTCAGTCCTGTTCATGGCATTAGATTCGTTGTTATATGATGATGTATAAAATATAGTATGTTCGTGATTATTATCTAGAGGTAGGATGTTAAGTTTTAAATTTGAATTTACACATAATGGGGTTTCGGATACATTTATGACAGAAATATTTATTCTAGAATTTGATTTCACTTTAACAACACAGTTTGCTATCAGGAGTGAATCTATACGGTTCTGATCAAGGATCAGTCCTTCTTGGACTTCTGGGTTGAAAACAGAACATTCAATTATTGTTTCTGTTCGCGGAGGAATCGTGTAAATTGGTTCATTAAATTTTAAATTGAGCTTAAGATCATTTATAATAAGAGTATTTTCAAGATAATCAATTTTACAATTAAGGATTGAAAGGAAATCGTTGCCTGATATACCATCATAAGGAAAATCTAAATCAGGAACTAAATGAAACTTATGTTTTAAAGAATTAAATTCGAAATCAATACAACCTAATGATTGCATAGGTTGATTTGAATTACCTAAACCACTGAAAGAAACTATTTCTTTTGAAATATTGGGTAGATTCATTAAGGATTTTTCTTTTATCAAGCTAATAGACGCTCCACTATCGACGAGGAGACTTATTGGTTTGGAAGACAATGAAGTATGTACTTCAATAAAAGGTAAAAAGTTTTTTAATGGGTTAGTGGTTATATTATAAGTTTTTAATATTTTATTTTGGGAATTAGAATCAGGGTTCAATCTTTCATTTTGGGGCTGATTACCCTGTCGCATAGATTGACTGGATTTAGGAATATGCAATCCTTCATTTTGGGGCTGGTTACCCTGTCGCATGGATTGACTGGATTTAGTAATATGCAATCCTTCATTTTGGGGCTGGTTACCCTGTCGCATGGATTGACTGGATTTAGTAATATGCAATCCTTCATTTTGGGGCTGGTTACCCTGTCGCATGGATTGACTGGATTTAGTAATATGCAATCCTTCATTTTGGGGCTGGTTACCCTGTCGCATGGATTGACTGGATTTAGTAATATGCAATCCTTCATTTTGGGGCTGGTTACCCTGTCGCATGGATTGACTGGATTGAATAGAGCTAGGATTTGAATTAGAAATAGAATGACGAACTTGCGTAATACCGACTTCACCGATTACATTTCCCGCGCGGTATTTGACGGGTCGGTTTGTTCGTTTAAACATTCTGATTCATTAGGAATATCGGATTCTGCAAAAACTACGGTATTTACAGGTTTGTTTGACCACTGGCGATTATTAGAATTATTAAAAGGTTGGCGTGTTTGAAATTGTGGCATTCCATACCTTTTATTATTATATTCCCTTTTTGAGCAATTGTTGATACTGTGACCTTGGGATTTACAATACCTACAAAATAAAGGAAAGGTAGAAGAAGCATGAGGTATTGCTTGGTTTTGTGGTCTATTAAAGTTATTAGCACCATGTTGGGTTAAACTTTTATTAAATTGAAATTGACGCTGAGGTGCACGCTGAGGTATTGAATGCATATTATTGGAATTACTGAATGAAGATGAAGTACGCCTAAGAGTAGCTTGCAAAATTTTCTCTTCTGATGTTGCGAAATTTATTGCGTCGTTAAGGGTTTCCGGATCGCGACATCTGACTACAGTCGATAGCTTAGGATTTAATCCTATAACAAAAGTATGCAAGGCTAAATCTTGCATGGCTGCAACACGGCCTGCCAATTCAGCCTTTTTCTTGGTTGGGATAGATATATTAATTTCCGTTAATAGTTTCGATAAGCAAGATTCTATTCTCAAAGCAAATTGGTTAACTGTTTCATTATTAAATTGTCTACAATCTTGGAGGTCAGAGAGTAGAGCGGCATAGTGCTTTTTATCTCCAAATTGTGACTTCAAAAAGTCTTCTAATTGTAACCAAGTTTCAAATTCTTTTATGGAGCATGCACTTTCGGCACGACCTTCGAGTTGGCTTACTATATATTTTAATAAAATGTCTTGTTGTTGAGGAGAAGCTAAGTTCATGGCATTACGACAGTTATTTATGTAGGCATTTAGTTTTTCTCTATCGCCATCGAATTTATTTATGAATTTAATTAGAATATTAAGATCTATTTCTTTGGCCTCTTTAGTCGACATTTTAATTGAAATAAATTTAAATTAATAAGATTGAAAGTTAATTTGGTATGTAAATATGATTTTGCAGAGTATGTAAACTTTTCCTATAAGAACACAATAAAAAAAATAAAAAGTAAAAACACAATAAAAACAATCAAACAATTAAATAAATCAGGATAAGAAAATATAAAAGATAAAATCTGTAAAAACATAAAACAAGAAAATAAAAATAAAAATGTAAAATCAAAAGTCACGAAGCAAACTTATAGTTATGGCTAATTTAATACTAAGAAGTTATCGTGATTAGTATTCAGCGGTTGTTTAGACTAAGTCTTATCAATAAGTTATGGATAAACTGTTCACTGTTCTTACACTTTGAAACTCACTGCTGGGTTCTAAAAATAGATTTTAATTGTTCTCGGTTGAAATTGATCGTGGAATAGTTTGTAAAAGAGTTCTTTCGAAAATTATAAAAAGATAAATCTTGACTTACAGGATAACAGGATGCATTATAGATATAAATTAGGATGTAGAAAGGATGCCTTCAACTGGTCGGTACTGGATAGCCAGGATTCCCGTAGGACACGCAGAAAGCGCTGTTGCCTGGTACCGCTTACGGTACAGTGGACCGATGGGCTGGATGCTGCAGGAAGTCTGCACAGATAGGGTAAACTCGCAACCTGGGTTACGGCTGGAGCGATTACTGCTTTCAGCCGGAGTATCAGCTGGGGTTCTGGATTATAATTGTTCACACTTTGTAACACTTTGCGCACATTCACATTCACTTGCACTGATTTAAGGATTATAACCTGGGACCTTTACTGATCCCTTTTACGCTGCCACCAAATGTTATACGGGGTTTATAGAAACACTTTTAAAAAAAAGATTAATTTATTAAACTAGAAAGAATTACACTTTTATAAAGTAGAAATAGTATTACACTTTTAATTAAAAGGAAATAGAGATGTTACATGGATGGAATCCCGAGCTGAACTGAATTTAGTCTCATACATTTCTAAAAGGTTCAGGAGGATGTTTAGACTAACCTAAGTTAGCAGAATGCTAACTTAACATATCGTCAGGTTTTCTATGAACATATTAAATATATAACAGCACGTCTGGTCTGGCACTCTGCTACTCTGCTGGAGAATATGCCTGCCCTGTGTGGGGTCGCTCAAGCCATACTACGCGGGTGGATACAGCACTGAACGACACCTGTCGGCTTATTACTGGATGTTTAAAACCTACTCCGTTAGAGAAGCTGTACCCACTCGCTGGGATTGCCCCTCCAGACGTTCGCAGATATAAAGCGAGCTGTGTCGAAAAATCAAAAATGGTCACAGATCCCAAACACCCCATGCATCACTATAGTCCCGTGCCCCTAAGGCTAAAAAGCCGAAAAAGTTTTTACCACTCAGTCCACCCAATAAACCCTGCCGATGCCGCAAAAACGAGAGTCAATTTATGGAGTAAAAAATTTGCCCAACCCCCCTTGACTCTGTCTGAACACCTCCCGCCCGGAAAAGATTTGCCATGGCCAATTTGGAAGTCCCTAAACAGACTCCGGACCCAGGTCGGCCGTAGTAAAGAAAACATTGTAAAATGGGGTTTCAGCGTTGACGGAGATGAGCATTGTTTGTGCGGCGCGACTCCACAAACAATGTTACACCTTCTTTCCTGCCCCATGTGCCCGGAAACCTGCACTATCGAGGACCTTGCACAAGCCACCGATAACGCCATAAAGGTGGCAAGTTTCTGGGCGGGCAAAATATAATAAACATATTCATCGACACGCAAAGAAGAAGTAGGTAGTTGAAACTTAATCTAACAAATTAAAATAATACCTACCTAACCTGAAACTAATACCTACCTAAGTTACTAACTCAACTAACTAATTACTTTAAATACCTTCCTAATATTAAAACCTACTTTAAAAAGTACAAAATAAAAGTAAAATAAAAAATTTGAAAAACCCCCCGACACAAAAAAAGACCTTAATAACTAACAAATAATATTTTAAACCTATTCTAATTATTATTCTAATTATAAATTAGCCGTTGTTGGCTTAATACTTTATATACTTGAGCGGTCCACCGACGCGGCGACGACGCTCGGAAAATAAAAATATTTTAAAGTACAAGTCTTACAGTCAATCATATATGGGACGATAATAATTAGAATAGGTTTAAAATATTATTTGTTAGTTTTTAAGGTCTTTTTTTGTGTCGGGGGGTTTTTTAAATTTTAAATTTTACTTTTATTTTGTACTTTTTAAATTAGGTTTTAATATTAGGAAGGTATTTAAAGTAATTAGTTAGTTGAGTTAGTAACTTAGGTAGGTATTAGATATCATATTAGTTTTAATCTACTAGATTAAGTTTTAACAGTAGGTAGTCTTAGGTTAAGTGGAATATAAGGTAGGTATGTGTGATCAGTTTAAGCAATTTAGGTAGGTATTAGTTTCAGGTTAGGTAGTGTAACACCTTTTTTTCTTTACCTTGTGTTTGGTTCGATGGACTGTCCCCTTTTGTCAATCAAAACCGAGTGGGTTCGTTGCCTTATCCTTTTTTGACGTTAACTCTCGAATAGGTGTTGTTACTCTATGCTAAAGGTTATAAAAAGCCGGGTTGACCTTAGAGAGGTCTTTTTATTTCTGCAAATTTTTGAAGAGAGAGGTGATTTCCTCCTGAGCCGGTCAGCTGCCAGATCACCAAGTCATACTATATAGTTATACTATATATAATTTCACAATTGCTGGTAAGGTTACATCTTCTCGAGCCCGTTTTGGTTTTACATTCTGCAACGTAGCATATTTTCTACAATCCAAATATTATTTTCAGACCGTTGATAACTGGTGAGCTCGGCGCTGCGTTGGCGAATTATTTCTTCTTTCTTCTCAATCCGCACATTGTCAAACCTCCCATTTGGTAAGTAAAATTGAGTTTTCTTAATAGTGTGATCACCATGTGCCACGTGTGGCCACCACCTAGGTTCTGGTAGTCTTGTACTTTACCTCAGTGCATAGTTAAAGTTGTGTTTACTCCTGTAGCATTAAAATAATTCAGGATCTTCATGTTGCAGAATTGTATTTTTAAAGCAATTTCCTTCTCAAACTTAAATTTAATTACTTTTCTTATGCCACATGTATTGTACTTGCTTTGTTAACCTTATTTTTGATTACCAGCCTCGTGGGATCCGCCCCTATTTAAAAACATTGGGTGTTTTGGGGTTAGTAGGACCATGAGGTTCCATATTTTAAGATCACTTAAATTAGCCTGGTCGTTCTTTTTTATCTTTTCCCTTCAGGACCCCCTACTTTATTAGCAGTGTTTTATTGTTCATTTTACCTTTAATCTTAGCTTGTTTTTGCAATTACTTCAAAGTATTAACATTTCAGTTTCATTGTTTGATAGATTTAAATTACCTTTTCCCTTAAGGAATCTTAGTAAAACCCTACTACTTATAGTTTAGTTTACTAAAACTAAGTTATGTATGCAATTGCCTTATAAGCTTGATTTGCTTTAGTGTGCCTACCTTCTCCCAGTTTAGTTTGTGTTCTTATCGAATAGCGTTAATTTTGCGTTTAAAGCTATTATATCTTAATTTGTAGTGTAAGCTCGGAGAGATTACTTTGTTGTTTGGCCAAGTTTTATACTAGGGTACAGTAAATCTAGGTCTCCCTTGGAAGTGTTAGTTTATTTACCTTTTTACCATTTCATATAATAGAAAGTTTCGAATAGTGTTTAAGCCAACCTGATGTTGCCAATTCCAGGGAGGTTTCCTGGTGGGAGTACAACCCCACCAGGAAATTCTAATTTAATATTAATTCAGCGGACTACAGCTCGGGATCCTGCGGTCATCCTTGAACGGGATTGGTCGGCGAGCCGGGTACCCCTTTTGTTTACTTTACCGTCAACAACCGTTCTAAATAAACTATGACGATGTAAACAATGCTCTCGCAAATGTTGTTCAGTGGTTCAATATAAATAATCTAGCGTTCAATGATAAAAAAACTAAATGTATAAAATTCTCTGCACCAAATTTAAAACAAGTTGAGTCTGATCTGCGGCTTAATGGGAACAGATTGAATCTAGTAGATAACACTGTTTTTCTTGGAATTTCCTTAGATTCTAAATTGCAATGGGGCGCCCATATCTCACAACTAGCGAGTAGACTTAGTTCTGCAGCGTTCGCGGTAAAGAAAATTCGCTCATTGACTGATGTTAATAAAGCGAAGCTGGTATATTTTAGTTATTTTCATAGTATAATGTCCTATGGCATCCTACTTTGGGGCAATGCTGCAGATATTGACACGATATTTACACTGCAGAAAAGGGCTATTCGTGGAATGTATAAACTTGGAAACAGAGAATCTCTTCGAGAAAAGTTTAAAGAGATTGGTATCTTGACCCTTGCATCACAATATATTTATGAAAACATTATGTATATTTATAAGAATAGTAATAAATTTAAAACTAGGAAAGATAATCATGATACAAATTACTCTGTAAGGACTAGGAACGACCATAAGTTAGCGTTTCCTAAATTAAGGCTGGCTAAAAGCAGCAAATCATTTATTGGAATGTCAATACGTATATATAACAAAATTCCGAAGTCAATTCAATCCCTGCCATTCAATAAATTTAAATCAATCATTAAAAACACTCTATCTCGAAAAGCTTATTATAAAACTAAATATTACTTAGATGATAAAAAGGCATGGGATTAAGCACAACAGGATATTTCTAAAAGTTTCTAATTACTTAATAATTTTGTTTACAGCTTGGCTGTGCAGTATATGTATGACATGCTGGTGACTGTCCCATTCACTTATTTTTTTGTCAAGACATCAGCAAGAACGTCATGCTCCCTCAGGCGGCATGGCTAGTGGTAGCGTCGGGTATCGGGTCACCCTCTTCCCTAAAATATGGTTGAGGAGGGTGATGGCTGGTGCTTTGCTACTAGCGGTGCCAGGTCGTCTTGCTAATGATACTATGACTATTTTATTCCATTCTTGTTCAAATACTCTGGTCCCAGTTTGTCATATTCGTATTGTGCATCCATAGCTAATTGCATCTGCTATGTAAGCAATTTGGTTGTGGCATGACATTGGCTCTCACAATTAGCTGTCTTGTGTTTGTTTTTTTTTTCATGTCACGGTCAATTTGTACTGTACCTATTTGTATTAATTTGATAAATCTGACTGAAAAAGAGTGCCAAGAGTTTTTTTCCGCCGGCTTTTTTTGTCTCTTGGTCTACTGTAATGTCTTATTTAACAACTATCAACAACTAGTTAAAGCCGAAGTATGTGATGACTGACTTCATCAAGTGTTTTGTGAAATTCCTAAGATGAATAAAACTTTTTGATTTTTTTTGAATTTTTTTGAATTAAAGGTGGATTCTTTTAATTTTTTTTTTAATTTACAAATACTCTTTACCTTCGCATCCTCTCTTACCTACAACTGACGTTACTAGCCATCAAGTAGTAGTACTGGATATAATTTTAAATTTGTATTTCAACATTAATTGTAACGGTCTTAGACTGATTTTAGTTTTAAGATTGTACTGTGTACTGGTTCGGGTGGATTAGCCTGGACCAGCCTTCAGCTTATTCATTTAATCAGACCAACACCTGAGATACCACACCCTGTAAATCTCTTTATTTTATATCTTGCTTGTTCTACAATATTTTTTTTGTGCAATAAACTCTGTAAACAGTAAACTCTTCGTCTTATTTGATATCCCCCGGTAAAATTAGTTACAGTGGGTATTATTTTTAATTTGTTAGATTTAGTTTCAACTACCTACTATTAGGTTATTATTTGTAATTTTATAGCTGCATATACAAATAATCCATAGCAATAAAATGGGTCTTGGGCGTTACTGCAAAAATGCTCGAAACGAAGCCAAAAGGCGCAAATTGACGCAGCCAGAGAAGAACACCCCAGAAAGGGAAGAGTTTTTATTATTACAAGCAACTCGGAAAGCTCGATTGTATTCAAACAGTATACAATATCGAAGGGCACCAGATTTGGCCGAGGCTAACGTTGAATACTTGCGTGCTCAAGAGTTACAGGTCAATTTTGAGGTATTAAATCATTCATGTTTAATACAAGTTCACCATGAATCGACATCGATTTGTGGCCATGTGATCATAAATAATCAGGACATTGGATTCCCAAATTTAAAGAATGGCTTAGCGGAGTTTTTTGTAGATTCTGGCGTTGATCAGGGAGGTATTTTAACATGTAATGGTATATCAGTCGCAATCTGGAAAACTGATATATGATATATATTACTTGTTTGACTCTCACTCTGAGGACCAAAAGGTCGTGTAGCTCAGAATGGTGCAGCTTGTTTGATATGTTTCCCCGATATCACATCGTTGTGGACAGTTATAAAATCAAACATACCAAAATCACAGCAAAAGAGACCTGACGACGATCAATATAGAATTACTAAAATAACCTCTGATTGTCAGCCATTAAATCAAAATATATTTGAACCAGAAAACGATACACCACATACTTTAAATTTCACTGAAGTAACACGGTACGAAATTTCGAATCGATAGGACATATGGAAGGTAGTCAGATCCCCTCATCAACAATAAGAGAGCTGATGATCTTCAAACGGCTGATCAGGTCATTGTAACCTTACCATACACTGTCAATTTCATTGAAGTAATACGGTACTAAATTTCGAATCGATAGGATATATGGAAGGTAGTCAGATCCTCTCATCAACTATTAAAGAGCTAATGATCTTCAAACGGCTGATCAGGTCATGGTTCCCTTACCATATACTTTCAATGTAATTGTAGTAATACGGCACCAAATTTCGAATCAATATGACATATGGAAGCTATTCAGATTCCCTCATCAACTATTAGAGATCTGATGATTTTCAATTGGCTGATCAGGTCATGGTTACCTTACCATATACTTTTAATATCATTGTTGTAATACGGCACCAAATTTAGAATCGATACGACATATGGAATTTAGTCAGATCCCCTCATCAACTGTTGGAGAGCTGATGACCTTCAAACGGCTGATCAGGTCATGGTTACCTTACCATATACTTTCAATATAATTGAAACAATACGGTACCAAATTTCGCATCGATAGGACATATGAAAGGTAGTCAGATCCCCTCATCAACTAGAAAAGAGCTGATGATCTTCAAACGGCTGAACAGATTTTCATGAAACATGGCTAAGAACGCTCAGGATAAAATTATCTATAACACCAAAAAAACTAAACGAAAATCGGTTCGTCCATTTGGGAGCTACGATACCACAGACAGATACACAGATACACAGACACGTTAAACTTATAACACCCCTCTCGTTTTGCGTCGGGGGTTAAAAACAACACAGCTTCAAGACAAACCCCTCATTCGTTCTGACTATTTTCAAAAGATGAATTCCTATCTGATGATAAGTCGGTGTTATTTTATACTGGACTTGAAAGCATGAGAAAATTTCAGTTAGTTTTATCTACACTTTTACCTATGGCAAATAATTTAAATTATAAAGGTACTTAATCTTTCTATTGAAGACCAATTTATTTTATTGTTAATTAAACTAAGATGCAACAAACCAGATTTCGAACTTTGAAAAATGTTTAAATGTTAAGTGAAGTGAAATGAAAATGAAGTTGGTAATATTTTCATAACTTGTGTAAATTTTGTGTAAGAGATATGGTCATCAGTTGAAATATGGCCAAGCCGTGCACTTGTTGACTATTACATGCCAACTTTGTTTAAGCAGTACCATCCATCTACTAGAGCAAGGCTGCTCAACCCAAGGCCCGCGGGCCACCATGTGGCCCGCGTAAGAATTTTAAGTGGCCCGCGCATGTTTTGAAAATATGCACCAAATTCAAAAATCCTTCCGCGTACGGTACAAACCGATTCAAAAGTTAGCTGTCACGCGGGCAGTGATACGGTCTTTGACCCCGTGCGGCGCGAGTTGCGTTCGTTACTGTCTCGCTCGTCTCACTGTAGTTCGAGAAACAATTGTGTGCGTACGTGTTTTGGTGATAAAGTTCAACTGACTGTTGAATTGAAAGTCAAGTTTTTGAATTCATGTTTTTATCAATTTCGTATTTACAGTAGTTGTCAAAGGTAAGTGATTCATGAAGTGCATAATTATGACTAAATATAACTATTTTTCACGGAAATAAGTTGTGTATTGATTTTTAACATAACCCAACTTACATGCACAACTTAAACCCGCATTTTTTATTTAGTTACAATTAGTTGTGCAAAATCAAGAAAATATTGTGCAAATTTATAAGTAAATAAATAAATAAATATTTTCTAACAATCGTTTGTATATCAATCGTATGTTTTCGTAAAGGTTTTCGTATTAGGTATAGTTGTTGCAATCCACGTGCGCGCGTGGCCTTTATTAGTGTGTGTACCCGACGGAGCGAGCGAACTTAAACCTTATTTAGTTTTAGTGTAAGTTCAAAATCTATTGAGGAAATTTGACATTGATGTGCCGTTCACAAATTGAAATTACACTTTGTTTATCTCACAAAACTAAGGACGCCGCGCGCTCGTATATTGCAAGAACTATACTTAGGTATCTACCAATTTGAATAGGTAATATACCGTCCGATACAAATATAGTTGTCTTTTTTTGCCAATGGCATTGTAGTACTGTCGTTTTTGTGTGCTTAACGTTAAATAAATAAATATGATTTGTTTCAGTATGGCTCACAGCAAAGCAAGTAGTTCGAAATCAACGGAGGCCTATCGTGTTTTTCATGATGAATGGGAAAGTAAATATTGTTTTATTGAAAGCAAGGCGCGTAAGCCTACATGTTTACTTTGTTTCACTACTGTAGCTATTGCAAAAAAATATAATTTAGAAAGGCATTATAAGCAAAATCATAATAATTTTGAAAAAGATTACCCTGCTGGTAGTGCTATCAGAGAAGATTTTTTAAAGAAAAAGAAACGGGAACTATTTAACCAACAGAATATTTTCGTTAAAAGGCACGACGAGTTTGAATCCATGGTCAAAACATCTTACGAGATTTCTTTGCTCTTAGCGAAAAAGAAGAAATCGTTTTCCGATGGAGAGATTGTTAAAGAGGCTTTGACGATATTTGCACGAAATTGTGATGATAAACAAGTCAAAGCTAAAGCGGACAATATTTCACTCTCACGGCACACTGTCACGAGACGGGTGGAGGAAATGGCAGTCGACATCAATGAGCAGATTCAAAAAATCGTAGCTGAGTGCAAATACTTCTCACTGGCGATAGATGAAACTTGCGATTTAACAAGTAGATCTCAGTTGGCTATTTTCGTGCGGTGCGTTGACGAAAATTGGAATGTTTTGCAAGATTTACTAGAAGTCTGTCAGCTAGAAAGTACAACCCAAGGAAAAGACATATTTTTGAAAATTAAGGAATGTATAGAAAAAAAGAGTTTATCATGGGATAAATTGATATCTATCTGCACTGATGGTGCACCAGCAATGATTGGTAAAAACAATGGTTGTGTGGCTTTATTACAGAATTTCTTAGGTCGAAATTTATTTTCGTATCATTGCATTATTCATCAGGAAGCCTTGTGTGCTAAGGATTTGGAGTTGAATAACATTATGGATCCTGTAATTCGCTGCATAAATTACATACGTGCAAAAGCTCTTAATAGACGTCAATTCCGACTATTATTTGAAGACGAAATCAAAGAATATGGAGAGTTACAACTGTACTGTGCTGTGCGATGGCTTTCAAGGGGCAGCATGTTGAAACATTTCTTCAACTTGCGAGAACAGGTGATGCAATTTTTAGAGCAGAAAGGGGCTTTACCATTGGAAGTTGATTTACTGAAGAATACATCCTGGTTGAATAATCTTGCATTTCTTGTTGACATTACGAATTACCTCAATATTCTGAATCTCAAATTACAGGGTAAAGATTGTTCACTTCCGACTATGTTCAATTTGATAAGCGGATTCAAAGCAAAATTAAATCTTTTCTCAATTAATTTGGCAACAGAAAATATTGATCTCTTCCCCACACTAAAAAGTTTGAAAGAGGAGCTTCATATTGCTTCTATTGATTACTCTGAATACCAATCTAAAATTGAATGCTTATCACAGTCGTTTGAGAGGAGATTTCAAGATTTCGAAAGTAAAAAAACAAAATTTACAAATTTTCATAAATCCTTTCACAATAAGTTTGACTGAAATAGTAACTTATCCTGCAAATATTCAATTAGAACTTGTTGAACTGCAAAATCACGGTACGTTAAAAACCATTCTTGCTGATAAGTTGTCTTCGAAAGTACAAAACTCTTCAGAAGATTTCGCAGATTTCTGGAAATTAGTACCAAAAGGAGAATTCCCAGCAATAACTGACCTGGCGTTACAATTTTTAAGTAGTTTTGGATCAACATATGTATGTGAAAAGGTTTTTTCAGATCTCAATTATGTAAAAAATAAATACCGCACATCATTAACAGAACAACATATTTGTGACTTGTTGTTACTGTCAACGTCAGATTTGTCGCCAAACTTAAGTAAATTAGTAAAAGATAAACAATTGCAGAAATCGCATTGATTAAACAAGAGTTCAATTTGTTTCAATCTAGTTTATGATACTGTTCTGGGACACTTTGCTCCAAATATAAATAAATAATGTTATTTTCTAAAAAAAAAATGAGTTTTTGTTGCGGTTGTCCTATGAGTAACTGAAGGAGTAAATGTAAGTGGCCCGTAGTTGAAGACTGAATCAACCGTTTGGCCCGACTCTTCAAAAGGTTGAGCAGCCTTGTACTAGAGTAATAGTTGATGACACTGAAGTAATTATTAGCAAGCCTAATAACCCACTTTCACAACAAGCCACATTTGGACAATTCGGACCGCCGAGAAGATAAGTCGTGTGTCTCGTGCTTACGTAAGTTGTTAAAATTAAAAATTATTAAATCAACTTGCAAGCCAAAAAGTGTCTTAATACAACGGTATAAAAACACAAGTAAAATCGTCATTTTCGCCGAATACTGAGGTCCCACTATACTGGACGGAAAGGCGAGTTGTATGAAACCATCGCGACCGCCCAGCGGAAGAAGACCCCTACGCGCTGTGCCTTACATTTTGAGGATATTACGACTTGAACCCAATAGAAGTTAATAATTATGATTCGCTCTGCGCCGCTAAACAAATCTTTATCAACTTCGGAACCTAATCTATACGATGCCGAGGTTAATTCGTCCCAATAGCCACATCAAGGGTGGTGAAGTCTTGTTCTATATGACGACCATAGTTCCCTCCTTTAAGTCACCGCAGGATCGACTCCACTTGGTCTTCTCCTGTAGCCATACAACGTAGTCGTTTGAGAAGCGGCTCCAAAAGTGCCCTTTTAAGAGCTCTACTCGTTTGAATCTTTGCAGACTGCTGATGTTAGTGTCCTGTATCTGTGGATGTTGTACCATTACCAAAGAGCGTCCTATAAGGATATGAGCTGGAGTGAGGGGTACGAGGTCTAAAGGATCATTGGATTTGGGAGTTAGGGGTCTGGAGTTGAGGATTGCTTCAATCTGTGTCAAGCATATTGCCATCTCCTCGAACGTTAAATGAGTTAAGCCTAAAGTTCGCCTAAGGTGGTGTTTCGTGGACTTAACTGCAGACTCCCATAAGCCTCCGAAATGCGGCGTATATGCCGGAATGAAGGAAAATTTGATAGAGGGATCAATGCTATGTAATTGTAGATTTTGTGCCAAGAGTTGAGCTAGTTCGTTAAAGGCACCAACGAAGGTTGTGCCATTGTCTGAGAATATGTTACGTGGTTTTCCCCTCCGAGCAATAAACCGGTTTAAAGCAGCTATGAAGGCTTCTTTTGTTAGATCCGACACTAGTTCAAGATGCACGGCTCTTGAAGTCAAACACACAAACACAGCAATAAAACTTTTCACAAGTCTACAACCCCGACCTTTCCTATCAGCTATCATGATTGGCCCGGCGTAGTCGACACCGGTGTCTAAAAATGGAAACTCTAGGTGTAGACGCTGTTCTGGAAGGTTACCCATGATAGGTTGAACCGTGTTCACCTTGATCCTACAACACTTGACGCATTGATGACCTTTTTTGCTAGGTTTCTTCCGCCAATGGGCCAGTATTTATGATGAATCGTGGAAAGTAGCAACTGAGACTATGATGATAATGTTTAAATAAAAGTTTACATAGAGTATGTGAGCTTAATAATAGAATAGGGTGTTTAACGTTGTAGTCGTAAAATGAATTATTTAGCCTGCCTCCTACTCGAATTACCTTGTCTGAGTCGAGAAAAGGAGTTAAAGATAAAAGGTTGTTTTTTGCAGGTAAAGAGTTTTCAGTCTGGAGTATATGCTATTCTTTAGGGAAAGATACTTGTTGAGCAAAACTGTTAAAGCGTTGTCTAACTCTACAGGTGTAGAGTTGAAGGTGAAGATTGTTTTTTAAGTTTATTTGTAAATCGTATCGCATATGCCATTACACGTTGTAATTTGTATAGACTTGAAATTTTTGAAATTAAAATAGTTAAAGTATGTTCAGAGCTATTGTCGATGCTAACATGAAATGATCTTATCGTTTCTGGTAAGTCAGGGGATGTTTGATGGAAAACTTTAGGAAACTGCGGCCAAGATGCAGGGTCATTGCGCAAGAAAGCTGGGCCTGATAGCCAAAGCGATGAAGACAACAACTTGTCAGCGCTAAGTCCGCGCGAAGCGAGGTCTGCGGGATTTTCACTTGAAGGAACGTGACGCCAATCCTCACCAACAGTTTCTTGAATCTCTGAGACTCTATGGCGAACGAACGTTTTCAATTTTGTAGGAGGTGTAGAGAGCCATCCTAGAACGATCATGGAGTCGCACCAAAATATCGATGCGTCAATGTGCAATGTAAGAGATTCGCATACCTTTGAATGCAACCGACTACCGGTCAATGCCGCGCATAATTCTAGGCGCGGTATTGTCGTAGGAGCGACTTTACTTTTCGCGCTAAGCAGACGAACAAAGATATCGCCGTTAGAGGTGAGACTACGGACATAAATACATGCCCCGTAGCTTTTCTCCGACGCATCTGTAAACACATGCAATTGTGTCAAAACAGGCGAGTCACATATTATCCGTCTTGGAATTTCAAATTGATTTAGGAAAGGTAGAGTCCTTTGAAAGTCATCCCAAGCAGATAAAATATGCTCAGGGATAGAGTCATCCCAGGAACATTTGGAAAGCCATAACTGCTGCATTATTATTTTAGCTTCGACGATGCAAGGAACTACGAGGCCAACCGGATCAAAAATTTGTGAAATGATCGACAAAATTAGGCGTTTTGTTACCTTTACATCCGGAATGGTTAGTTTAGCAATGCGATTGAAAAAAACTTGTAGTAAACCTAGGCAAATAATTTTTCGTCCTTTAAAAGAAATTGATATGCATGTTTTTGATAAAGTAGTCAGAGAATTTAATTGGGAAAGTATTTGCAAGGAAAAGACTGTAGATAGAATGGTAGAAAGATTCAATGATGCGATTTTAGAAATTTTTAATATATTTGCCCCTGAAAAAACTATAACTATTAAAGAATCAACCTACCCTTGGATAACAAGTAACATAAAATATTTAATGCGAATACGCGATAAAGCTCTAACAAAATATCGTAAGACCAAAAAGGATAGTGATAGGCAATATTACAAAGACCTAAAAGATCTCACTTGTAAATCTTTGAATTCTGAAAAGCGTGCGTATTTTAATAGCAGTATTAATAAAAATGCAAACAACTCAAAGATATTGTGGAAAATTTTAAAGAAAACAGTATTAAGCAACCAGAATGTTTCAATTGAGCTACCTCCACCATTGAGCAACCCTAACTTTATTAATGATCATTTTATAAGTTTGCCTAACGATAACAATATCACTTTATCTCAGTTAACTTTTTTTGAACACCATCGTCATGGAAACTATATATTTGGTTTTTATGAAGTTAGTGAGTATTATGTTGGAAGGCTAATTCTAGATATTAAGTCTAATGCACAAGGATCGGATGGAATATCAAGAGATATGATTCTTTTGACACTGCCTCACACACTTGGAGTTATTACTGCTATAATAAATAAATCGATCGAAAGTGGACGATTTCCTGATATTTGGAAATGTACCAAAATTAAACCAATACCGAAAGTTACCTCCCCCACAAGTTTAAAAGATATACGTCCAATCAGTATGTTGCCATTTTTGTCAAAGTTGGTAGAGAAAGTTGTTTATGTTCAACTCTGTAGATATTTAGAACATAATAAAATATTACCGGAATATCAGTCTGGCTTTAGACGAGGTCGTGGTACTACAACTGCACTTCTCGACGTAGTAGATAATGTTTTAAATGCGCAGGATAAAGGAATGAGTTCAATTTAATTTAATTTAATTTAATAATTTATGTACACACAAGGAAACTTAAATAGACAAACAATTAAATTGATAACAAGGTACAAAGGCAAAGCTTATTTCTAAAAGAAATTTCTACCAGCAAGCCTGAGGCTGGGAAATGAGAAAGAAAAAAAAAACAAATTAAGTGCGTACAACATACTAATATAGAAAAGATATATTACATACAATACATACATAAACATACATATATGTACATACAATATATACTTATAATTAAATATAAATACATAAAATATATAACAATAAACACGTGTTAAAATAATATCAATAAACGTTCTATAATATAATCGATTTTAAAGACCTATGTTTGGCAGAGATAATGTTCTCTAACTCTTCTTTTAAAAATATGTAGTGATTTCGACTCACGGATTTCGTAGGGTAAGGAATTCCACAATCTGACAGCATGTACAGTAAACGAATATGCAAAGAAATCGCTTCTATGTGATTTCATTACTAGGAGTGTACGCTTATGTGCTCTACAAAGCGCATCTTTAGAATTAGAAAAAGTGAACCGCTCACATAAATAAACAGGAGAGGATGGGTTATACAGTACATTAAAGAGAAGACAGAGGATACGGGTATTTCTACGTAAACGGATTGGGAGCCACTGTAGTTTTTTACGAAATTCGGTAACATGGTCGAACTTTTTCAACCCGAAAATAAAACGTATACACAAATTCTGCAAGCGTTCCAATTTATTTAACATTATTTCTGTGGCATCTAGATAACAGGCATCTGCGTAGTCAATGATGGGTTGAATGAGTGTTTGCGCCAGTGAGATCTTCGACTTTAAGGGTAGGAAACTTTGAAGACACTTTAATTTATGAAATGAGTGGTGTACCTTTCGACTAATATCATTAACGTTATCAATCCATGTTAGGTCGGCGTTCATTATTACGCCCAAGTTCTTAGCCGCATCAGTAAGCAGAATGGGTGTATTGTCTATCTGAACTGGAGGCAAATTTTTCAAATCAAGTTTGCAACGCATGTGTCGGCTGCCTATAATCATAGCCTGAGACTTGGAAGGATTTACACTTAATCCATAGGATTGGGCCCAGTCACTTATGCGGGAAAGGTTATTGTTGATCGTAGCAATTGCAGAATTTGCTTCCGCAACTGTAAAGTGGTGGTAAATTTGCAAGTCATCAGCATATAAATGAAATTTGCAGGATAAAACTGTAGTAATGGTGTTAATAAATACAGAGAAAAGTAACGGAGAGAGAACGCCACCTTGGGGCACGCCCGCAGTAAGGTCGCACCACTCAGAGTAAGACTCTTCAAGGTGAACCCGCTGAGACCGACCCCGAAGATAGGAATTAAACCAAGCGACTGCAGGAGATGAAATATTGATAGATTTTAATATGGCTAGAAGGATATCAAAGTCAACGGAATTAAAGGCATTACTGAAGTCAAGCAAAACAAGCAGTGTAAGAGATCTATTCTCCATAGCCCAGCGTATATCATCAGTCACATTTACCAGAGCAGATACAGTACTGTGACCGGGACGAAACCCGGATTGAAATGGATTGAGGACTTTATTAGTGATCAGGAATGTAGAGAGTTGATGATGGACAATGTGCTCAAGGACTTTAGAAAGAAAGGACAGTATGGATATTGGACGGAAATGTGACAATGTAGTAGGATTACAAACTTTAGGTAAAGGGATCACGTGAGCTCGTTTCCAGGAGGATGGGAAGGTACTGGTTGTAAATGAATAGTTTAAAATGTGGGTAAGAATGGGCAATATTGTAGGTAGAATCATAGTGATCATCTTTGAGCACAATTTATCATCTCCTACGGCAGCTGACGAGATGGAGAGAATAGCTTTTTTTACTTGAGCTTCAGTAATGGGTGAAAAAGAAAAGGATGGATGTGAATCAGAAATATTTGTTAAATTATTTAATGTTTCAGCTTTTTGAAGTGCACTTAAAACTACGGGAGGTTTAGAAAAGTGAGTATTGATGGCATCTAAATCAAAATTGTTCGGTGGTGTTATTATAGATTTATTAACACCTACAGACTTTAAGAATTTCCAAACTTCTGCAGTGCTATGGTTGACAAGGGAGTCATGGAAATAGCGTCTCTTAGCATCACGACACAAGCGGGAGCAACGATTACGAAGATTCTTAAAAGTAATCAAGTTACGTTCCGAAGGGCAGTGTTTGTATCGTCTTTTCGCCTTATCTCTGAACGACATAGCTTCTTTGATGGAATCTGAGAGCCATGGTGCAGGATTGTGTCTACGTTTAATTTTTTTAATGGGGGCATGACGGTCAAATAATTCTAAAACCAGTTTATTGAAACAACTTACTTTATCTTCAATATTGTGTCCATCCAATACTGGTGACCAGTCGATGGCATCAGCATCGTGTTGCAGAGTATCCGGGTTGATATTTTTAAAACTACGAAGGAATGAGGTGGGTGGTTTACGTTTGGGGATTCGGATGCGGTAGGATAGGAATAGTAGATCATGGTAGGAAAAGGGAGCTGTAAGTTGACCATGGTTAGCTACATTATGAGGAGAGGACACTATCATAAGGTCAATCAAAGAAGGTACACAATTAGGGAAATTGTGGGTAGGGGACAGGGGTAACAAAGAAAGGTTATAAGAGGATATGAGGGATTCAAGCTTGCGGGAACGGGTATTGTTCTTAATTAAACAAGTATTAAAGTCACCCAACATAAGCACATGATCGTAGGAAGGACAGAAATCATTAAATAACTTGTCAAGAGTATCGAAATAATCAATGTACATGTTAGGACTGTAGAAAACTACAAACAGCAATTTTGTATGACGCACAGTGACTTCAATTGCTAGAAATTCAGCTGACTCTGAGTAAAGAGAGGGGGAAGCGCTGATGACTCTGAATGGAATGTCAGAACGAAGGTAAAAAGCAACTCCGCCACCTCCCTTACCGGTCCTGTCGTTGCGAATAAGAACAAACCCTGGCAGAGAATATTGAGTGGAGAGGAGAGAAGGCTTGAGAAAAGTTTCGGATATAAATAAAGCATCTACATTACCTGTGCTGAATGTTGTAAGGAGATCGGAGTAGTGCTTAGGTATACTTTGAGCATTGATGTGAGCGATTTTCAAATTAAGTGGGTGATTTAAATACGATGAGGAGAGTTGGTCATGCAGTGTCAGTGGTGGTGAGTGAAGACTATTTGCACTTGTGAAACTACTTGAAGATGAGCAAGAGAAGAAGCTATCGTCGAGATCATTACATATTTTCATAAAAAAAAATAATATAATATACTAAATATACAATAATAGATAAAGATAACTCTATAATAAAAATAAAATATAGAGTCAAAAATATGAATATAAATTAAATTAAATCGTATGCACAACTCACAACTCACAGAAAGTGGAGATAAAAAGTAAAAATAATATAATATTAACAACATTGAAAACATATAAAAGATTTCGAAACTTGCCACTATTAGTGACACAGCAATTAACACTTAGTAATAAAGAAATAACAAAAAAAAACGTATATTAAAACGGAATGCAGCCACGATCTTAAGCGAATGTCAAGTGACATGACACATTGAAACGTCAAACTAATGATGGATGGATTGTTTGTTTACATTCTCTGCTGACAACATATGAGCAAAACAAAATGGAAGAATTTAGATATACCGACATAAAAACAGAAAAATCGGAAGCAAAATTAGTTGTATTAAGCTGGCAAATTAAAGAGTATATATTTATGTTGTAGTCGGTTGATTTGCAAGATAAAAATTTGGACTTAATTGAAAGCATTACTAACTAATGGCGTCGGCGAGTTTTCATGGCTGTTGGTGCGGCTGGCTTCGAAGCAATGGCATCAGGGACCGTCGCCGGGTGCTGCGATATAATATTGTTGAGAGACCCCATTGTTTCTATCTTCTGTCGGGAGTTGTCGGGAAGATTAATTAAAATTTTACCTTCCATGGTCCAACAGTTGGTGATACCAAAGTGTTTACGCGCCGTTGTAAAAATCTGCTGTCTTATCTTCGTAAGAAATTCGGAGATAGTGATGCCGCTGCCTTTTAGATTCGTTTTGCTATCCCAAACGCGGTGACGAGTCTCAACATCAGCAAAACGTACCAGAATGGGTCTATTTTTACCTGTTGATGCAACTCCCAATCGATGACAAACAAGTAAGTTATCCTTATTAACATTGCTCATCTTAATTTGATTAGATATTATCTGGTGAACCACGTCAAAAACCTTTTCATTTTGCTTTTCAGGAATACCATGGAATAGAAGAACCTTCCTTCGGGAAGCAGTCTCCAGTCTGTCCTGTCCCAGAGTGAGAGATTCAATCTCTAACTTTAACTGTTTGAACATCTGCCAAACCAAGGATTTAAATGAAATGAAGTCTTGAGACAGAGTCAGCAGATCAGGATGAACAGGAGATTTTCCAGCAACTTCCTCCAACCTGCTTTCATATTCACTAAACCGTGATTCAAACATTTTGGCGAGTGCTTCCATATTTCACTTGTAGCTACTTGTGTAATTATATTGTTTTTTTTATTGGAAAAAGTGTGTCAGTGAGTACTAGTGAGTTCTGCCACTAATTATATCATTTGTTGTCAATAATACTCCAAAAAATATATTAAATTGAATTAAAACAGAGAGAGCACTTAATTTGCGTCTTGATTTCGCGACTACCCGCGACGAAAAAAAATTTTAGCTCTATTGGATTATTCCCGCGCATTCGATTGTTTGAATACTGATCTTTTAATTTCAAAACTGTCTTATTATGGCGTGAATATAACAGCTCTGCGGTGGTTTTCTAGTTACCTTTCTGGCCGATCACAGCTCGTTGAAGTTAACAACGATGGCGTATTTTTAAAGTCAACCAGCAAGAGTATAGCACGGGGAGTTCCACAGGGATCGATATTGGGGCCGCTTTTATTCATACTGTACACTGCGGATATTAGTCGAGAAATAACATCGAGCCATTTTCATCTATACGCAGATGATGTCCAAATTTATATAAATGGGGAGCCAGATGTGATTGTTGACCGTTTGAATGATGATCTGGAAAAAATCAATAAATGGTCTACAAGAAATGCACTAGTCTTAAACCCTAGCAAATCTAAGGCTATTATACTTGGATCCAAGGGTCAAGTTTGTAATATGCACCACAGTAACCCAACTATTATAATAGATAAAATTCCAATACAATTTGTAAGCGAAGCGCGAAATTTGGGCGTTTATATAGACTCAAATTTAAAATTTGAGAAACATGTGTCAGACATTGTACGTAATTGTTTCTTTAGACTGAAAGTGCTATACAAAGTTAGAAATTATCTAAGCCTTACTATCAGAGAACGATTATGCGAGTCTCTGATCTTGTCAAAATTAAATTATTGTGACGTTGTGATAGCCCCATGTCTTCTGGAAAGAACTCAAAATTTAATACAAAGAGTCCAAAACGCTTGCGCACGTTTTTGTTATGCGATACCTCGACGCGCACATGTTACACCTTTTCTTAAGTCTCATAATAAACTGAAAATGAAATATCGACAACGACTACATTATGCCTGCCTATTGTTCGATATTATAAATAATAAACAACCATCATATCTCTATGAAAAATTGACGTGGTCTGCTACACAAAGCCTTTATTCGACCAGAGCTTCATTGTATCGCCTAGTTACACCGCTGCACAAAACTGTAGCATTCCGGGGTAGTTTCCGCTACCAAGCAAGCCATTGTTGGAATAACTTACCACCACCAATCAGGTGCTCACAATCCAAAACTTCTTTTAAATTAAAATTGAAAAAAAATTTACTGTCAATTCAGAAAAATTTGCCGTAGCGGAAGCTTCTTTGTTTCTTATATTTTTATAATTCACATCATAATACTATGTTTTGTTATTTCTTTACATTATCTGTGCCATTAGTTTGTAATAATTATCTCTTTCATACCCTTTCAATAACTTAATAAACCCCTAATAACTGTTGGGTTAGGTACCAGCTGAAAATCGGCGCCATGTTGCTTTAACAGCATGGTATTGTAGCCGAGCTGGGCACCTTTTTCTTGTCATATGTATACTTATTGTCTAATGTTACCTTAATTTTAATTTTATTTTTTGTCCTTGTTTTTTTGCATTACGAGAAATAAACGTTTTGAATTTGAATTTGTAGGTATATTTATAGAAAAGGAAAATGTGTCATCAAGGCAATTCCAATTGAGCCCTAATGTTTTTGACATCTCTATCTCACTGAGATTAACATGTTCGGGGTTAATTGAACTCTCACATAGAGCCTTAAGAACTTCAGGCGAATTAGAACGCCATTTCCTTAGATTATACTGAGCTGTCTTAAGAGTGGTGACAACCTTAAGGTATTGATTGACAGTGTCTTCTATGCCTAAACCACCAGAAATATAGTCGTCAACGTAAAAAGAGTGAGCGATTGCGAACTGCGTTGATGGTTCGGTAGAATCCATTGCTAGTTGCATCAAACACCTCGTAGATAGGGATGAAGCCGACGCAGTGCCATAAGTGACTGTATTTAAGGTGTAGGTTTTAAGCCGACAAGTAGGACCCTCCCGCAAGATTACTTGTTGTAGAGGACGTTGGTTAGGAATTAAGAGGTTCTGCCTGTACATACGTTCGATATCAGCAGTAACTGCAATTTTGTGCTGTCTAAAGCGAAGCAAAATTGACAACAAGTCATCCTGAAGCGTAGGTCCTACCATTTGTATGTCATTCAATGACTTACCACTACATGTACTGGCGGAGGCATCGAAGACCACACGTAGTTTTGTGGTAGAGCTCGACTCCTTCAAGACACCATGGTGTAGAATGAAGTATGAATGTCTGTAAGGACTGTCATTACGAACGTTAGTATTTTCAGTCATATGTCCTAACTGAATATACTCTCTCATGAAGTTGACGTAGAGTTGCTTGTATTGAAGATCTCGAGCAAGGCGCTTTTCTAAAGATAGAAATCTGCGTTTTGCCATTGTGAAGGAATCTTTTAACGGAAGGCTGACTACAAACCGTCCGACAGGATTGCGGTATGTACATTCAGTGAAAAGTTGTTCGCAGGATCTCTCCTCAGCTGTAAGTTTGTGCTTCGGAGCTATTGAATCCAGCTCCCAAAACCGAGTTAAATCCGGTTGTGTGTTATTAACAAACATACATACTTGAGATGAAAAATTACTCTCATTAACCATGCCAGATACAATCCAACCTAATTTCGAATCGCATATAGGATTGTTTTTTCCTAAATTAATGCGATTCGTGCCTATGATCCTCCAAAAGGCTTCTGCGCCGACTAAAATGTCGATGGCCGACGGAATATAGAAGTGAGGGTCGGCAAGGTGGATGTCCGAAGGTATGGGTATGTTTTGTACACTAATATATGTATTAGGTACATATGAAGAAATTTTTGGTAAAAGATGACATTCAAGTTTAAGTTTGTAATTTTTATTTATTGATTTTATTAAAATAGAGCAACCTTGTGAACATTGCGACGACTGTCGGTTTATACCCATAACTTTAGACTGAGCTTTATAAAATGTAATTTTAAGCTTACGAGCGAAGTCTTCTGTTATGAAGTGCCCTGTGCTCCCATTATCCAACAAAACACGCGCGGTGTGAAGGTTGCCCTCAGCGTCCTCCACCCTCACAAGTGCTGTGGATAATAAAATTGTACGAGTATCAGTCGATTGGCTAACCGAAAGTGCAATATTTGGTGTGACAGTAGGCGACGAATCCGAATCAATATGCAGTAGAGTGTTGTGTTTAACTTTGCAATATTTACAAGATCCTAATTTCCACTTGCTAGCGTTATGACCTGGTCGAAGGCAGTTTAAGCAAACATTTGAATTATTAGCCCTTTTAATACGCAACTCAACTGAAAGTTTGCGAAAATCAAGACAGGAAAATAGAAAATGTTGTTCTTTACACATTGGACAAGAAATATTTTTGTAGTTTTGTTCAGTGGATTTAGAAATTACAAAGCTTTTAGTCTTATTAATGTTAATTTGATTATTAAAGTTTTTACGAGAGCTTTCCTCGAGCGTCTCTAGCAGGTCAGACCTATTACTAAGAAAAATAGTGAAAATTGAAAAATGTTTAAAATGCTCAATTATTCTCAAATAAATGGAAAATGTTTAAAATGCTCAATTATTCTTAAATAGATGAAAAATGACGCACATTTCACATTTATTTAAGAATAATTGAGCATTTTAAATGCAAAATCTTAAAAACATTATTAGAAAAAAACTAACTTTAAAACGCACATAAATTTCCAAACTTTTTCACGACCTCAAACACCGCGCTTTATCTATGGATTTTTGAAGTCTGTCAAAATATGACATCTATAGGGCATTTACGAAGTGTGTTAAATAAGCGATTAATATTTTATACTTGAGTAAAGCGTAGTCATGCCCTATAAAAAAATATAAAAGTTCTATTTAAATTAACTTTAGAAACAGGATATTTACCATGTTTTTCATTTATTTTGAGTTCTCGATATTTCGGCACTCTTACAAGCGCCATGATCACGACGGTACTGAAGATGCGGGTAAGCGTGTTTTTATTCACGGGCAAACAAATCTGTCTACCCGCTTTATTTTGCGTTTCGATCTTTGGTTACTTCTACTATTGTCACTGTTTTCACTTAAAGTTAAAACTCGATTTTGTTTTCGACACGCAAAACTCACAATATCGACTGGTAAATTCTTTTTGTATTGAGATGGACTTTTGCACAGCAATTTTCGCTCTTCACTGATGTTGCTACAGCAGTGATCCCACTGTATTCCGTGAGGATTTGCTGGTTCATATAGTTGTTTCAGTGGCATATTTGAAGAGTCATAGTTATGAGGCTTCTAAACCTTTAATTATATTCTTCTTTATTAACTTTCATAGCACATGGAGAAAATATAATACCATCAATTTTCCTTTTCATTGGCAGTTTTGAGGTTTTTATGGGTAAGGAAGTAAATACTGATTTAGGCACATGGAATTTCTGCAGTTTTTCTGTGTGTACCTGGTGTTTAATATTTTCTTTTCTCTTACCATATGTTCAATGGCAAACAAAACCATGGCTACATGTTTGCAGTGAGCAGTAATTCAAACTGCCACCTATTCACAAGATGCTTCTTAAATTTGGCCACTTTGATCTAATTTAACATTTACCTCATATTGCAACCGTTTCATTGAAGCTTTGCAGCGGCCTTTAACAAAGGTGTATTGATGAAGAGATGAAGATCTTTTAACCAACAAAAATCTAGACTCATATAATAGAAAGCCTTCATCTGGTCTCTTGTCAAATCTGAAACAATAGTTATAGATTGTTAAGCAAAAGGAAGTTGTCAGTAGCTGTTTTTTTAATACTAATCTAGATATTGAAATTAGGAACTTATTCATTAAAATACAATCGTATATGTTTCTTGCTGATGGGGATGGATGGATGGGAGCACCATACTACTGTTGAGGTCACGTTAGCTTTCCATGGGAAATAAGGCCATCTGCGTATATTCGATTCAGTATTTTGAGGAATCCCAAAGTTGAAATTACGATCAAATGACTCAAGTCTGAAAGCAATTATGGAGGTTATGTTGTTTTAGGTTATGTTAGAAAGTACAAAAAAAGTTTATTGAATTATTGATAATATGCTTATTGTATATCTCGACGCCACAGTATAAATAAATACCTATAGACAAACACATAATACATATCCGCACATGGAGATATGCAATTGATGCTAAAACTGAGAGCTGGCTCATGTAAAATCAATAGTCTGGTACAGTTTCCGTACCAAATTAAAATTATATTTAATTAAAATTAATTTATCGATTTTAGATGATTGTTGCTTCTAACATGATATTTTAGAAAGTATTTTCAAGAATTGTAAGTGTCGTCGAAGTCGTTGTGGCGCCGTGGTTACTGTGTGTATCATACGATATCACAGGTTAAGCAACGTTCGGCTCGGTCGGTACTTGGATGGGTGACCGCCGACCATTCATATCTCACGACGACTTCCGTGCTTCGGAGGGCACGTTAAGCAGTCGGTCCCGGGTTCTGTATACTTGTATACAGTAGTCGTGAGGGTTTGTCAGAAGCCATCTAGGCGCCCTAAAAATTCTGGCATCCACCACCCAGCACTGGGCTCATTACAAAGAGTTGTGATGATGATGATAAGAAATTGTGTGTTTATTCTTGATATACCTTAATAAATAAATAAAAAAGACCCGTCTTCAAAACTTACTAGAAGATTCTCAACGCAACGTCATCACGCCGGTCAGCACATCTCACCGTTGTACGGTGGCTTAGGCTGTATTTCCAGATTTTTGGCTAGTGGAATTGAGAGAGAGGTTTGTGGAGTAAAAATAAAACGTATTTTCATGGAGACAATTCAAGATGCTATATTTTTATATATTTGACATACAATATTGTAACACGACAGATGACAGACAATGACACTACTTGACAGATAAAAGACTAACACTTCATGTGGTGTTGCCAGACAAAATAATGTAATTAAATGTTGGAGATGACAACATACTGCCCATCAGGGACAAAAGTGAAAAGAAACAAAATGTTACATATTTTATAACTTAGTGAAAAACAACCAAAAACTTAAGACTTGAGCTAACTTATGAGGTCTTTTAAATTTTGTAATATAATGAAATATACATGAGAACCAAGCTATAGTAAACTAAACAACAATAGAACATGTATGTATAACTAGGTCTAAGTACAATGCAAACACATTTGTTGTTTTGTATAATTAGTAAGAATTAAACAATAAAGTTTTACAAAACACTTCACTTGCAATTATGTCTTATTTATGTTATGTGCAAGATAACAATATGATTAAAAATTAATATTAAGTTACGTGTAAGTACTTTCTTGACAAAAACAGAAATGGCTTAAAAACAAAAATATAAATGCCTTAAACTGTAGGCCAAGAAAAGTTAAAATGTACATGTACATGTAAAAGCTACAAACTGTACTAGGTGCACTCAAAAAAAAACAAAAAATATATATATATATATTTAACCGTTTACTTATGTACTACTACACTCAATAGGTAGAACACAGATTTTTACAATAGAACGTATATGGGTTTTACCATTTGCCGTTTTAACTTCCACAACTCTGACCTTATTATCAGCCCCTGGCAAAATTTGCGTTACTCTGGCCATGCCAATACATTGGTTCAGTATTATCTTCTTTTAATATTACTAACGATCCTATTTTTACGTTTGAATGACAATCCCTCCACTTCGGCCGAGATTGCAATATATTCAAATAACACTTATTCCATACTTTCCAAAAAGAATTTTTCATGTTTATACATAATTTCCAAAATTTTAAACTGTTTGTAAGTTTTACATCTGGTTCTGGATAAGAATTGAACGCAGATCCTATTAAAAAATGACCAGGTGTGAGACAAGAAAAGTCATTAATGTCATTTGACAATGGCATTAGTGGTCTACTATTCAATATAGATTCAATTTGACATAGTACAGTGTTTAACTCTTCATATGTGAGTAAAGCCCTTTGAACCACCCTTTTTAAATGGAATTTGAAACTTTTCACGCCTGCCTCTGCCAAACCAGCAAATATAGGAGAGTAGCATGGAATAAAATTAAAGTTAATGCCCTTCTGAGCTGAAAAATCATGAACTTCCTTTTGATGCTCCCTTGAATTTTGTAATTTATACAGTTCTTGTAACTGCCTATTTGCACACTTGAAAGTTGATGCATTATCACTATAGATATCAGTGGGCCCTTCGTGCTATGAATCTTTTCAAACAGGCGAGAAACGTTTCCGTTTTAAGATCTGAAGTTAGCTCTAGGTGTATGGCCTTTGTCACAAAGCACACGAATACACATACATATGCCTTACTTACTATTGGTTTTCTAATTCTAGATTGTTTTACTAAAATTGGTCTAGCAAAATCTAACCCAATTTTTTGAAAAGGTCGACATGCATTTACTCTATCATGAGGCAGAGACCCCATCAATTGTTTGGCAGTGTCGGCTTTTAATTTAAAACAAATAACGCATTTATGAATGACTTTTTTAACTTCTTGAATGCCATTTACGATCCAAAACCTTTGATTTATTGTTGATAGTACCAGTCTTTGTCCTGCATGGAGATTTTTTACATGTTCGCTTTGAATAATCAATTGTGTGACGCGAGAATCACGAGGCAGAACCGCTGGATGCTTTTGAGAATACGGAATCGAAGCATTTTGTAGGCGACCACCTACTCTAACTAGCCCCCTGTCATCAATGAAGGGACATAGTGGCTTTAAATTACCTTTTAAGATTATATTTTTGAATCTTAAATCATTAATTTCATCTTTTAAATATTTTTGCTGCTCAGCCTTTACAATCATCTATAGTGAATCATTTAATTCTTTGCTTGTTAGACAGCTATTGTTTTTTAAATTTTTATACCTTGTATACTGAACGAAACGTAGTATGTATGCTAATATACGTTGCATTTTATTTATATCTGAGAATTTATTAAGAAAATCCAAACATATTTGTTCTTCTGCAAGAGTGCAAACAAATGCACTTGAGGTGGCAGTGCAACTTTTAGTCTCCGGCAAGTCACCATCAAATGGTAAGTCTCACTTTTTGGGATTGTACTCATCACAATGCAAGAGGCTAGGACCACTCCACCATAAAGGGTGACTAAGCAATTCGTGCGGCAAGATACCTCTGCTTAGACAATCAGCAGGGTTTTCCTCAGAACTTATATATGCCCAATGAAATTTGTGTGTAAGGTGTGTAATGACTTTTACCCTATTTGATAGATATGCATTGAGTGTATTTATATTGGTTTTTATCCATGCTAAAACTATTTGTGAATCAGAATACAAGACAACATTATCAATTTTTAATTTAAGTTGCAGAGTGTTAGATACTCTGGCAACGAGTTTGGCTAGCAATACAGCAGCATTAAGCTCAAGCCTGGGAACAGTTAGGTTTTGTTTCAACGGATTGATACGTGATTTTGCACCGAGTAAAGAGACCTTGACTGCGCCAGTGACATCAACAACCCTAAAATAAACACAGCGGCAGAGCTTGAAGCATCACAAAACCCTATGATTACCTTGGCTCTTACCACCACGGGCCAAGCTAAACCTAGCGGGTAATAAAATTTACCAATAAAGCTTAATATTTCACGTTTAGTGGTAGGCATGCAAGTGTTAGAATTTGGGCATGAAAGCATGAACGTGTCACTCTTAATATTATAATGAATACCTAATGTTTTAAGGGAAGCGTTGCCTTTCTCTAACTCTATGTTGTCAAAATGTTGTAGTGATTCAGGTATGTCAGTTAACAATTCAGGACAGTTTGAAAACCATTTATGTAATTGGAATCCACCAATTTTCAAAAGCTCGCAAAGTTGTTTCTTTGACTCTATTAGAAGATTTTGAGAACCTTGAGACACAATTGCATCATCGATGTAAGTGTAATTGGGGAGTATTTCTGCAGCTAAAGGATATTCATACTTATATGTTTGTGCTAATTCTTTCAAGCAACGTGTAGCCAAATAAGAGGAACACTTTAAACCATATATGACAGTGTTTAACTGTATGCATTGAATGTTATCCTTGGGGCTGTCCCTCCAAAGGATATTTTGTAAAGACCTAAACTTAGGATCTAATGATATTCGTCTAAACATATTTTTTATTTCAGTTATAAAGATATATTTGTCAACTCTGAATAATAACAAAATATCTAATAATTCTTTTTGAACTACAGAACCATTCAATAACACATCATTCAGAGAAGTCTTGGTACTGGTTTTCATAGACCCATCAAATACTACCCGGCACTTGGTTGTCCTTTTATCAAGTCTTAGGATAGGGTGATGTGGCAAGAAATATACTGGATCAGTACAAAGGTCATATTTGCTGATATCGATGACTGTGCCATGGCCTTGTTTCAAATAATCATAAATAAATTCTTTATACAAATTCAAAAGAACATGGTCTTTTTGTAATCTGATTTCTAAATTAAGAAATCTTTTTAAAGCTAAATTAAAAGAGTTCCCAAGAGTTTTATTGATGGATTGTAAAGGCAATTTAAGAGGTAGCGAAATTTGAAACCTATTATTTTTAGTATTTAATATTACACTGCTACAAAATAACTTTTCACATGCCTCATGTTCAGGTAATTTTTCAGGATAGACTTCGGGGATACTTTCTGTCTCCCAAAATTTGCAAAGAGTATCATTTAAAGAATCATCACAGTTTTGACAAAATAAAGATGTTACTTGTTTTGAAAGTGGAGCTGCGGGTACAGAACCAGCAATTACATATCCGAACTGAGTGCGTAGTACTGGAACGGTAGGTGTAATGGCGCTGCCGCCAGGATGAGTGCACTCTTGTATACCCACTTCAGGCTCAGGCGGTAGTAGCATCTGGAAAAATACATCAGCTCCTAATAACATGTGTATAACACCTGGTTTATTAAAAGTTTTGTCGGCAAGATTGATTTTTTGGGGAAGAACCATATTTTTTTAATTTATTTTTACCTGAGGCAGTTAAGCAGTAATATAGTTTAATATATAACAAGTTACAGGGATATTAAATTCATTTACTATTGAATGTAACTGAATGTTGACCTTTTTTCCAATATTAATTGTACTGTCAATGCCCAATACCGGGGTGTTGGCTTCTTTGGGTTCTAATTTTAACAATTGTACAAGCTCACTTGTAATAAAAGATATTTGAGACCCACTGTCAAGCAGGGCCCTAACATGTATCTCAGTTCCATTAGATGCAATTAGCTTAACTCGGACTGTAGGCAATAAAACATTATTTGACTCTGTAAACAAAGTCACAGGTGACTGGGCCTTGTCTAGGTGAAGTAAGGTATTGTGCCTTTCTTTGCATACTTCACACTTGAAGAAAAACCTGCACTTCTTGCAGTGATTGTTTGAACAGATATTACATAGATTATTATTCGTGACAAACTTTAAACGATCTGAAACAGACATTAATTTAAACTTGGGACAAAGAAATAACTTATGGGACAACTTACATAGTATGCAGACTGTTGGTGGCGGCATGTTATTTATGAATCCAGCTCCTGCATTACCTTTTTTAATAGTTACCATGTGAGTCGTCTTTGCTGTGGGTGCCTTTGCTGGAGTCTTCTCTGCATCCTCGAGTGCAAGTGCTCACTTCTCTAAAAATGCGATGAAGTCACAAATTTTAGGATTTTTATCTCTAATGAGTTGGTAATCTTTACTGCAGTACATATCTAATTTCCGTGTCAGTATACAAAGAATGATGGGATCCCATGAACTAATATTATGATTTAAATTTTTTAGGGCAGCTAGCTGCTGTTTTACAGTAGATACAAACATCCTAATATTCTGTGCTGTTGACTTAACAATAGGTGTTATGTCTGGCAGACTGTTAATATGATCACAAGTTATTTTATAGTTATTGTCATAGCGATCCTGTAATATGACCCTGGCCTCGCTATAGCTTTCAGCTACTAAAGGTAAATTTTTGACAAGGTCGAGAGGTTCGTCTTGCAGAAAGTTACGAAGATAAAACAATTTTTGAATGCTTTCTAAACTGTGATTGCGATGAATTAATGCGTCAAATAATCCTATGAAAGATTTGTACTCGGAGTACTTACCCGTAAATATTGGTACATTGACTTGAGGCAATTTAGTTAGCTGTTTTGGATGAGGAACAGCATGCTGTGGTGATGGCGAAGTACTGTTAAGAAGGGATTTTATGACTGTTAAAGTGTCTAAATATTTGGACTCGACGGCATCAAAATCGTCGGCCATAGGATCAACAGCACAAATTTCTAAGTTCAAGTTTTCGAATTTATCAAAGGCAGATCTCAGGCTTGATAATCGCAATCTGCTTTTTGTTCTTTAAACAAGTTGAAGTACTTTGTTAGCACGCCCTTCACTGCAGCACGCTTCCTAATTAATGCTAACTTTACATCACGATTTTCACAGCCGTCGGAATCGGACATTTTTGTACACTTTTTGCACTATATTACCTTTAATATATCTAATAATATAAACATATACGAGTACAAAAAAAATCCAGTCTCAAAATGGCGAATTGATGATAGCGACACAACACAACAGCAGACTGGGCGGAAGCACCAAAACGCCCCCAAGCGGCGAATAGCGAGCAGCAAACTTCACTTGATTATGTTGGTAGTGAACGTGAATACGAAATGATTGGTTGCAGCTTCGATGAGCACCGGCGGGAACCCCGTTGATTGGTCGATTACCAAACGGCTATTTGTTGCGGCGAATATAGTGGTGCCCCTGGCGGCGAGTAGCGGAAGCACGACCACCGGTAGCGGAAATCGTCGAAGGTTCTCGATGATTCTTGAAGCCCCACGCCGAATAGTATGTCGGTTTTTTCCGGTACTGCTTCGATTACCGCCTTTTTTAAACCCACGTTAATGTCTTGTTTCAAGCTTTTCTTTGTTTTGATGATAGCAATATTATTGGATTGCTCAATTGATCGGCGGCTAAAGCTGTTGACGTCGACGCTTTTTTGAGCGAACTATTTACTGCACAACAGCACTCCTGCACGACACATAAATCGAACACGTTTCTTGCACGGACCTCTCTCTTTTTTCGAAGGACCATGTACGGTGGCTTAGGCTGTATTTCCAGGTTTTTGGCTGGGGGAATTGAGAGAGAGGTTTGTGGAGTAAAAATAAAACATATTTTCATGGAGACAATTCAAGATGCTATATTTTTATATATTTAACATACAATATTGTAACATGACAGATGACAGACAATGACACTACTTGACAGATAAAAGACTAACACTTCATGTGGTGTTGTCAGACAAAATAATGTAATTAAATGTTGGAGATGCCAACAACCGTACATATTTAATTGGTCAGTATTCAAACATAATTATGAGTACGTCGTCGTCTACAACCATCGGGTTTCCCATAAAACGACTACGAGGCGTCATCGATTACAATAGTTGGAAATTTACCTTGAGTTGGCGTTGATTCTCATGCACGAAGATCTGTACGAGTGCATTACGTCAGCAAAAGGATGCACGGGTGAGAAGAAAAACCAAAAGGCACTAGCGAAAATATGCTTGTCCGTGGGACCGTCAGCGCAGTCATATATTCACAACGCTAAGACACCCTAAGAAGCATGGAAAAGTCTAGAGGCCGCCTATGAGGATAAAGGTTTGAGCAGAAGGCTGGGCTTATTAAGATCGCTATTTGGTGTGAAGCTCATAGAGATGGCAGATATGGATAGCTATTTATCAAAAATGTCTGAAGTTACACAGCAGCTTGCAGACATCAGCTCCCCGCTGGATGACGAGTTTGTTGCAGTTATCATGCTTAGCGGCTTGACGAAAGATTTTGATCTCCTAATAACGGCTTTAGAAAATTCAAACATTGCGCTTACAAGCGAGACCATGGAAGCTAAACTGATACAAGAACAACAGTGACGAGCTCAGAAGTCAGATAGCTCTGAGGTAAATGCTTTGGCTGTCAAGAGGCCCTACAAATGTTTCAGATGTAAAAAGCCAGGACACATGTAGACTGTCCTCAAGCTAAAGAGAAACTGGAGAATCAACATTCGCTGTTAAGTATCTATTCAAAAGGAAGGAGAAGTCATTGATAGCAGCTCTGTCGGTGAATGCACAGGAAGATACCTGGTACATTGACTCATTACATGTGCAATAAAAGGCAAAGTTTTTCTGTTTTTGAACAATCAAAGCCATTGGATGTAAATGTTGCAAATGGTGAAAAAATTACAACATGTGGCCGTGGAAAAGTGAAAGTATAGTTAAAAAGTGGTTCAAAGACTATTAGTGACGTGTATTACATACCAAAACTTTCTGCAAATTTACTGTCTGTAAGTGAACTTATTAGGAAAGGTTATTTTGTAATATTCAATGCTAAAGATTGTCAGATTTTAGATGATAATGAAATAATAGCTACTGGTACATGTCTCAGTGGTGTATATCAACTAGACATTATTAATGACACATTGGGTAATGAGAAAAAGTCAAATATTGCCATTAGCTCTGTTTGTAAAAAATCCAGGCTTAGGCAGTCAATTTCACAGGCATCCACAGAGGGCAGGAAGGCTGTTTCACAAGAAACATGGCACAAGCGGCTTGGTCATCTCAACTCTAGAAGTATGAATTTAATGAAGAATAGGCTAGTCACAGGTATGGATTTTCATGAAAATTCTTTTACTCCCTGTGTCTCATATATAGAAGGTAAACAAAGCAAATTGCCATTTCCAAAGAAGAGCTTGACTAGGTCTAATAAAATACTAAGCCTTGTACACACTCATGTGTGTGGCCCCATGCGGACACCTTCTCTTAATGGTTGTCGATATTTTGTCACTTTCATAGATGATTTTTCAAGAAAAACTTTTATTTATTTTTTAAAGTGCTCTGGTGGAAAACGAAACTTCTAACAAAATTAAAGCAATTAGGAGTGACCATGGGAGTGAATATATTTCTAGTACTTTTCAGGATTACATGAAAAATAAAGGGATAAGACACTTTACTACAATCCCTCACTGTAGTGAACAGAATGGGCTAGCGGAAAGGGCTAACAGAACGATTATGGATAAAGTGCGATGTATGTTACAGGACGCTGGGTTGGACAAACGATTTTGGGCGGAAGCTGCTAACACATCTGTCTACCTGAAAAATCTTTCACCGACAAAGGCCGTAATGGGAGCAACTCCTGAAGAAAAATGGACATCCAAAAAGGTGTGTGTGTAGATCACTTACGTATTTTTGGTTATACAGCATATGCTCGCATTGAAAATAATCAAAAACTGGAACCACGAAGCAAAAAGCATATATTTGTAGGCTATTGTGAGAACAGATATAAAAATCAAACACTTAGATGTTAAAACAGCTTTTTTGAATGGCTATTTAGAAGAGTCTGTGTATATGGAACAACCTGATGGGTTTGTAGATTCAAACAATATGGAAAAATTATACAAGTTGAATTAAGCAGTTTATGGTTTGAACAGGCGGCAAAAGCTTGGAATGATGGAATCAATGATGTTTTAATCAATAAATTGAAGTTCAAAAGATTATCTTCAGAGCCATATGTTTATTGTTTTAATCATAAAGGGGAAAGAATGTTTATAGCATTGTATGTCGATGACATCATATTTTTCTCATTGAAGAATTCTTTAAAGAAACATATTTATAGAAATTACTAATGGATGAATTTGAAATGAAAGATTTGGGACAGACTTATCATATTTTGGGAATGAAAATTACTCAAACTGATGATGGAAAATTTACACTAGATCAAACAAGTTATATTTCTAAAATGTTGAATAAATTCCAAATGTCAGATTGTAAGATATCTAAGACTCCTATGGAAGTGGGTTTAAAATTGTATAAGGCAACTAATTCACATTGTAAACATAATTACAAAAGTCTTATAGGTTATTTAATGTACCTGGCAGTATGTTCAAGGCCTGATATAGCACATAGTGTGAGCTATTTAAGTCAGTTCAATGACTGTTATTCTGAAGATCATTGGAAAGCAGCCAAGAGGGTACTGAGGTATCTAAGAGGTATTATGGATTACTGGCTCAAATTTGAAAAAAGTCCTTTCGAAATTACAGGATATACACACGCAGACTGGGGTGGAGATTATTTGAACCTAAGGTCATGTACTGGATATGTATTTAAACTTGGTCACTCTATTATATCATGGGAAAGTAGGAAGCAACGTACAGTTGCTCTCTCGAGCACTGAAGCAGAGTACATGGCAATATCTGATTCTTGTAAGGAAGGTATATTTTTGAGAACTTTTATTCATGAATGTACTGGTTTTCTATGTAACATCAATTTATTTAATGGCAATCAGTCAGCGCAAAAGATATGTTGTAATTCTGTATCACATTCAAGGACAAAGCATATTGATATTAGACACCATTTTGTGAAAGATCTTATAAATAAGAAAATTTCTAATTTAACATATGTATGTACTGATGAAATGCTGATGTTTTTGTACCAAGTCATTAACTAGTGAGAAACATTTAAAGTTTGTATCAAAGTTATTTAAATTAACTTAGGTTTTTTCTGTTTGATTTAATAGTTTTTTATAATCTTGATGTACCTAGATTGTTATTGTTTAGGGGCTAGAAGTCATTAACTAGAGAGAAAGTTTGTATCCAATTATTTGAAATTGAGGATGTTTTTTTATTATGAGTTAACAATAAAATCGATAATCTTGTAGTAATGATATTGTATTTGTTTAAGGGCTAGTGTTGTAGCATAGCTACCATTATAAACAAGATACAATACGTGTATTTGTAAACGTGGTGACAACTGTCAAAATGTCAACTGTGTGACTAATATAATTATTTATTGTACACCAACAGAAAAAGTATAATTACAAAATTACAATATATTTTCATATTTGTACAAAGGTGGCCTTATCGCTGTAGAGCGATTTCTGCCAGGCAACCAAGTTGTGACAGGATTAGGAAGTGGAAATTAGGATGGGCGTTGGGACAAGGTTTAGAAATGTTTATAAATAATAAACTACTTACATGCATATCAATAAATACATACACATACCTAGGTAAATATAATAAATACATACAAATACCTATGAATTATACATATATATATGTCGCCGCGATGGCTTCGCCGAGCCTCATCGAAATGATTATCGTAAATTATTGAATCGTTTTGCTGTAAGCTCAAATTAAGAAATCTAAATTAATTGATTCTGAATATTTGTAATCCAATATTAGGTCTATCAATCGAACTATTGCTATCAATCAACATATTGAATCCTTTATTATCTGTGATGTTTGGATAGCAAAACAATCCAACGTTTATTATTGATTATTTTGGTTTCTCATGGTAATGTTTTGAGAATGCTTTAAAGTAAAATTATTAAATCTAATCATAAAAGATAAGTAATCAAATCAACAAATACCGTTTGTAATAAGTGTTTTGTTTTAATAAGTAATTGTGTTTACTAAAGATAAAGATTAGTACAGGTCAAGCACCATGTTAAAGTAAGTTCAATATTTGTTATTGTGACAATTACTTATGTGATTTGTTTTTAATTAAGCTTAAATAATTAAGATGTTTCCTATTGCTTTGTTAATTGCTTTGTTAATAGAAGATGTTGATAAAAAGAATTATTCAGTATGTGTCATGACCACCGGCTTTCTGTTGGCTGGTCTCTGATTGGCTAGAATCCGGCCGATAGGAGACCAGACAGTAGAAGGTTTTGGCGGTACGAAAACCAAGATGGAGAAGGCGTCACTTTTGTGGCGGCCTTTGCCTTGCATTGGAGAGTTGTGGGGGATTTTGACTTTCCGGATAGGTTGGGTTAAAAATGGCGGAGTGGAGAACGAGCCGCTTTGTGATAAAGGTCAGTGTCGTTAAGATTGTGATATTTACTTATTTATTGTTCTCTGGCTGTAAACTGTTACTTTGTATTTTACAAGATGATTGCTGTTGAGTTTCTTGCCACTTCTTCGCAACAGATCGACTTTCCGAAGTGGTGGTAGATTATAATAAATAGAAAACTTAAACTGATAAGTTGTTTGATTGAGTGACACCCTTCTGAGACGTTTTCTAACATAACTAGCTTTAATATGAGTCAATCGCCTAGCAGGACTGACAACCCTGATGGGGTTGCCGGTTCTGCCCATTTTAAAAACCCAAGCGATCTCCCATTTCCGATATATATATACATTCTAATAATACATACACAGACATAAACAATGATAGCGTTAAGATGTACAATGTTTCCCGAGGTAATGTTGTTAAAGCATTCGTTTAAACATGTAAGGATTGCGAGCTAGGCGGATCTCCATCGGTAACGCGTTCCACAATGACCCCGAACGGATGAAAAATGATTTGTCCATAAATGTGGATGTGTGTGATGGTGTCGCCAGGAGGAGATTTGAGGAAGAGCGCAAGTTGCGATCGTTATTGCTAAACCGATAAGTAATGCGTTTTTTTAAATAAACAGGTACAGCTTTATCATACAGAATACGGTAAACTACAGATAGGATGTGAGTATTCCGGCGAAGGCGAATGGGAAGCCACTTGAGATTATTTCGGAATTCAGAAATGTGGTCGTATTTGCGTAAACCAAATACGAACCTTATGCAGAGATTCTGGAGCCGCTCAAGTTTATTAAGGAGTTCTTCAGTTAGGTCAAGATAGCTGGCATCAGCATAGTCGAGAATAGGAATTAAGAGAGATTGTGCTAGCGCAATTTTAGTGGCAGCAGGAAGGAAATTTCGAAGTCGTTTCAGCGAATTCACCGCGGCAAACATCTTCCTACTGACTTCAGAGATCTAAGGTATCCAGGAAAGTGTACGATCAAAGGTGATACCTAAATTCTTTACAGTTTCACTGAAAGGAATGGTATAAGGTCGGGTGTTGGTGAGGAGTAGTGAAACGAATGAATTCTGATTAAACACTGAATTTATTCATATAACAACTTAAATATATATAAACCTAGATAGGAGTACATACTATATCTCATCTCCTTCCCACATAAAAAAATAAAAAAAATACAATATGTATTTATTTTATTTTTGTATTAAATTTTGTAAAATACACATAAGACATAATTATAAGTCCTAGTTAAGTATACCTATATTTATTACATTTATAAAATTCAAGACGTAATTACTAATACAGTTTATATATTTTTTTCTATAATAATGTTTTTAACATAATAAGTAAGGGTTGACATTTTTTTTTCCAATAAGCATATTTTATCATTTGAATAAACAAAAGTATACCATTTAACACAAAATAAGACAGTATGATTAATATAATACAGACATTGAATAAAAATTTGATTAACATATAGATTACATAATATTTTATCTTTATCTTTCAGTATTTTATATTTTAATAACTAAGATTTATACATTACTGACACATACAATTTTGTTCTATTCTTATGTACTACATATGGTTTATTATCTTTCATTATCTCAACATTAGGAGATTTATCTTTGATTACCTTATAAGGACCTGAAAAAATGCTCTGAAATTTATTTCCAGTTTCATTCTTAAGTAATATCAATTCGTTAGGCTTATACACTACGGGGTTCATATTACGATCATACTTTGTTTTTCTGTTTATCTTACTTGCAATTAAATTATTTCTCGCTTCCTTTTGTGATAATTGAATTCGATATTTTAACTCTTAAGGATAGCTGTCGTAATTGTACAGTGGATCTACTTGATCCGAGCTTAAATTTGACGGTAAAACACATTTTTTCCCAAAAATTAATTCGTAAGGGGTAAACCTAGTTTCTGTATGCACTGAAGTATTGTATGAGAAACACCAGTAAGGAAGCCAGGTACTCCAGGCATCCGAATGGTTCTGAAGCGATACCTTTAGGCAGGGTCGCCATATAAGGTCGGGTGTTGGTGAGGAGTAGTGAAACGAATGAATTCTGATTAAACACTGAATTTATTCATATAACAACTTAAATATATATAAACCTAGATAGGAGTACATACTATATCTCAATGGTAACGCCATTAAACTCAACTTGAGGTAGAGAGTTCCAGTTTACTCGAGGAATCATTTTATTACTGCCGATGATGATTGTTTGTGTCTTAAGAGGGTTGACAATAAGCCCGTGTTTGTGACTCCAGTCCAATATGTTTCAAATCCGTATTATGTAGCACTAGAGCTTTTGACAGACCTTCGAGGCTGCTTTGTGTATAAATTTGAAGATCGTTGGCATACAGATGGTAGGGAGAAGATATATTAAGAGTAATCGAATTGATGAATAAAGTGAAGAGGAGTGGAGACAACACGCCACCTTGCGGTACACCGGCATTAACATCACACCAATCAGAAATATCCATCTCAGTAGATATACGTTGCCGGCGTCCATGCAAGTATGTATGAAACCAGTCAATAGTCGATGGAGATATGTAAAGAGAACGAAGCATTTGCAGAAGGATGTCGAAATCTACTGTGTTAAAGGCATTACTGAAATCCGTCAGTGTAAGTTTCTTCTGCTCCATGCCCATGCGAATATCTTCCGTAATTTTAAGTAAGGCGTTAGTTGTACTATGCCCAGGGCGGAAACCAGATTGGAAAGGGTTGAGAAGCTTATGGTCTAAAAGAAAAGTGCTGAGCTGTTGATGAACTAGTCCCTCGAGCACTTTAGAAAGGCAAGGTAGGATGGCAATAGGACGATAATCAGAAAAGGAAAGAGGATTGGCTTTTTGGGGAGTGGTATAATGTTAGCATCCTTCCATACATCAAGCAAAGCGCTATTAGCAATTGAGTTATTCAGTATGGAGGTAATTATAGGAAGGATAATGTCTAGGATAGGGATAAGCAACTTACGACTAATGCAGTCTGATCCACTCGCATTAGAGGCTACGGAGAGTATTTTCCTTTTAACATCACATTCCGAAAATTGACTTATTGAAAAAGAAGGAATATTTGGCGTCGGTAAACTAGATATGTGATTCAGAGTATGGATTTTTGTAGAAGCTTCTATAGAGCTAGAAGAAGTGAAATGACTATTTAATAAGTTTAGATTAGTGTTTTTAAGGGAGCTGTCACTTTTAGATTTACCGATTCCCAAAGTTCTGAGGAATTTCCAGACTTTAGCTGGATCGCCGTGTGAAACTGATTTATGAATATGGTGCCGTTGTGCGTCCCTACACATCGTATTGCAACGGTTCCTCAAATTTCTATACACTTGCAACTTTTCATCAGTAGCAAATAATTTGTACTTCGCTTTTGCACAGTTTCTTTTACGCATTACTATTTTGATATCTTCAGACAACCAAGGAGCTGGAAGATGTTTGATTTTCACAGGACGCAACGGCGCGTGTCTGTCATAAAGATTGGTGATAAGACTGTTAAATGGTGCTTATTTGGTTGTCCACAGATAAGTCACAGAGGGCTGTTGACCAATCAGTGTTGCTAGCATCGTCGATGAGCTTTTCTAAGTTAATGCCATTAAAATTGCGCCGCAGAAGGATTCTCGGCTTTGCTTTGGGGGGACGAATTTTATATGAAAGAAATAGTAAGTCATGATAGGAAAAAGCGTCCGCATCTAACTGGCCAAAGTGGGACACGTGGTTTAAGGAGGAAACAATAGCTAAATCTATTAACGAAGGGGCACTGTGAGGGTAATGATGTGTTGCCTGAGACGGGATGATATTAAGGGTGGTTGACCTAATTAATGTGCGAAGTCTCGTAGTACGATTATCAGATTTCAGGACACAGGTGTTGAAATCTCCCATCAAAATGGAATGCCCATAGTTGGGTACCAAGTCCTCCAAGATATCTTCTAAAGTCGCAAAGTAATTAACATTAGGCGGACTGTACATGACCCCCAATAGCACTTTAGTGTGACTCAACGTTATCTCTAAAAATAAGTACTCGACTGCACTAGTCGGTAATGCGGTTGATGCGTTGATCACACTAAAAGGGATATGTGAACGTAGGTATATGGCTACACCTCCACCAGTCCGGTCTTGTCGATCACTGCAAATTAGTTGGAAACCTGGAAAAGAATAGGAAACAGAGGAGAGACATGGCTTGAACTTTTTTGAACTTGAAAGTTTCTGAAATAAGTATGGCGTGTATTAAAACTCGCAACCTTAGAATTTTGAGATTGGCAACATCCTTTTTTTCTTCCAGACGGACGGAACGCACCGCTACTGTCAAGATGTGAAAAATTTTTCTTTTTGCTGGCTTTGCTGGCTAGATGTTGCGATTCGTCCTATGTAATAAACCTATTATTAAATAAGGCACTACACGTGTAATATGTAGTCGCCGCAGTTTGTGTTTAAAGAAATTTTGCCCATATTGGAAACCATATGGTAAGTCACATTGTCAAATCTTCACGTCTGGTGTTAATCCTATTAGTTTGAACGAATATTCAGCTAGATATCTTTTTAAGGCTCCATCACAAATGTTGTGAATTGTCGCCTTCTTAAATAATTCCAAATTAAGAATAAAACAATAACAACAACATATAAAGCAAGTTCTTCCTCACGGCCAAACTACTAAATTAATCTGGTTGAGAACATAAATTTATATTGCAATTTGGATTGTCAATTTATATTGTCAATAATAACGACAATATATTGCTACTGTAATGGTAAAAAATCATTCATTGACAGCGAGTGATGATTGATGAGTGGATTGAGTTGAGTGATATATTTACTAAAATGCAAGCAAATCAACAAAATAAAAAAGTTATCGGAAGTAGACAAAGTTAGAGAAAGATAAAATAAGAAATATATATCTACATATACATGGGGAGAGATAAAGAAAGGAAAGAACATACTATTTGCGAGTTGGACGTCTACTTCTTGCCGGTTTTGTTTCCTTCAACTGCTCCGGAGATTTTCGTTTTTTTTCCTCGCCGGACTCCAGTGGTAGAGCGTCAAGGTCAGCCATGGTAACAATGCGATGTCGGACATCATCTAGTCCCAGTACGAATATGGAATCATCCCTGGTCCAGCACCGCTTCACACCAAATCTTTCCCGCGCAGCAAGGAACGTGTCGTGCCTTAGTTTTGTCAAAAACTCCGACAACGTTATACCAGAGCCTTTGAGGGACGTCTTCGATTTCCATATCTTATCCTTCACTTAAAGATTAACAAATTTTATAAGCACTGGACGAGGTTTGCCTGGCCTTTCTGAGTGACCCAGCCTATAGCAGCTACTTATTTCAGTACTGGTGAATTAAACAACTTTTATTTGTTCAGTGATGATCTTTGTTGCTGCTCTGGCCACATCCTCATGCTTGTGTTCCGGTATACCATGCAACAAAAGGAATTTTCTTCGGCTGTGCATTTGGATTTTATCAATCTCAGCCGCCAGATATTGTAGCTGTTTCTGCAGGTTTTCCATAGAAAAAGTGACGAAAAGTTGGAATCGGAAGTCTTGTGCAAGTGGAGAAGAGCTTGAGGCAGGATTCTGTGGAGGATTCTTGTTGAGTTCCTTACGAAATTCAGCCATCTCCTTGTTGAACAGGTCCGCCATAGCCATCATTGAATTTTGAAGAGATTCCATTGTTTAAGTGGAGTTGAGAACAATAGTGAAAAACAGTGTAGTGATGTAAAAAAGTTGGAGAATATTAGCCTTAGAGGTAGAACTTGCCTTTTACTAGAAAATCATTAACTTTAATATATACAAAACTGTAAATATCCAATAAAACAAATTAAATTATGCTGAGTGGTTCTTTTTGATTTCAATGCCTACCCCCTAACTACCTAACATCTTTTCATTCGTGGTGATCTAAGAAACCGAATTAATACTGGTCAGTTAAAAATAAGGTTAAAAGTTGCGTCTAAGGTAGTGGAACGTAGGCCGTACCGTTTAAGCCCTGTGGAACGAGAGAAGGTTCGCGATATTGTAAATGAGTTGCTTGTACATAATATTATTAGAGAGAGTAGTTAGCCCAATAATATTATTTAAAAAGAAAAATGGTACGGAACGCATGTGAGTTGATTACCGGGAACTTATTAGAATATAATAGCTCTGCATCATTACCCTTTACCAATGATTTCCGATCAAAAAGATCAACTAGCTAGAGGGTTTTACTATTGATGTGTATGAATGTGTGCGTGCGCCGCCGCAGCCGCCTGGCGCCGCGCTGTCTGCATCTCAGTAATAAACTAGCTTCCGTGTGAAACACTTGTCGTTTAATTGCTAACTACCTATCCCGATACAGGTCATTTTGGCAACGAGGCTGTACTTATCCCACGCGATAATTCTTGGAAGTACATAAAAACATAATAATAATGAGTTCTATTATCGGATCCTTAGGAAGTTTCGATTATAAACATCAAGACTGGGCAGTGTTTAACGGACGGTTGAAACTTTTTATCAAGTTAAATGAAATTGAAGCCACTAAACAAAGTGCAGTGTTATTGACGAGCTTTTCGGACGACTCATATCGTCTGGTCAGTAATTTACTTCACCCGAAGAAAGTAGAAGAGGCTAGTTTCAACGAGCTGGTGGAGGTACTCAACACACATTTTACACCAAAAAGATCCACGTTTGCAGATCGTAGTAGGTTTTATGACGCGATCAAATTGGATAATGAAAACGCCGAAGAATGGGCAGCGCGTCTACGTGGTTTGGCGGTACACTGCGGATTTGGAGCTGAGCTGAACGTGTTATTACGCGATCGGTTCGTGTTGGGGTTCAAGTCAGGCCCAGAACGAGACCGACTTTGCGAGCAAGACCTGGGCACACTAACGTTTGCGAAGGCCTTGGAAATAGCCCAGCAGGCAGCGTGTGCAAGGCAGGCACGCGCTAACGATTCCGGTGCCGCCGTCGTGAAGGAGGAGCCGCTGTACCAAGCGAGCGTCAGCCGCGACCGCGGCCGGGGCCGCGCTGGCGTCGCAGGGGCCGGGCGCCGCGAGCGCCAGGACCAACGTTGTACAGTGTGCGGTCTTAAAAATCACCTAGCGGAAAAGTGCCGTTTTAAAAACTATCGGTGTAATAAGTGCAATATCAAAGGCCATCTTAGGAAAGTGTGTGAATTGAAACTAAATAATATGAATTTAGATGCAGACAGTACACATTGTAATACGGAAAATAGTGATCAATGCGAGGAGTGTCAACTTTTAAACATAAGGTGCGTAAACCGGGACCCCATATTATTATCACTTTTGATTAACGGTTTTAGTTTCAAAATGGAATTAGATTCTGGGTCAAGTTCGAGTGTGATATCCGATAGCTTGTACGTCAAACACTTTGCTGAATATCCACTTTTAACGGACCGTTACGTAACAATGTGCTTTTATAACGGTCACAAAATTTCGCCTTTAGGTTATATATTGGTTCCAGTTACCTTCAACAAAGTACATAAAATCATAACCTTTTATGTTATTAAAAATGGTGGTTCCCCGCTCCTAGGGCGAGATTTTATGACCGACTTTGGTATTTCTTTAGTAACTAATCAAAGCATAGGGGTATCGGAAAACACAATTGAAATAGAAAAAATGTTACGTTCTTATCAGGATTTGTTTAACGACGAATTAGGATGTTATAAGGGCTTAGAGGTTAGATTACAATTAAAAGAGGGGGCGATACCTAAGTTTTGTAAAGCAAGGCATATTCCGTTTTCTCTAAAAGATAAAGTTGAAGCTGAATTAGTTAGACTCGTAAAAAAAGGTATATTAGTCCCGGTGACACATTCCGAGTACGCGGCGCCGATAGTACCCGTTTTAAAAGCCAATGGGAGTGTTCGTATATGCGCGGATTATTCAGGTTCGCTTAATAATGACATCATAGTTGAAAAATATCCATTACCCCGCATCGAAGATGTTTTTATTAAATTGAGAGATGGTCAGCAATATACAAAATTAGATTGCAGCCAAGCGTACAGTCAATTATTATTATCACCCGAGTCACAAAAAACTCACAACAATTAATACTCCCAAAGGTTTATTTATGTACACTCGATTGGTATTTGGATTAGCCAGTGCGCCGGCCATTTTCCAGAGGGAAATAGAAAATCTCTTGGTAGGCATTGAGGGGGTGGCGGTATTTCTCGATGATGTATGCTTGACGGGGCCTAACAAACAAGTTCATCTCGAAAGGTTAAATCAAGTGTTAAAACGATTTAAAGATGCAGGGTTAAAGTTAGAAAAAAATAAATGTGCTTTTTTCCAAGAAAAAGTTACATATCTAGGGCATATTATCGACAAAAACGGCCTACACAAAAGTCCAAGTAAAATTGAAGCTATAACCAAGGCACCGAAACCCACTAACGTGACGGAATTGAAAAGATTCTTAGGTATGGTAAACTACTATCGCAATTTTATACCTAATGCATCGTCCATTATGAGCCCGCTTCACGAGTTACTAGGCGGGGGCGTTCCCTGGGAGTGGGGACCGCGACAGCAGGAGGCTTGGGAGCGCGCCAAACAGGAGCTGACGTCGGAGCGCGTGCTGGCGCATTTCGACCCCGAGGCGCAGCTGGTGCTGACCGTGGACGCCGGACCCAACGGTCTAGGAGCCGTTTTGTCTCAGGTTGGATCCGACGGCATCGAACGACCGCTAGCATTTAGCTCGAGATCCTTGTCAAGTAGCGAAAAAAATTACAGTCAACTCCATAAAGAAGCCACGGCCATAATATTTGGGGTGAAAAAGTTTCACCAATATTTGTATGGCCGCCACGACCCTTTTATTCTAAAAACAGACCATCGCCCTTTGCTAGCAATATTTGGAAATAAAACTGGTATATCACAAATGACCGCTGCTCGATTAGTTAGGTATGCTATTTTCTTATCAGGGTACAATTTTAAAATAGTGTATATGAAAGGCAAAGATAATCAGGTAGCTGATTATTTTTCACGTGCGCCGGTTAAACCAAATATTGTAAATAAAATAAATACCTGTCATAATCACAGCCTAAATGACTTGCAATTACATTCATTACCAATAACGTTTGAAAATATTCGTGACGCGACAAGTACCGATAAAGTTATGACCACGGTTATTAAATATGTAACGAAGGGATGGCCTAAGAAAATTAAATGTTCCGAAATCTTGCCTTATTTTAAATGTAGGAACGAACTTGAAATAGACAGGGGTTGTCTGATGCGAGGTCATCGAGTAGTTATCCCACAAAAGTATAGGTCACGGTTGCTATCAGAATTACATAAATCGCATCAAGGCATGGTAAAAACGAAATCGGTAGCGCGGACTTTAATGTGGTGGCCGGCGATTGATAAAAACATTGAACGAGCGGTAGGCGCATGTGACGTGTGCAGCGCGCTGCGGCCGGCACCCCCGCGCGCCCCACCGGCGGCCTGGCCGCGGCCGGACGGGCCTTGGGAACGAATACATATAGATTATATGTCCTTAAATCAAAGATCGTATTTAGTGGTAGTGGACGCCTATAGTAAGTGGGTAGAATGTCTAGACATGTGTAATAATTTAACAACAAATAATCTAATTATTAATTTAAAGTGCATATTTTCTAGGTTCGGGTTGCCTAAAGTGATAGTATCCGATAATGACCCGAAAATAGCTTCCAATGAGTTTTTGGAATTTTGTTTACGAAACGGAATTAAACACTTAACCTCGCCCATATACCATCCTAATAGTAATGGGCAGGCAGAAAACTCGGTTCGTAATTGTAAAAAAATGTTAAAATCGATAATAGAAAAAAACAAATGTACCGCAAAAGTTCACGAAATTTTACTAGAATGCCTTTTTGAATATCGCAATACAACCCACTGTACTACAGGAGAATCACCTGCTAAACTGTTATTAGGCCGCCAATTACGCAGTGTTTTAGATTTAATTAAACCAACAAAAAGATTAGAAAGCAAAATACCTCAAAGGCCCCATAATTCCGTAAAATGCAGAGATTTTTCAATGGGAGATAATGTATGGGCAAAATTTTTTGATAATCGTAAACCGTATTGGCGTAAAGGTACTATTGTTAACAAAATCGGTAATAGGTTATATAATGTACGACTAGACGGAATAAGTACTTATTTCAAACGTCACATAGACCAACTTTTACGTTATATAGAAAAGCCAAGTTTGCCACCTAATGTAAATGGGAATTCGAACGATTTTTCTTCCAACCCCTCCGTAGTAGCTTCCACGTCTCTTCAAGACGAAACAAATTCACAGGCGGGAGCTCTTGACTTGCAATTCGAACCTCCCGGAGAAGAGCTGTTGGAGGAAGAAGGGTCCGAGAGTACTGTGCGACCGTGTTCAGAGGCAGAGGGTGATGTACAGGCCACCGCCTCAGCGGACAGTAGGGAACTTATTCCAGAACCGTCTAGTATTACAAACCACCGTAGCCTTAGACCTAGGATTAAAAAAGTTAATTATAAGTATTAATTAGTTATTATTATTAGAGTTAGTTATATTGATGTTTATTGTTATCAGATTTTGTAACTAAGAGGAGAGGACTGATGTGTATGAATGTGTGCGTGCGCCGCCGCAGCCGCCTGGCGCCGCGCTGTCTGCATCTCAGTAATAAACTAGCTTCCGTGTGAAACACTTGTCGTTTAATTGCTAACTACCTATCCCGATACAGGTCAACTATTCTACATTTGATATGGCAGCAGGGTTTCATCAAATTCCTGTTTCCGTTTCCGAGCCATGCCATGCCATTCGGTTTAAGTAATGCAGTATCGGTTTATCAACGGTGTATTAATAGAGCTCTCCAACCGTTAATTACGGCGCAAATATGTCAAGTATATGTCGATGATGTAATGTCAAAATGCAGAGACTTTCATGAGGGAATAGCCCGTACAGAACAGATATTCCTTGCTCTGCAAAAATCGGGATTTTCTATGAATATTGGAAAAACTGCTTTTTTTAAACGCTCTATAGAGTACTTGGGCCATATGTGATGGCCGAGTCGGACCAAGCCCGAGAAAAGTAGAGGCTTTAACAAAGGCACCTATACCTACAACGCCTAAAATGTAGAATAAGGTGCCTTAATTTCTTAATTCTATCCTATCTTGCCGGATATTTCAGGCGTTTCATTCTCAATTTCTCTCGGGTTATGGTGCCACTTTATGAATTAACGAAAAAGGATGCAAAGTGGGAATGGAACGACCGTCATGTCGAGGCCCGCAATACTATTATACAACACTTGTCTACTGCGCCTACCCTTTCACTTTTTCAGGAAAATACACCAATTGAATTGTACACCGATGCTAGAAGCCTTGGTTATAGTGCTGTACTGGTACAGACTATTGAGTGGCGACAACATCCCGTTGCTTACATGAGTCAACGCACTACTGATACGGAGAGCCGTTCTCACTCATACGAGTTGGTGACTCTGGTGGTAGTAAGAGCTATCAAACATTTCCGTCATTATTATACGGAAGAAAATTTAAGGTAATTTATGTTTGTAATGCGCTTAAGGCGTCTAAGCACAAAATGGATCTACTGCCGCGAATACACAGATGGTGGGCTTTTCTGCAAAACTACGACTTCGAAATCGAGTACAGAAAAGGAGATAGACTACAACATGCAGACTACTTTAGCAGAAATCATTCTCAGGAAAAAATAATCAACGTTACGAATAGAGATAATGATTGGCTCCAAATAAAACAGCATTGAAATGATACCCTTAGACCATTAATTGATAGCATCTCTAGTAACAACTCTCATCCTGGTCTCATTATAGAAGACGGCGTGCTTAAAAAGATACAAACAGATCCCTCACTCGGTACTTACAAGGTACCTAAAACTTTTCAATGGAGCTTAATTAACTCCTATCACAGCACCATAGGTGGGTGTACAGCACCGTAGGTGGGAAAAGACCCTACAAAAAATTTAAGAATCGTATTGGTTCGATAAAATGAGCACAACCATTAGATATTTCGTCGATAATTGTGTCATATGCAGAACATCAAAAGGGCCTTTAGGGGCAATATTGAAGCAAGATTACATCCATTGCAAAAGTCAACAGCACCGTTCCAAATTGTTCATATGGCGTAACTGGTAAACTTGAAAATGAAAATGAAAACTTTTTTATTCGTAGTAGGTAATTTTATACACTTTACGAACGTCAAATGCTGGATGAGGGCGGCGCGGGTCCGGACGACATGACGAATCCTGTGGGAGGCCTCCGTCGAGAAGTGTGCGTCTCTCGGCTTTGAAGATAATGATCGCCCATTATCCACCAATGTCTTGGTGTTGTCAACTACTACTTCTTCTTCGGCTTTAAAAGACGAGATGAAAGTAGAACCCTAGGTAGACCGAGAGGAAAAAAGCCGGCGGAAAAAAACTCTCGGCACTCTTTTGTAAAAAGTGCTTATCATAGGTACAATTTGGCAGAAATACAGCTCTGCTATGACATGAAAAAACAAACAGAAGACAGCTATTCGTGCTTGCCAATATCATGTCGCAGCCAAGCTGCTTACAAAGTGATTAATGTTTAATATTTGGAAATAGCCTGTGGAGACATCAATCCCACGCTCTTTTGTCATCTAAATAATCTTTGAGTTTATAGTAGCCTTTTTTCATAATGTTTCTTTGATAGTTCTTTTAAATGTATTAAACGTTAGGGATTGAATTGACTTTGGTATTTTATTATAAATACGTATTGACATTCCCATAAATGATTGGTGCTTTTAGCCAGCCTTAATTTGGGAAACGCTAATTTATGGTCGTTCCTTGTCATTACAGAATAATTGTTATCATGCTTATCTTTCATGGTTTTAAATTTACTACTATTCTTATAAATATACATAATGTTTTCATATATTGTGATGCAAAGGTCAAGATACCAATCTCTTTAAACTTTTCTCTTAGAGATTCTCTATTTCCAAGTTTATACATTCCACGAATAGCCCTTTTCTGCAGTGTAAATATTGTGTCAATGTCTGCGGCATTGCCCCAAAGCAGGATGCCGTAGGACATTATACTATGAAAATAACTAAAATTAACTAGCTTCGCCGTATTAACATCAGTCAATGAGCGAATTTTCTTTACCGCGAACGCTGCAGAACTAAGTCTACTCGCTAGCTGTGAGATATGGGCGCCCCGTTGCAATTTAGAATCTAAGGTAATTCCAAGAAAAACAGTATTATCTACTAGATTCAACCTGTTCCCATTAAGCCGCAGATCAGACTCAACTTGTTTTACATTTGGTGCGGAGAATTTTATACATTTAGTTTTCTTATCATTGAAAGCTAGATTATTTACATTAAACCACTTATATATAACCACAAGTTTAAAAACTTGGTACCAAAGATTCTCAAAGACGTGATGAGTATGTCATAGACATCATAGACTCATATACGAAGTATGTGTTACTCTTCATCCATTAGCGCCAGGAAATAGAATACACAAATGAATTAAATAGAACAATAATATAGAACAAATATTATTTGGGACTAACTATTACTTAAGTTTAAAAACTGCTTACTAAACTTTTCATTTACTTAGAACATGAGAGTAAATACCTGTTGACCAAATCTGCTTTACGACCTTTTAATGAAGCTCTTCGCTTCTTTAGTTCAGCTTTTAGCTGAAGAACAGTCCAAGAAGGATACATAGCATCTGCACAACCGTAAAATTTCCAATAAAACACAAGATTTTCACAGTAATGTTGGAAATTAATCTGCACCGAAATGAACATAACATTTGTTATGAGTCAAGCGTCAGCAGCGCCATCTACTCGGAGCTTTGCGTGTTCTTCCCCATTGCGCGAGTACCGCTCGAGAGCACAAATTGCGCATGTGTGACTTGCTCCTGTGTGCGTGACGCTCGTAGCCTGCTCGACGCAATCTGTGAATTGTCGGTTTTTCAAACAACATCAAAGGGACTCAAGTTGCAAATTGGATAATTACGAGAGCAAAATGTGATTTTTTGTTTCTAAAGATATTGTAACGATTTTGATGTCAAATGAAAGCTCTGGGTATAAAACCAATTTATCCATTTGAATCATGTAAATCAGTTTACTCGTTAGGAGATAATTTAAGAATTAATTTGTATCGTGAAAATGTAAACAATCAGAACATTTGAAGTTTTTGTTTTCTCAATTAAGCCTTATCTTCTTTTATGAATTCTGTGCGCCACCAACGTCGCGGTCTTCGGAGTTTTTTTTATGAGTACAACAATTAGCTTTTGCTCATGACTCCGTACGCCAATAAATATCCTATCAAGTATCCAAAGCGTAAGTTCTTAAGCAAACTTTATTTGGCCTAGATAAGGTGTGAATGTTGGAAATATTTATTAATTCTTAATTTACCCACCCAGACAGATTGACGATCCTTTTAGCAAGTTTCACATCGGTGCACTCATGGCCGGTTTCTGAGGTCACGAGTTAACTGTTAATTAGCTATTGACTAATTAAAGTTATGTGGAAGTTAAACCACAGTTAACTATGAGCGCGTTTCTGAATGCTCAAAGAACGGTTCAATAACTGATCGGCCGATAACTAGTGCGTAATAGTTCTATACATTGCCGGTAGATGGCTCTGTTTTAGGAACGCACTTAAAATTTGATTAAATCCTATTTATTTGGAAATATTAAAAGTGTTATAAGTAATACTATAAATGTAGACGGTAAGTAACCCTTTACGTAGTCTTTTATTTATAAAATTTAAAAAAATCTAATATTTAGTGGTTGTATGAACTGCAGATCATTGACTATTAAAAAAAATACATGTCAGTCTGGTTTTCTGGCTTTCTTCTGTCACTGTCATACACAACATAAAACTATTCAATCAAGTGCGCGCGTTACTATTTTTTGTTGTTGGTTCGTAAATAAAACTTTTGTGCTATTTCCTTATTTCTATCTAATAAACATTTTTATTTTTTCAAAATGGAACCTGGGAGACGCTCCAAAAATTTTACCGAGAGAGAGAAAATGCTCTTAATTGAAGTGGCAAAAGAATTCGTCACGATTATTGACAACAAAAAAACGGACGGAACTTCAGTTGAGGCCAAAAAAGAAGCTTGGGTGGCATTAGCAAATAAATACAATGCTGTTTCTGAAACAGGAGCACGAACTGAAAAGCAGTTACATGCCTTGTATGATAATCTAAAGAAAAAAGCAAGAAAAAATTTGAGTGATGACAAGGTAGGTCCTGTTTCTATAGCATTTATACTTATTTTGTGAAAATCTTTAATATTTATTGAGTAAACTGGGTACTAAGTAAATAAAAGCTTTATAAACTATACTTGTAATAGCTATTAATAACTGTAAAGTACTACCTACACTGTAAAGTGACCAATTTTGTTATGTGGTTGTACAATTACAAACCAGTAAGCTCTAAAAGTTCCATTCTAGTTCTTATATACAAATTAGATAGAGTACTTATATTGAATGTTTATTTCAGTCTGAAATGTACAAGACGGGAGGAGGCACTTTTTGTCCGAAAACAACTGCCATTGATGAAAAAGTTGTAGCTTTGTTGACTCCACAGTTCAAACCTTTAACCAATGAGTTTGACTCCTCTGCACCATACTACAACTTGGTAGGTAATTGCTGAGTTTACTCATAAGACAATTAAATACCTATTGCAAAAGGAAATTATACTATATATTATAAAAGATTATTTATTAAAGTACACTATAATGATACATTTATTTAAGTACTTACTACAGTAATTGTAATAAATCTAAAATGTTGCAAGTATCCACCATAAACAAAAATATAGTTACAGGCAGTAACAAATTTATTTGATTCCAGTTGCTGAAACACAAGAGCAAAGTGAAACACCGGAAACTGACATATCACATATTAAATCTTCACAAGACACCCTTAATTTTGTGGTACTGAGTGCAGAAGAAAATTTGGTTCCAGCAATAATGCCACCATCCACACAAGTGGAGTGCTCCAAAAGACCACATACGCCACCTTTGCATCAAACATCAAATACACCAAAACCCAAGAAAATTTGTTTAACTGAAACAAAAAAGAAGTCAATTAATAGTGTCAGTGACTCTATAATAAAAAGAAAAAATCTAAAGCAAACAAATGAGGATGATATTACTACTAAAAAGTTAGAAATATTGGAGATTCAACGACAACAAGAACTTATGAAATTAGAAAAAACAAAAATTCTACTTGACCTTGACATTGAGTTAAAGAAAATTCTTTTAGAAAATGCTAAATTGGATCTTGAATTAAAAAATAAGTCTTTAATAAAGAATTAATAATCCAATGTCTACTTATAATTTAATACTATTGATGCCATTTATTGGAAATATACCTTAAAAAAATTAACCAAGTTTCATTGTTGTTTAATTTTGATTCCATATGATTCATAAAAAAAGTATACTAACCTAAAATACTGTTCCAACAATAATCGACGAAAATAGTTTCCTTCTGAGGAGAAAGATTGATCATTAGATTCTGTAGCAATACTTTCTTCAGAAGCAGATTCAATTAAGACCATGTCATTTTGCTGTAAAGCTACATTGTGCAACACAGCTGTAGCGACAATCACAACTAATGTATGGTCTAGTTTTAGCCGTAATTTTTGAGAAAGGCAAGCAAATCTTCTTTTCCATACACCGAATGTCCTTTCAACAGTGTTTCTGGTCTTAATTTGTGCCTCATTGTAGAGTTTTTCTGCATTTGTTATTGGATTTAAAAATGGTGTCATCGTGTACCTTCCACAAGGATAAGCACTGTCTCCCAGTAGATGACCATCTATCTCACTATTATCCAAACGTGCTCGTAGGAATGAGTTATGATACACTGTACTGTCATGTGCTGATCCATGCCAGCGAGCGTCTATATCACGTATTTTCAACTTTGCATCACACACAACTTGAACGTTTATAGAGAAGAAACCTTTTCTGTTCCTAAATAGTTCAGCCTGATCACCTCCAGGAGATTGAATTGGTATATGTGAACCATCCACACAACCAATGACATTGGGAAAGCCAGCAATATTATAAAACTGTGTCTTTACTTCTCTCAGCTCTTCAAAACTTTGCATAGCTATATAATTTCTAGCTAGTTTTGCTATTTCTTTACTTACTTTAAAAACCACTCGCGAAACAGTGGTTTTGTGAACATTAATGTCGTCACCAATCATCACTTGAAAAGTGCCTGTGGCGTAAAATCGCAAGGTGATGAATATTTGTTCCAGCACGGACAATGTATTACTACGATGGGTAACAGGAGTTAAAAAAGGGCTGATGATCCCACCTAGGTGTATCACAGTGTTTTTATCAAAACGATACCTCAATTTAAATTCTTCATCTGAGAACATTTCAAAAGGATTTCTCCTATGTCTCAAATTTCTAGGCACTGATATATTAGAAATAAACTCCAATACTTCCAAATCTGAATCTGATGAGCTGCTCGTGTTTACAATGCTATCAACCATTATAAACAATTAAAACTTCAGCAATAGGTACCTAGTCGTATTAAAAAACGTTAAAAATAACCTCAAAGTCAACAAATGTAATGACAGCAGCAAGTTATGGAACCGATAACCGACGCGCATGGGCCAGTTAAGTTAACGTTAGTTTAATCGGAGTTTAACTTACGAAACTATGTTCGGAAACGCATTATGCATAGTTATCGATCCAATAGCGTTAACGAACACATAAACCACCGTTAAAGTGACCTCAGAAACCGGGCATCAGTGAATAAGTTTTTCATACAAACTAAAAGGCATACGTTTTCCGTTTCCGTGGGCATTTCCGGTTACTTGCCTTGGTACACTACTGACCCTACATCTCCCGAGGAATGTACGTTTAAGCTTCAGCTCTCTACGCCTAGTAGTTATGGCTGTACGTTGTCTATCAGTCACTCAGGCGAGTTTAAATATAGGTATGTATGATACTGATGTAGCTCTGATAAAAGTTGGAGCACGAAATAGGTCTTCGGACTCTGTACCTCGTGTGATCTATTAATTTTATGAGGTGTCGCGGAGAGAGGTATTATAAAATAGAGAGCATTGAAAAACTAACTTCACTAAGATTTTTAAATCCTTGTCATAAGTTTGGCTGAAGTGAAATGTCACCTACGTAGGTATATATCCTCCGCTTTCATACATGTTTTTTAAGTAGGTACTGAATCGATTTCCATTAAAATTCTACGGGAAACCTCTGACTTATTGTGATCTATAAAAATGAAACAAGAATCATCCAAATCGATTTATAATATATAAACAGATCCTAAATTAAAACAATCCCCAGTACGCCCAATAAGATGGATTCCTCAACAATGAATGTCAACTCTATAAAGGCATCCGTTTTAACAATGAAAAACATAAGGAGAGCGCAGCTTTTATTCAGAGAGCGAGACAATTATTCTCAAAAGTTCAGATTGCGGATGAGGTCTCTCACACATGTTTTGGAAGAAAACTTGATCAACAGAGACTTGACACTATACCAAATGTTAAATCTTTGTAACGCCCAGAGTGTAGTGTATAAGCTGCTGGAATCGAACAGGCAATTCACTACTGTACATTCAGTTTTCTGAATATTTAGATGTACGGTCCGAAATAGAAAATTGTATTGCAATGGTGGGGTCCATGTAAGAGAGTCTCCCAGAAAAGAGGCAAACAGCAGAAAAAGAAGGGAGTTCAACCGAAGAGGATGATCCGGATTATGGCGGTCTGTTGGAATCAGTAAAGTAGTATGTAGAGTGTGTTGTTAAAGGAATGAAGTCTCCAATTCGCATTTAAGATTCGTATGACTGATTTTTTTATAATGTGTCAAATCATTCTTTATTCTCTCCACAGGTCATTTCTCTACCGACAGGATAAACATTGACATTGGATCACTGAGCCGCATTAACAGAGGGTCATTATTGCATCGGATATTCTCCTCTCTGAGAAGAAGGATCGTTGGAGAAACTTCCTAATCTTTTCCCTCTGGAGATGAAGGCACTATCATCTGTTGAAAGGCAAGAAGTGAATTCGTATGTCTACATTCCCATTTTCCCCGTTTGGCCGTTTGCATGTTTGTTTTATAAGTTATTTGGATATTGTTTTGGAGCTAACCGTTTGGTATTTCTTGGATTAAATTACATTTTTGTTTGGTTCATATAATTTAATTGACCAATTAATCAAGTAACAAACATACACACGATTTGATAACCTCTTCCTTTTGGAAGTCAGTTGAAAAGAACGTGTGCGGCGACGGACCGTGCTCGCGACGAAATACGGAAAAAATCTTACTCAGTTCGTGAGCAATAAACGTCCAAATACAGCGAGCGCTGGATATTACATTACTAGTTCCATTACACCAATGTGTACCCGCCCTTAGATGACGGTGCTGCGATTTTAATGATAGATAAAACGTTAGTGAATGAGTTAGGGTTTTAAGTGTTTTGAACCTTGTTCTATTTAACTAATAGACGCATTCGGTTTAGAGGTGTTTCAATCCGATGCCCCTAAAGTGTCTACAAAAATATCTTGTTACTATAATGATAACAATTTGTATGATATAAATTTACGCCAAGTTGATAGACTTTTACGCTTTTTTTGTTGGGGGTAGTCAATGAAACCATACAGTTTGTTTTTGCTCCAAGAGTTTTTAATCATTATAAATAGTAAATATACTTTATTAATTAAAAATTTTTACCTATTTTAATGTGTAATTAGATAAATACCCAACCAGCAATTTCACTCTCATCAAACAATCTTTATTACTTCTTTACAATATAACTGAGTCATCACTACATTCACACAATGGAAACGCTTCAACAATCTATGAACAAATTGCAAGAAATGATGTCTGCACGCATGACTAAGTTTGAAGATGACCTCCAAGCTAGTAAGGACTCCAAGGCACCTGCTTCTTCTTCTGGTATTTCACAAGAGTTTTCTGATTTTAAATGTTTTGTACAATCCTGCTTTTTACTCCTACAAAATCAGATAGATTTTTTGGCAAGACATTGCGACAGGCTTGAGATGCAAGGCCGTAGAAAGATTTTACTGCTTCATGGAGTTCCCGAAGATAATAAGGAAAACCCAGTTATTACAGCTTCTGAAGTGATCCGGAACAAAGTAAAAATGAACGACTTTTCTGAAGCTGGGATTGTCCGTGCTCATCGATTAGGCAAGCTGAGAGAAGGTAAAACTAGGCCCTTGTTGGTAAAGTTTAAAGACGTTACTCTGCGTGACAAGATATGGTTGAGCAAGTCTGCACTAAAGAGCTCCGGTGTAACATTGTCCGAATTTCTGACTGCACTGCGTCATGAAACCTTCTTAGCAGCTCGCCAATGCTTCGGTGTAACGAAATGCTGGACCCAAGGAGGCTGTGTATTTGTACTGGATCCCGACGGTGTCCGCCAACAAATTGTTACAAAGGCAGACTTGAAAGCAATTCAAGCCACGGCTACTATATCTCCAACCAATAGTCCAAATAAAAATGTAACGAAGCCTACGACCAAGACCGCTGTGGGACCGAAAAAGCGAACAATGAGAAGACTGTGAGTTGACATTGCACGTTTGTTTTTCGCTTGTTTTATTATCTTTTCTTTTAAATAACTGAGTATTTTTAATTACACCCTACATTTATTAATAATTATTCATTCTTTCTTTCTGACACTTTCCAACTTGATTGAATAGCATTGTAAGCAAACTGACAGTTGATCATAGTGAATCGTGAGTGATTGAACTGCGTTCAAAAATACTTCTTTATAATCTGTAGAGTAATTTTTGGTTTATCGTTTCTTTTCCGTTTTCATTGTATAATTGTGTTTTTTTTTTTCTTCTAAATGTAGCAATGTTCCTTGTTGTTGAAATTCATGTTTGTTTATAATTGTTTTTGTTTTTTTTTTTTTGTTTTCATACAGCTGGTGGGTGATATTGCCTTGAAGTTGATATTTTGAAATCATTTATATATAAATATATACCTATTGATATTTATTTAATATATTCGTAGACTTATTAAATATTAATTTATACATATTATATTCATGTCTTGTGCTAGCAATAATGATGACTTTGACCGGTCTTTAAATTTTACATCATGTGATTCGAGCGGATTGAACAGTTCCGATAGTTATCACAGCTCTTTTCTTTCACTTTCTTCTAACCTTGATTCTCAGTTCTCAGGCTTACTGAAAAATTTTAATGTAGTTCACATAAATGCACAGAGTATTCCAGCTCATTACTCCGATATGTTGGCAACGTTTGACTCGCAGAAAATTCATGCCGTATTAGTTTCAGAGACGTGGATGAAACCCTGCCTACCTTCAATTTCTTATGCCTTGCCTGGCTTCAAACTTATCCGCAATGATCGTATTGACCGAACCGGTGGTGGGGTGGCTATCTACTTACGTTCTGACATTCCCAGCAAAATTGTTAATACTTCATCTCAAACCTCACTTAACCCACATGCGACTGAACATCTTTTCGTAGAAGTTTTGATAGCCAATACTAAAGTTCTTTTGGGAGTGTTATATAGTGCGTCTCCTAATGCAAATTATTTTCCTACGTTCGAGATTCTATTGGAAGAACTTATCCCTTCATTAAATCACGTCATTATAATGGGAGATTTCAATACGTGTCTCTTAAAGAAAGATGTTCGTTCAAATAAATTGGAATCAGTTATTAATGGATGCAATCTGAAAATATTACCATCCACTGCCACTCATTTTTTCCCCAATAGCACGCCTTCTCTTTTAGACCTTATGATTGTTTCCTCTTTGGATCATGTTGTTCACCACGGACAATTAGAAGCAGATGCCTTCTCATATCATCATTTAATATTCCTTTCGTATAAAGTCAAGCCTCCTAAAACTAAACCTAAAATACTGTTGCAAAGAAATTTTAATAGGATTAACTACGACAACTTGCTACGTGATGCGCAGGAAATCGACTGGTCTGAGGTTATAAATGCTGAAACTACCGATTCGAAAATTGATATTTTTAATTCTCTCCTTCTTCAGCTTTATGATCGCCATGCCCCAGTTCGACCCGTCAGGCTGAAGCATTTACCTGCCCCATGGTTGAATGATACTATGAAATCCGCTATGGCTATACGAGATCGGGCGCGGATCAAATACAAACAGGAACCAACCGAAGATAATCACGAAAAGTACCGTCTCCTTCGGAATCGCTGCAATACCATGTGTAGGGATGCACAAAGACGCCATATTCACAAATCCGTTTCAAATGGGGTTCCAGCAAAAGTCTGGAATTTCCTCAAAACTTTAGGCGTAGGTAAAAATAAAACAAATCCAATTCCTGACCACATAGATCTGAATGCTCTCAATTCACATTTCACATCTTCCTGCTCTATATATAGCGCACAAAAATCTAAAACAATATTCAACATTTCATCTTTACCTAAGCCCTCTTACGAATCCTTTCACTTTACTCAACTTACCGAGTGTGATGTTGGGAGAGCAATCAACTCAATCGACTCAAATGCCGTCGGGTCTGATAGCATCAACCGAAAAATGATTGTTATCTTAATCGATTTCCTCCTACCTATCATTACCAACATCTTAAACCACTCCATCAGCACCTGTCACTTTCCCTCGTTATGGAAAGACGCACACATTACCCCACTTCCTAAAAAACCTTCTCCTACATCCTTTCAAGACCTTCGACCAATATCTATCCTCCCGTTCCTATCCAAAGTCCTTGAGCACCTAGTTCATAAGCAACTAAATAATTTCCTGCAAAAAAATGAATTGCTCAATCCGCTGCAGTCTGGTTTTCGGCCAGGTCATAGTACCACCACGGCGTTAGTTAAAATATCCGACGATATTCGCCACGGCATGGAACATAAAAAGCTAACAGTGTTAACATTGCTTGATTTCAGCAATGCCTTTAACACTGTTGACTTCGCTATCTTGTTACAGATGCTTCGCTCTCTTAACATATCTCCATTCGTGGTTGATTGGTTTCATACTTACTTGAGCGGACGTCGGCAACGTATAAGTATCGAACAATCCTGCTCAGACTGGACCGATATCACAGCCGGCGTCCCTCAAGGTGGCGTGCTATCTCCTCTTCTTTTTTCTGTTTTTATAAACTCAATTTCGAATAATTTAACTTCTTCCTACCACATGTATGCAGACGATCTCCAAATTTATCTTCACACGGACCTTCTGGAGCTACCGCAGGCCATAACAACCTTGAACAATGATCTTGAGAAAATTCTATCTTGGAGCCAACAGCATGGCTTGACTGTAAACCCATCAAAAACTCAAGCTATCATTATGGGGAGCTCAAAGCTCGTTGATAGAATTGATTGGAACTTATGCCCCAAAATTGTTTTTAATAATGTAATGATCGAATATAGCAAAACTGTTAAAAATCTGGGAGTCCTATTCGATAACAATCTTTCTTGGAAAGCACAAATAGATGAAGTCAGCCGAAAAATGTTTGCTGCCACAAATTCTTTGAAACGTTTGCGCAATATACTGCCAATACCTACTAAAATTTCTATTGCACAGTCCCTTTTCCTACCAATTCTTGACTACGGTGCTGCCTGCTATCTGGATATCTCCGAAGACCAATTGAATAAACTTGAGCGCCTTCAAAACTTATGCATAAGATTCATATTTGGATTACGCAAATATGACCATGTTTCAGAATATCGCGCTAAGCTCAAGTGGCTTCCGATTCGTTTTCGCCGGAATACTCAAATTCTTTGTCTGCTGCATCGCTTGCTGTTCAATCCTGCCTCGCCGGAGTATTTAAAAACCAGATTTAATTATAGACACTCTCAGCACGTACGAGAGTTACGTTCTGCTGACAATTTAATGTTATCGACGCCCTCACATAAAAGTGACTTTTATGGGAAATCCTTTACAGTCCATGCTGTATCACTTTGGAATAAACTGCCACTCGAAGTCAAGTCTGCCCAAACTATTACAACATTTAAAAAACTGGTCAAGCAATATTTCTTTTCTAAAGTCACGACGTTATAGTACAAGTTAATTAGTTACAATGTTTATATTTATTTTTATTTAGAGTCGTATATATAAATATATATTATGTATATTGTATTACGTATATTATATAAGTATGTGTATTTAATTATATTGTTGTGTATTATTCGTATGTAACTGCTTTATATTTATGTATATAGGTACCTAATTGTTTTAATTTTAATGTAGTACATGTATGCCTAGACACCCTATAACTTGGAATCCAACTTCTCACCCAAAGGTTGTCTGGAAGAAATAGCTTATTAGCTATAAGGCCTCCCTTTGTACATTACTTTTGTATTTCTTTGTTTTTAATTGTTTTTTAATTGGTGTACAATAAAGTGTGTTAAAAAAAATAAATAAAATAAAGTTGCCTCAACAAAATTTGTCAATTATTCAAACTTTTAATGGTGATCATTTATCGCATACTAAACAATTTGTTTGTAAGTGTTGTGCCTTGCCTAGTAATCGGGGAAGATAATTATTACTTATAAGAATTACCCTTAAAAATTTTGCATGGTAACGACCTTGAGCCCTACGCAACAAGGTGTCGATTAGTATGGACAATACACGGCTGCATTGGCCTCGCATTGGCCTGGGTCGCACTCCCGTCGATGCGCATACGTTCCATCTAGCTCACTCCGATACATCACAAATAAGCGAAATTAATGATTTAACTGATTTAATAAAACATTCCTATGATGTAGACTCCATTGGAATATCGACGGTACGCGCCGTTAGAATATGGCGCATGTAAGAGCTATACAAATTTTAGACGATAGTTCATGTAGCATTGGTGATTGTTGGGAAGTTGGATTGCCATTCATAAAAAATGATTTTTATATGCCTTACATTTATAGTTATGCTTTGTCTAGATTTAAAAGTTTAATGAATTTGAATTTAAAGCTGATGACTCGTACGCTGTCAGGTATCGTAAGTAGATACAGAAACTGTTCGATCTTGGTTACGCTAGGGAACTAAAGTAAAATGAACTCTCAGCTAACGTATGGTATTTATTACATTTTGGAGTTCAAAATCCAAATAAACCTGGTAAATTGCGATTAGTTTTTTATGGCGCAGGCAAAGTTAATAACGTCTGTTTGAATGATTACTTACTTACAGGCCCCGATTTGTATAATTCACTGTTAGGAATTATGTTGCGTTTCCGCCAACATTTGTTTGTTATAGATGGTGACATAATTTCAAAAACGAAAAATTCGTTCTGGAGATCAGCACGTATTACGATTTTTATGGCAATTTTAGTATTTCAATAGGATAACGATATTGGTGATGGCTTGTTATATTCTAGTAATGGGCCGGGGTGGGCAACTACTAGCATTTATTTCGGCCAACTTCTACAACTATGTATTTTAGTGCGCGACGCATATACTTAAAACTACACAGAATTTCATTTTTAGATGACTGGGTCAAAGGGGAATTTCTCAAATTACGAGGAGGAACCCATGGCGCAAGCCATCAACGATGTTCGACTTTACAATACGTCTATACGTAAAGCGGCGAGCACTTGCCAATAAAATCTCAGGAAATTCCCCGATGGTGAGGAAAATGGGTCCCGCTACTATGTTAACAAAGGAAGAAGAGCAAAGGATATGTCAGTGGGTGTACGATTCGGCAGCGGCTGGTTTTCCTGTAACGCAAAATCAGTTGCTTTTTAATGTAGAACGATACTTAAATGATTTAAAACGCATTTAAATTTTTTTTTAAACAATAAGCCAGGGAAAACATTTATCAAACTCTTTATGAAAAGAAACAAAGGAATAGCATCCAGAACTTCCCAAAACTTTACATCATCAAGAGCAGCTGTCACAAAAGAAGCGATACTGGGCTGGTTTCAAAAAGTAGAAGATAAATTCAAAGAAAAAGGCTGGGCCGACATTCTCGATGATCCAAACCGTGTTTTCAACTGTGATGAGACAACTTTTATGTTAGCTCCGAAAACGCCCAAAGTTCTCGCAAAAAAGGTGAGAAAAATGTATACCAGAAAGTTATACCATTAAAAGTTGACATTAATAGTACCTAAGGCTTCACTCGCTAAAAATCATTTTCTTAGGAATATAGAAGTGTAATGTAGCCTATGTTCTTCTGAATATTCTTACTAGGTATGTATTTACTTATCAAAAACAAAGATTAGTTTCATGGTTTTGCTGTGAAAAACCATGAAACTAAAGAGTGTGTTGATATGATATGTTAAAATACTTTGCTAAGCATTCTTTTACCGTTATAGATAAGTACTGATTCAGGATTTCAGGATCAGGCGCACATTACCTATAGGAAAAATTGTCACGTAGATTTTTTGCTATTTAAACGCGGAAGAATATCAGGAACTTCAACTCAGATTCCAAAAATCAACATACTTAGACGTTCGGAGTTCAGTCAAGGAAAAATGTGAGTATTCTATCTTTCATACTTAAATTATTGTTTTCATTTTAATACTATCTTTATTTTGAATTTTTATCTTTTCATTTGAAAAGATTAATTTTTATAATATTTTAAGTTTAAATTTTTGATTCTTTTGCAAACAATTCACATTTAATAAAGCTCATTATTCTTAAATATTTTAAAAAATATACTAAATAAAATAACCCAAACCAGAACTCGAACCTGTACTCTACCGCCCAACTCTTCTCTAATATAAACTAAATCTTATTTTTTTTGAAGGTCTCAAGAAAACGCAGATATTCTCTTCCCGTCTGATGTGAATTTCAACCTCCAGCCCCGAAGAAGAATAAGAAGACAAAGCATCATCGGACCGAGCCAGTGCAATCCTCGGCCTCCACGTCGTGAGTGAGCCCGGCACCGGCATCGTTAACGCTATCGCGATCTCCTGCTCCGAAGAAACCCTACTTCAAACCGATCCCTCTGAAGAAACCCGTAGCCTACGATCTCTACGGAACTGACAGTGAGGATGAAGATAGTGCAGATAGATATAAGTGAGAAGTGGCTTTTCAAAATGTCTTATTTCTATATTATAATTTTTCTCAGGAACAAGAAAAATACAAAAACTTTTCATACATGAAGATTTTTACTGAAAAACTTTTATGTACAGAAGGCGGCACATCAAGCGTTAAAAATCTTTCAAAAAAATAGTACTTGAATCTGAACTCTATGCCCTCGACATTCAGTTGAAATTGGTTGGGGAAATTTTACTGGAAATGTAACGCTTGATCTGTTGTCTTCTGTAAATAATCTAGGTAGGTTCATATATAGATCGTTACACTGTGTATATATTTTTATAATACTCTAAATTATGAGTTATTGTCATATGATTTAAGGCAATAAGCCATTTAGTCGCAAACTCCAAGAGATAATGTTTTGTTTGAGCACTCCTTAGAAATAAGCGATTTTGAAAATGATGGGCTAGCAAAAAAATATATCTTGTTTTCTAAAAACTTTTATTAATTTCTGAAAATCGTACACGGACTTCTCCTACATTAATACAAAGATTTAGGTATTTTGTTTGATTACACTCTCCTTTAGACCCCATTTAGAGTTTATAACTACTAGGGCTAGTTCGTTAGTCAGAAGTGTGCTGGAATATGGTAGCTGTATTTAGAATCCCTATTACAAAGTACTTGTTGAAGACATAGAAAGAGTACAAAGAAAACTGTTAAGGACCCTATGTTACCGTCGTGGCTTGATTCGCTCAATACCCCCATATGAAACAAGACTCAGTTTATTTAAGGTTCAACCACTTCAAGCTCGTCGTTCATATTTTTGTGATGTGTACTAATATTTTACTTTGAAACCTTATTAATAAACAGTATTAAAACCACTCTCGTAGTTATTACTTGTCTCCTACTAGCATCCTTACATAGCGACCTTGCCTACTTAAATTACCGTCACGCGAATTTGAAACCGCACTCTAATAATGTTGCGTTGTTAAAACAATAAATTTAAAATGCAGTTGCTACTTGCTTTTTATCGCGGCGAAACGATTTTCTTAAATTATTGCAAGATGGGAAAACAGCAGTCTAAGGAGGTGATTATCGCCCAAAATGCAGCCGGAGGAAACAATTCTGCGAGCACCGAGGATCTCATGTTTCATATTTCAACGACGAATATAATTCTTTCAATTATATGCCTTTTCATTGGTTTGGGCTTGATGTACATAATTTTTCGAATGTATAGAAAATGTCATTTGAGATGGATTAGTCAGCAGTTCGAAGACCACGCAACCAGGAGGTCAATTATTCGTCGAAATCGTCGACGTGCCGTGCCAGAAGACTTTGCAGATTTTAAAGTGTAAAGTGCAGTGAATAACTAAGAATGCGTAAGTGTTCAAAAGTGCATCGATTATAAGTGATTACGCGCAATTATGTGATAACGATAGACTTAAACTTAAGCTCCGCAGTGTAGAGACTTTAAGGTTTTGCTTTAATAAAAATAAGACATAATTAAGGTTATACTCAAAATATACATAAAAACAGGTATGTAACTTAATTTAAGAATTAATGGCAGATTTTCTAAAGCAATTTTACGAGGAATTATTGTCTATTCGTAAATACCTTATTAAAATCTATTCCATATGTATAAATATCATCTATTGCTGATGATATTTATACATATGGAATTAACTTGTATTGTTATATTGGTTTACATTTATTCAGCATTAATAGCGAAAATAAATAGCTACGTTTCCACATTTAGTTGGCCAGAACCAGGTCTAATCATTATAAGCTATTATTATTTTTGTATGATTGCAAGTAACCTTCATGAATCTCTTTTAATAATATTTCCGTTTATTTATATATGTATTGTATGTTATTACTATAATAAAGGGTTCGTCATTTATTTAATTTTACTATATATTATATTTTTATTAACCAATATGCTCGTATATATTCGCGAATTATCTGTAACCTTCACCAATGATTAATATATACTACCAGAATGTTAGGGGACTTCGGACTAAGACGTCGGTATTTTTGAGGGCCATATTGTTGAGTAATTATGACATTATTTGTCTAACAGAGACTTGGTTGTTAAATGATATTGACGATAACGAATTGTTTGATGGGCGTTATGTGGTTTGGCGAAGGGACAGGGACTATGCGCACACGGGCCAGAGGCGCGGCGGTGGAGTGTTGATAGCGACACGGCGCGAGCTGGCCGCGAGTTCACGTCCCGACTGGGGCTCCTCCGCGGAGGACGTATGGGTGACTGTCAAGTCACGTTTTAATATCCATATAGGAGTCGTTTATCTATGCAATCAACATTTGGGATTTTCACAAAATGCGCAATTAACAAATTTCACGGACTCATTGTCGGATATTGTTCTAAAGTCTCCAAATGACAAATTTTTAGTCCTTGGAGACTTTAATCTACCAAATATTAACTGGGTAAAATCTGACTCATCATCTCTCACGCCGACTAATATCCAAGGAGACCATCAAAATTATTTTATTGACAATTTATTACTCTGTAATATGAATCAACATAATTATTTATTAAATATGAATGACCGCATTTTAGACTTGGTACTATCGAATGACGACGTATTTGTTACTGATTGCGACTCCCCGCTGGTTCCACCTGACCCGCACCACCGGGCGCTCGTGGTGCGCGTTCCTCTCACTAAGCTATCCGAGCTTCCCTCAAACCCCCACACCGTCTACCTGTACCAACACGCGGATTATTGTTCTATTACAAATAAACTGGATGAAAAGGACTGGTCTAATGATTTTAATAGCAAGACAATTGACGAATCTGTGTCATTTTTTTATAATTATTTGTATAATCTTAGGGATAGGTATGTACCTCGTAAAATAGTTCGCTCTAAAAATAAATATCCACCTTGGTTCAAAAGTCCGTTGATAAAAATCATAAAAGAAAAAAACAAATATCACAAGAAATATATAAAATATAAAAACCTTTCGGACTATTACAGTTTTACTATGTTGCGCGCTCGGGCAAAATTAGTAGAAACTGAAATGTATGTGGATTATTTAAAATGCATCGAGAACAAAATAGAATCTAATCCACAGGAGTTTTGGGGTTATGTCAAACGTAAGAAAAAATCAAATGCAATTCCCTCTATCATGAGCTATAATGGTACATCATCCAACACGGGTGAGGACATATGCAATATGTTCAGCGACTATTTCTATTCTACTTTCTCTCAACCCTCTGCTACACCATCCTCGGCGCCCCAAGACCCTCAATCTCTTGACTGCATGACCACTACTGATATACATGATATAGAAATTACACCTGACCTCGTTTTTAAATTATTAAACTCTATTGACGTAAGCAAAACCGCGGGACCTGACGACATATCACCCATCTTCATTCTAAAATGTGCTAAGAGTCTTGCTTTGCCGTTGTCTTTAATATACAGGAGATCACTTGATGAGGGCTACGTTCCTGGTGTCTGGAAAACGGCATTCATCACACCTATACACAAAAAAGGCGTCAAAAATGACATAATAAATTACCGCCCAATCTCTAAGTTATGTATTTTTTCAAAAGTTTTTGAAAAAATAATTCATACACAACTTTACCCCGCACTAAAACATTCTCTTATAAATGAGCAGCACGGCTTTTTGAAAGGCCGATCTACAGAAACAAACCTTTTAGTCTGTACCGAGTATCTAACTAAACAAATGTCGAAGCCCGCCCAGGTTGATATTGTGTATACAGACTACGCCAAATGTTTCGATCGCATAGACCATGAGATCCTTTTACGTAAACTTCTACAAATCGGTATAAGGGGCAATTTATATCGTTGGTTTGCCTCGTACATTAATAATAGGAGTCAAATAGTTGCGCTTAATGGTTACACATCGCAGTCGAGAGTGGCGCCATCTGGCCTGCCACAAGGATCTCTATTATCTCCGTTATTATTTTCTATTTTTATTAATGACATTCATGAATGCTTCACTTACTCAAAAATATTACTATATGCCGATGACATGAAAATTCTATGCACAATTAATGACCATCATGACACGTTGAAACTTCAATACGAATTAGTTAACTTTTATAACTATTGCCTTACAAATAAACTAGATTTAAATATATCAAAATGTTGTGTTTGTTCATTTACTCGAAGGAAAACCTTAATATCTTACGACTATGAGATTAATCAGACTCCACTCACGAGAGTAAAGTCAATGGTAGATCTGGGGGTCATGTTTGACTCAAAGCTTCTTTTTGACATGCATATTGACCGAGTAGTAAAAAAGGCTTCTAAGGCCTTAGGGTTTGTATTAAGACTTGCAGCTGAATTCAACAATATTAAAACCCTCAAGATACTGTATTGTGCTTTTGTCCGAAGCCACCTAGAATACGCGTCCTCTGTCTGGAACCCCTCATACGATCTTTACACTACGCGAATTGAAAGGATTCAAAGGAGGTTCTTGAAGTTTTTGCAATATAAAGGTAGAACATATGACACCGACTACTTGTCCCGCTGTAGACGTCACCATATTCTGCCATTGAGTTTACGCAGAGAGATAGCAGATATCTGCAATATCATAAAAATTTTAAACAATAAGATCGACGTACCTGAGCTTCTGGAGGTAGTTGGAGTTTGTGCGCACACTAAGTTATATCGAAACCCTACCTTGCTCGACGTCCCTTATGCATGTACCAACTACAGACAGAACGCATTCATCCCGCGATCCTGCAATCTAGTGAACAACGCCAATCGTAGCTTAAAATATTTTGATATATTTCACACCAGCGTCCAAACTGTTAGGGCGGCTATGGCTAGATCTTTCTTTTTAAATAATTAGTAGCTTTGTAAGTACCTATGCTATAACTATACTATGGTTGTAAATTAGCTGTCTTCCGTAAGTGTGGCTTTATTTCTTTTATATCTATTTTAATTCAAGTAAGTATATAATATTTGTATTCTTTTCTTTGTGACTGCTTTATGTTACGTTTATGTCTACATGTGAAAACTTTTTATTGGCTGTTTTAATTCTAAAATTTTATTATTTATGTATGCTAGCCGTAAGTTTTCCTATCAAGAATAAATAAATAAATAAATAAATAAATAAAATAGGTCCTACTCGGAGAGAAGAAAATATAATATACTACTACAAAACAAAATAGGGGCCACCTCGTTTTTTTCACAAAAAACGATTGTATGACACTTTAAACTTAGTTTTAATCTAGTTTAAGTGTCTTTGCATAAAATTTATATGTTTCTGTATTCTTCACATTATTCTGAACATCGTTTTTTAATCTTTAGCCTCAAGTGGACAGACATAAACAAATCAAGTTAAAATTACCCTTTTCACAATTTCTTATTCACTTGTGTTTAGACGTTACGAACGTTTGTCGATTTGTTTCACTACTTTTTCGAGTTTTATCATTAGGAATTACTACAATGACACGTAATTGGCACCATATGAGCATAGGAACAGCTTCTAGAGCAATAGTATTGCTGCAAGAGGGAGAATCTCAACGACCATTAGCTCTACGCCAAGGTGTATCACGGCGAGCTATCCGAAATGTTTGGGTTTGCTACCAGGAGATTGGTAGAGTTGTTAGAAGACGCGGATCAGGAAGAAACTGAGCAACAATGGTTAAAGACGACCAATACATTCGTTTAACTTCCGGTCGAGAGCGTAACATTATTGCTCGTTTTTTACAAAACAGACTACAGCAAGCCAACGGTACAAGAATAAGAGTCCAAACGATTCTCAACTAACTCCATGAAGATGGACAACGATCCAGATTACATGTGGTTCGTTATGGTACCTTCGTTTATAATCAGTAGCTACGTTTTGCCCATTCAGATAATTCCGCCCCAAACCATGACTCTTCGACCCCAAAACCGATCAGTTTCGTGTACACAAGGATCGGTAAATCGTTCGCCTTGTCTTCTCCGCAAACGGACCCGCCTATCATTAATAAAAAGCTTCACTTAACTCTCATCTGTGAAGAGTACAGCCCTTCAGTTGTCCATGGTCCAGTCCGAATACTCACGTGCGAACTTTGAACGGGCTGCACAACGAATCCTTGTCAATTTGATGCAAACCTCACATGTTTTGGATCTTTGCCCATGTTCATGGAGTCTGTTGAGGATCGCTTGGCAACTTATTCTTGTACTTGCTGGCTTGCTGTATTGGCTTGCTGTAGTGGGTTTTATAGAGCACGAGCAGTAACAGTACGCTCTCGACGGGCAGTTCTCGAGAGCTCTCGAACTTATTGGTCGTCTTTAGTGGTTGTGGCCCGGTTTGTTCCTGATCCGCGTCTCCTAACAACTCTACCAGTCTCCTGGTAGCAAACCCAAACATTTCGGATAGCTCGCCGTGATACAACTTGGCGTAGAGCTGATGGTCGTTGAGATGTAGGGTAGTCTTAGAAATATCATTATCCTCCCCCGGACCCCTCCTTTTCCTACTGGCTGTCAGTTCGAAACTACGTACGCTCGCGATCTCACCTACACCGGTGCTCTGATCTTCTTCACCGCCGTCGTGTTCATCATCGTTCGAGTACTACGAGTTTTACGAATCACATCACCGCCGCGCATCTTCATCGCGTCGAAATTACGAAATCCAAAACCCTAAAACCGTTGTGCTAAACAAACAACCAAATAACGGTAACGGTAACCGCCGCCATCAATTTGCGTCGGTCATACTACTACATTGGATGTAGCACGAAAGGAGAGAATAGCTGCAGCAAGTCTCTGATCACCCTGCGTTGAACCAGTCGCGGAGTTTTCGGTGAGTCAGCCATTTTCCACTTTATCCTACATTTCTTGGTCCTTCGAGCGAATTCATCTCCTCTATTTTACTCGTGTAGTAATTATCCTTTTAATTCATCCTACTCTTATATCCCTATAGTGCATCAACTTTCGTATCTCATTTCAATACATCCTATTGTTTACATTAACATAACCTCCATTTTGTATTCCAACTAAATTCAAATAGTTTGCATTTTTCATGTTGCCAAAACTGCATACGTCAGGTTAGTGTTGCCATTCATCAAATTACCTCGAAAGCTATTTCATTCCTTAATTTTGTCTTGCCTCTGAGTTCTCAATCTATCAATCCATAATGGCGGAAGTCAAAGTCAAAACTGTCAAATTCAATGTCAATGCCAAAAACATGCAAACACTCTATGACTTGGCAATGAAAGTAAACAATGATTTTAACGAAACCGATTAACAGAAATTTTTAATTAAGATAATAAGATAAGATATTTATTTCTGATAAAAACTTATATCTAAGAATAACATTAATTTAGAAATTTATACTAGGTTAAACAACATAATCCGTAGGTATGTAATAAGATTGCTAAATTTACCAATAGATGCTATACAGTAATATGTGATTTCATTAGTTTATCATGAACTAGGTTAACACAGGTATAATACCTAAACTAAGTAATTATGATTACTTGTTTTTTAGGTATAAAATGTTCAATATAATGAATTGCTAAGTCACTATTAATTCTATAACAAATGGATACAATAACAATTAGTGTAACTACTACATAAACATATTTTTATAAGGTAGGTACGTAAGTAAGGATTTTAACATTATTTATTTTTTCAAATAGAGAAATACTATACTAAACACATAACTGGATATACAAATACAACATACAATACACAGTAATCTATATGTACTACTAAAAACATACTAAAACCTTAATTAAAACGAAGGTGTAAATTATAACTAGATTCTAATCTACATGTATTTAAAGTCAATGTTATTTTAAGACTATTAACAGTTTCTCTGTATCTTCATAAGACATATTTAAAAGGGTCATCCGTATTATCCGTTTCGTGTTGTTATAGGTCAGGGGATATATGCTTAGTTTGGAGTTTAATCGTTTATAAAGCAGTGGTCCTAGAACAATGTAAAATTTAGAAGAGAATGCAGTTTTTGTGTTTTGCGGTCGTGCAATGTCAAGCCTTCTTTTGTTAGCTACTTGTGATCTGTAGTTAAGGGTGCAATGGTACTTTAAAATTGCGTTCATTATAAATAACTGTCTGACTGTCAGTACTTTACAGTCTTTATATAGAAGCTCAGTGGGGTAAAGGAAAGGTCGGAAATGGGAAACTTTTAAAATTGCTCTTTGTGCTCTTTCAATGTTAATGAGAAACGTTTTAGCTGCCCCGCCCCATGACGTAATACAGTAATTTAGTATCGACTGACACAATGCAAAGTATACCTGCCTAATAAGTTTAGAGTCGCCTATGGTGCGCAATTTTTTAAAAACAAATATTAGCTTGCGTATTCTGCCACTCACCGTTTCTATGTGTTGTTTAAAGGACAAAGTTTCGTCAATTATTATACCGAGGTACTTTATTGTTTTAGTAGGAGAAATAGACGGACACGAGCACGGTTGATTATTTTGATCAGAACAAAAGTGCGCGTATAGGTTAGGAATAACAGGATTAGACTTTCGTATGGAAAATTGTATAAAATGAGTTTTGTCTGAATTCAGGGTTAGTAAATGCTGCCGTAACCAATTATTTACTACATCAAAGCCCCGCTGAGCGTACTCGTATAGTTCACTGTCTGAGTTCGCAGAAAACAATAGAGCGGTGTCATCTGCGAAAGATAAGATTTTACCACCATTTATTTTAAGGTTACACAGGTCATTAATATAAATAAGGAACAGGGTAGGGCCTAGAATGCTTCCTTGGGGGATTGCAAATTCAGTGTCCAAAACTAGGTCAGAACTTAGGATATGTCCTATTTTCACACATTGCGAACGATTGTGTAAGTAATCTGCAAGCAATTTGAGTTGGATTCCTCTTATACCTAAATTTTCAAGCTTGTGCAAAAGCATAGGTATAGAAATTGTGTCGTAGGCTTTGGAGAGGTCTAGGAAAACTCCTAAAGTGCGTTTACCCTTGTCAAGCTCCTGAGCTATGAAGTTAGTAAGCTCCAATACTGCATCGTCTGTGGAGCGCTTGTGCCTAAAGCCGAATTGTGCATTTGACAAGATGGACTGTTTTTCTAGGTATTGTACAAGTCTGATATTTATTATTTTTTCTAGTACCTTAGAAATGGCTGTTAAAAGCGATATTGGCCTATAATTATTAATTTGATCTTTCTTCCCATTTTTGTGGATAGGTATAATGACCGCTTTTTTCAAGCAATTTGGAAAAACGCCGTCCCTAAGGCACTTATGAAAAATATAGGTTAGTGGAGTGCATAGAATGTGGTGAAACCGTTTTAGTATTTTGTTGGATATATTATCCCAACCCATCGCTGAATCATCCTTCAGGCCTTTGATAATTCTAGTTACCTCTGCTTCATCAGTGTCCAACATAACAAATGAATTTAATAGGGTGCAATTTGATAACTTATTGTGGTGCGTTGGAGAAAGCGTATGCGATTGATTAAGAATTTTTTCAGCCAATGATTTCCCAATGTTAGTAAAATATTTATTAGCTAAGTTAGCACATTCGAGCTGCGATTCATAGGACCGGCCCTGCAATAGCTCAGTAGCGGATTTATGCTGTTTCGACAAAAAAGTTACATTTTTAACAAATTTCCAAACCATTTTACTGTTTGTTCCCGCTTTTTCTAATTCATTTTTATCGTACGTATTTTTTAATTTCTTAAGAATAGCGTTACAAAAATTCCGATATCTTTTATACGACGTTTGCAATATAAGGTTATCGGGTTGTGCTTTGGCCTTCATGTGTAACTTATCCCTATGTTTCATACAGCGAATGAGTCCCGGGGTAATCCAAGGCTTAATGTTTGTAAATTTTTTACTATGACGTGTGTACGTAGTATTTCGCAGTATTGCATTTTGTACCTGTGATATAAAGTATGTCATGCAAAAATTCGCGTCATCAGAATAATAAACTGTAGAAAAGTCAATTTTGCTTAAATCCGCTTCAAGGTTATCTAAATTAATTTTAGAACTATTTATTAAGCTATTTGTTAGTTTAGGCATTTTGCGAATTAAGGTTAGTAAGGCGGCTTTATGATCAGTAATTGTAGAGTTTGTAACAAACGTTAGTGACGGAAAAATTGTTTTGAGCATAATATGATCTAAACAAGAACCACTTTGATGTGTAGGTAAACAATGGGCGGGAAGTAGTCCATAAAATGAGCATAGATTAAGATATTCTTGACCAGAGGAATCTAGATTTTCTGGCATAATATTAATGTTAATATCGCCAATTAAAATTATATTTTTAAACGATTTTAGACTCTGAAGTACGATTTGTAGTGAATTTGTAAAAATAGTAATATTTTTAAATGAAGGAGACCTATAAATGGCTAGAATTGCGGTGTCTGTACCAATTTTAATAAGTAACCGATTGCATTCCAATATGTTTGGTTCCTCGACTGATATTTTTAGGTCATTTCTGGCGTAGACTACAATCCCATCGTTTTGGTTGTAATTTTCCTTACTGTTGTATAAGTCGTAGCCCGGTATAGACGGTAAAGATTTATTTTTGGCTAACCAACATTCAGTGAGGATAATTACATCATTGGTAACATTCAGTCTTTGTTGAAATATACTAAAATTATCAAAGTTTTTATAGATGCTACGTATGTTTTGTGTTATTATTGAAAATTTATTGTTGTAAGGAGAAAGGTATTGACTACAACTTTCAACCTCACAAGCTCTTGTTTCAGATACAGAGAAACTATCTAGGTCATTAATTAAGTTTTGAGCCATTATTTCTATTAATAAATTAAAGATCTAAATGAAAAAATACAGATGGCGCTCCTAGGCGCCTTCATAGTCAATTGAATTCAGGTACCTTTTTTCTGCTATACTTTTTGCGGGACAGTCTGCATCGCCCGTTTTGTGGTCACATGGCTTCTTAAAATGAAGACAAGTAGCGCACTTTGGTGAGTCTCCTGTCTTTTTGCAGTCCTTCATTGTGTGACCTACTTCTCCGCAGTGGCCGCAAGTATCTTTTTCTTCACGGCAAAACTTAGCTGCGTGGCCATACTGCTGGCATTTAAAACACCGTGTAACCAAGGTATAGTCTCGCACTGGGCACGATGACCAATTGATGAACAATCGATCTTTACAAATAAGGGCTTTGCGTATATTAGCTGGAACTTCTATTACGTAGTTACAGGTCTCGGTGTTCCGTTTTCCTGACTTGTGGCTTAACTTTACTGTCTTTATAAAGCTTTCAATTGTTATGCCCTCAGAATTTTCAGCTAAGTTTTGGTGGTAAATGCAGCTAAATACTTCTGATTCTTTCAAGGCTGACGGTACGCCGATAACTGCAATTTTAGGTCTACGCTTATTGGTTTCATCTATAGTAAAACCCGAAGATGTCAATTGCGCCGACTGCTTCAGCTTCTCGATGTCTTCTTTGGACTCGGTACTAATTATTACGCCACCATTTCTGTTCTTGCGTAGTCCCCTTACTTGAAGCTTCATTTGTTCAGGGCAGATAATTTTTTGGACTTGCGATTTAGTTTCATCGCTCGATTTCTTTCCGTCTGTTGGGTAGATAGCCACAGAGCTAATACTTTTCGGCAGGATAAAGTCCTTAGAATTTTTCTTTACTATTTCTGAGAAAGATAACATTCCATTTGCAGGTTTAGGAGTCTGTTCCAGCGACTGCTTGAGAGCACAAATTTGTTTGGCGAGGTCTCGTTCTTCTTGAAGGGCTTGGAGATTGTTATGGGCTAAGATAGTTTTTTGTTTCAGTGACTGGTATATCACAGCCATCTGGGATGTCCCATGAGCGACTTTTCGGCAAAGAGAACTTACTCTCAATTTTTGCTCGGAATTTAACTTGCCACCTTCTGTGATAACGCAAACTTCATTTAGGCACTGCTCGATTGATGTCATCCAGTTCTGTACTTCGGGCGTGGACAGCAATTGTTCTTCTGCCCGGGGGCTGGGCGGGATAGGGCGCGGCGGGGCGACAGGTGGTGCGTCGGCACAGGCGGGCACGGGCGCAGGCGAGCGCGTCGGGCTGCGGCGCGTTATTAAGCTTCTATTAAAGGGACTTCCTTCCATTTTTATTCGAAAATGTGTAATTTTCTACTATAATTTGTCATGCATTATTATAGCACTTTTAATAACCAAACTTCAGACACAATAGATTGCTTCCGCGTAGTAGTAGGTCACGAATATTTGCACTTATTTGTTTATTGTACTCATTAGTAATAGACACGTCCGTTCATTACGACTGTTAATAAGCATCCGTTATAGAGAAATAGATAGAATGAAGGAGCAAATGGAAGACTGTTTCTATTATCTTTCGGCTGTAACGAGCTCCGATAAGCATGACTTTCAAAAATTGGAAAGCATATTCAACAACTTTGAGGAAATGTACTATTCGGTTCAAGTGATATATGATAGTTTTATTAAAATTTCAACAAACAAGCAAAAACCTTGCACTTCAACTCCAGAATTTAGATTACCTAAAATAACTTTCTCAACATTTAGTGGTGTTTACACAGAATGGCCTAGTTTTATTGCGTTATTCAATAGTTTAATTCATGGAAATAGCCAGTTATCCAATGTGCATAAAATGCATTATCTCATATCTGTTTTTGACAAAGAGCCCTTATCACTAGTAAAGCATTTGGAACTTTCAGATCAGAATTATATAATTGCATATAACATTCTTCAGGATAGATATGAAATTAAGAGATTAATTGCTGATAGACAATTAGAGGCTATTTTAAACTTACACAACATCAGTTCAAATCTACAACTTCACCAACTTCGAAAGTTTACAAACACATTAAAAAAAAATACACAAGCTTTAACAGCTTTCGGCTTTGAAGTCAGGTCATGGAGTTTCTTATTATTACATATATTTATTAGAAAATTACCAGTAGATTTAAGAAGCAAATTTGAAGGAATATATTAACCATGATCCAACATTTGACAACCTCTTACAATATTTAGAAAATCAGCTCAAAGTGTTGGAGTCTGTCGCTTCAGGGTCTTCTAGCAAGTCTACTACGAACAATATTTGTAGTTCTTCTAAATTAACTCACCTCTTCAATTCAGCTGTTTGTGTAGCATGTAAGCAGGATCACAATCTTTATAGTTGCCCTATGTTTAACAATATGAAGCCAACTCAGCGCAAACAACTTGTCATGGACCATAGGCTTGCTCTATCAGCCCTTTCCTGGTCGTAATAAGTGGTGACCCCGAAGTTAGTCACGCAGCCAAATAAGCAAGAAGATTTTTGAGGACCCGACCAGAAAAAAAAAAAAAAAAAAAAGGAAAAATGGCTCTACGTGCCCTAACTAAAACATCGGAACCTGAAATCGCCGCCCTTAGCGTATCGGACCGCATCCCACGCTTCTGGCAGGACCAAGCCAAATTATGGTTTACCCAGTTCGAGGCTATAGTCGCCACCCAGAAACAAGGCGAGGACTACAAATAAAATCTAGTAATTGCAAAATTATCGAAGGATGAAATACGCGACGTAAATGACATCATCACTAAACCTCCGGCAGAGAACAAATACCAAATCATTAAGGACCGCCTCAGTTCCTGCTACGAAGAATCGAAGCAGAAGAAGTTTCAACACCTATTTTACGAGATGGATCTAGGGGATAAAAAACCATCCCAGTTGCTGCGTCAAATGAAAGAACTAGGACAAGGAGTTACTAATGATGACACAATCCAGTCGCTATGGCTTAGAAAACTTCCGAACTCCATAACTTCCATACTTGCAGTTTCAGAATTCGCAACACTTGAAAAAATGAGCGATATGGCAGATTTACTATTCAAAAACGCCAAAACAAATTCTGTTAGTAGTAATGAAGTTAACGAGGTCACTAGCCTTGCAAATCAGCTGACGCAAATGAATATTGAAATCGCTGCACTACGCAAAGAAAACGAAAAGTATCGACGCAGTAAATTTCGTTTAAGATCAAGGTCAAGAAGTGCGTCAAGGTCTCGTCATCAAGGTCTGTGTTACTTTCATAGGCGATTCAAGGAAAATTCATACAAATGTCAGCCACCATGTGCTTGGAAAAACTCAAACAAACAACAGAAGCATCAGGGAAACTACAATTAGCACGAACCAGGGCGGAACTTTGTGCTATTCACCCGTACGACCGCCTTATCCTAGCCGACCTACAAAGTGGCGAGAGGTTTTTAGTCGATACCGGGGCAAATATATCAGTTTTAAGAAGAAACTCATTCAAGCACAAGCATGCTACAAATCATAAAGTACGCGCTGCGAACGTTAGCGTTATAAATACATACGGTGAAAAACACTTCAATTCAATTCAATAGTTTATTGCATTCCACAATGGTAAATTTGATCTAAATTATTTGGTAGTACATACATTATGGACCCTGTTGGGCATAGCAAATTGAAAGAGGAGAGAGGAGGACATTCTATTTCGTTTTTAAAGTTCAAGCATTTTGTGTATTGAGTTATTTTGTTTTGTCTTCTAAATATTCATGTATTGTATAGTAACTTTTATTTATAAGCACTTTTTTTAATTCTCGAACAAATCGCATGTCATTTGTTGAGTTTTTTATCGAATCAGGGAGTTTATTATATATTTTGATTGACATTACGTATGGGATTTTTGCATGTAGTTCTAGACGGGATCTAGGGAGCACTAAATTTATTCTGTTGTCGAAATGATCGCTTTGTATATAGTTCCGGGTGTTTTCTTACGAACTTGCTCATTTCTAAAATGTAGATGGATGGTAGGGTTAGGATTTTATGTTTTTGAAAATAAGGTTTACAGCTACAAGTTTGCTTAATATTTACTAAAATTCTTAATAGTTTTTTTTGTGCTATGAAAACACTTGTTGCGTCTGTACTATTTCCCCACAGCAAAACGCCATAACTTAGCCATGAGTATGCGTAAGCATAATAGGTTGTTAGAGCTGTTTGCATGTTTGTGCTTATTTTAATTTCGTGGAGTGCGTATGAAAATGAGTTAAGTTTTTTTCGTAATTTAAAGACATGAGATTTCCAATTTAAATTTGTATCTATTTCTATCCCGAGTAAATTAAATGAGTTTGTTACTTCAATTTTCTTATTTTTATATAAAAAATCTATATTAAGTGAGGTTTGTTGGTATGGATGGAAAGTTATTATTTTTGTTTTATCAAAGTTAATTTCTAGGTTGTGATCTTTAAGCCAATTTGTTGTTTTATCAAGAATAGTTTTTATTTTTTATTTGAGATTGGTATTATTAACGCTTGAGGTAAGTATGGAAATGTCATCTGCGAATAGTACACAGTGTTCTTCTATTTCCTTTGGGAGGTCATTTATGTACATCAAAAACAATAAACATCCAATAACACTTCCTTGGGGTATAGAAGATTCCACCGGTCTTAAGGACGATCTGATTTTTTTAATTTCGTTGGTATCTTTATTGTAGTGTTCTATTTCTGCTATTTGTTGTCTATTGGTTAAATAAGAGACAAACCAGTCATATGCCGATCCTCGAATGCCCATGCTGTAAAATTTGGATAATAGTATTGGGTATTGTATTTTGTCATATGCTTTGGTCAGGTCTAACAGCAATCCGATTGCGTACTTTTTATCTTGCATAATATTTAAGGTTTCCTGAACATATTTGTAGATAGCCAAAATTGTAGACCGTTTCTTACGAAAGCCATATTGGTTTTTGTCAAAAGCTTTAAATTTTTCAAGGAAATAATAGACCCGGTTGTACATTGCCTGTTCAATAATTTTTGATGCCGAAGGTAATAAAGCTATGGGTCGAAAATTGTTAGGATCAGTTAAAGAATGCCTTTTGTGTACTGGTTTTACCACAGCCTGTTTAAGAAAATCCGGGAAGGTGCCCTGTTCAAATGATTGATTAATTAATATACGAAAGGGAAGAGATAACTCATCAACACACTGTTTAATTAGTCTTGTTGGGATCTCATCGTAGCCATGACTAACTTTATTTTTAAGGGATCTTATAATTTTATGCACTTAGCTTGTGGTCACTGGCTCAAGGAACATAGTATTAAGAGTAGGCTGCACCACGGACCGGCCGGAAGGTGGAGTTGGCTTGGATTGCTTGCCTTGTTTTCCTAAAGATAAGAAAAAGCTATTAAAAGTTTCAGCCACAATTTTAGGGTCAGATATTATGGAATTGTTTATTTTTAGGGTTAGGTTTTTTTTTGAGGTATTTTACTTTGTACGTTCTGTTTGTACGTTCATTGATAATATTCCATGTCGTTTTTATTTTGTTGATAGAGTTTTAGATTCTCTTGATGTATTGTAACCGTTTAGATGTAAGGACTATTCTTTTAAAGAGTTTTTCGTATTGTTTATAATGGCTATGGAGTGTCGGGTTGTCTGTTGTTGAAATAAGAACCCTAAGCAATCTTTTATTTTTACAAGACTTTTTTATTCCTGTTGTTAGCCAAAATTTTTTTTGGGTATCTTTAAGCTTAATTTTTTTGATCGGTATGCAATCATTAAGAATATTATTAAGAATATCATGAAATATTTTATAATTTTCGTTTATGTTTTTTGTGTTTGTAAAATGATGAGACCAATTTATTTCTTTTAATCTTGATTTAAATGTTAGTATGTTTTGGTTGTTAAATAATCGCTTATAAGTGTAACAGACATTTGAATCGTAATTTGGTGCTATTTCTAGTCTTATAGTTGTGCCGCAATGATCGGATAGACCAAAATTTTGCACCTTCCCCTCAATTGATTTATCTTTAAAATTTGTTAAGATTAAGTCTAAACATGAGGGCCCTCGCGTGGGCTCTTTTATGTGTTGTGTATAGTTGTATTCTGATATAAGATCAAGAAACGCGTTTGATTTTGAATTAACTTTTAAAATGTTTATATTAAAATCACCTCCTATGATATTTTTTTTTCTTATTGTGCTTATTTTTAATATAATTGAGTATTTTTTTAAAGTTTTCATAAAATTTGTCTTCCTCCTTCCCGTTCCAATACAAAACAATCAATAAAATATTTTCCTTTGTTAATTCTACAGCACATATTTCCAACACATATTCTATTGACATATTTCCTATTTCTTTATTTTCTACGTAATCAATATTTTTTTTTAGTAATATAGAAACGCCGCCACCTTTCATAGTTTTCCGACAAAAAGATGCTGCAAAAATGTAGTCTTCAAACTGTACAAAGCTCTGTTTATCTTGTGATAACCAAGTTTCGGATAAACATAGAGCTTGGTATATTGGGTTTTCTTCCGTAAATGCCTCTATCATATATTGTTTATTGTTTAAGCTTTGCATGTTTTGAAACAAGATATTAAGGTGATGATGACTTTCGAAACGTATAATTTCTTGTACCTGAACCTTAACATAGGTCTAAGTCGCCAATTCAAATGGAATTTCGTTATTGCTGACGTCAACACATCTATCCTTGGCGCCGATTTTTTACAGTACCATGAATTACTCGTCGATTTAGACGGAAAAAAGCTCATTGAAAAAGTAACTGAGCTGACAACGCCTGCAACAAGTATTAGAGCAAATCATCCTATCGTCGAAATTGTTTCACAAGAAAAGAGCATACTGGGAAAATATGAAGATATAACCAAGCCAGCTGCAAACATATCTATCTCCAAGTGTCAAGTTGAACATTATATTGAAACAAAAGGAGCGCCCGTTTCAGCACGTGCGAGGCCATTACCACCAGACAAATATAAGATCGCAAAGCAAGAATTTAATGAAATGATAAAAAAGGGTATTTGTCGTCCATCAGACAGCCCTTTGGCCAGTTCACTTCACCTGGTAAAGAAAAAGAACGGAGAATGGAGACCATGTGGTGACTACAGAATGTTAAATAAAGTCACAGTTCCAGATAAATACCTACTGCCCAGATTGTTAGATTTTACTTTCATCCTGGAAGGAAAACGTATCTTCAGTAAACTCGATATCCGGAAAGCTTATAACTGCCTATCCATTTCAAAAAACGATATACCTAAGACGGCAATAATAACACCCTTCGGACTATTCGAATTTACAAAGATGACATTTGGGCTACGCAACGGTGGACAAACATTTCAAAGATTCATGGATTCAATATTCAGAGACCTTAACTTCGTTTATATTTTCGTCGACGATCTGCTCTGCGCTTCGAGCTCAAAAGAAGAACACATGCAACACCTTGATATAATTCTAAAACGTCTGCATGAGCACGGGATAACTATTAACTTAGAAAAATGTGATTTACTCAAAACAGAACTCGATTTTCTAGGTTATCATATAACGAGCCAAGGAATCACTCCAACTGATGAGAAAGCAAAATCTATTTTAGATTTCCCAAAACCTGCAACTCTTAAAGAATTGAGACGGTTTCTCGGAATGGTAAATTTTTACCGGAGCAGTCTACCACACGCAGCTATTAAACAATCAGTGCTAAGCAAATATTTACAAAATTCGAAGAAAAACGATAAAACTCCAATTCTGTGGACTCAAGAAGCCGAACAAGCTTTCAAATCGTGTAAAGAAAATATGCGAGAGGCCGTGACGCTGTCCTATCCCGCAGCAAATGCTCACATAGCATTATTTACCGACGCTAGCGAAAAATGCGTAGGCGCAGTTTTACAACAGAAAATACGTAACAAGTGGCAGCCTTTGGGATATTTTTCAAAAGTGCTAAGCACAGCGCAAACAAAATACTCGACTTACGACCGAGAACTGCTTGGAATTTACATGTCGATAAAACATTTTCAACGATTAATCGAGGGCAGAGAATTCACCATCTATACGGATCATAAACCACTCACCTACGCATTTTAAAAAAAAACCATCCGTAAACGACACCCCTCGAAGAATAAGGCAGCTGGATTACATATCACAATATAGTACCGAGATACAACACGTCAGCGGGTACGACAATATTGTAGCTGACGCATTATCTCGAGTAGTTAGTCGAAGAAATATCATTACCTTCGCTAGTGGATTACAAAATTCTTTCAATGAAACAACAAAATGATCTAGAATTGGAAAAGCTCAAACAAAGTAAGAGCTTGAAAATCATATACGTACAGCCTTCCAACTGTCAACAATATGTTTATTGCGACGTTTCAACCGGCAAAGCTCGCCCCTACGTTCCCGAATCAATGCGGAAAACTATATTTCACAATATTCACGGCCCAAGTCATCCCAGAAAACGCACTACAAGAAAATTAATTACTCAAAAATACATATGGTACAAAATGAACTCAGACATAAACAAATGGTGTGACTCCTGTTTACAATGTCAAAAAGCTAAAGTAACCAGACATACTGTCTCGCCGCTCGGAACCTTTTTGCCTGCTCAGCGATTCGCACACATTCATACTGACATAGTCGGACCACTACCTACTTCGCGAGGAAAACAGTACATCATTACAATAATAGATCGTTGTACATCGTGGCCTGAAGAGTTCCCGGTTTCGAATATCACAGCGGAGACAGTCGCCAAAACAATATACAATGGCTGGATCACAAGATTTGGATGTCCAGAGAAAATTACAACGGATCAAGGCCGACAGTTCGAATCAGAAACGTTCAAACAATTAGCTAAGCTCATGGGCATTGAGAAGATTAAAACCACTCCATACCACCCCCAATCGAACGGGATGGTTGAAAGATGGCACCGCTCCCTGAAAGCCTCAATAATGGCTCGCGGCTGTGTGGAAAATTGGTCTACAGAACTACCCACCGTATTGTTGGGTTTACGTGCAAGTCTCCGCCAAGATACAGGACTCAGTGCTGCGGAAATGATTTACAGCACCCCCATTAGATTACCGGGAGAGTTTTTCGAAAGGAATACGAGCCTGACAACGTACGAAATATTCATAGAAAACTTGCGAGGAAATATATCGAAAGATACAAACGTAAATAATAATCATAAAAGAATATCCTGTAGAAATTCTACTTTCGTACACCCCAAACTTAAGATGCGACCGCATGATGCGTAGTTTAATACCACCATACGAAGGCCCTTTTCAAGTTCTAGAGAGAAACGATAAATACTTCAAGATACAATTGAACAATCGTTAGTCGTATATCTCCATCGACCGTGTCAAACCAGCATTCCTTGCAGATATTAACAATAATTCAGATAACGGTCAAGCACGCATCGAGAGAAGATATGATTCATCACGATCACGTAGACCACCGGTTAGATTCGCCTGCGCCAGCATAATATGGCCTTAAAAGGCGTATTTACTGGCGTTAGTCACAGTCAAGAAACAAAGTACAAACGAGATGGGCAATCAGGCAACAAGGGAAGAAAAAACCACTACGTTCAACAACAACGTAAATATGCAGGACATCCACGGAATAAAATCAGAAATATTGAAGGAGGTCCAAAATGTCCACACTGTTATCATCATCATAATTGTCATTATCGCCATCGCACTAACTTCAAAGGTAGCACTTAAACTGTGCGGTAAACGCATGGAGCGCGCTGCGTCAATAGCGATCAACAAGGCAACACCAGCATAACCGAGTCGCCGAGTCACCGAGTCGCCGAGTTGCCGAGTTACCAAACCAGGATAAACAAAACGCCCGCCCTCCATATCCGGGAAAGAACATCGCACACAAATACCCAAAACAAAAAAAAACTATAAAAATTGGTAATAAGTCATTTCTTAATATTTTTCCGATTACTTACATAATCTTATAGGTACTTAATTTTTGCTAATCTATAATATTAATTTAATAAGTACTATTCATATCACCTTATTGTATATTAACAAAAGTCCATGCATGAATGAACCTAATTCAATAATTGCAGCATAAACAAAGGTATGTAAAATGCAAGGTTTGCAAATATCATCAATGTTGACGCAAACAAAAAAAAATTAGTGTTTTGCTTGAAATTGTTATGTAGTATTTAATTTTAGAGTAAGAATATTAAATTGTTATTTTGTGTTTACTTTTTTAGGGGGGAGTATCTGTGGCGTCCTCCGACGTGACCCACAGAGAATCAATATATTATTTCCTATTCATCAAACTTGCTCGATAAAATCAATACCAAGATAAAATCAAATATTGTTAACTTAATTATAATAATTATACATCTTACTATATAAACTATTTCTGTTTGTTTATAAATTATCTATCAACTCGTAACTATGTCTTGCTCTATCAGCCCTTTCCTGGTCGTAATATACGTCTTCGTAGGCTTTACAACAAAGGCCGCCCATCTCGAGGTCGTTTCTGAACTCAGTACGGATGCCTTCATGGCTTGTTTTCATAGGTTTATCTCACGTAGGGGGATCGTTAGTGATATTTATTCGGACTGTGGTAAAAACTTTCAAGGAGCCATGCGTTTACTGTGCGAAACCAACGCCTTTTAGAAGGCTAACAATAGCAAAATTGCTACTCATCTCGCTAGCGCGCACGTCAACTGGCACATGAATCCTCCCTATAGCCCTCACATGGGTGGTTTATGGGAAGCATGCGTCAAGTCCGCCAAACAGCTCCTCAAGCGCACAATAATTGGTGAACGTGTGTTAACCTTTGAGGAATTAGCGACTGTCTTTGCACGCATCGAAGCGGTACCCAACTCTCGGCCTCTATGTCCATTGTCCGACAGTCCTGACGACCTAGAATCTTTAACTCCCGGACATTTTCTTATTGGCCAACCTCTCATCAGTCTACCTGAGCCTCATTTTGATGATACTCCTATCTCAACCCCTTAGGCGTTGGCGACTTGTCCAGCAAATCTCTCAACATGTCTGGCGAAGGTGGCAGCATGAGTATCTTCATAATCTTCAACAGCGAAACAAATGGTATAAGGAAACTCCAAATCTACAATTGGGTGATCTTGTGCTCATTAAAGACGATAATCTTCCACCTCTTCAGTGGCGCAAAGGTCGCGTGATCAAGCTTCTTCCAGGATCAGAGGGCATCGTGAGAGTTGTAGAACTCAAAACCAGCAAGGGTCCCTGCCTCAGGTCCGCTGCCAAAATTTGTCTGCTCCCTATGAGTTCCAGCACAAATTAGTTATCATTTAAGTTATTACAATAATCTTAGTATTTCATTTTATTCATTTATTTATATACAAAAAAATAGATGAATAGATGAGAATAGCTGCAGCAAGTCTCCGATCACCCTGCGTTGAACCAGCCGCGGAGTTTTCGGTGAGTCAGCCATTTTCCACTTTATTCTACACAAGTGAATAAGAAATTGTGAATATGGTAATTTTAAATTGCTTTGTTTATGTCTTTTTTCCACTTGAGGGTAAAGATTCATAAACTTTGTTCAAAATAATGTTAAGAATACATAAAAATATCAATTTTACACAAAGACACTTAAACTAGCTTAAAATTAAGTTCAAAGTGTCATACAATCGTTTTTTGTGAAAAAATACGAGGTGGCCCTTATTTTGTTTTGACTAGTATATAAAAAAATAATTGAGGAAGCCCAGTTATAACAAGAAAAGTATAAGTATTATTTTAATTCCTTGGTTAGTTTAAGAATATTAAAGATATTAATATTAAAGATGTATTTTACCAAGTAATTTAACAAAACAAATCGAGCCAATCTATAATCACGATAGCTATCCCTTAGAGTTAAAATTAAGGTTGCAAAAATCGCAATGTGATGCTCGAAATAACTTAATTCAAAGAAAAATGCTACGTAAAGAAAAACGCGACAAATCCATGAAGCCAATCAAGTATAAATTAAATGATTTAATCTTAATTAAAACGAAACAGGAAACAAATTTTCTCTTTTGTATAATAATAGCCCTTATGTAGTATTAGAAGATTTGTCACCGAATGTAAAGGTATAAAAACAGAACTAAAAAATATTATAAATAAAATAATACAGTAAACTATTGTAAGTAATTACGTAGTCTCTTAGATTATTCCACTCCTTATATAGTTGTACTATTGATACATGTGTAACCCATATTAATCATTTAGATGTTTAAATTTAAACTATGTAATCGAAACCTTTTACTTAGTTAAATCATTCATATTAATTGAAACATTGTATTTGTTTCATATTGTATACCTAATGTTATGTTATACTAATCTTGTTATACTTTAAAGTAAAAAAAAATGTATTTTAGTTAGTAAGTATTTTAAAATAAAAGAAATATTGTAATTTTATTTTATTTTTCTCCGCCATGGGAGATGTGATGTGTGCTAATATATATTACTTTGAAACCTTATTAATAAACAGTATTAAAACCGCTCTCGTAGTTATTACTTGTCTCCTACTAGCATCCTTACATTTTGATCTAGTGTACCTCCATAATACACATATTACACATTCGATTATTGACTCTCCGGAATTATTGATGCAAATGACATTTAAAGTACAGTGCGCGTAGGTCGAAAATCACTAGCTTCTTTGTTCTTCGTACATTAAAGAATAATATTTCTTACTTCAATCCGCTTGTACGAATGGCCCGGCTCTATTATGACTTAGCCAAAGAGTATGTAACGTTAGATATTTTTGTCGATAATATTAATGCATTTAAGCGAAGTACCAGAGCTTTTCTTTAAGATTTAAGTTAATTTGTTTACATGATATAATGCATGTTTTTCATTTGGTTTTTTTTTCTTATATTGTTTTCATTTGATTATATAATTTATTTTGTAATGTTGCTTTGTTGAATTGTATTTATTTTAATTGAAATTTATTATTTTCAGATCACGTTGTTCTTATTTGATTTATTAACCTATTACTGCATTTGAGTCTAAATAAATAAATTGCTGAATGCGCTTATAATTACCTACTTAATCTTATATTATGAGTAGTTTTAGTGTTACATCCGAGGTAAACACTCTGTTTTACATATCGACTGTGAGGTAAGTAAAAAAAACAAGATAGCAGGTTTCTATGAACATTTATTAAAGAGAAATATAAAAGTGAAATAAGAACAATTTGTAAAAAAAGATATACTTATTGTAATTATTATTGTGAAAATATCTGAAGAATATATAAATAGCCTTTAATGTTGTTTCTCTTTACATGTTAGTAAATAATAACTATTTGTAAGTAATTAAGTGCATATTGTTTGAAAAACTGGTTTGATATGTTTCATAAAATATAAATCTCTTTACAGAGCAACAATTTGGTGTTTGTTTGTGTTTGTTAACAACACATTACAAAACAACATTTTTATAGCTGTTGGAAATTATGGAAAAACTGAAATTTGAATTTGTTGTGAAACCGAGTGAAGATCCATAAACAAACGTCGTATGCATAACCTCAATTACCAGTGCCGAAAAAAGTACTTTCTTGATTCCGGATCAATTTCAACCCGTAAAATTGCATGAGGTGCTAATTGAAATTTTTTTCACAATTGAAGACGGAATCAAAACAGTTTAATTTAAGGAAGTTATCCGATATGTGTACAATAGAAAAAATCACCAAAATCACGACAAGTGTGTCACAATAGATGGTTATCTTTGAAGCTAAATGAACTCGTATAGGTATAGAGGAAGATACTCAAAAGAAACAAGTATTTAGATTATTTTTGGACGATTCTTGTCATGATTGGTAAAGTTCTTTGCTTAAAAATTTACAGTAAATTCAGAATGGGGTATTTGGAAAAAAAATACAAAGGATGGTCAACAATAAGGTGTACAATTTTATTTAAATATAAGCAAATCTCATTACCAGAATATGCTTTGAAGAAAGAGAAACTTTTACTAGAGATAAATAAATTAATACATAAACCTATGTTAATTTATTTAATTGTAACCGATTTGCCTAATTTTATACATCGGCTATAAAATTAGGCAAATCGGTTACAAAATTGATAGGAATAAATTAAAAGAGACTGAGGATTTATTTAATAGTATAAGGGGCTTAGAACATTTAATGTTCAAAAGGATAATAGAAAAAAGGGAGTAGATTTTTAAAATTAAAATTAAAGAAAAAAAATAGAAACTACCGACCATGCAGAATCTGTGAAAAAGAAAAAAAAGGAAATCGGTATCATTCTGAATCTGTGTGTTGGTTCAAAATTGATTGCTCTAAAAGAGAGCCAATTCGGAGTGTGAATAATTCTGAATGAGAAATGGTTCTAAATTAAATAAATCCAAAAAACTAATAATTCCACCATTCATCAAAATTAAGTTCATAATAAATGATTCCATAGAAACCTTGGGGGCTTATGATTCAGGATTGTAAATAATAATAAAACTCTTTATTGAATATCAACATAGTTACACAGATTAAATTAAAATAACAATCACATCTAACATACAAAGGGCGGCCTTATCGCCGAAGCGCGATTTCTGCCAGGCAACCCAGGATCAAATGTGATTTTAATAAATTAAACGATTAATGGTGTAAAAAAATCTGTAGGAATAGTGACATTAAAGATAAAAAATTTCAAAATTCAAATTCAAAATTCAACTCAATTATTCTTAAAATAAATGAAAAATGTGATAAATAAAAATTACCCAACCAGGATTCGAACCTGGGGGTCGATTTTTGACTTTCGAGCGCTCGACTTTTTCACTCGAAAATAGTCAAAAACAGTGAAATTATATTTTTGAAATGCGAGCGATAGAAAATTTTAATACGAGTGGTATTTACCACTCGTATTCAATTCTATCAGTAGAAAGTTGGTGTCAGTCTTCGTTTTGACAACTGTCAAATAAAATTAAGTCGTCCCGCCATCTCTGAAATCTTTTGAAGCTAACCGAGTGAGTATTGCAATCATGGCAAGTTTGGAGGAATATTTATTGTTGTTTAATAGAGACGAAGTTGAAGAAGAAGAGGTCGTTTTAGCCGCGACGTTAGGACAGCGCACTCAGCTGTTGCTCTTAGGTAACGAGGAGTTTTTTGAGAGCGACAATCAATTTAAAAAAACTATCGGTTATCCAAAGTGCCATGCAGAGAGCTAATAGAAGCATTAAGACCGTATATCAGAGATGCGCAGAGATCATCTGATTTCAATATTCAAATGAAGGTACCATTGAGAACTGGCATCAACAATAGTGTGTAAAAGCACACCTTTGCAGATGTGGTCGAAAACCATAGAGACTAACTTTTATTACCATTGCAGGTACTCGTTGCGTTAAATTTTTTTGCTACAGGATCTTACCAGACACCTGTAGGCCAACATATGGCAAAAAAAAATTCCCAGTCATCCGTCTCAAACTGTGTAACTGAGGTAGTTACAGCTTTGAATAACAGAGCAATATTTAGAAAATATGTCAAATTTCCATCCACAATACAAGAGTTGGATCTAATAACTCAACAGTAAGTACTTGAGTTATCTTTTCTGTTTTGAATTATGGTATTTGACCTAAATATACACCTTACTTTTGAGACAGTACACCTAAAGTTGTGGCAGAAGTCGAGTTCTGTGATTAATCCTGAGTACCATTTTTGTTCATAGATTTTATCAGAAGTATGGACTGCCAGGTGTTATTGGGTGTATAGACTGCACTCATGTGGCTGTTTTCCCTCCCAATAAAAATGAGTATGATGAGCGGGCGTATGTCAACCGGAAGGGTCAACATTCAATTAATACACAATTGGTGGGCATAATCTCTGTCAGTCAAGTATTTATTGATAAAATGTTACATATCTTTAATAGTATTGTCTTAAGTTTTCACGATTCATAATTTTAATAATACTACTTTTTAACCGGATTAATCGCGTATAATTTATATTTTACATTTTAACTCGACGTTTCGGTGTCTTTGCAGACCCCGTGGTCACGAGCGACTGAGGTGTCAGGCGTCAGATTGATAGTGGAAAAAGTTATACATCATCTCCATCTATTTCTCAGTCTTCGAGCGTAGCGTTCAGGGTTAACACAAAATGAGCTGACAGTGTCTCGAGTTTCAGGTCGTGCTGCTTGCTGGATGTTTGACTTAATATCTTTGATAATAGGGTCCCATGCTGGTGATAGTTTCCAACCATCCTCTCTGTTGAAATTAGGGTGCTTTTTAATTTCAATGGCTTCTCTGATCATTCTAGGTATATAATGTGTCTCCCTAGATAGAACTTTCACAGAGTCAAACCTTAAGTAGTGGTTGGGCTTGTCTATGGAATGCTCACAAACTGCAGACTTGGTTACTCTTCGGTTTTTAATGTCAGCTATGTGTTCTTTAACGCGGGTTGATACACTTCTTTTAGTTTGACCAATGTAGGAAAGCCCACAGCCGCAGTCAATCTTGTATACACCTGGGTCTTGTAAAGGGATGTTGCATTTAACTGGGCGAAGATGTTGACTAATTTTTGAGTTTGGTTTAAATATTGTTTTGATGGAAGCGCGCCTAAGAATTTTTGAAATTTTATCGGTAACTCCCTTCACAAAAGGTAAAAATGCAGGTCTTCGTTCGACTGTCTGCGGCTTCACGTGGTCACTGCGGCGGCGACGAGGTGGTTTGAGGCCGTTTTGACGAAGCACTTTGACAACATGTTTCAGTTCATCATCAATGTGCTGGGGATCGCAGATTCCATGTGCTCTCTGAAACAAAGAGGAGCCTACGGCGAGTAATTGGCTCGGGTGGTTGTGGGAACTCCCATTTAAATATCGGTCAGTATGAGTGGGTTTCCAATAAACAGCATGGGACCCTATTCTCAAAGATATTAAGTCAAACATCCAGCAAGCAGCACGACCTGAAACTCGAGACACTGTCAGCTCATTTTGTGTTAACCCTGAACGCTACGCTCGAAGACTGAGAAATAGATGGAGATGATGTATAACTTTTTCCACTATCAATCTGACGCCTGACACCTCAGTCGCTCGTGACCACGGCGTCTGCAAAGACACCGAAACGTCGAGTTAAAATGTAAAATATAAATTATACGCGATTAATCCGGTTAAAAAGTAGTTTTATTTATATCTTTAATAGTTAACTATTTGTTTTTTTTCAGATTTTTGACTCAAACCTACGCATCATCAATGTGAATGCATTATTTCCCGGCAGCACCCATGATTTGTTAATTTAAAAATGATTTAATGAAACATAATTTACAACAGTATATTACTTATAAAATTATATATGTATATTATTAGTTGATAAAAAATAAACTTATTTACTTATAGGTGACAGTGGTGATGCACTCGGGCCCTGGCTCCATGTACCTGTGACTGAACCTGAAGAACTCTCCTCAGAATTTAGATACAATGAGGTGTTCAAAGCTGCAAGCGCATCAATTGAACGATGCAATGGACTGCTAAAAGGTAGATTCCGGTGCTTGAGGAAGGAAAGGATACTAAATTATAGCCCAGAAAAGGCAACAAAAATTACTAACTCATGTGTCGTCCTGCATAACTTGAAACTCCTCGTACCGATCAAAGAGGATGGTCTAATCAGGACCTATTGCGGGGGCAGGCCATGCAAAATAATATTATTCGTCGTTACTTTTAAATAAAAGTTCTATATTCTGAAATAAACTCTTTTATTTACATGTCCATTTGCTAATGAGTACATAACCTTATAACAAAACCTAACAAGTAGATTTTATAAAACAAGATTAAATAATAAATAAAATAAAAATCAACAATTAAGTAACATGAAAATTCTAAAAATACAAAAACAATTAACACCTCTATCTTATTAAAAAGTAGGTAACAAGTACCTAACTTTAACAGAAAATAAGAATCAGATTTTTCTTAATCACTTAAGATTATTACTTAAACTTTAATAGGATTATATAAAAATCAACGATTATGTACCTAGTCATAAAAACACACACTAACAATTATAAAGAATCAACAAATGGTTATTTCAATGATTATAATAAAAAAATTACAAGATTATTTACAAATCAACCATTATTACCTACCTAATAAAATACCTCATAAATTACAGAGGTATAAAAACATTAACAATTATAAAGAATCAACAAATCCATAAATTAACAAATCAACAAAATGACAATCAAAAAAATTAAAACTTTCTACACTAAATATTGCTTTGACCCTGTATGGCCGAAGCAATTCTATTTAATGCAGAAGTCTGCTCTTGCATATTTGCCATATATGCATTATAAAACTGAATCTTAGCATCGCACAGTTTTTTTTTTATTTCCACCTTCTCCTTCGTTAATGTTTTTAATTTTTTTTTTGTCTTGGAGTTTCTTGTGGCAGTGCATTATTGGCCTCATCTGTAACTAAAATAGAAATGTTGGCATCATGAAAATAATAAACAATAACAGATTAATAAACATGTATAATATGTAATCCATGTCTTAGAGGTAATATCAATAATCACTATCATCTTAAACGTCACCTGCTGGACAAAAGCAATATCAATGTCCTCACACAAGTATCTACAGTTACTCAGATTTGAAGACATGATATGTTATAGATATCAAAGTTTTAATTATGGAGGGTGAGAGTGGAGAGAAATCCCATGTGAACAGTAAAATAACTACTTACTTATTTGGAAAACCACTGTTTCCTCATCTACTTCTGCAACTGCCTCAGGCATTTCTTCCGCAGTGTCTGGATTTTTTGTGTCAACTAAAAACTTTGCTATTAGTTAGATTTAGGGATTCTCCATAAACCTACTATAGTACAAAGCCTATAATTAACGCAAGAATATTCCACAAGAACTACTTACATTCAAATACTGCCTCAGACTCTTGGGAATCTATATGGCCAGTTATGCTTCGAGGATCAATTAAGGCCACTATGTTGGATTCAATTTCTGTGAGAGGTAGAACATAATGTCGGTAAGTCTTTTCTTTTGTGTGGACGACATATGTTTTGTTCTCTCACTCATGACTTCTATTATTACTATTTCTAACTTATACTTTTCCGTATTTTAGTATTAATTTTAGAAATCTTTGATCCAAATTTACCTATACATATTTACACAGATGCTAGTATACAGGGCATAGGGGCTATTTTGAAACAACCACAATAAAAAGGAGAAGAAAAACCATGCCCATAATAACAGTCAGAAACAGAAAAAAGCCATATTAATAAATAATGATAATAATAAATATTTCTGACACTCACACATTATCTAGCCCAAATTAAGTTTCTTAAAGAACTTGTGTTAGGATACTAGATAACTGATATACTAAACAAATATATAAACATACATATTGAATAAATACATATTTTTTTATTAGAATAAACTTAAATAAACGAATAAACATCCATGACTTGACGACTAATATCTGTAATCACACAAATATCCGCCGCGGCTGGAATTCGAACCCAGGACCTCTGGCATAGAAGGCAATGTATGTTACCGCTACACCAGCCAGTCGTCAAAGGTCGTCATATATCTATAATGTTTAGCTGAAAAGAATCAGTCAAGTATAGGCAACATTGGCTCATAGGAAAAAAAATAAGGTGATTTCAGACCATGAACCTCTAGAAAAAATTAATATTAAGGCAAGAACTGACGAAGAACTAGGAGATTTTACATATTACTTATCACAATTTAATTTTGAAGTAATATACTCACCAAGAAAGGACAACGTAGAAGCAGATAGTTTGAGTAGAAAACCTGTATTGGATAAACATGTAAATCAAAAAGATGTTTTAAAAATTGTAAATTTCATTAACTTCAAAGACATTCTAAACGATCAAGAAAAAAATGCAGATATAAGTTATATTAAAATAAACTATATAAAAATAAACTAATATATTTTATTTTATTTTCAGTTGGAAAAAACGAAAAAAATATACTCACTGAGGAATTTAGTAATAAAATAATAAAAAATATACATTATACATACTGCCATATAGGAATAAAACCGATCGAAAACAAAATTAAACCATTTGCAAAAATAATAATACACAATATAAAAAAGTCTGCGATAATTGTGAAATATGTATTAAAAATAAATCTAGAACTAAATATAAATATGGATTGATGTCACATCTGGGACCTGCTACTTGCCCTTTCGAAATAGTTTCTATAGATACCATTGGTGGGTTTGGTAGCTCACGTTCACGCTCACGTTCTTCAAAAACATACTTACATCTTTTAGTAGACCATTTGACAATATATGCCTACAGTAGTATAATACTATAATTGGAAACGTAAAGAGAATTTATACATCGCTCACTTGGGTGGGTTGAATGCCCAATAATACACTACTAGTGATTCACATAAATACAATCACGTTGGTCACGAATCCAAAAAATATTACGCAATCACATTTGGTTAAAAATAGCAAACCCTTAACCGTGGTGTGCCGGTGGTATTGTAAAGCAAAGTGTTTAACTTCGACACACCACGGTTCGGGTATGGTTTGTAAAATCAGTCCATTGAGAAGAGCAATGTAGACTCGTGTTGCGCTTTGTCTAGAAAGTTTTCGGGTTGGACAGGCCTTACTAATTCTCGCAGACAGCGTGCCACACCACTCGGGCTACCGGCATAGAACATTGAGAAGAGCAATGTAGACTCGCACATATCAAGTTATCGAATATTTCCTTATATTCTATTGTAAAAAAGTTGATAGTGCGCTTTAGGATTTTCATTCACGTATACAGGTTTAAGTCGATTCAACTTTATAAGTTGTAATGTGTGAGTGCGTGTGTGTGTTACGAAATATAACTCTAAACTTTGTTATTTACTTCAAAGTTAATACAATATTTTACTTTAATGTTTAAAGTATAAGGTTGAAATTCGCATGAATGTTAAGTCGATTCAGTAGCCAATTCTCGGTTTTTTTCGAAATAATCTAGGATTGAATCGGCTTTACATATTAAAATGACTTTCATAACATAATTATAGGTATAACAACGGTCTTAATAGTTCCACTGTATCTTCTATTGCCAATGGAATACCTTTGAGATTTATAAAGTTAAGGTTAAACTCAAAGTCAGTATTTTATAACTTGAACCAAGAATGTAATAAATATTATATAATAGTAGACTCCATAAAGTCACTAACTCGTTCATGGGTCAATTATACGCTTTTATAATAAAATTCCAAAATATTTAAGATTAACCCTTCGATAGATTCAAGGATAAGTGTTGTTTGAAAAGGTCTACTCTACTATAAGATATCGGGATGCAAGAAGATGGGATTCCTGGCTGTAAATTGTTATTTTGTATTTTTAAAAGATGATTGCTCTCAACAGATCGACTTTCGGAAGTGGTGGTAGATTCAGTTAAATTTGTAAATAATTTGACTATTTCAAGTGTCCTTTAATACCTACGAAATATAGTATTTTTTACTTTGACTTTTAATGCAACGTCACTTATAGTCCTAGAGTTGCGTGCAATATTTAAAACTAAATAATTTTAATTGCTTCTTTTGAAAAACAATACAAAATTCAAAGTTTTGTAAAAACGTCTTTAAATGTTTTCGCCTTCTATCAATTTACCATGCAATAACAACTTCCGTGGCGTAATGGCTTAGGTGTAAGTCTCTCGTACCGAGGGTCGCGGGTTCTGTTCCCGCACGGAACAAAGAAAAAAAATGTTCTGAGTCTGGTTGTGTATTTATAATGTATGTATATCCTAAAACCCTCCTAGTTCTTTGGTACATGGTGAACATTATTACAGGCTTTATATAGGCCTATTATCATGGGGACATGCAGTCGATGTGATTATCTAGGGATTTTATTTTTATTTATTTATTAAAATTTATTAACTTTTTATACCAACCAAACCAATATAAACAGGTAACTAATGGGATATTCTGAAAACAACTAAAAAGTTTTCATTACCTACATGTTAATATATATATTTAAAATTAAAGCAATAAATTTTAAATCTTGATTTGATTTAGGATTCAAGCAAACACCTTAGCTCTCGGACTATTCACAGAAGTCGGTAATGACCAATGCATAATGTACTTTGCTGCGTAGGCATGTTGCACTTGTTCACATTCACATAAAGCTTGGGCTCTCAGATTACTATAAAATATAACTCATGCCTAAAATTACCTAACATAACAAAAAATTTATTGGAAATAGATGAAATTTCGTTGTGTAAATTAAAGGAACATTACCGTTATTTTTATTAATATTTTTTTGTTTTTTGTTATAATTATAAGGTCTTACGTAAAAAATACATAATTTATATATTTCAACATTTAAGCAAGTAAATTTAAAGTTTTGGACTGTTGCGTTAATTATTTTTAGTTTATTTATTTGTATATGTTTTATTACTATTTATTTATCAAATACTTAATGTTTGGTCTGTTACAGAAACAAGAAATCTACGACTCTTGACATCTTCGGCCTGAGCTTGAGCGAAGAGGTCGAAGTGTCTCAGCCCAAGCCAACGAGTCTGGCTTCGCACATCACAAACAGAGTCGCGAACGGAACTCAGTGACTCTACGCGGTCACCGAGGGCGACTTCTATGTGGAGCTGAAGGTCTACCACCGCGACGACGCTAAGTCTGCCGCCCCGGACGAGCGCTGGAAGAAGGCGCTGCTACGTACCAACTGCTGCCTACAGAGTGAATCCTCCCAATTTGATCACCTGCAGCACTTTGTTAGGGAAATCCATTTACTTTTTAAGGACTCTGCTCCGGCATTCGTAGGTGATAAGTTTAAGTAATATTATTAATAGGTAAAGATAATTAAAGTTCATAAGTATTTTTTATATATATTTTCATTAGACAGATATTTATAATATCCAATCATCGTTATCCTTTTGAATATAAATCTAGTTTATTTTTAACCTACCTTTAAAATAGGAGGAGGATCTTAATCCATTAGAATATCTTTTTGTTTTTTATCATTATGCCTTTTTGTTCAAATTGTAACATAACAGTTGAGAAAAGGGGGTGGATAGGGCACTTGCGAAGTAATAATCATAAAAACTTTAGCAGTGCTACCTACTGCCCAGAGGTGAAATTAGTTCTGAAGGTCTGCCTTCCGCGATCGCATAAGTACATATAGAGTTGATGCTCTGGAAGAGGTTTCAACTAAATTCTGTTTATTCTTTTTTTACCGAAATTCGAACCAAAGTAAAATCGCTCTTAGATGAATCGTTAAAAAAACATACTATTATTAAAGTTAACTTCGAACTGCATTCAAAGCTTATGTTGAAGAAGATGATAGGCAGGAAATGAAGTCATTTGCTAAAAAAACTTTTTACTGTATTTAAATAATGACTTTGACAATATTTATTTAAAAGTCGTAAGAAGCATAAAAAACAGCGTTGAAGAGTTCCAACACAACATCTTTTTATTTATATGCTGTACGAAAATTGAATTTATCTGATTAGGCTGATTTTGCTTATGGCCTCTGTACACTATATAGCCTCATTGAAAAATAAATTACGAGAAGTTTGCTTCCATGCTGGACTGGGCCGCAAAAGAATAACATAAAATGTACCAGCGACCTTTTTTCCTCGGCATACTTTAAAAATCAGTTAGTGGACAGAGGTTTTATTTGACGTTTTTTGTGGGCGATAGGCTGACCCCTTATGTCTCCCTAATAGTCTCTCTCCTCCAAATTTTTCAAACGTCACATCATATGGTTTTATAACCTCTGGTGTTCCGTTTACCCCGCGATCCAGGCGTGAAGTCTCTCTCCATCATTATAGTCTTAAATGTGACATCTGATACTTTTTACAGTCTCTGGTATTTTTCCTACCCCACAAAGGATACAGGCGTGAAGTTATGTAGGTATGTATGTATACAAAAAAACTTTTTCCAAAGAACTTAAATACCTTAATACTTCCTCTGTAAAACATTGTACAGACATTTTAACACTTTGGTGACGATGAATGATCCCAAGGTAACTATGCTTATATATCCGGCGATCGGGAAGATAAAAGTTGTTTAAATTAAACTAACAAGAAACGAATAAAAAACATTCATGGTCTAAACTATTGCTTACTTTGATCTGATGTTTTTTGTGTAGCCTGATAATGATGCACAAAATAAATACTTACATACATAACATCGCGCCTGTCTCCCTGTGGGGTAGGCAGAGACTAAAGAACGCCAATTGCTACGATCCAGACATGTCTCTTTCACTTCCTCCACGTTCATTAATCGTTTCATACATGATCGCCGGTTACGGGTACTTTTAACTAGGCCCTTTTTAAGTGTGCTGCCAATTTGGTCGACATACGTTCGCCTAGGGCGGCCCCATCCGACATCACCATACAGTCGTGCTCTGTACATCTCTATCGTAAATCTACTTTCACGCGCACACAAAATATGTGGTTTCATTTAATGTCTCTTGTTCGTATCAACCGATCAATACGATGCTTTAATCAAGAATGCCAAAAAGCCTCAGTCTCCATTAAATGTGCACAAAATGAATTACCAATCATTTACGATTTGGAGATATTACAAGAAGAATGGGTGTATAATTTACATCCATTGCAACATTAATACAGATGGATAGAGCGCTAATTGGAATGAAATAATAGTTGAAAAAAATCCTAACTTATTTTATTACAAGGCATCAAACAAGTATATAGACTACAAAGTGTTCGATGTCGCGTCTTTCCATTCTATACAACGCCAGAACGCAGCCATAGGAAACTGCTCGCGTATTGAATTTTGCGTACTGATCGGGTATAATTTGTATCGTGGATGCTAACGTCTTCGTTCCCGACTATACTACACCACTTACACTTGACAAAAGTGTTAAGAGTTAGGTTTTTTTTTGATTCAGTAATATATGGAATTATATTTAAACTCTATTAGATAGGATTATATTTCATACGCTTCATTCTTTGATATAAATAATATAGGGTAGTCCTTTTATTGTGTTGGCAACTTCGCACGGTATTTAGAAAAAATAAACAACAGTTTTACTTTTTAACGTTTCCGCCAATGACACTCCCTTCCTGCATCACCGCTCATGTACTTAACTCATTCTTTTTTCGTGCGCGGCAACGAAAACACGGTCCTAAAATCATCTCTTTTCGAAAAATCTTTCTGAAAATTATATCCTTAAATATACTTACTTACATTCATATTGTTTGTATCGGATATTAGTAAAGGAGTGCACAAGATAAAATAAATTATTATCACGCAAAATTAAAAAAGTTAGAACATGAACAATCGAAGAAAAAGCGTCGTCGAGTGATAGTATATTCGTCATCAGAATCCGAGGAAAATATGGGTGAGTTAATTATACCATTTAAATAAGTGATTGATAATACTTTTTAGCGGCTATCGTCAGTAAGCTTTCCTGGGGGTTAACTGCGAGTTAACACGATGGATAAGCAGACGATTTTAAGAATAAACTTGGGGGTTAACTGCGAGTTAACACAAAGGTGTAAATTTTTAAAGATTTGTACAAATAACTTAAAGTAATATTAATTAAAATGTAACAGATTTCTCCATTTCATAAAAGTATTTAATCGTTCTTTTCTATCTACCCGCAATTTATTATTTTCCTTTTTTCTTTGTCCAATTAGAAAACGGAAGACAATACACTGATGCAATATCACCACGACGTACTAAATCTCGATCACCGACTCCGCCGCTGTTGGTACCTGTGTCTGATGAAACAGAGCTAATTGAATGTGCACAGTCACTATTACCTGAGCGTTTGGAAGATGCCGCTTTACCTGGTAACGAAATAGTTAAAGAATCTGAGGACGACCTTGATTCTGAGCTGTTAGCTGCCTTAGGGGATGCATCTGAAGAGACCCCAGCTTATGGCCCTGAAATACATAGCAAGCTAACACAACGCTGGATGCCTATTCTTAAAAAAGGCCTATTAAAGGATTTAAAAGATAAACTTTTAAAGGAATATGCTATACCTGACAATTGCCGGTTATTAAAGGCACCGAGGCTGAACCCAGAACTGTCAGCAGCAATCGCAGAGATTGTAAAAAATCGAGACAAAAAGATTCAGAATGAACAAGATCAACTGGGTTTGGGCATTACTGCAATCAACCAGGCGATGACATTACTACTAACCCAGAATGATAAAATCAAGGCCATAAACATATTATCAGACGGATGCAGAATCCTAACAGATCTGCATCATAGACAAACTGAAGTGAGGACCACGCTGGTCACACGAGGGCTAGACAGATCTTTTCTCACGGTCATACAGGATCAAACCAGAAATGAAACCTTGTTCGGCGAAGATTTATCGGAAAAAATTAAAGCTTCAAAAGCTATAACAAAACAGGGGCTCCAGATTAAGAAAACCCCGATTTCTAAGCCAACTCCAAGTACTTCTACTCAGACAGCAGTAGTCCGTAGTCGTTTCCAGGGAAACTTGTAAGGCCCCCCTCGTTACCAACCGCCGAACAGGGGGGGCGGGCCACACAGTACCGGAACCAGTACCAATACCGTCGAGCCCCGGCGGCGCCTGCAGCCGCGATACGCCTGACGTCGTCGACCAGCGACCGACGTGCCCCGACGCGGCAGTAACACAGGTACATGCTGGGAGACTACAATATTTTTATCTGTGCTGGTCACAAGTAACAGATAATAAAATTGTGCTCGATTGGATACAAAATGGTTATTGTATTCCTTTTTGCTCGAATGTTTTCCAAAATCAAATACCCAAAAATACATTTTCTGTCACAGAAAAGCAAAACATGTCATTAGCTATCAATAACTTATTAGATCTTAAAGCTATAGTAGAATGCAAACCACAAGCTGATGAATTCATTTCAAATATATTTCTTACCAAAAAGTCAAGCGGTGGTTTTAGGTTTATTCTTAACCTTAAAAAACTGAATAAATTTGTTTCCTATAGCCATTTTAAAATGGAAGAATATAGAGTAGTTTGTAAAATTATATCCAAGGCTGCTTTTATGGCTACTATAGATCTAAAAGAGTCCTATCTATTAGTACCCGTAGCTCCTAAACATCGCAAATTTTTAAGATTTCAATTTGAGGGCAGCAATTCACAAACAATTACTTATGAGTTTACCGCTATGCCGTATGGCTTGTCGTCTGCACCCCGTACCTTCACTAAAATAATGAAGGAAGTAATTAGTCACCTAAGGCTTCGTGGTTTTCAGTCTGTGAATTTTCTCGACGATATTTTGTGATATTTTGTGAAAACCTACAATGAATGCCTCCGAAATGTTGAAGAAACTATAAAACTTCTAAAATGTTTAGGTTTTATAATTAATTTAGATAAAAGTTCCTTAGTTCCACAACAATGTTGTAGGTACTTAGGCTTTATTTTCAATTCAGTTGATATGACAATATCACTCCGTTTAAATAAGCGCAATAATATACTTAATCTTACTCGAAAATTTTCTACCCTCAAAACTTGTACTATTCGTGACTTTGCTCAACTCATTGGTGTACTTACTTCAGCCTGTCCAGCTGTGAAGTATGGTTGGATGTACACTAAAATACTTGAACGATATAAGTATTTAGCCCTTAATACATATAAAAATTATGACTCAAAATTCGTAATTGACAAAAATATTTTGTTAGACTTGAAATGGTGGACTCAAAATATAATAAGTGCTTCAAATGCCCTCGCATCCCAACACTTCGAGTTAGAAATTTTTACTGATGCATCCAAAACTGGTTGGGGCGCTTATTGTAATAATATTAGAGCGGGAGGTGGTTGGAAAGCGACTGAACTAAATTTTCACATTAATTATTTAGAATTGCTCGCTCTTTTCCTCGGCCTTAAATATTTCGCTCGCGATAAGCGTAATATTAATTTACTTCTACGTGTCAATAACACAACCGCCATAAGTTATATTAACCGCATGGGTGGCATTCAGTATCCACATCTGAATGATTTAACACGCGCCATATGGCAATGGTGTGAGGAGCGAAATATTTGGATATTCGCTTCGTACATTAACTCTAAAGATAATGTGGAAGCTGATCAAGAGTCTCGCAGAGTAAACCCTGATATTGAATTACAATTATCTGAAGCTGATTTTAATAATATAAAGAAAACCTTTGGTGTACCGGAAATAGACCTATTCGCTTCTCGCACTAATGCCAAATGCGCAACTTACATTTCTTGGCGACCAGATCCCGACGCTCTTACAGTAGATGCGTTTACTATTAGCTGGAAATCCTTAAATTTCTATGCTTTTCCACCATTCCCCATAGTTTTGAAATGCATCCAAAAAATTATTCATGACCAGGCTGCGGGCATATTTGTATTCCCTTATTGGCCCTCGCAGCCTTGGTTTCCCTTACTTAATAGTTTAATTACCTCAGATATAATATTTTTTACAATTCATTCAACATTTGAATTTTCCCCCAGCATATACCCTGGCTGCAGCGAGGCTCTCCGGACAGCGTTCGCTTCCAGGGGAGCACCAACTCAAGCATTAGACTTAATTATGAACTCGGTATCCAAAAACACTCTTCTTCAATATAATTGTACCTATAAATTATGGTGGGAGTACTGTCGATTCCAATCTCTTAACCCTTATCAATGCTCGTTACAATCAATTTAGATTTTTCTTTCTAATCAGTTTAACAAAGGTGCTGCTTATGGCTCATTAAACTCGCATCGATCCGCCCTATCCCTACTGTTTGGAAGCGAGCTTACTTCCCACGAACAAGTTAAACGCCTGTTGACTGGTGCATACAAAATAAGACCCGCAACACCTCGATACTCTGTCACTTGGGACCCACAAAAAGTTCTTGATCACGTTGCTAAATGGACACATCATAAAGATCTCTCTCTAGAAAAATTAACAAAAAAATTAGTTATTTTACTCGCACTATCGACCGCACACCGAGTGCAAACACTTTCTTTAATTAAAGTTGAGAATATTTATAAAAGCCCTTCTGGCATTCAAATTGGTATCACGGATATAATAAAGACTTCCGCTGTTGGTCGCGAACAACCGGTTTTACACTTACCATATTTTTCAGAAAATATGTCTATCTGTCCCGCAGCTGTATTGGAAGATTATCTTACCGCGACTAAAAGTATTAGACCATCAGAATCCAATATTCTTTTATTAACTTTTAAACGTCCTTACCGGCCAGCTACTTGTCAAAGTATAAGCAGATGGATTAAACAGGTACTCTCCGCTAGTGGTATAGACGTAGAAAGGTTTAAATCTCATAGTACGCGACATGCCGCCAAGGCGATACATACCAACAACGTTGGGTTTCTGTGAGAAGGAATTCACTTCAAATAAGATATTAAGGGATTACATCCCGTGGTGGACCTGAAAAGAACAGACAAAGGGATATACGAGGGTCATTTGAAAAGTTCCTAGCCTAACGTACTTAATGAAACCACATGATTTTGATTATATTTTTATTTTTCAACATACTCTCCCCCGAGCTCAATACACTTTTTCCATCGACCCGGTAAGGCTTCGATACCCATTTTAAAAAAATCTTCGTCTAACTCCTCAAAATAAGCGTCTACGGCGGCTATGACCTCTTCATTTGTAAAAAAATGTTTACCACCTAAAAATTTTTTCAGCTTTGGGAACAGGTAGAAGTCTGACGGTGCTAAATCCGGTGAATATGGGGGATGAGGTAACAATTCAAAGCCACACCGATGGATTTCTGCCATGGATTGCACAGAAGTGTGAACGCGTGCATTGTCCTGATGAAACAAGACCTTCTTCCTCAATAAACCTGGACGTTTTTCTTTGATTTTTTCTCTCAAAAGCCGCAGCAGGTTGCAGTAGTAATCAGAATTTATTGTTTCACCCTTTTTTAAATAATCCACCAGAATTATACCCTTTGCATCCCAAAAAACTGATGCCATGACTTTGCCAGCCGATAAAACCACTTTTGCCTTCTTTGGGGTGGGTGATCCTGCCCTTTTCCATTGTTTCGACTGTTCTTTTGTCTCAGGTGTATTGTGGTGAACCCAGGTTTCATCCATGGTTATAAATCTTTCAATAAATTCCTGTGGATCAGCTTCATATAACTCTAAACAGTCGCGGGAAGTTGTGAGTCGGTTGCGTTTTTGTTCCACTGAAAGCAGCCGCGGTACCCACCGCGCAGACACCTTAGAGAATCCAAGTTCAGAAGTAATTATATGATGTGTTCGCTCAGAAGAGATGCCTACAGTCTTAGCTATTTCCTCGACTGTCAATCTTCGGTCAGATAAAATTAAATCACAGATTTTTTCTTTGTTTTCATCAGTGGAAGCCGTCGAGGGCCGGCCACTACGGGGCTCATCTTGAATGGACTCACGACCACGTTTAAACTCTGCCACCCAATTTTTAACAGTCGCATACGAAGGAGCGGACTCACCTAAAGTGGCAGACATGTCTTCATGTATAGCTTTTGGAGTTAAACCTTTCAAATACAAGTATTTTATCACTGCACGATGTTCAACTTTATCCATTTTCAAAAATTGCTCTGACTTGACTTACGGTATCACGTGTAAACGAACAATTAATTATTGCAAATAAACTAAACTGTGCATACTTGTTGCTAAATAATGTAGCTATAAAATGAGGGTAGTTATAAAATATACCGACGAGTCTAACAATGTTAGGCTAAGAACTTTTCAAATGACCCTCGTATTTTGTCAAGATGGCTGATTTAACTCAGCACAAAAATCGATATGCCACGAAAGAAAACTTACCAATTAACCTCCAAACATCTTCTACAGATACAAACTAATGCCTCAAGGCATAATATCTAATCGCCGACAACTGTCCTTGCGTGCGAATTCAAGACTCGAACCAAAAAGATGGATGACAGAGCGCACAGAGTATTTATAGGCTTCGACATCCTAGTTCACTCACTCTGACCGAGAGATTACAAAAACCGTATTAAGCGCGCTCTACACTCTCCAAAACTATCAATCGAACGGGATTGAGAGGTACTAAAAAAAAAGTGTTACACCATTTATCGGAGTTATGCAAACATCGATTCGCAGACAGCAAAAGTGGCGACCTACGAGTACATCGGACCAAATGCACAAACATAATCAAAAATATTTTGGCGCCGCATTTTATTAGAGTAATTGCGTCAGACCTAAAAGACCAAGAGTACAGTCTCTTACTCGATAAATCTACAGATATTTCTCTAAGCAAAATGTTGGGAGTCTCTTTCAGATAGTTCAGTCAAACCCTAAAAAAGATAATTTCCACTTTCTTAGGGTTGGTGGAAATTGAAAATGGCACGGCAGAGAGCATAGTCGACGGCGTTAAGGGACTACTGTCAGCATTAAATAAAGATATAAAAAAAATTATCGGTATCGGCACGGATAATGCTACAGTGATGACAGGAAATAAGAACGGAGTGCACGCATTGTTAAAAATTGCAACTGGTAATAATAATTTGGTCTTAGTTCGCTCCGTGTGTCATTCGTTACAATTGGCTATGTCGCACGCTTCAGAAGAAACTCTACCACGCAATGTGGAATTTCTTATACGAGAAACCTACAACTGGTTTAGTCACTCCTCAAACCGCTGACTCTATTACAAAAATATATATCATTATTATTATTATTATTATTTATTTATTATATATATATATATATATATATATATATATATATATATATATATATATATATATATTACTACACTGTATATATATTATTATACACTGTTAATCGTTTGATATACATATATATATATATATATGTATATCAAACGATTAACAGTGGCTCCGATCCATTGAGAATCCCACAGATGTGTGATGTGCAACACCCGATGGATATCAATAGAACCAGCCGTCAGTCGTATTTTAGATCGTATGGGTCGAATTAAAACTCCTATTTGAAGTTGCCAGACGGGATGAACACTGCTACTTGGCAGAAATGCTATACAATATGTACAATGATACTATACAATATTTCCAATATATGTATACGCGAGCAGTTTCCTATGGCTGCGTTCTAGCCCTGTACAGAATGGAAAGACGCGTCGATGTCCGAAACAAAAGAAAGAAAATGAAATTAAAGACGGAAATAGCACTTCAAAGGGCCTATTTCAATAAACAGGATATTATTGTAAACAAGAAAAAAGACTCGAGAGAGTTAATTTCGAAGACATTGATTCCATCTTTTTATACAGGGACTTATAAAAAATATCCATTAATTGAATTTTAAAATTTTATTCAAATGTAAGTCATATTAACTAAAGCTTATTATGCTGCTTTTACTTACATGTACTGTCGGAGGTGCCCGACTAGTTTAGAGGCGAGGCGCAGCCGCGACTGCTCACACCCCCGATGAAGGACTCCATAAGAGTTCGAAACTAGTCGGACACCTCCCGACAATAAATGTGCGTAAAAGCCGCATAATAAATAAACTATACTTTAATTGAATGAATTTGGAATTCAATGTTACCTAAGGTTGAGTTTTTAAATCTCATCTCATTATATTATCTCCTTTTTTTAATTCGGTTAAAAAGGATATCAAGGAACACATGTCACATACTCTTTAGACAAATTTATTTTCGGAGAGAACCTGTTGAACCAGACGAGATCTACGAGAGCGACCAACAAATCTGGGACGGGCTAAAAGTATAACAGAATTTTTTAAAGAAAGCGTTTCTACAAGTTATCTGTAAAGCTTTCTCTTTCAGGTTAATAATCGAAAGACGAAATACGAAATATAATTCAATTTATTTGCTTTTACTTTTTTTTCATACTTGCTTTTTGTTCATCAAACATCTGAAATATGTGTGAATCGTATTATTACTTAGAGATTATAATACCTAAATAAAAATCCTGCTCGCTGTAGGAAGATTTGGCCTCATCCATGCGGATCGAGAGGTCGCGAGTTCAATTCCCGCTCGGAACAATAAATATGTATTTTCATTCTACACCTCAGGGTGTATGTTGGATCACACAATAAGCACCACAGCACCCACAGAACGGCTACCTGAGCTATACCCTTCCATAGAAGTTCGACGACGACATCCGACTCGACAACGCCAGTGGTAAATAAATAGCATACTAATAACTAGAGACTGTTGGGGAGTTCCACCCCAGTCTATCAACATATAATGCTCTTAGCGTAATTTTTTCTCGCTATCAATAAATCATTTTTATTTGTTTATTTTTGACATTTAGGTAAAGCAGAATTCGCTTCGAATTCAATATTAATGTGATATACCTAATTGTTACCGCTTTATAATTTAAAGACAAGTTTCAAAACGTAATTATACTAACTATCGCAAATACATTATTTCATATTAGATATAATAAATAATGAATGTACACATTAAAACTAACGAAAGTGAAATAAAATTTCTCAACATATTATGTTTAAAAAGAATTAACATAAATATTAATATTAATATTCATATTTATGTTAATTCTATATAATAATATTAATATAATAATAATTATTATTATTTTAATTATATTAATAATAATTATTATTATATTAATATGTAAAATATTAACAACTTTGGCGCTGGCTTCGTTGGGCGCACTCTTCGACGAAGAAGGACGGCGTGGAGTCGAAGCTTAACCGCTCCAACCAACGGCTTGCTGAGGCTATTGAAAGTTCAAGTGAGCTGCTAGCCCAGGCAATGGGACAAATAGCTGCGGCTATAGACAGATATCTAGCAGATATACAGCTATAAATGTATAAACTCTTTTTATTGCTGTAAAATTTAAAACAAATAATTCTTCAGCTGCCTTTTGTAGGTTCGGCCCCTGTGATATTTCAATGTTTCATTAAGTAGTTTGTGTCAATGTCACATTGGCAGTGAGTTGTATTTCAGAGAGAAATAAAAAGGCATGCGTGCCGGAGTATTGGACCCTGCAAGTCTTTAATTAAATCTCCATTCAACAATAGTTTAAAATATAAAATATCACATGGTGCAGAAGCTAAAGTAGTTTTAAATTCAGTGTCCTTATTTTTTCGGTGATTTTTTGACAAAGTTTAATGTCAAGCGACAAAGATACTAAAATGAGGACGGCGGCTGGATCGTCCAACAATGTTAAGCTTCCACCAGATTTACACTTGGAAGGAGAAAGTGCGGCGAGCAACTGAAAATATTGGCTTCGAGCCTTTAAAGATTTAATAATAGTGTCGGGCCAAAAATATGTCGACGACAGCACGAAGCTTGCTCTTCTACGCAATATGATGGGCGCTCACGCAGCGCATATTGTTGGCTTAATTCTGGACATGCCCAAGGAGTACAAAACAGTAATAGAAATGATTACAAATCATTTCAATCTCAAAATCAATGAGAAATTTTAGAGGTTCAAATTAAGAGAAAGACGGCAAGGTGAGGGTGAATCCTTACAAAATTTGTTATTAGAGAGCAGAAGTTTAATAAAAACGCGTAATTACAAAGATAAGGACCTATACGATAAGAATACACAAGAGGCACTGTTGAGAATTGAAAAATCGCTTTGCTGTAAGCTGTCGTGTGGATAAAAAGAAAGATATACGGATGGTTAATGAAGAAAGCGGAAGTGATGCGTGAGTCAAGTGTCTACTGTGGAGAGGTAAAATCTGACAATAATCCGTGGTATAAAAATATACTCAGAAAATTTTAATGTGAAATGTAAACTTGAAACTGGTGCTGATATAAGTATCAAGCCTTTTCAAATATTCAATAAAGTTAATAAAAAACTTAATTAAAACTGTAAAACCAGCAAACTTAAAACGTTCTCGCATCGCTCCGTGACACATCGGGCGGCCAAGACTCATCGCCCACTACTTATCTGCGAGTGACGTCGAGTACCGCCGGGCATCGCCGGGCGCCGACCGGTAGGTTTTTAAAGCTCGCAGCGTGCGATCATCTAAGATTTTATATGCTAAATTTAGCAGATTTTGTTTCTGTCCAGCATATTATTTTGTCAATTAGCATATAGCATATTTTTTAGCATATAATAAAATTTGAAAAACATAAAACGGATGGATACCATAGACAAACAACGTTACTTCTCTCCCTCTTCTCTGTAGGAATGAAGGAGAAAGAACATCTTCAACCATTTAAACCATCATAAAACAATTGAAAGTGGAAGCAGTGCGATCTTACGAAATTCATGAGTTTTTATTTGTTGTTGGTTAATGTTTATACCTCAATATGCCTCCTAAGTATAGACAACATTACCGGTCAGACTGGGAACAAATGCCGGATCTCAAAGAGTGGTTGCAGCGCGTTGAAAAAGACACGACAAAAGCCTATTGTAAGTACTGTAAGTGCGACATAGTTGCAAAAATGTATTGTTTAAGCACAGAAAAGCAATGGAGCCAATGAAGAGTCAAAAGACTTTAAACTTTCCCGTTGTTAAAAAAGATTTAAGTACACAGAAAGCAAAATCTTCATTAGCTATGTTTGTGTGCGAACATTGTGCTATTATGGCTATTGACCATTGTAACCTACTTTCTTGGTGGGTGAGGGCACGGTAGCTAGTAGTCACTTGCCACCAGGCCGGATTAACCCCAGAGCAGATGGAAAGCTCCTAGATGGTAGCGAGGCTAGCTCTTCCTCGGGACGTGGGATGGCCAACTCAGAGGTGTGAGAGGTAACAAAATTTATATCTATAAGGGCGCCAGCTCCTCTCAACACACAAACGAGAACACAGACGCGCTATGAAATCAAACACAAAAATATGGAGCACAGTTATATTGAGAAACCACGGATTTACATTAGTAGTACTAGATATGGTACAGCTAAGTTTAAGCTAATACATTTTACATTAAAATATAATACCTTGGAATTTGGATCTTGAGGTTGGTAGAAGGCTTTGGCCTATTAAAAAGGTTTCATGGACGAGATTAAATCATCTTGTCTCTCGTCTCAATGCTGATGTCATTCCGGGGCGTAGAAATAGAATGGTGTGTGAGAAAAAAGAGTAACCATAAAAAAAAAAAACCCTGTAACAAAACACATGTAATTAGCATATGACGCTACAGCACCACAATACGGAAAATACGGTCATGTGGAAGATGCCCAAGGCGATACATACCAACAACGTTGGGTTTCTGTGAGAAGGAATTCACTTCAAATAAGATATTAAGGGATTACATCCCGTGGTGGACCTGAAAAGAACAAACAAAGGGATATATTTTGTCAAGATGGCTGATTTAAATCAGCACAAAAATCGATATGCCACGAAAGAAAACTTACCAATTAGCCTCCAAACATCTTCTACAGATACAAACTAATGCCTCAAGGCATAATATCTAATCGCCGACAACTGTCCTTGAGTGCGAATTCAAGACTCGAACCAAAAAGATGGATGACAGAGCGCACAGAGTATTTATAGGCTTCGACATCCTAGTTCACTCACTCTGACCGAGAGATTACAAAAACCGTATTAAGCGCGCTCTACACTCTCCAAAACTATCAATCGAACGGGATTGAGAGGTACTAAAAAAAAAGTGTTACACCATTTATCGGAGTTATGCAAACATCGATTCGCAGACAGCAAAAGTGGCGACCTACGAGTACATCGGACCAAATGCACAAACATAATCAAAAATATTTTGGCGCCGCATTTTATTAGAGTAATTGTGTCAGACCTAAAAGACCAAGAGTACAGTCTCTTACTCGATAAATCTACAGATATTTCTCTAAGCAAAATGTTGGGAGTCTCTTTCAGATAGTTCAGTCAAACCCTAAAAAAGATAATTTCCACTTTCTTAGGGTTGGTGGAAATTGAAAATGGCACGGCAGAGAGCATAGTCGACGGCGTTAAGGGACTACTGTCAGCATTAAATAAAGATATAAAAAAATTATCGGTATCGGCACGGATAATGCTACAGTGATGACAGGAAACAAGAACGGAGTGCACGCATTGTTATATATATATATTAACAGTGGCTCCGATCCATTGAGAATCCCACAGATGTGTGATGTGCAACACCCGATGGATATCAATAGAACCAGCCGTCAGTCGTATTTTAGATCGTATGGGTCGAATTAAAACTCCTATTTGAAGTTGCCAGACGGGATGAACACTGCTACTTGGCAGAAATGCTATACAATATGTACAATGATCCTGTGAATCACCTTTACTTATTATCTACAGGCTGTGGACGATACTATTTATACTTAAAACCTATACTGACGGAAGTTCAAGTTGTAAACAAACTGTTTGAAAGCAACGATGTTGACCCAACAAAACTTTATAGGGATCTGAGTAGCTTAGTGGAATCGATAAGTCGGCGTATCCTGAACCCTACGGCGAGGAAAGATATTTTTACCAAAACGTAGATGATTATTTAGACCCTAGACCATATATGGGATATTTGTTTGAGACAAATTTACGTGAATATAGTCTTTAAACTGACGTAGCAAACAACTTACGTCAACGATGCATTAATTTCACATTGAAACTTGTGAAAGAACTACGTTCGAGATTACCCATTAATTTTAAAATTCTGCAGAAAGTATCGATGTTTTCTATACAAGAAACATTAAAAGTAGTCAAGCCTTCCATTATTGAAATAGCCGAAGAGTTTCGACTGAATGCATGCATAATAGAGAGGCTTGTATCTCAATGGGGTAACATAGTACATATTAAATGGGAATGCACATCTTCCACCATACAATTCTGGAGCGAAGTCATGGAATATTAAGACGCAGCAGGCAATAACCACTTTGCAGATTTATCTGAGTTTGTAACATCTCTACTATCGTTACCTCATTCAAACGCGGAGATAAAACGTGTCTTCAGTCAAATGAACTTGGTAAAGACTAATCTTCGGAATCTTTTGGCGGTGAAAACCTTAAATGCCATTTTGTATGTCAGATTTGGCCTTAACAGGGCAGAAAAGTGCTATTATTTTTATACAGTTCCAGGTGACGTACTGCGCTGTATAGGTACCAAAGAAACTTATGATACAAACCTTCAGTCTTCCACATCTACAGCAGCTACTGTTGATGAAGATCAAGATATCGACTGTTTATTTCAAAACTTGGAGTAATGCTACGTGCAATCTGTATACTTTATAATAATTTTGATTAAAATTTGAAATTAATTTGGCATTTTATTTTAGCACTTTATTAAAAAAGTAGCATATTTTTGGCATTTTTTAAAATCACTTTAGCACATTTCGTATCAGCTCAGTTGGCAACACTGATCATTTGATCAGTTCGACTAGCGCTTTCGGACCGCTTCCAATCCTTGGGACGGCCTGAGACTCTAGTCTCGCGCTCCGATACGCACAGGTGTACTTCACGTAGTGGATATACTTGTAGTATTACGACTTAGTTGTTCGCACTAGGATACTTGTATATTTTTTATATTAAATATACCTTCTTAGTTTATTCGCCAAGTTGGAGTTTTTATTATCTATCGCCGCCTAAGTAAAGTTACAGTGGCGCACAACGCAGGGGCGAATAAAGTAATAATTTTACGAGGGCTCCGTGCGAAACCACACCGTACAATGGCGTTAACGACGAAACAGCTTAAGATACTCCTGGCTACAGTTACTGATGGGAGACGAAAATTCTTCGCATCCTGCAGGATTTCATATAACAGTGAAAAAGACAATAGCAAGTTAGAAGCGTTCCTGATTGCTATAAACGTCTTCAAGACCATTGAAAAAATTCCTGATGAAGAGGCAATAATTGGACTTCCTCTTATCCTCACGGAAGATGTTGGAACATGGTGGCAAGGGATCAAGACAAGCGTGTCTACGTGGCTGGAATTTCAAGACCGATTGCGTCTCACCTTTGCTCCCAGGAAACCCGCATACCTTCTGTTTCAAGAAATTATAGGTGATAAGCAGAGACCACGAGAAAACATGGATGCTCATGTAACCAGAAAAAGGGCATTGCTGTCACAATTACCAGCACCTTACCGACTTACCAAAGAACAGCAGCTGGATATGGTTTACGGGCAAATAAAAATTGAAATCCGTTCGCGCATCCCACGCGGATCAGTCCTGACCTTCAACCAGTTGCTGCTTTCAGATCCAAGGGTGGCAAGTTGTTTCAGAGCTGCGCGCGTTCACTTCCATGACGACTGATAATGACAGGCAAAAAGGATAAACGCGATGCCAATTTTGCAAAAATCCGGGTCACACAATGGAAGTATGCCGTAAAAAGAAGGCCGAAAGAGACTCAGCTTTGCGCGGTGACCAGAATTCTCATGCAAACCAGCAATATGATGACCCAAGCACCTTCCCCATCGCAAGCCCGGTTTTCATGTTACGGGTGTGGAACCCCTGGTTTCTACAGAAGCGACTGCCCGAAATGCAGTAAGAATATAAAAACAGAGGAGATAGAAATCTGCGCTGTGAATGTGCAGCTGGAAACACAGGCCAGACCAATCGTTTTTATAAAGATTGAAGGGATTACAGGCTCAGCACATATAGACACTGGGGCTAAAACAAATGAGGCCTCATCAAGCCTCTACAAGATGCTGAAAGGAAAAGAGAACAGATTATTATTAAGTGGTTAACGTGACCTTCGCAGACGCTGCACCTCGTTGTCAAAAGGTCAAGCCTTCAGAGCAAGAGTCGATTTGGCAGGACGGACCATTTTGACCAGTTTTATGGTGTTACCTCATACATATCGAATCGACAAATGGATCGGACATGTTTTTAGTTAATTTTATACAATTTTCAATTAAAGCAGATAGTACTCGACCTAGATTTGAATCAGCGCAAATTAATTTTTGTGATAATAATTAATGCAAATAGATTCTCCTTTAGAATTATTTGTGTTTTTGAAATGATACGTTTTAATTAAATAAAAACAAAATAATGTATAGCAACCCCTTCAATCGAAGTAGTAAAACTTGCAGCAGCCCACCTCAAACGCCCTCTTGAAAGCCACCTCCAGTACCAGATAAAGACGACATGGAAGTAATTTCAACGCCCGAAATTCCAAGATTCAAATTCCCAAAATTGGATGTCATCCATTGAAGCTTGCCTTAATGAAGTTTGCGCAATTTCTGGTGAAGGAAAAATGAATACCGAGCAAAAACTTCGGATCAGCTCTCTCTGTCGAAAGATTGGCCATGGTGCATCCCAACTGGCTACCAATCCCTTAAGCAGAAAGCACTTCAAGGCCGTACGTTAATACAAGCGCTTAAAGAAAAACAAGAGCTGTCTAACCAATTTCGAGACCTTAAAGAAGAAATCCTGGAGTCCGCTAAACCAAGTTTGACAAAAATTACTTACGCAGATATGATTAAGACGAATAATAGTTCAATAAACCTGCAAATGTAAGCTCGGTAGCAATTTACTCCAAAGACAAATTAAAGACTAGCGAGGCCACCAAATCACTTGTACAGCAGATTATTAGCCCTGGTGAAATGAAGCTGCAGGTCAGAGGACTCTGCAAAACAAAAAATGGTGGGGTTATTATTAGCACTGACTCGAAAGGAGATGTCAAAAAATTGAAGCAGTCAGTCCAGCTGTCATCCTTTGGCCTTAACGTAGATGAACCAAGCAAGCGAAACCCTAGAATTGTCATAATTGGGATGCCGACGACACTGTTTTACTTTTTTCAGCTGACTCCGAACAAGACATTTTTAAACTTACTCAGAATGGCCTCAATATTGTGAATAACTGGCTTAAACTTCACCTACTTACATTAAACGCAGACAAAACAAAATACATTATGTTCACAATGCGGAAATCTCACGTAGCACTAACTAATAGACCATTGTATGCACATTGCTGCAATAACCTTGCTGACATTGCATGTGAGTGTCCTACAATTACAGTAACAGATAAAATCTCGGTGTGATTATTGATGAAACTCTTTCCTTCAGATATCACATTGAAGCTCTTAGTAATAGAATCCGTAAACTTATTTTAGTTTTTAAGAAAATCAGGTCAATTGCGGATTCAAAACTTATCATGCTATTATACAGCGCCCTGTGTCAATCTGTGATAACATATTGTATTACGATCTGGGGCGGAGCTCCTAAAACCTCTCTACTTATTGTAGAAAGAGCTCAAAGGGCAATTCTTAAGGTAGCTTCTTTTAGGCCATACCTCTACCCTACTAACCTTTTATATAAATCCTGCAATGTACTAACAGTCCGACAATTATTTATAACTAATACAGTACTTAAACAGCACACAGCACTTCAATACAGCACCAGATCTACCAACAAAAGACGCAAGGATATTGTATGCACAAATCGCACGCGGGTAAAATACACCTTGACTTCACGATTTTATAAATTCCTAGGGCCATTATTGTATAACAAAATAAACGCTAAAGTATATATCCCTTAAACGTAAGAAATTGTAAAAAGGCTTTAAAAACAGTTCTCCAGGAATTGTCGTACGATGAAACCGAGATGCTACTGACTGTTATAAGTTATTTTTTGATAATGTTTGCATAAAAGTGTAAGTAGGTTTAATAAATAAAATAATTATGTAGGTAAATCTCTTAAATTTAAAATTGACATTTTTATTTCTTAACAATAGTTAAATAGATTCGACTATGCTTGTATTTAAGATCCATATTTTATTTTATAGAAGTTATATTTTATTTGAATGATTTTAAAATGTTACTTTAGCACTCTCCAGCCTGAAAAACAGGATTATCCTAGTTCAGGCACCAATGTTGTATCCTTCCTTGTATATTTAAGCCAATATTTGTAATTTATGCTTTTTGAAATTAATAAATATTTTTATTATATTATTTATTACGTAATAGTACCAACAATAAAACACTGTTGGGCATAAGTTTCCTGCAGAAGGCTGGCGTTGTGTTAAATTTTCTCCAATTCACTTGGACCTTCATCGACTGCCGTTGCTGCCCGGAGAATTTTTTTCATGTATCTGATGGTAAGTTTATGTAAGTTTAGTCACTGATTGTTTGATAAAGAAACTGCATGTATCACTTTTATGGTATAAGGTATTTGTGGTTTGTGGTTTGCTTAGTTGCCCACCAAACAAGAAAGCCACAATACAGGTAACACTACAAACATTTAAAGTATACTTCCCTTAGCAAGATTATAAAGTCTACATACTAAACAAAACTGATTATTCCAATATATTAATTTATGGTACGTTTTTGCGCTCTTATGCTATTTAGAGACTCAAAGGTTTGAAGTTTGATCGGACTTTGTCGAAACACGCAGAAAAAATGTTAACCTATAAACCAGTACAACTTACTGGAATGGCTTGGCAAATGGCAGTCTCGTAGGCCGATTCTCTTAATAAAAAGTGAACGTACGCGCGTCTAGAGAACGTTGCAGTGCAGTTGACGCGCAGGATAAATTTGGTTATCTCTTATTTCAAACTCTGAACGTCGACTGCACGTCGACTTCACTTCAACTGCACGTCAACGTCGAGTTCAATCATTTTGATTGATGCTTAAGAAACCATAAAATAGTGCGTAAGCAGCTGAAACAAGAATGAATACTGAACCAAAAGGAACGAAAACCGTCAATGCGCATGTCTTCTTGTCTCGAAAGTTGACATGAAGTGCCAAAATATATTATGTCAGTGGTAGGTAAGTAAATAAACCGAGGCGCTTATTCCGTTTATCCACCCTAAAAAAGCCACCCTAAGGAGGATACTCGGAAACGCGTGTCCTTCTATCCACCCTGAACGGGGTGGATAACCGTAATTCATATAATATGTTTCTTCCGTTTTTCTCACCTGCCTAAGTACAGTCATTAACACAAAAACATACACAAACCCAGTCCAAGAAACTTCGTGAACATTAAAATACTTTAGATGTACATACTTACCTTCTTCTTTGAGCTGAAAATAGTTTTGTTTACTCATCTAACATTCTATGTGACTATTACGTCATTCTAGACGTATCTTTTAATGACACATATCATTGCAATTAATTTCCATTCCAGTTATATTATTGTATGTGCTTTAATATAAATCATAGCTTGATTTAAACTTTAAAATGTCTTTAATTGAAAAAATAAAAATATTGACAAGGGGTAAGGGTCGAGTAGCTTTACATAATGGTTATCAATATCACTTTAAGAAAACATACGCAAATCAAACAACTTATTGGCTGTGTGCTAAACGAAAAATAAACCACTGCGTCGGGACAATTACTGTAATGGTAAATAAAAGTATTATTAATTAATTATTATCCAATAGTTGTAGGATTTTGCACATAACATATTTTCTTTTAAATAAAGATACATTACCCAGTTCGTGCCCAACTAACGCCCCAAAAGCATTGTTAGCTAAGGTATTTTTTTCTTCGTCAATAGCAGTAAAATTAGTTTGGGTTGATGACGAGCTGAAGCTGGAACTAGTCGTTTGAATATCTCGTTCAGTCGTGGTTTCTTTATCGCCTATATTAACTGCCATTGAATCCCATCTTTGACTCTCTGCCATATCCAATGATTCTTGGCTATCACATTGAGTCATATCATCGTCTATTGTGTCCGGCACATACTCGTACTTTCCTAAAAAATGTGTCGTAATAACTTGTAGCGACAAACATTGATTCAATATATTATACAGGATACTTCTATAATGTACTTACTTTTTAATGACATAGTGGAATATGCACAGTCAAATTTATTAATTTTATTTTTAGCAAATTTATAATTAAATTGCTTTATTGTAAATGTCAAATGTTTTTTTTTTAATAGCCTTGTTTTTCAAATGTAAACTTTTTTAACTTTTAATTATTTGTATAAGCATCATCCAACATTATTATTACAGGAAAATACTGTGATGAAAACAAAACCACACATACAGTTATGTAAACAAGATTTCACTAAAAATGTAATTGACTCGCATATAAACCAATGTATCAACGAAGTAACCACTTCACTAGATCCGGTGCCGAAAATCTATAAAAACATGGTAGCGTCACTTAATGAAGATGATGTCGACTTACTAAATGAAGTTCCTGAATTTACAAAAATTAAAACTACTTTATATGAACATAGAAATGCAGCATTGAGTTTAAAACAACTTAATTTTAAAAAAGTTGCCGAAGTTGTAGTGCCGAAAAAATACGAGAACTTTTTATTAGCTGATTTCATAGATGAAATAGACAATATTCGGATTTTGATATTCTGTAACAATTTCGCAAGAGACCAAATGGGTAAACTCAAAAATTTCTTTGGCGATGCAACTTTTAGAATATGCCCCAAACCGTTTAACCAAGTTTTCAGTATACACGCTGATATGAACAGTACCACGACTTCAACAAATATAATACCTTTGGCATTTGCAATTATGAGTGACAGAAAGAAAAGCACTTATTTAACGGTATTTAATTTAATCAAATCCCAAATTCCTGCATGGAATCCCGCAACATTCACGCTCGACTACGAAAAAGCTACAATGGGAGCATTAAAAAGTGTATTTCCAAATATATTGCTACATGGCTGCTACTTTCATTATGTGAAGTCCATTCAAAAACGAGCAGATAAGCTAGGTATCAATAAATACCCAAATACAAAAAGATTAGTGTTACTTACGGCAAGGTTGCCACTATTACCTTCAAACTGATTAATGAAGGCTGGTTGTTTGTGAAATCATTTTTATTAGACGATGAAAATAATATGGCGGCATTTGTGAAATATTTTGAAAAAACATGGCTCAAGGACGAAACCTTTGTGGCTGTTTGGAATTCATTCGGGGTGACTCATAGGACAACAAATTCATTAGAAACCTGGCATAAAACAATATCACATGAAATTAAAGACAAACATCCACATTTAGCTAAGTTTTTGGAATGCGTGCAAAAAAACGCACAGTTCTTCGTTAATACGTCTGCTGCAGCAAAAAAATTTAGAAAACGATTGCAAATATACATTAAAAGGGACGAATTTATCCAGGATACGCAACTACGTCTACTCAATAATGAAATAAGCGTTGGTCATTTTCTGGACATATTGCAAAATTTATAAAAAACCACCAGCCCCGCTTCGGCTTTCTATCTTATAGTACCATGTACCTACAATTTAGATTTTAAGACTATTTTATGTTATTCGCTTAACAATAAATATTAAATTAAAACTTAAAAGATATTGATTTGATTCAACTGTACTTGGGGTAAAAAATCGGAAGAAACATATTATATGAATTACGGTTATCCACCCCGTTCAGGGTGGATAGAAGGACACGCGTTTCCGAGTATCCTCCTTAGGGTGGCTTTTTTAGGGTGGATAAACGGAATAAGCCAACCGAGGGAGATTTAAAGTTTACAAAAAACAAATCGATTTTCTATTTCAAAGGTGAGTTCAATAAACAATTTAAGATTAAAATTTTACATAGCTGTCGAAATTCACTTTTCATACTAATTTCAGATGTCTTTTAATAGAAAAACTGTATCTACGAGGCAATTTGAAATACTTGTAGAATTTCTATCTCTACATAAAGATTTAGCGCTCGGTCGACTGAAAAGTAGAGATGCGCGGCAGTGTAGCAAGCAGCTATGGCAAGAAATAGCCAATGCAGAAGAAAGGTCTCCCGCTGCTCTATCTCAGATTGCAGATGCCATTTCTACAATCGCCCAAGCACAAACAAAAATAGCAGTAACAATTTACAGCAAAGGTATATAAAATTTTCAATCATAATCTTTTCATTTTCCACAAATGTACCTACTTAAACTTTTTATATGTTTCAGGTCAAAAGGTGGTGACACTGGTGACTAAAAAATTAATGTTGTTGGTTTTCTTTAAAAATATTATTATTTATTTAAGTTGCTTCCAATAAAACAAATATATTTTATATTAAAGCTTTTTATTTAACAACAGAACGTCCTACACGTAGGTATTTAGTCAGGAGGAGGTATTTGATCTACACAGGTCAAGCATATGTTCCTATTGGACCACAAGGCATTTATGAGAGATCTCTGTACAGCGTTCCGTGCACCAAATCTATATTTCGGGAAGTTTGTGGTAATTCAATGTCTTTCCGAATGCTGGCTTCAACATATGTACTGCTCAAAATGTTTCGTCTTGTCTGAACTGCAATGTTATGCAAAACTGCACATGCATTGACCAATTTTGCAGCAAACACTGGATGATAGTTTAGGCATCTTGCCACCAGACAGCATCTAAAAATGTTCAAACAGATTTATATTCTGAATACAAAATTGTATTTATTGTTGATGAATTATGTACCTACTGAGTATTTATTGACTCACCTATATCTAGCCTTAAGAACACCTATGCAACGTTCAACAGTATTACGAGCAGTCACATGCATTCCATAATAAAGTGCCTCTGGAGTAGCTGGGGTAGCATTTAAATAAGGTGTCATTAAGGTTTTTCTTAAGAGATAACCAATGTCACCTATAAACATAAAATCATTTTAAAGAAGTGTTCATCCACATCTCATTTCAAAATGTACCTTAATCTTAGCGAACTTTGATGAGATCTCTCCCTGAAGGTATATGACTCTCCAATTAATGAAAGGACGATGCTCACATATTATAACAAATTTAAGTCATTATAATGAAGAATCATGTTATTAAATTTCACCTTCAAATGTTTTGTCATTGCTGAGAAAGATTGAGATGCCCAACACCGAAATTTCCAATCCGTCGTTTTAAATATTAAACAATACTTATTCTGCTTACCTAGTAGGTATATTTGTTCCCCTTCATCAAACAGGGACTTCAAATAGGAATTCAATGGATGATAGGGATCAATGCATGATTCCATATAGTGGAATCATGCATTGATCCAGGATTTCTAGGATCTATTTTAAAGTCTGCATCACATATCTTTAAGAAATGTTAAGCATTTGGACTGAATCTGGAAATAAAACGGTCTTAGTTTTAAGTCTTAAATAAGCAGGATTTAAAATATGTTTAATATCGCTTACCCTTATCTAGTCTATATTTTTTTATAAATAGTGCATCATTATTATCTCGTCGCCGTCTTAGCCTCGCTCGACGTGCATCTTCAGCGTGGCTTATTTTGTGCCAAGCCAAATGAAAACTCATTTTTAATACACAAAATTTAGAGAAAAGTTGGTGAAAGTTCCTTCACAGAAACTGCGAAACTGCGTCTTGTTTACGTCGAAAACACTGCGAGATTTGACATTTCTCGTAAGTAAAAAAATATGGGAATACGGAATCACTGGGACGTGACTGCGAACTAATTTAAGCGACTACCATTTTTTGGTTTTCTTGCAGTTGAGTCGACGTTGACGCGCAGTTGACGCGGTTACTCAAATATCATTTACGGCCGTTCCCAATATACGCGTTATCTTCGGATTAGCCCTATTAGAGCTTTGACATTGCTATCTATCTTCAATTTTCTCGTCCCAATAACATCATCTCGGGTAACTTATATTACCTTTGATTGCTATCTGTCTATGGGAGGGCGGGTAGCTTAACCGAGTTAAAATTTTACTTGAAAATGACGTTTTGAGCGTCCCTATAATATTTTGACAGTAAGATTCGTTACTTCGGTAAAGGTTATCGCCTATCCCCCAATTTCCTCAGATTGTGAGGATTTTTATTGTTTTCTTAACTTTAAAAACTTTCTTTTTTGTTTTAATTTTCAAGAATTTGACAAAAAAATAATGTCGAGCTCAAGTGGAAGCGATGTTGATTTGTTCGACCAACTATTTGATTGGGAAAATGAGGAAAATGAAGAGTTTAGAACTCGTTCCCATTACGAGCGTGTTAATTATTTGGAAAAATATAGTGATTTTGAATTTATTTATAGATTTAGGTTAAGTAAAACCGCAGTGAGTGATTTACTTATGGAGATATACCCTCATCTAAAAGTGACCTCAAAAAGGTAATAACAATAATATAATAATAATAGTTTATTCAATAAAAAAGATTACAATTTGCTTTCATGAAACAATTACACTTGGTTGTTTGGAACTGTGGCAGACATACATACATTTTTAATTTTAAAATTATCCATACTATCTACTAATTTACTATTATTGAACAATTTTCATTCATTTACAGAAACCATGGAATTGCACCTCTCCACCAATTGTTATTGACATTGAGATTTTATGCTTTGGGAACAATGTTGGTTGCGGTAGCTGATTACATTGGTGTTTCAAAATCATCAGCTGCCCGTATTGTGCTAGATGTTTCTAAAGCAATCGCCAAATTGTATCCAAACTATGTATATGTTCTCAATAACACAGAAGAAGACTTTTATAATATTGCTGGATTTCCACGGGTATTAGGTGCTGTTGATGGTACACATATTTTAATTCAGTCTCCAAGTAAGTATTCACATATTTTGATAATAATGTTTCTTATTAGGTCCATAATCTTGGAATTTTAGTAATTGATTGTAAAACAATATTTTACAGATTCAAACATTGGAGAAGAGTTCAGGAATAGGAAGTCTGTCTTTTCCATGAATGTTCAGGGTGTGTGCAATGCTCAATTAATTTTCATGAACATGGTTGCAAGATGGCCTGGATCTACTCATGACGCCACAATATTTAACAATTCTGAGCTCCGTGGTAAGTTATTTGCAGTGTGATGTTTATAAAGCAATGGCAATTAATTTCTTTCATAGTGTAGTGTTGGCTAACCAAATAATAACTCCTTCAGGGTTTTTTTATTAATATAATAACAATTACACTAATATTGTTTTAAGGCATTTTATTACCAACACTATATGGATCAATAATAATAATAATATCATAATAAACATATATTTTTAGGTCACTTCTGCCCCGCTGCTCAACTAGATTGCTCAACTAGTTGAGCAGTTGAGCAGCAGGATATAGTTTATATTACCGAATATTTTATACTCTATAGCTCAACTATTTATTGCTCAACTCAGTTGATCAGTAGGGCATCTAGTTTTAAAATTGAACACTTGACCTACCACTCAACTGCTCTTGTTAAGGCACTGGACACATATAATTTATTTGTCCTATTGGATATACTTATTTGTAATTGTCAATGTCATAGTAAGTAGTTTGTTTACTTTATCACTGCGTAAATAGGTAATTTTACTCATGCATCAGCTTTCCATTTCTGATAACCATTAAATTAAATTAAAATGAATGGTGAAGGTTCGACCCCGACAACCTCAGGTAAGTCAAAATTAAATATATAAGTACTTATTATTTATGTGCAGTGTATTAAGTTTTGAAATAGATGTTTCTGTTTGGTTACTGACTATTTTATTTATTACGGTTTAGCACCAAGCGAGGAGGACGAGATGAAAACTATCGATCATAAAGGAGGAAAAGCTGTTCTTTACAAAAATTATCATTATCATAGACTTAGAGACTACAAAAATGGTCAAACTATACTAAGGTGTTCCTCTTATAGAAAAACTAAATGCAAAGGGACTATAACAGTTAAAGTGAGTTTATTTTTACCAATTGTATAGATCGGTACAATTTTTGAAATTCTCTTGTCATAGTTCTCCTCTTTTTTTAGGCTCACAAAGTTTTGAAGACAACGGATCATTCATGTCCAAAAAATGAGAACCATATTATGATATTGGCAGAAAAAGATAAACTTAAGAAAGCAGTAATCTGTTCTGATCGCCCAATTCCTCAATTGTATGAAGAGGCAATACTACAAATGAAACGCGATGGACATAAGAAAGAGATTATAGATAGTATTTCTCTATCAAGCATTAAACATGGTCTATACGATGCTAGATATAAATCTGTCGGAACTACTAAAAGCATTTTCAATAATATACACGAGGTTGACGTGCCGAAAAAATATCTCCATTTCCTTTTAGCAGATTTTCATGACGATCAAACGCGAATTTTGGTGTTTTGTTCTCCTGGAAATAAAGAACATATTAAGCATGTGACAGAATTTTTCATCGATGGGACTTTTAGCAGCTGCCCTGATCCTTTTACGCAATTAGTAAGTATTCATGGGGATATGGGCAGTACTTTGGAATCAATATATGTTAAGCCATTTATATTTGCATTTATGTCCGACAAAAAACAGAGAAGTTATACATATTTGTTTAATATTGTAAAATCTCAAATACCAAAATTGAATATTGAAAAACTTCATTGCGATTTTGAGATTGGGATGATAAATGCAATAAGGGAAGTATGGCCTACTGTGACTATTAAAGGTTGTTACTACCACTGAACAAAAATGATTTGGCGAAACGCTAAAAAAAATAACTGCAAAAAAACAAAACATGAAAGGATTGTTGGTCTCTGCTCCGTGTTGCCATTAATAGGCGAGCAAAAAATTACAGAAGGGTGGCATTATATCAAAAGCGAATACGAAAATGCCAAACTTGCAATGCAGCCCTTTATGACGTATGTGGACAACACTTTAAAGAAAAAGGACTTTATAAAAATAATCGGTGTGTTAGGAGAGCGACATAGAACCAACAATGTGCTCGAAGGTTGGCACTCAAAACTAAACAAATCTATAAATAAGAACACCAAGACATTGTTACGATTATTAAAAGTACTAGCTGACATGGACGAGATTACTATAGATAAAACTGCGAACAGGAGAAGAAAGAAGTATGTAAATAATGATAATATAATTATTCATATACAAATGCAACTAATTAATTCAGAAATCTCAATTGGACACGCTCTGGAAAAATAACGATGAAATTCAAGAAAAAGGAAGAAATAAAAGTGTGTTGTAAGTTAGTTTTTGAAAAGAAAGAAACATTATTTTTATTTTATTTTAATAAGTGTGTTAAATAATAAAATAAATTTATTATTATTATTAAATATATGAATTATAAGATTTGAAGATTTTTTACTACACTATACATATAAGTACGTTGGCCCACACATCAGGCTACCCATGCTTGAACGCCATGTCAATGTCAAAAGTTGTAGTTTGCAACAAATATGAGCATGTAGCATAATAAACTATAAGTGTCCAGTGCCTTAACAAGAGCAGTTGAGCGGTAGGTCATGTATTTAATTTTAAAACTAGATGCCCTACTGATCAACTGAGTTGAGTAATAAATAGTTGAGCTATAGGGTATAAGGGGTATGAACCTCTGCTCAACTGTCATAGTTGAGCAATTACCAGTTGAGCAGTTGGTATTACCCACTGCTCAATTTTATGGAGTTGAGCTATCTGGTTGAGCAGCGGGGAAGAAGTGTTTTAGGTATGTGTGAAAATGGTGCATATGGTAACCGGTGGCTATTAGGTGATAGTGCATACCCATGTAGACCATACCTTTTAACCCCGCTGCTGAACACCCAGACACCAAGCGAAGAAAGATACAATAATTCTCATATAAAAACTAGAAACACTATAGAAAGGTAAGATATGATTCATATTTTTAGTTGAGATAGGTATTATAATAGAAAGGAAAAACTTATTTTATTAACATAAACATTAATTTTCAGGTGTTTTGGTGTTTGGAAGAGAAGGTTTCCAGTCCTATCGCTGAAAATTAGGCTGAATATGAATACCACTCAAGCCATAATTATTGCAACTGCTGTGTTGCATAATATTTGCAGAAAAAATAACATAAATGATGTTGAGCCAGAAATAGACATACCCAACCATAATTTAAGATTTAATATAGAAGACATGCCAGAAGGACATGCTTTGAATAATTTTGTCGAAAGACAATCTTTAATAAATAATTATTTTAACTAAGCTTTTTTAATTGTTTAGGTGTATTATTATTGTAAGACTTGAAATAAAAATTGGTGATTTAACTATAGTGAAAATTAAACATGGGCTAATATAATTAACTTAGCTTTATTAATGTTATTGTACAGAAATAAGAGAAAACTTGTTTTAATAACTCTTTGTGTTAATTTTTTTATTATTATATTGCTATTAATCTCCTGTTTTCTTATTGTTTATTTATCATGTGTGCCAGGTTTATCTTATTTTATCAAATAAAAATAAACAGACTTCTTTGTATTAATAATGTTTTATTTCAACCACATAAATAAACTTGTGCTACTTAAGAAATATAAATAAAGTTATTATTATTAAATTAAATTCTTTTTTCACTTATTAATGCTTGTAACAATTTTTCTTACACTATGTTAGTTCTTCATTTACATTTATTTTACAATTACAATAGAATCACATATAATGTAGGTACCTAACTTTTTAAACTTACAATACTTAGTTATTATCACAATTTTAAGTTAAGGCTATACAATGATCAGCATTTAAATTAACATAAATCGTAGTTATTACTATTTTAAATTAAGATTATACTATTAACATCACCATTAACATTATTATTTTTTAAGTGAAGATTACAATTAATTTACAAATATCACCATTTAAATTTCTATTAGGATCATACAACATTAAATTGAAAATCTTACACTTAGAAATGGAATTCATGTATAATTAATAATTATAATCACTGATCATTCAAAATAACTTCCTTCTCTAACTTTAGGATCTCTAATTCCATTTTCCTTTTTTTTAGTGCGGCTAGGTCTTTTTTTGAATTGTAATAATCCGCAATTGAATTATTTCTTTTTATAATAGATAATTTTAAATCATCCGCAACCTTTTGCCTTTGTGGTTTTCCTGAAATATAAACTATCATTTTAGTAAATGGGTCACTTTTTTTCTTTTATATTACAAAAGATCTGGTATCATTATAAATTACAAGTATATTGAAAACTTTGATACTTTGAATCTATACATATAATAAAATGGTAGGAAAGTCAAAACTGTACATTGAATATTTTTTTAAAAGAATACTTGGGGTATGATCTACAATCGAAACAGAAACAAAAAATATAGTTTTTAGAATTTTTGTCTGTTTGTCTGTTTGTCTTTCCGGGATAAACTCAAAAAGTACTGCATGGATTTACTTCAAATTTGGCATGAAGATAGTTAAGAAGTCGGGTCAACATATAGGCTACATATTATCACGCTAGCAGTGTTATAATCGTAGGTGCGTTTGGTGCTGCATAGCGTTCACGCAGACGACGTCGCGGGCAGCAGCTAGTCTAGAATAAACAAAGTTCTTTATATCATGGATGACATGTACCTTTGCCTTTTACTGAAGTAAAGGAGAATTTCTGTAACTTTGGAGTCAGAGGCCTAGGGGATGGTGTATTATAACTGGAACAGGGTTGTGTAACAGGGTCTTGCTCAAGAGACACATTAACAATTTCTGTGTCTTCGAGCGGCCACATAACACATTCAGACACTGAACTCTCAGCATCGCCCCCAAACTCCACTGAATATCCATCGCATGTTGGTCCAAGTATACTGGCAACTTTATCCAGAGCTTCATCGGGTGGAATAAAGTCTGGTTTTCCACCACCAGTCTGAAAATAGAAAACAATGAGTATTAAACACGTAACATTATAATTTAATATGTAAATCGTCTGTATGAATTCTGTATTGCTGGAGGTTTAAAATACGTTATTTCTGATATATGTACCTTCAGATTATTCATACGTATTTTGGTGTTTCTCTTCCTGGCACTCTTTTTCAAATTCTCCCATTTTAGCCTGAGCTGTTCTGGCCTTCGAGGACAACTAGATATTTTTGAATTAAAAATATTAGTTAACTTCATCCACGTTGCATCCTTTAATTGATTGTTAGATGCATTGGTAGCTTTGCTTAACAGGACTGGATTTTCTTGGATAAGGTCCACCAGCAGCATGACTTCTTCTTTAGTCAAGGGAAAACTTTTTTGCTGTAATATTAACGAAGTTATGTTCATAGTTCTAAAGTAAAGATTACGGTAATATATACATTATAAATACTTACTGCATTCATTTTCAAAAAAATACTAATTAAAATAAGTAAAAGAAAATATAATTATTCGTGAAGACTGTTCAAAATGACATTTATATGACACTTATGACATTTGTGACGTTCCGTTCATCACTCTAGCTATCTGTCTAGTGGTGTATCTAGGTTAGAGTTGCCTGAAATATAGGGACGAGTTCAAAATGTGGATCAAAGCACAACGACGGTAAGCGATAGCTATCTATCGCATATCTTAGTTTTAATATTGGGAATGGCCGTTAAGGGAATACCGATTTGATATATTTTTGACATATTTTCGACGCGACGTTGCAGTGCAGTTCGGCTGTTCAAAATCATTTTTTTTTCTTTTTGGTTAATTTCGTCCTGATCAGGACAGGCAAAGAGAACGAAGTCCATACAGCCATGTCTTTTGTATTTTGTGTCTTGAATCCTTTTTATATATCAGGCCGAAGCCATGTCTTATTCTACTTTTTCTTCTTGAATCATGTTTTATATATTAGGCCGAAGCCATGTCTTTTGTTTAAAATATGTTTTTTGTCAAATTCTTGTATTTTTACATTCCGTTTCTTTTCAATGTCAAATCCTTGTAATATCATTATTAGCATATTTCGTTTGTCAAAATTATTATAAATAACGGTCAAATCCTGAAAATAGCTGAAACAGCTGAAAAAGAAACATCTTAAACAAAACAATCTTATTAGTATTAACTTTATACATATTTACAAACACGAATTAGATTTCATTTATAGTAGAAACAATAAAGCCATAAACTGGCGAAAAGCATTCTTGAATGCTTAGTATTTGCTGAAGGGAGCGCGGGATGTCTTCAGCAGTTTTAAAAATACTTAATAGTTGGTCTACAAGGACCATCCTTTGAATACTAAAATTTAGCCTCCGCATCCTCAGGATATCGCCGACAGTAGTCAGTGACTCTAAAGGGGGCGTAGGCGTTTGATTCTCCCCCTCGCGTGTCCTCGTACTCAGAGTCGCTGCTGGTGCTGGTAAGAGGGGACTCACCCTCGACCTTTTTTTTTCGCTTCTTCACCATCTTCTTCAAAAATCACTTATAAGCGAATTATTTATACTATTTACAAAAAAAAAAAACAAAAAGATATTTACAAAATATAGGGAAAAACTATTTAAAATATTAATGTTTTCAGAAACCCGTCAAGACTTTCACAATTCCCGCGCCTTTTTTTCTGTTCAAAATCAAAACCTAGTAACTCATATTTTTTTAAAAAACGTTATTTTTGAATTTTTGGACTAACTAGGTCGGCTGTCCAATTTCAAAACCTAGCAAGGGACAAATTGTAAAAAAAACGTGTTTTAGCTGGATACTAGTTAAAAGGTTATTACGCACGAATTGGCGGTGTCAAATTTTTCAGAATATGCGTAATAATGGAAATACCAACCTAGCATGTCCACATCTGTTACAAAAACCTGCTATCAAAACCAATTCAAAACCTAGTATGGCACAATGACAATATTAAAACCTAGCAAGGAACTGTCCCTTGCTAGGCTTTGATCTTGTCCTTGTGCCGTACTAGGTTTTGAAACATGTCGATACGCGTTAAATTTCGCGCCATGTTTTAGTAAGTCGCAGAGTGTGGACGTGTGCGGATCGTTCGTGTTTGTTCTTGCAAAAAAATATTGTTAACAATGGCACAACGACAGTTTTATCGTTCGTCATTAATGTTTAAAGCCCTGAGGGCTAAAGAGAATTGGTAAGTACAAGGATTTTAGCCTATTTTTATTTCAATTTTCAATAATTTAAGCAAAAATATCATCATAACCTTACATTAAAATTTTATTACATAAAAATTGGTAACTGCCTATGTTACTCTTTTTAAGTGTGTGTTTATGTTTGTAGTGGATTGGACATCAATGTAACTACTCAGGCAAAGCTTCCAGTATTTATATTAACCTATTTGCATGGTGTGGGCTGTTTGCTTTATGGATATTGTATTTCTTCTTTTCAGCCAAAATTTTAACGCAGTCATCACACCTGAAAACGACAACACTATCTCTGGCAAACCTGAGCAACAATCTGTAGCTTTATATGATGATCCATTACCAGGTCCGTCAAGAACATCTGAAATCGATAATGATAATGTCTCTGAGATATCAAATTTGTACGACAGCGACGATTCCGTGGCAGACCCTGACTTTTCAGTAAGTGATTTATTTAACAGTAAATATGCCACTACCATCGAATCCGACGATGATTTTACAGAACTCGTCAATTTTATTGAAAATCGACAACATACTACTCGCTCTATACTTCCAAAATCAGATGAAATAAAACCTGATGAATCTATTTTTATTGCTAGCTACCCTGATTCCATTATTACATACTACCGCTAGGTGGCGCACGATCACATCGACTCCGTATTAATTTATTATTAAAAATAGTATTAGTGAAGTAAAAAGTGAACAAACATTATATTTACGATTAATAACATATAATAATACAGTGAAAGTGTTGGCAAGTTATTTGAACTAGTAAAACAGAAAATAAAAGTATTTTTAGTGTCCAGCATTATAATCTCTAAATATTTACATTTACTATGTGCCCAACATCAAATATCCGTAATACGAGACAGTGCAATGTCCACAACCAAATATTATAAAATAATTTATTAAATCCAGTGCAAAAAACTAAATAAAAGTGAAGTGAAATAGTTACTGTGTCTCAAACAAAGAAACAGTAACGGTCACCGAAAATTATGAGTCATCAATGTGTAACATAAACAACAATTTCAACCTCAAGACTTAGAGCCGCGGTGGACGAGCGGGAGCGCTAGCGCCTCTCATACAATAGATAACGAGTTCGAATCTCACGAAGACATATATTTTTTTTATTTTTATTTTTTTTTTTTCCTCGTTTTATTTTTTTCTCTTTACAAAAAAATTAAAAATGGATCAGAACATCACGCATAGAAATAAACAACGAACAAAGTCCTTATCAAATTCTAATGTAAATTTATCCGACTGCTTAACTGATGACTCGGAAATGTCTTTACAAGCTATAAATACAAGTGCTAGTCCCATTCTCGAGTCTTCGATGATACAAGACCTAAAGGAGAAAAACGAAGAATTATACCGAGACCTTAAATCCGCACATAACGAAATTGGAATATTAAATATAGAAAACATTCAATTAAAAAAGGATTTAGAAGATAAAGTAAGACAAATAGAATTACTAAAAAAAGTGACACAAACTCCCTCACCAAGTAAATATTTAAATAAAAATTTTATGAAGAAAAATACTATATCATCTTCACCTATTACAAACAAGAAAATAATATTCAAAACAATCAATACTCCAAGATTATCGCCACTAGTTCTGGATAAAAGTGTTTGTTTTTTACAAAACCGTATTGACAACTCATTCCAAGAAACACCTAAAGTTCAAAAAGTCAATGAACGTACTCAAACATCCTCAACTACAAATCAAGGCATACAAACAAACATGTTACCCAACAATACAAGCAACATAACAACATCACATATATGCAACGAGAGAAAACCTACCATTTTTATTCTAGGAGATGAGCAAGTAAGAGGGTTCTCACTGAAAATACTAACGAGTAGACTAGGTACCTGGAACGATAAATACGACGTGTCTTCAATGATTAAACCCTATGCATGTAGCTCAGACATACTCAGCAGCTGTGCGTCGCTGCAACAAACAATCAAAGAAGACGACATAGTGATATTAAGTGTTGGTAGAAACGATAAAAATCCATATAGTTTATTTTGTGAAATCAGCAACAGCTTGAAATTATTAAAAAAATGTAAACAAATATTTTTATTAGGTATATTATATAACAAACATTTAAATGAAAACTTGCTTAATTATAACATTAGAATGCTGGCAAATAATTATCAGAATTGTAAATATATTGACATGACTAATTATTTAAAGAAATTTAATTTGACAAGAACAAAAATTGGCTTTAAAAATTATATTTGTTTTAAATTAAATATAGAAATTGACATTTTGGAATATAAATCTACTTTTGTAAACAGAATCATACTCGTACCACACCATAAATTAGTAAAAACTGTTGACCAAGCTACTCAAACAGAATCATGTAGGAACGGTAGAAATCTAAAAGTACCACCCTCTCCGAATCAGTTTTTTCTTGGAAATTAATACACATAACTTTAATATATTTCACCAAAATATAGCTGGTGTACTAGGTAAACGGGATATACTGCAAGCAACACTAAAGGAACTTAGCAAAAATATAGGCCCTATAGATGTAATATGTTTAACAGAAACTTTCATAAAAAGAGGATCTGAAAAAAACCTTATGTTAGAAGGCTATGAACTAGCAGCGTACTACTCACGACCACAACAGCGACGTGGTGGTTCTTGCATTTTAATTAAAAAACAGTTGCAATATAACATAATTCAATCTATTAAACCTTTAAGAGATGTGTTTGAATGTTGTGCCATTGAAGTTATTGATTACAATATAATTTTAGTATGCATTTATAGAACACCAACCTCTTCATTAGGTTTATTTTTAAAGGAGTTAGAAATATTGCTACATAGATTAGGTAAAAAATCAAATAAAAACATAATACTCAGTGGTGATTTCAACATTAATATTTTGGAAAACAACTCTATAACAAAACATTTTAATGCTTTATTACTAAATTATAATATAAAATCTCATATATTAAAACCTACCAGAAAAAAATCTTGTATTGACTTGATTTGCAGTGATTTTGAAAATGTGAATGCGGAAATTCATTATTTAGCGCTATCGGACCACGAAACGGGTCAAACTGTATCGATAAAAGTTAAAAAACAAGGCCAGACAAAGCAGAATCCTAAGTTCTGGTATGAAGAAAAAAGAGATTTTTCAGAAGATAACGTACGCAAATATATAGAATGTATTTCATCCTTATCATTGCAAGAAGTTTATAATGAAGTTGACACTAATAAGTCTTTTAATATTTTCCATGATTATTTAATTTTATTTTTTAATCTATGTTTTCCCATCATAAAAGTTAAAATGAAGAATAATAATATCCTAAAAGAAAAATGGTTGACAAAAGGTATAAAAAAAAGTTGTACAAATAAAAGACATCTATACTTGAAATATGTTTTATGTAATAGAAATAGGACACAAAATAAAATAGCATATAACAAATATAATAATTACAACAAGATTCTAAAAAAATGCATGGTCTCATCACTTAAGTTATGTAACACAGATTACATTAATAAGGCAAAAAATACGTGCAAAGCATCATGGAATATTATTAAAAAAAACTGTAATTCAAATATAAATCGACATTCTAACATTGACATAATTAAATTTAATGATATAATCTACACAGACCCTAAACAAATATGTGAACAATTCAATAATTTTTATATAAACTTGACTAATAAAACTAATTCTAACATTGTTAAGTATAAACGTCAGCATAACTTACCAATGATTGACAATTCATTATTCCTATTACCTACTAATGAACACGAAGTGGATATTGTAATAAAATCTTTAAAAAATACGAACTCAGCTGGATATGACCATCTGAATACATATATAATTAAAAAATGTGCTAAAGCTATACTGAAACCTTTATCGTACATCATCAATTTATCATTTAGTGAAGGCATTTTTCCCGAACGCCTAAAAAAATCTATTGTCAAACCCATTTTTAAAAAGGGTGATAGTAAGGATATGACTAACTTTCGCCCAGTAGCTCGTATTCCAATAATTTCAAAAATTTTTGAAAAAGTAGTTTCAATTAGAGTTAAAGGATTTTTAAAAAAATATAACATATTAAATGAACAACAATTTGGTTTCAGAGAAGGAAGGTCAACAAGTATGGCATGTTTTAATTTAGTAAAGGAAGTATCGGAGAGTCTAAACAGGAGAGGTTTTCCAGTGGCCTTGCTGCTCGACATGAGCAAAGCATTTGATTTTGTAGACCATAACATTTTAATAGACAAATTAAATAAAAATGGTATTAGGGGTAAAGTTAATGATTTGATCCAAAGCTATCTAGATAACCGTAAACAATGTGTTGAGATAAGCTTTTTTAAAGGCAAAAATAGAGAATTTATATACTCAAATTACCAAAATAATAAGTATGGAGTTCCTCAGGGTAGCATAATAGGACCTCTCTTATTTTTGCTGTACATCAATGATTTACCAAATGTTACAGGAAAACAAAAATGTATTAACTTTGCAGATGACACAACACTCGTGGTTAAATGCAAATAAGAAGGAAGATTTAAAAAATGAAATTCAATGCACATTAAATAACGTTTCGACATTTTTAAATAATATAAACCTTAAAATTAATTTTAATAAAACTAATATAATACAATTTCAAACATCTACTATAAATAATAATAAAATTGACATTAAATTTAATAACAAAACAATAAACAACGTTGAAACGGCAACATTTTTAGGAATACAAATCGACAAATATTTAAATTGGAAGGCACACATCGAAAGCCTTTGCCTCAAACTGGACCGATTTATTTACGCGCTAAGAAGAGTGAAAGAAGTAGCAGGAAAAAAAGCTGCATTACTATCATACCACGGCTACGTAGCTTCACTATTACGTTATGGCATAATTTTATGGGGCAATTCTGTTGAGATAGACTTAGTATTCAAAGTACAAAAAAAATGCGTTCGAACCTTATCCGGCGCGGGGTTTCTAGACAGCTGTAAGCCAATATTTAAAAACTTAAGAATTCTACCGTTGCCTTGTTTGTATATCTATGAAGTCAGCTTATTTGTAAAAAAGCACCCAAATCTGTTCCCAACTAACCGAGAAATGATTTCTGGTTGCAAAAGGCATGCTGAAAAATTGTATACACCTGCCCAAAGATTAACACAATTTCAGAAAAATATTGTATGTATGGCGGTTAAGATATTTAATAAATTACCAAAGACAATAAAAAAATTACCATTTAATAAATTTAAAATTAGTTTATTTGATTTTTTGATGAGTAGATTGTATTATTCTAGTAATGAATTTTTAAATGACAAATTTATTGACAGTTAATTAATTAAAGTGTAGATTAAGGTATGGTAATAATTGTAAATAGATGTATTAAATTTGAATGTATTAACTCTTAATTTGGACATAATATTTAAATTCGAAATTTTGCACACTGACACTTGTCGGTAGGATATTGTGGAACTGTAAATATAAATAAGACCTTAATTGTACCAATTTCCTGGCAAATAAAGATTTTATTATATTATTATTATTATTATCTTCAAAGACCAACAACAAGCAATCAGTTTCAATGCGCCTCAATCTCAAGAATTCAAAGAATTGACTAATAAGATCCATTTCATAGCGAAATATCCGGGACCTATAATAATTAGTGATGAAAATTCTGAAGAAATTAATTCTAATATCTTAACTCGAACTGATAAATACAAAATACAGAGAAATAAATTGAAGTATCCATTTATTGAAGAGATATGTGGAAATGGCTGTAAACGAAAATGCAAATTATTTACAATAGAAGAGCGAAAGAATACATGGGAAAACTTTTGGAACTTGCCTTATGTACAACGGCGGCATTTCTTGAATAAAAACATACGAATTGAAAATGTAAAGCGATGCAAAGTTACTGAACCTAATCCTAATTCTAAGTTTTTTAAGACGGAAAGTCGATATTATTATTTAACAAAAGGTAATGAAGCTCTCAATGTGTGCCGAAATTTCTTTTTAAAGACCCTTGGATTCAAAACAGATGCAGTCGTTACAGAATTGAGCAGAGCCATAAAGCGTAAATCTTTTTACGAAGATGTGAAAGAGAACAGAGGGGGCAAGAAGAAGCGTTTAAATAGAAATGCTATTATGGATCATATTTTAAGTTTTAATCCAGCTGTTAGTCATTATAGACGACGCAATGCTCCATTAGCACGATACTTACCGCGAGCTTTAACTCTTAACTTTATGTTTAATGACTTCAAAAAGAAAAACCCAAACGAAAATAAATGTTCAAAAGAAATATACCGGCAAACATTGAAAGATATGAATATTTCATTAAAATTTCCAAAGGGAGATAAATGTGCGGTCTGTGGAGAGCTGGAAGAAGAAATGAAACAATATAGTTCAACAGAAATTCCAGAGAATGTAAAAGTGAAATATGATGATCACAAGGCTAAGGCTTATAAAGCAATTTGCAATTATCAGTTAGATGCTAGAGGAGAAAATACTAACACAGTTCGTTATTATTCTATGGATTTGCAAAAAGTCATGCTATTGCCTGATATGCCAAAGGTGAAAGATTCTTTTTTTTTGAGTAGACTGGTTGCATTCAATTTGACATTCGCACCCTTACAGAAAATGACCAATATCAACAGTACTTGTGTTCTTTGGCACGAAGCTTGGGCTGGAAGGGATGCCAATAACATTGTGGATGCATTTATAGCTTTTCTGGAAAAGCATAGAGACGTGCAGCACTTAATTATATGGTGTGATAACTGCACAAGTCAAAATAAAAATTGGATCATGTATACTGCCCTTGTAACTCTAGTGAACTGTGGATTGTACAACATAGAAAGCATAACTTTAAAATATTTGACAAAGGGCCACACTCACATGACTGCAGATGGCGTACATGGCAATATAGAAACACATATTAAACGAAAAGATGCGGTGTATGACTTCGAAGATTTCAAGCAGGTTATATTTAAGTGTAGAAAAAATATAGAAGTTGTAGAAGTTACGAAATCTTATCAATGGTCTAAGAAAAAACGATCTCCAAGGCGAAATGATGAGAATGACCTTTTAAAAAAATTCTTACTGAATCAAGTCGTAGAGGTTAAATTTATTAATGGGTGCAGAAATTTATTCTACAAAGAAGATTTTGATGAGTCATTTGTGGAACTAGATTTTTTAATGAAAAAGTTTAATGCTGAATCATTTCCTGAAATGGCGGATTCTCCAAGAGGCGTAAAAATAAATAAAAAAGAAGGTATAATCTCAAAATTAGTTCCACTTATGCCTTTAAATAGGCGTCAGTTTTGGTTTACATTACCAATCAATGATAAAGTTGAAGATCTTGTCACTAGTGGGCAAAACGAGCATGACTGATTATCCTTTTGATGTGTTATTTCATTGTAATGAGTCATATCATGTTATTATTTTATAATAATTTTATGTTTTCCTAAAGTTTTATAGATGATTTATTTTTGTTACATTATCAGCTAGTGTCAAAATATTTTGTAACTAGTGCGCAACGTGCATGACTGATATTCTTATGATGCGTTATTTAAATATAACGACTGATTATTTTGTAATAATTTTATGTTTTTCTAAAGTTTTATTAGTGATTTATGTTAAAATTACCAACTAATATTGGACGACCTTACTAATGGTGTGCAAAACGCGCATGACTGATTATACTTTATTGTTAATACTCGTAGTATTGAGTTTTATTTACTTCATACATTTTCTAAATATCCCATGAGATCGAGACACTGACGCTGGCAAAATTGCCTCAGAGTTCAAAACTTAAATTCCCTGCTAGGTTATGACTTTGACAATTTGTTAACATTTAGCTTATCAAAGCTAGATATAAACCTAGTAAAGGTATTTACTAGTTTTTAAAATGGTTTTTCTGTCATTACTCACACTTTTAAAACAATTTTTTTCTTAGTAAGTGCTTTCTAACGTGCAGAATTATAATTACATGATAACTAATATATTAACATTATAGCCAAGGATATTCCACAACTTTTCAACCAACTCCCATTGTACGGGCGTACAAAGAGAAACAATCTTTTCTTAGATAATAAATGTATTTAAAACTTTTACAAGAGTTATGGTTGAGGTTAAATTTGGTAAATATTGTAGGACACGACCGGTGTCTGAGACGGTGAGTTGAGAATCCCCTAGTCGGCTACGGTCGGCCGCCGGTAAAACCTGTTCGGGCGGTGACGTAGTAGCTGACGTAGTCGCAGGCGCGGACATCCTCTAGGCCCAAAAAGGTCATGCTTTATTGGTCATCATCGGGTGAACGGAGTAGACAGATGCGGTTCAAGGCCCGTCTGGTTGATCCTCGCGAAGTAGCAATGTCAGCGACACGTGGGACGCCGTCGGCTCCAGGGTACAACTTGGTGACACGGCCTAAGCGCCAGCTCAGAGGCGGGACGCCATCCTCCTTTAGGATGACTAGGTCCCCCTCGCGAAGGTCTTTGCAGCGAGTTCGCCATTTCGTTCGTTCTTGAAGCTCTGCTAAGTACTCCATGGCCCAGCGCTTCCAGAAATGTTGACGCGCCTGTTCGATTCTCTGAAATCGGTCCAAACGGGATGTGTTAGTGTCTTCCAGCGAAGGTGATGACAGCGAAGTCAGTGGCCTGCCGATGATAAAATGCCCTGGAGTTAAGGGAGAAAAGTCATTGGGTGATGAGGATAAGGGATAGAGAGGTCTACTGTTTAGAATGGCTTCAACTTGAGAAAATAAGGTAGTCAGCTCCTCGAATGTAAGATGTGTGTTGCCCATTATCCTTTTAATATGGAATTTTGCTGATTTAATACCTGCCTCTGCATACCCATTAAAATTAGGGGCGTATGCCGGGGAAAATGTAAACTTTATACTTTGATCAGCTGCAAAATTTATTAAGGGATCCGTGTTGTATCGCAAGAAATCGTTAACCTCCTTAGAAGCAGCCACGAAGTTCCTACCATTGTCACAAAATATTTCCTTTACTTTACCTCTACGTGAGATAAATCTGCGCAAAGCCAGAATGAAGGCATCCTTTGATAGCTCGCTCACCGCTTCTAAATGAACACATTTATATCTAAAGCAAATAAATAAACACAAATAACATTTTGTTATCTTGCAACCTCTGCCGCGTCTGTCGGCTATCATGAAAGGTCCCGCAAAATCAAGAGCAACCGTAGAGAACGGAAAATCAGGAGATAGCCGCTGTGGAGGTAAGTTACCCATTATGTTCTTGGTAGTGCGGCCACTCATTCGCCTACAAACATTGCAGTTTCGAGCCGTGCGCCGTGCGAGTTCCCTACCACCTAGTGGCCATACGCGTTCTCTAATATTTGCGAGCAACAACTGAGGACCTGCGTGCATTAACGTTATGTGTTCCTGTATGAATATTAGCTTTGTAAGGGAGTGCTTAGCGCTGAGTAGTATCGGGTGTTTTTTGTTATAGTCGTAATTTGATGCTTCTAACCGACCACCAACTCTGAGCAGTCCCTGTGTGTCAATGTATGGGGTGAGTGATGCAATATTCGACTTAGGTTTAAGTTGTTTGTTTTGCTGTAGTATATATAAATCTTTAGGAAATGATTCCCTTTGAGCAAGAACCATGAGACGACATAATGAATTATTAAGTTCGTTTGCACTTAAAGGACCTCTCAATTTTGTTTGAGAGTGCTTAGCATTATAAGCAAATCTAAGCATATACGCGACGACGCGTTGAAGAAATTTGAGTTTTGAGTATTTTTCAAAGTTTATAACACCTAGAGATGGCTGTAAAGACCCTGTAAGAACTACAGAGTTGGCCTTGATCTCAGGTAGTTTGTTGAGAGTCAGAAATTGCTCAGAAGTGGCCTCTAAATGGTCATTGGGGCTACTTGGTAAAGTTGGCCAGCCAGACTCAGGTCCGAGCAGAAATTCAGGCCCATGCCACCAAAGCAAGCACTTTGGAATGAGCTGGGGGTCAACACCACGAGAAGCAAGGTCTGCTGGGTTATGTTTAGTAGGTACATAGCGCCAGGACGTGCCCTTCGAAATTTCGTGTATGTTTGCCACCCTATTAGCAACAAATGTTTTAAGCTTACTTGTGTCAGTATTTAGCCACCCTAGGACCACAGTTGAGTCAGTCCAGTGTGTGTACCGAGAGATAGGCCTTCGAAGAGCAGAGCTTACGGCTGAGCTTAATCGCGCAGCATGCAGGGCCCCACATAGCTCAAGTTTAGGGATGGTGATAGACTTGAGTGGAGCTACCCGGGCCTTGGCACACAATAGCCTGACATGAGGGGTGCCTGCCAGGTCCACAGACCTCGCATATACACAGGCAGCATAAGCAAGCTGTGATGCGTCGGAGAAGGAGTGGATCTCGACTGAAACAGGTGAAGAACAGATGACATTTCTGGGAATAGAAATTGAATGTAAATGATGTAAATTTGTGCTGAATCTCTGCCATGAAGTTTTTATATTATTAGGAACAGGGTCATCCCATGACAATTTGGCTTGCCAAAGCCTTTGAATTAGAATTTTTGGATGAATAGTGCATAAGCTAAGAAGTCCAAGTGGGTCAAAAATTTTAAATGTAACTGACAATATTGAACGTTTTGTGTTAGCCTTTGCTGATTGTGCACCTATATCTATAGGGAAATGCAGAGAGTCAGATTTAGGAACCCATCTAAGTCCGAGGGTGTCACATGAATGACTCAATGCTAGAGCATCATGAGAATTTATTGTTTTAGATTTAAGTAAGGTCTCGGAGTTGGATCTATATTTTCTTAAATTTAGACAGCCAGATGATAGGACTCTAGACACAGAAGATTGTATGTGAAGCAAGTCTTCTTCAGTGTCAGCACCAGACAATAAATCATCGCAATAAAAATCCTTCTGAATTATGTCCTTGATTTGTGGATCAGAACACTCTTCACCTAGTTGGTATAAGCACCTAGAGGCCAGAAAGCTAGCACTAGCAAAGCCATATGTGACGGTATTTAACCTGAGTGTTCTTAAAGGACTATTTTCACTATCACGCCATAGTATTAATTGTAGTTCGCGATCAAGTTCATTCAAGAGAATCTGTCTAAATTGTTTTTCGATATCACCTGAAATAACATACTTGTAATTCCTAAATCTAATTAAAATGTTAAAAAGGGAATCCTGTATATTTGGTCCTACCATCTGTAAATCGTTTATGGATAGACCTGATGATGTGCGAGCTGATGCGTCGAACACAACTCTAAGTTTGGTGGATTCACTTTTTTCTTTAAGAACAGCATGATGTGGCAGATAGTAGGCATTTGACCTACATGTTCCAGAATCTGATAGATGGCCTAGATCTGCATATTTCTTTATAAAATCTGAGTACATTTGTTTGACATGAGGCTGTCTTCTAAAACGCCTTTCTAGGTTAAGGAAACGTTTGTATGCAACATGATAAGAGTCACCTAAGCAGTCTGTAGTGTCTTTAAGTGGAAGTCTAACACAGAACCTACCATTGGGATGTCTATATGTATTAGCAATAAAGTGCTCTTCGCAAGCATTATCCTCCTCTGTACTTATATTATTGCATGGCAAGTCCTCGAGCTCCCAGAACTTTGACAGGCTGTTTTCTAAGCGCTCCGTTGCTGAAAAATTGCAGAAGATAGATGCATTAGATTGTTGCTTGTATTTATTTGTGATATTGCTTGTTATAGGGCCTGAAAGCAACCAGCCTAGTTTAGAATTATGAAGTATAGGTTGATTGTGGCCTAACAAATGATGTTCAGTACCTATAAGCTCCCAAAATAAGTCTGCTCCTATAAGCATGTCTACTTTAGAAGGTATATTGAAGTTGGGATCAGCTAATTTAAAAGATACTGGAATATTAAATTGTTTTAAATCATAGAAGTGCTTAGGAAGCATGTCTGTAATTTGAGGTAGTATAAGACATGAAAGGATGACAGTAAAATTACTTTGCTTTGATTTTAACTGAATATTACATCCTTTTGGAATAAGTTTTAATGAGGAATTTCCTATCCCCTTTATGTTGAGATTATTTAGTGGCTGAGAAGTCAGTTGGAGTCTGTCATGTAAAGACTCTGTTATGAAGGAGGACTGACTTCCGCTATCAAGTAATGCTCGGATTGTCTCAGTTCTCTTGCTAGATGGATTAATGATATCAACAAGAGCAGTGGATAGCAGCACCTCAGAAGAAGAGATAGCAGCCATAGTAATAGAAGTTGTTGATTCAAGATTGTTTGTTGGATGTGTTTGTGTTAATGTAGTGATGTTTGTGTTTGATGTGTCATTGTGAAGAATTGTGTTGTGTCGTTGTTTACAAATTCTACAACCACCTAACCTGCAGCGGCGAGCGTCATGTCCTCCTCGCAGACAGTTGTGACAAAGCTTGTGGTCATTCACTAGTGATATTTTATCATCTCGAGCCTTTTTTTTAAATATACTGCAGTCAAATATGCGGTGATTGCCTTGACACACGACGCAGGTCTTTGCATAATTATTGTTTTGAGGCTGAGCTGAAATGACAAAGGATTTTGTATGTTTATACTGAGGGTTAGAGTTGTAGGTTAGATTTCGAGGTTGTTTGTCTTTCCTAGCTTGGTTGACTGTTTCCAAGACATCTGCGCGTCCCTTCAAAAATCTGTTGAAGTCATCTAATGTGGGTAATTCCTTTAACGAATTGCGGAATTCTTCCCATTTAATGCAAGTAACATGATCTAGTTTCTTAGCCATGTGATAAATTATAAGTGTGTCCCACTTATCAGTGGGCTGGCCTAAGGTTTTTAAGGCGCGAAGATTCTTTGTTACATGATCAATCAAGAAGCGGAGTGACTTATCAGACTCACGTTGTAAAGACTCGAAATTGAATAAGGAATTAAGATGAGTGTTGATTAATATTCTTTTGTTATCGTATCTGTCACACAAAAGTCCCCAAGCCACTGAATAGTTAGAGTCAGAAGTTTCTAAGTTGCTGATAACTGCAGCAGCCTCTCCCTCCAGATATTGGCTAAGATACCTGAATTTAAGAGCAGTTAGTAACCCCTTATTGTTGTGAACTAAGGCTTGAAACAGATCACGAAATCCTAACCATTTACTATATGTTCCATCAAACTTAGGCAGATCTATTGGAGCCAAACGCAAGCCGGGAGTATTATGATTGTCATTGTTTTCAGCATGAGTTTGACTGTCTGTCTGAAGACCCTTGTGAGGAGCGGAATGTTCTAGGATATCCTGAGCTGTAGCGATGACCAGGTGAAGATCGTCTTCAATGATCTCACGATCGATCAACTCCGTTTTTAAACTACTCGAATTTAGCACCTCAATATTTGTTTGCAATTCGTCAAATTGGGTTAAAAGAGTTTTGAATGCATTAAGTTTCAAGATTAATTCGTTTACTTGTATAGAAGATAATGAGTCTGAGTCACTGATTTTTTCTAAATAATTCTTAAATTTGGTTATCCTACCTTTAATCGAACTACGCTTGCTATAAAGCGCTTTAAGATCTTCGTTTTCCATAATAGCACTTTATGAACACAAACAATGAAGTTAATATGAAGGCTGTACCGCAAATTCGGCAAACGTAAACACTATAACGCAAAGATAAAAATTAAAAACGTTAGCAATTGATAATAATTTACGGCCGGCCGGCAAGATAACAAAATGGCGTTTCGTTTTTGTTTTGCTATAATGAATGATGAGATTGTGAAGTGTGAGTGAACGAACCCCGACAACGATGTTCACTCCGACGTTTGCGCAGTCTTACCTCTCTCTCGCACGCACAGTAATGCGCTATGCTCCCTCTAACTTCTCGCTCGCACGTTCTAGAAAGGGCAATAGCCAATTAGAATACGCGCAGATAGCGTCAGCAAGGTACAAAGGGCGATATGAAGGAAGAATTAGGAAACAAAGGCAGGCAATGATTTGCAGAAAATAGATGAATGAATATAAGTACTAAAATATTGCAGAATGAATAAGATTATTAGATAGACAGACAGACAAATGTGCGTTAAGTTGAATAGATGTAGTACCTATAGAAATAGAGATTATGTACTTGGGTTTTTAAGCTGAATTTAATTTAGTTTTTAATTAATAACAAATAAAAATAACTCTTGACAAATTTGGAGGTATTATATATAATAGGTACTAGTCTGTCTGTTTTTTGGTAAATAGATGGAGCTTAAGCATAGGTTAACACATCCTAACACACAAGTGAGCGACACCAAATTTAAAGTTGAATGCACTTGGAAATAGATAAGGCAAAGAAAGGATAGGGCTCACGAAATGCAGGCAAGCAGGGGCGATTTGTCTTGAAGGCGCTGCTTGACAAGCTGGTGATGGCCGCTACGTGTCCTTGGGTGTCAGCTTCTTGATGTTCACGTACACCTGCAGTGCGGGCAATTCCCTGCTGACTGTAGGTGTTAGCCTTTTCGCCTTCTCTGCAACCAATCTGCGGCGTCCCACGTCTCGATCCTGAAGTGGTCGGCCGGAGGTTCCGCAAACAAAAGCGATGATGTGGCGTGCGTGGCACACACCGTCTGGATTAAAGCGACCCGTGTCCTGTCACGGTCGCCACTTCTTTGTACGGGCGTACAAAGAGAAACAATCTTTTCTTAGATAATAAATGTATTTAAAACTTTTACAAGAGTTATGGTTGAGGTTAAATTTGGTAAATATTGTAGGACACGACCGGTGTCTGAGACGGTGAGTTGAGAATCCCCTAGTCGGCTACGGTCGGCCGCCGGTAAAACCTGTTCGGGCGGTGACGTAGTAGCTGACGTAGTCGCAGGCGCGGACACCCATCAATGTACCTTTTTCAACTCAGCTGCAATACGTGCTCAAAGTGAGGAAGTCGTTTTTTGGCTCTCCTGTAAAATTTGTTCCAAGTCCCTTACTAGGTTCTGATTTGGGACAGCCGAGGTGTATACCTACATGCTCGGTTTCTTAAAACAGCCATTTTCATATGATTTTTTGAAATAAAAATCAGTCGAAGTAATTTGAAAAATCCGTAAAACTTCTTTAAATGTACAAATTCATAACATAGTAAGTCAGAAAACAATTTTAAAAACCTAGTAAGTACGGGCCACTTGCTAGGTTTTAAAATTGAAAAAACCTGATACTGGGTTTTGAATTTGTGACATTGACTCCAAAGGACAGGATTTTACCTGGGCCCCTTTTTATTGATGAAAAACGGTCGGTTAGGAAGTTGAAAAGTATCTTAAAAAATTGGTCGTACCCGATGTAAAACATATTTGAAAAACGCCACTTTTTTACAGTGGGAGAGCCGAGAAAAATCCAGATTAGTGAATTTTTATGTATTTTATGTTCCTTTTGTTTCTTTTTTTGGGGTATTCACAATGTTAGATTGACAGCACTCGCTCTATCAATCTGTCAAATGTCAAATAGGTACTAAAACCGCTAAAAATGTCACTTGTTTGTTTCGTTCGATGCCTAACTTACTGGTGATTTTCTCTGCGTATTTCTGGATTCCCCCGACGACCAACGCTTTCATTTACGGACTTCTTGGACCCTGCTTTACGTTTACCACACCGGCTTTATTCACGGACACCGAGATTCCTGCTCATACGATTACTTTGGCTCACCAATTGGACACCGTTTACATACTTTTGACCATGGATTCCTGTGTGAATTGTGGCTTAACTACAAACCGTTGCAATGCTTTGGGAAGGCATATCTTAGATGACGCAGCCACCTTATCAGTAATTCAGCAATGGCTTTCACCAGAACCTGTAAGTAACTTTTATTTCTACACTAAACTTAATATAACTTATCTATAATCATACCAACTATTCACTTTTATTTGTGACTAGGTATTTGGTAATACAAATGAGCTAGCCTTTCTTTATGTGGTGCCCTTGAACCTTATTTATATTTACTTGCTGAATTCTTTTTTTATAATTTTATTTTAAATTACTTAACTTATTATTTTTTGTCTTCTGCAGGTGCACAGCCAAGACCATTTGTGTCAGGCTTGTTGGAGCCTTGCTCAAGATGTAGTATTAGGAAGACAACCATGTACCAGTAGACAATTCGGCCACTCTAGTGTTTGCCTCCGGTGCAGGCGTTCACTTATAAGAAAAAAAAATACACATATACTTTCCACTGCTTCAGATAGTGAAACAAGGATATATAATGTTATTCGAGAGTGGATTTTGCCCCTAACAGTGAGTATAATAACAAATAGTATGGATTTTTCTTCATAGAATATTTTTGTAATAATTTCATTACTTATTTATTAATAGAAAAAAAAAACATATATTAATAGTTTGCTTACATAAGTTAAACTACTATTACTATAGTCCGTTTTTTATAAAGAGTTTTATTGTAAACAAAAGGGATACCGGGATGAAAAAATACCAAGAGTATGGTAGTTTTCTTAATTTAATCAAATCTATTAGCAATTAGGTTGACATTTTGATGATTCGGTGATATAAATACAGAACATAATTTTAACCTATTTTATATTTTATAACTATAAATACGAACAATTATTTTTTACTTTAAACATATAGAAGAATAGTTAATATATCATCAGTATCCTTATAGAGGTTTAGAACATTTTGGCTATTTAAAAAAATATTGTTATTTTTTCATTCGTCTCATCTCAGAAAACTATGTTCTTTTTACATTTATTCACTTTTGTTTCAGATAAGTGCGGCCAGCCGTATATGCCATTCTTGTTGGGTTTTGGCTAAAAGAGCTGCTGTGCACATGGTCTCAGGCCCATCAACTTCGTCTCAGCCTGATCCTCCTGCTCAACTGGAGATACCACCTGTACCTGTACCGCCCACAACTATTCCCACAATATTCCCACAATATATTCCCACAACTATTCATAAACATACTTTGTTTATATTTTATTTGACAGCTCTCTTACAGGACGTGAGTCCATATTGCAATATTGTTGTAATTGCTTGGTAGGTAGAAGAACAGTAGGTTGCTGCGCTCATATAATGTCCATTATTTGGTACCTGAGTTGGGCAAGGTACCAAGAAAATATTTTACCTCCTGCACAGTTTCTAGAAGATGTTCTTATAGTAATTGAAAATGATTAATAAAGATATTATTTCAAGGTTTGTTTTTATTTTATACTCCCTTAGTTAAGAAGAAATGTAGATTGGAGTTACTATGATCTATAGGTACTTACATCATATTAAAAATAACTCATTTACTGATATTATTATTAAAGTTCACATGAGAAGACACAGAAACAACACCTGGGAAATATATTGTCCAGCGGGTGAGACTGTGAAGGTCATTTGAACTGACATTTTATTCAATTTTTTTTTATTGGCGACTTAAATCTGGACCTTGACCTCAATCTCACCTGATGGTAAGTGACGATGAGGTCGAAAATGAAAGCACACGGGCTTAGTAAGAAACTGGTTCTTCACAAAATATTTCCGGAACACATGACCACCAGAATGGTGATAAATGGCTACAAACTATATAAAGGGTGGTCGCTAGCCATGAGGACCCTCAGGGGGTCCTACCACTAAGGAAAATAGATGTATAGATATAATTACAGTAATGAACTCGACAAAATAATGATATTTCGGTTTAGATATTCAGATTTTTTTAGTACTTTTATATGACTTTGCCGTTGCCTTTGCCCCCAATATCTCATCTCCCCCACTGACAATTTCGGCCAAATTTTCAGTGATTATACGCTATTAAATCCTCTTTCCAAAAATATAAGTTTCATGCTCCTAACTTCTCGTTTTATCGGGGCCCAGAATGTAGGGAGCAAATGATCCTGTCCTTTTGCGAACGAATTTAGTAAGTCGAGTGACGTCTGCGCAACTAGGTATTTCTCCGTGTTTTTTATTAGTAAAAATGAATCGTCGTCAGTTTTACCGTTCCAAACTGATTTTTAATGCTCTAAAGGACAATGAGCAAAGCACGTAAGTAAAAATATTTTCTTAATATCTTGTTTTTAATATAAAAACCCACCGCGACTGTCGCGTGGCGGTATTTTTGAGGTTATAACCTCATAAATACTGCCATGTGGTTCTATTTACTTATTTATTACATGTTTTTTATAATGGTTATACATAACTACTGTCATACAGTTCTTTTTATTTAGTATCTTTTATTTAACTTATTTTCTGTTCGTTATGTACCAGTCATGTATATGAACAAAATATTAATTTACATTTATTAACATTTTGATGTTATTTTTGTTTTGACAGCATTTCTTTTTAACTTATTAAAGACCAGCAAACCAATACTGGAATGGTACTTGATGGTAAGTGGTATCCAGGCCCATGGACATTGTTGACACTCATAGGTCCAATGATTAATTACACCTTGCTGACCTAAGGTTTATAATGGTTAAGCTTGTAGTTCCACAACTTTTTTCTTTATTTGGCATATAAATACGCATATATATGCAGTTGTTATGGCAGTTCAAATAGGGAAGATGGTACTGCCTACCCAGGCATCTCGGAACAAAAGTATTCAGCTTCTGTTATTAATACTAGCTATGCTACTGGTACTAGTACTAGATTCTTCTGTTCAGAAACGCCTGGGTGTAGGTACTACAACCGTTCCTATTTTAACTTCCTATAGTTCCTATATTACCTACGTGTAAGTACAAGTATGTTCCGGATAGGAGAGGATCAGCCACAGTAATTACGGTAATAAAAGGTTTGACCATCTTAAGCCTAGGATCATCAACGCATTGTTAATCATTGCACCTTCGAGTACTGTTGTCCATGAGCCTGGATGCCACTTATCATCACGTGGTTCCAGTGCTCAATTGTTGGCTTTAGTGATAAATAAAAAAAAAAACTATGTTTCTTTTGCGTTAGAGGTAGGGAGGTACTTTGTGTCGAAGGATAAAACCAACCAAGCTATGAAAGCCTGCAATGAAAAATTGGTTAGCAAATATGATAATCTCGTCCCTGGGACATCAGCGGCTGCTGATGTGGTATTTAGCAACGTGATCTCTATAGCACTAAAGCCCGGGTGACACGAGGCTAGTAAATCAAGCTAGTGAGCCAAGCTAGTGCTGCCAAGCTAGTAAGCTAGTGACACTAGCTTCGTGTAGACGGAACTAGCTTCGTTTACAAGCTAGTAAGCTAGTGTGGAAGCTAGCAAGCTAGTGCCTCAAGCCAGGATAGTTTTATAGCTTGGGGTTCTATTTTTCAAGCTAGTAGGCGCCCCCCACCACCCGTTTTACTATCCTGGCTTCGTTACTAGCTTCGTGTCAACCGCGAAGCTAGCGAACCTAAGCTAGTGTGCAGTCGGAGAGCGTGGTGAGAGTGCGTGCAATTTGTTAAAATGCCGAAATTAGCGGACGAAATTAATTTAAAATTCGTTCAATTGTACAGAGAAGAGGAATGTTTGTGGAATGCTAGTATTCCATCTTACAAGGACAAGCAAATGCGAGACTCGTCACTAGAAAAAATACGCGACATACTAAATAAAGATGGAATAGAAATGTCGATAAAAGAGATTAAAAATAAAATTAAAAATCTAAGAGCTACATATTGTCAAGAATTAACAAAGATAGAAAAATCTGAGAGGGCTGGAGCAGGAACTGCAGAAGTCTATAAGCCAAAAATTATTTGGTTTGAGGAAATGCATAATTTCATAAAAAAGGTGCCAATGAAGAGAAAAACTTCGGTAAGTTATTTTAATATTATTTACTCTTTACAATTATTTACCTTAAAAGTACTTATTGAAATATTAATAATCGTCGGCATTTTTAATTTTTCTTGTAGTTTTGTCTGAATTAACGAATCATTCTTGCTTGCCATGGTACTGCTCCATCATTGTTGAAATATCTCTTAAATTTCTCCCTTTTTTCGATAGCTGACAGAGAAGAGTGGTTACTTCCCTGTCGACTGATACTGGGTAAACATAAATTTTCCATTCTCCATGAACCGGGAATAATGTTTCCCGCTTCAATGTCTTCTTGGTCGACATCACTACTAATGCAATAAGTGCTTTTTTGCTCTTTTCGTAACCAATTATGCAGAGCACATGATGCTAGTACAATTTTGTCTACTGTTTTTACGTCAACTGCGATTGGTCTTTGATAAACACGAAATCGGCTTGCCAATATGCCAAAGGCATTTTCTACAGTTCTTCTGGCTCTACTTAGCCGATAGTTGTATACTTTTTCTTCATGTGTTAAATTGTCACCTGGGTACGGTTTCATAATATACGATTTTAATGGGAATGCAGCATCCGCCAAAATTACTCCGCCTTGTGGTATAAGGTTATTTTCTAGTTGATTATATATGGAGCAATTCCTAAAAACACTTCCATCAGATGCCATTCCACAGGCGCCGACGTCAATATAAATGAAATTATAATCGTAATCAACAATAGCCATAAGAACAATACTGAATGTTTTTTTGTAATTAAAAAACAAACTTCCACTGTTGCCAGGAGCTATGATTTGAACATGCTTCCCGTCGACGGCGCCATAACACGCTGGAAAGTTCCATTTCACTCTGAAACCATTTTCTATAGCTGCCCATTCTTCAGTTGTAGTTGGATGCTGTAACAATATTTTTAACAAATTTTTTATTTTCAGAACAATCAAGATTCTCCAAACAATAATAAAGATGACAACAGTGCAAGCAACAGTCAGTCATTAGAACCACCCGTAGCAGAAAATCTGTCAGAAAAGACAGTTGAAATGTCTCAACCTGCAAGCGAAATGTCGTCTATTCAAGATAAAACTTCTAAATTTAAAAAAAAAAAAACATTCCGCAATTTAAGAAACGGAAGGTTTCGCAAGTGAGTTCATTGATAAATGAAATTAAGGTGATTAAGGAGGATTTAAACAGTTCACGAGAATTTCAGGAACCAGAGCTGGATGAACATGAGATATTTGCAAAATATGTAGCAAGTCAGTTGAAAAAGCTTTCACCCGGACAGGCCATTTTAGCTAGGGATCAGATCAACGCAACACTATCCCGCTGTCGGATGTATGATTTAAACTTCGGAAATACTACATTTTCGTACCAGTCACCTATCAATTCTTCAGACTCCAATATGTCAACCACATTTTCTTACAATAGTTCTGCAGCAAGTCCACTCTACACTAATCCACCATCACAACTACAACAGACTGAGCAACGTGATGAAACCATCATCCATCCGCCACCACAGCAAGAGTTGGAGCAAGATGAAGATCCCATCTATCAAGCATTTCAAAATGCTTGATACATTTCTCGCCATTTATGTAGCGTAAACGTACATTTTGTCGTCATTTATGATTTCTCATTTTGTAATTTAGAATTTAATCTCGCCATTTATGTAAGCGTAAAAGTACCTACTTTAATTTGAAATAAATAAAATTCTACATACCTGTATATCTTTCTTTAATGCCTTATAAATTTCACTGCAAACTTCTGGTATGAATCTAGATATAGTAGATCTTGAAACACGATACATGTGACTTAACTTCCTGTAATTGACACCAGATGATAGAAAATCTAGAGTTATTTCCAATTTTATTTTAGCCGGTATGGCTTCTCTCATATTAGTATTTAATTTTTGTATTTGTGGTCCCACTAGATTCAGTAAATTGTCAAAAATATTAGGTGTCATTCGCAAAATACTCTTGAATTCGCCGGAATCCTCAGATCGCAGTTCTTTTAAAAGTAATGCAGATGCTCCATGACTATGTCTTCTTAAGATCCAGGGTCTTGTCCAAGTACGCTTTTCTTCTAGCAGAGCTAATATTTCATCTAGCGCATGTTGACACAACTTCCGAATTAACTTTCTTAGTAGAATTGCTTTTCTCTTACGCACACTGTTCATTTTAAACGTATACGTGTTATCAGGTTAAGCACAACTCACTACTGACTTGACTAGCTTGAAATTTCCTAGCTTCGTGTAGACAGCACTAGCTTGGTTACAATCCAGGCTAGTAGGTAAGCTAGAAACCAAGCTAGTGACCCCTTACTAGCTTACTATCCTAGCTTCAAAATACTAGCCTCGTGTCACCCGGGCTTAAATGAGTAAGAAAATATATTTGTATTCCAAAATCTGCCGAAACTAATTTGTCACTTCTTTTGATAACGATACGCACATTTACAGACAGAAAAAAATTAAAACCATTGACGTCAGTTTTAAATGGAAATGAATTGCTGGCTTGCCATGGTGTCTTTGTGGATTTGAATTTTCTGTGTATTATATAGGAAGTCTTTTTTAATTCCTTGCATTTTTTTGAGATTAGCACTATAAATGCATGGCTGGAAATGTGCTATTATTGTATTCCGTGCATACATGAGGTTGCTTGCTTCTAAGGACGCATCCGCCTTTCAATGGGGGAGGGGGGTAACATAATCATTTTTCATTTATGACAGGCTGCAATTCAATAACAGTAATTAGTCATCAATACAAACACTCATTAATTGTTCAATAATACATTTTTATCGATGATATTAGAAAAAAAAATTCTCATAACTTGGATCCATCCTTTTGTTTCAAGCTGTTTCTCCGATGGTTTGACAACCGAATATAACTTGACCGTGTTATTGTCATCTTCACCCTTCCTTCATATCCATGCGATACAACTAACTTTAATAAAATCTATTTATTATCTGCTAACTAAAATTATTTTCTCTCTCTGTCTCTTTACTAACTCTGCCATGGCTGTGTGAGCTTTGCTTATTATTAATTTTCGCTTTCAGATCAAATAATGCAATAAACTCAACAATGACAGAAGCAACCGCTATCGATTATAACATTCCTGTATCTGGAACATCAGCGACAGCCGAAGCATTATGTGATGAAGTTTTTCTAGAAGATGATAAAGAACTTTATTCAAGTGATGACTCTGTAACTGACCCCGATTTTGTACCACCAGGTCCTGACAAGAAGTGTAGAAGCACATTGTTTTCAAATGATGCAGAAGTTATATTTGAAAACTTAGTATTGCCGGAACCAACTTTTTCCATAGACGATTTACTTTTTCAATCACCTCCTACGCCTATTCCAGAAAGAACAATTTATATCGCTACATATCCACAGTCAATAGTTTTCACCAACTCAGAACAAACTTCTCTTTATAATCCGCCAGCTCGCTTTTCAGCGATGTATCCAGGTCCCATATATGACAACAACAAATTTTCTGAAACTGGACTTGACAATGAACCGACTAAAGTAACAAAGTTAAAATCTAAGTACCCAATTATATCAAAACCATGCGATGGTAAATGTCGTAGGACATGTAATTCCTTTACACAAAAAGAAAGAGAAGATTTATGGAATAAATATTGGAACATGAGCTACGCCTCACGGTGACAGTTTTTAAATAAATGTATCAAAATTGAACCTATAAAACAGAAAACGTCTCATGACAATTCAAACAAGATGCACAATAAACAAGAGTCCAGATATTACTATTTAACTCAAATGGGTAAAGAAATAAATGTTTGCAAGTCATTTTTTCTTAAAACTTTGGGCTATAAAACTGACGGTGTCATAACGGAACTTAGCAGAGCCATCAAAAGAAAAGCTCTTTTTGAAGATGTCAAAGAAAATAGAGGAGGTAAGAAGCCTAAACTTCCCAAGGCTCCGATCCAAGAACATATCTTGAGTTATAATCCGGTACTGAGTCACTATAGGAGGCACAATGCGCCATTGACTAAATATCTTCCAAGAACGTTAACCTTACAATCCATGCTTAATGATTTTAAGCTGAAAAATCCAAACTCTAAGTGTTCCCTAGAAACCTACCGAAAGACGATGAAACAAATGAGAGTATCACTAAATTACCCAAAGGGAGGTCAATGTGTAGACTGCGGAGTTTTTGAGGAAAAAATAAAGAATGACGGAACTGTCGGAAGTATAAAAGATGAATACGAAAGACATAAAATAAAAGCTGCGAAAGCTATAAAAAAGTACAAAGAGGATGGAACATGTGAAAATACTACGACAAGACATATTTACTCTATGGATCTTCAAAAAGTCACACTACTACCAGACATGCCAAAAATAAAAGACTCCTTTTTCCTCAGCAGATTGGTGACATTTAATTTGACTTTCTCTCCAATAAAAAAAATGCTGACATTAATTCCAAATGCGTTATTTGGCACGAAGCATTGATGGGTCGCGACGCCAATAATATCGTCGATGCATTAGTTGCATTTCTTCAGACGGAAAGAGATGTTAAAAATTTAATATTGTGGTGTGACAACTGCACGGGCCAAAATAAAAATTGGTTTTTATTCACTGCCCTTGTAACAATAACCAATTCTGAGTGCTTTGCTGTTGAAACTGTTAGACTTAAGTATCTTACGAAAGGCCACACGCATATGTCAGCGGATGGCGTACATGGCAATATTGAGAGAGAATTCAAACGGCGAGATGGAGTTTACGACTACGAAGATTACAAAGATATAATTGCACATTGTAGAAAAAATATTGATGTAATTGAGGTGGAGAAGTCATACCAATGGATGAAAAAAAAACGCGTTGCTCGACGAAATGCAAACGCTGATGACCCATTAAACACATTTTTACTCAGTCCCGTAGTCGAGGCTAAGTTTACTATAGGGTCACGTAATCTTTTTTACAAGACTGATTTTGAGGAGCCTTACAAAGAACTAAACTTTCTTATTACGAAGTTCGATATATCGAAACTTCCTCCAACGACAAACTCTATACCACGAGGCGTGAAGCCCGCGAAAAAGAACGGCATAGTTACGAAACTTGTTCCACTTATGCCCTCAAATCGAAAAGATTTTTGGCTTCATCTGCCAACAAATAATCAATCCGTTGATTTAGTTTCTAATGGACAATTGTTAATGATGAGTAAATTTGTATTTTTCCATTTACAATATATTGTATACTTAATAAAAAACTTTTAAAAATATTGATGTTTTATTTACACTTTTAAACAAAAACATTTATTATTTAATAAATATTTTAATAACTAATTTAAGATCCTTACTAAAAGAAGAGAGTTATTTAGTCAGGGTTAGTCAAGGTTGGATTTCACGTGAGATGTTATGTTTTCAAACAGTTTTAGATAATTACATTAATAACTATGATTCAAATTTAAAACCTAGTAACTAGACTTACTGGGTTTTGATTTTGTTGCTTTCTTAATAATTGTTATGAAAAAACAAATTATTCTCTAGTGAATTGATTTTAAGATGTACCATCCACTTTATTCTAATTCAGAATATAAGCAATTAAAGGTAATTTAATAACGCATATTTTGGTCTAACTCCCACAACTCTAACTTGTATTGTTTAATTAGGGCAAACGATCAAAGTGGTTGACCTGTTTTTTGCGTCTCCTGAACATTTTTAACATCATTAGTTACTAGGTTATGATTTTGAACAGCCGAGTTGCAGTTTTGTTAAGAGAATCGGGCCACAGGTGGAATCGTCGCATGAATACCGAAAATTATTCCTCATAATTTTTTTATACGATCCTCTTTATAATGCTCTGCTGATAATATAAAATGCATGTTGCTATGGGGCAACCCATTGTCATATTATTTAGTCCGAAATAATTTCTGTTTTACAAATTCGTCTGTTTTTAATATTATCTTATATACAAACAATAAAAGGTCCTGTGAGTTTTCATGTCGCTATGCGAAGCGATTATCGGCTGTAACGTTACAGGTAATCTGTTAGACCAGGTCGTTCTTATGAACTCCTCTGGAATGTTCGGTCCTGCTAGGTGCTGGAGGTGCCGCAGAAACTGGGATGGTTTTCGGCTTCCCATTTCTTCACTGCTAAGAACTGCTTGATATGTTCTTCGCGCGGCGCAGTCAGTCGTCGAATCAACTCTGCTTTTTTCTCTGCTGGTGGATTTTCAATGATATCTGCAATCTCGACTGCATACTGGTGGTCAAGGTTTGCGCACGCGAAGTAGAAGCGGGTAGTGTCAGCAGTGACCCCAGACAGCGCAAATTGACCCTCCAGCTGCGCAAACTACAACGCAGGACGTTCAGGCCAGAAGGGCCTTCACACCAACACGAAAGATTTCACTCGGTGGCGGGAACAAATTTTCACTACCGCCTTTGTTTGGCGGAAGCGATTCCGTGTGACGTTGCATAGTGTTATATACTTCACTTTATTGTTCACTTTATAGTCGGTAGGTCACCAATTATAGCACAGAATGTCCTATATTAATTTTTGGTTATGTATATAGTTTATAACGGATAGCAAATAAGTCTCAATTAGCTATCGGACGGGGAAACTGTGTCGCTCGGTGCTCCCGAATATATAAGCGCGCATACGATAAATTGATAAAACTGTACATAATCCGTTGTATTAGTGTCTACATAAGTGTGGTGTAGTATAGATTAAGTGTCAGTGTAGATTTAGGGACCTTTTGTGGAAACGGTATTATATGTTTGTGCGTGTGCTATTTGAGTGTCTTATTTGATATCCGTTAAACTATATACATAACCAAAAATTAATATAGGACCTTCTGTCCTATAATCTCATTAAAAAAATTATAAACGAGTAGGTATATTGTATTTTGTTTTATCTCCCATATATATCAAAAAATTTACAATGACAATTCATTTTTGGTCTCTACCAGAAACGAATTAATAAAATTTGCATTCTTTGTATTAATTCTAATCTAGCCAGCCAAAGCAATACAAATGGGTTCGTCAGATCGACTCTGTCAGTTCAGTTTGTAATTCGGTTTCAAACCGGTTTGCAAAATTTCCAGATCGTAACAAAGCTAAGACAGACCAGACATCCTACAAAATGACTTTACGAGTCTCCGAGCACATACAGGATTCACTTTTTAAACTGTATCACTGAACGCAATCAACCTACTAATAGAAGTCACCAATACGAGTCTTCGAGAACATACAGGTATCACTTTTTAACTTGTATCCCTGAACGCAATCAACCTACTAATAGAAGTGGTGTCACGGAGCATGCTCAATTTTCTATGCTTTTAATAAATAGCACTGAAAAGAGAAATTACCCAGCGAAGACTAATCCAGGAAGAAAAAGGGAAAGAAATGCAGCTAATTGGAAAATTAATGTACTTAAAAATTACGGAACTCAGGTTTAGAATATACTAATAAGCACAGAAAGCTGGTGAAAAAAAAACATATGAAACCCGGGTGTAATATAGAAAAACTATGTTTACAAAATTTTCTGTCTAACAACGAAAAAACTTATTTACTAAGTTTTGAGAATTGGGTGATCATGACCAACAAATTACATACTTATCTAGACTTATTACTAAAAAACCGCGAAAAACAGTACAACTAAACAACATTAATTGTAGACGTCACTGTACCTATGAGTACTATTTACCTACTGATGGAGAGAAATTTAGATTTGCAAAAAAATGTTTTTGAAAACCTTTGATATAACAGACATGTGGGTGACTACACTATTTAAAAAAACTAACAAAGATAGTGGAATGATTCCTAGTGATGGTCGCGGAAAGCTATAGATGCTAATAGGAGTAATGCTATAGATGCTAATGTTAAAGCATCGGTTCGTCAGCATATAAATTCGATTCCCGTTAAAGAATCACACTACGTCAGATAAAGATCATCTAAACTGTATTTCATCATTTCCAGAACTATATAAACTCTACTGAGAACGGATGACCGAAAATTTGAAAGAAAATTAATTCCACAGCTACCATGAAGCAATACTGACAAGTTAATAAAGAATTTATCTTTGAATTCTTTAAACCGAAAAAGGATCAGTGCTTAACGTGTGAGATCCAGCAAACTGCTTCCCAGTCGGAGAAACAAGCCCAAGAATCAGATTATTCTTTACTCATAGCGAATAAATGTATAAATAGAGAATTTAAAACTAAAGATGAACCAGAAGCTAGACAGTCCCATAAAAAGATATTAGCAGCATGTTTTGACTTACTAAAAATTTTATGTACTCCACAATCTGAAACCTCTGCCTTTTACTAGAAAAGAAAATTTCAAGAACTTAATTTTACAATTTCGATATTGGAAAAGCTGAAATGTTTTCTATACGATTTCATGAAAATAAAAGCTGCAGAAGTCACAAAAGAGTTTCGTTTCTAATCTGATTCTTGTTGGGGCCAAAATAAAAACAGAGTTGTATTTTTAATGTTTTCCTATACGTCCATAACTTCTTTGCAGTTGGCCATTGTAACGTTATACAATCATATTTAAAAAAATCTCATATATTTCTTTGAAATTATCGTGAATAAAAGAAAAATTGCAAATAAATCTATAAACTTTTAAAATAAAAAAATCATAATGGTTCGTTTTACGCCGCGCGGATGCCTAACACATTCCTTTGAGGACAAAGGACATCGCATGAACCGAGAACCCGTCGGCGCTGGCTTCCTGCGAACATTCTAGTGGGAGTATTCTGAGACAGACCGTCGCTGCGTGAGGAAATCAGGACTTAACTTCTCACAGAAATAAAATAAAGATTAAACTAATTTGTTTAATTATCATTACGTAAAATCAATCTTATTAAATAGTGCGGTGTGCTGTGCCTAAAAATCAAAAACCTACGTATTTAGGTTAAATTGTCGTCCCCGATTCGGGTAAGTGATGATGTAGCATTTTTTTATATTAGTTATTATAATCTCAAACATGTGTATTTAGCATAATTGCATATAGCTATTGTTTTATCATTAAACCTTCTTACTATTGCCGTATTGTTTAAATAGAAGAAAGATACTTCTAGAATAAAAATAAATTGATGTACGTAAAATGAAATGTAATAGTAATTAGTTAAAATATTTGCCAAGAATAAAGTGTAACAGTCAGTTTATCACTATACCTTTTTGTTAAATTATAATACCTTAAAAATTAGAATACTTGATTAGAAAATTGTGGTTTTTGCACTCCGTTCTGATTGCGATCTTTCCAGCCACCTCACTACTACTACTATCCATCCGTCTTTCTTAGCTTTGGCTTGTTTTGGAGTATTTTGGCGATCGCAATCAGCGGAAGTACTTGGAAAATGAATATTAAGCTGAAAAATATGAAAATTCCAGGGTTCAAAGTTCGGGTTCTATACGCAATTTCTTCCCAGCCCAGCTGCGTGTTGCCGTCCGCGCGTCCCCTTACCTCGAGCCAGGAGCGGCGGCCACCCCCTTACCTCGAGCCAGGAGCGGCGGCCACTCAGCCACTGACCAAGCCTGGGAAGTACGGGACCGCGGAAGCAAAACTAACAGTTCGGCAATTTAACCCTTCAAGACCCTATTATGTAATTTTGCTTAATAATATACGAGTATGTATGTTACGACGTGGGTGTATTATTATAACCTCCGCCGTCACACTGGCGCCTCAACTTGGTTTATAGGGCTGTTTAATTGCTTCCGTGGTAAGTAGGTGTGTTTTGCGTGCTTATTTCTGTGTTATTTTTTTTATTTGTGTAAATTTTAGTGCCTAGTATATTCTTGTAACAGACGGAGTTTTTTCGTACTTAGTATCGTATAATATAGTACATCATCATTTATTTGAATTTCAAAATTTTTATTCAACTCCGTACATATTTTTTTCTCTTTGAAATGGCTTTTCCGATAAAATTTTTATCATTACAAAAATCAAAACTTGAATACGAGGTTTATAAACTCGTTAAACTCGCTCCCCTATTTCCTTCCGAGGACATTACTGATAGTCCGTTTGAACCATCTGAAGATCTAAAGGGTGTTTGTGAGACGCTTCAAAAAATTAAATTAATTTTAGAAACTGACTTGAGATTGGATGAAAACTCACAATTACGTACACAAAATATGCTTAACCATTTGCATCATTGCGTCAAGCGAATCATTATAAATGATGAAATTAAAACGCGGTGCGATGCTTACGTTGTGCAGATAAAAAATTATATGGAATTTTTAGAGTCTCTTAAAGACTACAGACGACCTTTGTTCACCAAGTAGCGAACCTGCAACTCCTCCATTACCCATGAATATCACTGTCACTTGTGATCGAAGTGCTTCAGTCGATTTGGGCAAACTCAGATACGATGGCAAGACTTGCGTTCAGGCTTTTGTTCAGCGGCTGACCGAATACTGTAATGCCAGTAATATATCGGGCCCTAAGGCACTTACTTACGCTACAGAAATTTTCACGGGGAATGCGTTGCATTGGTTTCGGAATGTAAGGGATCGAGTTTCATCGTGGAATGAACTTTTAGATTTATTGCAAAAAGATTTTACCCGTTCCGATTATGATTACAGACTGCTTGATGAAATTCGTGCTAGGACGCAGGGAGGATCGGAGAATATTTATATATACATTTCTATCATGACAGGCTTATTTTCGCGTTTATCAAAACCTAAATCTGAAGATGAAAGATTAGAAATAATTTTAGATAACATTAGGATGTTATGTAAAATTATTTCTAATCTTTCATCTTGATGACGCAGTTCGCTGCATGCGACGCCCTGTGCCCCGCCACCGGCTCCCCCGCGTGCAGCGCCCCGCTTCCCGCCGCCCGCTCCCTCCCTGAGACGGAGTCGATGATTCAACGCGCACCGACTTCACGCGCGTATGCCACCGCCGCCGCTGCCATTACATCGCAGCGGGTGACACCAGAGAAGAGGAAAAGTTGTAGCGGGCCCACTCGCAAAACTGAACCTCCGCCTCCTCGGCAGGACAAGAAATGTGATGAAGAAGGCTTCATAAAAGTTGAGAGAGTACACTGGTCTACGAAGGTCGAGGAGGTCGTAGATTACATAAGAAGAAAAACCACCTTTGTACTGAGGGTTGAGCGTTTGGAACCTCGCCATAAAGTGAGTTTCAACTCTTTTGTGGTGAGAGTGCCTACCCAACATCTGCCAACCTTCATGAAGGAGGAGTTTTGGCCGCAGGGAGTCGTCTTCCGGAGATTTCGAGGGCGACTGTCTCATGACTCACGTCACACGACGCCGAATTTACGTGCTTAATCGAATTTAGAAACGATTTCACAAAAGTTGACATCCAAGACATGCTTAAAATTAATAAAAAAGGCAATTAGATTTTCAGAATATTGAAGGAATGAATGTTGATTGTTGCAAGTTTTGGCTGGGTGTTAATATAGACCAATTTTTAAGGTTATTGAATGAGTCCAATATTATTTGCAAAACTCCAAAAGTTGCATTGGGACTTTATTTGCTTAAAATGAGGACAGGGGAACCGATAAGAAGAATAGCTCCCCTTATGAGAATGGCACCCAGTCAAATATGCAAATTAATTGCCAAAGCAAGAAACTGCACAAATATTAAGTTTGTGCCCAGACATCTTGGCACAAATCATTTGCCTAGGCAAGAATTAATCTCAAAAAGTTTAACTATACCAAAAGGTTTATTTTTAAATGAAAATAATAACAATGTAATCACAATTTGTGATGGGACATACATATATGTACAAAAATCATCAACGAAAAAAGTGAGTTTCAACTCTTTTGTGGTGAGAGTGCCTACCCAACATCTGCCAACCTTCATGAAGGAGGAGTTTTGGCCACAGGGAGTCGTCTTCCGGAGATTTCGAGGGCGACTGTCTCATGACTCGCGTCACACGTCGCCGAATTTACGTGCTTAATCGAATTTAGAAAAGATTTCACAAAAGTTGACATCCAAGACATGCTTGAAATTAATAAAAAAGGCAATTATATACCATTAGATTTTCAGAATATTGAAGGAATGAATGTTGATTGTTGCAAGTTTTGGCTGGGTGTTAATATAGACCAATTTTTAAGGTTATTGAATGAGTCTAATATTATTTTCAAAACTCCAAAAGTTGCATTGGGACTTTATTTGCTTAAAATGAGGACAGGGGAACCGATAAGAAGAATAGCTTCCCTTATGAGAATGGCACCCAGTCAAATATGCAAATTAATTGCCAAAGCAAGAAACTGCACAAATATTAAGTTTGTGCCCAGACATCTTGGCACAAATCATTTGCCTAGGCAAGAATTAATCTCAAAAAGTTTAACTATACCAAAAGGTTTATTTTTAAATGAAAATAATAACAATGTAATCACAATTTGTGATGGGACATACATATATGTACAAAAATCATCAAACTATTTGTTTCAAAAAATGACATACAGTCTGCATAAATACAGGAATTTAGTAAAGCCTTTATTATTTGTAGCCACTGATGGTTACATAATAGATGTATTTGGGCCATACGGGGCAACTGTGTCAGATGCGGATATCATGCAAAACCTATTCCAAAATGAAAACCATCCTCTAAGGTCATATTTCCAAAGAGATGATGTTTTCATTTTGGACAGAGGTTTTCGTGATTCATTGCCATTACTACAATCGTTAGGTTTCAAAATACATAAACCAGAGTCATTGGTCCGTGGTGAGACACAGTTGTTGTGGACAACGCTGCGAATAAATCCAGATGTGTGACCCTATGCAGATGGGTAGTTGAAGTTGTTAATGGGAGATTTAAGAGGGATTTTAAAATATTTCGCAGTGAGTTTTTCAATTTGGCCTCAAAGCATTTAATGATAGATTTTAGGTTTGCAGCAGCACTTATCAATACTTTCCACCCAGTTATACAGAATAGGCCCGATGCAGCTCTTATTCTAACAAAAGCTCAAGAAAAGTTGTATGTAAATAACTATTTAGCAGAGTATGTTGTTGAAAATAATTTAAATAGGCATCGGGCCAGTTTTAGGAACATTAGCACAATAAGTGATGATCTAAATATATTTCCTAGAATGACCATGTCTGACCTGATAATGTTTTCACTTGGTATTTATCAAATAAAACAAGCCAGATCATACTATGGAGAACATATCAGGCAGCATGGTACATTTGTTATAGAGATTGCAGATGTGGAGCAAATGATATTACCTAATGTAAATGAGGGTTTATTAATAAGAGGTCGAATAAGATCATGACATCAAGCTAACAAAATATATTATACATATATATTATTAGTGGAAGGTCAAAACTGGGAGGAAAGTATTGCACAATATTACTGTTCCTGTATTTGTGGTAAAAGAACTGTCGGTTGTTGTGCTCACACCATGACTTTGGTCTGGTATCTAGGGTGGGCACGACATGAAACTAATAGGCTACGTACGCACAGGCAGGCGGCTTGCTTGGTGCCTATAGCCTAGAGAGCCACCTAGCGAGTAGATTAGTAAAACGAACGTTCTCGAATGTTCGCGACCGGCCGCACTGCGTGCTTGGCGCCTAGCTAGTCGCTTAACGTGTTTCCAAGGAAACAGACGTGTTGGTTATTTGTCGCGAGGCGCGAGGCATTTTAGGAGAAAAAAATGGATGAAATATTAATTTCTTCAGTTTTTAAAAGAGAACCTCTGTGGAATGCGGCTGATGAACTCCATAAAAATGCAGTTATTTTAAAGAAATTATGGGAAGAGGTAGCAGTCGAAGTAGAAAAAGATGGTAAGTACTAAAAAGTGGTTTATTTATTTATGATGTCATATTTTCTTTTCAATGAGAAGTTAATTTATATACATTTTTAACCGGATTTTATAGGTAAAAAAAATGTTTTTTATTTTAGTATGAATCGTGAAAACTTAAGACAATATTATGAGAAGTTAATGCTGCGAATGGCGTTGGATTATGTTTTCAGGCAATGATTCGTTCTGCCAGGTAATCGATCCAATTCCGTTGAAATAAGTCAACAAAATGTCTCTAGTTTGTAATGCACTGTTTGAAAATCTATATTGAATCCTGGTGGATAGGGGTGCACTAGTAATAGTAGAATCCATGTCCTGTTGAAACGTAGATTGATCTTCCTTCATAACAAAGTTGTGCAGAATGCATACAGCTTTCGTAATTGAAATAGCAGTATTGACCTTGGTTTCAATAGCTTTCTGCAAAATCCTCCATTTTGCTGCCATTATACCAAAACAGCACTCTACACTTCTGCGAGCTCTCGAGAGTCGGTAATTGTAAATAGTTTTTTTGTTTTCAATATTTCTTAACGAAAAAGGCCTCATTAAATAATTCATCAGTGGATAACCACCATCTCCAACTAAGACAAATGGTATTTTAATGTTTGTGTTAGGAATTTCTTTTTCCGGTGGAATATTGAGGCCATTAGTTTTTAACATGTAAAACAAAGATGAACTTCTAAAATTTCCAGCATCACACTGACGCCCCTCTGCTCCGCTTGCATGGATATCTACTAAAATAATTTTACAGTCTGAATCAACTACAGCTTGTAGTAAAATTGAAAAATATTGCTTGTAATTATAGTACAAAGATCCACTATTGCTTGGACACCGTACCCTTATATGTTTCCCATCAATTGCACCAATGCAATTGGGGAAATTCCACTTGTTATAGTACTTATCAGCAATTTCATACCATTTCTCCATCGTTGGAATTGGCATGTATTCGTCTTTCAGTGTATTCCACAAAATGCTGCATGTCTCGTTTAGAATCTCAGAAACTGTAGTGCGACCTAAGCGAAAATGAAAAGCCAGAGACCTGTAGGATTCACCAGTAGCCAAATATCTGAAAAAGAAATGTAAGTAGTTAATAACCGAACAATATAATAACTGTTGGTTTTTGTTTCAGTTAAAACAATAAAAGCAAGGTGGAAAAATCTGAGAGCGTATTTTTTTAAAGAATGTGGAAAAATTGATAAACCAAAGAGTGGCGATAGCGCTGATAAAATATGTAAAAGTACGTGGCAGTATTACGGTCAATTATTGTTCTTAAAAAGGAAGAAGAACCAGAGCGAGAGCACCGCGAGAGATTCAAACTTAAGTACAGAGAACGATGACAATTATTCTATAACAACCAACACAACATTAGAATCCAGGTTCTGTGCAGAGTAATGCTGTTTCAGAAACAATTACAAGTGATAATACTCAAGAATCTCAAAGTTACAGCCAAACATCAAATAGAAAGAAAATTCGTATAAACAGACCCGAAAACAACAATCAGCTTTTAGAAATAGAAAAAAAGAAGCTTGAGATTCTCGAGAGGGAAAGTATCAAAGAAAAAAGCGATGATTTACTGTTTTTTGAGAGTCTTTTACCTTATATGGAAAATATACCATTAAGGCGTAAACTAAGGTTAAGATTGAAGATTCAAGATTTAATTTTGGCTAAAATTGAAGCTGTAGAAAATAATATTCAACAATCGGTACCAATGATACATATTCCTGGACCGAATATAAATACTCAACAATCAGTAGATTATGAACTACACGTCCTAAATTCATCTGAACAAAATGTAATACATAATATACCCATGCAAACGGAGAACGATTCGACTTTGATTAGTTACCTAAACAATTACAAATAGTTAAATGAAGAACTGTTGTTTCCTTATATGTTAAATTACTGTTTTAATAAATAAAAATAATATTCATTTATAGTTTCACTTACCTCAATGTAACGACTAGTCGTTCTTCAGCTGATATGCTTTTTCTAAGATGTATCCAAATGAGTTAATTTTCCTTTAACTTTACTGAGAAGTATATCAAATGTTTCTCTGGTCATACGAAAATATTCATAAAATTTTTCGTCAAAATTACGCAATTGTTTATACAGAATATTAAACTCCCCATGACTTGACCGTGATTTATTTATATCATGAACCCAATATGATGGATGAGGCCGTAAAATTGTATATTTTAAAGATGAATTTTCTGTAAGTAGCAGTTTACAGCTATTTTTGAGAGTGACATCTCGTCAACGTGCCAACAAGCAAATGACTAAGGCACCTAGCGACCCACCGCGCAGACCACCTTCAGTGCGGCCACCGTATATCCTAGCAAGTAGCATGAATACAAGCTACTAGGCTCTAGGCACCAAGCAAGCCGCCTGCCTGTGCGGACGGAGGCATATAGATATACCGGCTTCATTCCTTGATGGAATTTTAGTCCGAGAAGAAAGCGAGGATTTTTAAATAAAATCACTATTAATAGTGTACAGAAAAAACTTAACTGCTGAAATACAATGTGAATTGTATTTCAACAGTTAAGTTTTTTCAATACACTACTTTCAATAAAGGCTTCAAAACTATCAATGGGTTGTTTTATTTCATACCTATATAAAAGATCTTTAAACATATTGTTTAGGTGGTAAAAGTTAAGTTTTCTCTGCACATTATTTTCAATAAAGACTTCAAAACTATCAATAGGTTATTTTATTTCATATATAACTAATAAAGATCCTTAAACATATTATTCAGGTGGTAAAATATACTTTTTGTTCCCTGAAACTATAGCGAATAGGGCTATTTAATTCAGTACAACATATTAATATTTCCATACTTGGCTCTACTCTGTAGCTGCGCAACTTGCTCTTTTGCCTGTGTATTTAAGAATATTTAATATAAAAATATGTGTGGGGATTGCAGTATTAACGTATTAACCTGCTCATACTAAACAGAAACAATCGTAAGGCAGTTTTTATATTTTATACTAAGATTGATTTTAATTACTAATAAATATCATTATGGTATAAATGTTGATTTTCCTGCTGCATTCCTTGATGGAATTTATGAATTAGAGGCACTTAGTATTAAAGGAACTGTTGAAATAAAATGCACATGAACAATTTAGTTGTTTTATTTAAGTTCAGTTTTCTGTACATTCAATAAAGGACTATTATCAGAACTAGGTTAGCATTTTATTCATACTTATTTATAAGTTGTTTGGGTGGTAAAATATACTTTTAATTTCCATATTTACTTCCTTAACTCATTCACAATTCATGTTAATCCTTAAAATGCTATATAAATAGGCTTTTATTATTGAAATGTAGGTAATATTACTCATTAAAAGGACATCATACTCTTATTTTTCTTCTCCCTTGTGTTATCGTCCAGTATTCTTAAAACTAAAAAGTATTGAAATAAAATATTCAGTGTTGGTTACAGATTAACCATCATTTGAATCTTAATCACTTTAAATCATGCATCATGATCATTTTATACCATACAATGCCCATACACCGCAGTTACTATATTTACCGTATATAAAACTTGTAACGCCAGGAGGGCCTTGATCTTCTCACAATATCAATTTAAGCAGAAATATAATGAAACAACTAAGATTATTTCTAATTTAAGCGATCCGTCGAAAACTACGGTGCGCTGGTCACTCTCGTCAACAACAACCAGGTGGCTCCCCGCTCCCATAGACACGACGTTCCGCCAGAGCGACTGAACAATCAAACCATCAGTCACTCTATCTTATCTATGGCTTTCTCTATGAACGCGCCGACACGGCCAGACTGACATGCGACCATCCTCGGGCGCTAAACGTTGGTAATCTGCAACAAACAGTTCAGAATCTATACGCTCGTTCATCCTGGCATATCAATAGGTACCATCTAGTCAGAACTTGTAAAACCAAACCAGATGGATGTCACATTCTGAACTAGGATCGACTTCTGAAACCTCACATAAATCCGCACATATGGATGTCATCCCCTCCACTAGAATAAACCACATAAAACCATCTAGTGAGGCCTGATGAAGCCGCACATATGGATGTCATTTCCTCCACTAGGATAAACCACATAAAACCATCTAGTGAGGCCTGATGAATCCGACACTATGGATGTCATCTCCTCCACTAGGATAAACTAGCTAATTGCTATATCAAACACAATTTAAAAGTAACATTAAGCGTTAACGTACCTTGAAGTCTACCAACCCGTTCACAACCCGGCAGTTCCCACCACCTATGCACACGAAGGCTAAGGTCTTTTCTTGATTTAGATTCTTTGGGGGACGTGACTATTAGACAAGCCAATCCTCAGTAGGATGTGACCCGGACGACGCATTTTCGTCTTACCGACATCGACATCAAAGACAAGCCACTCCTTGACTTGGACGACATTACGTCTGATGCCTCATAGACAAGCAAGCCCTATGGAAGGGTCTAACTCGGACGACAACTTACGTCTAAACCACATTGACAAGCCAACTCAGTTCGACTCGGACGACAAAATTCGTCTTACCATCATCTGCAAAACATCCAGAACAAGTCAGTCAACTTACAGGACTCTGACTCGGACGACGTCATTCGTCTTACCATCCAGAACAAGTCAATCAACTTACAGGACTCTGACTCGGACGACATCATTCGTCTTACCATCATTGACAAGCTATGACTAGTAGACGTAATGTTACTGTCTTACAACTATAACTGTCTCAGAATCAAAAAGTGTGTGTCCTTTCGACCACTCATGGACCGGACGACACCTTTTTTAATCACTTAACAAACAATGCAGTCTTTATCGGCATATCCTATCTTTAGGATCACACAGCATCAATTTGGACCGGACGGGTGAGTCCTTTCGACCAGCCACACGTGCATGGCCCGGATGACCTTATCCCTTCGACCACCTTCCACACACGACATTACTCGATAACTCTTCTCACTCAATGTGCCAACATAGTTAAATAGACTTCATGCAAACAATGCTTACAGATAACACCTACCTATAATAACAGGGTCCGCAAGGCAAGAGCCTGGTACTACATGAAATGTCAAGAGTTTTATAAAATTTCCAAGATTAACCTCACTCGAAATCTGTGACGTAGATTTTATTTCATCACCGCCAATGCCCGTAAGCTTACTAGAAAAGCTCTCTTTTATCAACGAGCAAGACGATCCGCTATCAAACAAAATGGAACAGACTCACCGGACGACGTTTCCATAGCGCCCCTGGAAGGACGGTGCTCGCAATGATGAACCTCCCTGACCGTAGCCTCGTCTACTGCATTCCCTCTCTGTGGGCAGCTAGTTGCGACATGCCCCCTTTATCCGCACGAACAGCAGGATACAGACGATCCACTCTCCGTTGCTCCGTTGCACCGAGTTCATCACGTGCAACTTGCACGTGATGAACTCGGCCAAGTGTCTTGCATTTTAAATCCCGATTCGTCTCGACGCTTCCGGCATTCGGCGAAACGACGTCCCGTGATACCATAGAAGTTACATCTGCCACCAAATCTTTCATCATTCCGGAATCGCTTGGATTCAGGTTTATTGCTCTCAGCTCTGTCTGACCGGCGTTTTAGAGAAACACGTCCCAGTATTTGAAATAATTGGATACGAGTCGTGATGTTATGAGCACTGAGTTCGCGACTGCTTCCTCAGGCATAAAATCTTTAGGTATTTTTTTCGATTAAATTCCACAATCTAAGGGCAGCTTCCGATGCAGATTCTTTGCCAAGTTGAAATCGTAAAATTTCATCAAAACAATCTTGGAATAATTTTGGTTTCGAAAACTTTGCTAGAAGTGCTTGCTTAACAACGCTCGAATTCATTTAAGTTTAATTTAGTGATACACGCAGCAGCTCGACCTTTTAAAGTACTGGTAAGAGCCATGAGTAGGTCTATTCCATCCAAATATTTCTTCTCTACGATAGCTTCGGTTATTTTGCACCAACGCTCTATATCAGCGTCTGGATCTTCAGGATCAAACGGTAGCGATTGCGTAGTATGACTAATACTCCCGGTTGGTGTGGGCTGTGCCGCAAGGATTCGAGACAATAGCTTCTCCATATTGCTGAATAATTTTTGGGCGTCTGTTTCTATGGTTTGGTTCTCGTTTTGTGCTCCAGGTAATCCCACTTCTGATGTAACGCCAGGAGGGCCTTGATCTTCTCACAATATCAATTTAAGCAGAAATATAATGAAACAACTAAGATTATTTCTAATTTAAGCGATCCGTCGAAAACTACGGTGCGCTGGTCACTCTCGTCAACAACAACCAGGTGGCTCCCCGCTCCCATAGACACGACGTTCCGCCAGAGCGACTGAACAATCAAACCATCAGTCACTCTATCTTATCTCTATGATTTATCTTATCTATGGCTTTCTCTATGAACGCGCCGACAAACTTTAAAAAAAAAAAACAAAAATGTAATTAAGCAAATTGATACAACATGCAAAGAAAATAAATAGAACGAAAGTCGAACGCAAGACTGATCGAATGAATGAAAGTTATAATTTGATGAATGATTAATCGATTTATGCACAGAGTCTATGCATTATGGCCGCCTAGCGGAAAGCAAAGAAAGTACTCATGTTATTTTGGTTGCCTGGTAGAGATCGCTTTCTAGCGATAAGGCCGCCGATTGTGTTTTCTTTTTTTTATTGTCCTTTTTTTTTATATTTTGTGTTTGTACAATGAAGAGTAAATAAATAAATAAATAAATACTAAGGTGATATTTTTAAAAATCGTGTGCTTTTTTAATATAGCGTTTAATAGATATTGGGTATTTATTTTGTTTTCTTAAACATTTTCTCTTCTTTATCCCCTGGTGCTCATAGTCTAGCCCCAGACCCTAACGAACGGAAACATAACCTTTAATATCAAATTTATAAACTTGCATGGGATTCTAAACGGGAGACGAATTGTATTATTTTACGCCCATACTTTCGCAAATTGATAAACTTACCAAACTCAAGCGTAAAGTAATAAGTGACCTTGGTTTAATTTTTTTTTTTTTATAAAATATGGATAGGACATTTGTCTTCCATGACACCTGATGTAAAGTGAACATTAAGACTAAGGTGGTACACGTCCATCCACGAGAAACCTATTCACTCGACACTTAAAAGTACTAGGACTATACTGGTCAGGGAAAATAGACGCAGGCAGTTCATTCCAAACCTTGGCGACCCGTATCAAAAAGGAACTGTCAAAGCGCTTAGTTCGACTTTTCGGAATATCAACCACATACGGATGGAAGTTCTGTCTGCGTCTAGTAGTCCGATGGTAAAAGGGTGAGGGTTCAATTTGCTCAAACAGAGCACTCGCGCACTCACCAAAATGTATCCTGTAGTACACGGTTAAACAAGCAACCTTACGACGATGCTCTAGGTTCTGCAGTTTTTTGGTCGTAAGGTCGACGTTGTTAATTAGATTACGGGCTCTTCGGTCAACGGAATCCAGCGCTTCTAGTTGATATTTGGCTGAACCATCCCAAAGATGACTGCAGTACTCCATGCATGATCGCACTTGAGCTGTATATAAGTTAAGAAGCTGTGCAGGGCTGAAGTATCGCCGTACCTTTGAGATGATTCCCAACTTTTTTGAAGCTACTTGAACCATGGACACAATTTGTTGACCGAAGTTTAAACTGGATGTTATAGTTACGCCTAAAAGCCCTAGATGGTCAGTGATGGGGACAGATACATTTTGGAAAGTGGGCGTTAATGTGAAGGTGCTCTTTTTTGCGGAGAATAGACACGCCTGAGTTTTGGACGCGTTGAATTTGACCAAATTCGACTCATCCCAATCGGATACTTTCCGTAAGGTCAAATCAACGCGCTCAATCATTGACTTTCTTAAACTCTGGATTTCACGGGGGCTTGCTCGCGCATCGGATACGTATCTCTCTACAACAGTGCTGTCATCAGCATAACTTATAAATAATGCCCGGTGTTAAAAGGTCATTAATGTGCAGCAAGAATAATGTTGCAGAGAGAACAGATCCCTGAGGTACCCCGGCATTAATTGCTATTTGGTCGGAGGAGAAGCCATCTAAAACTACTCGAATTGACCGTTCCCTCAGAAAATCAGATATCCAGTCGCAGAGCCCAATCGGTATGCCATAAGCTGGAAGCTTACTTAAGAGACCATCATGCCAGACCCTGTCAAAGGCCTTGGAAATGTCTAAGGATACAGCTATTGCTTCACCATGACCTTCCAAGGCCACGCTCCATAAGTGAGTGGCATACACGAGAAGATCGCCGGTCGAGCGCCCGTTGCGGAAACCATATTGGCTATCGCTTAGGAGCTCGTTGGTCTCGAGGTATGCCAGGAGTCGATTGTTCAATACACGTTCCATGACTTTGCAAAGTATGGAAGTGATTGAAATTGGTCGATAGTTGACAGGATCGGCACGGCTTCCCTTCTTTGGTACTGGATGTACGTTAGCAAGCTTCCAGGACTTGGCAACCTTACCGGATTCCAATGAAAGTCGATAAAGACGTGTCAAAACGGGTGAGAACTCAGCTGCGCAGCGTTTTAAGACCACTGCAGGAATACCGTCTGGACCACTAGCTTTGTTCTCGTCTAGGTGCAACAAGCATTTAAGAACCTCCTTTTGGCGAATGTGAACGGTACCCATTGTAGGTCCGAACTGAGGTAATTGGGGTGGGATTTTTCCTTGGCAATCTAGACGAGAATTTTCTGCGAAGATACTAGCAAATAAATCTGCTTTCTCCTTAGCAGTGTGGGCCAGAGAACCATCGGGTTTCCTCAGTGGTGGCAGCGACGGGCGACAAAAGTTCGTTTCGACCGACTTGGCAAGGGACCAGAAAGCTTTACTTCCCGAAGGGTATGCTGCTATTCTGTCTCCGATACGGCCTATGTGGGCAAAACGAGCTCTTTTGATTACCTTTTTGCAGGACTTGGCGGCAGCATTGTATCTTTTCTTAAGTTCATGCGAATCCAGGGCTTTGCTTCTGCGAGCATTTGCCCAAGCTTTGTATGCTTCCCGCTTTCGCTTTTCAGCGGCAAGGCAAGCAGTATTAAACTATGGGCGAGCTTTGGTTTCAAGGGATAGATCAGCGTGGGGAATGAAGTACTCCATTGCTTGAACTATCACACTTGAGACAGCATCAGCGCAGCACGATGGATCGGTTGAAGTAAAACAGGTTTGCCGCCACGGATAAGATGCGAAGAAATGTCGCATTTCATCCCAATCTGCCACGTGTCACGTGTTCAAATTTCAAAAAACAAATGCACCAGAAGACCTTGTCGGAACGGTTTGGTGCGACGACGAGCACAGCGAGGAGGAGCTGCTAGGTTTCAATTAGGCCACACGTAAACCGTGACAATCAAAATTTTGTGATTCTTTGTCTTCTTGCCCAATCAGCAAGCAATGTATTATTTTCCGTATTTAAATCACGCTCTGCTGTGATTGGTCGAACCGTTTAGAATCTCACGAATGGATATCCGTAAGTTTCTAAATTTACCACGAGAAGTCGCAAATTCATGATTTTGCGGAAATGTGGGCGCAAAATAATACAATTTATCTCTCGTTGAGAATCTTACGGAAGTTTATAAATTTCCGAAATTTATAGTAATAAGTAGGATTTAACCACAAGTTGTGATGTAAAGTGGTTATGTGTAGTTAGCATAGAATCATCTCAAAACATTCTACATCAAACCCTACCACATTTGTTCTAAAAAATTTTTAAATTAATAGATTTTAAAATTTTTGTTTACCCATACAAAAAATATTTGCAGCGTCTGTTTGTGAGGCGTAACTCTATTTACTTTGAGCTTTGGTATGCCACGCACGCTGCGCAGTAAAATAATAGGCACTTCTTACAAAATGATAAGTAAGGACCAAACATTTTTTTGGTTTTTTTTTTTTGTGTTATTTATCAAGATTTGTAAAAAGTCGTAGAACAAATGTTGTTGGGATTGATGTGGAGAGACTGCCTGCTAGATGCATTAATTAAAATTGACCCTGTATAGGATGAGGGATACCAGTTAAATGACGGTGGCGCCCTCATTCTTTTCTACTATTTTTAGATGGACTATACTTTTGATGTATTTTGAACAAAAAATCACTCGTCAAAGGATCAAAACAGACGTGGGAGGGGACTTTGTCATAATATGACGTCGAGTAGAGATGTGCCGCGGTCGATGCTGCATACAATAATTAAAAAAATAGAAAAGTTTTTATTCACTGTAGGTAAATAATTTACAGTTAGTGACCGTCAAACGATATATGAGGGCGGCGCATGTCAGGCCGACGTGAAGTATCCCGGGGGAGGCCTCCGTCCAGCAGTGTGTGTCTCTCTGAAAATGATTACTCAATATTCTCCAATATAACAACTTCTTTGGCTTTAAAACACAAAATGAAATTTGAACCTAGAGGAAAAAAGCAGGCGGAAAAAAATTCTCGCCACTCTTTTGTCAAAAAGGCTTATTACAGGTACTGAGCGAGCAGATGTCTGAATCACGGATTCGGTTGGACTGTAATTCCATAGGTAGATAAGAATTTTGATTATAAAGATTGCTTACTTAGAGACAGTAAATCAACCTGATGTTGAGTTCACCTAACCGAAGCTCCCCGAAATTGGTATCCTAGATTTCCTACACAATTCAAATGCAATCGACTAACCTTGCCTCTGGACCTCGTGGAACCACGCCGATGGAGATTTCACTGCAAATCCTTTTCTTGATTAGCCGAGCACTATTATGTGTACACTAAGTAGTTTGTATAAAGTTAGGAAAGTTCTAGAGAGTCAATTTAGATTTTCACGCACGGCGTAAATCGGATGCTTACGGTAGCTAGTTCGAAGATGAACTGACTAATTAAATATCGCGCCACAAGAGGGCGCTCTTCTCATAACGATGGCACAGGCCACGTCCATTGACGCAGCCAATCAACTACATTCAAATTGAAATAAGAAATAACTAGGATACCTAACATTACCCCCCACCGAAACCATATTGAATGGTTTCCCTAAGCAACAAAAAAAAATATATTACTAACTTAAAAACCTAAGTGGTTAAATTTGCAATTTAATTTAATTAACATATGGTAAAGGAGCCAGTTTATTAACAGGTCTCTGTAAAATATTCTTCTGCGTACGTAACGTAACACAGCGAACAATACCGTCTGGACCAGGATGAAGTTTCTCTATTCTAGCCAGAGGCCAGTTGCATGGAGGCACATTATCAACTTTAATAATCACTATGTCACCAACGTGAATATTAGCAGAAGAAGTAAACCATTTTGCTCTTTGTTGCAACGTATTAATATACTCTACACGCCAGCGGTTCCAGAATTGCTGGGTGCACCTTTGCATATATTGCCAGCGTGTCAATCGTGTTAAAGAAACGTCCTCTACGTTGTACTCCGGCACTGAGACTAAACCTTTACCAATCAAAAAGTGTCCCGGCGTTAAAACATTAAACTCGTTTGGGTCATCACTAGCGGGTAAAGGACACAGCGGTCGGGAGTTTAAAATTGCTTCGACCTTACAAAACACTGTACTGAGTTCCTCGAACGTCAAGGATTTCTCACCTACTGCCCGCTTCAGGTGGTATTTGGCAGCCTTGATACCAGCCTCCCAGAGTCCACCCATATGGGGAGCACTTGGGGGATTAAACTTCCAAACCAAGTGTTTGGATACACAGCCTTCTATGATTTTATCTTGATTTGATTTATCGCGAAAGAAAATTTCAATCTCCGTAAGATATTTATTTGCTGCAATGAAATTCGTTCCACAGTCCGAATATAAAACCGAACACAATCCACGCCTAGCTGTAAACCTGTCCAAAGCTGTCAAAAAACAATCAGCCGATAATGATGAAATCACTTCAAGATGCACTGCCTTGGTAGAGTAGCAGATAAACAACGCAACGTAAGCGCGCTCTATTCGGGCATTGCGACGCAAACTCTCCTTTATAAAGAAGGGACCCCCGAGGTCCACTCCTACATGGTCGAATATTTTATTCGGTAAGAGGCGCGCGGCGGGTAAAGGTGCCATTTCCGGCTGTAACAACGTAGGATTATTTTTAAAACAAGGTTTACATTTGGCTAGCACTGAACGAATTAATCGTCGAGCCGAAAGAATCCAAAAATTCTGTATTATTATGTTCTGTAAGGCACGTGGGCCTACATGCAAATATTTTATATGATAATAAGATACAAGCAGTATCGTAAACCTGCTTTCTTTCGGTAAAAGTCTTGGGTGTTTAGCATTATATGGTAAATCAGAATGGGAAATACGACCCCCCACCCTGAGAAAACCCTGTTCGTCGATAAAGGGAGATAAAGTTTTCATAGAAGGTATGTACTTAATATTATTATTTAAATCGCTAATCTCCTTTGAAAAATAAGTAGATTGAACGAGACGCACAAGTACATCCTGAGTCTCATTAAATTCAGCAGTGGTGAGAATTGAACCAACGGTTGGCTTGCGCTTGGATCGCACAAGACGCAAAATTCTTGAAAGCGTGCGTACTAGTTTGGTAAAGCATGAAAATTGAGAAAACAATCTTTCACAAAATTCTAATTTGGTTTCTACTATAAAACTAGTTGAACCGGTAACAATTAGTGAAAATAACCCTTCCTTCTTTAATTCCGGAATATTATTTAAGTCACCGTTGCTTAATTTAGCTACAGGCCACTGTTCAGGGTTGGTATACAACCACGATGGACCACACAACCATTGAGAACTAATCGTAAGCAGCTGACATGGAGTTGCTCCACGGGAGCAAATATCCGCCATATTATTTTCACTCTGAACGTGCTGCCAGCAGCCCAATGGAATGTTATCTGTTATTTGAGTAACACGGTTACTAACAAATGTCTTTAGTTTATAAGCCTCAATTTGTAACCACGACAATACGATTGTCGAATCGGTTAGCGCAGTAATACGATTAATTTTGATACGATGTAAGTTTTCCTCAACATATTTTAACATTTTACTTAATAACAATGCCGCCATAAGCTCGAGACGCGGGATAGTTAACGGTTTAACCGGCGCAACTTTAGATTTTGCAATAATTAACCTAACCTTAGTTTGACTACCGTCGCGACTAATCACATATATACAAGCAGCGTAGCCGCGGAATGACGCATCACAAAACCCCACGATTTCACATTCGGTCTGTCCCGGTAGAAGCATGTGACGTTCAATTTCCATCTCTTTCAACCTAGGCAGCTCCGATACGAACGCACTCCATCGTTTAGCTATTGATAACGGCAGTTGCTCGTCCCATCCTACATTGAGCTTCCAAAGATCCTGAATTAACGCCTTGGCAGTAAATATACAGGGTGATACAAATCCGACTGGGTCGTAAATTGATGCCAGTAATTTTAAGACTGAACGTTTTGTATTAATATTATCGGTTTTATTTATCAATATATATAAAACTGTTCCGTTACTGACTGAGTGACTGAGGTACTGAGGTACTGAGGTACTGAGTGACTGAGTGACTGACAGACAACGTACAGACGTAACTACAGAGTGTAGAGAGCTGAAATTTGGAACATACATTCTTTAGAGGTTGTAGGGGTGCACTAAGGAAGGAATTCCCGAAATTCCCACGGGAACGGGAAATATAGGACTTTTTAGTTTGTATGAAAAATCTTATTCCTTGAGTGCACCGATGTGAAACTTTGTGTAAAGGTTTTTCAATGTGTGCCTGGTTATTTTATGAAAGAAATTCCCGAAATTCCCACGGGAACGGGAAATATATGATGTTTTCATTTGTATGAAAAAATCCCATCCCTTGAGTGCACGGATGTGATACTTGATATAAAGGTTCCTCAATAAGTGTCTGTTTGTATTATGGAAAGAATTCCCGAAATTCCCACGGGAAGGGGTTGGACTTTTTAGTTTGTATGAAAAATCTTATTCCTTGAGTGTACAGTGTGATCCTTGGCATGAAAGTTCTTCAAAGAGTGACTGGTTGTGCTACGAAAAAAATGCCCAAAATTCCCACGGGCACGGGAACTATATGATTTTTAGTTTGTATGAAAAAATCTTATTCCTTGAGTGCATGGGTGTGATACTTGGTATAAAGGTTCTTTCAGTGGGTGTATGGTTGTATAGTTTCTGAAATTTCCACGAGAAGGGTAGTTAAGCGCATACGAAGTTGCGGGATAAAGCTAGTAACAAAATAAAATTTATCTGACAATGGAAACCACTTTAAGCCCAAAACTTTGATCGTGCATTCATTGTCATCCTTCATGAAAGTAATAGGTAGCTCCCGCTGTTCATCTGGGACCCGTTCAAGTAACTGACGACTATTACTAGCCCATTTTTTCAGTTCGAATCCACCACAACGGAATAAACCTATAAGTTCGTCCTGTAAAGTACAAGCATCTTCGAAAGTGTTTATCGAATACAAAATATCATCCATGAAAATACCTTCTCTAACTACAGGTACCGCGAAAGGAAAACGTTTCCCTTCGTCGTGTACCAACTGCTGTAAAGTACGCATAGCTAGAAATGGCGAACAATTTAATCCGTATGTAACTGTTTTAAGTTCATACAACTTAATTGGATCGTTAGGTGACTCCCGGTATAAGATATGTTGGTAACAACGATCACATTTTCTCAAAAAAATTGCTCTGTACATTTTACAAACATCTGAAACTAAAGCATATTGAAATAATCGAAAGTTTAAAATAATAGTGCTTATTTGTTGATACAAAGTAGGTCCTGTTAATAGAATTTCGTTTAAAGATAAATTGTTGCTAGTTCGCGAAGAACAATCAAACACTACGCGCAATGGCGTCGACGTACTGTCTGGCCGGAGTATACTGTGGTGAGGTATGACGTACCTACTAGGTTCATTGCCGTGATACTCTTCCATGTGGTCCAAAGACTCATATTCGCGCATAAAATCTGCGTAGGTACGCTGTAACACCGGGTTGCGAGCCAGTTTACGTTCTGTATAGCGTAACCTACGGTCCGCAATCGAGTACGACTCGCCTAGCTCTGGCGGATTAGGTATAAAGGGCAACGGAACAATATAACGACCGGAAATATCGCGACTATGTTCATTTACAAAGATATCCTCAGCCAGCTGATCGAGCGGACTAGTTGAAGGTTTACACGGTAACTCCTCAACCTCCCAAAATTTACGCAAAGTTTTATCTAACAATTGTTCTTCTTCATATGAAACTGATAGGTGTAAATTGTGTAATTCGTTTAAATTACTTGAATATAGCTTACCGCTAACAATAAAACCAAAGGCTGTTTGTATAACTTGCGGTATGTCCGGAGAAATTGACAACGGCTTATCTTTTATTAGATCCATGACAATATCATTACCTAATAATATATCTATGTGCGAACGTCTATAAAAATATGGATCGGCTAAATTATATTTTTTATAAAGTTCAATGACCTCAGAAGTAAAATTAACACTAGGCATCTCTGATGCAACTTTCGACACAATAATTAAATTTATTGAATACGAAATTTGTGAAGAATTGCGTGGTTTTATTTGGCATGTTATCATGCCATGGTTACGAACCTGTTCCCCACCCAAACCAGCAATTGTATAGGGACATTTTTTACGTGGCAGGCCCAAACGTTGAGCACAGTCCATCGTAATGAATGAGCACTGAGCTCCTGAGTCAATCACTGCACGGCAGTCTAATAATTTACCACACTTGTCTGTAGCATGTAATCGTACGGTACCTAACACTACACCATAGATGCACTTATCAATTATTGCAGTATCATTCTCTTCACTCACGGAGCGAGAGGAGACGAGCGCGTGCTGCGAGTGCGAGAGAGATGCTTGCCCGTCAGCCGTGTTGATCTGCCGCGTCGGTACGACCGAGCGTGGATTTGCGTCTATGTGCAGTAGGTAATGGTGTGGTGACGCACACACACCACAACTCATTGTACTTTTGCAGGATAAGAAATCGTGATTACCTTTTAGGCAATTCTTACAAAGATTTAAGGAATTGACACGCTCAATCCTTTTTTCTACTGGCAGTTTACGAAACTGCTCGCATCGGTAAATCATATGGTTTTGATTGCAATGAGAACACGTTAGCTTATCACTAAATTTACTATAATTCTTATTTGAAATTGCCGCCGAGGCTGTAAGTGAAGTTTTGGAGAATGACGGACGTGAATATTGTTTACCGTAGTTGTTATTAGGTTTGTGGGTAATTTGTTTAGTTAACGACGATTGCGATGGATTCGGGAATGTGTGATCTAGTACTTTGATTTGTTTATTTACAAACGCTATAAGTTCAGAAAAGGTAGGTATACTCAGTGGGTCACGACTTTCCTCGAATAACTTTTTTGTGTAATTGTCTAAGCCACGTAACGCTAAATGACAAAATAAATAATCGCTAAGATTTTCAATGTTTAAAGCTTCAATTGCCTTTAAGGAATGGTCAAAAGTTTCTATAAAAAGGGTTAAATTAACGGAGGTATCTTTTGTTAAAGGAGTAAAATTAATCATTTTATCTAAATACTTGTTTACAAGTGCCCTATTATCTTGGTATTTGTCAACTAAACTCTTCCACACAACCGGATAATTAGCTGCGGAAATCGGTAGTTTCTTAACAATATTTAACGCCTGACCCTTTACACATGACAACAAATAGTGAAACTTATCGATATTATCATAATTTCTTTCATGAACCAAAGAACTAAATGTATCATAAAAGGTCATCCAATTTTCAAGTTGACCGTCGAATTCAAAAAGTTTAAGTTTAGGTAATGAAGGTCGAGACTGCTCAGTACTTTTGTCACTAATGGATGTTTCTGGTTGTAATTTTAAAGCAACCATTTGACAGGCCGAGTACAACGTATCGAACGATTCCAAATCTTTAAATGATATCTTAGCGTTAGGATTAATTTGAGCTTCGACTTCCACAATTTGCATGACGGTATCTTCATATCGTAATTTTATATTTTCTAACTGCGCAACTTGCATAAGAAACTCTTTGTTAGTTCGTTTTGAAAGTGTAGTCGATAAATCATAAACCTTTTGCAATTTACTGAATAAGTATTCTTTCTTAAAGATTAGAGTTTTAAGTTTAATATTTAATTCTTGCGCCGCCATATTGTAGGTATGCTTACAATGTGCCTCAATGCAATATGGAACCTTCTAGAATCTAATATGTAATATGTAAATGAATTACTTTTAATGCAAACTATTATTAAATAGATTAGGTTTATAATAATAAATACTGAATACAAATGCAATTCAGGCTCGTAAGGCCAAAATGAGCGAGCAGATGTCTGAATCACGGATTCGGTTGGACTGTAATTCCATAGGTAGATAAGAATTTTGATTATAAAGATTGCTTACTTAGAGACAGTAAATCAACCTGATGTTGAGTTCACCTAACCGAAGCTCCCCGAAATTGGTATCCTAGATTTCCTACACAATTCAAATGCAATCGACTAACCTTGCCTCTGGACCTCGTGGAACCACGCCGATGGAGATTTCACTGCAAATCCTTTTCTTGATTAGCCGAGCACTATTATGTGTACACTAAGTAGTTTGTATAAAGTTAGGAAAGTTCTAGAGAGTCAATTTAGATTTTCACGCACGGCGTAAATCGGATGCTTACGGTAGCTAGTTCGAAGATGAACTGACTAATTAAATATCGCGCCACAAGAGGGCGCTCTTCTCATAACGATGGCACAGGCCACGTCCATTGACGCAGCCAATCAACTACATTCAAATTGAAATAAGAAATAACTAGGATACCTAACAGGTACAATTTGGCAAAACACTATTTAAAAATGTTTTGTGAGTCATAATAACTAAAGTTTATTATGCGGCTTTTGTTCACACTTATTGTCGGAGGTGTCCGACTAGTTTCGAACTCTTATGGAGTCCTTCTTCAGGGATGAGAGTAACGGATATAACTTATGACAGAGTGAAAGAATATCAAACACGAGTGCACGACAACAACCCGCAAGTGTAGAAAGAACGCCTGCATACCCTCCGTGCAATTAGGGATCCGATTCAATTGGACACCTACTACGTCGAAAGTGCCTCATTACTTACTGTATATCATAAAACTACGCTTTTAAATATGGAAATCACTCAGCGAATTCTTCTTAAAGTTTGTACTTTCAGACCATTTCATTTCCCTATCACCATGTAGTTGAAATCTTGCGAAGTCCTTTTTTTTTTTTTATAAGTAACTAAACCCGCGTTTGACCTCAATCTCACCTGATGGTAAGTGACGATGAGGTCGAAGATGAAAGCACACGGGTTTAGGAAGGAACTGGCTCTTTATACAATATTGCCGGAACACATTACCGCCGGAGCGGTAACATTTGGCGGCAGACTTTATATAAAGGGTGGTCGCTAGCCAGGCGGACCCAGAAGGGATCCTACCACCAAGAAAACGGAAAGGCAGCTTGATATTCGAACATTCATCCTACACCAACATAAAAATAGGTACACCTTTTGTGACTAATACTGTTAACAAACGGAGAACGGATCGTGTATGCATCAAAGAAAAGTACAATACTATGTTTAAATTTGATCCTTTTCTCGGTCCATACTTATATAACCCTTTAAACAAACTTTTGAATTTGCACAGCTTAGCGAAATTCGAAAGCAATCGTAAGTTGACAGCTTGGCTTTTCACCCAAAATTATGACCAAATAGAAGCAATACTTACTCCTACAAAGTAATTGACGTACACACACACTCACACACATTCTCTCTCTCACACACAAAAACACACACATTTTTAGCTCTCGGTTTTGTCTTCTTGTTATCTGTCTTTTATAACATGTGTTAATTTAAATAACAATTGTTTGTATTCAAAGCACTTAAAAACTAATTTATTAAATCTGGTTTGTATTTATTATTAAAGTATAAGAACGATTTTTCCTCCATATGTTTTGCGTTTTTTCCGCCGGCTTTTTTTGTCTCTTGGTCTACTGTAATATCTTATTTTATTGCTGATGAAGCTGAAGGAATATTAATTGTGCCATGGTGGCCATCACAGCCATGGTTTCCTGTTTGGTGAAAAATTTTCTTCCAACCCAATAAATACCTACTATGTTCTCCTTTCAGAGAATTTCATCCGCTGCACAAAGACCTTACCTAGGTGGAAGCGAAATTATCCGGGAATCTTTCAAGCGTCAAGGCATCCCAGGTACAGCAGTAACCCTGATTATGGCATCATTTGCAAACAATACAATGTCCCAATATAATTCGTCTCTCAAATTTTGGTAGACCTTTTGTCAAAATAATAACATTGACTACTATCAGCCTACGGCCTCTGACATATTAACATTTCTGACGCAGTCCTTTAATAACGGCAGCTCTTATAGTACAGTAAATACTCACAGATCAGCTTTGTCTGTCCTGCTTGGTAAAAATAAAACTAATAATTATTGTGTTAATCATTTACTAAGGGGAATTTACAGATTAAAACCACCTGTCCCAAAATATGATATTACTTGGGACCCAAGTAAAGTATTAAATTATCTATCAGATTTCTATCCTTACGACAGTATACACTTAAAGATTTTAACTTTTAGAACGCCTTTATTTGAGCCTTATTAGATTACAAAATATAACATTTCATAGCGATAAAGTCCTGATAAAGATTACTGATATAGTAAAAACTTCACGTCCTGGAACTTTTCAACCTCTAATTAAACTTTCATTTATTAATAAAATCCAAGGATCTGCCCCGCGCTAGCTCTTAAAGCCTATGTTGAGTTAACTACAAGCATTCGCTTAGATCAGTCAGACGGACTCTTGTTCATTAGCATAAAAAAGCCCCACAAAACAGTTGGCTCGCAAACTCTCGCGCATTGGGTTAAAAAAGTATTAAGCGATAGTGGTATTGATATCAACATATTTGGAGCGCACAGTACTTGGCACGCGTCTTCCTCAGCAGCTCACAGAGCTGGAACCAGCTTGGAAGTGATTGGCAAAGCGGCGGAATGGAGTGAATCCTCCAGTGTGTTTCTAAAATATTATAAAAGGGATATAATTAATACCAATAACGGTGATTTAGCAACATCCTTTTTTCATATATAAAATTAATAAAAACCTTACTTGATTACTAAGAATTATGTTAAGCACTATGTACCTACCAAAGTTGTGTGAAATTTATTGATCAGTTAAATTTAAGAATTCACTTATTATATTGTTGGCTGTGTCATCAAGAAGAGAATAAATGTTTATTGATTATGTTGATTAAAAAATATTTTTATTTATGATACCCCATTAATATAGAGTACACTCTAAACATCTGCAAGTAATTATTATCGCTTTGAGTCCTCGTATAATTGGAATCGAACATCACAGGAAAGTTCGTTTAATTCCTAAATATTAATAGAAAAAATACAACAAATAATTTATTAAATGCAGTAGTTTTATGATTTTAACATTAAAAGAAATATAACGCACATTTTAAAAAACAGTATATCCAAACTAGTATTTTAAATGTGAAAGTCTGTCTGTCTGTCTCTCTGTTTAACGGTTACGCTTACAAAGCTTTACCGCTGGATCGAGTTGTATAAAATAGTTAGATAATAATCCCTGGGCCACAGCCCACGGCTGACTATTTTTTGAAATACAACCCTCAAAGAGTTTAAAAAACGTTGAAAGTAGAGATGAATGTATTTTGATGAATTATGGCACAATTATAGTAAATTGTACGCACTAACTTTTTCTTTTTTAAGTAAAGCTGCTATTGTACGTGGTGGGCGTGAAACGTCTTAATTAATTTTTCACAAAGGCACCTAGGATATCACGCATGCTTTATTCGTTCTACCGTCGTGACAAACTACTATCGCATAATAATGTATCGCACGATTCTGTAGAGTCGGTATCATCTACGTACGCAGCTAAGTTACTGTGCCGTCAGTATCTTTGTTGCTAAAGAAATTTATTTTTGCCTCGCGTTAAATAAAAAGGTTAATCGAAAATATCAGCACATCAACTTATAATATTATCGAACTATCTGCAACACTTTTAGTGTATTAGTAGTGAAATCAACTATTGGCGGAGAATTGTTTATTTTATTTTCATTTGGTACCTAATACCCCTTTTAAAATGATCTTGTATGACACACAATTAGGTCATGAATTCGCAGCGTTATCGATAAAATGGTTTAAATATTTGAATTGGATTGACAACCCTTTCCGTCATATATTCATCTATCTACGCTACGTAGTGAAAATGCAAATTGATATAGTGCGTTCACGAACGTTTACCTCCACCTGTTAAGTTGGCTGCCATGAGTCTTGGGTTGCCGTATTAAACTTCTATCACAAAACATCGTTTGTATTACTATTATTGTATGCACCTATATTTTCAAACGTCTAGTACACAATGTTATTTTATATTTGAGCGTAATATTTTGCTCTTTTTACCATATTTTGAAATTTTACAACAATTTATTCGTGTATTTTCAATGTATTCGTGTGCAAATACTTGCGTTGCTCTTTCGGTCTCGGCTTTCTCGAAGTTCTTGTCATACGGGATAGTTATGTCCACCAAAAACACCGTAGACGACGGTCGGCCCATTAACACAATATAAGGCTAATCGATAGAATAGTCCTGTCCTTTATTTTCTACTTGCCAGTATTTATTGACTGTACCTACAGTATGTGTAATAGGTCTCGTCCAGCCGGGCTAGCATGCTCACATCGATAAATACTCGAATCGACAAGATAATCATTATCGAATTATTTTATCCTATCATATTAGCTAGCATGCTCACCATGATAGATAGCTTTATTCGATTCGGTAACGTGATAATACCCGTTGCCATATTCTAAAATAGAACATTCTTTGCTAATGCAACATAGACTACATCCGATGTTGCCAAAGGTGTTTCTGAATATTTCAATCACTCCAAATAGAAGGGTATGTTCATTCCACGATGACTTTGACATTTAAAACGTCAAGTCAAAGTCAAGTAACCGGCAAAAATGGCGACCTAAAAAATGTTTTCGTTTAAATATTATTATTTTGTGATGTGTTGAGCCACTTTTAAGACCAAGAAGCTAGCAGCACAGGGATTTTAAAACTGCACTTGGACCTGTGCATTAAAAGCAGTTGTAAACACCACTCCGAGCAACTTCAGTATTCATGCCTTATAGCTCCATTTAACAGTATAAAGTAGTAAGTAATCAATTTATTTCTCAATATTAACTACATGCAATAGTTCGCCTACACCGGAATTACCACAATATACTGTGATAATTGTCTACTCCATTGGCAGTGTTGCCTTTAATATTTAAAGAAAAGCTGTTTCTCATAGAAAACTTTGCTAGAATAGATATAAATTCATTGACTTTGATTTCTTTTAGCTATCTGTATGTTATGTGCCTTAAGACAAAACAGATGTCATTTAAAACAAAAATATTGTGATTTTTTTAAAATATCATATATGTTAAAAATCGGTTCAGTGTTTAAATTTATAAACCAATATGTAAAAATAGTGTTGAAAAGGATATAATTGATAAGCTCAGCACATAATAGAATTTACTTGAACAAATCATATATCATGTGTATGTTTCTTATTATGTTTACTGTCAGAAACACAATTCGTTAAGTATACCTTTGATTTCATCTGTGTCCCTGTTCAATACTTACTAATGTTTACAATTGTGATTTCAGGAATTGCTCAGAGAAGTGCTGACAGCAATGTTAAGGAACACAATGCGTTATAAAGGAAGAATAAAAGAATTGCTTCTTGTGCAAGAAACTTAAAGGAGCCTCCAGACTCACGCCGAGAAGCCCCGAGAACACCCGAGAAGCGTGAATATGAGTAGTATCTCGCCTTCTCGTTCTCGCGCTCGGGTGTTCTCCGTTCACTGTCGGTTAAAATTTCTGAGACAAAGGGCTTCTCGGGCGCGAAAAGAGAACACTACTACATGCTCGTTTTGTCTCAGTGCCGAATAGTAAGTAGCGGGGATAGGACGTGTCAACCAAAATGTGGAATAACCAACTGGAATTAAAATTCATTGAATATTTTCAATCTGAGCCCATTTTATGGGATGCCAAACTACCGGCATTACAAGGACAAAAGTTTAAATCACGATGCGTGGAACCGACTCGCAGAGTTAATGGAAATAGAAGTACCTGAACTAAAAAAGAAAAAAGAGTCTCTGTTTGCGAGTTACAGAAAATATAGAAAAATGGTGAATGATTCCTCTAAATCGGGTGCTGGCGAAAACGAGGTATACAGGTTTGTATACCTCGTTTGTATATGGTTTGCATATGATGCTATAGATTCCTTTCTAGGCCAAAGACTAACTCCGAAGACAACAATAAACACAACGTTGAATGTAAGTATGATTTATTTAGTTTAATTTTAAATATCCACTATATTAACGTACACTGAAAAAATATTTTTTGAACTCTTCTCGTACTTGTCTAGCATTAGCAGCTGATCTGCGTGCTATTTGGGGCAAGTTCTGAATAGCATTCGTGCTTGTTATTTCTGATCGCCACGAACCACGATGAATCATATTGCCATTTCGATCATAAACATCAATAGTGCCTGATGGACAATATATCCGTGTTGTATATTCTTTTTAAATAATTATGCAGTAGTATACAAGACATTGTAACAATAGAAACTTTCTCAGGAGACAGCTCGATTGACGATTTGAATATTCGAAACTTTGCTGATAATATTCCAAATGTATTCTCCACAATCACACGTGCACTTGACAATTTTTTATTGAATATGCGTTCAGGGCTTTCTCTGTCATGGTTTCCAGGATAAGGTTTAATGAAGTTCATACCAAGTGCAAAAGCACCATCTCCTAAAAATACGTATGGTACATCAACAATTGAATTTGGCATTGGATGAGGTGATGGTAAATTAAGAGAGTTGTTACAAATCTTCTCCCATAACACAGTATTTCTAAAAATTCCACTGTCACTTATTCATCCTTGCCCTCCGATATCAGCAAAAATAAATTGATATTTACTGTTTACTAATGCCATAAGCACAATACTAAAAGTTTTTTTGTAGTTGAAGTATTCTGAACTTGAATTGGTAGGACATATTAAAACTATATGTTTTCCATCTATGACACCAACAGCCCTTGGAAATTTGGAGCTGAATCCATTGTCAATTTCCAAAAATGAAACAAGGACACAACAGACGAGTCGTCCTCGTGTGATTCCGTCAGAGGTAAAAGAAGCCGGAAAAGTTTTAAAAGAAGCTTTAAGTACCTTTCAGGAAAACATTAAAAAACGAGAATCTCAAGCCCCCCCATATGATTGTCAAGTCTATGGAATTATGTTAGCAAAAAAATTGCGCGCATTCTCTGAAATTGAGAAATTAGAAATAATGTATGAGATAGATGGCATAATTATTAATCGCCGCCGTACAAAGCAATCACCTCAATTTTCACGCTATACTTTTACACCATCTCCTTCTTCAATGGGTAGACCATCATCATCGATGTCTAGCTATTCTGAACCACTACCATCTGTTTATCGACAGAACACACGCATCGCATATTCTGAACCACCACAAATTAACATTCTAGATGGACAAAACATACGCCAGGTGAATTCTGAACCACCACGAATTCATATCCCAGCACAAAATACAGGGCAGTTATATTATGAATTACCACCAATTCAAATGTCAGAAGGGCAGATACACAAATCGGAGATGAACCAAGAGTGCGCATACTTCGAAATGAGTTGCTCTCTTCTGATGTTATTTCTGAAGCTTAAAATAGTGCTTAGTTTTTTTTTATTTTTTATTTCCTTTATTATTTTGAATTCTTTTATAATATTGACTTACTTAACCCTTAACCTATGTAAGAAATAAATTGTGTCACTGGAACTTACCTTTATTTCTTCCTACAAAACATTATTTAGGGCTGCACATACTTCAGGGATAATTGTAGAAATTAATTGAAGCGATACTTTAAATAAAAAATGAAGACTTTGGAAACTATCTCCTGTGGCCAAATATCTCAATGTTATTGCAAAACGCGTACGAGCTGGTACTGCTTCTCGGAGCTGGGTATCTTGTTTGATAATCAGTGGTGTAATTTTGTTAAGCAAATTTTCAAAATCAATTGTTGACATCCTGGTAAACTTTTTAAATTCTCCGCTTGGTTCAGCAACTAGTTCATCCAACTGTTTTTGCAAGCTGAAACTAAAGAGTACGTAATTAGTAATGTTTATGTTGATAATTATGAACATATGCCATGGCACACAGAGTCAAATAATTATGAACACATTAATAAAATTAAAGAAATAGGAAATTACAAACCTTGTCCTGTTTCGATGAATTTGTGTTGCCCACCATCGTCTGGCCTTTCTTCTTTTCTTAATTTTATTTTTAGATATAGCGTTTACAAAGTTACTATATGCCATGGCACACAGAGTCAAACTTGCTGCAATTTCAATATTGTCTGTTGTGCCGTCCATACTGAATGGAAACGAGAATACAAATGAGAACATCGTGGGTGTGGATACGTTGCTCGTTCTTCGTTCTCGCGAGAAGTTCGGCGTGAGTCTGGAGGCCGCTTAGGCTTTTCAACATTCAGTAACTAAATGCAGCACCATAATGAATTATTTTTATGGACGCCTGATACTAACTTACTAGTACCTAATAAGTTTGGGTATTTAGAAATTATCTCAGTATGTATTTAAAACTATAAGATAGTTTTTGCACTGAAATTAAGTTGGAATATTCTTTTTGAGATTTTAGGGGCTCAAAGGAAATTTTAATAAAAAATATCTATTAAATAACTGAAAATTATAACTAAATCTTTATTATGAGTTCTGGCTTTGCAATCCGAATGAAGGTTCTTCAGGAAATGGTGCTTGAAATTCATCAGCATGGTCCGCTTCACTCAATGTTACTCTATGATAGAAAAACATATTTTAAACACTTTATCAAGTGATTGTACCTAAGGTTAATAGTATTAGCTATTTATACAGATTTTATTTACTTTCACTAAGTGCTTCATTTATCTGAAGCAGTAAGTTTAAGTTTAAGTTAGTATGTGAAATTTAAAATTATTTCTGAAACGGTCTTAGATTTGATAAAAATAATGGTTTCAATGGTTTTTATAATTTGTCTTACTAGAACTGTATTTCACGTTTGTGAAGTTGAATTTAACATAATTCAAAATTTAGGTGAGACTGTTCGTTATTTATTATTTTAATTAAGTTTTGCAAATAATTGCTGTATTATTATAAGTTTGACAGTATTAAAGATTACACTCTTTGGCTTCTGAGATAACTTGATTTCCCCACAAATGCTCTTGTATATTAATAATAATTTCGCAATATTATTTAGATAAATGTCTTAGAAATGATTTTGTATTTTTTTTTTTTCCCTCAGAGCATAGCATACGGCCCTATTCTATTCTGTTCACGGTAGTATTCTAGAGGCTGTGACACGCCGAATGTTGATATCAATTACCTATATCGTTGTTCGGTTTTAAGTACCTACTTATTTATATTTTGTCATTATTCAATGATATAAACTATAAAAATCTAAACTAATTGATGAAATGCTTGCTTAATTGATAACTGTTGATAGAAATAATAACAATGGATTACTCATTTATTATTTGTATTTGTTCAATAAGACTGCAATATTACAGTGCATAGTATTCTAAAATATAAATTATGTATCAAGTAAATAAATATATCTCCTACCTCAAGTGTTTTTCTTATTATCCTTTTCATGTACCTACCTACAATGTTAACTTGCTCTTAAGTTCAGTTATAATGCTAATTTACTTACTAAGTAATTTCCTACTCTTCTCTCATCCTACTGAAATGTCCATGCAAGCATGTTATTGCAATTTTCATATTTAGAAGAGTCTTGGAGAAACTGTTGCCTGAAAGCATGCTTTTTATACAGGGTGTCCCGCCAGTCCTATATAATACCTTCATGGACTTATTCTAGTAATAAGGATTGTAGAAAATATATAAAAACAGGAAAATATGAAATTTATTTAATTTTTTTTGTATGAAACTAGTAAATTTCGACTTTTTCTTTCATACTATATTATCTTTTATTATATTTTTTCTGTAATTCTGTGGGTACTAGAATGCCTCCGTGAAGGTATTATATAGGGTTGGCGGGACACCCCGTATAAGTTTGTGTTATGGAGACCACGCAATGGAACTTGAGGTCATCTTCATATACACCCAGAGACTAGCTAACTAGTTATTTCCTAGACTGCCTAGGAACTTGAACCCAGCCCAACTTGACAAACGCACCAGAGTACCTCAATGCACAATTTTTGATACAAAATAGCATTGCCGTCTATGGTATATATTTTCTACGCATCATTTTTCAATAATTGTTTGTCTGCTACTACCCATTAGAGTACCTAGATAATATGGGTTCTTATGTAAACACGTAGATAGGTTATAAACAAATCTTTATGACTCTTGAGATTCCCTCTTCAAAATATGCTTGTTATTCTTAAAAAATTAATAGATTTCTCAAATATAGATTCATAGCCAGCTTTTCTTCTTCTTGACGTTTTCTGTTGATTGTGAGCTCGTTCAACATCTAAAGAAACAAATATTAGATTGAGGTATTCATTATTCTTACATTTTACATTACAAATACCACTAAATATATACCTAAACAAGAATCTGTATAATACTGTAATAAGTACTAGCTATGGTACTGTAATATATTGATGTCAGTAAATAGTTGCACTCTTCTAATTCAACAAATCAACATTTGGGTTAAATTCACTACACCGCTTCAGTCATTTATACAAAAAAGTTTAATATGAGAGTGTAATTGAAATTACAAAATAGAAATGATTTAGGTAGCGGTTTTTAATGTTGTAATGATTCAAGTATTGATTTAAATATTAAGCGGAACTATGTAATATCTTTTAAGTGCCTACTCTATGAGTTTTCATTTCATATCATGATAACTTACTTACCTAACAGAAAGTATTTTCCTATTCTTCTATCACAAAACCTTTTTACATAATTTATAACATTTGAGTCAAACTCTTCCCAGGTCCAGCATTGATACTACTATTCTTAGTGTGGATCTGCAAAAGAAGCATGAAATTCATTTAATTAAAAGATCAATAATTATATCTAGACTGTTGTTTGTAGAAGTTATATTCAATCAACGGTTGAATGTTTGATTATATTAAATTTTTTACTTAATGTATATGTGTTTTGCACAGAAAATGTGATAAATCATGAAAACTGAAATCACTATCATAAAAATATTAATGTTATAAAGGGTCACTTCACAGTGATTTATTCAAATCTTCCTAGTTAATATTATAGGGTTTTAATATAGTACACTATCATGTTTTGGATACTAAACCTAATTTCACTAAAACATAACCTAATACCTAGATGGTGCAGGATATTTTTCACCCTGCAGAAATAGACTGCAAGAATTTTGCTCAAAGTGGTTCGATCAAGACAAATTGTATGGTCTTGTCCACTTTATCTTTAGTAGCCAGCCACCATTAGTAAAAAACTGCTTTGAACATAGGAACACAAAGTTATTTTACATCTCGTTATTTAGGCTTATTTTTTAGTAGTATTATTTAATTTCTATGCAAAATCATAAAAAAAATTTTTCAATCTGCTTTAAGTGTAGGTAGGTACAAATACATAAAAGCGATAGCAAATCTTAAAACTTCACTTCATTAATAACTATTAATATATTATTAATATATATATTATTAATATATTACAGTAACGCCTATATAACTCATATATAACAATAACGATAACCACTTTTTTTTTACTAACAGGTCCCAAAAAATGAAGGGAAACTGGACAGTAGAGCCAAAACAGAGATAATAAACTTCAGAGATAAACTAACTGTGAAAGCACTGTAATTTAACGATTGCAAAATTTATAAAAATGTATTTTAGTCTGTTAGCAAACATCACTTCATCGTGACATTTGACTAATTACTTTTAAAAAATCATCATCCACCATAAAAAAAAACAAAGTAAATGCCTATGTCCATTTCAGGCCGTCAGTAATCTTTGTGTTTCAGCACTTGATGGACAAATTGAATTCACGATAATTTGTATGATTTATGTAAATCATTATTAAAAAAAGTATCAGAACTAAAATATTTCGCAATAAAAATAATCTCAATTAATAAGAAATACAATGGAGAAGAAAATGCAAAGCTCCGAGTGTCAGATGTATGTCAATGTGCGTCTACCCTCCTACCATGTATAATGAGGAATAAACCAGTTGTAAGCTAACCATGCTAGTTTGTCTTCCCCACAAACACCAAAATTCTATTACTACTAGCGCTACGTGCCGGGCACTACTGGAACTTATTGTTTTTTTTTTTGCTGCGTTCGATATCGATATATCTATAGTACCAAGGAGCGTATCTATAGTATGGTATTCAACCAATCAAGTGTTTGCGATCGTTGCATTTGCTTATTTTTCTGTGTGTTTTTAGTCACTTAATTCTTTTGTTAGTGTTTTCTACAAAGTACGTTGAGTAGAGTGTTCACTCCTCGCGTTCTTACGATCTCGAATTGAAGATTTTACTTTTGTGAAGTGATATTTTAACGTAGGATACAGACTTTCTAGTGAGATAGTGAGATAAGAAAAGGAATTGCATTGATTTTTAATGACTGGTGCAAGGAGGTGAACAATTTGTGTATCAAAAGCATTGAGTTTGACGAAGACGACCCGAACAAATCTATGGCCTACAATTATTATATCAAACACAAATATAAAAATAATAATTAAGAAGAAATAAATAATTGTCTGAGAAGCATATTTTTTATTACTCCCAATTCCCATAGCATCATGCTTTGTGCAGTTTATTTTAACTTATTAGTATAGCGCAGTTTAAATTTGACTCGTTACTCGAATCAAATTATAATTGCGCAATAGTAATAACTTGTACTACGAATTTCTGAAAATTTGAAGGTGTCGCGGTACGGCCGGGCTGCATTCTAGGGTTGCTTTGGTCAAAAAGGTTCCTAGAGTGGCTACTGTATGGCGCTAAAGTGCAAAAACCGCGAGACGGTCATCTATACTTTAGTACTTATATTCATCTATGAAGCTAACGCTCTTGTTTCATTGACATGGCGCAGTCGGTAGGATATTTTATTCTTTCAGTTCTGAACTTCTATCTATCACATCCCCGTATCTTGGAGGTGAGGAAGACGAAAAGGGAGGGTGTGTATGAATATAGTTCGAAGGAGGGGAAGGAGATCGCACCAGTGAAAAAATGCACTCCTGAGGGCTCTTCCACAAGAAAAGAAGGTGAGTCACAACAGGAGGCAAAACTGATGACGCATCCACATCTCGTCAAAATCATAGAGGGGATCGTCCTCATCCCCAAACTAGATGGGTTCCCCAAGGAGGTCCTGCTAGAGGGAAAGGATGGATTAGAACGGGGCAGTATCTTGGCAGTATTAGAGTCTAACCCGCAGATATCGCTCTCAGAATTGATCATCTCCCATTTGAAAGCAGCTAAGGCAGATAGAAGGATATTAGGATTCTACAATTTGCCCGAAAACCTTTAACAACCACTAATAAATTTATGAAAAAAAAAAAAAAAACGCGGTCTCCCCGAGTAAAATAAGAATAACCTCTGTTTACCCTTATCATTGTATTTCTAACCCATCCTTATTACAATAGGTAATATTGTATTATTACAATAGGTAATATTGTATTACCTATTGTAATAAGGATGGGTTAGAACAGGAGATTGTAACCATTAGAAGTTTAATAAGAATATTCACTGTTTACCATTATCTTAACGTAGAAGGAAGTACTTAGAATTAAGACACCTATTGTTAATAGAATAAGAGATTGTAACCATTTAAATATAAGTTGAAGTTTGCGAATAAAGTCAGTTCTTCCTGAGCCTTCATGGCAAGCACTTGTTTTTTAAAAACACCTTTACCCAAGCCCTAGTGTTAATTGGCGCAGTCGAAAGGTAGGATATAGGCAGTTCTAGTACCATCCTAGTTCTCCATATCCTAAGAATCTACTATACCCGGGCTTGGGGTAAACTGTAGGGAAGAGCTCCTGGTTCCTCAAAACGAAGCCAGCAATAACATCGCAGCAGAATGGTGATAGTGGGGTAAGCATAAGCTCTGATTATTCCCACATCCAATTTCCAACCTTTTTTAAAGTGTTTTAAATTTTTAATTTCATTTTTATTTTTATTGTGTGATTTTATTGAATTTTAAGAATTTTATATTTGGTGTTTAGGTTTAGCGTAGGAAGTTTGTTTGTTTTGTAGTTAATTAAAATCATTAATAATGGAACAGCATACTGAATCGCAACCTCAATCTAATTTACCTGTAATAGATATAGGGGATTATTTGACCCTTAGTAATGAATATGCAAAGATAAGTGCATTATTACCGACTTATGATGGCAATAAGCGGACATTAAATTTCTTTATCAAATCGGTAGAGAATGTTTTAGAAATTTTAGGAAATAAGAGTACAGACCCTATAATCGCGTGTCTAATAGTAAATAAATTATGCGGAAAAGCCGTGGAAATTCTCGCGGAATGTAATGCGTATAAAACGTGGGAGGATATAAAACAAATCCTTATCCAACGTTGTGGTTAATTTAGGGACGAAGTAAGCCTCGTCCAGGAACTTAATAGCCTTCGGAAAGGCAAGTTAGAAATAGAACAATTTGGCGAAAACATAAGAGCATTAACATATGCACTTATTAGCCTAGATCAAAGTAAAAAGGATTACCATGAAAAAATGAGCATAGCCGTTTTCATAGGACAACTAAACCCTCTTTTATCCATCACTATTAAAATTCAAAATCCGAAGAATATTGAACATGCGATAGCCTTAGCCAAACAGGAGGAGTATAAGATCAAATTAAGTAGGTCACAAGATAGTAATATTGCAGCGAGGCAAAATATTCCAATGAATAAAACAGCTATTCCTATAAGAAAGGATATTAAAGAAAAAATAACATTACTACTTCAATCACAACGTGTTTTAAACTTATTAATTAATAGAAAGACAGGAGACTACTTCTGTAAGGGTTATGAGTCTAAAACTGGAATAAATATACCTTCGTCACTAATTAAAGTTGAAAACGGTATGTTTAAAACTATAGTAGCAAATCAGTCAGATAAACGTATTTCCCTTAATAAATTAGTACAGTTAGAGCTAAATCCGAGAAATAAGTAGTGAACCTATTCATAAGTTGAATAATTTTAATATAAATGAATGCGAGATAGATAACATCCTAAAGGAAAATTTATCACGATTAAGACTAAATCATTTAAACGAAGAGGAAACTAGGGAGATTAAACGCCTTTGCTATAATTATCGTGATGTATTTTACTCAGAAAACCTACCCTTAACATTTACGCACACAGTAAAGCATAAACTAAGATTAACAGATGAAACACCCATCTTTTCAAAAAATTATAGGCGTCCCCCGGCGGAGATGAATTAATTAAAAAACCAGGTAGATGAGCTTTTAAATAAAGGGATTATTAGAGAAAGCCAATCACCATGGTCTAGTCCAATACATCTAGTACCAAAAAAGGCAGATGCCTCAGGCAAAGTCAAGTGGCAGATGGTTATTGACTTCCGCAAACTTAACGAAAAAACGATTGAAGATAAGTTCCCCATACCAAACATTACCGACATTCTAGATAAGCTAGGTAGAGCCCAGTATTTCAGCACGATAGATTTAGCTTCAGGATACCATCAACTGGAAATGCATCCAGACGATATTGAGAAAACAGCGTTTAGCCTAGATCGCCATTACGAGTTTTTAAGAATGCCGTTTGGACTTAGAAATGCACCCAGTACATTTCAACGCCTTATGACTAACATTTTAAGAGATTTATTAGCAGATACTTGTCTTGTTTACTTAGATGATATAATAGTATATTCCACGTCCCTTCAGGACCACCTCAATAAAATAAAAAAGGTATTTGATAGACTAAGGGCACATCATTTTAAAATCCAATTAGATAAGTCAGAGTTTTTACAAAAACAAGTCAATTATTTGGGTCATGTCTTATCAGCGGGAGGTGTTAAACCTAACCAAGACAAAATTAAAGTGGTCGAACAATTTCCAACACCTACTAGCCAAAAAGAAATAAAATCCTTTCTCGGTTTAGTAGGCTATTACCGTAAATTCATACCAAAGTTTGCAGAGATTACAAAACCTCTCACAAAATGCTTAAAAAAGAACGCAAAAATTACTCATACTAAAGAATTCCTAGAATCAATAGACCAATGTAAAAAATATTAAAAAACATCACCAATATTAAAATACCCAAACTTCGATAAACCCTTTGTTTTAACTACGGACGCAAGTGACGTCGCCGTCGGCGCAGTAATATCACAAAGTGAAGTAGGAATGGATAGACCGATAGCATACGCGTCTAGGACACTATCTGATACAAAGAGTAGGTATTCAACCATAGAAAAAGAGTGCTTAGCAATCGTTTGGGCGACTAAGTACTTCAGACCATACTTGTACGGTAGAGAATTCGCAATTTATACGGATCATAAACCATTAACTTGGTTATTCAATCTAAAAGATCCTTACACGAAATTAACTAGATGGCGGCTTAAATTAGAAGAATATAATTACAAAATCATATATAAAAAAGGCAAACAAAATATGAATGCCGACGCCTTATCTAGAGTTAAATTGAATATTCACGACATCAATAGCCCGATTCAAAGCGAATTAAATGATAACCAGATAATAGATAACATTTTCAAGGAAGTTGCACAAGAAAAATCATTAGAACCATCACCAAGTACCTCAAATGTGACCGACTTTGAGATACCAGACATAAGAACTTTGTTAGATTTACCGGTAACTCCAATAGCGAATGTGTCAGATAACGAGGAACAATCAACATCTAATAAAAATAGCCTAATTGAACTATTGATAGGCAGAATAAACAGTTTCACATTAAGAAAACGCCAGGGTCACATTACCGATGTGAAGACAGATCAAAAGGCCGAATCGTAATTAAAGATATCTTTATTCCAATTAACGATACGGAGGAACAAATTAAGCGATTCTTATTAGAACATACTATTCCAGACAGAACGTTTCATTGTTTCTTTCATTGCGAAGATTTTATTAGTTTATTCAACAAGATCTATAGAAGCGTTTTTAATGATAGAGGCCCGAAACTGATAAGATGTTTAACTAGAGTAACATTAATTGAAAATAACTCCGAACAGTTGGACTTAATAAGAAAATACCACGAAGGAAAGACAATTCATCGCGGTATTCAAGAGACTTATAAACATTTACACAGGAATTATCATTGGCCTAATATGCTTCTTACTATTCAAAAGTTTATTAATCAATGTGAGAAATGCATCAAAAGTAAATACCATAGACACCATTTAAAACTCCCGTTAGCTTTAACGGAAACCCCACAAAAACCAATGGAACATTTGTTTATGGACTTATACACCATAGGCGGCGTAACCTTCCTAACAGTTATAGACAGTTTTTCTAAATACGCACAGGCTGTATCACTAACAACAAGTACTAGTTATCATGTCACTGAGGCACTTACGAACTTATTCGCAACCTTAGGCGTACCTCATAAAATAACGACCGATTCCGATTCCAAATTCGATAACGATATTATAGCTGAAATATGTGCAATGCATAATATCACCATACATTTTACTACCCCTTACAACCCTAATTCAAATTCACCTGTCGAAAGGTTACATTCAACGTTAGCCGAAATGATTCGAGTGCAGAGAATCACGGATAAAGACGAACCGGAAAAGTTAATGAAATACGCAATTATTGCATATAACAATACGATTCATTCAGCAACAGGCTTTACTCCATTTGAACTTTTGTACGGTCATACAAGTAGCAGGAACCTCCTCGAACTCCATTACCCAAAGGAATTTTACCAGGAATATGTTAGCAAGCACAAGCAAATAATGGAAAACGTGCAAAAACTAGTAAGCGATAAGTTAGAATTAGAGAAGCGTATAACCATAGATAGATATAACAAAGATAAAGAGCAAGCTCATTTTAGAGTAGGTGATAAGGTTTACAAAGAAGTAGCTAAGACAGCTCGTAGTAATAAGTTATAACCGAAATATATAGGACCATATACGTAAGTTAAGATACACCCAGAACAGATAGCAGAAATAATAGGTAAACACGTGAACGCTAAGAACATTAGAGTTCATTTCAGGATGCTAAGACGTCACGTTGTTACAGATTCTCCGTCGCCATCCTCCTCGTCAGGCTCACTACAGCCTTGATAGAACCTGTCGATAATCACAATGGCTTGATGGTTATCAAGGAAGCCATAGTAAAGCAGCAGTTGGATACCTATTACTTAGTATACGTTTATAATATAACACAGCTTAGGAAAGTTTACACGGAAACCAGACTCGTTTTCTTAAACCTTAGTATGGTAGAGAATAATAGACAAAATATATACGCAGAACGTTTAGTTTATAGACAACAGATAGAATATTTACTTAGTGTTTTAGATACAAAATTAGCATACCTAGGATCTAGCAAAACAGAATAATATAACCATATTTACTCTCATAGAGCTAAAAGAGGCTTAATGGACGGATTAGGTTCGGTAATAAAAGCAATCACAGGTAACTTGGATCAGCAGGATGCCATACGGTTCGAAGCTGAAATTAATTCCCTTAAGGACAATGTTAACTCAAAGCTGAAACATACAATTACTATTATGAAACAGTTTATGGAACAGTATAAGCAAGATGTTAGTAACTTGAAATCGAATCAAGAACATCTTAGCAAACTAGTAATCTCTCTTAGTAAAAAACTTAACGATATGGAAACTCTAATAGATGCAATTAATATCTACATTCAAATAGAAAATTGTTTGCAAGCATTGTTAAACAAACTATCTATGTTAGAAAATGCTATTACTTTCTCTCATCTAAATAAGTTACATCCTAGTATTGTAGATCCATATCAGTTAATAATGGAGTTAAATAGAATAGAAAAAGGTTCACAACTTAGACTTCCACTCACTCCTGAGTTTAATAATATACATAGCTTAGAGAAATGCATTGCAGGTACTAATGTATCTCTGAATTTCATATTAGAAATACCCCTAGTATCCCCTAACATTTATACACTCTTACACCTTTACTCAATCCCCAACCAAAATAACATAATGCTAGTCCCTAAAAATCCTTTCCTTATCCTTGGGAATAATCAATTTGCTTACCCTCGTGAGCCATGTAGAGCCATCACAGATGAAGAGCAGCTATGCGGTAACTTCGACTGGCTACCCCTACAAAAGGTTGTACCCCTCAAGATTGTATTGCCCGTTTAATTCAACAAAAAGAACCAGTAAATTGTCAATATGTTACAGCCTCATATAACGAATCTATAATACAGAAAATTAAGCAGAATAGCTGGATCGCAGTTATGAAAACGGAGAACGTCATTAAGATAACTTGCAATCAAGATAGCCAATACCAACGTATCAAAGATGTTAATTTAATAACCATTAACAACCAGTGCAAGATCAGAATATTGGATAGAATCCTGGAAACAAACATAAAATATTTAAAAATTAGAGAAACCATCCCATTACCAAGACTCTATATTACCAATACTACAGAAAACATCATAGAGTTAAAAAACATTGGTTTGGATCGCATCGACACCCTTATAAATAAGGCAAATATTATAGAAGCCGAAACGATACGAGACAAACAACGTATGTTTAATTTCAAACCCAGCTATTCATCCATAACTCTGTATATTATCCTGTTCATAGTAGCAATCATCATCGTGGCAAGAAAACTACAGCGTAGACACATCCGACTACGGCGTAGCAAAGAAGGACCAAAGGAGATCGAGCTTCAGGAGGCCAGTCTCATAGCAGTCGAGACCCAGCAGGAGCTGCATCATCCACCTCATGTTCCTGTACGCCTCCTACTTAAGGGGGGAGGAGTTAAATAAGAATAACCTCTGTTTACCCTTATCCCTACTTAGAAGCGCTTTGAATTAATATACCTATTGTAATAAGGATGGGTTAGAACAGGTGATTGTAGCCATTAGAAGTTTAATAAGAATATTCACTGTTTACCATTATCTTTACGTAGAAGGAAGTACTTAGAATTAAGACACCTATTGTTATTAGAATAAGAGATTGTAACCATTTAAATATAAGTTGAAGTTTGCGAATAAAGTCAGTTCTTCCTGAGCCTTCATGGCAAGCAGTTGCTTTTTAAAAACACCTTTACCCAAGCCCTAGTGTTAATTCCCGTAGGTAATTAGTTTGTAATTTAGGTATAAGTTCTTAATTAAATATATGAATGTAATAAATTTTCTTGTGGTTAATTCATGAAATTCAATGTAAATTAAATTATAATCTTGATTTCATAATTTTTTTTATTGTTTAAGTATATTATTTTATTTAATCACATATTTAAATATTATAACAAAATAAATAATATATGACAATTTACTTGAACTCTTTATCATTGTGTTTTCCATAAATTTATAATCATTAAAAATTAAGTTTGTTTATAATTGTTTTGTCAAATTTCTTATAATGTTTTAGATATTTTTTTTTGTGTTTTTTTTTGTATTATTTTTTTTGGAGGGAAGATGTCAGGTGTATGTCAATGTGCGTCTACCCTCCTACCATGTATAATGAGGAATAAACCAGTTGTAAGCTAACGCTCTCGTTTCATTGACACGAGTAGATGGCGCTGCTGACGCTTGACTCATAACAAATTTTTATTTATTTATTTATTATCATCTTTGGGAAACATACAGCATATAAAACACTTAAAACTAAAAGAAAACATTAAAAGTACATAGGCCAGCAAAGTCTCCACTATTACATAATACAAATGTGCAGATTTTTACTATACTGAATAATAAACTACTACATAAATTATATAACTTAAAATTATTGCAATTATTTACTAAAAATTATAACTTAATATGAGGCTACCTAAATATCTAAAATACAAAATAAGGGCGCTAAAATTCAAACCCAATGAAACTCGGGTAATTAAATTATATTCAAATTTGGGCAAAAGAAGAAATGAAACTAAATCAAGTATCGTTAAGATTTGTAGGGACATTATTTATATTTTTTATATACTGGGATAAGGATGAAGTGAACATGTCTAAAGTTGAGTATATGTTATTATAATTACTACATGTTCTGGGAATAAAAGAGTTCATGGCATAGTTTGTGTTATATAAGGGAATGAAAAATAGACCTCGTTTACGACTGTTAGCGCGCGGACAGCGAATATTAATTTTACCAAGTAAATGAGCAGAGTGAATAATATTATTCATTATTTTAAATAAGAATATTTGATCCCTTATGTCACGGCGGCACCGAAGAGGCTTAATGAAATCTAAATTTTGTTGCGGCCATCTAAATTTAATGTATTTTATTAACTTATTTTGTATCCTCTGAATATTATCAATATGTATTTGGTATTGAGGATTCCAGACGGTCGACGCATATTCCAATATAGGGCGGACGAAACTATTATATAACAGTAATATTGTAGATGCGTCTTTTGAAATTATTACCAATCCGTCGTACAAAACCCAGAATTCGAAAAGCCTTATTTACCGTATGCTGTATGTGAGGAACAAACGTGACTTTGTCGTCTAATATAACACCAAGGTCCTTAACCTGTTTTTTTCTAAATAAAATATCATTGTCAAGCTCATAATTAAAACAAATTGTATTTTTGTTCCGGGAATAGGTTATGACGCTACATTTTTCAGTGTTAATGTGGAGACCGTTTTTAGTGCAATAGTCCTGAAGACCAATCCAATCCGCCTGAAGCATGTGACAGTCGACAGTAGATTTTACTTTGCGGTAAATTTTATTGTCGTCCGCATAAAGCAAAAAATCGGAATTTTTAAAGACGTTTGCTATATCGTTAATAAATATATTAAATAATAAGGGTCCTAAATGTGACCCTTGGGGTACGCCAGAGCTTATAGGGATGAAGGTAGAGCAGTGACCCTTAATGGTGACAGCCTGGTTTCGATCGCGGAGGTAGGATTCTAACCAACGCAGTAAATCACCGACAAGCTCTAACTTTTTAATTAACAATTTGTGTGGAATTTTATCAAAACATTTGGAATAATCGGTATACACGGCGTCCACCTGATAACCCTCATTCAAAGCATGTGTTACTGTGTCTATAAACTCGCAGAGGTTGGACTCAGTTGATTTTTTAGACACGAATCCATGCTGTTGTTCAATTAGTACCGGTTTTACTATAGGAAAGATATCGTCATAAACATTTTTTTCTAATAGTTTAGGTAGTACGCTTAACTTAGATATAGCCCTGTAATTCTGGATGTCATGTCTGTCGCCAGATTTAAAAATTGGAACCACGAAAGACTGCTTCCAAATACAAGGCATTTTACCTGACTGTAGTGATAACTGGAAGAGTATAAAAATTGGTACAGAAAGCTCGTTGTAGTACCGCTGCAGGAACACGGCCGGCAAGCCATCGGGACCAGCAGCTCCTTTCGTAACGTTTAAACATTTTAAGTATTTCTTAACTTTATCTATTGTTAACTCTACCGAGCAAATGTTCACTAACTCTGTAGGGTTAGGTGGAGGTTGCAAATTATTATTTTCATGAAATTCAAAAACCGATTGGAAATATTTATTAAATAAATTGCTAATTTCCGCACCATTACAAGCGGTTTCATTCTGTAAAAACATAGAGTTGGGAAAGTCAGAGGTACTAATTTTCTTCGATTTAATGAAAGACCAAAAGTGTTTACTATTATAGGCTATTTTATTTTCAGCATTTCTTATATAAGATTCGTAACATTTTGTAGTAAGAATTTTTTCACGATTTCTCAGCAAAACAAATGTATTATAATTATTAGAATTACCGTAAGTCTTCCGTTTTCGGTGAAATTTTAGTTTTTCTTTAATAACCTTAATTAGGGCCGCCGAATACCAAACAGGGTAGTGCGAGTGGACCCGTATACATTATTGCGGTATAAATTCAGATATTATAGAGTTTATTTAAAGGTAAAAAACTTCAACGCATACGTCTATGTCTTTGTGATTCAAAAGCTGATACCAATCAACAGCATTCAGAGCTTTACTAACTGCGTCACGGTCGGCAGCGTGGTACAAATAAACTTTGCGTGGCTCTTGCGGTAGGTTGCGGGATACTTCTTTTTGAATATAAATAGCTAAGGCAGGATGGTATGCATCTTCCGGAACCAACGGATTTGAACAACGACATACCTTGCATTTAACAGAGCATATAGTGAGGTCCAAGTGTCTATAATCCTTATTTGGAACTTGATTAAACTGCTTAAAATTATTGTATGAAAGAAATTGATCCAGCTTATTCACTAAACTCTCCGATGATGGAGATAGATAACAGAACTCTTTGTTATAATCGTAAATCCATTCCGCATGAGTTATATTAAAATCACCTAGTATTAAGTACGAATCATTTGGAAAATTTGAGTTAGTTTCAGTTACACTATGAAAAATATTGGTAATAGCTTCCGCATGCAGAGGGCCATGGGGTATATAACAACAATAAACCCGAAGCTTGGACATAGTACCGTGATTTTTTATTTTAACTATTACTTCAAGAGCTTCAGACGAGAAGTTGGTAAATTCTATCGTTCGCACAGACAACACCGGGATATTATGCCGAATAGCAATTAATACACCGCCACCCATGGTATCCCCTCTATCTTCATAATTTCGATCACATCTGTAAACATTATATTGTTCGGTAAATAGCTCGTGACTAAAAATTCCATCCAGTAGCCAGGTCTCGCTTAAACAAATAAAATCGTATTCTACGTTTAAAACATTTTTATAAAATAAATTGGTTTTTGTTCGTAGCCCTCTCACGTTTTGGTAGTATAGTTTAAGTAACTGAGCCATTCTTAAACATTGAGAAAGGATTGTACCGGTAAAGTAATACATGTAAAGAAAACAAACATGCTACCATGCACTCAAAAAGTCCCAGAACAACGAAATATTTCAAAGTATATATAACTACTAGATGCCCATTAATTACAAATTTGGAAATATATAATAAGTAGATGCCTAAGTAGATATTAGCAGAATGTAGAAAATTTTTAAACATTATTACTAGTGTTATTGAATACAAAAAGGTTACAAAAATACGGCAGAGTAAAATATTACTTATACGATTTTTTTTAAACAATCATCACTAGAAATGTTGATAACAGGAGATGTTTCATTACGACGTACCATTATAGAGCAGTTTCTAACCCAAATGAACTTATATGACTTCTCAGTTGCCAGTTTCTTCGCGCTTTGTAAAAGTTTCTTATTTTGTTTTGTGAGATGATAGTTAAAAAATACAGGACTCTCGCAATTATCAAAGCCGAAATCTGTCGCTTTAGGCTGTCGCAGGTTCCGAAGACTCGATAGAAAATCGTCCTTTTTATAACGATTTAACATTCTAATTATAATAGGTTTAGGTTTTGTTTTGTTATTCAGTGTGGTTGCAACTCTCGTAACAAAATCGATGTCAGTTGGTATGAGTGGAAATTTAGAATGATTCGCAATATTCTTTATAATATTAATAAGATTCTCGCCTTTTCTCTCCGGAATCCCCTGTATTTCAATATTTGACCTCCGCACCCACTGGTCGCGATCACATTGATCGTTCGCGAGCTTTTTTACAGTAGCGTTAAGTGACTCTATGTGTGTACCAGATGACTTTAAAGATGTCTGAGCTTTCTCCAATTTTACCAATCTATCCGTTATAGTTTTATGCTCACTATCAATAAAAGAAATTGATGCTGTCAAATCAGATAATTCGTTTCTAATTGCTGATAATTCAGAGGTGATAAATGTTTGAAATAAGCTCTGTAACTCTTTCTTAATTTCCTTTTTGATATCTTCTTTCATTATATTGATCTCGAAATCCATAATTTTTTGGATGTGACTAGGGAGAGATTCAGCTATATCAGTGCTGGGAAGCGGGTCAGCTTTTTTTACGGGCAGTGGTTTAGGTTTTTTTACATTAACTTTCTTAGGTCTAGTTGCCATGCGTACAGGGATGTCGTCTTTTTTTAACTCTCTTGCTTCAGTATTACAGCAGGGACAGCGCCAAGACGCCAGAAGCTCATCGTTCACGGTTACATTTGGTATAGTACAATCTGTATGGTATAATCCTTGGCAATTTGTGCATGTAATCATCTGTTTTATGTCAGTAGCGCCATCTATCGGTGAGTGGCAGCACATAAATTGATTTAGTTGAGAAATAACACTTAGTTATCGAGAGAGTCAATTTAGTTCTAAATAGATTGGATAGATGGCGTAACGATATAATGATCTAACCGCTTAATTTGTCGTCGCACTTACAGACGTCGTAGTCTAGTGGTAGAACACTGACCTCCCAATCCGAAGAGTGTGGGTTCGAGTCCGCAACGGCCCGAAGTTTTTTTCCTATGTTTTTCGAGCTCCACCTACTGGCTGGACCAAGTTTCTTTCTTCTCACTCTAAACGCCCACAAGGAGGAGTTTGTCGAACAAAAACAAAGGAATAGTAAAAAGATCAATTATTAATACAGTAACACGTCTGCTCTCAAGTGCTATCTGAACTTTCCATCTAGTTCTTTTAACAAATGTTATGTTCATTTCTGTGCAAATTAATTTCCAACATTACTGTGAAAATCTTGTGTTTTATTGGAACTTTTACGGTTGTGCAGTTGCTATGTATTTATTTTTCTTGGACTTTTCTTCAGCTAAAAGCTAAGAGCTTCATTAAAAGGTCGTAAAAAGATTTGGTCAACAGGTATTTACCCTCATGTTCTAAGTAACTAAGAAGTTTAGAAACCATTTTTAAACTAAAGTAATAGTGTTATTTGTTAAGTGTTATTGTGTTATTTGTTGTATTCCCAAATAATATACAGGGTCAATTTATAATATACTATAAAACTTTAAAATTGGGTTAAGAATCATAAGTGGGTTTAAATTACGAAGTCAAATTAAAAAAAAATTATAAATTGAAATTTTAAAATAATTTTTTGTGAATAAAATTTAAGTTTAATCTACAATTTATGACTAGGTAAATAGCAAAAAAAAATTGAAGAAAATCACTTAACCAAAACAATAATCTTACGCGAATAGTACCTACGCATCCGAGCGAAGGTCGTTGAAGCGCGCCCGTGTGTTTGGGTGACCCAGTTACCTACTTAGCGCGGAATCAGCTGTAATTACGTCAAACATCAGGATAAAAGGTGATTCTAATGTCCCATCCCACTACTGTTACAGGCTTTTGACAATCAATTTTACGTTAAACTAATGTAAATACTGTTTTAGTTTTGAATAAAGCAGTTTAGTTTTGAATTAGTTTAAAATAAAGCATTAGTGCTTGAACTCTTTGTTTAAACTAGTAAATTTATTTTACAATTAATTTAATGTTAGAATGACGTGTTAAAAAACTGGAATCACCTTATTTACAACTATTATAATTAACAGAGTAGGTATTGTAACACCTTTTTTCTTTACCTTGTGTTGGTTCAATGGACTGTCACCTTTTGTCAATCAAAACCGAGTGGGTTCGTTGCCTTATCTTTTTTTGACGTTAACTCTCTAATAGGTGTTGTTACTCTATGCTAAAGGTTATAAAAAGCCGGGTTGACCTTAGAGAGGTCTTTTTATTTCTGCAAATTTTTGAAGAGAGAAGAGTTTCCTCCTGAGCCGGTCAGCTGCCAGATCACCGAGTCAAACATGTAGACTTATTTCACAATTGCTGGTAAGGTTACATCTTCTCGAGCCCGTTGTGGTTTTACATTCTGCACCGTAGCATATTTTCTACAATCCAGAAATTATTTTCAGACTAGTGATAACCGGTGAGCTCGGCGCTGCGTTGGCGAATTGTTTCTCTTGCTACCTCAATCCGCACCTTGTCAAACCTCCCATTTGGTAAGTAAAATTAAGTTTTCTTAATAGTGTGATCACCATGTGCCACGTGTGGCCACCACCTAGGTTCTGGTAGTCTTGTACTTTACCTCAGTGCATAGTTAAAGTTGTGGTTACTCCTGTAGCATTAAAATAATTCAGGATCTTCATGCTGCAGAATTGTATTTTTAAAGCAATTTCCTTCTCAAACTTAAATTTAATTACTTTTCTTATGCCACATGTATTGTACTTGCTTTGTTAACCTTATTTTTGATTACCAGCCTCGTGGGATCCGCCCCTATTTAAAAACATTGGGTGTTTTGGATTTATTTAACCATAAAGTTACCTATTGTGAAATCCTTAAATTAACCGTGCCGTTCTCTTTGTTTCTGAAGTATTTCCTTCCCACCACTTAAATTTAATTACTTTCAAATACCACATGAGTGTACTTGCTTTGTTAACCTTATTTTTGATTACCAGCCTCGTGGGATCCGCCCCTATTTAAAAACATTGGGTGTTTTGGGGTTAGTAGGACCATGAGGTTCCATATTTTAAGATCACTTAAATTGGGCTAATATGTCATTCCTTTTTATCTTTTCCCTTCAGGACCCCCTACTTTATTAGCAGTGTTTTATTGTTCATTTTACCTTTAATCTTAGCTTGTTTTTGCAATTACTTCAAAGTATTAACATTTCAGTTTCATTGTTTGATAGATTTAAATTACCTTTTCCCTTAAGGAATCTTAGTAAAACCCTACTACTTATAGTTTAGTTTACTAAAACTAAGTTATGTATGCAATTGCCTTATAAGCTTGAATTGCTTTAGTGTGCCTACCTTCTCCCAGTTTAGTTTGTGTTCTTATCGAATAGTGTTAATTTTGCGTTTAAAGCTATTATATCTTAATTTGTAGTGTAAGCTCGGAGAGATTACTTTGTTGTTTGGCCAAGTTTTATACTAGGGTACAGTAAATCTAGGTCTCCCTTGGAAGTGTTAGTTTATTTACCTTTTTACCATTTCATATAATAGAAAGTTTCGAATAGTGTTTAAGCTAGCCTGGTGTTGTCAATTCCAGGGAGGTTTCCTGGTGGGAGTACAACCCCAGGCCCTATTAATTCAGCGGACTACAGCTCGGGATCCTGCGGTCATCCTGAACGGGATTGGTCGGCGAGCCCTTTTTGGTTTACTTTACCGTCAACAACCGTCCTAAAGGTGGAATCTTTTATTTTTTTTTTACTTACAAATACTCTTTACCTTCGCATCATCTCTTACCTACAACTGACGTTACTAGCCATCAAGTAGTAGTACTGAATATAGTTTTAAATTTGTATTTCAACATTAATTGTAACGGTCTTAGACTGATTTTAGTTTTAAGATTGTACTGTGTACTGGTTCGGGTGGATTAGCCTGGACCAGCCTTCAGCTTATTTATTTAATCAGACCAACACCTGAGATACCACACCCTGTAAACTCATTAAAATCTCTTTATTTTATATCTTGCTTGTTCTACCATATTTTTTTGTGCAATAAACTCTGTAAACAGTAAACTCTTCGTCTTATTTGATATCCCCCGGTAAAATTAGCTACAATTTGGCGCCCGAACAGGGACTTGGTATCTCAGGATTTAGCTTCTTTTTTTTTTGGTTAAATCCTAAGTATTATCACTGGTCACTTGCTCAGTGATAGTTGGTCTGATTACACCGGTAGTAGGGCCCCGTTCAAGGCTCGCCTGGGTTGGTACTACCATCCTTCCCATTAATAAATCCGAACTTATAAACGCCTATGGTGTGAGTTCCGGATTTAGGGAAGGACAGCCAGTGTGTGTTTACCGGGAACAAAAAGGCTTTTCCACCTTAGCCTAGGGAGGCAGCAGTTCATTGCCCCTCTTAGTTCGTAAGTTTTTTTTTTATTTTATTGTTTACTTTGTTTTATTACCTTATACTTTGTTCATGTCATTTGTACATGATACATTCTACCTGTTTTAATTTTTTTTTAAGTTTTAATTTTTATTACCAATATACTAGAATTGTTAGTGGTCCTGATTGGGATACATTCCGTTTAAGTAACTTTTGTTTACTTATTTAATAACTTTTTATTTATTTATAAACTTAGTCGTTTTGTGTATTCACTTGGACATACATTCGTCCAGTTTAAGATTTCTTTGAATATTGTTTATACTAGATATCTTGGTCATTTCATTAACTTCAATTAATTTTGCATTCCGTACTAAGGAAACTTTTAGTTAACTTAATTGAATATTGGTAATTTTATATTTAACAATGGAAGAAAGGCCCATTTGCTTCCACCTTTTAAGAAAGGACGAATTAGTTTACGAGGTGGCTATCAGAGATGCGGAGCCTGCTAGTACCGTAGAAAAGTTACGGGCACAGATCAAAAATCTTGCCAAACAGATACCCTCCGATGAGATTGCGGAGTTTGAGGGTGACGCGTCTGCGGAACTGCAGACCATATCGACCAAGCTAGATGAGATAGAGGAATTGCGTAAACATAAACCTTACCTTAAAAATTTTAAACGTGTTAATGCCCTCGGTAACCATTTATTCCACCGATTAGGCCGCGTCCAGCCCCGTTCAGAGGAGGAAAGAAAAATCCTCGCCGAGTTGGAGACTCGACTCCAACGCGTTCTTCTTTGGTTAGAAAATATGTTCTCGAGTTTTAAGACCAGTCAGCAAGCTTCAGAGAATCCCACGGAGGACGAGGTTCCGGTCGCCGAGGTGGCTGTGCCGGTCAGGTGTGATAGGGCAGCGAATGTGCAGTCACTTAATTTAAAATTTAACGGTCAGGACGTACAGGTTTTTATACAGCGGGTCGAGGAGTTGTGTTCGGCTCGAGGTATTTCGGAGGCGCGACTTTTCATGTCCGCCGTCGAGTTGTTTACCGAGGATGCTTTATTCTGGTACCGTGGAGTACGCAGCTCCGTAGATAGTTGGCAGGAGCTGAGGTCGCTGATGTTGGAGGAGTACTTGCCGATAGATTACGACCACCGACTGCTGCAGGAGATCCGTGCTCGTACTCAGGGAACCGAGGAGAGTGTTTCCACCTATATAAATATCATGTCGCAATACTTTTCGCGCCTTTCGAAACCCTTAGGCGAGTCGGAGCAGCTGGACATCGTCAGGTTCGGTCTGCGTCCCTTCTACACCAGCGGGCTTGCTTTGGTGGAGGTTAACTCCTTAGCAGAATTAAAGGCACGTTGTAGACAGCTGGAGGCTGTCCGATACCGCTGCGAGACCTTCGCCGAACCTCCACGCAACGTGCAGCATGCGGTGGCGTCGGATTTGACTTATAAGGGCCGGGGCAATCGTGCAGTCAGTGCTGTCAGTGCCAAGAATCCCGACTTACAGAAATTCTGCGTTCAGTGCCGCGTAAACGGTCATACTTTAGCCGAGTGTAGGCAACCTCGTATAGTTATCTGCTACCGTTGCGGGCTAAAGGGTGAGATTGCTGCCTCATGTTCCAACTGCCGCGCAAAAGAACTCGCAAAGCTGAATCGGGTTACTAAACCGCCCGGTTCAGCTGAAAACTCAAATTCTAGTCATGGACGTAGGGTGGATTCACCCAGTAGTGTTTGTTTAATTTCAAAGTCATATAGTTTAATTTCCAATGTAGTATTTAAGGAGGCTCACGACACTAGGCCTTACTTAGACGTTTTTATTAACCAGCGCCCTTGTTCGGGTTTGCTGGATTCCGGTTCTGAGATATCTATCATAGGAAACCGTTTTCATGAGCAGTTAGGAACCGGGTTTACTTTTTACCCATGCGACGAGATAAATTCAATCGTGACAGCCGATGGTGCACGCTCGTCTGTTACTGGTTTCGTACTATTACCCGTAAAGACAAAGGAAAAGTCAGTAATAATTAAATTTTATGTAGTTCCTCAGGTTACTTCGAAGTTAATTTTTGGATTAAATTTTTGGCGAGCTTTTGGTATCGCTCCTGACGTCCTCAGATTGCTAGGCGCTGACGATTCCCTACGCCCCCGAAGAGCTTCTTGGGGCGCTGTTTCGGAAGTTCGGCAGTTACCCCCTCTCTATAATTTAAGCTCAGTCCAGAGACCGGTAGCTGATAGGGCCATTCAACAGTTCCAGGCTACTTCGTTCGAGGATAAGGGTTTGGGTCGCACGGACCCCCTTGAGCACGTGTTCGACCATAGGGGACCAGTTTCAGCACTTCACGAGGTTGACAGTGACCCTTGGTATCGTAACTTGTTTTTGCGTTGCCGGGACCGGCCGCAGTCTTGCCCGAATTTTCAAATTATTGACGGCCGTTTGTTTCGCTACACTAAAAATAAGTTCACCTTAACCAGCGATTATGATTGGAAAGAGGTTGTACCGGTCGCCGCCCGAGAAAACCTCCTTAGGAACAACCACGATGCGCCGCTCGGCTCGCATCTTAGTTTGAGTAAAACCTATAAGAGATTGCGCCTAAGTTATTACTGGCCCTGCATGTACGATGATGTAGTCAGTTACGTATCCGGATGTAACACATGTAACGGATATAAGAGTACTAATCGACGTACCCCCGGATTAATAGGATCCCCGAAGAGCTGCCGTAGGCCTTTCTAGGGCGTCAGCATCGATTTGGTTGGTCCCCTGCCGGCGTCTCGTCATCTCAACGCCGTCCGTAAGGAGCTGGATAAGGCTCACGGTCGGAATTCTGTTTACTACAACCAACGCCGGAGGGATGTAGCGTATAACGTAGGAGATGTGGTTTGGCGACGTACGCATTTCCACAGTGATGCCACCAAGAAGTTTGCCAGCAACTTAGCCCCCAAGTATGAACCGTGTACCGTAACGGAAAAGCGTTCCCGTTTGGTTTACGTTCTGAGGGATGCAAAGGGCAAACTTAGTGTAAGCCACATAATGCCCGCCTTCCACTGCGAGCGGAACGGACTCATTACCGACTCCGCTATACTCGTAACGATGATTTTCATACATGTGCTTCCACCAAAGCGGAGGCGAGTGGAGCGGAGTGAGCGAGCTAAAAGAGTCACGTACGAGGTTTAGCGAGTTAGCGAGTTTCCCACGGAGTCCCTACGGAACCCGCTGAACTAGTTTTATTATATTTCATACAATTGCTTCCACTGCAAAAGAGTAAAGCAGAGCGGAGCAAGCGAGTAAAGCGGAGTCCGCTGCGTATGCTCTTGAAAACTAGTTTTTAACGGACTCGTAACCTCCCGCCACCCCTCCAGACCCCTCTCCTTCGTTCGTCCCTTGCGTGCCGGTCAGTTTTCGGTGCAACGCCACGCTATTGAGACGTGATGGAGCTCTTTATTGAAGCCGTGCGAAAATATCCTTGCTTGTGGAATACAAATGACAAAGAATATCGTCATGGAGAAAAAAAAGAAATGGCGTGGAATAATATAGTGAAGTTAAAAATACCAGAAATAACAGACAGTAAGTACCTTTATACGACAATTTATTTATTACAATTTAAAGGCGATTAGTTACTCAATTGCACCGGTAGTATTAAAATAATTACAAAATATGTTACGAACATTGAAAGCTTCTCTTGTGGCTCGCATAGTATCATTAGTTAGTGGCAAGAAGTTATTTTCATTTTCTTCAACTTGGTAACTAGTTGATGATGGCGATATTATTAAATAGTTATGCAATAAGCATGTTGCTTTTACTATTTTGTCGACTAATTCAAGTTTACACTCAAATGGCCGACGATAAACGCGCCACCTACTGGATAATATGCCAAAAGCGTTCTCAACAACATTGCGCGCCCTGCAAAGACGATAGTTGAAATGTCTCTTTGCTTGGTTTTCGATAGTAGTGGATGTGGTATACTGTCGAAGCAAGTTTCTACGCAGTGCGAAAGCTTGATCTCCTATAAATACATACGGGACTCGTGGGCCATTATCCTCCAAAGGCCGATCCGGCGGTAAATCTAACTCATTGTTATCCAATTTTCTACCAAAAACGCTGTCATTAAGTATACCACCATCACTAAAACGGCCCATAGATCCAACATCGATGACTATAAACCTTTTTTGGGCATCAACGACTGCCAGTAATACCACAGAATAAAATTTTTTGTAGTTAAAATAAGAACTTCCTGAATGTGGAGGACATTTTACCGAAACATGTTTACCGTCGATAGCACCCACGCAGTTTTTGAATTGCCATTTCGATTCAAAATCATATGCAATATTTTCCCAATCCTTTCTATCTGGCACTTTCATATGGATAGATTGCATTCTTTTCCAAAGAGCAGTACAAGTATCATTTACTGCCCTTGAAACGGTCATTTCACTCAATCGATAATTGTAAGCTAGTGATCTAAATGAATCGCCGGTTGCCAAGTACCTGAAAAAAAAAAGAATGAAATCATTTCGATTTTACTATCGGAACTGGCCGTTATTTTTTTCAAAATGACAGCCACTGATGACACCTGTATATTTTAAAAGCTGACATTATATTTATTTCATTACAAATTAAAAAAAAAAACGGTTGGTAGGACGGTCAAATTAATAGATATAAAAGTATTTGTCTTTTCATTGACTTTCACACCTTGATTTGTTTCAGTTAAAACAGCAAAAGCGGAATGGAAAAAACTAAGAGACAATCACCGAGACAGTTTGAAAAGACAAAAGAGTGGCAAAACGGGCCAGGCTGCTGATTCTGTTAATAACTGGAAATATGCACAAATAATGGAATTTTTAATTCCTTATATGCGAAATCGCAAAAGATCTACTAACTTAACAAATTCAGAGTCCACTCAAGACACAGACACACAAGATACAAACACACAAGACACAAACACACAAGACACAAACACACAAGACACCACCACCAACGTTTATGTAGATGATGATTCGTCGCTTATGGTAGAACCAGAAACCTCGGGAATACCACAAGCTAAACGAAAGAGAAACAAAGATGATGATAACATTGTTGACATTATTAGAGAAATGGAAGCCAATCATTCCAGACGCCAAGAAGAACGAGATACAAGACGAATACAAGAGAAAAAGCATCCAATTGAACTATTTTTCCAAAGTATGGCAGAAACAACAAAGACAATGCCTACTTTCATGCAAAATAGTATTAAAAAAAAGGTTTTACAAATAGTGTGTGACGCTGAAGAAGAACTTGAAACATATAACATAACCCCTAGTTATGGCTATTCAACATCTTCTGCAGCATCCGCATCCGAGCAACAACAAAATCCATACCAATCACCTACAGACACAGTATATCAGCAGCTTCCGTAATAAAACTATAGCTTCAGTATTTTTTAAAATAATTTAAATACTTTATTTGTACCTACTTCTTACTTACTAGAACTACTTCTCAAAATTAATATAATTTGCTACTTACTAAAATCATGTGTTTTATTTCTTACCTTAATGTTACCGCAAGCTTCTCCAGTGGTGTTATAGCTTTTCTGAAATTCGTATCTTGTTTTTTTATATCTTCTTCTATAAGTGATAATATTTCTTGAAAATGTTCTCTATCCATTCTAAAATAGTTTTTGAAGTAGTCATCTTGCAAATCGTTGTACATTCGTAATAAATCTCCTTTTGCAGGCCTTCCTCGAATGTGATTATTGATCCAATATCTTGATTTGCGCCGGATATGCTTCTTTTTATAGTGATACAGTAGTAAGGTTTTATTTACCATATTAATATAATCATCTTCACTAGAATCTGACATAGTGAAATTCACAAACGTCTTGATACTACGAAGGGCTGCCCAATACTGATACTCAGCTCGGCTCGCAAATGAAGCACCACCTCGCTGGATGGAGCGTGAACTAGGCAGAAAATGAACGGAGTAGTCGTTCATTTCCCGCTCGGCCTAGTTGACCTCGTTGTCAGTGGAAGGCGAAAGAAATTATTTTAAAAAACTCTTTCTTAGTGGAAGGCAAAAACTATTTATCATTTCGAACTCCGTTCCAGTTGACTATTTCCCGCTCATTTCACTTACGCAGTGGAAGGCGGGCATAAAAGATATGAAAGGGGCAGGTTAGATTTTCTCTTCTTTTCCTTTAGTTGCCCGGATTGTTTAGATTCCGGAGGGACTAGTTAGCTGGTGGGCCAGCATGAATTTTGTTGCTTCCCAACAAAATTCTGGTGGGCGAGGGAGTGTGTAACACCTTTTTTCTTTACCTTGTGTTGGTCAATGGACTGTCACCTTTTGTCAATCAAAACCGAGTGGGTTCGTTGCCTTATCTTTTTTTGACGTTAACTCTCTAATAGGTGTAGTTACTCTATGCTAAAGGTTATAAAAAGCCGGGTTGACCTTAGAGAGGTCTTTTTATTTCTGCAAATTTTTGAAGAGAGAAGATTTTCCTCCTGAGCCGGTCAGCTGCCAGATCACCGAGTCAAACATGTAGACTTATTTCACAATTGCTGGTAAGGTTACATCTTCTCGAGCCCGTTGTGGTTTTACATTCTGCACCGTAGCATATTTTCTACAATCCAGATATTATTTTCAGACTAGTGATAACCGGTGAGCTCGGCGCTGCGTTGGCGAATTGTTTCTCTTGCTACCTCAATCCGCACCTTGTCAAACCTCCCATTTGGTAAGTAAAATTAAGTTTTCTTAATAGTGTGATCACCATGTGCCACGTGTGGCCACCACCTAGGTTCTGGTAGTCTTGTACTTTACCTCAGTGCATAGTTTAAGTTGTGGTTACTCCTGTAGCATTAAAATAATTCAGGATCTTCATGTTGCAGAATTGTATTTTTAAAGCAATTTCCTTCTCAAACTTAAATTTAGTTACTTTTCTTATGCCACATGTATTCTACTTGCTTGGTAATCCTTATTTTGATTCCCCGTCATGTAAGATCCACACCCTATGTAAAACATTAGTTGTTTTGGGTTTATTTAACCATAAAGTTACCTATTGTGAAATCCTTAAATTAACCGTGCCGTTCTCTTTGTTTCTGAATATTTCCTTCCCACCACTTAAATTTAATTACTTTCAAATACCACATGAGTGTACTTGCTTTGTTAACCTTATTTTTGATTACCAGCCTCGTGGGATCCGCCCCTATTTAAAAACATTGGGTGTTTTGGGGTTAGTAGGACCATGAGGTTCCATATTTTAAGATCACTTAAATTAGGCTAATATGTCATTCTTTTTTATCTTTTCCCTTCAGGACCTCCTACTTTATTAGCAGTGTTTTATTGTTCATTTTACCTTTAATCTTAGCTTGTTTTTGCAATTACTTCAAAGTATTAACATTTCAGTTTCATTGTTTGATAGATTTAAATTACCTTTTCCCTTAAGGAATCTTAGTAAAACCCTACTACTTATAGTTTAGTTTACTAAAACTAAGTTATGTATGCAATTGCCTTATAAGCTTGAATTGCTTTAGTGTGCCTACCTTCTCCCAGTTTAGTTTGCGTTCTTATCGAATAGTGTTAATTTTGCGTTTAAAGCTATTATATCTTAATTTGTAGTGTAAGCTCGGAGAGATTACTTTGTTGTTTGGCCAAGTTTTATACTAGGGTACAGTAAATCTAGGTCTCCCTTGGAAGTGTTAGTTTATTTACCTTTTTACCATTTCATATAATAGAAAGTTTCGAATAGTGTTTAAGCCAACCTGGTGTTGTCAATTCCAGGGAGGTTTCCTGGTGGGAGTACAACCCCAGGCCCTATTAATTCAGCGGACTACAGCTCGGGATCCTGCGGTCATCCTGAACGGGATTGGTCGGCGAGCCGGGTACCCCTTTTGGTTTACTTTACCGTCAACAACCGTCCTAAAGGTGGAATCTTTTATTTTTTTTTACTTACAAATACTCTTTACCTTAGCATCATCTCTTACCTACAACTGACGTTACTAGCCATCAAGTAGTAGTACTGAATATAGTTTTAAATTTGTATTTCAACATTAATTGTAACGGTCTTAGACTGATTTTAGTTTTAAGATTGTACTGTGTACTGGTTCGGGTGGATTAGCCTGGACCAGCCTTCAGCTTATTTATTTAATCAGACCAACACCTGAGATACCACACCCTGCAAACTCATTAAAATCTCTTTATTTTATATCTTGCTTGTTCTACCATATTTTTTTGTGCAATAAACTCTGTAAACAGTAAACTCTTCGTCTTATTTGATATCCCCCGGTAAAATTAGCTACAGTATGTTCAAAAATAACTTACGTTTTTACATTGCGTCCTGTCGTTGATGTTAGATCCGGTACTCGTAATCACTGACAACCAATTCAAAGCAACTGCTGCACATACCGTCCTTGCTGCTGTATACACAGTCTTGCCCGTTTAAGTTTTTTTTTTTTTTTATATGTGACTAAACCCGCGTTTGGCCTCAATCTCACCTGATGGTAAGTGACGATGAGGTCGAAGATGAAAGCACACGGGTTTAGGAAGGAACTGGCTCTTTATACAATAGTGCCGGAACACATTACCGCCGGAGCGGTAACATTTGGCGGCAGACTTTGTATAAAGGGTGGTCGCTAGCCAGTCGGACCCAGAAGGGATCCTACCACCAAGCAGAAAAAGTACATTCATTTTCACTCTTAGTAAACTGTCCTTCTCAGTTCTGACGACAGCAAAGGCGTCAGTTATTCTACTTTTAAGTTCGTCCGCACTTTGAATCGTATGACCGTCCCGACCATACACCAAGTCCGAATTAAAGACCCCAAAAAAAAAAGTCTACAGGTGTAAGGTCAGGTGATCTAGGTGGCCAGCTCACTGGCCCTCCGCGTCCTATCCATCGCTCACCGTACTTTTGAGACATGAATTCACGCACATTCCTGAGAGCCTTCCACATTCCACAGAGCCATTTCCAAATATTCTTGATTACTGTACGCGTAATTCGGCATTTTGGTTAATTTAATCTTACTAATCGCGCGCGCGTATCTCTAGACAGACTGACTGGCGAAGTGGCGAGCGAGCGGAGGGCGTCCTGTAGGTTTCAAACATGGAAGCCGTGGCCGCCGCGCGACTAACCAATAGCGTGAGGTAGGCGCCGGCGGTGGCGGTGGCGGCGGCGGCGGCTTGAATTTGACTTTCGGCTCGTTTGATTGTGCCGCGTAAGAATGTATAGGTATTATTTGGTAATGAAAATAACTTATTTTTTAGTAAAAATAAATGGAAACGTTTTTTTATTTCTTGCTATGTAGTCGTAAATTACAGATTAAAGGCGATTGAAGTTTTTGGACTTACAAGAATTTTGAAATTTTAATTTAAGAAAAATATATATATTAAAAAAAAATTTTTTTTCGTAATTTAAACCTACTCATGATTCTTAACCTGCTGTAAAAGTTTTATGGTGTATTATAAATTGACCCTATATACAATATGCATATTACCAATAATGCAAAAGTCGAGAGAAGCCAACGCGCAATCCTAAAAACGATGTTTGGCAAGAACTATAGATATCCTACCGACCTTCTTTATAGAGAATGCTGTATTTTAAGTGTCCGTAGACTTTTTATCAGTATTATAAAATTCCACAACTACTTTATTCATTCTTCCGACTTTCCTTCAGTTTTAAATAAAAGAGTATACAGAGCGCCGGTTCCGATCATAAAATCCTCTTTTGCACGAAGGCACAGTGAGTTTTTGCATCAACGGCTGTACAACAAAGTGGCAGAGAAATGCAATATTCGTGGGCTTCCAACAAACAAAGTTAAAATATTAGTCTTTGAATGGCTTACTAACCTTGGCTACCTAGACACTGAAGCCCTGTTATCAGTGGTCGTTTAGTTAAAGAAGGAAATGATTAATTTTCAAAATAAACCTATACATACTAAAATAAATAATATGTGACTTCATAGTCATCATACGTCATATTTGGTATATACTTGTTTTTTACTTCCTTATTTATTTATTATATGTTTACGCTATCTTATTTATTTATCTATTTATTATCTTTGTATATTTATTTCTATTTTACTTTACATTAAACAATTAATTAATTAAGTTCTTAAACGCAGGCGTGCAAACAAAAGCAATAAAAAAAAAACTTTTCATTACGTTATATAAAAAAAAATACACATTCCAAAAAGACAAACAATAAATATTAAACTTAACTGTAAAAGTAATTTCAGTAGTTACTTATAATTTGTCTAGCTTATTAATTTGTTTTAACTTATTTTTCTTTTGTTTATTAAAGTCGTTTTATTCATAATAATATTAATATCAACCAACTTAATGGCAATATAACATAATATACCTATTGTAAGCAATACAATATTGAAAAATGTAATCACAAATCCCGTTTAGCAATAGCTTTAAAGATGTTATCGCTTCGCTTCCGTATAGCTATCAATGGAAATCGGCCCTGGGACCCCGCGATACAGGTTTGCCTAGTGCGGGGACCGCCAGTAATAATAAGCAGAAAACTACCCTCTTAAAAAAAGAAAAGAAAAAAAATTGATTGCATAGTAATGTTGTTTTCTCTTTTGTTTATTTCGATGTAGATAAACTTTACTGTAGTAGATTTATAAGAGAACAAAGGTAATATTATTATTATTAAAGCCCTTCTAGAATAAGTCCGAAAACCTTGATTTCACTTGTCTGTTATGTATTTTTGTCTGTTTTTGTATCTATTTCTGGTAAATAAATATTATTTTATTTTATTATTATTTTATTTCAATAAATTTATTTTGTACTTTCTAACATAACCTATAAACTTTAATTCTCCATAATTGCTTTCAGACTTATTCAACTTTGGGATTCCGTTATTAGATCTTCGTCTTTTCAACAATACACCTTTGTTAAAGGCCTCTGCAAAGCTTCAATGAAACAGTTGCAATATGAGGTAAATGTTAAATTGGATCAAAGTGGCCAAATTGAAGAATCATCTTGTGAATGTGTGGCAGGTAGTGGAATTACTGCTCACTGCAAACATGTAGTTATGGTTTTGTTTGCCATTGAACATATGATAAGAGAAAAAAAAATATTAAACACCAGGTGCCCACAGAAAAACTGCAGGAATTTCATATGCCTAAATCAGTAGTTACTTCCTCACCCATAAAAACCTCAAAACTGCCAATGAAAAGGAAAATTGATGGTATTATACTTTCTCCATATGCTATGAAAGTTATTGAAAAAGAATATAATAAAAGGTTTCTAATATAACTAACTATGACTCGTCAAATATGCCACTGAAACAACTATATGAATCAGCAAATCCTCACGGAATAGAGTGGGATCACTACTATAGCAACATCAGTGAAGAGCAAAAATTGCTTAACTACTTAAACTTATCTTCAATAATAACTGATCAAGCTGCTGCCATTGAGCTTGAGACCCGTGGTCAAGCTAATAATAAAAAGTGGAAAATGCACAGAGAAGTGAGAATTACAGTCAGTAAATACCACACAATATGTCATCTCAGAAAAACTTATCTAGAGAAATTTGCTGATCAGATTTTGAATCCACGTCAATTTGTGTCAAGGGCCTGTCATATTTAATGAAAAAGTGGCTCTTAGCACTTATATGGAAGAAATTAAGTGTCCATATAGCTGTAGATACCAACAGATTTCCCACATTACAGTGCCATATTTAGTGCCAGTAAATGGGAAACTAGAGCATAAAAAAAAGTCCGTGCTACTACCAAATCCAAGGTCAGCTATACTGTACTAACAGAAAATACTGTAATTTATTAATTTATACATTTCAAGAAATGAAAACCATCTTCGTAGAAAGAAATGAAGATTTTATTCATGAAATGTTATTGAAAATGAATACCAGAGGTTATAAAACTATCCGATGCCACGTTTGACAAACTTGGAGGCATTATAAAGTGGAGAGAGACTATTGCAGTGACAGGGGGTCAGCCTATCGCCCACAAAAAAGCCTCCCATAACACCAATTTTAGAGAGCTGTTTTGAATAAATAGAAACATAAAAAATATTTAGAGCTAATAAAGAAAACTATTTCAAACTGGCCAATATTTTTTTATTAAACAATGCCTTCTTTAAACTTAATATAAACATAAAATATTCTTGACTGAAGGGGAACATAATATGCATTTATTTCCGATTTTAGAATCTTAAACGTTTTAGTTAAGCCGATAAGACGTTCAATATAAGTCTACGTCTAATATACGTTCAGTATACGAATATTAAATATAATATTCAATATGTATATTTAGTGGAAATTTAGTAGCTATACAATTTAAACGTGAAAAGGTTGTTTTGAACAAACCAATTTAAATAGGATTTTCAGTTTTATAGTTATAAAAAAGTCATATGTTTGATTTTCATTACTCTGTCATCAAAAAAAATTATAATGACAAAATATCTCTGTGTTACACAGACACCGCTAGTTTATTATATTCCATTCAGACAGAAGACTTTTATCGTGATTTAAAAGAAAACTTTTCAAATTATTTTGACACAAGTAATTACCCTAATAATAACTGCTATGGCATAATTCCACAAAACAAAAAAGTCCTTGGGTTGTTTATAGACATGGGTGATAAATAACGTCACAGTGAAAAAATCACCGTGATCTGCCACCAGAGTATCACAGTGACTTTTTGTATAATATCGTCGTTCCGAAATAACGTTGTTCCTTTCCGTCACATTTACTCCGTCTCACTCCCGTCACTGCGATGGTTAATGTTAAATATGGAACGAGAATAAATCGGAACGTGTCCGCCCGCGCCCCGCCCCCGCGCCGCGGCCCTTCGGAGATAGTCGTTTACTTTCGTGAAAAACGAGTATCGAACTATCGATCGATGCAATTCTAGCGTGCATGACCTCGAACTTTGACAGTCAGTTGACTCAGTTTACTCATTGTAATTTGTCATTTGTATGTGCACCTATAAATTGGCGCCATTTCTTGCTTTTTTTTTCTTTTATTTTCTTTGCTTGTTTATGTAAAAAGTAGGTACCTACGACGTGCAGTGTTAGTAGGTACTTAGTTTGTTCGTGTTTATTCGTCGTGTAAATAACAATAATAGTGAATAGTTCAGTTTATTTAGTGTAGATATAGTATAAAAACTGGTCTCTGCCATTATGGCGGACTCACGAAAAATTAAAACTAAAGTAACCGTCACGAGAAGCTATAAATTATGTAAACAAACATCTTTTAGTAAGTAAACATTTTATACTGCGAGATAATAATAACTTGAACATATTCAATCGACACAGTCATCAGATATACGTCAAACAAGTAACAACCCGCGCTCTTTCGTCCATCGTTTTTATTCTTAATACGGGCTAAAAAGTGTTTTGTTTGACTCTGCAGTTATAAAATGAATACCTAAGTTTACTATAGTATTCATATATAACATTTAGTTCGAATCAAGTGTGTGTGTGATTTGTAGTTCGAGAATAATTAAGTTTCATTGTGCTCAAATACAGGCCTACCCTCACAAAACGCACGCACCGATTTACGTATTTAGTGCGCGTTTGAACGCAGATGTCAACTTGCCTCTGAACTCGCCTTCCAAGGACTGTTTGAATGTACGAGTCAACTTGCTTTTGAACTCGACTCCCAAGGACTGTGTGAACATACTGGTCAACTTGCACTTTTAATTGTTTTATAATCAACTCAAACTATTTAAAATAAAAAAAAAAAATAAAAAAAAAAAAATGTATTCTTGTTGCGAAAGGTCAATGGATAATGATGAATTGGTTCTCAAATGTACAAATTGCAGCGGAGTTTTTCATAATAGTTGTATAGATCCGTCTGGCTGTAAAGATGTCTCAACCAGCGGTCAAAACTGGACATGTCCGAATTGCGCCGCCAAAAAACCTAAACAATCCAAAGACGACAATACACCGGTTCGTTCTAGTACACAAAAACTTACTGTATCTACGGAAAATATTGTAAGCCAGCGCCTCAAAAAAAAGAAAACCGCTGCAGTGCTTTCAAAAGAAGATAAAATCAAAAATATGACCGTTGATAACACAACCGTTAAACCAAAGGATACAACAAGCAAAGACCTACCTGGTGTAATCACGGTACCTAAGAATGATCTGAGAGAAATTATCCAACAAGAAATGAGAGAAATTATCAAACACGAAATGACAGAAATGCGAAAAAGTTTAGAGACCAGCTTTAAGAACTTTATAAACTTAGAACTGAAAAAAATCACGGATGAATTAGTAGAATTGAAAAAAACTGTAGCATTTGTCAATGATAAGTACGACGACGTAGAAAAGAAGTTAGAAGACCATACAAAGTTTATAAAATCTATGGATACTGTTACAGCTGACATAGCTCTATTGAAATCTTCTTTAATAAAATCGGAGATAGACAACAACGCCAGGGATCAATGGGCTAGACGGTCAAACGTTGAAATCTGTGGGGTGCCCGAAAAAAAGAACGAGAACTTGATGACTATTTTGGAGAATTTGGCTGAAAAAGCCGACGTGCCTTTTAATGCGGCTTCAGACATCGACTTTGTAACTAGAGTTGCAACTTTATCGAACGACAAAAAAAGGCCAAAGCATATAATAGTACGTTTCATGTCTCGTTACTACAAAGATGACTTTCTCAGTAAAATGAAACAGTTAAAAAGTTTGAAAGCGTGTGACATTGGATTCTCAGGAAATAACTCTATGATTTTCTTTAACGACCATTTGACGAGTGCAAATAAACTTCTTCTTCAAAAAGCAAAAACAAAAGCAAAAGATTGCAACTTCAAATTCGTTTGGGTAAAGAACTGTACTATAATGGTGCGTCAGAGTGAAAACAGTCCGGTACTTCACATTAACTCTATTAATGATTTATTCAAGATAAAGTAAGAGCTAGGTTTTCTTTGCCTTATTACATTTACGAAAATCGAGATAGCCATTTTTATTATTATTCATGTTTTACTTTTTTATTGTATTATTTTTTGGTCATGTGTATTGAGAAATTATTTGTTTGTGTGGCTTGCACGCGTTGGGAAATGTTGATGCTGTATGATTCTATTGTAGTGAATTGGTTCATTATTAATAACACTGTCTTGGCACTCAATATTCTAGATAGGTTAATTGTATCATTAAGAATTGTCAATTTGAGCTATTGTCGTGACACGAAACGTTAAATGGGTCCCAAATTAAGAATTCTATACCAGAACGTGAGGGGTTTGCGCACCAAAACTAACTCATTTTATAGGAATGTGGCGATTAACGATTATGACCTAATATGCATTACAGAAACATGGCTGCTTTCTGGTATCCTCGATTCAGAGTTAGTAGATTCACGTTATAATGTTTTTAGATGCGATCGAAATTATGCTGCTAGAGGAGACACAATGGGTGGCGGGGTTCTGATTGCCGTGCACCGCGATTTTTATGTTCACGATTTTATGATCATTCCTACTTTTAACTCAGCTGCTGAAATTATTTCCGTAACGATAACACTTGGTGAAAGGTCGGAACAAAAAATTAATTTTTACACCTGTTATTTTCCTCAATGTAGTGCCCAGAAATTATGTTTAAATATATTTTATGAGCATATTTCTGACAAATTATTGAAACATCCAGATGACTACTTCGTTATTTTTGGAGATTTTAACATCCCTCATGCCGAATGGTTAACAGAAATAGGTATTTCACAGGCTTCTCTATCAGGTAATTTCAATATAGATCTTGTTAGTGAACTATCAAACTTTTTATCATTTAATGATATCAAACAATACAACTCTCTTCATAATGTTAATGATCGAGTGCTTGATTTAGTTCTCTCCAATGTGATTTGTTATGTTAATTCTACCGAACCTCTAGTATGTGAAGATAAACATCACCCTGCTTTATGTTGCGAAATAATAGCCCATAAGCAAAAAACAATGCGATCCGGGACGAAACAAATTAAAATGTTTAATATAGCAGACTACGATGAAATTAATCATTGCTTGTCCGAAATAAAGTGGGATGATTATTTTCATTACAACAACGTTGATGATTATGTTCAAATTTTTTATAGTATTATCAATAATATTATAAACAAGCTTGTCCCAGTTAAAGTTATTAACTCCAATAGTAGAAAGTACCCTGTGTGGTTTAACCGTTCACTCATAAAAATAATAAATGAAAAACTAAAGTATCATCGTAAATGGAAGACGTATGGACGGTTGAAAGATTACCATGAATTTAAACTTTTAAGAGAGCGCCAAAAATTACAACAAGATAAATGTTTTAATGATTTTATTGCCGAGGCTGAAGCTAATATAGCTAAAAGTAGTAAAAGTTTTTGGTCCTATATCAAAACTAGAAGAAAAAACCCTAACGATTTACCTGATTCTATGTATAATGGTGACACAAAAGCATCTACAGGTGAGGACATTTGCAATATGTTCAACCACTTTTTTAATTCCGTTTTTGAATCTGACAGCCTGAATGATCAATGTAATTTAAATTTAAGTGGACATGAAAGTAATAATCATATAAATATTCACTCTATTACTATAGAAAAATGTCAAATTGAGTTGTATCTAAAAAAAATTGATGTTAATAAAGGTTCTGGGCCCGACGAAATCCCTCCATTGTTTTTATATAACTGTCGTAAGCAATTATCCGAGCCCCTCCATAAAATATTTAATCTTTCTTTAAAACAAGGTGTTATGCCCCGTGTATGGAAACAGTCTTTTATAACACCAATTTTTAAATCCGGCGATAAGCATGATATTAATAGCTATAGGCCTATATCTAAAATAAACGCTATACCCAAGATGTTCGAGAAGATGGTATATGATATAATATGTCCCATTATTAGGCCTGTTTTGTTGACTCAGCAGCACGGGTTCGTGAAAAATAGATCGACAGAAAGCAACTTGAATGAATATGTCGACTTCATTTATAAGGCAATGCATGCGGGGTTCCAGGTTGACGCCGTGTATACTGATTATTCAAAGGCTTTTGACAAAATTTCACATCAAATCCTTATTAACAAACTAAATCTAATTGGTATACACGGCGACCTCTTGCGTTGGTTGTCATCCTATCTACGCGATCGTAGTCAAGCAGTGGCTGTGAAGGGTTATTGCTCATCATTCTTGCCGGTATCCTCTGGTGTCCCTCAAGGTTCGCATCTCGGTCCTCTTCTGTTTAATATTTACATCAACGATGTTCTATATCACTTTGAACACTCCAATATACTTCTTTTCGCTGATGACAAGAAAATTTTTAAAATTATCAAGAATGAAGAGGACTGCATAATGCTTCAAAAAGATTTGGATAATTTGCACTCTTATTGCCTTAAGAACTGCCTATTTCTCAATATTAAAAAGTGTAATGTTATAACATTCAGCAGAAAACGAAATCCTTTGAAATTCGAATATTATATCAACAGTGTACCGATAAGCCGAGTGACTGAGTTGCGAGACCTGGGAGTGAGACTGGATAATAAATTACTGTTTAAAGCCCATATTGTTCAAATTACTGATAAGTCTTATAAGATGCTTGGTTTTGTTCTAAGAATTGCTAAAGATTTTAAAAAGCCTTCAACTTTAGTTCTCTTGTATAATGCTTTGGTTCGTTCACTGCTAGAATATTGTTCGTCTGTATGGAACCCACAGTATCTAATTTACATTAATTTAATAGAAAAAAATTATGAAAAATTTTTGAAACATTTGAGTTACAAAGTAGATGAAAATTCATCAGCACCATCACTTTCAAATACTGATTTAAAAAATCGTCGCATGCTTAGAGATCAAATGCTTCTGTACAGAATAATTCACAATATGATTGATTCCATGCCACTCTTAGGCGAAATACATTTCAGATGTCAAAGAATAGGAGCTAGACATAAATTCTTATTTCATGAACCCATCATGAGAACCAATTACGGCAGCAACAGTTTTATTGCGCGCGCCTGCAGGTCATACAACACAAATTTTTCACATTTGGATATATTTTCATTATCATTTAGTCAGTTTAAAGTAGGAATTTTGAAATCAATTTCAAATACCTAAAGTTTATGTTTCTAGATTCATTTCTGTTATAAATTATTCCCTTTTTTTTATTAAGTTGTAATTTTCCAATGTTTACTTGTCATGTGTTATTTATTGGTGGAAACTTAATTGTAACATGTACCATGAATTTTTTTTTTTATATATAAGTGTAGAAAAATGTATGTTTCCCTTGAAAACAAATAAATAAATAAAAATAAATAAATAAATGAAATATAGACGGGTTATATGAAAGTAACAACCTATTTAATTTAGTCGAATTATATTTTAACGACGCAAAGCGCTATCGTTTGTGTTTCTTGGTACCGGAACGCGTCCGTCGCAGGGATTGTAAACTATCGGGACGCCATTTTGAAATAAACAGTCATTCGAGTTTCGAATGCGTACGAGTTTGTTTGTTTCATTGCTTTGCATATATCGCGGATCTGGTTGTTATTGTTAATTTTGTTATTGTTTCGTTATCACTTTTTAATTGTTGTAACTTTAATTGTTGCGTTAATTTTATTTGTTATTACGTATAATGGAGCCAGTACATCTAAGGAAATAAATTCGCCACGAAAAAAACGTCAAAAGGTACGTAATACAATTTATCTAAAATATATATAAAGTAAAAAGAAAGAGTTGTTTGTTCAAACGCGATAATCTTTGGAAACTTATATTAGAAGTAGGTTTTAAATTGTGAAGTAATTGGTTAGGTTAATTGGTATACCTGGAGATATAGCTTGAGCTTCGTGTGAAAGAGACTGAACAGGTGATTTTTACAGGTGACGAGCTTAATTCTAATGAGAAAAATATGGTGATCAACGTATATAAGTACGTGAAAGAAAATTGGCCATCGAATGAATATCCCTACAAAACCGAAATAAATAAAAAAACAGCAACGATTTTGGGAATTGGCATCGCATCTGTGTATAATATATTAAAAGAATATAAATCAGAAAAGGGAATAAAATCACCTATCAAGTCTAAAGACAGGCCTAAATTTTATCAGAAAGTAGACGATTTTGATAAATCCGTAATTAGGAAAAAAATTCACAGTTTCTTTTTAAATGGCCAATTACCAACAATTCCCAAGATTCTTCAGGCAGTAAATGACGATGAAGATTTGGCAAATTTTAGCGAAACAACTCTCAGGCGGCTAATAAAGCATTTAAACTTTAAATACATAAAACGACAGCGAAATAACGCACTGATTGATAGAGATGACATTGTAATATGGCGGCGAAAATATTTAAAATCTATTAAAGACTATAGACGTAAAAATCGCCAGATATTTTACATGGATGAGACATGGGTGAATGCAGGTTAGTGTCTTTTTTTTTTTTCATTTTAGGGCGAAAAGGAGTTAGCAAGTTAGATTATTTAGCCAACGAAATGTTTAATTGTTTTTACAGGACATACCGTAAATAAAACTTGGGTAGACAAACAAGTTAAAAGTAAGAAGCAGGCTTTCCTAGAAGGACTTAGCATTGGTGCACCTAACCCAACGTCAAAAGGTAAATGATTAATAATTACCCATATCGGCAATGAGAACGGTTTTGTAGAGGGCGGCGAAAATATATTTGAATGCAAGAAGACGGGAGATTACCATGAATCAATGGATGCAACACATTTTGAACAATGGTTTGAAAACGTTCTCCCAAAACTTGGAGAAAATGCAGTAGTGGTAATGGACAATGCACCATACCACTCAAGGCGTCTTGAAAGAATTCCTACTACTGCCTGGAAAAAAAATGATATACAAAATTGGCTTGTAAGTAAGAATATTTCTTACGACGACAATGAAATTAAGACTGAATTACTGCTAAAAGTAAAAAATGTTAAAGACCATTTTAAAACTTATGTAGTGGACGAGCTCGCAAAAAAATATAAGGTGGAAGTATTGAGACTCCCGCCATATCATTGTGAGCTTAATCCAATTGAGCTGATTTGGGCCAACGTAAAAGGATATGTTGCTCGCAAAAATACAAATTTTAAATTTGACGAGGTAAAACAATTATTACAAGAGGGACTGCAGCAGATTACTTCGGAAAATTGGAAGCGTTGTGTGGAGCATGTTATCAAGGAAGAAGATAACTTTTATTCCAAAATCGATGAGATGATTGATAAAACTGTAGACAGCTTCGTGATACATGTCACTGATTCTGACACAGAAATGGAAACATCTGAATCTGACGAATAATTATTCTGAAATAATATATGTTAATTAATAAATTATTAAATCTTAAACAAATTCTTTTTTTTTATTGGTCCAAATGTTGTGAACTCCTGAACACTTGTTTACAAAATTTATAGCTTCTCGTGACGGGGACTTTAGTAATTTATGGAATTGTTTTGAAGATTTTGGACACAGTGTAAATAAGATCGCAATTTGTAAGTTATGTAAAGTTAAGTATAGCTACAAATCTTCAACTTCCAATTTAAAAAAACACTTGGAGCGAAAACATCCAACTGTTCAGTTTGTTTCTACAAAACAGCAGTCAGTCCAATCTGTTCCTGTTGCACCAACTACGTCAGAATCAAACCCGCAATCACCGCCGGACTCTACGATAGCTTCAACCTCCAGCGCGAATGTGCAGCAACTACAAAATTTAAATTTACCAACTACGTCAATGTCCAATTCTGATATTATGACAAATTGTATAAGTAATACCAACATACAAAACGTAAATTCCCGTATAGTTTTACATAATCAACCTATGACTAAATATCTAAAAAGAAAACCTACACCAAACGAAAAAAAAAGGTTAGATGATCTGTTGATGCTGCTATTTATTTATGATTATCAGCCTTTTTCAACCGTCGAAGATAGAGGATTTAAGGCCTTTGTTGAAGGATTGAATCCCTCGTACACCTTACCGAACAGGAAAGTACTCTCAAACAATTACCTACCTGCACTTTACGAGACATGTTTAACAGAAACTAAAGAGAAAGCTGAGCGTGAAGCACTTAGTGTTTGTTTAACTTCAGATATTTGGACTTCTAGCAACAACGATGCGTATTTAGGACTCACAGCCCACTATATTGATGAGGAGTTTACTTTGACGTCAGTCTTATTAGAATCCGCACCTCTGAGTGGTTCACATACGGCCGAAAATATCAAAGAAAATGTACTACGTATTCTTCAAAATTGGAAACTGAAAGACAAAGTTCTTATCGTTGTCACAGACAATGCTAGTAATATGAAATCTGCTGTCGAAAAAATGGGCTATAGGCATTTCGGATGTTATGCCCATTCAATAAATCTAATAGTGAGAAGTTGTACCACTGAAAGCACTGCAAACGAAACAATATCAGGAGCAATCACGAAAGTGAAAAGTATTGTAGCACATTACAAACGAAGTGTAAAAGCCACTGAAAAGTTACTAATGTACCAAAAACAAAATAATATTGCAATCCCAAGAAAGGTGCTTCAGGATGTATCTACTAGGTGGAATTCTACTTTAAAGATGTCACAACGCTTTGTGGATTTGGAAGAAGCTATTAAAGCTACAATGGCTTTGACTGACGAGGAATGGGATACCTTGTCAGCCGAAGAATGGCGTATATGTCGCGAATTATGCACTGTACTCAAGCCTTTTGAACAGATAACTGAAGCGATGAGCGGAGAAAAATACGTATCTGGGAGTCAAATACTCATTTTAACTAGAGGTCTGATTTCGGCACTGAATAAAATGCTTCAGATTACTGAAGACCCAATGGAGGAAGATTTTTCGGACAGTCTTCACGAAATAACTAAAAACCTAATAAGTTCTTTGAGATCGGACACTGAAAGAAGATTCGCTAATATCGAGGCTAGTAAGACGATTGGTGTTTCGACAGTGCTTGATCCACGATTTAAACTACATGTGTTTAGAAACCAGGTTTACGCAGCTGATATTAAAAAAAACAGTAATTGACCTGGTCACTGCTACTATAAATAAAAATTTGCCAGCCGGGCTAGCATGGTCACATCGATAAATACTCGAATCGACAAGATAAACATTGTCGAATTATTTTATCCTATCATATTAGCTAGCATGCTCACCATGATAGATAGCTTTATTCGATTCGATAACGTGATATACCCATTGCCATACTCTAAAATAGTACATTCTTTACTATTGCAACACAGACCACATCCGATGTTGCCAAAGGTGTTTCTGAATATTTCAATCACTCCAAATAGTAGGGTAATGTCATTCCACGGTGACTTTGACAGGACATTTGACATTAAAAGTTCAAAACTTTGAAGCGACCGTCCCGCGAAAATGATGGCCGCCACCAAATTGTAAGAAGTTTTAAGTAATTGTGTGATGTGTTGTGCCCTCTAAAGATTACATAATGTCTTTTACTACTAAAACAAACTTTAGTTCACATTCTGATAAACTTTACGCTATTAACTTCATGAGTAAGACTAAAAAGTGGTCTAAGGTTTCACGATTCTTAACATTCTCTTTTTCTCTCATATACTTAAATTATTTATTTAATTTAATCAATAATAAATGTAAGTGTACATAAGGAAACACAAACGAACAGTTAAATTTATTACAATGTATCAAGGCACATCGTTTACTTTATTCAGGAAAATACGAAGCAATAAAGCGCAAATCGATTACTTGTGCCAGTATATGAGCGTGCATAAGGATTTTGCGGCTGGCGAGTTTAAAACTCCACTTGGAGCTGATCGCTACAATCAGCAGTGGACTCAGCTTCAAGCGGCGTTAGACGAACTTGGGCCTCATCGCTCAATAGAGCAATGGAAAGTGGTAAGTACAAAATAAGTTTTTGAAGTTGTCTCAGTTCCCACAATTCTTACAATATTGATTTCTTTATCAGTGCTGGCGAGATCAAAAGCGGAAAGCGCGGGCTGAAGGTGGAGCCTTAAGTCGGGCTCATAATACGACGGGAAATTATGTGGGGATTCCAGAATTATCACAAAATTCCGTTATAATTCTGGAAACCATTGGCAAGGAGATGGCGACCGGAGTAGGTCCTCAAGAATCACCTATAGAAGTAAGATATTGTTTGAATTAGAAAGCTATTTCTTGTTTGTAGTTAATTTTCTTCATTTAATCATCAACTTTGTTTAGTTATTGTTTTTTTGTTTTAGTTTGCAGTACCTATATCGCCTCCCCTACCACCACCACCACCACCACCACAACCACAATCATCACTTTTCTCTGAGTATGAGGAACCCGATTTTCCGCCTCCACCTCCATTACGGAATGTCAATAGTCGTAGGAATGTGCCAACAAATGAATTCCTGGATGCTCAAAATAGAATGAATGCATTAACAGAAGTCAAACAACATTCCTTCAATTGTGTCTTATACAGTATATACTAATGTAGAGAACTTTAATTACAGGAACTAGTAAGAGAAGTTATAGCGTACAGAAGAGAAGAGGGTGAACGTCGTAGGGAGTCAAATACCCTCCAATTGGAATCAAATTCCCTTCAAAGGGAAACTAATTATCTGCTCAGGTAAGCGACTTGACCTTTTACTATTAAATACTTCCTATAAGCAGACCCCCAATGGAATTAACTATGGAGACTCAAATACTAACTTCTTATATGTAATTTATAACTTCAAATATAAATGTATGACCACTATATTTTGTATGTTTTAAACACATATTTAAATTACTGCACATAATTATTAACCAAATTTTGTTTGCAAGTTCTGGCTAATCACTTTTTGGGTTAAGGTTTTTTATGTAGTGCATTGAAATTTTAGACTTTGTCCAGTGGTACTCTGTAATAAAAATAAATATTTTATCTTTTACATACATTATACAGGGTCGCCACATAATAGTCAATTATGTTTTAATAGCGGATTAAGAATGAGGAGTGGGCGGGAATTTTGAAAAAAAATAAATCATAAATATTTAATTTATGATTTTTAAAATTCTTCTCAGTGAGTATTAACATATACTTATATAGTTAATATAGTATTAACATTACTTTAATCTTCATAAAATGAAGATTAAAGTAAAATTTTAGTTTAATATTCATTTTATGACTACATACAATAAGATGGAAACGTTTTTATTACTTGCTGTGTAGTCATAAGCTACAGATTAAACTTAAATTTTAATCACTTTCTGATATTTAGAAATTTTAATTTTTGAAAAATGTTCCACTCATCGTTCTTATAATAAAATATTATTGACTATTATGTGACGACCCTATAAATAGTATACATTTTTCAGTTACTTACACAGTTTTATTCACTTAAAGTAAGGAAGAAAACAATAGGTACCATCAAATATTTAATATAACATTTTAATTTTCAGGAGATTGTGTCGCAGCCGCCGCCGCTAAGCTTATTGTACTTGTTTATACCTAGTAGTATTTATGTTTAGTTGATTTTAGATTAGTAATTTTTTAATTCTTTACGATTTGTTTTTGACTTTATTAAGTGTTGATTTTCATAGCATATTGTTGAATTTTAGAAGATAAAAGTTGATTGTTTTTTTTTTTAATGAGACTGATTACCTATATACAGGGTGTAATCTAATTCCCTTATAGAGCCAGACCACGTATGTCCTAACACATGCATGTAAATACTATGGTGAAGTCAGAATTTGAATATCACGATTTTAATTTTTTTATTTTCAATGTTTTTTTTCGAAATAATAGACTTTTGGTAATGCTAAACGGTCCTTTAGATACCTCATACCAGGCGTCCTTCCGCGTTCGCGTTGTTCGTAGCGCAGGAGGTCACATGTCGTCGCGACACTGCACAAGCAACAGCTGACTAGTCGGTACCGAAACAGAGGATATTGTTTTCTTTTTTCGAATATTGTTACCTTTTTTCTTAATACTTAGGCCAAATTACATAATTTATTTAACCATTTTTTGTAGATTAGTAACGTTAATTCGTATTTGAAGTAAATTCTACTTCTCTCACTTATTTCAACATCATAGGTAACAACAGGTCAGTCTTTCGCATTCGTTCGTTCGGAGCGGTCATCAACGTGTGCCGTGTGAGCGATCGCATTTAGTGTTTTATACCAAGATTACTAGCAATTATGGTTAAGTGTTCTAAGTGTAATAAACAGATTAGTAAGAAATCGCCGGGTCTACAATGTAGCCAGTGTAATAAGTGGTTGCATGCATCATGTGCCGGTCTATCACCAGATCAGCTGGTCACCCTCAATTCCACCGACTCTGTCGACTGGAAATGCAGAACCTGTGCAGGAGCAGCACGCCCAAAACGATTGTCATGCATTATGCCAGATGATGAAGGGGACGAGAACACCGACACGGAGACCCAATATAACGAAATGACGCAGCACATAATACGTGAGTTGAAAAAAGAAATCGCAAATATTATTCAAACTGAACTACAACGCAGTCTCCAATATTATTCGGATAAAATAGATGAATACGAAGAGCGAATAAAGGATTATGAAAACAACCTGAATACCGTAGAAAAACAGTGCATTGATACTAAAAATAATTTAAAAAATCTTTGCCTTAAATACGACGTACTAGAACAGAAATGTAATCAACTGGAGCAAGCACAGCTATCGAATCAAATTGAGGTATGTGGGATTAAACAACGGGATACTGAAGACACCCTAGAACTTGTCAAGAATGTGGCAACAATAATAAAAACAAACACAAGTGATATTGTTAAGGTCTACAGGAAAAAGGCCCCGACCCGACCCCGCATCATACCTGGTTCAAATAAAAAGGTGGACTATGCCCCTATTGCAGTCATTCTACGCGAAGGAGCCCGAGATGTATGGATCGATGCAGGAAAAAAAAAACAGCCTATCAGCGAGTGACCTGGGACACGAGGGAACCGATAAGATATACCTACGAGAATCCATAACGCCATCCACCGCATTCTTACTATGGAAAACGAAGGAACAACTCAAAGAGCGACATAATTTTAACTTCGTGTGGTGCAAAAATGGAACCGTCTTAGCGAGAAAAGCCGCTAACGAAAAAATATATGCTATACACTCACTACAACAGCTCGAAACAATCACTCGGAGTTTCCAAAGCGTGATTAAAAATGATAAACAAACATCACTATCCAATAGAAACTAAAATAAAATAATTTGTAAGTTTTTTTTTTGTATAAGTAGGTACACCTTTTTGTATTAAAAATGGATGACACAAATAATTCGATTATCGAACTAACTAGTAACAATTGGAATGACTTCACTAACACATTACCATCATCCACGGAACCTTTATTAGTGTTTCATGTTAATATTCGTTCAACCCTGAAAAGTTTTAGTGAAATAGAATACATGGTATTAAACTCAAAAAAAATTATCCACTTATTATGTTTAACAGAGGCTAATATAAAAGAAGATTGTGTAGATATGTTCGGGCTCCCTGACTACACTATGTACCACCAACTAAGAATTTCTAGAAAAGGAGGAGGGATTTTATTGTATGTACACAACTCTTTAAACTTTAAAAGAACTTATGTAGGTGTCAGAGAGTTCGAATGTATTACAGGCGAGTTAATCATAAGTAGTAGTTATAAGATTTATATATGTGTTGTATACAGACCACCAGATCGCGTACATAACAAAAACAGATTTATCACCGAGCTATCATCGCTAGTCGCGCGGCACAATATAAGAAGTAATTACGTAATTATAGGAGACATGAATATAGACATTAAAAAAAGTAATCCCATCGTAACACGATACTTAAATTCCTTATTTGAACTAGGCTTCGAAAAAGGAATATCACAGTACACAAGAATCGAAAAGCACGGTGATATACTCTGTAAATCCTGCGTTGATCATATTTTCATTCGCAACGCAAGTGGACTAAATGTTTACACCAGCGCGGTACAAATCGTACTAGCCGATCACTGCATAACCGGTTGTGCGATTGTAGGAGCTTGGACCTACTCACGCCACAAACGCGTTGACGAACAATTAATTACGAGAATAGATAATAAAAAGTTGCACGGCTTGTTGTGCGGTATCGACTGGAGTATTCCTCTTACATATACCGATCCAAATGACATAGTTAACTATATACATAAACATTTTTGTGATGCATATGATAAAAGTAAGTATACTTTTGTGTGTAAAGGCAAGCGTAAAATTTGTACATGGGCAAACGAACGTCTTAAAAATATGTGTACTAAACGAGATGAATTATATAAGATATGGCTTAGGGACAAATATGATACAAAAAAGAGACTGGAATACAATACATACAGGAATAAAACAAATAAGTACACACAGTATTTAAGAAACCGCCAGGTTAAAAATGAGGTTCTTAAAAACTTTAGAAATCAACCTAAAATTTGGGCAGTAATTAATAGATTAACGAGCAAAATAAATAAATGCATTGATGAAACCTTACTAAAAAATTTTGATCTCGATCCACAAATATTATCTGATAGTTTTGCCTTAGAATTTGACAATAATGTAAAAAATATTTGTAGGAACTGCCCTACGCCCCTTTTACTTTCAGAAACATACGAAAATAACTCAGACAAATCTATGAGAATAGGACTAGCACGAAAAGAGGAGGTCGAACGTATAATTCAACACTTAAATGACAAAAAGAGCCCCGGATTTGATGGAATAAGAGCCAAAGACATTAAATATGCTTCAACTTACCTTGTGCCTGTCATCACACACTTAATTAATCAATGCCTAACTACATCTATATACCCTGACTTAATAAAAATAGGCGTAATAAGACCAATTCATAAAAAAGGGAAGCGTACTGACTTTAATAATTATCGACCAATTACAATACTATCTTGCATTGACAAAATTATTGAGCGGTTTTTAGGAGATAAAATAAATAAATATTTAACAGAAAATAATATAATTACATGCAAACAATATGGGTTTCAAAGAAAAAAAAGTACAACAGAACTGTTAAGAAAGTTCACTGATGAAGTCAACTCATACCTAAACAACAAACTTCATGTGCTTGTCTTACTTATAGATTTTAGTAAAGCCTTTGACGTTTTGAATTATAATATTCTATTCAACAAACTTTCAAGAAGTGGAATACAAGGCCCGCTATTAGAACTCCTCAAAAACTACCATCAAAATCGCTATAACACAGTTAAGATATCAGACAAATACAGTAAGCTACTACTAGCTACACAAGGCACGGCCCAAGGATCTATAATAGGACCTACTGAGTACCTGTTATATGTCAATGATATGGTAAACATAATTACTGAGGGTTCTGTATACCAATTTGCAGATGATACATGTTTATTGATGGCACATAAAAATATTAAGACAGCTCAGCACGTCCTGCAACACAATTATAACCAGCTCTCTAAATGGGCGCATGATGTTGGTCTAGTAATAAATGCACAGAAAACCAAATATTTATATATTCACTCGCCCCAAAATAAATCTGACATTAAACCCACTATCGTTGCCCACAACCATCTATGTTTGCACTCTAATTCTAATAACTGCTGTTGTACACAATTACAAAATGTAAAAAACCACATGTACCTAGGCTTGACGATCGATGACAGATTTTGTTGGGGTCCTCACAAAGAACACGTTTGCTCTAAACTTAGATCTATTATGAGTAAACTTAAAATCCTTAAATACAAACTTCCATACACGACCTTGCGGTTGTTGTACATGGCCCTAGCTGACTCTGTTATCGGTTATGGTCTGAGCAGCTATGGAAGGACTTGTAAAACAACACTGGCGGATATTTATGACTTACAGATTAGAATCTTAAAAATAATTGTTCCTAATAATATAAAAAAAAAATACAAATATGATTACACCAAACTATTTAAATATTGTAATGTGATGAGTGTATACAACAAAGTAAAATTTTTAATTTTAACAGAAACTAATAACACAAATTTGCTCAATGAAAAAATAAGACACTCGAAATTAAGAAAAATATATGTAAATCATAAATATATACTGCCTAAAGTAAATAATAAGTATGGAATGAGAATGGATAAATATTTAATACCTGAATATATCAACGGCATGCCACAAAATCTACAAGAGCTGTATGTCAAAGAATCTAAATATCGTAGTAGATTTAAAAAATATTTCATAACTATGTAGCCATAAAAAAATATATAAAAATGTAACAGTGTAATGTCAACAATTTAATAGTGTAAAAGATTCACCTCACCCAGATAAACCATAATGGTTTTTGAGGTGCGGTAACATATGTTTTATAATGTATTTTTTTTCATTTTGAACAATAAACTAAAAAAAAAAAAAAAAAAAGTAACAATTTTAAGTTATCAAACTGAATTAAACTAGACAAAAATGTTTTTGATGAAGATACATCAAATTGTAAAAGTGTTCAAATTTATCATTTTATTTGCAGGAGCTACTTTTACTACCTATCATATTGTTTGAATCTTTTTCTAAGGGTTATCACAAACTTATCCATGGGGTACTAATTCGCTCTTTTATTAAAACTTTCGAATAATCTAAAGCTTTATCCAAACATGACACACGATAAACATGTCTTGGTACGTACAAAAAAATACTTCCTCAAAATAAAACAGTTGTCCTTACCTACCTAAGACTACAATAAAGCTTTAATAAGCTACTTACCTATCCATTCGCTCATTTCCGACGTGCTCGATTTTCACCCAAACTCAAAGCCAAACACTTCACTTAACACTAACAAACCAACCGAATCTAAATAGTCGCGTCTCAAGATACTCGATACAAACACCTAATAAAACAAGTTAATCGTCGTATCGTCACCGGGAGACTTAACAAACACACGAAAACTCAACTCAGTATCCGTTACATATTAAAAGTAGGTAATCTTCTATCCTGCTCACTCACCTCGCGGCTAAGCGAGCTGAGTGAGCTTCTAGCCTACTATTCAAACCAAAAAGCGCGAGGTCCGCGCCGCGCTCTGCTCTGACTCATCTCGCGTCTAAAACTCTTCCTTGTCTATGTTGCCCCGGTAACATTAAAAATGTCCTATTATTATTTATTTATACTAAGTTCACTACTTACGTTTCAGGAAATCATGTATTTGAAAATGCGAGCGCTCGAAAACGGTAATAAGTTGTTTTCGGAAAGTTTAAGTTATTATACTTTAGTTAAATGTAATTCATGTTTCATATAATTGCTATTTCATTGTTTTCGAAGGGGATTAAATGCATTTGAGCGCTCGTAATTCAAAAATCAGCCCTGATTTGTAATGTAGGTATTAAAAAAAACAAAATCCCCAGACATACACACTAACTGCACGGGCTCAAAGTAAGCTAAAGCTTGTGTTATGGGTTACCGTGCAGCTACCTAGGGGGAACCTAGAATATTAATACATAAATAGATACACATCCACGACCCGCAACGTTTCTTTTTTTTTGCCCCGGACGGGGATCGAACCCGCAACCTCAGGCGCTCTAAGCCAACGCTTAATTAAACCACTGTGCCACAGCGGTCGTCGTATTATTTAAAATTAGAATAAAATATGAGTAAAATCTTGTCATTAAGTACCAGAGGAATATAAAATAAAAAGACGTTTCTAACTTAAAACATAGTTATCTCTGCGAGACATATTTTTTTATTTAAACTCTGTGATCTAGGCGATAAGATTCATAATATCTATTTCTATTCATATGAAGTCGATTTGTGGATGGTTGACCTCACCTTCTAAAAATAGTTATGGCAATTTATCTAATTTTGCATTTAAACAAACCAAAGAAAGCGCCGCTTTGTTTCGTTGTTTTATGCTGTATGCTGTATGTAATAAGGTTCATATCATCTTAATACAGTTACCGAAAATCATTGCTCACTGTGCGGCGCGGCGTTGGCTTTGTGTTCTTTGTAATGAACCGACAAACAGAATACCGCGAAAATACCGCCAAAGTCAATGATGCCGCCTGCATGAATGTCACTGAACTTTGTTTTCTAGTAAGTAGGTTTGATTTTCGAAAAATGAAGTGAATTTATTATGTAATCTGAAGTCAGTTGCTTGTTCGGTCTTAGAGCGTCAAGTCGCTATTGATAACTGATTACGTGGTCCGCGGTTTTGTTTGAGAATTTTAGTGTTTCGTTACGTTTTTGTTTTTAATTTTGTAATTGCTTAGTTTGCGTTTTGCTAGTGAAACTGTTAATTTATTTGGTTTAGTTTATTTTAATCAGTGTTAGTATTTAATTAGTGTTATTACTTATAAGTTAGTAATTATGTCTTATTCTAACGCAGAGTATTATGACATGTTACTATGTGTAGGTAGATGTGACGGTGTTGTATCGATCTGACCCCATTTGATTTCTTTTTATGGGGTCATATTAAGCATACTGTTTATGCTGAAGAATGTTTTACTGAAGAACAGATGCGAATGCGCATAATATCTGCGTTTGCGGCGGTGAATTCGGAGATGCTGCTGAGATGCGCGAGCTCCATTCAACGTAGAATGAAACTATGCATAGAACGTGGTGGAGCGCATATCGAGCCATATTTGTAGACACTACAAATTGTGTACCTACTTAGTGCTGTGTAGTTGTATGCCTATCTAACTTATACATAAACATTGAGGAAGAATGAATAAGCAAATATTCATAAAAAGTACTGCATACTAAATATGTTACTAAAGTAAAACTTATATAAACCTCAAAAACATACATACATACATAACTTCACGCCTGTATCCCTTATAGGGTAGGCAGAATACCAGTGGTCATAAGACCGTCTGATGTTGTAATATAACTACTTTTGTACTTACTGTTTTGTATATTCCATTGGTTTTGTTAATAGTTGTCCTAATCTTAAGTCTTATTTTGTTACATTTCTAATATTGTTTTAAAGTATTCCTGTTATTTTCCTTTTTATTTTATACTGGAAATTTTCTATTAAAACAAACTATTATGAAATCTAAATATTGTTTATTTACCTTTTAACTCTAAATTTGTCATGTACCTAGCTTATGTCACTTTTCAACACAGATAATTTATAAACGGTTATTATGTTTTATATTCATTTCTTTCTCAATCAATTTTAAAATTGTATTTCTATATTACAAATTATTCTGAGACTTGCACAGTCAGAATCAAGAGAAGTATCAGCTCCACTTTTACCATACCACCACCGCTGCTCCAGAGACTAAAACCTCCTTGTTAATAGAAGTGACAGCCGCTGGCCGATGAAAGAATGGATGCCTCTCAAACATAAGTAAATTTACGAGCTGTCGAACGACATGGAGCCTATATAAGGAGTGGCGAGCTGAACTCGTGAGGTTTCTTTTGAAAATAAAACACCGATCAGAATACTTGGGAGAGTATTGAAGAAAAATATAAAAGTAAAACTATAAAAGTATCATAACTACATAACCTCTTGGAGCCGCTATATAACTTTATAAACCCTTGGAGCTTTAGAACCTGAAAACTTCTGGACACCTACTTTTTAACATTAGAAAAATCTCAGTGTTTATACAAATTCCTAGTGGACTTTAAGTGAAAATAGTGCTTTTCTATACAATCTTTGTAAGTCTTTATTTGTAAATATATAAACTTTAACTTATTTTTTTATTTTTCTCTTAACCTTTTCTTTTAAATAGTAGGTTACTTAGGCTTTTACTTTAGGTAACACTACAATGTCACGTTTGACAAATGAGGTTTTATAATGATGGAGAGAGGCTATTGCAATGACAGGGGGTTAGCATATCGACCTCAAAAAATTACTGAAAATAACTATTAACCAAATTTTGTCTGCGAATCCTGGCCATTCGCAATATGGATGAAGGTTCTTCAGGAGATGCTGCATGGAACTCCTCAGCATCGGTAGCTTCGATCAGAGGTACTCTGTAATTTAAAATATATTTTACATTCAATGTCAGTAGGAATAAAAAAAGGTAAATACTGTATATTTTACATTTTAACTCAATGTTTTTGCGTCTTTACAGACACTGAGGGTTTTATTTATTATATGAATATGGATTGTGAAAACTTAATTCTCAAACATAAATGTCGCTTGATTTAGTGTTCAAAAAAAGCAATTTCAGTTTCTTACCCAAAGTGCTTCATTAGGTTATATATTATGCAACTAGCATAAACAATTTTTGATGCTTTCTCCGGGCACTAATGGAGAGCTCTATCTATTCCTAAGCATCGTAGACTGCCTTTCAGGTAACCGTTTGTCCGTTCAATTATATTGCGGACTTTGCAGTGCCAATCGGTGTACCTATGTTCAGGTGAACCTGCCGCAGCATGCAGTATTGGCGTCATGAGCCAAGGTTCTAAAGGATATCCGGAATCACCTGTTGCAGTAAAAAATATATCAAATACAAGATTTTTCAGGAGATAAAAAGAATTAATGATTAAACTATATTGTATCAATAGGTACATTTAAATAATATGTTTATAGGTTATTATGATTTCTATGATAAATGTGTAGAAATAAAAAAAAAATAAGTTTGGATAGCTTATCTTTTGTAGGTATAGGTTACACGAAAGTTATGAAAAGCATGATAAATAGATTTATGCGTTGATTTCAATATTAACAATAAAATATAAATCACCTTTTGGGTGTGTAGTTTATGTATGTCATGTAAATGTTAACTTACCTAATAGAAAGTAACTCCCTATTCTTCCTTCACACAACCTTTTTACCTCATACCTTACATTGGAATTTCTCCAAATGAAGGCATCATGCACTCTTCCTGGGTATCTGGCATTAACATTTATTATTCTGCAATGAGAATCTGCAATCTGCAATAGAAATATGAAAATCATATCACAAATTATTACAGACTGTTGTTTGAAGCAGTTGAGTTTAATTCTTACCAGTTGAACATTTATTGTGTGTGTATTTTTTCTCAAATTTTTATATTGTGCTCCTGTTGGGCCAGGCGGAGGGAAAAAATTTATATGGGTGCAGTCCACCACACCCAGTATTCCAGGTATATTATATTTTTGCTGAAATTCCTCAGACACTTGTCTTCGGGCTGCTTCTGAAGCAGGGAAGTGGATCCATTCTGACAACAATCTGTAAATGTTAAATATACATAAGGACAAATAAGGCTTAGACCATTTAGGAGTGATTTATTGAAATGTTCCTTTTTGATATGCCTAGAGTTTATAATATAGAAGTAGTACGAACTAGCTAAAAGTGCAGATTGAGAACACAATCATAGATACCAATTTTTTTCACTATCTGGCATATAATAAGTCAACAGAACAAAAATTACATTGCTCACCTTACATAAATAGACTCTAGGAACTGGTCTAGGAATTTGCTCACTGTTGTTTGAGCAAGACACATTGTGTGGTCCTGTCCAATTTGCCTTTGATACCCTCCATTTGCCAGGAACTGAATTGAACATAGAACCTAAAACAAGAAGTTATGATGGCATTCTAAAAATACTTATATCAAAGGGCTTAAACGTATACCTACTACATACATTGTTGTAAGAAATACTAAATAAGTAGCAGCCCTTTAAAATGTTCACAAATTTTATGAAATATTAGATAGATATGTATTTTAAAGTCGATAAGTAGTGCAACGCCATTTAGCTCAGCGAAACTAAAGTTGTTCGACCAGCAAAAAATAAGCATAGTTTGCGGTGGTAGCTCATGTATAAAAACTGTCTCAACCATGCGAGCTAAACTAAACTAACTTAGTTGGCGGTGGACGTTCGGCTTTAAGATTCATATATGAATTTAATGTGGACTTACCTTCAAATACACTGGAAAACCATCACCATGTCTTGGTTCTAAATCTACTTTGAGATGTTCTATTATGTTAATGCGCCAAAGGGACTGAAATTCTCCATCCTCCAACTCAAAGGGATTGCTTACATCCCTGATCCTTCGTCTATGTATTTTTCTCCTTTGTTTAAGCTCATAAACTGAGCGCATATAATTATAATAAGCCACAGACATTGTCTTCGATTAAAAAAATCCAATAAGAATTGCAAAAACCGTTAGGAATTCCACTATCGTGCTCAAACTCAGCCACGAAATGAAGTCATGTTGAACTGTCAAAAATATCAGGAAAAATATAGACAAAATTGTGAGCATGCTAGGGAAAATCGATACAAGTAAAAAAAAAGTAAAATCGGTATTTTGACAGATGAACATGATTCACTGTTGCAGCCATGCTAGCAAATGTAGACAGGATAAAAATATAGATATATAGGCCCGATATATCGTTGTCGATGTGAGCATGCTAGCCCGGCAGTTCAGCAAAGAGAAGATGTGGAAGCCTCTGAAGAACCCGTATCAAAAAGAAATAAGTTTGATATTTGGGCCGAATGTGATACGATAGTTAACACAGTGCGCCCTGAAGGTACACCTAGATCGCAGGCAGTGCTGGAAGTACAGAGATACCTAGAGTTACCTGTTATAGGAAGACAGCAAGATCCATTAGAATGGTGGAAGACTTTCAAGCATAGCTTTCCTAATTTAGCAGTTTTGGCCAGAAGTAAATTAAATTTTATGGCTACTTCTGTACCCTGTGAGAGGCTCTTTTCTAAAGCAGGAAGTATTATGAACGAGAGACGTACAAGGCTTGGCATTAGAAAAATGCAACAGCTTTTATTTTTAAATTCAAATTATAAAACCAAATAAAAATTTGAAAAAAAAAGTATATAATAGTAAACATGTAAATAATGTAATAAAAAATCAATATAAATAGTTGATCAAAATATAAAACACGCCGCTTAGTTTTCAAAATTATGCGACAGTCCTAAGCCTGTGTAAAGTGTGAAGGATATTATGATCAAATCAACTGTAAGTACAATATTTGTACGCAAATTCTTAACACCCTGTTAGGCTGCAAAATGGACGACCGCGGGCGCGGCGGCGACTGCGCCGCACAAATCGAGTCGCGCGAGCCGCGCATTTGTACGGCGCAGGCGCCGCCGCGCCCGCGCCCGCTGTCGTCCAGTTTTTCGTCCGCGTGGTAAGGGAAGTATCCCAAGGGAACATATTAACGGGATAAAAGTACCCTATATATGTTAATCCAGGTAATAAACTACTCGTATGAAATTTTTATCCAAATCCGTCCAACCGTTTTCCCGTGAAAGAGTAACAAACATCCATACATCCTCACAAACTTTCGCAAATACTATTATTAAGGACGCGTTTTCGCAAATCTTCAAAATAGGGTATTTTCTGGTACAAATTGTGATAAAATGGCGCAGAGTTTAGTATAATTACAAATACTAATAGATAGATAAGACTTTCATCTCCATTTATTATATAAAAATAATATAAATAAATTTGTTTTTGTGGCTTAAAAACTAATTTTGCGATGCCTCGTCGCACGAAAATGACGATTTTAAGCCAATTTACGGTACCACTTTTGGTATGAAAACACAAGTATTTATGAATAAAAAAATACTATTCGGTGGTTGACATGTTCATTTTTGATAATTAGCATTTTTTTCTTTGAAATTAATACTAAAAACCCTTTAAAAAAAAAAAAAACCAAACAAGTAATTTTCTTCATATTTGTATAAATGCGTAAATCTTAACACACTGTGGTAAGGGTTATTATACTTTAGCAAATAATGTCAATATCATTCCAAACAAAAACTAGATACTATGATTTAATGTATTTACGGGATTCTTACCACGATTTTCGATTTTATTTTCGCACGTCCGATATTTCGATGCTGTTACAAGCACCATGATCGCGGACTTGTCCGAAGTCCGCGATCATGGTGCTTGTAACAGCATCGAAATATCGGACGTGCGAAAATAAAATCGAAAATCGTGGTAAGAATCCCGTAAATACATTAAATCATAGTGAAAATAACCGCGATAGTTTAAAACAATTAAAAACTAGATATCTTCAGTCTGCGCTCAGCCGCTGTCGAGAGTGGACCTGTATCGCTTTTAAATTATTTTTCGTGCTAAGAAACATCGCTGTACATACACAATTTATTACATCAAACAAGTCTCGATACTTGACGCTCTCTGAACTGAGTTGAAAAGGTAATAATATAATTTTATTGAAAAAAAATTAAATTACAAAACCTTTTATGATTAGGATTGAATTTGGAAACTTGGAATCATTATGTTTGTTAGGACTAAACCTTATCTCCAGTTCTGGTAGTGGGGTCTGAAGGTATACCTCGAGGTGCTACTGGTACTCCTAGACGGGTAAAGCTAGGTATATCGAGTTTGGGTTCATTTTGATTCGAAGGACGAGACCTTACCACCTGTTTTGGTAGTAGGAGCTGAAGGTATACCTCAAGGTGCTACTGGTACTCGTAGACCGATAGAGCTAGGCATGTCGAGTTTGGGTTCATTTTGATTCGCAGGACGAGACATTACCACCAGTTCTGGTAGTGGGAGCTGAAGATATACCTCGAGGTGCTACTGGTACTCCTAGACGGGTAAAGCTAGGTATATCGAGTTTGGGTTCATTTTGATTCGTAGGACGAGACCTTACCACCAGTTTTGGTAGTAGGAGCTGAAGGTATACCTCAAGGTGCTACTGGTACTCGTAGACCGATAGAGCTAGGCATGTCGAGTTTGGGTTCATTTTGATTCGCAGGACGAGACCTTACCACCTGTTCTGGTAGTGGGAGCTGAAGGTATACCTCGAGGTGCTACTGGTACTCCTAGACGGGTAAAGCTAGGTATATCGAGTTTGGGTTCATTTTGATTCGTAGGACGAGACCTTACCACCAGTTCTGGTAGTGGAAGCTGAAGGTATACCTGGAGGTGTTACTGGTACTCCTAGACGGGTAAAGCTAGGTATATCGAGTTTGGGTTCATTTTGATTCATAGGACGAGACCTTACCACCAGTTCTGGTAGTGGGAGCTGAAGGTATACCTGGAGGTGTTACTGGTACTCCTAGACAGGTAAAGCTAGGTATTTCGAGTTTGGGTTCATTTTGATTCGTAGGATGAGACCACCAGTTCTGGTAGTGGGAGTTGAAGGTATACCTCGAGGTGCTACTTGTACTCGTAGACGGATAGAGCTAGGCATGTCGAGTTTGGGTTCATTTTGATTCTTAGGACGAGACCTTGTACAAGTTGTAACAAAACAGACTTCGTTTAAGCTGATTTATAGTTTATATGAAAAAAATATTCCATAAGTGCACAGATGTGATACTTGGTATAAAGTTTCCTCAGTGCGTGACTAATTGTGTTGTAAAAGAATTTCCCGACAGTCCCACGGGAACACGAAATATTGGACTTTTTAGTTTGTATGAAAAATTATTTCTTCAGTGCATGGATGTAATTCTTGGCAAAGTCTGGTTGTGTTAAATATAAACAATGTCGTACGCGCATAACGAAGTTGCGGGAAAAAGCTAGTCTACATATATAATTAGAAAACTAAAATTACCTAGTACGTTATGGTATTATTATTGTAAAATACAATAGAAAGAACGTAACGTAAATAAACACTTCATTATATAATTTACATTCTATTGATTAAATTAAAAAAGGTATTTTTGTACATTGAAACTACAACAAAATAAATATTTTATTTAAAAGGACAATGAAAATAATGCCTTGTTAATTGGGCTCCAAAAAAAAATTATTGTGCAGGGATAAGATGGGGTTCAAATTATAGATTGGACATATGCCATTCATATTTGTTAAGACGCCAAAAAATTCGCCCTGGGAAAAAAAAGATATGACCAAAAATACATTTTTCTTTTAATAGAATAAAAATCTATTTTTATTTTTTACGATACAGAAAATGAATGCCCGTAGATTTCTACGAGTGTATTCGTATAACCTTTACAGCTATTGACCACGAAACTAGCGCCACCCATTACAAAAAATATATTTCAAGATATACTACCATACTGTGAATATTGTAAATAAATACCATTATTATTTTAAAAAAAAGTGCTAATATAATCCTTATAAGCTCCTAATGGGGTGGTTACACAGTTGTAAATTGCGATTAGTTTTGATTTGATTTGTCTTTTTTCTTACTTTAGCGATGTCTCTTATACGGCACTGGTTCGGCGACATTGGAAAAGCAGTTTACAAATGTGTAACCACCCCTTATGAAATAATGGTATATATGGTTCATCTATCTAATACTGCCGTTTAGAATAAGCTAGTATGTTGCTATAAGTGGTTAATAAAGTCTAATAGTGGTTATATAATTATTACAACTAGATTTCATTAACGCTGTTATGTACCCTTATCAGTCGCTCTGTACTACCGCTCTATATTAAACCATAAGACCCTTTTTGTACTGTTATATCTTAATTACTTTGTTTTGGTCTTCTAATATTTTGGCAACTTGATACTTTAATTGATTCTAAGAATATTTAGAAAAACAACAGAGATAAGGATGTTTTTCAATTAGAACAAGGGACCTCTGTCAAACTATCTTTATTATTCTAAAGTTGTTTTGATCACGGTATATAAACCCTTTGTAAATGTAAAACCTAGTTAGATTCACTTGGAACATCAAGCAGTCAACTCATCTTCACTCAGCCATAGTACTCAGCGACATCTCTCTCCCTATAATACTAAAATAATTAAGTTAAATTATAAGGTTAAGCCAGATTGGCACTTGTTTTCTCTAAATAAAGTGTTCTCCAATCAACGTTGTTTAACTTCAAATCCTCGCCGTCGGGATACATAACAAAAATTTGGTGTCAGAAGTGGGATTCCTTCAAAACACTCGACGGTAATCTTCAGCAGACCAACCAACGGGGCAGCCTCCAGGCTTTTAGTAAAGAAGAAGGATCCAAAAACAGTACGGCAGCTTCGAGAGAAAATACTGACTAAATCTCTGAACCGAAGCTAAAGAGAAGAAAGAACTCCGCAAGTGACTTCGCGTCAACCTCGCACCAAACTCGTCGAATCATCGGATCAGTTTCGATAGACTTCAAGTCAACTTCGAGTGAAACGGTCGAGCCTTGAGGGGAACTTCTCATCAGAGGGAGCAGCAGAGAGCGTCGCACCATCCATCACCAGTCCAGTATCAACGATCGAGAAGAAGATCTCCTGATCTCAAGATCTAAGACTATGCAACCTGTCATATTGATGTGAGTCTGATCACCATTATTCATTAATTCATACTTCCATTCACTTATTTTAAGTTTTTACATTTTTACTTTTGTCTATTTTTGATTTTATACGTGTACTTTTTGATATTTTTATACGTGTACCTTTTTGATTTTTGTGTAAATTGAAATTTTCTCTACTTACTAAGGGTATAAACTTTTGATAAATTAACTAACTAAAATGGCTCAGCCAAGTTCGTCCACTAATTCTTATGATGTAGCCGGGAATAGGCAACCTAATATTAGACTTTCTATTGAAACCTTGTTACGTTTTATAACTTCGTACGATGGTAATCGTGATAATTTAAGCGCGTGGTTAACTAATTGCGATGGGGCGTTTCAATTTGCGTCAGACGATAAAGAACAAATAATTTTCGCGTTTATTTTAAGCCAACTAACGGATAAGGCTCAGAGCACATGCTCAAATACATATTTCGCTTCTTGGTCTGATCTAAAAGAATTTTTAAAAGCAAGATTTGGGAACAGAAAACATCAAACCCACTTGTTATTAGAATTACAAAATTGCAAACAGCAACCGCAAGAACCGATAGCTCAATATATTTTCAGACTAGAGTCATGTTTAAAAAGATTATTAGGTGCTATTAAAAATTTAAGCACAGATACGATACTTTTACCGGGACAAATAGAAAATACGAATCAACTTGCATTGCATACATTTTTGTTGGGAGTCAATTCTCAAATCTCACAGATGCTTAGGTCTAGAGATCCTAGTAGCCTTAATGATGCATTTAATATGGCGTTAGAGGAAGAAAAATTTTTCATGTTACAAAGTTCACAAAATAAAATATGTCACCGATGCAATAAAGCCGGGCATTTAGCAATTAATTGTAGGTTCAACAGAAATACAAATCAGAATAGAACTTTTATGCCAAACAGGTACCAAGATAATAGAAATCCAAACCAGTTTAATAGGAATAGAAATTTCAATCAATTTAATAAAAACCCTAATCAATTAATTATAAATAATCACAGACCGTTATTCCACGTTAGAGACAATGTACCGCAACAAAATTATAATCATGTACCGCAACAAAATTATCCAATACTAGAAAAGAACAAACTAATACTAGAACTGAGAATGTAAATAATTTAAACTCAATAGAGCTTACCGGAGTTGCCGAGCCGTTGAGCCTAGAAAATATTATAGAGGCACTATAAATAACCTTATGGATTTTAAACTAAGTAACAACATGATAAACATACAAGTACGTATACAGGAAGCTATATTTATTTATGCTTTATTGTATTTATAATATATATGGAGTTAATTTTAACAATACAAAGTTATAGTAAGTTAGTTATTTCTATTTTTCATTTCCTTATTATTACATCTTTTGTACTTATATTTATGTATTTGAGTGTATATGTTTAATTATGAAGCAAGCATAATGTAATTATATTTAATATTTAAGCTGTGAGTGACATGCTGCGTACGCGAGCACACGCATCACGAGGGTACATCTGAAAACCAGCGCTGCGGCTTCTGCTGCAGCATAATGCTGAGATGTGCCCTTTTTAACATACTCACTGCAGTACAGGGCAACATTTTATTATTTCCCATTGTGTTTTTTATATTCTTTTTTTTTTCTTTTGTTTAAAGATTTTTGTGACTGTTTTTAATTATGTTTGTTTGTGTTATTATTTTATTAATATTTCAATTTAATTTTATATAGAATTTTTGTACTTGATTTTGCTGATTTTTATGTGTTGTCTTGTTTGTTAGTTTGTATGTTAAATAAATGTCTGAATTTGAATTTGAATTTAAAGATAAAAAATATTATTTCAATCTCCTTATAGATACTGGCGCAAGCGTTTCAATTATAAAAGATAATAACCTTAATCAGAAACTAGTTTTGAACAGAGATAAAATCTTAAATATTACCGGAATAACTGAATCCAAAACAAATTGCTTAACATTAGGATATGTAGATCTAAACTTATTTAACAATAAAAATATCTTAAAACATAAATTCTACATACTTCATCATAAACAAATTCCCTTGTTTAAATACGACGGTATAATAGGTCACGACCTTCTGTCTAAACTCAACGCAAGGATAGATTACGAAACAAAGATTCTTACACTAGGAAACATAGAAATATCGTTTAACTTTGATAAGACAAATAATATTGAGACGACAAAACCCTTATACGTCTTAGAACCAAGATCTGAAACATTGGTTAAAGCTTTTATTTTAAATCCAGAAATTAAAGAAGGATCCATCGAAAACCTGAAAATATTAGATGGAGTCTATTTGTCAAATTGTATAACAAAAGTTGATGAAAATAACCAAGCACTTGTATCGATCTTAAATACTTTAGAGAGACCCGTTCAAATTAATCAATTAAAACTTAAACTAGATTCTTTAAATAACTTAACAGAAAATAATTTCATGCCACAAGATATGTCAATTAATAATTATAATACTCATTCAAGTTATAAAAGATCTGATAGAATGCGTCAAATACAAAACGAACTTAGAACTTCTTATTTGAATAAAGAAGAGATAGAATCTTTAATTAAAATTTGTGATAAATATAATGAAATATTTCATCTTGAAGGTGATGAACTTACCTCTACTAATTCAATATTTCATGAAATAAATACTGATTCTTCGCAAGGTCCAATTAACAGTAAAACTTATAGATATCCGGAAGTTCATAAAGCGGAAGTAAACGATCAAATTTCAAAAATGCTGAAACAAGGTATTATAAGACCATCTATTAGCCCTTGGTCCTCACCTTTATGGGTAGTTCCTAAAAAGAAAGATGCCTCAGGAAAAATAAAATGGAGAGTTGTTATAGATTACAGGAAATTAAATAATATAACAGTTGGTGATGCTTACCCTTTACCTAATATAACAGACATTCTAGATCAACTAGGACATTCAAAATACTTTACAACCCTTGATTTAGCTAGCGGATTTCATCAAATAAAAATGAATCCTAAAGATATACCTAAAACTGCATTTTCAACTCCAACAGGTCTTTATGAATACAATCGTATGCCTTTTGGTCTTAAAAACGCACCTGCCACATTTCAACGGCTTATGAATAATGTACTTAGCGGTCTTCAGGGACTCTATTGCTTTGTTTACCTGGATGACATCGTAATCTATTCTAGTTCTATAACTGATCACGAATTAAAACTAGAATCTGTTTTCCAAAAACTAAAAGATCACAATCTGAAGTTACAACCAGACAAATGTGAATTTATACGTCACGAAGTAGCTTACTTAGGACACATCATATCTAAACACGGCGTTTCCTCAGATCCTAAAAAAACTAAAGCCATAACAAACTTTCCAATACCTAAAAATACAAAAGATATAAAATCATTCCTAGGACTCGTAGGAATTATAGGAAATTCATAGAAAACTTCTCGAAACTAACTAAACCTTTAACTAAACTTCTAAAAAAAGATATCGTTTTTAATTGGTCTATTGAACAACAAGAATCGTTTGATAATTTGAGAAACATACTTTTGTCTAGTAAAATATTACAATACCCAGATTTTTCTAAGGAATTTATACTCACCACCGATGCCAGTAACTTCGCTATTGGTGCTGTATTAAGTCAAGGCGAAATAGGCAAAGACTTACCTATAGCTTATGCATCTAGAACTTTTAACCATGCTGAAGGAAACTATAACACAACAGAAAAAGAACTTTTAGCAATTAAATGGGCAATACAACATTTTAGACCATATTTATACGGTAGACACTTTAAAATAGTAACTGACCATAGACCTCTAACATGGCTATTTAACGTAAAAGATCCAGGTAGTAAATTAATAAGATGGAGATTACAGTTAGAAGAATTTGATTACGAAATTATACACAAACCAGGAAAAGTAAATTCAAACGCTGATTGTCTACCTAAAATAACAATTAACACTCTAGAAATAGACAACGGAAACTTAGAAACCTACACAGATTTTCAAAACTCGTTACTTAAAGATACAGAACCTCATATGAAAGATTTTTTAGAAACCAATGAACAATTATTCGATAGTAAACACAGTCATATAGCTTATTTTTCAAACGTTAATTTAGATGAAGAAGATACGGACATCTTAGAAACCTTCTACAAATGTAAAGATATAGATAATCTTATTTCACAACCCAGAGAGATATATAAAATCTATAAAACCCACTCTGATACACAAACTATATATCACTGTATACCAAAATATAATCACTATGATACTCTAACCCCTAAAGATTTATTTTATACACTACGTAACCTCCGTAATGAACTCATTAATGATAAAATCGACTTAATATACTTACCAGATTTTAAAGACTCATTCAGTTCACTTCATCCTGATAAGATAAAACAAATAATATTCTATATTTTTCGTAACTTAAACATTTCAGTTAGAATGTGTCATAATATAATAATTAATCCAGACCCTAAAACGATACCTACTATTTTAAAAGAAAATCATAATAGTACTTCTGCAGGTCATATCGGAATAATAAAACTGTATTCAAAAATAAAAAGTAAATACTCTTGGCCCAATATGAAAAATGACATCATTGATTATGTAAAAAGCTGTAAACAGTGCGCTATAAATAAAACCGTACGTAAAAGGATAAAAGCACCCATGATTATTACTACTACTTCCACATACGCATTCGAAAGAGTCGCCTTAGACATTGTAGGACCATTACCAGAGACACCTAGAGGAAATAAATACATATTAACCTTACAAGATGACTTAACTAAATTTTCACAAGCCTTTAGCATTCCCACACACGATGCGGGTTTCCGCATCGTGTGTGGGAATGCTGTGTGGTAGCAGGAAAATTACTACTATTTATAACATACTTCGGAATACCTAAAACTATTTTAACAGATCAAGGTACAGAATTCATGTCTAATTTACTGAAAGAACTTGCATACATATTCAAAATTAAACGGTTAACATCAACAGCTTATCACCCACAAACAAACGGAGCTTTAGAAAGAAGTCATTCAACATTAAAGGATTATTTAAAACAATACGTTTCAGAAGAAAATAACGATTGGGATGAATATGTTCCATTAGCAATGTTTGCGTATAACACTAGTATCCACTGCAGTAGTAAATTCACACCACACGAATTAGTATTCGGAATAAAACCAAATTTACCCAGTTCTATTGAGTCAACCCAACAACCTAATTATAGTAATTGCGTGCAAAATCTCAAGTATAAATTAAATAAAACCTTATCAATTGCTAGAGATAACCTCATAATTAGTAAAGAAAGATCAAAAGTCCATTATGATAATAAACACAATGTGAGTAAATATAAAACTAACGATGAAATTTATTTAAACATTAAAACATCAAACAAACTTATTCCCACTTGGAAAGGACCTTATACAATAACAGCAATAAAACCTAATGCTAACATTATAATTAGAACAGAAAAAGGTAAACTTGTAAGAGTTCATGTTAATAGAACTAAACCTGCGTACAAAATGAAAGATATAATAAAAGATAAAATAAAACCAAAAGTTAAAATAAAAACCAAAGATTATATCATTTCAGATTACTCGTTGCGTCCGCGGCGTCGACCCATATCACCCAGTTAGAAAACGGTGCAGGACTGTACTATGACAGAATAGGAACACTTAAGATCCTCATTGATAATTGGAAACTGATAACCTTCAAAGACTTTTCAGCAATACCTAAATCTATTAAATTTTTAAGAGAAAATTATGAAAAAACAGCCTTAAAATGTACCAAACTAGACTCTATACCAATCAAATGTAAAAGCAGATTGAATACGCTTAGGAAACAGATAGATAGAATAGATAATATTTATGGATCATTAGCTCACTTAACTAGTACCAAAAGAACTAAACGAGGATGGTTTGACGGAATAGGATCAATACTTAAGACTTTCTTCGGTACAATGGACTCTCAAGATGCTATGTATTACGATCAAGCTATCGATAAAGTACTCACATACGACAAAGAAATTTATACTTTAATGAAAAATCAAATACAGGTTACGCAATCAGCAATACAAAACTTCAATTGTACGGTTAGGAAATTAAATAATAACGAGAAAATAATTCATAAAAACTTAACGTTATTGAACAATTCTTGCATGTTGTTAAATCAAATATATCACTAATAGATAAAAAGACTACTATTAATACTCATTTTAATGTTTTAAACGCAGTAGGAGAAGATGTGTATGATAATCTAGATATGCTATTAAATTCAATCTTGTTCGCGAAGCAAAATGTTTTTCACCCATATATTATTACTCCAAGTCAAATTTACGATGAATTATCAGCTAACCAACACAGGCTAAACTCAAATAAGGAATTACCACTACCGTTAACATTAGATGATATACATACATTGATTGATATCTCGACCTTAAATGTATTCTACATAAATTTCAAGTTAGTATTTATTTTAAACATTCCATTAGTAAATCCTAATGAATTTGAATTATATCACGTAGTCCCTCTACCAACACCACATAGGCACGATAATCAAATATTTACACTTGTCCAACCGCACAGAAAATATTTAGGGATAACGATTAATAAACAGTCATATGTCCAATTTAATAACTTAAACGAATGTAGGTCATTATCGAACTTATATTTCATTTTTGAGGAACTAAATGAATATTCAACAATTTCAAACCCATCATGCGAAACGCAATTACTTACAAAAATAGTTTCAGTTTTGCCAACCGATTGTGAAACTAAAATACTTTATGGTAACTTTGAAATATGGCAAAAGTTAATTAATAATAGATGGATATTTATTTATTCTAAACCAGCTAAATAACAGTTTATTGTACAGGAAAAGAAATAAAAGACTATCAATTAATGAATACAGGTTTAATCGAACTAGATAAAAACTGTAAAGCATGTGCAAATCTTATTCATTTAGCAGCGTCTGATAACCTCGCAGTCAACTGGACCGCACCCGCGATAAGTTTTGATCTTACGGAAGACGAATGCTGTAACAAAGAAAGGATTAATTTTACAAAACCAAATTTAATACCGTTACAATTAAATAATATTCAATTAGATGATTTAAATTTAGCGTCAACAAAATTGAAAGATCTTGAAAAGCAAATAAATATTGATGCTTCACCAACATTCATTCCAAAAGGACATGTTTCGTGGATTGTTTATACACTTTGTTTATTAGTAATAACTTATATTATATTCAAATTTTGTAAACTTACCAAGCTTTTTAGAATGTTTTGTTGCTATTTTAATGGAAATGATCCAAATAACGGAAGTTGTTGTATTCGGATTTACAACCAATGCAATACTAAAAGAAATGTAGAGCCAAGCGTTCGTATGTCTACACGTAGTAATCATTTCGATGAAGAGTTAGAAGAACGAGTTCATCTGCCCTTACGTCCTAAATCTCCACTTCTAGAACAAAAGGTTAAATATAGTTATGATTTGGCTAATTAATAAATAAAATGGTACTTTAGAAAAATAATAATAATACATATCCTTAGCTAAGTTAGCAGAATCGTTAAGTTAGAAGAATATTTTATTAAACTTTTATAATGTAGACATAACCTGTTAATAAAAGTTTAAAGTAATTCAAAATATTTTGATGTTAAGAAACTAAAATGTTTAATGAATAAAATGATATAAAGATAAAATGTCTATAATTCTATATTGTAATTTTAAATTTTAATTGTGTAACCATTAGCCTTAAGTTTCATTAATTAAGATACAATACTCATTACTTTAATATAATTTTATTTGAAAATATTATTATTTATTTGAAATAAAAATGTTATTGAAAAAAAAATGTTATTTGAAATAAAAGAAAATGTTAGTTTAAATAAATGTTATTGAAAAGAAAATGTAATTGAAATGTTATTAAAATGAAAATGTTATTGAGATAAAAATGTTATTGAGATAAAAATGTTATTGAAAAGAAATGTTATTGAAACGAAATGTTATTTGAAAACGTTATTAATGTTTATTGTAATTATTATTTTTGTTATTAAGGTTTAAGAAAAACCATGTAATCACTTATTTTTGAATTGTATAATTTTCGGAACTTAAAACTAGATAAACAATTTGTTCCGCATTGTTTATTTTAAAGGGGGAGGTGTTATGTACCCTTATCAGTCGCTCTGTACTACCGCTCTATATTAAACCCTTTTTGTACTGTTATATCTTAATTACTTTGTTTTGGTCTTCTAATATTTTGGCAACTTGATACTTTAATTGATTCTAAGAATATTTAGAAAAACAACAGAGATAAGGATGTTTTTCAATTAGAACAAGGGACCTCTGTCAAACTATCTTTATTATTCTAAAGTTGTTTTGATCACGGTATATAAACCCTTTGTAAATGTAAAACCTAGTTAGATTCACTTGGAACATCAAGCAGTCAACTCATCTTCACTCAGCCATAGTACTCAGCGACATCTCTCTCCCTATAATACTAAAATAATTAAGTTAAATTATAAGGTTAAGCCAGATTGGCACTTGTTTTCTCTAAATAAAGTGTTCTCCAATCAACGTTGTTTAACTTCAAATCCTCGCCGTCGGGATACATAACAACGCTCTCTATCTCTTTCTCGGAGCACATTATTAGCGCGCATCGTCCATTTCATTCGAAACATTTCGGGGCTCGAGTCGAAAGTCGAACTTCTTTTATGATTATGATATTTAATTGTATTGTTAATATGAATCATGTGTTTAAAAGTACTATTCCTTTTATAATTTATGATGTCTGTTTAATTGTACTGAAATAATAAATAACGTCTTCAAAAATAGTACTTATTTTATGTTTAAGAACTCTAACCAATGGTAATGAATGAAACAATAAATCATGTGTTTAAAAGTCTTACTTCTTTCATTAACGATAACCACTTATAACAACACATTAGCTTATTCTAAATGGCAGTATTAGATGAACCATACATACCATTATTTCATAAAGGGTGGTTACACATTTGTAAACTGCTTTTCCAATGTCGCCGAACCAGTGCCGTATAAGAGACATCGCTAAAGTAAGAAAAAAGACAAATCAAATCAAAAGGGGTGGCTACACAGTTGTAAGCCGTGCTTCCAATGTCGCCGAACCAGTGCCGCAAAAAGATCGCTATAGTAAGAAAAGAGACAGATTAATAACATCTCTTTTGTGTTTGAGTGCGCTGTCTCGCCCGACGATAATAAGAAGGGAAGTCGCTATACTAAGAAAAGAGACGAACTTATCGCGGTTTACAACTGTGTAGCCAACCCATTAGGTACTTATAAGGATCACACAAGCACTTTTTTTACCAATAATCGTATTTATTTACAATATTCACTAGTTTCGTAGTCAATGGCTGTAAAGGTTATACGAATACACTCGTAGAAATCTACGGGCGTTCAGTTTCTGTATCATAAAAGAAAACGATTTTTATTCTATTAAACGCAAAATGTATTTTTGGTCATTTCTTTTTTTTCCCAGGGCTAATTTTTTTGGCGTCCTAACAAATATGAATGACATGTGTCTAATCTATAATCTGACTCTCATCTCATCCCTGCACAATGACTTTTTTTTTTGGAGCCCAAACACTTGCATTATCCTTTGTCCATAAATTTTATTATTTCTTTTAAAATATGAAAACCCGATTCCACCAAATCTGACCGCCTATAGACTTCAGTTCTTTGTGTCCTGTTCAGTTCTTTTAAAATATGGTACCTTCAGCTCCCACTACCAGAACTGGTGGTAAGGTCTCGTCCTACGCATCAAAATGAACCCAAACTCGATATACCTAGCTTTGACCGTCTAGGAGTACCAGTAGCCCCTCGAGGTATACCTTCACCTCCCACTATCAGAACTAGTGGTAAGGTCTCGTCCTAAGAATCAAAATGAACCCAAACTCGACATGCCTAGCTCTATCCGTCTAGGTGTAGGTGCCAGTAGCACCTCGAGGTATACCTTCAGCTTCCACTACCATAACGGGTCTTAAGGTCTCGTCCTAAGAATCAAAATGAACCCAAACTCGACATGCCTAGCTCTACTCGTCTAGGAGTACCAGTAGTACCTCAAGGCATACCTTCAGCTCCCACTACCAGGACTGATGGTAATGTCTCGTCTTATGAACTCGAACTTGACATGCCTAGGAATAGGAATTCCAGTAGAAGCCCTCGAGTGTACATTTCAATGAAGACGCCAGTTATTGCGCCATGTAGCGTGTTATTTCTAAGTAAGATATCTTGTACATTTATTATGATTCCAATGAAGACGCCAGTTATTGCACCATGTGGTGTGTTAGTTTTTAAGTTAACAAACTGTATATAATGTTAATCAAGACGCCTGCTATTGCACTATGTGGTGTGTAGGTTAAGTTAATGAAGACGCCTGTTATTGTGCAACGATGCACGTTAGTATTTAAGTTTAGTTTATTAGTTGTATATAGCTCTTTCGTGATGGTCACGAAGCGGGGGACCACCGATCATCTTCCTTCCCCCGCTATATAAGAGTGTCCCTATGTCGATAGGGACAAGGTGGAATTATAAAAAAAAAAAAAAACCCACAGTTATTAGCTAATAACATACCCTTGCCCGTAATTTTATTTGTAGACGGGCACAAAACTCACCTCACAATAGAAGTTTCCGAACTTTGTAAAGAACTTAATATACATTTAATAGCATTGTACCCGAATGCAACTCGCATATTGCAGCCTGCTGACGTCGCTGCTTTTAGGCCGATTAAGGCTGCCTGGAAGAAAGGTCTGCGAGATTGGTACGCTGCTAATAATTACGCAAAATCTTTGACTAAGATAGATTTTGCTCCGCTGCTCAAAACAATTCTAGAAAATATTATTAAAGAATCCACACTGATCAATGGTTTTAGAGTGTCTGGTTTATACCCTTTTGATAAAAACAATGTCGATTACAGCAAATGCTTGGCTACAAATAATAATTCAACAGTTCACGGCCATGAAATAAGTGTTGACACTTTAAATACTAAGAGAATTTTTCAATCCATTGATCAGATTCCATACGTGATGACAGAGACAGATTTCAGGGAAATTGTTGGAGAGCCACTATTGAGTAAGTGCCAGACAATCACAGAAATAAGTTTATCAGAAAGTGACCAAAGCTTTCAAGCACTTTACAAAATTTGGCAGAAATTTAATCAAATTCACTCTAATATAACAAATGCAATGACCACTAATTTTAATATCGATACTGAGCTATCAATAGCCCAGGATCAACTTGATCTTACTGAGCTATCAATAGCCCAGGATCAACTTGATCTTACTTCAGAGATTCCAACAAACACTTCTCTTCAGCCGGAATACTTTCTCGATGAAATCAATGGGGAACTGTTATGTTTTAGTCAAGATCAAGATGAAACTCAAGATTTATCAAAAGCTCCAAATCTTATTCCCACAAGTCCAGAGCCTCAGCCAATACAAGAAAAAATAAATTCAACTGAAAAAATTACAGTGCTCTCTAATGAATCCCTGTCCCAATACCTACAGCGAAAAGTTTGACCCGAAACACCTAAAAGAAAAGGCATAAAAAATACAGAAAGACTGCCATTTGCACTAACGTCAAACTCTTATTTAGATTTGTTGAATGCAAAGAAACAGAAAAAGGAGGAAGAAGAGACAGCAAAGGAGAATAGAAAAAGAATTCGAGAGGAGAAAAGATTGGAAAAAGAAAATACAAAAATTTCAACTAAAAGACAGAGAAAAGAAAATACTAATAGAAAGAAAGCCGAAAAAACTATTACTAGCAAAGAGATTACAACCCCACCTCCAGAGACTATTACCCAAAGCTCCGTTATAACTAAATCTTTTCGGAATTGTCATCTTTGTTGCAAAAGTATCCTCAAACGGGTTTTGGAGTGTGGAGAGTGTTTGAAGACATATCATGCCTCGTGCATTCCTTCTTCTCATAAAATTCACATTCCAGGAGATGACAAAGACGGCTTTCTATGTCACAGTTGTTATCGCGAAAGTAATTCTGATTCCTCTGCGGGAGATTTGTATGAATTAGTCAAGGATGAGGCTCGGGGACGAAGATAGGTATTCTAAATTTTGAAAAACATGTTTAATACAAAAGATAGGCTTTGATTTGTTTGTGATACTACTTATTTCTTAATGTTCCTATTACCTACGTAGGTGAAAGTCAAAGATTTTTATTTTTATTTCGTTATTTAAGTACAAGAAAAGAGTTTTATGTTTCAATTAGTCACCTAGATTGTTGTTTTGTTTAAAGAAAATATTTTAGTTTGATTCCTAAGAGATTTTTTTGATTATTTAAGCATTTAACAGTATTTCATGCTTGCGGCCAGTAAATGGTCACGAAAAGTCCGATAACTAAAAATTGTGGCCAGTTACTACATAAATGTGATCTTTCATGTAAAATAAGAATATTGTAATTATTTCTTCAATCTTCCACCAAAATTGTCCAATTAATGTATAAGAGACACTATCTTGTTTATAATTTACTTGCTTGGTGGTAGGATCCCTTCTGGGTCCGACTGGCTAGCGACCACCCTTTATATAAAGTCTGCCGCCAAATGTTACCGCTCCGGCGGTAATGTGTTCCGGCAATATTGTATAAAGAGCCAGTTCCTTCCTAAACCCGTGTGCTTTCATCTTCGACCTCATCGTCACTTACCATCAGGTGAGATTGAGGTCAAACGCGGGTTTAGTCACTTATAAAAAAAAAAAAAAAAAGTATTCATTAAAAGTCTTTTATGAAAAAATTATAGTTGTTTGAATTAGACGAGGACGTTAAGTGGCCAGTAACCCCCTTTTTTACCCTATATACAATCCGAAAAGCAAACTAATATCTTAATTTTATTAAACAATAACTAATGTTCTGAGTTCAGCTGGTGGTAAGATTTTCCATAGTATTAATAATAAATAAATATTTCTGACATTCACACCACATTATCTAGCCCGAATTAGGTTTCATTAAGAACTTGTGTTATGGATACTAGATAATGGACAAATAAACATAAGAAATATATAAACATACATATTAAACATATAAATATCAGAAAATAAACTCAAATAAATATATAAACATCCATGACTTGAGGGCTAAACACCTGTGTGTTCCACACAAATATCCGCCCTCACCAGGATTCGAACCTGGAACCCCGGGTATGGGAGGCAACGTTATTATCCCAACACCACGGAGGTCGTCAGTATTAGATCCTTATTGCCTTACACTGTACATTAATACTATATACTTTTAAGTTTTTGGACAGGTACATAGTTTTCCCCTTTTCTTTACTACGGTGTCCAATTCAATCATTATCAATATATATAAAACTGTTCCGTTACTGACTGAGTGACTGAGGTACTGAGGTACTGAGGTACTGAGTGACTGAGTGACTGAGTGACTGACAGACAACGTACAGCCGTAACTACTGGGCGAAGAGAGCTGAAATTTGGAACATACATTCTTTAGGGGATGTAGGGGTGCACTAAGGAAGGAATTCCCGAAATTCCCACGGGAACGGGAAATATAGGACTTTTTAGTTTGTATGAAAAATCTTATTCCTTGAGTACACCGATGTGAAACTTGGTGTAAAGGTTTTTCAATGTGTGTCTGGTTGTGTTATAAAAGGAATTCCCGAAATTCCCACGGGAACGGGAAATATATGATGTTTTAGTTTGTATGAAAAAATCCCATCCCTTAAGTGCACGGATGTGATACTTGATATAAAGGTTCCTCAATAAGTGTCTGTTTGTATTATGGAAGGAATTCCCGAAACTCCCACGGGAAGGGGTTGGACTTTTTAGTTTGTATGAAAAATCTTATTCCTTGAGTGTACGGATGTGATACTTGGCATGAAGGTTCTTCAAAGAGTTACTGGTTGTGCTACGAAAAATATTCCCAAAATTCCCACGGGCACGGGAAATATAAAATTTTTAATTTGTATGAAAAAAACTTATTCCTTGAGTGTATGGGCGTGATACTTGGTATAAAGGTTCTTTCAGGGGGGTCTGGTTGTATAGTTTCTGAAATTTCCACGAGAAGGGTAGTTAAGCGCATACGAAGTTGCGGGATAAAGCTAGTTACTTATAAAAGGACACTTATTTCTCTAAACAAGCCAGCAAATTTTAAAAATTTATATTGGCAGACGGAGAAATTTTTTAATTTCTCAAATAAAGGCCCACAACTATCCAAGTAATCAGCTTTACAAATATATTTTTTTTTTCTCGCATCTTCAATCGAGTCACCCCATAATATAATAAATAAATATTTCTGACATTAATGTGAATTAAAATCACACTAAATTAAGTTTAATTAAGAACTTTTGTTATGGATCCTAAATAATGGACACACAAAAATTAGAAAGATATTGTTGTATAGATAATAATAAATATTAGAAAGATATTGTAAGAGTAATTTGTTTTTGTAAATAAATTAACCTATGTATTTTAGTTGCAATATTTATCTATTGACCTGGAAGTTTAGTAGAAGCCTCTTTGTTTATTTTATTAGTTAGTTGTGAATTGGATTATTTTTGTCTTTGATATATTACTAACTAAATTATTAATGTCCAGCTAACTGTGAACTTTATCTGGAACTACTTTTGTTTCATTTTAAAAATCATGATTATTTTGAGATTATATGTATAGTATACTAGCCGCCGCGCGCGGCTTTACCCGCGTAACTTTTGATCCCGTGGGAATTTCGGGATAAAATATAGCCCATAGCCTTCCTCAAGAGTTGGGCTACCAAATGCAATAAGAATTTTTCAAATCCCACTTGTAGTTTCTGAGATTAGCGCGTTCAAACAAACAAACAAACACACAAACTCTTCAGCTTTATTTAATTAGTATAGATTAGTACATATTTAGTAGTAATTGTTGTAATATCTGCAAACAATATGAAGTCATGGTTAATAGGGTTCTGTAGACTTAATTCACCTGCTTGATATCACCTGGGTGCATTAAGTCTACCAAATAGTATACTTTATTCACCTGGGTGCATTAAGTACACTCATGAGTAGACCTAATGCACCCTAGATAATATGTAACTGGCAGCTCATAAATTCTAATCATACATAGAGTATATTGACAACGTCACTGCTATCTGTTATTATCATTAGTCATTTTCCTGGAATAATTAATTAATGCGTAATAAGATTTCCTATGCAAATAATATAAAATTGTCTAAATTATGTCTAGTTTCAAATTTATTAAAAGGGGACGTGGTATAACTTGTATATATAATGATAAACTGTATTATAGAAAAAAAAAATATAAATCAAAAGCTGAATGGTGGCGGTGCTGTAATAACAAAAAAGGAAAATGCAATGGATCTATTACGATAAAGGTAAAGCAAGTTTTTGTTTCTATCAAGTCCTTATATAGATAAAGACTGCATTAAAAAAAACCTGGCGTATTTTCTTATGTACTCGATACAATTTTATTATTCAAACTTGATTAAATATGTACTTAGGTATAATCCAATATATACCAGGAGTGCATACGAAGGTGGTTTTATCTTCCATATGCTGGTATTTAGTAATAAGAATGTATTAATATAAATTGTTACAGAATGAAGTAATTATAAAACAAGTTTCTCATGATGTTGGCTGTAACACTAACATAACTCAGATCGAATGGCTTGAAAAACTTGAAATATGTAAAGAGAACGTTGTAACCAAGGATCTGCCAATTTCTGAAATATATCAAAATGCAGTTAGTTCTTACGATGACACTGGGTATAACTTGGTCCATCCAGCACCAGAATTTAATGCTGTCAAATCAGGACTATTTAAGAAACGAAATAAAAGTTTAGGAATAACGAAAATGGTTCATAATAATGTAAACGATGTGAACATTCCTAACAAATTTGAAGAATTTATATTAGCAGACTATAATTATGATAGTGTCAGAATTATCTTGTTCTGTAGTCGAGAAGGTAGATCAAAAATAAGGCATCTGAACCATTTTTTTGGAGATGGTACTTTTAAAGTCTGTCCCCGACCATTCTGTCAAATTTACACAATACACGGCGATTGTGGCAGTGATGTTCAGAACACCAATATTAGACCTCTAATATATGCTTTAATGTCACATAAAGATTATAAGTCATATTATATTTCACAGCTTCTTTCTTTGCGATTGAGGTTTACTTTATGTAGTAGCGCCACCTACTGCTAGCCTTTGCACGGATTTTAGAGTCTATGATAAGGGTTTTTTCTTTTTTCTTTTTTTTTTTTTTTAACAACTGTCACATTTTGCTCCCTATGTCAGCATCCAGTCTACAGAACTCATTCTGCGTTTCCGTGCTGTAGCCTGCGCACGTCGACTAAAATATATTAATTAGCTAGTTAAATTTTAAAAGTTTAAATGGTAAAAATTGTGCATCGAAGGAAGAGAAAATTCTCAAGAAGATAATTCGAGGAGGTTGAGTCATCAAATTACAAATTCCGAAGAACCCAACGGTGTTGGGACTTATTAGAAAAAATGTCGTTGACACAAAAACTACCCACATTGTATGTGCGTGTAGTCATCGAGGTTCGATGCATACAATTAATTCTCCTATTTAGTCCGTTACTCGATAATATTATCGTCGTTGGCGATTAATCTGATGTACGGTGGAGAATCTCTAATATAATTTTAATAAATATTAGAGAAAATGTCGTTGACACAAAAACTACCCACATTGTATGTGCGTGTAGTCATCGAGGTTCGATGCATACAATTAATTCTCCTATTTAGTCCGTTACTCGATAATATTATCGTCGTTGGCGATTAATCTGATGTACGGTGGAGAATCTCTAATATAATTTTAATAAATATTAGAGAAAATGTCGTTGACACAAAAACTACCCACATTGTATGTGCGTGTAGTCATCGAGGTTCGATGCATACAATTAATTCTCCTATTTAGTCCGTTACTCGATAATATCGTCGTTGGCGATTAATCTGATGTACGGTGGAGAATCTCTTATATAATTTTAATAAATATTAGAAAAAATGTCGTTGACACAAAACTACCCACATGGTATGTGCGTGTAGTCATCGAGTTTCGATGCATATAATTAATTCTTTTGATTAGTCAGTTGCCAGATAATATCGCCGTTGGCGATTAATCTGATTTGCGGTGGAGACGATCTTGCACGCCGAATCCAAGATTTGAAGTGCCCGAGCTACCCCCGTCATTATCAGCCTTTTTTTTTTGATACGATTGATGTCCCGGAAGAGGTCTAAAAACCAGCAGTTGTCGGCTGAAGATCTAAAGAATCTAAAGATAAGCCTGTTGAGGACTATCTTGTACCCGCAATTTGCAAATATTTACTTGCTCCCTTTATTAAATTTAGAAGCAAAAGCAGCATTGGCTGAAACTCTTACCAAACGAGATTCTATACTTCAACAAAAAAAAAAAAAAAGGGCAAATTGGAATCGCCTTGGCAGCTTTATCGCAAGCGATGGTCATCATTTTCAATGAAACTTTGAAGCAAAAACTTTTAAAACTGCTGAGTTACGCTTGTCGCGATAGCCAGAATAGGGAAACTAAAACTCATCGTAACATAATAATGAGTTCCATAAACGTATGCCTGCGTGACACGCTGACCAATACAAGTTGCGATGATTATTTATTGGGAGGAGATGTTGCTGAAACGCTGCAAATTGCAAAAAACGACGACGTCATCTCCGCAGCCACAGCTGCCGGCTCGAGCTCCACAGCAGAGCTACACGTACCCGCCACGTGGGACCTACCACGAACGGTCGTGGAACACTAGCAACCAGCGGAAATAAACCACCAGGTGCAGTGCGATGGACATTTACGATATTTTCATCAAAAATGGGCTTAGATAACGAGTGATCCATTAATATTATCGTGAATAGCTGGTTACTAAAGACCTTTTAAATATCTGCCCGCTAAACAAAGTACCTCTTGTGTTTACCCAAGGTCAATACATGGCCATAAAGATTATATTTTAGCGTTGGATAAACTATTAAAAATAAATGCTATATTCGTATGTTCTCATGAGCCAGGTAAATTTTATCACAAATTTTTTCTTGTGCTCAAGCTATACGGTGAAAATCGCTTCATACATAATTTAAAATCTTTGAATTAATTTACTACAAAACACTTCAAAATAGAAGATTACAGAACCGCTGATAAGTTAACAAAACAATGCTACATGGCCTCAATAGATGCAAAAGATAGTTATTTTTTCATCAATGTTGATAAGTATTTCCGAAAGTACCTTCGATTTGAATATAACAACGTTTTATATGAATTCAAATATTAAACGTTTGACTTATGCACCGCTCTTTATATAAGTATTTACTAAAATATTAAAACCAGTCATGGAATTTTTACGTCGGGATAATTTTTTCATCCATAATATATCTAGATAATATATTTTACATTGGCAAAGATTGTGATGATTGTAATGAGAATGTTTGGATTACAAAACATATTTTAATAAATTTAGGTTTCATAATGCATACGAAAAAAGGTTGCTTTGTTCCTAGAACACAATGTAAATTCCTTGGGTTTATTTTTGATTCAGAGAAAATTATTTTAAAACTACCCACAAAAAAAAAAAAAAAGTTCTTAAAATAGAAGAAATAATACACAAAGTTATTCGAGCAATTTAAAATATTGTCACCAAATAAAAATCCTACTTATGATCAGGTAGTGAATTTACCCAGATATAATAAAGATGATTTTACTTGGTGGTTAAATTATCTAGAAGAGGGCTTTTCTCCTCTTAGAACAGGCCAATACACTAAAACTATCTATCCTGACGCATCATATACTGGCTAGGGCGGGTTTTGTGATGGAAAAGAGGCAGCGGGTCATTGGAAGGAAAGCGAGTCGTCGCTACACATTAATACTCTGGAATTAAAAGCAGTTTTTTCGGACTTAAAACATTCGCATAATTATGGTACTTACGATTGTGATATATTGTTAAGAATAGATATTACCATTACCTGTATAAATAGAATGGGTAGTGTTCAGTTTTCACATATGGATCATATTACCCGAGACCAATGGAAATAGCGTGAAATGCGTAAGATCAATATCTTTACATCTTATATTACTTCAAAAGATAATATAGAAGCTGAGAGTTTGTCACGAAAACAGTTTAATGACACTGAATGGGATCTAAGTGACTATACCTTTAATAATATAACAAATAGGTTTGGAATACTATCGGTTGATCTTTTTGCAAACAGATGCAACTTATAATGTCCTATTTATGTAACCTGGAAAAGTGACCCAGATGCAAAAACTCTTCAGAAAATTGTTAGTGAAAAGTCTGTGGGTATTGTGGTAGTACCATACTGGCCCACGCAACTATGGTTGCCATTGTTTAAAAGGTTGTGTTGTGATTGTATTTACTAAATACTAATTCGCTGAAATCTCCTTTCAGATCTGCGCACAACCTTCATTAAACGTTAACCTTGGTTGCCGCGAAATTGTTCAGCAAGCGTTAGTAAAAAGATCACTGTCTTCAAAGTCCGTTGAAATTATGTTGGCATCTTTGTTGGATAATTCTTACCGAGACAGTGTGAAGGAGGTATCAAGGCGTGGATTGAATATTGCAAAAATAATATTTTTAGTTTTACTCAAACTTCTAAACCAATAATTGTTTATTTTCTAACTGAAATTTTCGAAAAAGGTGCTAAGTACGGTACTATTAATAGCTATAGATCTGCATTATCATTAATATAAAACATAAATTCCCAATATGACAGGTTAAAAAGTTTCATGAAAGGAGTCGTTATGTGAAGACCAACCACATCAAGTATGATCTTACCTGGGATCCAGCAGTTGTATTGAGCTACTTACCTACAAAATTTCCTAATGAAGACCTTGACTTAAAGACTCTTTTCCAAGAAAACTGTTACACTAATAGCTCTTGTAACGGAACATCGTGTTCAAATTTTATCCGTGACAAAGATTAAAAATATTTTAATAACTAAAAAAGTACTTATAAAAGGGTTTATATAAAAAAAAAAAACAGACCTTGGTAAAGTTTCCGTTTTTTAATATTCGTCCAGAAATTTGTCCAGCAAAAACCTTACAGATGTAGGTATAAAATAAATAAATAAAACGAAAATTTAAGGAAACCTGATAATTTGTTTATTAGTTTTAAGAAACATATAGGTTTCCAAACTTTAAGTCACTGGGTTAAAAACACTTTAACTCTCAGTGGTATTGATGAAAATATTTTTAGTGCACATAGTACATGACATGCTGCTACATAAAGAGCTATTTATTCAGGAGTTTCTATTGACCTATCAAAAAGACTGCAGGATGGTCGGATTCTTCCTCAGTCCTTGCTAGAAATTATAACAAACTTTGTAACGAAAAATAATTTGCCTAATCATTGTTGAATTGTTTTCAATAAGTATGTTTATTTACTATTGAAGAGTTTTACCTTACTACTCTGCCAATTCATTTCACTATAACTAATCTTTAAACATCCTACATAAAGTAAACCTCAATCGCAAAGAAAGAAGCTGTGAAATATAATTGAGGATCAAACGAACTTCTAAAGTGAAGTTCGATCCTAATTATGTGAACAGCTTCTTTCGAAGCGATTTAATATAAACCCACCCGTTATTATGCTTTGAAATGAGCATAATATGAATATGTTTCAACATGGAGTAATTTCAATTTATATTTGTATTTTACCCAACCCCAATATAGTGAAATGAACAAACAGGAATAAGACAGATTGACTTTAAACAAAATGAGTTCTGTAGACTGGATGCTGACATAGGGAGCAAAATGTGACAGTTGTTAAAAAAAAAAAAAAAGAAAAAAGAAAAAACCCTTATCATAGACTCTAAAATCCGTGCAAAGGCTAGCAGTAGGTGGCGCTACTACATAAAGTAAACCTCAATCGCTTCGAAAGAAGCTGTTCACATAATTAGGATCGAACTTCACTTTAGAAGTTCGTTTGATCCTCAATTATATTATGTTTAAAATGATATTGTCGCAAATACCTAATTGGAACCCCGTACAATTTACCTGCGATTATGAAAATAGCACAATAAAAACCGTTTCTATATTATTCCCCGATTGTATAGTGAAAGGTTGCTATTACCATTTTCGGGAAAGCTTAAGACGAAAAAGTAAAGCTTTGAAGATAGACAAGTCTAAAATAAATCGTCGATGTGTTGGCTTGTGTAGTAATTTGGCGTTACTTCCCGAACTACACATAAGAGAAGGATGGAATTATATTATCCAACAATATTCCAATTGTCAGGAAGTACAATCTTTCTTGAAGTATTTTAAGCTGTTCTGGATGAAACCGAATTTTATAAAGAAGTGGTGTGTATTTTGTGAAAGGCACCGAACTAACAATTACGCCGAGGGTTGGCATCTTTCACTAAACAACCGTTTTCGACGAAACAATAACAACTTACTTCAAGTTTTAAACGCTTTCAAAAAAGGCGCAGATATTGTGCGACAACCTCGAAAACGTAGGAAAACAAGTCTATTGAACGATGCATTTATTCAAGATGCCCAATTGCAACTATTAAATAATTATATTACTGTGGGCCATTATTTAGAAATGTTACGTTAAAAATGTCGTTACTGCTATTAATTCTAATATACACGGGCTCGAAAAGAAACAATAAGTAGCTATAGAAAAAGTACTAGGAATACATCAATTGATAAGAGATTTACATTAACATTTATTTTATTTCATATTTCCAAATAACGTCTCTTGTATACGTATGTGCTCCTAGTACTTTTTGTAGTATTTTTTTATTATAATAATATGTATATTATTATATATAGAGTTCAAAAGGTAATTGATATAGGCTTAAAATTCAGTACTTTTGTTTTGGTCTTAATGAAACAACTGAATCATAACTATTATTTGTTCCTAAGTGAAATTCATCATCCTTCCCGCTTGATTTACGATTGTAGACAACTTAAGCAATACCTCCCAAAATTATTATAAAAAATAGGGTTTTATTAACAGAGCTGCTATCTTGACCGGAAATCTTTGTTTAATTGACACTATATGTATATGCATGGAACACCTTTATTCACTAATGATATAGCAAACATCTGTAAGATCTTTTATTTAAAATCTTTTGTTTGTTTCAGCTGCAAGTTGTGGGCTAAATATATGTTCCGAGATAAATCTTCAGAGTCTGTAGAGTTTAAAAAAAATTGTTTAACGAGCACAGAATGCTGTGTCAGTACCATTTTAAACCTGAAGATTTTACTGATTCCTCAATGAAGAAATTGTCAAGAAATACATTCCCATGTGATGTAAGAGTTGATAGTCTTAATTTTCGTAAAAAATCTTTTTGTTCTAGTTATTAAGTAGCCTATTTAAATTTGCCTTATTTCATTTCAGGAAAAAACAGAATCTTCTATGAACACAGAACCAACTGTTCAAATTCTCTCAGAGCAGATTTTTATTCCAGACCAAACTCCACCTCTGACATTCTTGGAGTCTCAACCTGGTCCTTCACACAGAACACCTTTAAGGGATATCATAAATTTTCAGCAACAAACAAGTGCCTCTACATCTCAGTGTTCTATTAGAGATACATTAAAAACTCCAAGGGAAAACCTGCTTTATGCAAAATGTACCAAATATATGAGAAGGGTGTGCCAGTTACGCAACACTATAAAAAACAAAGCTGTACTAAACATTCTTTCTGATGACAATTCAGTAATAAAGTTGTCAAAAAAAATTACCCCTACTTTTGCTTTACTGTTGCAAGCTCAAATTAGAAATTTTATGAGAAAAGGTTGCGGGCACAGGTGGACAAAAGAAGAAAAAATTGTGGCGCTTAGACTATACAAAAGGTCTCCTACTTGTTATAGACTGCTAAGGAAAATGTTTAGTTTACCGTCTCCAGGAACCTTAAAAGTGTTACTGAATGGGGTACCATTTGGGGTTGGAGTCAGTGAACCAGTTTTAAATGTTTTGAATACATTTGTCAAAAGTTTACAACCATCTGACAATGAGTTCATATTAATGTTTGATGAAATGTCCTTGAAAAAACATTTTGAATACTGTTCAAAACAAGATCAGATTGAAGGGTTCCAAGACCATGGAAATCAAGGAAGATCGCCTATGGTCGCTTCATATGCTTTAGTTTTTATGATTGCAGGCATTCGGAAGACTGTCAAGCAACCCATTGCGCATTATTTTTCTAGTGGGTTTTCCACAGCTGATAGGCTTGCTGTACTAATAAAAGAGGTGAATATATATTTTTTAAATCAGTAGAAACTAAGCATACAATGTCCTAAATTTTGCTTTGATAACAAAAATATCTTGTTTTTTTTGTTGTTGTAGAACATGTCTGTAACCTTCTTAATTGTTTTCAGGTTTTATACAATTGCTTTCAAGCAGGAATTAATATAAGGGCAACTGTATGTGACATGGATGGGGTCAATGTCAAAGCACTCACAATCTTGGGAGCAAGTTCTCGGCAACCTGTAATAACAATTGAAAATAGAGATATTTTTACAATTTTTGATGCACCCCATTTATTAAAGTGCTTTAGAAACCTGTTTTTAAAATATGATATAGAGTGTGTAGCAGATATTGCTTCAGAAAATAAAACTGGAAGAGGTAAGATGTACTGAATTGATAAATACATTTTAAATCCATTCTGAAAATTTAATATGTAATTCAATGTAATGTAATATAGCTGCTACCATTTTATGAATGTCAACTAAGTCATAAAAGCAATATGCAAAATTACAAATCCCTATTTTAAGTAGTTTCAGCTGTATGCTGACAAAACGTTAGTAAGGGTCTTCTTTTATATAGATTTTATTGTTAATTTGGAGTACCTAGTAAGAAATAGTATATTTTTAAATACTTATATATTTTTACTTTGCAATCATTTCAAATATTTCGTACAATCAACTCAGCAGTTTTCAATTATTTGTGAAACTAAAATCAAAGCTTATAAAATAAATTAAAAACTTTCTTTTCAACCTATTCCTTTTCATAACTTCTTCTCTTGTTCTAATCTTACAATTAATCAACATAACATACCAAGTTATTTATTTTCATAGTTCTTTATATCATAATCCTTCCAATTACTCTCGCAGTTACTCAATCATCATGTGTTTTTTTTCTTTATATCCCCTTTATTGAACAGATACACTTTTTTTGCGTTAGCTATTTATTTTTGAGATGGCTGGTCCCCCTTATATACATTTTTAAGTAGTTACATCTACATTGTGTAAGTCGCAGCTCTTCATTTTCACTATTGAATTATTTCGTTTCTCCAAATCTTTTTACGGTGAAATACTAGTTTATTGTAAAATAAAACCCTTTATATTTTTGAAACCACACGCACTACACTATAAAGTTTTCTTCTGCTTTCGCTTGCAATCACATAGCCACACCTTCACGATTTTCCGATTTAAACCCCTTCTGATGGCAGTGAAACAGGAAAATATGCTCTTAAGGATATTTAGCTCCTTAGCAATTGGGGGCTAAAATATAAAACAACTGTTCAGTGAAATGGAACATCCATTGACTGTTTAATCTTAGCAGCTTTTCAGGCTACGTATACACATACAACTGCAGAAGTTAATAATTCAAACACAACCCTTTTTTTTTTCAGGTATTGCAAAGTGGTCCCATATAAAAAGATCTTTTGAGATAGACAACAGCAACCCTAACTTCGTTTATGCACCAGGCTTGACAAAGGAACATTTAGACCCCAACACTCAACAGAAGATGAAGGTGAAACTCGCTGCTCAAGTCTTCAGTCACACCGTTGCAGCCGGGCTTTTTGCCAAAATATCCGTTGGTATGTATATTTTTTAAAATCTAATGTTTGAGTCCCGTTTGGAATTATTGTGATTTTGTCTTTGTAGAACTCAAAAATAGTTAATTTGATGTGCTTAAAAACACTGCAGATCGATTGGCAGAAGATGCTGGGTTCGATTTCTATTTGTATAAGAAGACATTTTTCAGTACATCTTCAATTATTTCATTCTATTTCAAAACAATATTTACTAAGCTACAAATAAAATAACGGCAGAAAAAGATAATCTTCGCGGAATAGCCTTGCAAGGATGGACGACCAGGGTTGCAATAAAGTCCGGTCAAATTAGACATCCAAGGTTACATAAATTAACACCAAGCTGAAAGTTGGTATAATTGTTTAATACATAAATATACATAAAATATGAAAGTTCCCCATCATTCCCGTACCCCATGACTTTTCTTTGTGTAATGTAATGCACTGCTCAAAGTTTTCTGTTCTGACTTTATTCTTCAAGATAAAATTATTAAGAGATTTTGCTGTTCACTTTTTTTTTTCGTTGCTAACTAGCAATTTGAACTATAATTAGCTTGGCCATCATTGGTTTCACTGAGTTTGCATATGTCATTGTTTTAATTTTAATGTTTCTTGAATCACTAAAAACTATATTATTAATTGTATTATAATTGTTCCCGTGCTCAAAACTGCCCAAAGGCAGCACTGGCAGGGTCGCCATGCAAGGATGGACGACCATGGTTGTAAAAAGGACACAAGTGTTAGTGCAACGGATAAATAAAATCCCCAGACAATCACACTAACTGCACGGCCCCAAAATAAGCAAAGGCTTGTGTTATGGGTTACCGTGCAGCGAACTAGGGGGGAACCTAGAATATATATACATAAATAGATACACATCCAAGACACGGAACATTATTTTTTTCTTGTTCCGTGCGGGGATCGAACCGGGGATGTTTATTGACTGTCTTATTAATGGGTTATATAAAATCTGACCAGCTAATTAGTTAGGCTGTGTCTACACACTACACCCCTTTGTCCCCTTAATATGTTTTATTGCTCTGGTTATTTTATTGAAATTTTAATTATTTTTTTGCAGGAGCACTGTCCACGGATGCTGTATTAACCGCAAATCTACTCTCTAACATGGATAAACTATTCGACAGCCTGAATAGTGAGACAGCCGATTTGCGGCATGGAAAACTTTACGCCACGACAATTAAAATAAATTCACCGCAACTGCAGCTTTTTACTCAGATGCGCAAGTTTTTCATGGACTTAAAATTTTTAGGAAGTTCAAGAAGACCACCATCGCAAGAGGGCTGGATATGGTCGTTGAACGCTATAGAAGGACTATATAAAACTTTATCAACAAAGCATAAAAATAATACTAGTCTGGCCACAAGACGCTTACAACAAGATCCTCTCGAAAACTTGTTTGGATGTATACGTGGGAATTGTGGGTCGAATAGAAACCCAACTACTATACAATTCGTGGCTGGACTTAAAACTAATAAAGTAAACAGGCAACTCATTATTCTCAATTAAACCAATGTTATGCAGACACAAAACCCTGTTGATCCTATTTATGTTCAAAACTATCCAATAGAAACAGTCCACTCCTACAAATACCTTGGATGTGTCGTCAGAGATGATGAGGATCATGGTATAGAGATCAAATGCCGTATTGAGCAGGCCCGCGCAGCATTCATGAAGATTGGCCAACTCCTCTGTAATCGTTCTTTGAAGATCCCTACCAGAGTTCGTCTATTGCGATGCTACGTATTTTCGATTCTTCTGTATGGCGTCGAAGCATGGACACTTACTGAAGCGATGTGTAAGCGCGTACAGGCATTCGAAATGTGGTGTTACAGAAGAATTCTGAGAATCTCGTGGACGGACAAGATTCGAAACGAGACAGTTCTTCGCATTATCGGCAAAGATTTGGAAATTTTAAATACGTTGAAGCGGCGCAAACTGCTATACCTGGGTCATATCATGAGACAGGAGAAGTATGAACTTTTGCAGCTTATATTACAGGGGAAAATACAAGGACGCCGCAGACCAGGCAGACGCAAAACATCTTGGCTCAAAAACCTGCGTGAATGGTTCGGGATGAGCAGTCAGTCATTGTTTAGAGCGGCCGTCGATAAAGTTAAAATCGCCATGATGATCGCTGACCTCCGGTAGGAGATGGCACCTAAAGAAGAAGATGCAGACATAAGTTTAAAGAAATAAATATTAAAACATTTCTTATTTATATAAAAATAATTTTAAAATGTTTCGTGGAACATGTGACTTACATGATGTAAATGCTAGCAATAAGTAACGGGTGTCCAGTAAAGAAATTTCAACTTTGATTGGCTGTTGCTACGCAACTGGCGGGGTTAGGTGAAGAGGAGGGGTGGCGTTAGATGCGTGGGTTTTGCGGATTTGTCAGTCACCATGAGTCACTGGTCCGGAGCGCACCGCGCGTTTGCAGTCGAGCAATATTTGAAGTCGGGCGAATCCTTGGTTCGTGCGCGCCGCGCTTTTTGTACGCACTTCAATATCAGAAGATTAAGCGATGGCCCGAGCACACAACTTATTCGGTCGTGGGTGCAAAGATTTAGACAACAAGGAATTACCGTCAACGAGACTTCTCCGGGGCGGCCAACTTCAGCAGCGACGCCTGAACATGTGGATCAAGTTCGGCAAGAAATAATGCGTAATCCTCGTAAATCGGTACGAAAAATTGCTGCCTCTACAGGCATATCAAAGTCAAACAGTTCAAGTTATTTTGAAAAAGAAATTAAAATTACACCCATACAAAATTCAAATTGTACATTCTGTGGGTCTGCATGAAAACGATTACCCTGTGCGAGAAAACTTCGCCAGGGTGATGCTGGAACGTTTTCGAACCCCACGAACGCTTGGAAACATATTGTTTAGCGATGAAGCCCATTTTCATATTGATGGCTACTGTAAAGGTTGGGTATTTGGAGACTTAAGTTAAACGAACGAATGCTGAATAAAGACTGTTTATTTAATCTTATTACACAAGATTATATAGGTACATCACTCAATACATCACATCACCCATCTATATTAAAAAAAAAAAAAAAAATACAAGTTTTTTATTTTTTTTTTTGAGTACAAATATTAATAATTATTTTAAGTATATAACATTATTAGAGAATCTTATTTATAACGTAGGTATATATTTTGCACGTTTAGACACAACTAAACTGCATTAAACATTAAATACAGTAATTTGATAACATTCAAGCAACTTTAAATCTACAGAATACATTAAATATATAAACAAAGAACATTATCAGTATTTATACTTTAATTTCTAAGTACATGTAGGATTATTATATAACTTAGTTCTATTTTTATGCACTAAATATGGTTTATTGTCCTTAACTATTTCTACGTTAGGTGAGCAATCTTTAACTACTTTGTAAGGACCTGAAAATATGCTTTGAAGCTTGTTGCCTCCTTCATTTTTCAATAAAATAAAATCATTAGGTTTATATGACACTGGGTTCATGTTACGGTCATATTTAATCTTTCTATTTAATTTACTCGTTATTATATTATCTCTAGCTTCTTTCTGTGACATTTGTAATCTGTACTTTAACTCTAAAGGATAATTATCAAAATTATATAGAGGATCTATATGTCCTGAACTTAAATTTGATGGTAAGCTACATTTTTTCCCAAAAACTAACTCAAATGGAGTAAACTTGGTTTCAGTGTGCACCGATGTGTTATAGGAAAAACACCAATACGGTAGCCAGGTACTCCAACTTTCAGGGTGGTTATCAGTTTGTATGCGTAAATAATTACCTAGATGTTTGTGTGAGTTCTCCAATGCGCCAATGCTCTGGTGGTGGTATGCTGTTGACTGTAACTGAGTTATATTTAAAAGTTTACATACCTCTTTCATGGTCGCTGAGAGAAACTCGGTACCCCTGTCGGTGGCTATTTCTTTCGGAATTCCATACCTAAGTAGAAAATTATTGACAAAGCTTCGAGCTACCTCACTTGAGCTTTTAGTACATAATGGGTAAGCTTCTATGTATTTACTTAATTCACACTGTAATGTTAAAATATACGTATATTTATTGATATCTTTATCTAAGGGACCTACAATGTCTAAAAATATTTTCTCAAATGCCGTGTTGGCTGTCGTAGTGACACTCATTGGTTGTTTTGTGTAATGCGAAGAATGCTTTTGTTTTTGACATTTGTCGCATTTCTTAACAAAATTATTAACGTCGACCTCTAAACCTGTCCAAAAATAGTATTTCTTGATATTATTTATCATTCGTCTAATGCCCGCGTGGCCACTCGTAGGCAATAAATGAAAGTCATTTAATATAACTTTTTGTTCGTCTCTATCACATATTCTTATTACATCTTTTAAAATACATAGTCGTGGTCCGGACCATTTTTTATTACATTGAACATCACGTATTAATTTTTCTATAAAAACATTATTATTTTTATTCTTAATAAAATATATTTCATTAACTTCAATATAACTACATAAATTGCTCAGTTCTCTCGCAAATTCGCCTGGCGATAGTTGCGATCGAGAAGCTGGGTTAATAAATATTGTATTAATCTTAGGTACAAAACATAAACACCTATTTTCGTACTGTATCTCATTCATGTTACGATATCGATTTAATTCAGAAGCGCTAATAAATCGTAATTCCGTGAAAAACTTCGGTTTACTATGTATTTCTACAACTTTTGGGTGATCAAGCCAATCGTTGTTAGAAACAATAGCATCCCGAGCTTGCTCCGCCGTACTCTCCATATCTCTTTTTTGCTGTCGCGTCATAACAGTGACGTTACATTCACTCATCTCCTTCAACTCGTCCGAGCTAATAACTATGCGTGAAAGGGCGTCTGCCGCTGAATTTTCTTTGCCTTTAATATATTCTAAAATAAAATCATATTCCTCAATAATTAACCTAAATTTTAACAACCTACTCGACGGGTCTTTCATGCCGAATAAAAATATAAGTGGCTTATGGTCAGTTTGGATTTTAAACTTGCGCGCGTATAAATAAGGTCGAAAATGTTTAACCGCCCAGATAATCGCAAGCAATTCTTTTTCAATTGTCGGATATCTCTTTTCCGCCTTGTTTAAGCTACGACTTGCGTATGCTACTGGTCTGCCATCGCCATTACATAATACGGCTCCTATACCATAGCCAGACGCGTCGGTTTGTAAAATAAACTGATTATTTTCTGAAAAGTCAGGATATTGTAATACAGGGTGTGAAATAATATTTTGTTTCAACAAATCAAATGAATTTTGACAGTCGTTGTCCCAACTAAATTTTACATTTTTCTTTGATAAATTATTAAGTGGAAATGCTTTTGTTGCAAAATTTTTAATAAATTTCCTATAATAGTTCACAAAGGCTACAAAACGTTTAACTTCCTCACAATTCGTAGGAATCGGATAATTTTTAACAACCTGTATTTTATCAGGATCAGGTATAATACCATCCGATGATATGATATGACCTAAATAAAGAAGTTCCTTTTGTAAAAAATTGCATTTTTGTGGGTTAAGTTTCAAGTTTACTTTTCGTAATCTCTCAAAGATATCTTGGAGATTTTTAATATGATCATTTAGGTTTCTACCGAAACACACTAAATCGTCTTGATAAATTAAGCATTTCTCATAATTTAAGCCAGTCATCGCCATGGTCATCATGCGGGAAAAAGAACTTGGGCTTGTTTTAAGTCCCATAGGCATTCTTGTCATTTGGTACTGACCGGAACAAAATGCCGTGTACTTACGACTGTTCGGATCTAAATTTACATTATAAAATCCTTGATGTAAGTCTAAATGTGAGAAGTACATACAGCCAGACAAAGAATCTAATATTTCCGTGATATTCGGAAGTGGAAATTTATCGTCATGTATTACGTTATTTAATTTTCGATAATCGATTACCAACCGCCATTTTTTATTACCATTACTATCTTGCTTCTTTGGCACTAGTAAGATGGGACTAGACCATTCACTTTGACATGGTTCTATAATCTCTTCAGATAATAAATTGTCTATTTGATTTTGAACTTCAGTTTTCAAAGAATGTGGTAGCCTGTATGGTTTAGAATAAATCGGTTGAGTATTTGCTTTTAATTCAATTTTATGGCTGTAAATATCTGTTGTGGATAATTTATCCCCTTTTACATAAAAAATATCAGAATATTTTGCACACAAACGTTCAATATTAATCTTTTCCTCGGAATTCAAATGACTTAAATTTAATTGAGAAAATAATTGCTTTACTCTAGATGCACTTTTCACGTTTCTACTAAAAACACAAATGGAATAATCTTCAGAGCTATGTATATCAAGATTAATTTCAGATAAAGTTACATCTTTTGTTGTGGTATTTAAAATTCGTACTGGGATTCTACCGCCGCGAGGAACTACTAATGAACTAGCCACAAAAACTCCTTCGCAAATTTCTTTCGTATAAATGACACTTTCTTTAGTTAAGTTAGTATTGATATAATGGATTGATTCCGATCTAGCTGGTAACGTCATTAAAAAAAAATCCGATTTATGTAACTTTAAAACTATTTCTAAATTATCATGACGCAAAGATAAAGTATTCTTTTCGAGATCGATAACCGATCTATGTTTTCCTAAAAAGTCTTGACCTAAAATTCCATGCGCCTTACATGGCAAGGAATCGAATACATAAAACTTATGATCGAAACATCGTCCGTTTATCGATAACTGTAAATATGCGTGTCCGATTGCCTGAACTTTTCCACCTATCCCATTTATGATAACATTATTTCTGTGAATATTAATACCTAAATCCATAACATACTTATATTTTATAGCCGATATAGAGGCGCCTGTGTCGACAAGAAAACAAAAGGAATGACTGTTCATCAAATATAATTCTACGTAAAGACTATTATCATACGCAAAAATGCTATAATTGTTAGTCACGAAAAAACTGATTTTCTTGCTCATGAGATAAATTTTGTGTATTTGACTGAGAGGCCAGTGAATCATTATTTGCTACACGAATGTGGCCTCGAGTTTGTCTGTTACCCCTAAAATTATTTTTATTAAAAGACTTACCTCTATGGACATAGTGACCTCGAGCTCGGTGCTGCGAATATTGCGCCGGAGCTTGACGAGTCCACTGCCTAGCGCCCCAAGAAGGCTGCACCCCGCGATAGGAGCCACGGCCTCCGCCTCGCTGACTTCCACTATTATGAAAGTTTCGATGACCCCTATTGCTATACGGCTGCCTAAAATTATTAGAAAAATTAGAATTGTACCTGATGGGCATAACCTCTGGTGATACGTTCGATGATGACACGTCTTGGTCAAGGGCAGCTTGAATGGCATCCTTCAATGATTCAAACCTTTGTGCTGAAATAATTGTGCTGACCCTCCGATTACGCAATCCGTCACTAAATTGTCTAATTGCTTGTTTTTCGTTGACTCTCCTCAAAGTGTTATAATCCTCAGGATTCTCTTCAGATTGCGAAATCGTAAGGTCTACGAACAACTCTGAAAGTTTTTTACCAAAATCGTCAATTGACATATCGTCTTGTCGGATGTTATTTAATTGTTTTTGTAAGCTACTTGCCGATTTTTGTGGCAGTAAAATACGTTTCATGTCACTTAAAAGGTCTGAAACTTTTTCATAATTAGTTTTCAATTTTAGTTTTCCCCCTTGAGAAAGCCTATTTTTTAAAACAAAATTAATTAATTTATTTTGCGATTCAGAATCAATAACAGAGGAATAATAATCGATTCCATCTATTAATTGCCTAGTCACAGAGATTTCGTTTGTCATACTTGGTAATAAACTTAGAGCAACTTTCAAATCAAATTTCTCCATTGTAAAAGAACTATTGCAACCCTCACTTTGTTGACACAACTGACACACCTCAGAATATAATTGCATAAAATCTTCACAGTATTTATCGATTAATATTTTGTCCTCTAATATTCTCTCAACTTTACTAATATTTTTCAAATAATTATTGTATTGCTCAACTATAATTTTCGTTTCGCTTAACTTTTTCTGTAATATACTACCTTGTCTCCTAGATGGTCCTAATTTAATTAAATATACTCTTATTTCTAATAAATCATTATATAATTGTTTTAAAAACTTTGCCATAAAGTAATTAGGTCAACAAAGTCGGTTTTTATATGTAAAGTATTGTATGACAACATAAAAAAAAGATAACCTATGATTAACCACAAAATGTATGCATGTTTAATTACTTACTCTTATATATCATAGTCTAATATAGTACAGTATTTGGATATTGCACTTATGTTATTGCACCATAATTAAAATATAAACACTGATTGTTCGATACACTGCCGCGCAACACTTAGCACTTACACTTTGCATTCTTCGAAACGGGAGTTACCAGGAGAGATCTGACGTCGCCGAGAAAGGGATGCTCCAATAGCATTCCGCACGAACTCTTCTCGAATCCACCTCAAATGACATTTTCTATAAATTCTAAATATCAGGAACAGAACAACAAGTGCTACACCTAGCACAATGACGATCATCAAAATATTTGTAGTGGACAGGTGCTCCTTTAGTTGTTCCAGTTGGGCATCATTTGAGCCCCCAGCCGCGTTTTGGGCAATTATAATAGCATCTTTTGACTGTCCTTTTCCCATTTTGAAAAATTTTTCTTCGCTAAACGTGTATCTTCACAAAAAATTTGCACGAATCTATCCATGACTAATTGATAAATCATTAGTTCATCTAAAATGTTTATTAAAACGTGTCCTTATACGGTACAGCACCGCCGTGCGATGAACTCTCGCAACGCGATACCTTTAGGCAGGGTCGCCATGTAAAGGTTGGGTATTTGGAGACTTAAGTTAAACGAACGAATGCTGAATAAAGACTGTTTATTTAATCTTATTACACAAGATTATATAGGTACATCACTCAATACATCACACTACGTCAACAAACAGAATATGCGTTTCTGGTGTCCCTCCAACCCAAGAGAACGCCATCAAAAACGATTACATTGCTCTAAAACGACAGTGGAATTATTGGTCCTTATTTTTTCAACCAGCGAGAAACAGTCACTGCTGAAGTGTATTGCCGAATGATAGACGAATTCCTGGTACCGCAACTCGCACAGTTTCCGGTTACAACAATCGAACATTATTTCAGCAGGATGGTGCCACTCCACACACAGCCAGAGTGTCAATGCAGAAACTTAGAGAGATTTTTCCTAACAAATTAATAAGCAAATATGGAGACATATCCTGGCCACCACGCTCGCCGGACATTACTCCATGCGACTTCTTCTTGTGGGGCTACCTCAAGTCAAAGGTCTACAACAATAATCCTGCAACGATTGAAGCTCTACAAGAAAATATCCGACGAGAAATTGCCGCCATCTCTCCGCAGCTTTGCAATCGGGTATTCGCAAATTTAAGGGTGCGCTTGCAAGAGTGCGTTGCCAGAAATGGACAGCATTTGGACGATGTTGTGTTCAAAAAATAAAATGCGCATTTGTTATCTCAAGTTTCATATAATAAATCCTTATATAAAACCAATAGTTTTTTTTTTTTCGTCGTTTAAAGTTGAAAATTTTTTACTGGACACCCTTTATAAGCTAGCCGGCCATATAAGTAGACTGTGTAAGGTCACTAATACATATGAAGGGTACAGGGGAAGAAGGATCATTGTCAACTTTTCGATAAAAATAAACTAACAATGCCATCTAGTGCAAAATGAAGTAACCTTCCTGTCCATATACACGAAAAACGTTTAAAACGATCATCGTGCACAAGGGACTCAAAAAAAGATTGTATGGCTGTATCATAGAAAGATCAATGTCACTCTAGTTACAGAAAAAAAGATCATTGTCTATGGACATTGATCTATTTTTTAATTTTGACAGCTGGGTGTCATTTCATATGTCTGGTTTTCGCGGTATTTATTTAGTTCTGCAAATTAATGTGGGTTCAGTTTATTTTGTATACCTTTATAAAATAAACATGTCTAACAGTGAAAGTAAAATGTCGTCCTATTCGACAATTATCAGTATTTAAAAATGCACCAAATCAAATTTTAATAAAATCAGATCAGTATAGTGGCAGATATGACTCATACATATGTGTCAAGCGTGGACAGCCTTTAGTGCCTGATATGGGGAGCATCCAAAATCTTTATTCAACTCCAATAAAAATATCTAAAGAAAAGTATGACGACCTGCAATGTTTAAAAAAGTTTTGCAAGCCTGAAGCACAACATTTTTATGCACAATTAGCTAAAAAATAACTAATTATTGTCAGGAATTGTAATATTTTTATTACAAATAACTAGATTATTTTAATTAAATTGTGCTGTAATTAAAATAAATAAATACTAATCTTGGAAAGAAAGATCAATGTCAATTGACTATGATCTTTGTTACAAGTAATATTTTTCTTAATTTTCTTTATCCTTAAACTAACTATAAGTAAATGAATAATAAAGAATTCAAAACTAAATTATAATATGTGCTATAAAAAATTGTTTTAATTGCTGCTGTAGTAAATTGTTTAATAAATAATGATACAAAGTAAATTAAGTTTTTTCCATTTTCTCACAATGATTCACTTTTGACAATGATCCTTTTTCCCCTGTACCCTTCATATATATTGGTCAATGTATACATTTTTATAATAAGGTCCCAACAAGTATTTAAGATTTGCCATAAGATAAATTCAATGATACCTTAAAACAACTTGTTTTCATTTTTTACTATATAATATCATGGCATTTTATACATACATTATAACATAAGTTGTAATTGTTTTTAGAAATAACTTAGATCGGCCCGAATTGGTGGTAGTATCATTTAAATTTTTATATAATTGACTTGTAATACGAGGGTATATAACCCTTGTGTACCCTAATTTCCTCTACCAAAGTCCTGTCGTTATTCGGTTGCCTGGCAGAGATCGGTCTCTAGCGATAAGGCCGCCGTTGTACAAATTTTAAATTATGATGTACCTATTATTTAAAATGTGCTGTTGGTGTACAATAAAGAATTTTAATATTATTATTGTATAATTATATTTTGAGTATTAATTAATTGGTTTTTTATTTTAAAGTGATGAATAAAGATGTTGGTTTCAGAATTGAAAGCATATCCTACGCAGGTTAAGATATCCAGGTTCCATCGATGTTTTTGATTTGTTGCGTAGAATATGCTTTCAATTCTGAAACCACTTGAAAAAGACATTTTAGTAAACCTTTTATTAGTAATTCAAAATTTCCCGCTTAAGCGTTGTATGGGAAAAATCCTAGATGGCGCTATAAAAAGAGATTGACAATTTTTTATATGTAGTTTTCGTTTTTCTCGTTAGAGTAATATTTTTCTATGGTATCAGGTATCTTGCAAATTAACGAGAACACTTTACTTAATTAATATTACTGAATTAAAATCCGAGTGGTCGTGTTTTTAAATTCATTACTCTTTTTAATTTTTATTAATTAAAATGGCTGATTTATCCGTAAATGACTCTTAAAATCCTTATTATTGGGCTCAAGACTCATTGAGAAACTTTGAAGAGGACTATCCTGAATTAGCAAATAAACCAATGTCTCAAACTCGAAAAGATAACGGGGTGAATAATAAAAACGCCTAGAATAAAAGTGATAAGCTAATCAAGATAATTAAGGGAAAGAAAATGAGTAGTACGTTATCGTCTTTTGTGAAAACTAAAAACGAGCATACAGGATCGTTCGCAGCCACAACTCTATGGCGCTGCCAATCGCTTCCAATCACGAAGATATCACCATCCGTGGTCCAGCACTGGCTCACACCATACTGTAGTCTTGCTTGCATGAACAGATCGTGATGAAACTTAGTCAGGAATTCAGGCACAGTTACTCCAGAACCTTTCAAACACTTCTTCAACTGCCACAAACTATCACGAGCTGCAATGTTGATAAATTTGATGAGAATAGGCCTTGGTTTGTCATTTTTCTCCCTGGGCTTACCTAAACGATGGCAGTAGCAAATATCAGCCTTACTCAAAGTCAGATTTAGTTGCCCTTCAGCAACTTTTAAGGCCGCTGCTGATACATCTTCCTTTTTGACCTCTTCCACACCATGTATGAGTAAAATTTTCCGTCTGCTCTTCATCTCAAGACGGTCAGATTCCAGGATTAGTGCTGCTACCTGCTTTTGAAGAATCTCCATTGTACTGAGAATGAATGTTCTAAATTCTGTGAACTCCGCAGTCAGTGAAGTTAATGTATGTGACGATGTTGCTTGTGGTGATGCTCTTGTTTTGGTCAAGTCTTGTTGAAATCTTTCCATCTTTGTAGTGAAAAGAGCTGTTAAGTCTTGCATTTACTGTTGAAATTTGTCCATTGTTTTTTTTACTATTACAATAAGTAAGTAGTTTTTTTCAAGGAAATTTTATAGCTGGCAGGTAGATGTTACTCACTTTGTTTATTATACATAAATTTTAATTAAAAACTATGATTTAAACCTTTTAAATGATTAAAATATTCAAGAGAAACTTTTTTTGTGTTTACTTTTTTACTACCCCCTAGAACCCATGCAAGAAGATAGTTTTTTTACAGGTAACCATCTTTTTTTACCTTCGAAGCGATAATTTTTCGTGACAAATTGTATGTAACTGGTCCTTCAGGGGTGGAATCTACACAGCTACATCAAATCTACGGTAAACGTCTTTCAAATAGGAAAAACTAACTAATTTAGTGTATGGTGAGTATTTTTTAAAACTTAAACTGAAACATCAACCGTGCCGTCAAATTGAGCTTTTATAATTATCAAAGTAAGCTTCTGTTATGGAGACTTTACAGCGGAAGTAAGGAGGTCCACCAAGACCCAGCTGGGACTCGAGTTCCGGCTGGGACTCGAACCCAGGAACTCCCACGCCACTGAAGAACACTACGCCACAGAGGCTTTAACTTAAAAATTTTGGTAACATTAATTTTATTATAAATCTTAGTAATTTCTCTCACTTATTTTCAACCGACTTCCAAAAGGAGGATGTTTTTAATTCGTGTGTATAATTTTTTAGTGTCTTTGTTACACGATTTAAAATATTTACACAGCCCGAACCGCAAAGGATTGGTGGTAAGAGTGCGTTAAATGTAAAGGGGTGGAGAGCATTAGGTTGTTAGTAGAGCGCAGGTGTGTCTCGTGATTCTCGTGTCGGAACGTGAAGTGATGACTAAGATAGCTCGGAACTACAGGATTAAACAGCAACCGATACAGTAAAGAAAGAACATGAGTATCCCGGCGAAGACGAATAAAATCGATTTAAAATATTCTGTTTCATATGATAGAGGATACTTCAGAGTTGGTCCCATATAAACTTCATCGAAATCGATTTGAGTACGTCAAGAAAAATTTTAAATTTTTGAAAAAATACCTACAGGTATTTTTACATACATTTTGTTTTTTAATACTAAATGTATTGGAAGTTGTAAGATTCGCGTTGGAATTGCGCAGGAGGGCACGCCTAGTTGTGCCAGTGATTTGAATACAAGTTATTTTCTTAAATAACTTTGTACTGATCTTCGGGATCCCCGTCAGCCCGGTTGCGAGAAGGTGTTTTGCTATTTTCAGGGTTTTATTAGTGTTTGGACAGGGACGATAAATTGGCGGATTTGACAAGACGTCACCTGCCCTTCGAAGCATAGAGTGCAAGACAGTGCACCAACGCCTCTAAACGGAATCCAATTTCAACTTTTAAAAACAAATATTTATTTACCGATTTTTTTACACCAGTGCATCGTCACCTCTGAACGGAATCTAAGTTCAACTTCTATAAACAAATATTTTTCTACCGGCCTTTTACACCATCGCATCGCACCTCACACTTAGTACAGACCAGAAGTCGCCAAGGTCCCACTCTAATAAATTTAGGTTTAAGTATTTGAATAAATACGGATTTCTAGACCTGAATTCTTTTTATTTATACTCATTTCCCTTCTTAAGGAAGTGAAGGTTACATTTGGCCTATGTACCTATGTACGGAGAACATTTACCTTGACGACTTTATACTTTAGCCGAAGCTTTGACGTGATGTCGGTTTTTTGATGCTCTGCGCATTCGTTGATTATTAAAATTAATACAACACAATTAAATTTACAGCTACATTGAAAATAACTTTCAGATATCATGAATCGTGTTCTTAGGACCGAGATATCTCATGAATTTTGGAGATGCGAAATCTGTAAAGTTCAAAAGAAACCTAGCTCTGGTGTATGCTTACCCAGGATTCCAGCGGATTCCAGCACGGCTAGCACGGGCTGGGGATAAAATACCTCTGAAGAGAGGATAAAATTTTATACCGCTTGTCAATTGTATCTTCCCTGCGAGCACGGGCTTGTTAGTGGAGAACGCTCATCGCCGGGGATAAGGCCTTCTCTCCCTTTAGTATTGCCATTTACAGAAAATGACAATATAAAATTAAACCATAGAATCAATATCAAGAAATCAATCAGTATTTACATCAATATCGGTATTCATTCATTCTTTCATTCGTTTTTATGTCAACAATCCAACAAAAAAGAAACAACAAGTTCGATCGACTCAATATTTATCTTTAAAATGAGTGGAAAAAAGTAAGTAATGAATCAACTGTTTTACTTATGAGACGGCTGTATTTAAAACCCGTTTAAAAGTGACCATTCATAAGTATATAGCTCCTCTAGGCTTTGCAACTGTTTCATGGTAAACATTATCACGTTAATAATTTTTTATTCTGTTTAAGATTAAGAAGTAATAAGGTGCAAGTCGGGATATTGGTCGACTACATGTCGACCCACAACATGTTGGCGACAGGTGAATTTTCCGGGCCACTTGGCTCTCATAAAAATGAGGCTGAGTGGCAGAAAATTAAAGACCTTCTCAAAGAGCATGGTCCTGATAAGACCATTGGCCAGTGGAAGCAGGTGATAATTAGCATACTAAGCCTTGTATTGTGCTATTTATGAGTTATAACTGTCACATAGTATTTTGTTTCTAGACATGGAAAGATTTGAAAAAGAACGCACGGGCAGAGAATGCCATGATGATGAGGGCACATACTGCTACTGGAAATGTGGTGCATGTGCCCAGCATTTCTGAGGTGTCTAAGAAAGTTTTAGACACCATTGGCTATGCATCATCATCCGGGATTGGACCAGCAGAGTCCCAGATTGGATTGTCCAACGTATGTATTTTATGTAAATGTTAGTTTTTTGGATTTTGTCAAACCTGTGGATATGAGTATAATTTCTTAACTTTTATTTGTATATTTTAAAACAGAATGACATTGAAATCTTGGTGGAGGATCACCCGGGGCAAACTTTCTTTGTACCACCAGAGTTTTCAGATGAAAATGCACCCCCATCCCTTTGCCTGTGCATGCTTCCAGCAGCTCCACATGTGCTCATGCTTTATCACAAAATACACCAAGAGCTCCACCAAGTTCAAGAAAGAGGGTGCATGAAGTATTTTCTAACCTACAAGTGGAAAATAATGATGTGTTAAAAGTATGCTTTTACTCTTCTTTCGACTTTTACTTACTTTACTAACAAAGGAAATTAATTGCTTTCCATAAATTTTTTGTTGCTATTTTATAGCTGTATATTCTGTTATTATATAGTTTTTTTTATTGATTTTGTTCTGTTTTTACAAAATTATTTTAATGTATGCATAAAAATTACTATTTCAGGACATAAGATCTCTATTAAAGGAGAGAAATAGTTTGCTGAGAGAGCAAAATAGAATTGCTAAGAGGAAAAGGTTAGAATTTCAAAAGATTATTGTAGTCGTTAAAATATCTATTTATTATTGTATCCCTTTTTGCCTGAGCTATTCTTAAAAGGCTAGTTTCTTCATTTACTAACAAAGATTGCCCAGCAGGCTCATCTCGAGTTGGAATTCTGAAATTTACAGCACAATATTAGACAAATAAAAAACTTAGTTAAATCATATTTTAATTTACAGACATGCAAGTTGACTTACCGATAATGTTGCATAATATTATAAAGGGTTGCACACGAGTAAATAATTTTAGATGCTTTCTCAGGAGAATAGTGCAAGACCTTGTCCACACCACGGCACCTAAATATTCCCTTGAGATAACCATTGGTTCTCTCGACACAATTTCTTGCTCGACAATGCCATTGTGTATATCTGTCTGCAGGACTATTTGGCACTGCATTCAAGACAGGTGTCATAAGCCATGGTTCTATAGCATATCCTGAATCCCCTGTAAAATAAATAATAACTTAAGTTAATATAAAATACTTTTTTTTTTCAGGTCAACACGGACATTTCCATTTTCTTTTTAATACCATGTAGATAAATTAATAAATAATAAATTCACATTTAAGGCTTTTGAATGTTTTTCATTTCATCATACTCTTACCCCTTATTCATAACACAAACCACAGTTATCAGAAGTTATAAAATGGTATCAGCATTTTAACTCAAATAGGATTAACAAACTATGTATTCCATGTAAGGGGGTTAGAATATAAAGGGGAAGATTATAACAAAAAGACCATGTAAAAACAAACTTTCATAATTATCTTAAAATAATAAAATGACCAAATATTCTACAATTTAGATATAAAAGGTTTAGTTGAAGTTTTTGTATTGTCAAGCTCTTTGGCCTGTTAATTTTGTCACTATTGAGGAGACCTAGAGATTTGACTCTTAATATCCTTGGCCAGCAAGCAGCAGAGTTTGGAGCTTGAACAGACAATGGCATGATCGACAGTATTACCCTAAATTTTGTGAACTAAGCATATCAAACATATGCCTTTCACTAATTGAGTAAGTATTTTAATGGTAGTGTACAATGATAAAAGTAAAAAATGAAATCAAACAGAAATAATTGTCATCAGAAAATAAATTTTAATACAGTAATTTTATCAAACTTTCTTCTAAATAACTTTTTGTTAAATACAACAAATATTTAGATAAACATTATACTTAACAATGTTGCATCTTTGAAATGAATACTATTAGCCTACAACAATTACAAAACTTCTGATTTTAATTTTACTCATATTAATATAATAAGATTTATTTTCAAAGTGGTTTCATCCATATGCCTTTAAACTATCTCGCATTGACTGAAACTTTCTTACCCCATATCCTTTGTATACTTATTATAGTTTTAAGATTAACATACCCAAGAGAAAATAGTGACCAATTCCTGAATCATATAGCCTCTTCAGTTCCCTTTTCACATTACTATTATTAAATATAAATTGGTCATGGACTCTGCCCGGATACCTTGCATTGATGCTTAGTATCCGACAGTTTACATCTACAACCTGAAAAAAATTTGAAAGTGTTATAGGAATTAACTGTGACTGATACATTCATATTGAATGATAAGTGCCTAGAATAGATTTTCTATAAAAAAGGTTTTCTATTTTTATACTGTATACCAGTGGGAAAGGGAGGAGGAAATATGTTGCAGTCAATAGCCCCAAGTACATCCGGCAGACCATGATTTTGTAAAAAGCCATTACTAACCCTTTGCCTCATGCTTTCAGTACCAGGAAAGTTGATCCACTGTGGCATAAGCCTGGAAATTATGTAGGTATCACAGTCAGTTTCATTGTCAATAAAGAAAAATAAACTTTGTGTAAATAGATTATTTTTAACTCACACTGTAATTATAGCCTCAGTAACTTGTGCCAAGTATTTACTCACAGTAGTCTGGGAAAGAGACAGCCCATGGTCTTGTCCAGTTCCACGTTGGTAACTACCATCTCCCAAAATACGTATACATGTAAGAACCTAAAATATTTCAGGTTATCTTTTATAGAATATGACCAAAATTAATATTAGAAATTTATGTAGCCATAACAAAATAGGTACTTTTTGTAATATTTACCAACCTTTATGTGAACTGGTAAACCATCTCTAGAATTAATTGGCTTAATGTTTTGTTTTAGGGCATCGCATAAATACAAAGCCATATCTTTAGATACCCGGAAAATTCTTTGAAATTCATTGTCTGGGAATTCAAATGGATTAGAAGCATCTCTGATGCGTTTCCGATGCAGTTTTCGCTCGGCAACCTCAATTTGCCAAGAAATAATATAATTAAAATAAGCACGGGACATTCTTATCTTTACAACAAATTTAAACCCACCTAATATGATCGCAGATAACGTCTCTCCACCTAATGTCAAACGACGAGCAATTTATCTTCGATAGACGGAGTCCGTGCTCTAATGCGAAGACAATCGGGAGAGATAAACCCTAGGCAAATGTCAAAGAGACAAAATCTACCTTCTCTCCTGTCGCCGTGCTCTAGGCGGTGGAGAGTATAGATTTCTCCCTCAAAAAGGGATAAAATCGGGAGATAAGAGCGGCCGTGCTAGCCCTGCTGGTGGTATGTAAATTAGACCATTTCATTATCATAAAGATATTTTAGCACACTTTTGGCCTCCACTGACTTAATCAAACATACAAAATTTATTTCTCGTCTAGACGCTATGTTCAGAATTTTATTCCTATTTAGGTATGTATGATATGAGTTCTTTATTGATGATTGAACCCGCGTTTGACCTCATCTCACTGATGGAAAATGAAGATGATGTCGAAGATGACAGCACACGGGTTTGATAGGACCTAGCACTTCATTAAATATTTCCGGAACACATCACCGAAGGAGCGATGATATTTGGCGTTAGAAAAGTGGTTGCTAGCCAGATGGACCCTGAAGCGGTCTAACCTCCAAGGGACCGCTCGGATTAGTCGCTTTTTACGACACCCTTCCAAGCCAATTTAAATTAAAATCTCAAATTATATTATCAAAATTGTGGGAAGAGTTGTGTGAAGTTATTTAAATACAGTTTACGTATTTATCTCATTCTTAGATGACAGCTGTTAAGTAATCTATTATATCTATTCATGTTTCATTTTATGTTACGGAAGAGCGGTGTCTCCCAACACAAAATTTCAATGTTTAAAGGGGTTCACTTGTCACTTATATTATAAGTATTTTTGTAGAAAGTAAATAAAGGGGACATGGTGGCTTTCGAAGTAAAACACTCGGATGAACTTTTTAAATGATTTAAAAATAAAAACATTAATTTATTTCTGATTGCAGTTGCCTTAATGGGTAAAAGTTCGTGAGGAAGATCTGTGTTTATTAGAAGCAAATTACAGTGAAGCAACTACACAAAAAGTTTACATTTGGAAACCATTTCACTGATTAAGATTTAGGAAAAAACAACGCCCCACAGTCTCTAAAATACGCCACGTCGTCGACGGGAAAGCAATCGGCCATAAATCCTGTCCACTAATTTTTTAATTTGAAGGTTTAAAAAAGGCTGATACATACCTCGTATATAAAGCTAGTACTTAGTCATTTTAAAATCTCCACAAACTGGGGAATTTTAAGTATTTGCTGATTATTCAAAGAATTTTGAATAATTAAAATTTTAAAAACCTGACTCCAAATCGTCCAAGTGCATTTTTGATCGTGACAGTAGAGCATTACTTAGCTTAGAGCATTACATATTTTCACATTCACTTCAAATGTAAACGTTCTAAAGAATATGTGACTTTTATGACGTTATACTAGATATAAATTTTAACTAGCCAGCCTTCATGGTAGAATTCACAAAGTCAGCTAGGTCATTTGTGGGTCAATTTGTAAGCTTTTATAATGAAGTGCCTGAAAATTTTGAATTATTTAAGCTAAGTTAAAAGATAGTTTAGCTGGGGATCGCAGATTCCATGTGCTCTCTGAAACAAAGAGAAGCCTACGGCGAGTAATTGGCTCGGGTGGTGGTTGGAGTTCCCATTTAAATATCGGTCCGTATGAGTGGGTTTCCTATAAAAAGTATGACGGAATATAAATTATACGCGATTAATCCGGTTAAAAAGTAGTTTTATTTAAATTATGAATCGTGAAAACTTAAGACAATTTTAAACGTTCGTTGCAACATGGACAATTCTTCAAAAAGAGAGTGCGGTCCTCCAACTGGGACGAAGATCAAAAGGTAATTTCGGCAAGTAAAATAACACGTGAATAAAAAGAACATCAAGGTCTTATTTTTTTCTAAAAACAAGTGGGCACTTTTAATTTATCAAATTAACTTCTTTACAGAGAATATTGACAAAGTTAATAACAGAAAAAAATCTTGTCATTGAGAATAAAGACACTTCAACTAACACAAATAATATGAAAAAGGCTGCTTGGCAAGAAATTTTATCTTGGTTATATAAGTTCCAGATTATTTATTTTTTTCACATTCATAATATTATTAATTTTAACATTAATCACACACTTTTACAGTTTTAACAGTCTCAATAGTAAAAAAAGGGATCTGATTCAAATACAGACTTAGTGGAGGAATACCAAGGGCAATGTGAAAGGCAGGGAGTCTGAGTACAGACGTGCTAGAATGACGACAGGCGGAGGACCTCCACCACCAAGCCCATCAGCAGAAGAACTTGCCATCATTCAGGCGTTGCCTAATGAATTTATTATTGATAATAATAAGTTTGATAGTGATGGTCTCTACATGGATACTATAAAAGAGGTATATTGTCTGTTTTTATAATAAAAATGAATAAGTTTAAATAAAGTAACGCCCACTTATACACAGCTCAAATGCAATCATGCATGGAGTACTGCAGTCATCTTTGGGATGGTTCAGCCAAATATCAATCAGAAGAGCTGGACTCTGTTGACCGAAGAGCCCGTAAACTAATTAACAAAGTCGACCTTACAACCAAAAAGCTGCAGACCCTAGAGCATCGTCGTAATGGCTGGTTTACACAGTGCGAGCTAGCGTACGAGTAAGCCTTCCGAGTAGCTGCACTGCCGTTATGCCTAGGTTACACGGTGCGAGCTAGCATGCGAGCTGACCGTGTCAGTTACTGAGGTGCAATAGCTCGCACTGTGTGACCGCATCATACGAGTAACTGTTATGTGCGAGTGGGACAGTTGCTCGCAAGCGAGTTACTTCAACATTTTTTGTTTTTACTCGCAACTGGCCTTCCCCCACCACGCCACTCGCACGTCGCTCGGTCGTCAACTCGCATGATTTCGCGAAATGACAGTAGCTCGTACGCTCGGGCCCACGCCGCCGGTGCAGTGTTTTTGTAGGTTTCTTGCGTTGACATCAAAATGGCGGAAAGGTGGACATCCGATCAAAATATAAAGTTTGTGGAGCTATACAAGAATCAAACGAACTTATGGAATTGTTTGGATCCTAATTACAAGAACAGAGATTTGCGTAAAGCGTCGTTAGAACACATCCGCTTGGAATGCAATTTACAAAACATGAATGAAGTTACAAAAAAAATCAAAAATTTACGCTCAACGTATAACCAGGAGTTATTGAAAATTGAAAAGAGCAAAAAAAGTGGATCTGGCACTGATGAGATCTATAAACCATCTATCAAATGGTTCGATTCTATGGATTATATTATGAAAATAATTAATCTTAAAGAAAAGGAAACATCAAGTAATTTGGTAAGTATTTTATTACAAATTATAATTACAAAGGCACAAGGCACATTCCAAACCAGTCAGGGTCCACAAAATTTACTATCTTTTATTTTTCTCTTCCCTTTTATATTCTTATTACTACTAGGTAATTATAATTACCTAATCATATAATTTTGCCATGCAACTGCTCCGTCGTCATTGAAATAATTTTTATATTTATCACGCATTTTCTCTGCTATTAATTTCGATCTATTATTAATTCTCGAGCGACGAATACTCGGTAATTCATTAATTTCGGACCTCCACTGGCCCTGAATGATTTGAAAGTTTATGATGTCTTCATAATCTGTAGTTCCTGGTGGTGTATAAGTATTTGATGCAGTAGTACGTAACCAGTTGTGTAATGTACAAGCACATAAGACGATCTTTATCGTAGTTTCCTCTGTAACTTGAATTGGCTTTCCCAAAACACGAAAACGAGATGCTAGAATGCCGAACCCACTCTCCACAATCCTTCTTGCTCTGCTCAACCTATAATTAAAAATCTTTTCTGCGGTAGTCAATGTGTTTTTGTAGGGCTTTAGTAAATACGGTTTTAAAGGGAAGGCATCATCTCCAACTAGAATACCATTTTCAGGCAACAATAAATTGTTTTCTAGATAAGGATACAAAGAGCAGTTTTGGAATACCCCACCATCTGCGTTACGACCATATGAGCCTATATCTACATATCTGAAAGTATAATCGTGATCCACAACAGCCATGAGCACTATACTATTTGTTCCTTTGTAGTTATAATATTCACTGCCACAATTTGGTGGTGCTTGAATTGTTATATGCTTCCCATCGATAGAGCCACAACAATTAGGGAAATTCCACCTCGAAGCGAATCCTATTTGGATATCTTGCCATTCTTCCACATTCGGTATCTGAAAAATAAAAGAGTAATGTTAATTTCAGGAACCATATCATCCATCAACGTCAGGAAGCAACGTCGCATCAGCGTCAGGAAGCGAGGAGGCCACGAATAACGTGGACCTTGATGCTAGTGACAATAGCAACCAAGCTGCTCATATAAAAGTGGTAAAGCCACCAAAAACTCTAAAGTTAAAGACGAAATTATCATCAGAACGGTCTGACATTCAAGCAGCCGTAAATGAACTCAAAGAACTAAATAGTAGTTTAGTAAACGTGTCTGCCCCGATTACAAGAGAATTAGAAGATGAATGTGATGTTATTGGAAGACATGTAGCACTGCAGCTGAAACAGTTATCTTCGATTGATAGAATTGATGCGACAGATGAAATACAGGCGATACTCTCTAGATACCGTAAGAGAGCCCTCTGTGGTAGAATTGTGTACACACCTTCTAATTACAGTTCCGAATGTACGCCATCACCACAGCCTACAGTAAATTATGAAATGTCTGCACTCTCTATGCAAGTGGAACAATCTTCACAATCTATACTCCATAATGAATGTACGCTATCACCACAGCCTGTAGCCTACCAGCTTGTAGAGGTCGCTACTGAAGCTTATCAACCTGTTGAACCTACAACATCTGCATTCTCTGCGCCACTGCTGGATCAATTTGAATCTATACCCCAATCTAATGATGTACTTGCTGCAGCAATATCAATCTCTAATATTAAAAAATAACGAACTAAGCTATGTAGTACTGTAGTTATTAAGTATTAATATGTAAAGTTCACGTTTAATATGTACAAAAACTTTACAAAACCATTGTGAATTTGATTATGAATAAAAAAAAATACTTACTTTGATATAATCTTTTTGGAGCAATCAAATTTAAAAGTATTTCCACTTGTTCAGTTGTCAATCTCATAACCGCTTTATATTCTCGGGGATCTTCATCATATAGCTCTTTAAATATTGAATTCGTTGCCCCTTTTCTTTGCAGCCAAGTCCTGACCCAAACACTTCTCTTCTTCTTCTTTTTTTGTATAGCTCTTTCAATTTCAACACAAAGTATTTTCGTAACTGCTTTTATAGTGGTATGCACTGTGATTAAACGTGTATTTTGCGACAACATTGCACGAGACATGATACAGACGAACTATGCGAGTACACTGGTGCAGTAGCTGTCTTCCTGCGACGCCAGCAGTTCGCATAGTGTGACCGAGCGAGGCGAGTCGAGCTACTGTCATACGAGTACACATGCACAGTAGCTGTCTACTGTCATATCAGCTGCTCGCACTGTGTAACCTATCCTTTACTCGCACTGTTTAGACGTAACTTACGAGTAACTCGTACGTGCGAGTTGGTCAGTAGCTCGCATCCGAATTACTTCAACATTTTTGTTTTCACTCGCCTGCTCGCCCGGCAGCAGCTCGCACATGACAGCGGATCATACGTGGCTCGCATCGTTTGGACGCGTTCGGCAGTAGCTCGCCAGTGCTAGCCGGACAGTTTGAGTGGAAGCCGTGTTTTTGTGTGCTACGCCTATGTACTAAATCGAGTTCGAAATGAGTACGGATAGATGGTTTTCTGACAATAATATTTCATTCATGAAACTCTACAGAGAACAAGAAAACCTATGGAATTGTTTCGATAAAAACTATCGAAATAGAGACATGAGAAAAGAATCTTTGGAACATATCGCAAAGGTAACACCTGTGAGGTAACCAAGAAATTAAAAAAATTACGGTCCACCTTCAATCAAGAACTAAATAAAATCGAAAAAAGCAAGAAGAGTGGCGCTGGCGCAGACGATGTGTACAAACCATCCATAAAATGGTTTGATATAATGGATTATATAATGAAAACAATTAATTTAAACGAAAAGAAAACAACATCCAATCTGGTGAGTACCTAATTCTTTATTTGACTGAAAAATGTAGGTGGTTATATTTCTAGATATTAATCATACGACTTTGCCAGGAGACAGCACCGTCATTACAGAAGTAGTTTTTATATTTTTCTCTCAATTTTTGGACAACTGCTTTTGATCTGTTATTTGTTCGCGATCGGGCGATACTCTGTAACCTAACCAATAACCTAACCAATAATGTTTCAGTCCAAATGAGACACGTTTCTCTCACCCAACGTCGGCGGGTCTAAACTCTGGTAGAGTTTATGGAAAGAAACCCTGGCATATCCTGGTGTGAGTAAAAACTAAAAATAACTTAATGCTTGAAACAAATGACATCGAAAAGATGCTATTTTGTTATTGCTATTATTTAAGATTTTTTTATTAACGCATCGTAGTAATAGGAGGTGTTCTCTTTTCAGCATCACGTCACACGTCTTCAGTCGCTGCCCCTCCACCATCACAACGGCGAACATAATTCTCCACCACCACCAAGAGATTCCTAGGGGTGAAAGAACAGCAGCTGGAGTTACAAAGACTAAATGCATAGATTTTGCAGTCCTGTCTGGAGAATTGTGCAGAGCGAGATAAAATGTAAGCTGTAGCTGTGGCTGCAGTTGGAAAAGGGCTTAAAACATTGGCAGAGGCCAAGAATAAAGAAAACACTTTTAATGAGTACTAGTGCAGTTTTATTGAAAGACCCGCCTCACACACCACAGAATACATACAATAAACTACACCAGCGAACAATTAATTAAGACGTGAATGCCGAAGCCTATTAACTATGTTTCGCCTACATAATTGCTCTAGACCTAAATCTGTGTTCGGAGTTTTATTACGAAGTGTTTTTTTTTATAGTGTGCTTGGTTACAAATCTTTCAGCTATAAACTGTGTAAATACTTACTTAATTAACTTTATACCTGTAGAATGAATCATTTTTATTGAAAGTCCTTTGCCTCGACGTCTTGTGGGGTTTTATCACTGGCAGTAACTTATATTCCAGTTGTGCAATTAGCTCCTTTGAATACACGCTCACATAGTCGTCATCTTGGGTTAATAAAGATAAACTTCGAATTTTCGTAGATTGTTGGCGCTTTTCTAGTTTATCCAAAGCATGAGCTTCTTCTAATAATGATTTAAACAAAAACATTCTTGCCATCGTTATCGCTTAAGTAGTTACTCACTTATTCACTTTAAAAACTTTATTTAAGCACTATTTAAACAAAAACATTCTTGCCATCGTTATCGCTTAGGTAGGTAGGGACTTATTCACTACAAAAACTTGATTTGAACACAATTTAACTATGATTTCCTCCACTTTCACTCATAGATAGGTGCTTTTAATTTGACACTAAGAATCGGGTTCGAGTTTCGAAAGTGAGCGTCGAATTGACGGTGCATTTATCTTACAGAATGCCACTTTTTACGGTATCCCATACTTTATCTGTCAAAATCTCGCAAGTGTAGCGCTAGTGTAGATTCAAATTATCAACCGTGTATAGAATGCCAATCAAGAAACTCACTGCGGATTATGTCACGAGTTTAGAGTAAAGTCTTACAGAATAGCACTACAGTATAGTCCCAGTACTTTTAAGTGTCGAGTGAATAGATTTCTCGTGGATGGACGTGTACCACATTAGTCTTCATGTTCACTTAACATCAGGTGTCATGGAAGACAAACGTCCCATCCATGCAATATAAAAAAAAAGTAAATTATATTAACAGTGTTTGGATGTTTCAGTCACAAAAATCCGAAAAAATATATAACTTTAAACATTTATATAACTTTAAAATTATTTAAAGTACCGAGGGAATCGGTCCAGGAGTTGGAGCCTGGTGCATCAATAGAAGTTATTGAGGTATATTAAATTTGTATATATTTATAGTATGTAATTATAAACCTTAATTTAACTTTAAAATTACGATTAAAAGACAAGGCAAAACCAGTATTTTTAAGGCCCGGCTGCTCGCGTTTGCTTTGCGCCATAAAGTCAATAAGAAAATTGATAGGCTAGTCTACACTTTAAACTTATTTACATTATGTTCAGAAAAACACAAGTGGTTTAAAAAAAAACCAAATATCCGCTTAACAAAGGGGTACATAGAGGCTCATCTAAAGAGCATAGAGGAATACTGGCAATACTTTAAGACTTACCATGAGGAACTATTGAGGTGTTCGCCAAAAGAGGAACGCATGACACTTTCGTATTTAATCAATGAAGATTATTACATCATTGAAGACTTGTATTTTGGTTAGCGACTTAAATAGAGTTGAGTAACTCCGGAGTGATTCGTTCCGAAGAACTGCTCACATTCAGTGAACGAATCGATCTCGTTCACTATTGTGCGGTAATTTCGTTCCACAGTTCATAAGTTCATTTTAGATTAACAGTGTTTAAATTTAACACTGTAATTAAAGCAACTTTGTTTACGTTATTCGGTGTATTTTTCAAATTGGTTCGAATTTTATATTAGTCTAGTCTATTACTCCGGAGTTACTCAACTCTAAACCACACAACTTTGTTCAAGTGTTCAACTAATTTTTGATACTTTGTATAATGATTTGTAAATAGTGTAATATAATATTAATAACTCTTGTGTTGAGTGACAGTACTTTGGTTTTTTAAAAATGGCTTCAAAACGGAAACGTAGTGATATTTGGGGACATTTTAATGAAGTAGAACCAAAAAGAGCTAAATGTGGTTATTGCAATGCAATCTGTAGCATTGCATCTGGAAATACCAGTAATTTGACGCGCCATATGACTAGGAAACATCCTGCAATCCCTATCGTTCTGGAACGCCAAGTTGAAATAAATAATTTAAGATCTGATACTGAACCATCAACTTCTGGCGAACAACAACAATCATCGCAAGAAATATCGCAACAAACATCACGACACACCTCACAACAAAGATCACAACAAAATATTAGTGATTATATCATCAGAAAAAGACCCATTTCTGCACAAAGATCGCAGGTCATAGATAAGCAAGTGGTGAAGTGGATATCGAAAGGCCAACATTCTTTGCGTATTGTTGAAGAACCAGAGCTTAAAAAATTATTAGAAATGGTGTCTCAAACTCCAGGCTATAGTTTACCTGGTAGAAAAACGCTCTCTAAAAGTTTGATTCCAAAAATATACAACGAAACCGTAGAGTTAGTTAAGAACAAACTTACCTTTGCCAAAGCAGTTTCTGTAACAACGGATGGTTGGACTTCAGACTACACAAAAGATAGTTTCATTGCTGTGACAGCCCACTATATAAATGAAGAAATGGAACTGTGTTCATATCTATTAGAATGCATCCAATACGGAGAAAGACATACCAGTGAAAATTTATCCGAGTTTTTGAAAGATTGTTTTCGGCGCTGGGACATACACTATAAAGTAAGTGCAGTGGTGTCGGATAATGCAGCGAACATAACGGCCGCAATACGTTTGGGTGGATGGGGGCATATTGGATGTTTTGCACACCAAATCAATTTAGTTGTTAGGAAAGGTTTAGGAGAGATTTTACCTATAATTGAAAAGGTTAAAAAACTTGTTGAGTTCTACAAAAGAAGCACTGTAGCTAAGTATAAATTAATAGAAATACAAAAGCAGTTAAACCTTCCTCAATTAACGTTGAAACAGGATGTAGAAACTCGCTGGAACTCCACGTACCAAATGTTGGACCAATTAATAAAAGTTAAAGAAGCCGTTGTATCTGCGACTTTTTCGCTAAGGAGTGATTTACTACTAAACTCTGAAGAATTCATAATTATTGAACAATTAGTTCCAATTTTAAAACCATTCAATGAAATAACCAATGAAATTTCTGCTGAGAAAACCGTAACTTTATCTAAAGTTATTATATACTGCAAAATTATGACAAATCATATTACTAAACATCACGCACCTGAAACAATTACCACTTATTTAGAACCAGTGCAACGGTTGATTAAAAAACTTCATGTTGAATTACACAAGAGATTTGGGGATATAGAATCTTCTATGTTACACTCCGAAGCCACTGTTCTTGATCCGAGGTTTAAAAAGATCGGATTCAACTGCGTCACCAAATTTGAAAATGCTGTAAAAGAAATAAGGAGGCGAACATCTGCGATTGCCAGCGTCACTGTTGCTAGTGATAACATAGACAATGTTCCTCCCCACCCCGTCACTGAAACAAATGATGATGACCTTTGGTCAGATATTGATAAAGAAATAATGAAAACGGTACCGCAAAATACTACAGCTCTAGCCACTATTGAAGTGGACCGATATTTAAAAGAAGACTTAATTCATAGAAAAACAGATCCCTTGAAATGGTGGTACGACCGCAAAAACATCTACCCAAATATGTACCAACATATGTTGAAAAGATTGTGCATACCCGCTACCTCCGTGCCATGCGAAAGAATATTTTCTAAGGCTGGCGATATTTTAAGAGCACGCCGTACATTATTAAAGCCGGAAAAGGTATCACAATTGCTGTTTTTGCATGGAAACATGTAAAAAAAAAGTAACAATAATTAAAAGAAATTATAAATAAAGAAAAAAATTATAAAAAAAGTACAAAAAAAATAATAAAAATAAAAGTAAAAAAAATATATATATATATATATAAACAGCAGAATACTTAAAATTATGATTCTTTAAATTATTGTAAATAGAGATGATTTTTAAATACGCCTTTTATTTAAAGTGGAAAGTAGATATTTATTAACCTACATTTTATCACTTTAATTGTCAGTCCTAAGCCTGAAAAAAGTATGAAGGGAAATCGAATCTATCTATTTTCTTAAATAAACATTTAACGGACTTCACTGGTGTTTACAGTTTACGAACGATTAGCTATATACTGACTCCGGAAGTTACAAAATTCAACTCCGGACTCGATAGAAAAAGATTTTTGTGCCATTATTATAGTACTACTGATACCGGAGCGAATGGAACTGTGGAACGATTTAGCGGAACTGCTCACTTCTCGGAACGAGATTTGAGGAACGAATTCCACTAATGGAACGACAATGCCCAAGTCTAGACTTAAAGGATATGTTGATGACCTTTACTAGAAGAAAGAATTTTTTTTATAAAATATGCACTAGACGTTTGTCTTACATGACACCTGATGTTAAGTGAACTTGTAAACTAAGGTGGTAAACGTCCACCCCCGAGAAACCTATTCACTCGACGCTTAAAAGTACTAGGACTTTACTGGTCAGGGAAGACAAACGCAGGCAGTTCATTCCAAACCTTGGCAACCTATTAAAAAAAACTGCCAAAGCGCTTAGTTCGACTTTTCGGAATGCAGTTTGCCGCTATTGTAAGAAACGCGGCAACATAGAAAAGATTTGTTTGGCTAAGAAGAAAGAAACTTTCAAAAACGTGAATTATGATGAAGATCACCCCGACGCGGTTTTAAACGGTATTTAGAAAGCGAGTGCGGGTACCAGCTTACGAGGTGCAGCTGACGTTGGAGGGTGTGCCGGTGTCGATGGAAGTGGAATCGAGCGCCGCGCTGTGGCTGGTGAACCAGCACACTTGGCAGCGGCTGCGCGCGCTGCCGGCGCGGCTGTGTACGTGGAACGACTCGCGAGTGATGGTGCTCGGACAGGCAACGGTGCAGGTTCAGTTTAGAAGCATTAATTGTGATCTCAACGTCATTGTAGCGGTGGGGGAAGGACCTAATTTGATAGGCCGTACTTGTTTCGGAGCGCTGAGAATACAATACAATACAAAAATGCTTTATTGCCATTAACATAGTATCACACAATACAATAAAAAAAACTTAACGTTTTGATGTTATCTGATAGGCCTTAAGTTCATCCACCTGCAGTGTCAAGGAAACGTGTCGTTTCTGGGACACCCTGTATTCCTAAATAATTATAACTCCACTGAAGACGAGGTTGCTCTGCATAAAAACCATATTCGCAACACCTAGCTCGTAACTTAACAAATAGCGACAAGAATGCAGCAATATAGAGTATACAGCATATACAGTATATACTATTTATAGACGGTAAAACAGTAACAACTGTTTTTGACTTTCCAAAGGTGATTTCTTTTCCTAAAGGTGAAATCAGTATATTTTATTATAAAAAAAGTTAACGTATTTTAACTTTACTATATTTTATATGGGTCATAAACAAGCAATCTGCTATACATGGGATGAAACCATTTCAAAAAGGGGGGCCAACGAGGTCAGCAGTTGCTTATTAGATTTCGTAAAGGAAAAAGCTAATGATGGTGTAGATGAGATCAAATCTTGATCGGAAGATTGCGCCGGCCAGAATTAATCCATTTTTGATGTTTATTAAACGTCATTTCAGTTTGTTTTGTGTTGACATTTTTTAGTTATGTTTAGGACAATATGTAAGATTTGAAGTCATAATATTGCAAAATAAATAACTGATTTACGTAACTACTTGTTTCCCCTATTGCCTATGTTTTTGCTTCAAATTATGAATACCTAATATTAATAGATGACTTGTGACTAACAGTGCTATTAATAAACATAATCTGCTTCAAGGTTAAACCGAGTTCAGTCTAGAATTAGTTAATCCGAGACAAATGAGCTGTTAAGTTCGGTATGAGTTTGCTATAAATAAACAGGTTGTTGTGTAACCTTGGAGGAACAATACATTCTCTAGACCGTGTTTAATCTAAATATTATGGCGATTCTAAATAAAATGAATAAGTTTGTGAACTATTAATTAATCTTATTTAAGCTGTAATTTTTATTTTTTAATAAAAATTAATTTAAAAAATATTAAATTACTGTGATAGCTGACATGTAACTGCTTTTGAAATCAACTATGTAATTTTTGACATACTCTGTTTCGTTTTTATTTTTTTGTATCTGTACCGGCGCATTTTCATATAACAAAATGAGTGAAAAACGTAACCGTTTCCCTAACTGGGATGAGGAAGAAAAGGTAATTTTTTTTAGTCTTTTTTAAAAAGTTGAGTGGTGTTTGCTTTTTTCATGCATGGTTAGTATATTTTCTTCCTTTTTTGGCGATTGTGTCGCTGTGCAATGAAGGAACATGCATGCATAATTGAAAATAAGAGCCTCAACACAAACACTAATAAGTTAAAACTAAAACTATGGGAGGAAGTACATCGCAAGTAGGATTACCAATGTTTTGAGCGTAGATGCTTTGTCCCCGTATATCATACATAAATGATAAAACTAATATGTGTTATTGTATGATTCTTTTACATTTAATCAGCTGAACAGTCGGCCCGTGACCTCAACCTATTGAAAGTCCAGTGGAAGGTCATGAAGGTGCAGGCTCGAAAGTCATGCAGCGGCAAATAAATTGCCAAAACGGGCGGTGGACTACCAGCAAATACTCCAAGTGATGCAGACTTGCAAACTCGAGATTTGCTTAACCCAGCTCAATTGATGAGATACCTCAACATCTATGATTCCGATAGTGTTGTGGTCGAAATTAATATGGATACTGGGGAAGCACCTATTAGTATCTTCTGAAGTATGATCTCGATATAAAGTAAATTGCCTTAAGTCCGCTTATTCTTTCGTTTGGCTTCCACGTCATGTGTTTTAAAAGAGCTTGGGCTTGTTCTGGAAAAATTTAATAATCAACACACTTTTTGCAATTTTCAATTTTATTTACAACGCAAAGTGAAGAAGCTACTATTCCGGAGTATCATATATGTTTGGGCCGTTTTGTTTTCCTTATCAAAGCTCTGAAGGATACTCTGATCCTTTGTGGAGGCACACGCTGCGTTCAACGGAACGTATATTTTTGTATTGACGCGAATCGAGACAGCGCAGTGACGCTGACACTTCGTACATTCTAAAAAGTTCGAGCGCGCGTGCTGCGATAAAAAGTGATCTAGTTATTTAGTAATCTTTTAAAAATATAAAGTTCAGCAATTATGCAGTCCACCCACGCAACGTAATTGCGTGATTAGCCAAGTTCTTCAGAACCAAGGAGAAGCAGATAACCAAGTAAGTGCCTCCACGTGTTATGAATAGTTGATTTCGGGGTTGTGTTGGGGATGACGAAACGGCCTATTACAGGAGAAATTAGTACCTACCTACCATCTCTTAATCACTCCCGGGAATGTTCCCATAAAAACTTATATTTTTTTCAGGAATTTTCCAAATAATAAAAAACAAAATTGAGTAATTTTTGGTTTATTGTAGTGCCTTATTTACTACAAATAACAGTACTGCCCCTCAATTCTGCTATTTGTTAACCAAAACGGATCGGCTGCGTTTCGGCTTCGTTACGGTTGCGTTTGTGAAGGCAAATGGTATTCTAGTAACTTTACGTTGGCAGCTGAAACGCAAACGAAACGGAAACGGTTGGCTTTAGAGCCGCTTGCGGAAGGCTCATGGTGTGGCAACTCAAAAAAAAATCAATTGCGAGTACATTGCTGCTTTTGTATTGATACATTTAAAATATTTTTGGCTGTATGATATGAGTACCTTTGCTCAATGTATAAAAAAATAGTTTGACATATGATAAGTTTAAGCGCCAAGCGGAAAAATTTCACAGTGCAGTAAGTATTATTTTCCTTTTCGTCCAAATAATTGAATTGAAGTTTTATTTTTAAAACTTATTGTTCAAAGTACTTTAATAAATTCTACGTCCTATTGCTGAGACTAATCTGTGTTGATTCGAAGAGGTTCGGGCTATACGCCACCACCAAAAAGTATACATTAAAATAAATCAAATTTGGTTTTTTTCTTTTATATCAAATTTCTATCGTAGATAAAAATGTTACAACTGGCAAATAGAAGTGGCAGAAGGATTACTTATGTGCGACAGTTGGAGCTGCTGATGAGGTTTATGAAGCGCCATAAAGATTTGGCACTTGGTCGTGCCCGCAGCAAAGAAGCAAGGGCACTTGCGACACGCCTTTGGAATGAGTCTGCCGTAATGTTGTAATATTGGCGTCATCATGCTCGGTCTTAAAGCATAGCTCGAATCTCCTGATAAATAAAATAATTCCTACTAATATTGTTTCCCACCTTATCTTCTGGGCTTATGGCATCGCTGCGGCGAGTCCGGCGTAAAAAGGGCTCTAATTCGTTGATGAGGTTACGTGCGAGGGCCTTTGAGGTTTTTATAAATTCCCTATTGGTCATATCAAGGGCCTTCTCTCTTGATGATACCGAATTATGGGTATGACTACGACGGTCTCTGGTTCGGGCAATGTTTCGAAACTGCGCCCTCAACATCATATCCCAAGCTAAATATGAGCTCATTATTTCGGCAATACTAAAATACGTAAGAACTAAAAATAAAATTTCTAAAAAAACTGAAATGTAGGTAAAATAAAAAAAAAAACAATTGTGAAACAATGAAAATACAATGATTTTTAACTCACCAAAAAGTATAAGTTCACAATCAACACCCGAAAAGGAATTTAAATCAAACCAATGAAGTACCTTCTATCACAACTTAATCACAATATTCGAAAAAGCTACTCATTCGCTGCCGATGCAAAACCGCAACTTTTGACATTTCAACCAACGCTGAACCGTAGCGTTTCGACCCTACTAACTGTCAAAAACTTACCAGAATACGAAATCAAAGCTGAACCGCTAACGTAACGATACGTGTACTTCATCAGAATACGACAACCAAACCGTTTCGGCTCCGTAACCAATGCGTTACAGCTTGGTTTAGACAAATTGTTAGTTGAATACCAAAAGTAGTAACCATTGCGTTTCAGATCCGTTTCGGCTTAAAATAAAATAGCAGAATTGGGGGGCTGGTATTATTAAAAGAACGTAAATTAACTTTTGTCAAAATCAACTACAATTTTTTTACAACCCTTATACATAGACACAAGATACAAATTTTATCAATGAAAAGTAACACTGACAAAAGAATATAAGTTATAATTAAACTTGTGGTTTTTCAAAATAGATTGTATTTTATAATTTAAACATTCTTAAACACCATAAACTTCAGCTTAAAGGTGTGCGTGCCCTTCGAGAGGCCACTGTGGAAAACGAAGGTTTCACCTCTAAAACCAATTTTAGCCAGAAGGATAAATTTTTAGGTGTTGAAAGTTGTACGCTACAAAAAACTTTATTTAAAATATATATAAAATTAAAAAAATCGTTGGGCACTGGGGAGTGTTCCCGGCAACATTGGAAATATTCCTGTAAATTGAAAAATTTGTAAATTACTGGGAATTAGGAATATTCCCAACAGTACATCACAATGCAGAAATATGATCCTGAGTCGGAAAATTTCTGTTTTGACTTCAACAAGTCCAACCTTTGCCTAGGACACCTATTCAAGAGTCTTTTTACTCTCGACATATCAGCTGTTACAATCTGTGTTTCGTAAGTATGGACTCGAGAAATCCGTGTTACTATCAATGGTCTGAAGTTCAAGGTGGAGCCACTGAAGTCGGACCGGCACTCTTGCATCACTTAAATTCTTTGAATTTAGAGGGCAAAATAATGTTGCGTTTATTTTGTGATGGCTGTGGCGGCCAAAACAAAACAAATTCGCTTATACTCCATTGTCTTATGTTTTGGCTAGTTAATGAATCCCCAGAAAATATTAAAGAGATATATTTGACATTTCCCGTACGTACGTTTTCTACCCGCCGATGGTGTTTTCGGCAGAGGTGTGTTCTTGGCTATTGTCAAGACTGCCCTCAACGCGCTGCGCGTGTCTAAGGACCCGGCGCCCGCCCTATCATTGAGCATTTCCCAACTGGAGGCAGTAGCCGGCCAGCTGATCGCCCGACGGCCGTCGGTCTTGCGATAGACCGCTGACGGGCTTGATTGCGAGGGAAGCTACGTCACCACCGATGCCGCGCCTAAGGCACCCCAAAGACCGGCCCAACTCTTTGGGCTGCGCTGCTGCCTCCTGAAAGGGGCCAATGCCCCGAGCGGATTCCGCCGTTCCCCCCTTGGGGGGGGGGCGAGTAAAGACAGGCGAGAGCGCGCCGTGTGTGGCTGTGTGTAAGCAGGTAGTTAAATGTTTATTTTTTTTTTTTTTCAGGAACTGTGTACTAAAAAGATGGACACAATTAAGAGACACTTGGAAGAAATCATTAAATGAAAACAAAGAAAGTAACAAATCTGGCTCCGGTGCCAAACCCAGACCTTACAAATATGGTCAAGAGTTGAACTTTTTGAAGCCAGTTATGAAACCAGGTAAGACACATGACAATCCAAATACAAGAGACGAAAACCAAACACAAAATGACGGTCAACAAGAAAATCAGAAAGAAACAATCTCAGAATCATCATCAAAGAAGAAAAGAGTGGATTGTGGCAGTGAAGTGGATGATAAAATGTTGAAACTTTTTTTTAAAAGTGTTCTACCATCTCTTCAAATTTTTAATGACGATCAAATATTGGAATTTCAATCTGCGGTCATTAACCTAATACAGAGTATTAAAACCGGACAAAACCATTCAAATTGGCCTCAAATTCGAATTTGCATAATGAAGGTTATTACACTAGGCCTCTTTCAGAACAATCACCCATAGCAGCATCCAGTAATCAATGTTATTTGACTGAGCCTCTTCCTCCACAATCATCGATAGCTAATGCAGCAGCGTCCACCCCTTCACAACCTGGAACAGCGCCATCACCGACAGCGTCCAACACACAACTAGACCCAACAGATGTTTCCTCTCAGAGTGTGTTAAGTGATTATCTGGACCTATCAAATTTCTAAAATGATGTTTCAATTATCATGAATATAATTAATAAATAAGTATAATAAATATTATAATTAGTTTTTCTTACCTTATAGTTATCGCCACCTTCTCTTCAGGGGTTATGGCGTTTCTAAAATGTGTATCCTGTTTTCTCAAATCCATATCCAATTTGAAGAGAATATAGTCAAAGGTATCTATGGACATTCTAAAATAATCGTAAAACTTTGAATCATCTCTTCGTAAACCGTTCATTAAAGTATGAAAAGACTCTGAATCACGAAATGAATATGAACATCAATTCGGATATTTTGACGAATCACGAAATAGCACCATTCCGTATGCAATGTGAACGTGTATCCGTCATGACGTATCGTGTTTTTGGACGAATCGTCACTGACGGATCTGGTGTGAACGGGCCCTAAATGTATTCTTTTGGTTTTATATAAACATTCCTTTCTTTAAAGTGATCCTTATTGTGCAGAAATATCGCCAGAGTCAAGCGTCTCTTCTCCGCAACACCGCCGCATCAGACAGCGCCGACTCCGTCAGACACCTGTCGATCGTGCCGCAAGCGAGTTCGCTTAAATAGAGGAAGCACGAATAGCTTTGGAACGAGAAAGAGATTCGCGTCTGTTTGAGCTGGAGATGGAACGTAATAGGCTCGACTCCGAGCGACTTCGAGTGGTAGCTGACCGTGTCCAGCTAGATTGAGAACGATTACAAGTGGAGGCTGAACGTCTTCGGGTTGAAGAAGGACGTGCCAGAACAGAAAATGAAAGGCTATTAAATGAAAGGGTATTGTCTGATAGTTTAACATTATTAAATAATAATTAAGCCTTTACAATATCACCAACTTCTCACTTGATTTAATATTTTTTTTATTTTTCAGAGCCCACAAAGCCAAAACATGATTTCGTCTCCGGATGAAGATGCCGTTCTACAATGTCAACCTACAGTTCAGGAACTTCATTCCCCTCATCAACTAGAATCGCATTCTACCATTCATCAAGGACAGCCACCTATGACCTTTGCGCAAACAACTTCATCGTCGCGACCAACTCGCAAGAGAAGACACCCTAATGAAGATAGATTGAAGGAGGCTTATGAAGTTCTGCATGTTGCCAAAAGCAGAAGAATGTCCCGAGATGAATTTGATGTTTATGGACAGTACGTATAAACTGAGTTACGTGCATTAAATGATGAATACAGTGTAATCATGGCAAAATATTTTATTAATAATATTTTATTAGATGCACGATTAGGAAAATACCGTTCAAATTATAATGAGCAAAGCCATCCAGTGATATTCGTCCGGAGCCTTCAGAAGAGCAACTTATACAAAATATACTTGATGAAGTAATCAATTAAAATTTCTTTTACTGAAAATTAAATAACAGTTTTAATAATGTATGCATTCTCTTTGACTTACCTTTACAAATATCTTCAATTTGTTTATCAGTTTTTACAAACTTCTGGTACTATTTTACGTTTTTTAAGTTAACCAATGTTTTGATCGTAGATGCTTTTTCTCCGTATATCTTACATAAATGATAAAATTATTATGTGTTATTGTATGATTATTTTTGATTTGATCAGCTGAATAGTCTGCCCCGTGACCTCAACCTGTTGGAAGTCCAGTGGAAGGCCATGAAGGTGCAGACTCTAAAGTCATGCAGCGCGGCAAAGAAATTGCCAAAACGGGCGGTTTTGGCAATTAAAAAAACGTGATGCAGAACAAATAAAGTGATGCAGAATTGCAAACTCGAGATTTGCTTAACCCAGCTCAGTTGATGAGATACCTCAACATCTATGATTCCGATAGTATTGTGGTCGAAATTAATATGGTGAAGCACCTATTAGTTTCTACTGAAGTATGATCTCAATATTGTTAACACAAAAATTTATTATTTTATTATTATTATAGTACATTTATTTCATTCATCTATCTTTCTTGAATTCCTTAAAAGAAGTGAGACCGCCTACCGATGTTACTTCCTGTGTAATGTAAACTTTATATTGTAAGGTGGCAACACCAAGTATCTATGTCTGTATTATTAAATAAAATGATTAGTCTCTCTGGTAATAAACATGGTGACAGTGTGAAAAATTTTCTAAAATTCAAAAAAATTAAGAATTACTAAATAGAATGGAGGAATTAAAACTACAACTGGACGAGCAGATGTCCCTGATAAAACGGCTGCAGGAACAGTTAAACCATTCTTAGTTTCAGTCAGTGAGTAACATCGAAGCTGCAAATTTTTTGCTGAAGCTGAAAATTTCAGTGTGCAACTAATGATGCGGAAACACCTCGCCCGAAAATATACAGAAAAATTAATACAAAAAGGGCCGAAAAATCAGAAAATGAAATTCTCAGAACTTTCGGAAAATTTAAAACGTTAACATGATCAAATAAGAGACCAAAATGATCCCGATAAGCAATTTCTGTTGTCGCTGCTTCCACATGTAAAAAAAATTGACGAAAATTGTAAACTTGACTTTCAATCAGAAATATTATATGAATATTATATTACAGTTAATTAGAAAGTAGTTATCTTGACTTAACTGAAGAACTTCGTAATAAACTTGAGCGGCTCCAAAATCTCTGCATAAGGTTTGTATTTGGATCATTGTATCCTTATCATCTGTTCCCACAGCTTCTTAATTTGGGGCTAGATCTAGTAGTTGTGTGAAATAATTATATGGCCTCTATTATTTATTGAACCTACGATTTAATTCTATTTTTAGGTGGTCAAATGAACTGGTGTTCAAAGCTGCACAGTGCTTTGAAACCCAAAAAGGGGAATGTTTTGATGCTCTTTTTAGATTTTTTGGTTCAAATAATAACTGTTTATCTCAAATATTTTGTTGTTTTATATTAGGCCAAACAGGATTACGTAAAAGGCATGATAAGCCTCAGTGAGAAATTAAAAAATGAAGAGCACTGTAGGCGGAGGCAAATAACTGAGGAAAAGTATCAAATAAAAATTGATCATATGATGGAAATTCAAAAGTAAAAATTAAGGAGGGAGAAATATTTGGAAATGGCGGAAGCAGAGCATTCCATTAAAATGAAAATTCATAATGACATTATGAAAAGAAATTAATAATTTTTGATATTTAATATTCCATTTTAAAATTACCACCAGATTTATAATTTTCATGTAAGTTTATTAGCAACTCGTTAAATTAAATGCAGTTTAGCTCTTGATAGTCAATAAAACCACACTCAAGTAATGAGGTGTTTATGATAACCATGTGTCTAAGCTAATCGAATATTTTTATTTTAGGTTTTCGAGACCATCATATGGTGATGACGTTGTTAGCTATGTACATCTTAAATGTGATGGGAAAATGTCCCGAACATTAGGTTCACGCCAAATTGTATGCTGGTAAATTAATTGTTGATGAAGAGGAAGAAGTAGTTATGTCTGTTAAATGTCATGACTATGTGGCTTCAAGAGGGGGATGTAAGCATGCTATAGGATTCCTTATTTGGGTTCTCCGAAGGAACGAAGAGCCATCCTGTACCTCAGTAGCATTTTATTCGACTAAATCAAAACTATCCAAGTTTGAATTCAGTTTAAAATACATTACGGCAAAGAAACTATAACTGTGATCTTTGATGAAGAATATGTGTCTTATTTTCTGAAAGTGTAAGTGTCACTGTGGAAATCAATATTGTACAAAAGTACATTCTAGCTTTTTAAATAAAATATAGAAATGTTGTACTTTTATTCATTAATTTAAAACATTAATACACATCTAGTTCTTAGCAGAATACATATTTAGCTTTATGTATAAGTTAACACATGCATTTTTATATTGCAATTCTTTTAAAGCCCCGAGCATTAAGCTTTCTCATTATAATAAATCTAGCAAAGTGAAAGGCATGTGAAATATTAAAAAGCGCTTAAAAACCCTATGGAAGAACTTCAGGAATGTGAATTTAAATCTAAATATAGAATTAGTCGATAACTGCAGTAGTTATAATTATAGATTTAGTAAAAAACAGGCTGGCTGGTGATGCAAGAGGTGGTTCCATACCACCTCATCTGAAAGTTTTGACAGCGATTAGGGGATGTGCGCGTGGAGAGGTAAATAAAATAAATACCAAGTTTCATGTCAATAGCGTCATTACGTCTTTTGTAATTGAAATAAAAAAAAATATATTACTTAAACCTTGCAACCGACTCCATACTATACGAACACTCATAAACATGTAAGTTGACAAAGTTCTGTGCTCACACTGCAGGTTAGAATCCTTACATGTTTGAATACATGCGAAAATATTACAAACTAATTACTTCCAAGGCTTGTGAAGTGGATTTCAGGGATTAAAAATAAGACAAAATATTCAAGATCATATTTTTATGAAGAAATACCATTCATATGTATAATTTATCGGAATAAGTTCAAGCGTTGTATGCTCATTGACTATAAAGCTATGTATCAGTACAGGCTTTAGTGAGTTTGATGTTATAATAAAATAAAATAAATAGTATTATGGTTCTACTTGACAAAACTAAGTTTGACTGAAGTTATTGGCCTTTTGTTATGCTCTCAGTCTGCTATACTAACTGTGTTATCTACTTTTGTTTATATTAATTGATATTACAATTTCCTCTTTCTTATTAAGCTGCATCAGTCTATAAAATCAAAGGTGAATCTGAAACAAACATTGGTTTAATTACAATGAAAGACTTAACATTTAAATGTTATTAATTTAGAGCGGTGATACTTTGATTTCATAACTTTACATGCGGGCTTTATTAAACAATCAGCGGCATCTACTAGGAACTTGTGGAACTTCATATTAGATCAAACATTACTGCATTAATAAAATAAATAAATAATTATAATTGCATGAGTTGATAAAAATGCTATATAGGTATAATGCTTTACCGCAGCAGTCTCCGAGTGCCACACGACTTTTTAATATTAATAATGATCTCTTTAAAAATTTCATTTTTCTTTTTTATATAATTGACATTCACCAAACATTGTTATCTTTTCTTTTATTTTTTATTTTTTTATGAATGTGACTGTCAATATACATATTTTTTATTAATCAATTTTTCAATTAATTATTTATCAAATCCATGTATACATTTTTTTTTCTCCTTACATATAATTTTTACCATTATTTCATAATTTTAATGTTTTGAATATAATAAATTGAACTCGTCAAGAAGAAACTTAAAAATAATGTAAATCCGTAATTGGCTATAAGAATTATTCTCTATATTTTATATATTAATTAATATTAAGAGCTGTGGATTTTGTGAATGAATAAATAAATAAAGAAGTGAAAAAAAATGTTCTGGAAGATCGGCGAATTGCATTAGCAAAGAAAGAATCGGTGACATTTTGCACAGTCATTTGCACATGAAAAAGGTGTGTGCGCGATGGGTGCCGAAAATGCTCACGCCACTGGACAAGCAGCGTCGCGTCACAACTTCGCAGGAGTTTTTGAACATCTGTGCAATAATACTGACGATGTTTTCTCGCCTTGTTACTGTTGATGAAACATGGATTCGACAATACGATCCAGAGTCAATGCAGTGGATAGAAAAGGGAGAAAAGCCGCCACGGAAATTCAAAGTGGAAAGATCTGCGTCCAAGCTCATGGCCACTATTTTTGGGATTGTGAGGGAATTTTGTAAATTTAATACCTTCCCAAAAATACTACAATGAACGGAGACTATTACGCCGCGTTGTTGATAAAAGTGCGTCAAGTGGTTATCGAGAAAAGGAGAGGCAAACTGATGAGTTGTTGCAAGACAATGCGCCCGTCCACACTGCACGAGTTGCAAGGCGTGCCCTCGCCGAGACAGGGTTTGAAGAAATAAACCACCCGCCGTAAAGTCCAGACCTGGCCCCTAGCGATTATTTAGTTTTTTTCCAAATTGAAAAAGTACCTCCGAAGACGGAAATTTTCAAGTGACGAGGAAATGAAGGCGGCCGTAAATGAACATTTTGAAGGCAAAGATGGCGAATATTTTTTAACCAGGTTAAAAGCTCTTTATAATAAAAGTAAGAAGTGCATTGAATTAGAGGGAGATTACATTGAAAAATATTTTTTCAATGTTATTGAAATTAAGCCTTTTTTTTAAATATAAAGATATTTTTATGTGATATCTCAGAATGTAACGAACCCATAAGTGACCCACAGAGAACGATAATCTATTTAATCTATTTAACGAGCTATATAAAATGATCAAGGTATCATTAAATATTGTTGAGTTTGTAATTTGTCACATGAATATTTTAGTATATAAGATCTTTTGATTCGTGAATAAAATGTCACTCAACCCTTATGTCTTGCTCTGTGATAAGTTGTTACCCCGACGCTAGTCGCGCAGCCGAACCAAGAAATTTTGAGGTCCCGACCAGAAATAAAAAAGGAAACTGGCTCTACGTGCTCCAGTCAAACATGTTACATCGGAACCTGAATTTGCCGCCCCAAGCATATAGGATCGTATCCCACGCTTCTGGCAAGATCAAGCCAAATTATGTTTAACCCAGTTCGAAGCTATAGTTGCCGCCCAGAAACAAGGAGATGACTAGAAAAATAATTTTGTAATTGCACATTTATCGAAGGATGAAATACGCGAAGTTAGAGACGTCATCGTAAAACCTAAGGAAGAGAAGTCTACTACCTTCAACAACGACATCAAAATGGAGGACATCTACGGCGCTAAATCCGAAATTATGAAGGAGGTCCAAGCGGTGTTAACAATTATTATTGTAATATTCGTCCTTGCCGCCATCATAGCATTAAAAATATGCAGTAAACGCATGAAGCGCGCAGTACCATAGGCAATCAACAAGGCAAAACCATCATAGCCGAGTCGCCGAGTCCCCACGCCGGAGTTAAAAACGCGCGCCCGCCTCATCTGGCCCCCTGATAACAAAATCGCCGCCTTCAAAAACTTAACAAATACCCAAAACAGACACAAAAATGGGCAAGTATTACGTATTTCAAAATATTTTTCTAATCTTTAACCTTGTTTATTTTTTTTTATTTCTTTTTTTGAGATAACAATTTAATAAGTTACTATATTTATCACCTGTTCAGTTAATTTAAGCGTAAACTCGAAACTATTTGCCTTAATTGTTATTTTGTTCTTACAGTGATGTGGTGTCCCCACGACAATCCTATCTATTTAACGTGCTTGATAAAATGATCAAGATATGATTAAAGACCCATGACATTGAGTGATCATTAATTCAGGGCAAAAAATACAAATTTGTTTTTAAAACTTTATATACTTTGCCAGTGTACATATACATAAAGTTCTCTTTAATTTACTTCATAAGTAGTACATATATTATATTGCTTTGTATATGTGATGCTTTACCCATAGGTAATATCTTTTGTTGTTGTAGGTCATCGATAATGGTGCGTCGGCTAGTTTGATCTCCTTGAAGGGGATAGAGATCTAGCCGTAGGGCGACTGGCGGGCATGCCCATGGGCTATGCCGACGTTCAAAATAAGTGGGCCGGTATTGCCCAACCATGAAATTGTCTGGGAGAAGGCGCCACCAAAAGTGGCCCGAAATGGAAGACCGTAAGTAACTAATGGCATTAGTGGGTTGGTTTGTGTATTAAAGTTTCATGTTTTCTTTAAGCTTAACACATGACGCTATTTTTAAATGCATTGCATTGCAAAAAAATTTACTAATGCTAATATTTTATCTAGTATTGGCATGAACAAAAGTATAAGGCGAGGAAGAGGGCAATGGATGTGCGGCAGCATGCCTCAGGCACTGGTGATGGCCGACCTAAGAAACCGCTGAAAGAGCTGGAGCTGAGAAACATAAATCTCATAGGTCAAGTGGCAGTATACGGAAACGCAGAAGTGAGCGAACCATTTAATGTTGGTATAATTACATTATAATTTTTATTAAATTTATAATATAATATTTTTAAATTTAATGTTTTATATTTTATATTTTTTTGTGATACTATGTTAAAGAGTTGTGGTAAACCCAGAGAGACAAAATGTGGATGACCTCAGTTCAAACAAGATTTATCGTTTAACAGTATTAAATTCGTATCAGTTTTATAACAAATCCTACAATATATTCTTATATTTCAATATTAATTTCGTGGTTATAATGCAGCTACATATGCCATGATTCAATAACTTTGCCTATTCAAATATACTTAGTTTAACAAAGAAACGGACAAATAGACATACAAACAAACAAATAAACGTTACTGTCCTTTTAAATACCTAACGTAATAGTTTCATAAATATGAAACTTAATAATTACCTCTGATTTCATATTAAATTATTGACAGACAATTAAATTATTGACAGACAATGTTTGCAGTTTAATATTAATTTAGCATAAAAACTCAAATAAAGTCACAAAATATATCAATAGTTTTTACAATAAATTCACATAAGCGTACTCCTATCATAATTTATATGATACTAGCTTTATACCGCAACTTCGTATGCGCTTAACTACCCTTCCCGTGGAAATTTCAGAAACTATACAACCAGACACCCACTGAAAGAATCTTTATACCAAGTATCACACCCATGCACTCAAGGAATAAGTTTTTTCATACAAACTAAAAATCATATATTTCCCGTGCCCGTGGGAATTTTGGGATTTTTTTTCGTAGCACAACCAGTCACTCTTTGAAGAACCTTTATGCCAAGTATCACATCCGTACACTCAAGAAATAAGATTTTTCATACAAACTAAAAAGTCCTATATTTCCCGTTCCCGTGGGAATTTCGGGAATTCCTTACTTAGTGCACCCTTACATCCCCTAAAGAATATATGTTCCAAATTTCAGCTCTCTACGCCCAGTAGTTACAGCTGTACGTTGTCTGTCAGTCACTTAGTACCTCAGTCACTCAGTCAGTAACGGAACAGTTTTATATATATTGATTAGTTTGATTTACGTGGTGTTTTTATTTCATTTTAATCATATTTAATTAAGTACAACATTGTTAAAAATATCTTAATAAACACCTAAAACAATAAATCTGTCAATAATTATATTGTTTATTGATTATATTTGCCATTACAAATCGCCAAAAGGCTGTTAATTTATTAAAAGCCATAAATCAAACTTCTTAAATACAGTTAACTTCTGATTGTAAACATTTGACCTATAAACAATTCCAGGAACGCCAGTGAGTTATTCGTCGTTTCGCACGCAAAAGATTCGCACGATTGTGCGAATTGACACCATTCGATTTTACCTAATGTTTTTGTCTTCATTTCGCACGCACGTACAATGTACAGTCAGGTAAAAATATTGAAATCAAGTTTTATAAACGACTACGAATAAATGACCATGTATGAAATCTTAATATCAAGTTTGTTATCTGAAATAGGTACTTATACATAAATAAAACATCTACACTACTGACATGCTCGGTCACATTACGTGACGGCAAAACTTCGGAGTGAGAGAGATGGCGTACTAGAAAGCAAGAAGGATGTAAGCCTCGCTCGCTTCCTAGTATTGCGCCATCTCTCTCACTCCGGCGTTTTTCATCACGTTAACCGTTAATGTAGCCCAAAAAGATAGCGCGGTCTCTTTCTTTTTATCTAATCTCTAGTGGTGCATCTTAGTGACGTCAGTCAGTCTTTCCTTAAGCGTCTTTTACTGCGCTCGCGCATATTAAACTGCAACATGTCCTAAGTTTTAAAAATGAAAATGTGGGTGTTTTTACTGTTTTTTATGTACGCTGGAGGTAAGTGTATTTAGAATATAATAGTGTTACTGTGAATGTTCGAACGGCTACTTCGTTCAGTTATACAGTGTGTCCGGGGACGTATAACGGAAACTTTAAGACCGTATAAAAAAGGTAATTAAAAAATTAAAATCACTGTATTTCGGGGGTGGGCGCCCCCCATGGGGAGTTTTTTGTCGATAAAATTGATCATATTATACGGTCTTAACGTTTTCGCTATACGTCCCCGAAAACACTGTATATTTAAATGTTTTTTGTTTTGTGGCGGCCATCTTGTGCTTATCCTATCTTGACAGGCATTGGTAGAAATTATGAGATGAAACTGAGAAAATGTGAAATTCATTTGATAATTAAATTTAAAAGTGTGTTTTACCTTAATAAATATTCTAGATTTGATTTAAAAAGCTGGTTTGAGATTAGAAACATTTTTCTTTGTAGGAAATGGATCGCAACCTGGCCCATCTAATTCAGGAAATGATCCACCAGCCGGACCTTCAAGTACGCATACAACTGGACATGAAATAATCAAATCAAAACGAGGAAAGCCAGTACTTTTTCGCGCGGGCCACAAATATAATTTACACAGGAGAAATAAAGCTTCTTGTGTTTGGAGATGTTCGAAGAGACACATATGCAAATCTATGCTTGTTATTAATAATGATAACTCTATTAAACGGGAGGATAGACACAACTGTGAGCCTGATTTTACGTCAAATGAGCTTGAGATAAAATTTAACGAGTGCGTTGAAAAAGTTAAAACTGACTATACTGTACCTATACCAACTGTTTTTCGACAGACTGTAGCAGAGCTAAAAGACAAGGGAATCAGCCTCATCCAAAGAATTCCCACATTTAAAAATGTTAAGAATAAGTTTTATCGAAACCGAAATAAGTCGCTGGGTGTAAAAAAAATATTTTTTAATACATTGAAACAAGTTGTTGTGCCCGAAAGATTCAAAAGCTTTTTATTAGCTGATTACTACAACTCGAGGAACAGAATTTTGCTTTTCGCTGGTGAGCATTGCAAAACAATATTGGCAAATCCCAATTTGACAGTTTTATGTGATGGAACCTTTAAATTTTGTCTAAAACCTTTTCAGCAGTTGTATACCTTGCATGTTGATTTAGGAAGTAGTAAAACACACACGAATATAATACCTGTGATTTATGCGTTATTGGCAAACAAAACTAAAATAACTTATAAAATATTGTTTTCCTTGATCAAGAGTCAAATTCCTCAATTTGATCCCAAAAATATTATACTCGACTTCGAGCGGGCGACAATGTCAGCGATCAAAGATATATTCCCAGAGACTTGCATTAGTGGGTGTTTCTTTCATTTTTCTAGAAGTTTGTGGCGAAAAGCTGACGAAGTAGGAATCACAAAATCTGCACTGGCTCGAAAACATATAAAAAGGTGTACTGTTTTGGCACATTTGCCCAAAGAAGTTATTGAAAATGGGTGGTTGTACATCATGTCTCAATGTCCCAACGATAAAAAAATTGTCTTGTTTAACAATTATTTTGTAGAGACATGGTTAAATGAAACTTCTTTTTTTACCGACAAATGGTCCTGCAGTAGTAGTCATCATCGTACTACAAATATGGTTGAGAGCTGGCATGCTATCGTAAACAAAAAAATTAATAATAAACCCAAAAGTATTGCACATTTTTTGACTGTCTTACAACAAGAAGATAATTATTATCAAACTTTATATTTAAAAGGATCTAATTTTACAACAAAAAAGAAAGAAACCTGCGATATCGATGAACACATTGCTACCACAATTACCCAATTCAGACACGGAAACATTAGTGTTGAATTTTGTATAGAAAGTCTCGTCGTATGATTTTTTATGGTTTCGACAATCATCTTGATCTCTGATTTATTATGTATATTTTTATACATACTTAGTTAATAAACAAGCCAAATGCTTTTGTGATACTGTTGATTATATTGATAATTTTATTACTACTTTAATATTCTGTGATGTCGTTGATTATAATTTGTAGATGTAAGTACGTTAAAGTTTCGTTATGACAATCATCTTGAACTCTGATTTATTATGTAGATTTTTTTATAACTACTTAAGTCTTAACCAGCCAAATGCTTTAGTAAAACTGTTGATTATATTGATAATTTTATAACTAGTTTAATATTGTGTGATGTTGTTGATTATTTGTAGATGTAAGTACTTTTATACTTTTGCGATGTTGATTTGTGAAATATATGTAAAATTAAAAATATTTTGTTTTATTAATACTTAATCCCATCAGCTTAGTCAGCTACAAAAAAGTTTTAAAAAGCTTTTTTGTAGCTAACTGTACTTAGCTACATCAGATGTTTATGATCGTGCGAAATGAAGACAAAAACATTAGGTAAAATCGAATGGTGTCAATTCGCACGATCGTGCGAATCTTTTGCGTGCGAAACGACGAATAACTCACGCCAGTTAGCCGCTCGGTGTCTTATCAATTGACGACAGATAATAAGTATAATACAATACACCTGTGGGAGTTATCGTTATATACGACTAGTGAGATACCGCGGCGCCGCCTGTACTACCAAATAAGGAACGTGAGAATTGCATTTTTATTTTTGAATTTTACTTTGCTGGTCTTTTATTGCCAAGGTTACATATTAAATTACATATAAAGTAAATTAAAATATTAACAAGTACCTACAAAATATTAAATCTATAAACTACAATGAATAAAGAGAAAAGCGATGGAAGTGAAGCTAGCAGAGGGGAAACTTCGTCGAGTTTACAAGGTCTTATAGTAGAGTTAACTTCTGTGACATGTCCTAAGTGTAATAAACATAGAAAACCTTTTCAAAATTCAAAAAACTAATTGGTTCAAACCCTGGTAAATTGAAGTCGAGGGTAAAGTTCACACCCTCAAATAGTAAACACTGGTTGTATACTGTTAAGGAATATTATAGAAACAACCGATATTCGGCCATACTTGAGCGTGAACATTTTCGATTTGACTATTTGCGGGTTTATTGGATTCTGGACCCGCAGTTTCAATTATTGGTAACGGAGCACATGAACGTTTCATTAAGTTAGGTTATTCTCTTACCAAGTCTAGCGAATCAACAGTTTTGGCGCATTTGAAAAAAGCTGGGTACACAAAAAAGCTCGATATTTGCGTACCTCACGAGCTCACTGAAAGAAACCTAATGAACCGTGTACTCATTTGTGATTCTTTATTACGACGTAACGAAACCGAATCATTTTTGAAGAAGCTGATAACTGGTGATAAAAAGTGGATCACGTACGACAAGAACGTGCGAAAAAGGTCGTGGTCAAAGGCCGGTCAGGCTTCACAGACTGTGGCGAAAACCGGGTTAACTCGCAATAAGGTGATGTGTGTGTGGTGGGATTGGAAGGGCATTATTCATTATGAGCTGTTACCACCAGGCAGGACTATCGATTCTGAACTCTACTGTGAACAACTTATGAGATTTACAGCAAGTCAATAGTACGCTTGAAGCCTCCGTTTTCGCATCCTGTTTAGTAGATACATTGAGGATCGTACTGAGTAATAAATTATTACCCGTCATTTTGTTTTCAGATGGGTGTTGTGCTCAAAATCGGAATGCGGTTCTGAGCAATGCTCTGTTATGTTTATCAATAGAGAAACAAATTGTAATTAAAAGGGCACACCCACATGGAGTGTGACTCTGTGCATAGCGCTATTGAGTGTAAACTAAAAGGAAAAGAAGTTTATCTTCCTAGCCAATATATGTCTATCACAAAAACAGCCCGGAAAGACCCTATGCCATACGAAGCACGTCTATTAGATTACTCGTTTTTTTTGGATTTTTCTAAAGATTTGACTACAAATCAATACGCCCTGGTAAAAAAGTAAACGATCCAGTTGTTACAGATTTACGAATGCTGGAATATAGACCTAATGGAACAATATGGTATAAAGTTAACTTCGATGATATTTTACAACCTTTACCACCACGTCCTGCAAAAATTGATTCAATCAAGCCGATAAGTGAACTACCAAAGTTGTATAAATCTAAAATACCTTTTTCTAAAAGAAAATATCAAGACTTACAAGACTTGAAACGCGTCCTTCCACGAAGTTGCCATTCACTTTATGATAAACTTCCATATTGTACCACTTAATACTCAGTTGCCTACAAAATATCAGCATGAGTAGGTACAGCATTATTTTTCCTTATTTCAAATTTTAATTTTATGTGATCTCATTCTTGTGAGTCTCTTTCAAGTAATTAGAGTCTAAGAATAATAATGTTCCTGTTTTTACTTTTATAATTTTTAAATATATAAATAGTAAAAAACATGAGTAATTTATTTGACTCGATTTTATATGAAATACAGCTTAAGTCGGTGAATATATTGGGCAACACCGCGTATGTCAAATTAAATAAATATTAATGACAAATACATAAGAAAAACCTTTCGATAATATACCTTATCCCTCAACAAACTATTTTATGCTAAAATTAATACATCAATTCCCAATATTAATAAAATAAGTAGTTTTTTCCTTCCCCTGAAAAATTCACCATATTGAGATCGGCGGTGTGGTTGCTTTATAAACTTCATTGTCAATAATGATAAATCCACTTGATACAGAGCTTTATATACAATCAACGCAATCTAAAATTCCCTAAAGTCCTCGCGTTTATCACGTTTTTATCTTTAAGTTTTTTTATTTATTTTGTACAATGATATTCAAGTTTAGGAATGTAGATGTATTATTCTAAATAGCATACGAGGGTTTCAGATTGCGGAATGTCGATGTTTCAATTAACTCACAGTAAAATTAGCAATATCAATCTTTTACTTGACAGTTTTATCACCATCTCTTATTACTATCCACTTTAGGACCTAAACCAAATAACTTTCCAATTTCATACAATTTTCAATCTTATCGATAACAGTAGGCACATATCAAAAATCAAGACGAAATGTCTGTACTGAACTGCAATTTTGAATCAAGTATTAAATACAATCGCTAAGTTTGTTGACATGAGTAAATATTTGCACATAATTTTCAACTTCATACCATTTGAGTGGCAGCGGCTGGAGGCTTCGCAACTTGGTAAAATAAACGTAACAAAAAAGGTGATTGATAACATTTTTATTATTCCTACATTATTTTATAAATCTTGATATTTGAAAGTAAACTTTTTTCATGTGTTTGTTATAGGCAATGTCTGCCGATACAGCTTTATTTGGCCTTGAAATTGAAGATTGCAATCCTATCACAAATCCATTTTACTATGCTCAGGATATAGATGGTTACTTAGCTGATGAACAGAACTTTCAAAGGGAAATAAATAACTTGAAAGGAGGTGAATTTAATATCCAACAAGCAGTGCATTCCGTTAAAAAAAAAGAATTTTTAAATCCTATAAAGAAAAAAAAATATCTTTAAAGAAACTAAAAAGATATGTTATATAGTATTCTACAAACATATGAAGAAAGTCCAGTGTGATCAACCTCATCTACATCTTACGTTTTAAAAAAGGGCCGAAAAGGAGAGTATTTAGTAAAATTTTATATTTATGATCTCAAAAGTACGACTGCTGAATATGAGACTCCCAAGAATATTATAAGTGTACAGTGCGTGGCCGAACATACATATGATGATATAATGAACACAGCAGACCATTTAGTAGATAAAATTGTAAAAAAACTGCAAGAATAGCAATATAGGTTAAGTTAATATATGTCGATGTGGCTTGCGAAAACCAAACGAATATTCGTAATTACTTTGCTATGGGGAGATATAAGAAGATAGACTGTTTTTATTTATCACAAACATATTCAAAAATACCAAAACAATTATTACGTGATAACGTTAATCTTCTGGTCATATGTAATTTCTGTAAACAAGACGACACTAATTTAAAATATATATAATGAGCATGTGAACACAGATATGGATTGGCTGAAATTCAAACAACTTTGTTCTATTATATGGAACGACAATTTTAATTATACTGTGGAGAGCAGTACAGTATTAAAGGCCTTCCAGACGATCGGATCCAACCGCCAACAAGCGTGACCTTGGTTGAGTTGATGTAAAAATGGATCGTGTAGAACTCGGTTGTCCAATCAATTTTTTGATTGATGCCAACGGCCTTGGTTGGAAGCGCGTCCGTCCCGACAGGCTGCGATCGTGGTTGGAGCCAACCGTCTGGAACGCTGTTGGCCAACGCGAGCCCTGCAGTGTGCGCTTGTCGGTCGTCGCGAGCACACGTCATTGTGGTTGCAATGGATTCGCAATACGAAATCCGCGAACGAGAGACTCTAACTGAATTTATATGTCTGTATATTGATTTACCATGTCTTTGAGACTCTAGTTCCGAAACATATAAAGATAAAAATAAAAATTATTCGCTCTTTCAGCCACAGTTTCATCCACTTTCTTCTTTTTCTTTATTTTATTTATTTATGTTTATTTGGGAAACAAACAGTTAGCATGTAAATTTAATCACATTAATAACACATTAACTAGCGAAGTTTCCACAGTTTGATAATACAGAAAAGTGTGTAGTAACAATAGCTAAAACAATTGATTTACATAAAAATTAAACTAAAGTAATGAGGTATTTATTATATAAACTCTAACCCTCTGTTGCAACTCTTTTCTAAATTTTAAAATTTTGAGATGAAATGTCAGATTGTTATTATAAAAATTACATGCTCTCTTTCTAAACAAATTGCTTTATTTTTCTACTTCACTCAAACATAAAAAAGTTAACGCTAAGCCGATCTTTTGTTGCTTCAAAACACACGGAATCATATTTAGATACCTACGTGTTTACGCTACGAAGTCCGGAGAGAAGTGACAAGTTGAGTCAACCATCCGACCGTGTAGAACAAATACAAATTTCGGTTGATCCGACCAAGGTCACGCTTGTTGGCAGTTGGGTCCGATCGTCTGGAAGGCCTTTTAAACTTCGAAGTAGCAGGAGCTATAAGTGACTATGATATGCGTTTTTGGACCGGCCGTACCGTAACGAACAATTTGACTTGATTCTCCGAGAAATGCCTAGTTTAAACGTCACGTACAGAAATCCACGAGAAGAACTTGGCATGTATTTAATTAAACTAAGAACGGGGGAAACCAAATTAAGGCTAGGTAGCCAATTTCACATGTCTGAACGAAGCGTCCGTAGAATTATGACTAATAGTTTACTCATTCTAGATTTGAATGTTATTTTTTTGAAACGGCAAAATTTATAATTTTGTTTTGTTGCTGCTATGTTGTACCTCTATATGAGTACATTAAAATGCCCGAGTCTCCCCCCCCCCCCCCGTCATCGGCTTCACCCCCCCCCCCCGGTCCCTTGAAAGGTTCCGTTTTGCAGATTTTCTCACTTTTCAGGAAAACTTTACAAGCTAGGACAAAGTAGTCAAAGATTGAATTATTAAGTATTAAATTATCTACATATAAGTTCTACATTCATTATGATGCGAGTTATAGTTTCCAAGATATGGTGCATCGAAGTTGATTGAAAATTCATGACCAGCAGAAATACTCGTGCACGTTTGGAATTTGCGACGTTGCCGCTCTTGGCAGAGCCACAAAGCGTTCGCTCCCGCCGAGCGAGGCGCTTTGGCTTCGCTTAGTAACCAACCCTGACAACCCTGATGAGAAACATGGAAAGCTTTGGTGGTGTTACCCATGGACGAGGGTTCCAAGAAAATGTGCTGAATAAATGGATAGTTGGGCTCCCAATTTCTAATTTCATTTGTGAGAATGTTGAGAAGTATTGCGGGATTCGATCTTCTTACAGTACTCAACATGCAGAACTGAGGGACTCGAGGATTGAACGGGATAAGCACGATTATTCAAAAATTGAAGCAATGGTTGAAAATTCACTCCCAATTCATACAGACCAAAAAAAAAAGTCAAAGAACCCAGAACAGAATATTCTATCATTATCTATTGGCACAGTCGCAGATGACCAAGTCAACTGCTTTGAGGCAAAATCTGTTGGTGAAGAAATCCTGCAAAAGACTGTGAAAGATGGAACCAAATTCGGAGACCTCAAGCTAAAGCGCATACATAATGTCAAAACGATCTCACATTCTAACAAATCGGATATAACAACTGGTAATGGAGATATTATAAAAGTTGACACAACTCAACTATTCCAAAGGATTGTCTGTACCATCCACTCCCCAAACGATTTACGCGATTGTTTTTGTCATGAATTATCGACAGCACCTCTTTCATTGTTTGAAGAAAATGGAGGGATGAGAAAAACAAAAAAAATCAGCCCTATACGACATTTTTAATACTGTCCCTGAGCCGACACTGGATAGCGATCGATTTTATGTTTTAGATGGTGGTTCTCTAATTCATAGAGTGATTTGGCCAAAAGAAAGCACCTACTCTGATATTTACGCTGTATATGTAAGGTACATTCATAAATGTTACGGAGAGAAGGTTATCGTTGTATTCGACGGCTACAGCGAAAACTCTACAAGTACAAAAAGCTCTGAAAGGTTGAGGCGAATGCTAAACCGAAAGTGTCCGGAAATCGAATTTAACGAGCACAGTCGTATAACCGAAACGAAGGCAATTTTCTTGACCAATATTATGAACTAAGAAAGATTCATTTTGCAGCTTAGCAACCGACTGAACCAAGAGAAGATAAGGACAATAACAGCTAATGACGATGCAGATAAGCTTATTGTTCATACTGCAATAGCAAGCTTGGGCAAGATATAGATCTACTGGTTTTTTTACTTGGTCTTACTCCACTAGACAAGAATATATTCCTGCTGAAAGAGGGTCAAGGGACTGTGCAAAAGAGGGTTTACAGCACGTGAAGTTTAATTGATGGCGATGTAGTTCAAAATTGCAGAGAATCAATCCTCTTTCTGCATGCAATAAGTGGTTGCGATAGAACGTCAGCATTCTACGGGAAAGGAAAGGTACAGTCTATCCTGCTTGGTAAAAAAATCGACTCACAAGGTACGATAAGTATTTTCAATAACCCGGATGCGTCATACGAACAAGTAGAAGAAGCAGGAGAAAGATATATTCTGGCCTTGTATGGGGCTAAGCAAAGAGAAAAGAGTTTGAACGAGTTGCGATACGTCCACTTTAACAAATACGTCATCTGACGAACAATACGGTGATATTATCACAATTTAATTATTTATTTATTTTATATTATTTATTTTATTTTATATTATTTATTTATTTTATATTATTATTTTATTTTATTTATTTTAATTACCACCTTCTTCAGCCGCAGCTCGTCAGCATTCATTGCGTAATTTCCACCAACTTCAATTGTGGCTAGGAAACGCATTGAACCCTGAAAACTGGGGCTGGAAAAAGAATAATAACTGCCTTTCACCTATATACACCACAAAGCCACCAGCTTCATAATCAAAACTTAAAATAATATCATGTAGCTGCAAGGAAGACTGCGGGAAAAGATGTAGATGTGTAAGAGCTGGATTGCGTTGTTCGACCATGTGCACACATTGTCAGGGCCTAAGTTGCTTCAACAAAGCTCTAGACGATAATAACTACGACGATACTGATTTGTTTTCGATAAAAATAAGATAAGATAATAATAGTAGTAGTAGTTTTAGATTAAGATAATAATATCTTAGCATTTCTTGTAAAATATAATAAATATAATTGTTTCCTATGTATTAAATGTTTCACTTTTGCTAAGCACAGATTTTAAGTAAACTTTGACGTACCATATCTTGGAAACTATAACTCGTATCATAATGAATGTTTTTGAATGAATGAATGAATTTGTAGGTAATTTAATACCTAATAATTCAATCTTTGGTCATTATGTCCTAGCTTGTATAGATTTCCTGGAAAGTGAGAAAATCTGCAAAACGGAACTTTTCAAGGGGCGGGGGGGGGATATGAAGCCGAAGGCGGGGTTGGTGGGAGAGTCGTGCATTTTAATGTACTCATACATAGGTATAACATGGCAGCTGTTTCAAAAAATTATAAATTTTGCCTCAAAAAAATCTAGAATGAATATACTATAAAGTAAGGGGATGCCTTCAAAACGAATTTGTTCCTAGACACCTAGGTTTTGATCATATAACAAGAAGTACAAAGAAAAAAAAAAATTCTTTCGGTATCGAAAGAAGCCTTACGATACCGAAGGAACTATTTGGCAATAATGAAAATAATTCTGCCAATATTATCTGTGACGGTACCTACGCTTACATTCAGAAGAGCTCTAACTTTTTGTTCCAACTCCTATCATATAGTTTGCTCAAATATCAAAATCTTTTAAAGCCCTTCTTAATTGTTTGTACCGATGGCTACATCATCGAAGTATTGGGGCCTTTTGCCGCTACCACATCGGATGCAACTATAATGTCCCTTATAATCAATAAAGAAGACAGCGCATTTAACTGGTTTTTTGAAGAAAACGACGTAGTAATACTTGACCGAGGTTTCCGTGACTGTGTAGCCGATATTGAATCAGGTGGATTTGTGGTACAAATGCCGCCCACAAAACTAAGACAGGAAACTCAATTGACCACTGAACAGGCAAACAAAGGCAGGCTGGTCACTTTGTGTCGTTGGCCCGTAGAAATTGTTAACGGGAGAGACAAGCGCGACTTTAAACTGTTAAGACAAGATTATTTTAATACTACATTGCGCAATTTATTCACAGATTTCCGAATTGCCTGTGCTTTAAGAAATGCTTTCCATGTCCCTATTACCCGACAATAGAAACGCCACTGAAATCCTTAACAACATAAGCCAACGAATTCACATGCCAAATCATCTCTTTGAGTATGTGAATGATAAACAACTTAACACACAAAGAGTGGCTTTAACCAGATTAAACTCCAATAGTCCTCAATTCGAAGAATTCCCTCACCTGACAGAAAGTGATATTGTAATGATTTCATTAGGGTCATACCAATTAAAACTCGCAAGGTCATACTGCGCAGAGCATTCAAATGATGGATTATACTACAATGAAGTGTGTAGAGAAACCGCACTAGCCGATGTAGATGTATATGCCAAGTAATGTATGGTTAATGAGAATAAGAATACAGTCAAGACATAAAAGGGCCAGAACATACTACTGTTACGTTTTAGTCGACAGGGGTCAAGAAGGCTTTGACAAAATATGTCAATATTATTGCAGCTGCTTGTCTGGGAGACGCACCATTGGCACCTGTGCACACGTTTTATCAGTTGTGTGGTACGTAGGATTTGGCAGACACCAGCCTTTCAGGGCTCCTGCCGGTAATCTAATAGATGTGCTTATTGACATGTAGCTTTCAGATGACACCTATGTAGTCGTTATTGGTTTCAGGACTAGACTCCATATACATTTGCCGATCCTCTTTTAAAAGAACTATCAAAGAAACATTATGCATAAAAGGCTACTATAGACTCAAAGATAATGTACATGAAAAAAGAGCGTGGGATTGATGTCTCCACAGGTTATTTCCAAATATTAAACATTAATCACTATGTTACCAGCTTGGCTGGGACATGATATTGGCAAACACGAATAACTGTCTTATGTTTGTTTACTCATGTCATGTCTAGAGCTGTATTTCTGCCGATTGTACCTATATTGAGCACATTTTACAAAAAAAGTGCAGAGTTTCTTTTCCGCCGGCTTTTTACCTCTCGGTCTACTACCTAGGGTTCTACTTTCATTTCTTTTTTTTTAAAGCCGAAAAAGTAGTAGTACACAACAACAAGACATTGGTGGATAATGGGCGATCATTATCTTCATGAGCCGGGAGATGCACACTGAAGGAGGCATCCCCCAGGATTCGTCATGTCGTGCGGACCCGCGCCGCCTGAGTCCAGCGTTTGACGTTCGTAAAATGTATAATCATAACTGCTGTGAATAAAAAGTCTTCGTTTTTTTTTCCCGCTGGAATATTGGGTTAAAAAGTACTATTTCAGACTGTGCACTATGACTATGCCAAATTTCGTCCAAATCCATTGAGCTGTTCGGCCATGATTGAAGAACAAACGTCCATATCCACGCTTTCACATTTATAGCACCCATCATATAAAACTAAATATTACCGCTCAGGCGGCGATGTGTTCCGGCAATCCTACTAATATTACAATTGTGAAAGTGAGAACTAATAATGGTAGTCTACAAGTAAATATATAGCTAAGTCATTTATAACTGTTCTTGCGCGATTTAATCGACTTACAGCGACATCTATCGAATAAAAGCAAACTAAAATTTTGTATATTATACATGTGAAAGTTTGGATTGATGGATGTATGCATGTCTGGATGTTTGTTCCTCTATCACGGCAAAACGGCTTAATACATTTTGATGAAATTTGGCATAGAGATAGTTTACAGTCTGTTATAGCGAATAGGCTACTTTTTATCTCGATATTTCCGCGGAATTTGAAATAGCACGGGTAAAACCGAACGAAACAGCTAGTACTTAATAAAAAGCTTCTTCTTCACTCACCATTATACTTATCATATATATGATAAGACCTCCTTTTGCACCTATTGTTCCATGTTTTTTGTTTCCCATCTTTGTGATGTACAGAAGGCAGCAAATCAAGCGTTACATTACCTGTCAAATTCCCTAACCGATTTTAATTTAAAGTCGAGGGCATAGTTCAGATTCAAGTTCAACTTTTTGACAGATTCGTAACGCGTAAATTGTAAATAAATAAATAAGAAATCTTAAATAAATTATAAAAAAAGAGTTTACCGTATGGATTTTTTCTCGCCAAACAAGATCAATCAAAAACGTCTCACGTTATTTTATTTAAGTACATAAAATAAATTTATTTTCTTTAAATCGATAACAGTCATTCTTATCTCTTCTACATTGAAGTCGTACTTCATCCGTGCTGGTATAGTTGTCTGCGAGCACTGAGCAATGTCAACTGTCAGTTTGACAGACGCTGCTACTCAAACTGATGTTAACTGTCAGTTTTACAGGCGCTGTCACTCAAATTGATAATCCTTGGGGTCGTAGAGTTCTGAGAGCAGCCGGTAGATGTAAGACGGTGAATGACTGCCCCTAAGAAAAATAGATAAATAAGATTAAAATTAAATATAAACAATATCATGCATATGGGGAAGGCAGAACACCAGAGGTTACAAGACCATCTGATGTCACGTTTGACAAATTTGGAGGTATTATAAAGATGGAGAGAGACTATTGTAGTGACAGGGGGTCAGCCTATCGCCCACAAAAACGCCTTTCAAACCTCTTTCCCTTAACTGACTTTTACAGTTTGCCCGGGAAGAGAAGCAGCTGGCACATTCTATGTTTTTCTTTCGCTCCCAGTCCAGCAAAGAAGCAGTCCGAGAAATATGTATTTACAACGAAGGTATAAAGGTGGTTACAAAACTTTAAAAGAAAGGCATTTTATTGACTGTGAAGAAAAGTTCATGGGTTAAGTCCATTGTCAACCCTCCTCCCACTTCACCGCGCTTGCCCCTCGCCGCTGCCGCATACTGCGACGGAACAAGACACCATTCAAGACGTTTCTCATATGATAAAGTGTCCGGCACCGCATGCCGCACCTTTGTGCGTTACGATCAAGAGACCAAATCTTCATACGCTCAAGTGCATACTTTCCAAGATTGATTGATTTCCCTGTATTAATACAGGGTTGATTTTTAGTCACCAGCCAAATTTAAATGTTTGTTTCTTTGAAACGATATAAACGTGCCTGCATATTTATTTTAACGTAGCTTAGTACAAAAAAGGAGAAATGTGGAACCACAAACTTTTTAAAAAATAGTCGCTGTTGATGAACATAGCTACTGCGACGCGGCATTTCATTGATAATACAACGACGTAGTACTACCAAATGTTTTGTAGTAGCGCGTAGTTATTTTTATTTTAATGGTAATTTGAGTGACCAAGCTTCGCTTAATATAGTAGCGGATATATTAATTTCCTTGTTAAAAACATTAATACTTTATATATTACACGAGCATTTGCCCGCGACTTCGTACACGCATAAACTCAAAAGTCCTATTTTCCGTTCCCGTGAGAATTCCGGGAATTCCTTCCATTATACAAACAGACACTTGTTGAGGAACCTTTATACCAAGTATCACATCCGTGCACTCAAAAAATAAGATTTTATAATACAAACTAAAACATCATATATTTCCCGTTCCCGTTCGGGAATTCCTATCATAACACAACCAGTCTCTTTTTGAAGAACTTTTATTTCAAGTATCATATCCGTGCACTCAAGGAATAAGATTTTTCATACAAACTAAAAAGTCCAATAATTCCCGTTGCCGTGGGAATTTTGGGAATTCCTTCCTTGGTGCACCTAAAGAATTTATGTTCCAAATTTCAGCTCTCTACACCCAGTACTTACGGCTGTACAATGTCTGTCAGTCACTCAGTAACTCAGTCAGTAACGAAACAGTTTCATATATATTGATATTGTGTAAAAAAAATTTGGCCGGTGGCTACAACTCAACCCTGTATAATGAGTTTATAAATTATCACTCTTGTAAATTCTCTTTTACATTCATTCAATAGACGCGTGTCACTGAAGCCATAAAATAAACGACAAAAACATTTTAAACATTGAGAAATGTTGCATACAATGAATATTGTATGCCACTGTGATCGCACTGCCGTTTTGAAAACGAACTTTTATAAGCCGGCTCGAGTCTGTGTGTATTTTTAGACATAAATTCACACGGTCCCCTAAAGGAAGCACATAGCTTGTGTTATAGGTACTAGAAATGGTTAAATACTTCCCAGTTTGTCATGTTCGTATTGTGCATCCATAGCTCAATGAACCTACTATTTAAGCAATTTGGTTGTGGCATGACATTGGCTCTCACAATTAGCTGTCTTGTGTTTTTTTTTTTTGTCATGATCAATTTGTACTGTACCTATTTGTACATCCGTATAATCCTGACTGAAAAAGAGTGCCGAGCTTTTTTGTGCCGGCTTTTTTTGTCTCTTGGTCTACTGTAATATCTTATACAATAACTATCAACACCTAGTTAAAGCCGTACAAAATTGTGACGTCATTAAACTGGCATTCGGTCGTATGACGAATAAAATTTTCATTTTCATTTTTTTTATTTTCAGACAACGAATAATAGTAGATTATTGCATCGAGCACAAGCTATAAGACAGGCACTCGGTGCAATAAAGAAATTACTTAAGGCGAGGTACATAATCTTCTTTTTACCCACGACGGAACGTGGGTAAAAAGAGTGAGAGGGTGTTTGTGCAAACCAATGTTACCATTTATCTCCAGAACCACTGGTCCGATTTTAATGCGGTTTTCAGTAATCGCTATGGATTTGATTGGTGCATGTTCTTAGATAGGTGTAGCGGTAACAACTCACCAGGGGGCGCTGCAGTAAACATTTGTTTGTAAAAGCCAATGTTACCGTTTATCTGCATAACCATTGGTCCGATTTAAATGCTGTTTTCAGTGATCGCTTTGGATTTGATTAGCGCATGTTCTGAGATAGGTGTTACGGTAACAACTCACAAGGGGGCGCTGCAGTAAATATTTGTTTGCAAACCATTGGTCCGATTTGAATGCCGTTTTCAATTATCGCTTTGGATTTGATTGGTATAATGTTCTTAAAAATAGGTAATGAGGAACGAGGTGTTGTGTAATGTTATGTATGGTACTTATATTATGCTCTTTAAAAAGTTTAAAATAAAAAACAAAATAAAAATTTTGAAAAACCCACGACGCGACGGTTAAAACCTAATTGAAAAAGAATAAAATAATTTAAAATCCCCCGACTTGTCCCAATAACATAGGTATTCAACTCCCTATGAACTTTATAAGAAGAGCAAGAAAATCCGTCTGGGGCTGCCATTGAATGAATTCGTTTTGTAGTTTTATATTGAAATTTAAAATATTGATGGCAGCCCTCGACGGATTTTCTTGCTCTTCTTATAAAGTTCATAGGGAGTTGAATACCTATGTTATTGCGACAAGTCGGGGGATTTTAAATTATTTTATTCTTTTTCAATTACGTTTTAACCGTCGCGTCGTGGGTTTTTCAAAATTTTTATTTTGTTTTTTTCTTTCAACTATGCTTTAATATCATCACAATCACACTACCAACACTAGTTATGTAGTTTTGGTACTTACAAGTTGGTGACAACTAGCGACACGTGGTCCGGTGGTATGAGATCAAACTTCGGCGCGTACGCATGGCTGGACACACTTTCACTGTTCCTAAGATAAAACGATAAAGAAATATTTAAAAAGAAATTAAGACTTCTTGAATTTTAAAATGCTAAAATAAATAAATATTTTTGACACTCACACAACATTATCTAGACCAAATTAAGTTTCTTAAAGAACTTGTGTTATGGATACTAGATAACTGATATACTTAAGAAATATATACACATACATATTAAATAAATACAATTTTTTTATTAGAATAAACTTAAATAAACATATAAACATCCATGACTTGACGACTAATATCTGTGTTCATCACACAAATATCCGCCGCCGCCGGCATTCGAACCCAGGACCTCTTGTAGAAGGCAATGTATGTTACCACTACACCAGCCGGTCGTCATATATAAAATATAGGTACTTGAAATAGGTCAAATTATTTACAAATCGCACTGAATCTACTACCATCTAGGAAAGTCGTTTTGTCGAGGAGAAAACAAGAAACTCTAAAAAAACAGCATTAAAAATATAAAATAACAGTCAGCCAGGGATTCCCGTATCAGATGTTAAATCTCACTTTTTTTGTATTCAGCTACCTAATTTCAACGGCTACCTTATGAAAGAAAATGATTGTTAATTACTTTCACATCACACCTTTTTGATGTGATACACTTAGTAACCACGGCGCCACGACGACCTATATTTATTTATTACAATAACATTTTTACAAATTAAGTGTATCAAAAACCTACTTAGGTTTGTACGTACACTTGTATTCATCATCGTGTGCAAATTTACCTACAATAAAAAACTTAATGAAACAAATGAAAGCAAATACATATCTCAACGTTTAAAGAGGAGACAGAACCTGCTCCATACATTTCTGGGCCACGGTGTTAACAACTTGACATTTGCTTTTTTTATTTAAAATATAATCGTGTTTCATCACCGAAATTTTCAAGATAAAACAGTGTTGAGGAATTGCGATATCCATAATTTAGTCTATAGGTATACACAGAAGTTAAGTGAGCTTAGAATCACTTCCGAAAGCTATTCTTTTTCTCTTTGTTGGGATCTATAAATGAATTATTGTATTTTGAATTATTTAGAGAGCTTATAATTAAAAATTAATAGCACGTTTTACTTATGTAGATAGCATACTAGATGAAATAGGACATTATAAGATATTACTTATAATTACTTAGTTATTAGTTATAGTTTTAAACGACTATTCAAACTAATAAATTGATACCAACAACTTTCACTTTTCTTAGGGCTATCTATTTATTTTATTAAAATCTCTCACATCATATAGAAAAAACCATGAAAATACTCAAGCGCAAGGAAAGAAACTAAACAAACGAGTGAACAAATAGATCGATTGACTTACTGAACGTGTCAATTACCGTAGTGTCGTTCTTCATTCACTCAGTATTGCCAAACCTAATAAAGAATTTCGCCTATTTTAATTACAAAACAATTATTTAAAATAAAACTAACGCGGTTAGTTTACATTCATTTAACCTTATAATGATTCTCATTTAATATGTCTTCAATTTTACTCAGCGTATTTTCAATTATATTATGAGTTATTCATCCATACTAAAAACCCATGACAGCGATTTCCATATCTTGAATTAACTTGTTTCCCCCTCACTAAATTTTTAGGGGTTTTATGTATTTTGAATAAGGATAAAATAAGCTATTTTTTAGACCAAAGTCAACCTGTTAACCCTGTGGCCCAGGCTTACTCAGTTTCCTTTAGGACTAGAATCACTTATTCGACTATCGCGGCTAGTACCTATGCGCTTCTCGGAAGGATTCCATAACCCTTTATGTGGATCATTGCGTTGCCACACGGGGTTATTTTGATGTATGGAGATAGTTCATTAACTTACTGGTATGACACGCAGTCGTGAGGCGAGAGGCTCGAGTTGAAATGGTGTTGGTCAAACGCGTACAGGGGCGTAAGCTTGTAAAGCGGAGACAGGGCCAGCACCTACAAAACACGATAAAAACATTTATTTGCACGACTATAGAATATTTTTAGATGAATATCAGAAAATATCGTACTAATATTAAAAATATGAAAGTTTGCTTGGAAGGATGTTTGTTCCTCAACCACGGCAGAACCGCTGCCTTATCACGTAACTTGCAAGAGCAAAGCGATGGCATGAATTGAGCAAAATTTGCTAAAAAAGAACGAATTCCTATTAAGCTACAGCAAAAACAAAGCCATAGCAATCCGACGACTGTGCTGCCTCTATCGTACCATCGATGTACTAAAAGTGCATATAATCCCTTTGACTTTCATACTTTTCGTGTGTACTTTTCTGCGAAATTTTCAAAGCAAACATCTGTTGCACAATTTATTAGTTTCTTTTTTAGCTACCAAATTGTTTTTGGCGCTAGTATCGTAGCAATAAATGCATTCTGCGATCAACGAACGATTGAACAGCTATCGCTTACATAATACGATGTAAAGCAATGGATCGCGCGTCCATGGCGTGATGACTGCGCCATTTTATTTATCTATATATTTATACTTTCGTTTTCAGTACACACAGTACATGAAATTGAAAAAAAACTGTGTTTAGTTTACAATTCTTTTAAGTGACCAAATTTTAGTTTAATCTGTTATTTACGACTACGTAGCATGAAATAAAATCGAGGTTTAACGTATTTCTTAATCGAAATAGTTGGAAAGGGTTTTCCCTTTACTGACCTTTCCCTTTATTTTTTTTGTTGCACGATTTAATTAAACATTGCATGCTGTTAAACAGCGTAGGTTTAGGAGCCTCTATATATCATATAACATCTTAATGTACCATCCTACTAAGCAATAAATGAATTTTGAATTTTGAATTTTTGAATTTTGACTTTTACAGTATGCCCGGGAAGAGAAACAGCTGGTACGTTCTATGTTTTTCTTTCGCTTCCAGACCAGAATGGAAGATATTTTTATCATTCTTATCCTTCTCCTAAAATATAATAATAATAAATACACTTTATTGTCAATCAGAACACAACACACAAACATTAGGTATTCATGAAACAAGTATGGACAATATGGGCGGCCTTATCGCTCCAAGCGATTTCTACCAGGCAAAATATTTTGATCTTCATAAAAAAGACCCTATATTGGTAGATTTGTAATAATCGTAGGTTTAATATTGTCTTAAGTTTTCGCGATTCATACTATTAAATAAATCTCTTTTAACCCGGATTTATCGCGTATATTTACTGTTATATATTCTTAGGAGCGACGTACGTGGGTGGTCTGAAAAGTTTCCAACCTAACAATGATACAAGATTTTTTTTCTTAATTTTTTTATTTATTTTTCTACATAGTCTCCTTGTAAGTCTACACACTTCTCCCAGCGATGCTCCCATCTCTGTAACCCGTCCAAATAGTACTCGGCGTTTTTCTCTGCAAAATAATTGTTCACAAAGGTGATTGCCTCCTCATTTGACGAAAATCTTTGTCCTCCGAGCGCAGTTTTTAGATGAGGGAACAAAAAGAAGTCGCTTGGGGCCAGATCTGGTGAGTAAGGCGGATGGTCAAGCAGTTCAAACCGTAACTCGTGGATTTTTGCCATGGCAACCGCTGAGGTGTGAGACGGCGCGTTGTCTTGGTGAAACAGGATTTTCTTTTTCTGCAAATGTGGCCGTTTTTCCGCAATTTGTGCCTTCAGCTCGTCAAGTAATGATGCGTAGTATGCTCCTGTAATGGTTTTTCCTTTTTGAAGATAATCGATTAAGATAACTCCATGACTATCCCAAAAAACAGTCGCCATCACTTTCCCAGCCGAAAAAACAGTTTTTGCTTTTTTTGGAGCTGGTTCCCCCCTTGCAGTCCACTGTTTTGACTGTAGTTTTGTTTCGGGCGTATAATGGTGTATCCAAGTTTCATCTACAGTAATTAATCGGCGCCAAAACTCGGATTTATTGCGCCTAAACTGCGCCAACAGAGCCTTGGAAATGTTCATTCGAACACGTTTTTGTTCTAACGTGAGCAAACGCGGCACCCAACGCGCGGACAGCTTTCTCATGTCTAAATCTTGTTTTAATATGTGACAAACACGTTCTTTGGACATTTTCATAACCTCTGCTATCTCTCTCACTTTAATTCGGCGGTCGTCTAACACCATTTCGTGAACTTTAGCAATGTTATCGTCAGTAGTTGCAGTTTTTGGACGTCCCGAACGTTCATCGTCGCCCAAGCTCTTACGGCCACGTTTAAATTCAGCTGCCCAAAATTTCACTGTGGTAAATGATGGTGCAGAGTCCCCATACACAGAGTCCAACTCATTTTTGATTTGCGTAGGCGTATTGCCTTTCAAAAACAAATATTTAATAACAGCTCGATACTCAATTTTTTCCATTTTCACAAAAACACTCACATGTACTCACTCAAACGACTGTCAACTAAAAACTGCGCGTCCAAAATGGCCGAAACTTTGGTGAGTAACCTGTCAAAAGATGCACAACTACATTCACTAGCTTTTGTTGACGAGTGGCGCCATCTTTGCGTTAAGGTCGGAAACTTTTCAGACCACCCTGGTATAGACGTCAAGCAAACACGCAAGTTAGTTGCACACTGATTTATTAAACTTCGACTGTTGATACTTTGGCAGGACACGCCGCACGCACACATACATATATAACATTTACATTTTAAATTTTAACTCGACGTTTCGGTGTCTTTGCAGACCTCGTGGTCACGAGCGACTGAGGTGTCAAGCGTCGGATTGATAGATGGAAAAAGTTATACATCATCATCTCCATCTGTTTCTCAGTCTTCGAGCGTAGCGTTCTGGATTGACACAAAACGAGCTGAGTATCTTAAGTTTTAGGTCGTGCAGCTTGCTGGATGTTAGATTTAATGGTTTTCACGATAGGGTCCCATGTCGGTGATAGTTTCAAACCATCTTCTCTATTGAAATAAGGGTGTTTTTTTAATTTCATTCTATTCTTTCTAGAATGATCAGAGAAACGATTGAAATCGTGATTGAATCGTAGGTTTATAATATACTAGCTGTTGCGGGCGGTTTTACCCACGCAATTTCGATTCCCGCGGGATTTTCGGGATAAAAAGTAACCTATACGGATTCGGAAGAATCCCTCTAAGTAATGGTAAAAGAAATTTTGAAATCGGTCCAGTACTTTTTGAGCCTATTCAATACAAACATACAAAAATACAAAGGTTTCCTCTTTATAATATTAGTATAGAAGTAGTAAGTAAGCTGAGTCTTACCGGCACACAGTAGTGCGAGGCAGCGGTGGTCACATTGTGAGTGCCGGCGGCCGCCAGCAGAGTGCCGCCCGCGAGAACCGCACTCGCCCCTACCACCACCTAGTGGGAAACACGGAAATATACAGGGTTGATTTGTAGTCACCGGTTTATACAATAAAAATCAATTATAGAAAAGTTTATTGCAAAAAAAAAGGAACTTTTTTTTTTAACAAGAAAATTAATTTACATACATACATAACGTCACGCCTGTAACCCTAATGGGGTGGGCAGAAAAACAGAGGCTTTAAAACCATCTGATGTCAGATGGTTTTAAAACCATCAGTGATAGGGGGTCAGCCTATCGCCCACAAAAACGTCAATAAAAAATGTCTCTTATCCTGTGTACAAAAAATTTTAAATAAATAAATAAAACCTCCGTCCCTTAACTGACTTTTACAGTATGCCCGGGAAGAGAAGCAGCTGGCACATTATATGTTTTTCTTCCGCTCCCAGTCCAGCATGGAAGGATTAATTTATCCGCTAACATATCAACTAAGGCATGGTCACTCTAAATTACCATTAAAATAAAGATGACTACACGCTACTACATACATTTTGTAGTACTACGTCGTAGTATAATCAAGGAAATGCCGCGTCGTAGTAGCTATGCTCATCAACAGCGACTATTTTTTAAAAAGCTTGTGGTTCCATATTTCTACTTTTTTGTACTGAGCGACGCTAAAATAAATATGCATGCAGGTGAGTTTATATCGTATCAAAGAAACTAACATTAAAATTTGGCTGGTGACGAAAAATTAACCGTTTATTTCACACATTCACACAATATTATTAAGCGCACAAGTTAAAAATATGTAGTTTAAGATCTTTATTTGGCTAGTGCTAAGAGATAATTAAAAACTTACAAAAATATACATTGAAATCTAGATATACATTTATCAATAATTTAATGTTAAATTCATTATCAAAATTAAATTAAATTGAAATCAGAATTAATTTCCAATCAAGATTTAAAAAATGAAATTAGAATGTTTATTTATTATTTATTTAAGTTTATTCTAATAAAAATATGTATTTATTCAATATGTATGTTTATATATTTCTTAAGTATATCAGTTATCTAGTATCCATGCCACAAGTTCTTTAAGAAACTTAATTTGGGCTAGATAATGTTGTGTGAGTGTCAGAAATATTTATTTATTTAGAATCTACCATATAAATTGATATATTACCTATTATAATATTATGAAGTTTGTTAAAGACTTATGGATACGATAACGGACAGTAAACTTAAGAAATATAAGGGTGTAACGTAAAGAAGGATAACCGGTAGGCCTATTACGGTTGTTTCATTACTTGACATGATAAACAAGATTTCTATCTTAGAGTAATAATTATACTTTATCCTTACTCCAAAATTTCTATGATACAATGATGATATGATGAACGAACGAATTCTCTATACATACATACATAGCAATTCATTGCATGCAAGAGGCATTTTCTTTTATAATGACAGTACAATGATATCATTCTATGACCTACGGTTTTATACCACACCAAGCTTCACTCAGATAAGTCGGCCTTTAAGACACGCTTATCCAGAGCGGTTGGGTTATTCTAAACCCAACCGACACAGCTGACCTTCTACACTGTAATATAAACCAAATATACCTATTATATTCAAAATCGTTCTATAAATGAAACTTGTTAAGATGCGTAAATATCAGATAGCGCCACTTGTCTATAAAAGCTGTTATTTCGATGAGCGGCCATCTTGTAATTGTAGTTCTGTATAACTTTTTTTCCCGACTGATTCAATATATTTAAACGAACGAATCGAGGATCGAACTTTTCAAATCCGGACTGTCACGCAAATAAACTTAAAATACTTTAATTATAGAATCACAGACTATTATTATATACCTTGTTGACTCGGGACATGAGAGCGAAGACAGCCGAAGCACTGACGAAGGTGACAGGGACTCCTGCGACGCTCAGTCGACTGGCCATAGCACGACTCTGACAATAAATAAAATAAAAATAAATAAAATCCCCGGACAATCACACCAACTACATGGCCCCAAACTAAGCAGAGCTAGTGTTATGGGATACTAATGTATAAATATAATTATAGACTCCAGAAGATCACGAACTCGTTCATGGGTTAATGTGTACGTTTTTATAATAATATTCCAAAATATTTAAGATTAATTCGATAGATTAAGGATAAGTGTTATGTGAAAATGTTTACTATAAGATATCCGGATGCAAGAAGATGGGATTCCTTGGCTGTAAATTCTTATTGTGTGTTTATTTTTCTTATTTTTAAAAGATGATTGCTGTTGAGTTTCTTGCCACTTCTTCTCAACAGATCGACTTTCCGAAGTGGTGGTAGATTCAGTTCAATTTGTAAATTGTTTGACTAATTTCAAATGTATTTAAATACTTACGAAATAAAGAATATTTTGAATTAGAATTTGAACTAGGGAGGAACCTTGAATATAAATACGTATATAGATAAACACCCAGATAAGGATTTATTTTTGTTCCATGCGGGAATCGAACCCTCTCCCTTACGATTGGTGCTGTAGCGTCTATACTAAAAATATTAAATATGGAAAACTATAATTAATATAATATAACTATAATTAATATAATATAATAAAATATTAAAAATGGAAAACCGCAGAAAATTACACCTAGCTACCTTAGTTTATAAAACAGGTCACACACACAGGCCTACTTATCTATTTGAAAAATTTTCCTGGGTACATGAGAGTCACGTTTTTAACACTAGAAGAAAGAATTTAAAAAAGATGTGTATACCTAAACACCAGTGCCAAGGTTTTAGAGGAAGCTTCAAGTATTCGGCATCTAAAATCTGGAATAATCTACCTCCACTTCTTCATGAAAGTATGTCTTTGCAAACCTTTAAAATTAAATTAAAAGTAATTCTTTTGGAAAGACAACTTACCATATAGATTCCAGGTTATACAGAAATCAGAAGTTCTAGCAAACATAAGTATATCTATTAAAAGAAACAGTCCTAAATATAAAGTGTATTTTCTATATGTTGGTATGTATACATAAATATATATTTAATATAACAAATATGGAACTATGTATGTATGTAAGTAATATTATTTATAGTTTTTAATGTACCTACCTTTTTAAGAATTCTATAATTAATTAGATAAGATAATCAATATATATATAAATTAGAAAAGTAAGGTTTTATTTGTGTAAATTAGGTTAAGTATTTGTTTTGTTCTGGGACTGACTGAAAACCAGCGCTGGTTAATAAGTATGACTACATACTTATGCCAGCAACATGCTGAGTCTGTTCCTTTTTCCCCACTGTACATAATATTAAATATGTTTAAATGTAAAAATAGAAGTTATATGTCTGTGTTGTCTTTGTGGGAAATAAATGTTTTCTTTCTTCTTCTTTCTTTCTTTCTTTCTTTCTATACCATTGTTCCACAGAGAATATTTTTAAATTGTGTCTTTATTTAGTATGATCATACCTAAGATCAAAACAATTGCTCCCATGCTGGTCCGGGAGCAAAAGAAAAGCCTTTATATTTAATCTAAGTTATATAATCTAGTTAGGGCAACAGTAAAATAACTTGTAATCATAACGAATTAAGCCTAAATTGTTTAAGCATGAAATGTAACATACAATGTATTGTTAACTTGGCATGAATAAATAATTTATTTATTTATTTATTACTAGCTGACCCGGCAAACGTTGTTTTGCCATATAAATAAAAAAAATAGATGTTGGCCGATTCTCATAGATACCGGATAAGCACAAAAAATTTCATCAAAATCGGTCAAGCCGTTTCGGAGGAGTATGGCAACGGAAACTGTGACACGAGAATTTTATATATAAGACTAGCTGGACCCGGCAAACGTTGTTGTGCCATATAAATAAAAAAAAAATAGATGTTGTCCGATTCTCATAGATACCGGATAAGCACAAAAAATTTCATCAAAATCGGTCAAGCCGTTTCGGAGGAGTATGGCAACGAAAACTGTGACACGAGAATTTTATATATTAGATATAAAATATATCAATATAGTAAATGATTACTGCAAACGTATATATAAGTTACAAGCCAATTGTTATCTTAAATAAATTGTGTGAAAATGAAAAAAAAAATCCAAATAAAATCGATACAAATTATTTGGTATATTGGACTTTCCGTTAGAAAAAGACGGGAATTTATGAAGATCAGGCAACACTGGCTTTACCCTTTTTAAACGTAGTTGATACTTTACTATACTGGGCTGGGAGCGAAAGAAAAACAGAATGTACCAGCTGCTTCTCTTCCCAGGCATATTGTAAAAGTCAGAGGTTTTATTGGCATTTTTTGTGGACGATAGGCTGACCCCCTGTCACTGCAATAGCCTCTCTCTATGTAATGTATGCAAGTTGATACTATTAATACACACGTCGAATACATAACGTCCGTCTATTTGGAAGTCGATAAATAAATATTATCAACTTAATTTAAGCAGCGTAAAGCCAGGGTTGATTGAACTTGATAATTTTTTTTTTTAATATTTAAAAAAAAAAAATATAAATTTAAAATTCCCGCCCATATTCTTGGACAGCTTTCGGTCGTCAGACTTTACGGGTAGCAAAGAATATTTGGGCTTTAACACCGACATTTACTTTGGGGCTGCAAAATGGCCGACTACAGTGGAGGTATCTGGTGTCAAGTATAAAGTCGTGTGTCCTAACTACTACCACGCGAGGCGACCAAGCCCATAAAGTAACTTTTATAGGTTGAGATAGAAATATCAGCTAAAACGGAGCTCTAGCGCCATCTAGAACTTAGTGACTGAAACTTTTACTAGAACCAGTCGGGAACTTTCCCTGTATTTTTCTTTAAGAATATTTAAGACTCATTAAATATGTATATTATCATGATTATATGAAATATGTATATATCAGAAAATCGTTATCACGAACAAAATTCCAATAAACATGCAAAGGTCGAATTGGAGCGTTGTTTCCGAAATCCAGTAGAATTGCCGGGTCAGAATAAAAAAAGTCACCAAATGGTGGCCGGGTTGTGGGTAAAAGGAATCCAAGAAAAAAGCGATAAAAAAAACATTCGGGTGCGCAGTAACGAACACAGGTAACGAATGAAAGATAGGATGAAAGAGACATTGTCTATGGCATTTTTCCAATTTTATAAATTATAACAACGCCATCTATATCTTAGTGATACTAACGAAATTTAGTGAAAACACCGTGCCCAAGCCTGCGGTCGTCCAGTTTGCAACCTGATAACTAACTTGTTTATTAATTCTTGAATTAGTGACAATATATGCTAAATAAATTCACCGGTCGGTAATTTTTTTTCATCTATTTAAGAATAATTGAGCATTGTTAAAAGCCAAATTTAAAAATATGTTTACAAAATGCAATGCTGAATTTCAACTATTAGGTTTGTTTTTAAATATTGTAAAGTTTTATTTTCTTTTTGAACAAAAGATTTAAAAAAACTGAGATTTACTTTTTCTGAAAAGAAATTTGGTCTCGGGTGGTTAAGCTGCGAAGCTAAACCAAACAAGATGGCGTGTCGCCAGGGCCCAGAAGCTCATTTAGAAGAGCACTCGTCCGACAAGCGGAAGTGCCAGGTTCGAGTCCTGGTAAAGTAAATTTATTGAGCATATTTTTTCAGTTATTTCAGAACAATTGAATATTATTAAATGCAAAAACTTAAAATTATTAACTAACCTGTTTCCCGGAATCAGCGACGACCAGTCTGTACCCCCGTCCGGCGGCGCTCCTCAGGAAGTTCTCCGTGAGGGCGTCCGCGCCGTACGTCAAGATCAACTCCCCCGAGTGCAGCAGCTCACGAGACTGCGAGCAGATGCTGGACCAGGAGGATTCTAGTTCCGTGCGTAGCTGCCAGCAGGATAAAAAACTTACTGAGGTCAAAAGCGGAGTTAATGCTTGTTTGACAGTATTTTATCGGCTACATTTTGGTGAGTGTGCGAGTGCTCTTTTTGACCAAATTGAACCCACCCATTTTTACCACCGGACTACCAGACGCAGTCAGAACTTCCATCCCTATATAGTGGATTTACCAAGAAGTCATACAAAACGCTATGATAGTTCCTTTTTTGGTACGGATTGCCAAGTTGTGGAACAATCTGCCTGCGTCTGTTTTTCCTGACCACTACAGTCCTGGAACTTTTAAGCGTCGAGTGAATAGGTTTCTCGTGGATGGACGTGTAACACCATAGTCTTCATGCGCACTTTCCATCAGGTAGCTTGGAAGACAAACGTCCTATCCTTCCAATATAATATAATATATAATAGTTTAAAATAAAATAAAATGTTGGTTATCTGTATAATTTGGTTCACGAGATATCAGCCTTTAAAAACGTTTCAACGGCGTTTCAACGGCGCGGCCATGAAACTTATGAATTTTATTTATTGTGTTCGACTGACGATATAACACGGGTTTTGGCGCTCTCATGATTTTCGACAAATAGGGGTTTAGCCCTGGACACCAATCCCGACTGTTTTGGATGTTAGACTATGACAATCAATCAAATCAAAGAATCGGAGAACGACGCGGTATTCAAGGGTAAATTTTTGAGAAATATCCGAGATTGACCGAATTTTCTTTTTTCGACAAATGCATCCACAAGCCATGACAAAAAAAACTGATTTCTAGACTTTACAGAAGACTTTAGATCTCTATGGCCGCACCGTTCTACGCTTTTCAACGGCGCGGCCAAGTTCAAACCTCTTTATTTATGCTTCGATAAAATTCCAGCTTCTTTTTAAATTATATAAAACACTTTTTAACCGGATTTATCGCGTATTGTGTCAATCCAGAACACTACGCTCGAAGAATGAGAAACAGATGGAGATGATGATGTATAACTTTTTCCATCTATCAATCCGACGCTTGACACCTCAGTCGCTCGTGACCACGGGGTCAGCAAAGACACCGAAACGTCGAGTATGAATTTAAAATGTAAATATACGCGATAAAATCCGGTTAAAAAGTGTTTTATTTAATAGTATGAAACGTGAAAACTTAACGACAATATTCTTTTTAAATTTCGCACTTGGTCGCGCGGTCGAAACGGTAACACAATAGTATGTTATTCTATGGTTGTCTGTTATTCTAAGTAGACATACTCAAATTGTATTTTTTTTTTCAAATGATCTATTCGTCAGGTCTGCTGGATGAAATAAGGGTGTTACCAGACCAATAGATCGAACATAAATCGACATCGAGAGACTGGCTTAGATTGATCGACGGATTCCTGTCCAGTTTGCATGTCACGGTCAATTTGTACTGTACCTATTTGAATTAATTTGATATTTCTGACTGAAAAAGAGTGCCAAGAGTTTTTTTCCGCCGGCTTTTTTTGTCTCTTGGTCTACTGTAATATCTTATTTAACAACTATCAACAACTAGTTAAAGCCGAAGTATGTGATGACTGACTTCATCAAGTGTTTTGTGAAATTCCTAAGATGAATAAAACTTTTTGAATTGTTTTTTGTTCGTCTAACCAATGGATCCACGGTTGGTCGACGTTAATTGAGTTACCTCGACTAAACACCATGAGCTCGATCGACGTCGACTTATACATTCTACATAGGTCTGGTAACACCCTAAGCTGTACCTTTGTACGTTTACCTTGTAAGTTTATTTAATGTTCATTTTGATATGTGTGTACATGAACTGTGTAATAAATAAATGACTGACCTCGGCCACGTGGTCTCTGAGCGCTGGACGCACGTCGTGCCTCGCGCCGAGAGTGCCGCGACGCGCGCCCGCGCCTAGCACCAGCCGCTGTAGACTGTCCCCCGTCTCCGCGTTTTGCTAGATTGTCATCAATAAATGGGTATTCAGATAAAAAAATACTAATAATAATTTATTTTTAAATTTTCTATTGCATGTTATAGGTTGTTTTATAGTCACCTTGCCAGTTAATTTTTTTTCAACCGACTTCAAAAGGAGGAAGGTCTCAATTCGTGTGTATATTATTTCTGTGTGTTTGTTACACGATTTTATGGACAGTTATGAATCTATTTGAAATATTCTTCATATGATAGATGATGCTTCAGAGGTGGTCCCATATAAATTTCGTCGGAATCAATTGTGTACTACATTAAAAAATTTAAACTTTTGCAAAATATGTATCTTTACGCAGAACACTTACCTTGACGAACTTATACTACTTCACAGCCAAAGTTTTGGACGTGAAGTCTTTTTTTTAACGCTATGCATTCGTTGATTATTTACACAGTAAGTATCGTTTATAGAAACAAGTTTTGAAACAAAAAGTTTGGTATTCTTTTTTGCAAAGCATGATCACCTGACTTATGAATGAATATTTAAAATAAAGACTTACTACGCGCTACTACAAAACATCTTGTTATACTACGTCGTAGTATTGTCAATGTAATGCCGTGTCGTAGTAGCAATGTTCATCAACAACGAATAGTAGTAAAAAAGTTAGTGATGCCATATTTCTTTCATGTGCTGAGCGATACTAAAATAAATATGCAGGTACGTTTAAATCGTATCATAGAAAATAGCATTTAAATTTGGCTGGTGACTAGAAAGCAACCTAGTATAATAAATAAAAGTCATTATGGCTCGGTGGCACCTGTATACGTCAATTAGAGTTGTAAAAAAACTCGAGTCTTTTAGTCTTCATGTAGAGACTTGTGTCGTTTTACAATACTAAGACTCGTTAGTCACATTGAGTCCGAGTTCTTCGAGTCTTATGAGTCCTTTCGAGTCTTTTAAGTTCTTTGAGCTAGATTTAGTCATGAACTTGAGTTGGTGTATTAGATTTTTCTATGTTCTGAGGTGTTTGCACCATTTAAAAACGGTAAGTAACCCGCGAAAACTATTATTTTATTAAATTAATATTAATAAAAATAAATTGAGCTCTTGCGCTAGAAAGTTATGTTGAAACAACGTGTCAGTCTAATTTGGTCTTTTAGTTTTATTAAGCTGTTTTATTGCTAAGCTATATAAAGGACTCAGTTATGAAGTTTTTCAAAAAGACTCAGACTTTGAGTTCTTTCTGACAGGCCTCAAGTTATTTCCAAAAGACTCCAAATTCTGAAGGACTTGAGCTCTAAGTTTTATTTTTAAAGCTGGAGTGTCCAAAAAAGACTCAAGTTTTATTAAATAAGACTCCAAGACTCGAGTCTCTTACAACCCCATTATAAATCGATATCGCAGTTTAAGCGACGCTCGGCACGGTCAGTAAAAGTATAGGTGACCACCGACTATTCTTTTCTCACTGCGACATCCGTGCTTCTGAGGGTACGTTAGGCTTCAGGCAGTCGGGCAGTTAGGCTCCTATACATTTTGGTGACATTAATTTTTGCTTTTTTTTTTACAGAAAAAAATTTGAATCTTTTATGGCAGTACCTGGTTAGCAGCACTACGACTCTCGTCTCTAATTGCCCTGAGGACCCTTCGCGCCATGTTCGCTGCTGAAGGCTCGCTCTCGGCCAGTCGACCGCACTCTCGCACCAGACTGCATAGCGATCTGTAAGTCATAATATTTTTAAGTTTTTGCATTTAAAATGCTCAATTATTCTCTGATCTGAAAGTTATCAATCAATCTTAATATATAAAACTGTTCCGTTATTGTCTGAGTGACTGACAGACAGCGTACAGCCATAACTACTGGGCGTGGAGAGCGTGAATCTAGAACATACATTCCTTAGACAGTGTAGATGTTCATTAAGAAAGGAATTTCCGAAATTCCCACGGGAACGGAAAATATAGGACATTTTAGTTTGAAAAATCTTATTCCGAATACATCGATGTGAAACTTGGTAAAAAGGAAAGGAAGAAATTTCCGAAATGCCCAGAGGCACAGAAAATATAAGACTTTTTAGTTTAAGCACGTAAGATGCCGCGGAAATGCGCTCATGAATAATAAAATAACTTCGCAGCATTACGTGGCCCAAACTAAGCAAAGGTTGTGATATGGGATAACATGAAGCGCAATAGAAGCACAAAATCGGCGACATGATTTTGCTAAGCGGACGGCACTAAGACAGCAGATGCTTCCGAGAAATGCGTGGTCCGCATTTGAGTGTGATTCCACTCTTGACTCAGCCAGTCATAGCCTTACTTAGAGAAAAGAAACAATGAGTGTAGATTTGACAAGATGCTTAATGGAAGGAAGAAAGTGAAGGATTGTGTTTTTCAGAGGGGAGGACTTTGAAACAGTTATTTTCTGAGGAGACCGAGGAATAACGTCGATTTAAAAAAATATTAGGAAATATAATTCCTATTTTCATATTCTTTGGTGCTGACCACAGACATACTTCTACAGAGATGACGCAAGTCTCACGATTTGTATTGAAACCAAGCGTGCCGACTTTTTAATATCTGTGACGTCACACAGCTGATATTTTGTGTTATAAAATACAAACCGATCCAATGATCGGATCGGACACGCGAAGTATATTATGCATTTGCCTTTGTAGATGGGGAATTCCCCTAGCGCCGAACGGACGGTAGTACCAAACGAATACGATAGCTAAAAGAAATAAACGAATAAAAAGGTAATTTGGCAAAGGAAATAAAGAGAAAGAACTACTTAGGCATTGAGTTGGATTCAACAAAACACAGGTCGATGTATTCTTCTCTAATTTAAAAAGCCTTTTAGATAAACATAATTTCAACCCATCAAATATTTATAATTGCGATGAAACTAGACTCCATAAAAATGCACCACCGATGCTTACTGCGTCAGAATTATCTATACTTTCTTCAGTTTTACAAATTCTGCGACCGATCGAAGCTGCAACTAAGGAAGTGTCAGGTGACAAGTACTGCACTAGCAGCAAAGTAATACCACTCATCCACTGCCTTCTTTTAAAAGTTAAACCTCTTAAAGTCGAAGAGTCTCTTGCTCAAGAATTGCAGTCGTTAATCCTGAAAGAGATTGATAAGAGAATGGGTGTTATAGAAAGAGTAACTAAAGAGTAATAGCCACAATCTTGGACCCCAGGTTTAAGAAAATGCATTTCACGAAATCGCTCGCTTGCTTCATGGCTGTTACAAAAATCATGGAAATGATGAAAAATAGAATACAAAATGAGTCCCTGTCCCTGGAATCTGATTCTTCAGATCATTCTGACAAATCAGACGAAAAATTTTCTCTGTGGGAAGATCACCAGAAATTAGTCCACAATAGCTGGAAAACAGTGAAATCTGACGATTTTATTTCTGATGAACTATCAATTTACTTACGAAGCCCAGCAGATTGAATGAGAACCCTTTAGAAATTTGGAATGATCTTAAGATTCAGCTCCCTTAACTATGTACAATTGCATACAAATACTTAACCATGGTAGGAACTTCAGTCCCATCTGAACGTTTGTTTTCTAAAGCGGCACAAATCGTCAATCTACAACGAAATAGACTGAAAGGCAAGCGTTTAAATAAACTGTTGTTTTTGCAGTCTCTCAAAGGAACACTGGAAATAGGACATAAACTTGATTTAATTTTCAATAGGACATTATTGTGGGTGATTTTTTTTTTGTGATTTAAGCTGATTTTACATAAATAATAATAAAGATTTTTTCATACATAGATTGAACTTTTTTCAACAAACAATGTTTGAATTCAGCGTGATTTGCATAAAAAGATGTGTTAAAGTAGTATATTACTTTTCACACGTCTGTGAAAATAAATATGGACATCTCGAAAGAGAGCATCTTTTCAAACTGAATGTTTTGTATGATTTCAGATTAAGAAAGACGTTAGACCTACTATTTTATCAAAGATTTAAATCTAAACTTAACTAAAATAAAAGTCTTTATATGCATACATATTTTTGAGCTGTATCACAACTTTACTTTGAATGGCTCTGCAGTACCCGTATGTTTAAAAAGTACCTCCTAAATACATTAAACATTTCTAAACAAGTAGTTTATACAGCTCTAGAAAAAAATAAAAAGGATAAGAGTTTAATAGATGAGAGAGAAACACATTTGAAAAGACCTCATAAAACAAGTGTAGCAATAAAACAAACAATTATAGAACATATAAATTTATTCCCTGCCATAGAATCTCATTACATTAGGAAAGATTCAAAACGACAATATTTGTCGGAACACCTAAATATCTCCAAAATGTACAGATTGTACAAAACATGGTTCCCAATTCAAAATTGTAGTACTGAAGCTTTTGCACAAAAAGACAATACGAATCTATTTTTAATATGGAATTTAATTTTTCTTTTTTTAAACCAAAAAAAGATCTATGTGGTGTTTGATCCTTATACGAACAAGCTGATGAAGCAAAAAAAGCTTCTTTAGAAGACCACTACAGGGCACATTTGGAGCGTAAAAATAGAGTGCGTGAATTAAAAAAGGAGGAAAAAATCTGTTAATCCAACAAACACCTGCATAGCAGTGTTTGCTTTGGAAAAAGTTCTTGGTGTACCTCAATCGGAAGTTGGTATCTTCCACTAGAAAGGAAAATATCCCATTTACAATTTCACCGTGTTTGACACGATCAACAAGTCAGGATTTTGTTACGTTTAGCATCTGTCTATTGCGAAAAGAGGTGCCAATGAAATCGGTAGCTGCTTGTTACAATTCATAAAAAAAAGCACAACAGGGCGTTAAAAACATATCATTCTACTAAGATGTCTTTGCTGGGCAGAACAAAAATAGATTTATTTTTGCTATATTTCTGTACGCGTTAAAAATCTATGGTCTAGAAAGTATAACTCACTGTTTTTTTGAGACCGGCATTGAAAGTGCATTAAAAAATAAAGTATTATTTACTCCGGACACAGTTTATAGCGTGATACAAAATGCTAAAGTAACAGGTACTAGGTATAATGCAAAAGAAATGGTACAAAATGACTTTTTTGATTTAAAGAGTCTTATTTTAGAAAAAAAATGGTTAAAAGATATGGAAGGCAAAAACAATTCATGGTCTAAAGTAATGGAGATCAAAGTGTCACAAGTCAGACCTCATATAGTTCAATTTAAGTATTATAAGGAGGATTACCTATATTAACTTATTGACTTATTGACCTACATTGACTTAGATACTGATACAACTGTAAAAGCAAAGCGCGGGCGACGAACTAAGGGCCTGTATTTCAATGCTACCTTATTTTATTGCTTAAGTTAAGTCCTACATTAAGCTAAGTCTCACTTTTGAAAGACAGAAGCGTATTTCAATCCGGATCTTCCTCGCCTTAACTAATCTAGGATAAATCGCAATATTGCAACAAAATATACAGAATAAGTCATTTGTCTATGATTTTTGCTGTCATTGATTGACATTGATAATTGACTGACATGAACATGACATTTCTGTCCGCCGATTGTTTTGTGTCCTACGTCCTGCTGTAGAACATTGTAGGTATTTCTATGAGTTTTACCACCAAGTTTACCACATTTCTGCTGCGAAAATGAATCTGTGCTGCAGTTATTAGTTGCCTGCCATAGTTTAAAATATTTGCAATATCTTTGTAAAGAAATTGATATTTATTAACACTGTAGGTGGTGCACAGGCTGAGACTTTTCGGTGGCGAAAACAATTTTTTTCATTAAATATTCAAGCCATATGTACAGCTGATTTGATCATTCAAGATATTGTTGCTCGTTGGCCCGGATCAGCATATGACTCAAGAATATTTCAAAATAGTCTGGTGAAAGAGAGATTTGAAAGGGGAGAATTCAATGAACTAGAAATCCCATTGAAAGGACATTTGGTGTTCTGAAGGTTCCCTATATTAGCACTTGGTATTCGTTTAGCACTTACAAAAGTGCAGCATATATGTGTAGCTAGTGCTATATTGCAGTAGAAATGAATAATGGTGATCCGCCTGCCTATTTTCCAGCGATTGAACAGGCAATCTTGGAGACTAGCAGTGTGCCAGTAGATCCATTTTATAGAGGCAGCCAGAATGTCTAGCCATATGTTGCGCCATACATTCGTTATTTTAATAATTTGTAGCAAGGGGTAATTAAATAAATTATATGAATTTACATTGTGTTTTATTTATTAAATTAAAATTATTTTACAAGTAAGACAGCGAATCATGAAAACGCTAGCTACTATTATAATAGTAAAAGCCTAATTTTCCTGAAGTGAATCCTCTTTCTGTTTCTTTGCTAATTCTAATTCTAATAATTGATCTTGCAAATCATAGTAGCGTTTTCTTGATTCACTTTCAGCTATAAGGGCTTGTAAGTGTTCTTTTTTCATTTTGGCTTGGCTCCTATTAATTCGCGTACTTACGTAAGAAAATAATTATTGAACTAGCAAATAGCCATTATTTCATTACCTACCATAGCATGAATAGCAAAAATAAACTACCATAAAGCAACTTTTTTTCTAGGTAGCCTCGCGCCAATCTCAGATCCGAACTTAAGCGGCAAAAATCCTCCACTTAGATTAAGGCTAGTTAGGGTGGACTTTATTCGCCGCTTAACTTTAATCCTATATTGAAATACACTTATGTCGTTCTTATCTTCAATCCTGGATCAATTTGAGATAAGGTAGCATTGAAATACCGGCCCTAAGAACGCTGCTCTAGAACCTGACGTTAGCGAGAGTTTAAAAATATTTATCTGAACCTATTGCAGTGTCTACACCTTTATATGATGATTTGCTTGGTTTATGCCGCAGTGAAGCCATACCGACACACTACCATGCTTTTTATAATGGGCTAAAGTGGCAAAACGCTACTACACAAAACGAACAACTGGATGACTCCGATCAAGAAAACTATGAAAATTGATTATAAATGTACAGTTGGTTCTTGGCTTTATAAAATTATTTTTATTTTAAGTTTGTAATGTTTAAAGTTGATTAAATATCTTTCAGCACGTTCTAAATATTGTTTTATTGAATAATTTGAAATATAATTACAACTTAACTTACAATAACACATAAACAGTATATTTTTTTACAATAGCAAAAGTTTGTTAACGTATCATTGGAGCGGCCGCAGGCGATGACTCACACGCCGTGCGGGGGGACTAACGGGATGGAGACTCGGGCCGGCGCGCGGCCAGCCTTCGTACGAGCAGTGCTGAACTAACCTTTGTACGCACTACTACGCGCGCTCTCTGACTCTTGGTGCTCTTATTTTATATAATTCAAACGCGATCCTTGTACCAAATCTCTTTTTGTTTAATATAACAAGTATTACAGTTCATTACCTGAGTATTATTGAAGCCCCAACAATCATGGAATATTAAAGTAATCTAATTTTACCGTTAACCCTACTGACCACATGACCTCCGAAAACTTTGTTAATATTATATTACCAAGATAGGAAGCATCGTTATTTTACAGTCAATAAGATCGTCATAAAATATAACTGTACAAGTCTGTATCGAAAATTTACAGAAATAAAATCGTAATATTCTATGCCGTTTCAATTTTTTCTTTAAATTCAGACAATATATAAATTTGATTATATTTTTTACTGTGTTTTTTTTTTTCAAATAATATTACATTTTAAACAAAAAAATCACCCATATTTTTGTATTTAAATAATGCTGGTAGGTAAACGAAGTCAAAAGTTATGACCAAAAAATGATTTTTTATTTCTCCTGTCAAATTTTACTTTTTTCAATAACCATATTATTCGGTAGGGGCAGCGATATGTTCTTTTTTTAAATCATCAAATCAAAATTAAAAATGTTGTTACATTAAAAAAATATTTTCAATCAATATTTAGAAAAAACATACTTATATTATGTGCTTGATTTTCATCGATAAATATATTTTTCAACAAAAATTACTAATTTGGTTTCATCTTTTTAGTAAACCCCAATGAGATAACTACATTGACTCCACAACAACAGATTAAAAGTGAGTGCAAATGATCTTTTTTTCTATTTCTTTAATATTATACACAAGCGATTGTGCCGAATTTAAAAGGTCTTAAATTTTCAGATTTACAGAGTCAAAACAAAATCAGAATATTCAAAAGGCATTCCAAAATTAGACTCATTAATAAATTATCTGAATTGGAACCCAGTCTGAACAGTAAAAAAATATATGATGAATATAAAAAAGCGAAGAAGCAAGTGGATTTTTAACGAAGAGCTAAAAGAGCTTTGCAGTTTAATAAAACAAAAATATTTGAAAAACTAACTAAAAACATGAATCCATATGCAAAAAAGATATTGAACATGCAAATCAATCTATGCACTAAAAGTAAAAAAGGGCGCCGATTTACTTAAGAAGAAAAGTTGATTGCATTGTCAATAATGAAGCAGAGCCCAAATGCTACAGATTTTTGCATAAATTTTTTATAAAACCATCAAAGGCAACATTAAATAAAATGGTGTCAAAACTAAATATTAAAACGGGAATCTGTCCACAAATTTGCGATGTATTAAAAAGAGACATACGCTTCTTTTTACATACATAGTACCTATACTGAATTTTTACAATTAATTATTTTATTTAAATTAATTAATTTATTATCTTATTTTAAGGTGGCCGAATAGGATGAAAAGAAAAAGATGTGCTCGGTTATATTTGACGAAATGTCTTTAGAAACTGCACTAACATACGATAGAAATAGGGATGCTATTAATGGATTTGTTAAATTAAATAACAAAAAGAATGAATTTGCTGACCATGCCCTCGTTGTTATGTTGAGAGGTACCGGTTATAGATGGCAAAAGCCTGTTGCATTTTATTACTATCGAGGAGCCACTCGAGGAACAGAATTGAAAATTATAATCAACGAAATAATTGCTGCTGTAGTGGGCTGCGGGTTAAAGCCTGTACTCTTAATCTGTGACCAAGGCGCAGCTTTTCAGTCTGCCTTTAAAAGCTCCAGGGAAGATGCGAGGCGAGAAAACAGATACTGGCAAATAAAGAACCAGGTGTGGTTGAAAATATTTATTACATATTTTGCTTATGCTGAACATTAAACAAATACACAATTTTTTAAACAATTTTTTAAATAAAAATATAATAAGGAATGGGAATATATCCAAATGCCAAGATATTCTTTTGTAATAAGTTTCTTTTGCTTGTAGAACTCATTAGCAATTTTTTATATAATAGGAAATTAATAATATTTTATATATTTTTTTACCTATGAAACTGCCGTTTTGTCGTACTAACCATTTCAAATGAAAATATTTTATTTCTTGACTGATAATTCTAATTTCAAATTAATTTTATTTGACAAACATATTGAATTCTTTTTCTAAAATCGTCATTTGTTTAATAGTTAGTGTTTTGTTTTCAACGCATTCGAAGATTTTTCGTCATCATGGATAGGTTAAAAATTCGAGTAATTATGGAGTATGAGTACCGTCGTGGCAGCAAAGCGACACAAGCGGCACGCAACATCAACGACTTTTACGGAGCGAACTGTTATACCCTTAACCATAAGCTGAGATTGCCTATGTAAGATAATCTGCATCAGCAGATTATAGTTAGAGCCTAGGTGCAGGAGGGCGAGACGCCAGTCCGGTCCAACATCTCCGTCGTTTTACAACCCTTTCTATTTTCCATTGTATTAATCAAACTCAAATATTGTAATCAATTATTTAAAAATAAATCATTTCCACAGTGTCAAAAAAAAATAAAGTTTTTTTTTAAAAACGCTTTCTTACGAAATCGTATAACAGAACACTACAAACGAACGCACTATCCGTTATTGGTTTACCCGCTTCCGTTCTGGAAATTTTGATCTGAAAAATTAACCCCTTGGTCGTCCGGAAACTTTGGTCGACAATGACGAATTAAAGGCAATTGTGGAAGCTGATGAATCTCAATCCACGGCTGAATTTCAGCAGCTTTCGACGTTAGCATCAAAACAATATTGGTCCATTTGCGTCAAATTGGCAAGGTAAAAAAGCTTGACAAATGGGTACCCCACGAACTCAATGACCGCCAGCGCAAAGTACGCGTGGAGACGTGCCTTGCACTGCTCAGCAGGCATACAAATGCAGGAATTCTGAACCGCATCTCTGAAAAATCGTAAGCGCTCAGCAAGCTGGTTGGACCCTCGTTCAGCACCCAAACAATGCCCTAAACGAAAACATACCCCTAGAAAAGTGATGGTCACTGTTATATGGTCTAACGAAAATTCATCACAGCTTCTTGCAAAACGGGACAAGCATTACTGCAGATGTGTACTGTGAAGAACTGAACACAATGATGAAGGAGCTCGCACGTCTCCAACCACTTTTGGTCAATCGTTCGGCTCCACTGCTCCTGCGCGCGACCTCATACTGCACAGCAGACGGTCACCTACAAGAGTTGGGGTTGGAAGTTCTCCGTCATCCGCCGTACTCACCAGACCTAGCGCCTACAGACTTCTACTTTTTCCAGAATTTGGATAACTTCTTGGCTGGAAAAAAATTAAATACCCGAGAGGCAGTACAAAATGCCTTTGAAGAATTTGTTGCCTCCCGTCCAGCTGATTTCTTCAAGAAAGGCATCAATAAGCTACCAATGCGTTGGCAAAGATGCATTGATTGCATGGGTGATTACTTTGATTAATAGAAATAAAAAATATATAAAAAAATTACGCTTCATTTATTTCGTGAAAAACGGCAATTTCATAGGTAAAGACCTAATATTTATTTAGCAACAACACTAACATTGTATTCATAGTTAATTTTAAGTAAACCACAAAATCTTGTTTTATATTTCTATATAACATTCTTTTTTGTGGCAGCGTTCATAAACTTTAAATCATACTTATAGGTAAAATCTATTTGCATCAAACATAAATTTTACAATATTGTTATACATAAATACTTTATAAAGAACATAATCTACACATTTATACAAATAAATAAAATTGGAGTGTCTACATTATTAAAATAACAGCTTTTGACTACATGCATATCAATGTATATACGGAACGTATACCAAAATGTATTTTTTTTTTAATTTTGTCTGTTTGTTCCGGTTAATCTCCGAAACCTCTGGACCGATTTTGACGATATTTTCACTGATAGATAGCTGGTGCAATAAGTAGTAACTTAGGCTATTGTTATTTAAGAAAAAATAAAAATTTATAATGATAACTTCCACGCGGACAAAGTCGCGGGCACAGCTAGTATGCAATATTAATGTTTAGAGGAGCCTAAAGATATTACAAGGTGTCATGTACAATATTTATAATATATCAACAAGACTGAATTGTGTTAAAGTATTCAGTGCAACGGTTTCTGCAGCATTAACTAATACTGCACAATTTTGTAAGTTAAATTAGAAAATACTTCAATAAATTACTTACTCATGATATATTATTTCACAGCTCACTGTGCAGATGGTAAACCTGTGAGCATCACATTCAAAAACACTGCCGAAACCATTCTCTTTTTTGACAAATTATTTGATAGCGTCAAAGAAGCCGCTACATATTAAAAAAAAATAAAGGAAAAATATTGAGAACAGCTGTTACAGAGAAATCTGCACACCATAAATTTTGGAAAGAATTCATTATTTAGAAAATTTTAGATATATTGATATTACAGGTAAGGAAAAGTCCGTGTCGCCTTTAAAAAGCTTTGTGATAATACTTAAAAGTTACATGAGACTGTGGCAGTTATTTAAATCTGCGTGGGGCGAGAGTCCAGCACCCGACGAAGTCCGGAGGTGGAGGAAGGATATAATAGCCGATTTGGCCAAACTATTAGGGCAGACAAGTATAAAGTTTTCAAAATTACATGTATCGCTTGTCTACTTGAGTATCTTACTCCCGGTGACAATCGTCAAACATTTAGAAACATTCTCACCGAGAGGGATAAAAGCAATTTCCAGTGCGTCGCTCATTCGCTGGGAATGGGCGTCAAAACAAGGGAAAACTCAACGAATGCTTACCCTACACATACCACGAGGGGAAATTCACAATTTTGTAAGTTAAATTAGAAAATACAAGGTGTCTCAAAAGAAATTTTATATTTGTTTAGCTTACTGCGTGAACGCTGCGTACTTGAGGGGTGCGGGGGTTATGTCAATTGGTAGTTTGGCTCTTGGGGATTCAGTCGCTATGGAGCGTTTCTCGGAAGCAGACCGCGCGTTGTGCGTGCGAGAGTTTTACAAGAACGGTGATTCGGCAACTGTCGCGCGTAGAAAATTCTGCAGTATTCGAGGTTTTCGCCACTTAAATGATGCGCCAAGCCTTCCTCTCATTCGACATTGGGTTAAAAAGTTTGAAGAGACTGGATCAACGCTGGATAAATCAAAATCCGGGCGACCTAGGTCATCAAGAACGGTAGAAAACGTGGAGAGTGTTAATCAATCTGTACGTGACGACCCGAGCCTTTCAATTCGGAAGCGCGCGAGTGCTTTAAATGTGCATAGATCATCATTACATCGCATTATGCACAAAGATCTAAAGCTGCACCCCTACAAAATTCAATTGGTGCAAGAATTAAAGCCCCAAGATGCCGGTCAGAGGCTTAATTTCGTAAATCAGATGATTGAGCGATTTTCAACGTTTACCAACATTTTGTTTTCGGATGAAGCTCATTTTCATCTTAATGGCCACGTAAATAAGCAAAACTGCCGCTACTGGAGTTCAGCCAATCCGAAACGCAAACATCAGAAACCCCTACACTCGCCTAAAGTGACCGTATGGGCTGCCATGTCGGCGCGAGGAATTATCGGCCCTTACTTTTTTGAAGACGAAATGGGGCGTACAGTTACAGTGAATTCAGAGCGTTATGTGGAGATGTTAGACAACTTCTTGGTACCTGAACTGCAAAACTTTCCTGGCTATAACCAAAGAACATGGTTTCAACAGGACGGAGCAACTTCACACACGTCCTATACATCTCTGCCACGTGTTCGTGAAATTTTCTCAGGAAAATTGATCTCCCGGAGAGGTGACATAAATTGGCCTCCACGTAGCCCAGATTTAACCCCTATGGACTTTTTCCTATGGGGTTATCTTAAATCTAAAGTTTAGGCCAATAAACCAACTTCACTGGCGCATTTGAAAGAAAATATCCGTCACGAAATGGCAGCCATCCCTCACTCCACCTGTCGAGCAGTCATAAGTAATTTTACTGTTCGATTAAATGAGTGCCAACAACGTGAGGGTTTACATTTAGACAATATTATTTTTAAGAAATGAATTCCCAAAAAGTGTATTTTAACAATAAATAAACATTTTTTCTATAAACCGCTTCCTTTTTTTTTAATCAATCCACTAAATATGAAATTTCTTTTGAGACACCTTGTACTTCAATAAATTACTTACTCATGATATATTATTTCACAGCTCACTATGCAGATGGTAAACCTTTGAGCATCACATTCAAAAACACTGCCGAAACCATTCTCTTTTTTGACAAATTATTTGATAGCGTCAAAGAAGCCGCTACATATTTAAAAAAAAAATAAAGGAAAAATATTGAGAACAGCTGTTACAGAGAAATCTGCACACCATAAATTTTGGAAAGAATTCATTATTTAGAAAATATTAGATATATTGATATTACAGGTAAGGAAAAGTCCGTGTCGCCTTTAAAAAGCTTTGTGATAATACTTAAAAGTTGCATGAGACTGTGGCAGTTATTTAAATCTCACGCGCGAAGGCGCGCGCGTGGGGCGAGAGTCCAGCACCCGACGAAGTCCGGAGGTGGAGGAAGGATATAATAGCCGATTTGGGCGTCAAAACAAGGGAAAACTAGACAAATGCTTACCCTACACATACCACGAGGGGAAATTCAATACTTGGCGAACAAAGCACAACACTGCATCAAGGGGAGCCAGAAATGGTGGAAAACCATTATGAACCCGATGAAATTTTACCTTTCATGGGACCGGACGGACGAGTGGAGTCTGAACAAATATACCCAGGGACTGATGTACAACAAAGAAGCACTAACAAGTACGGAGTGCCTAAGTCAGGAAAATTTAGAGAATATTGTCAATCTAATAACGAGTTGGTCCTACAGCTATGTGAGCAACGAGCTTTTGACGAAGCCGAGGCTCAAAGAGTATTATGCCACTCGGTTGAAGGGATTGCCGTGCAATTTACAAAAAACTTCAATGACCGAATCCGAACTGCCATTTCAATATCCCGAATTTTGGTATTTCAAGAGACAGAAGACCAGCGAATACAGAGATGCAAACAATGGCAGTCCAGAAACATCCCAAAATCAACAAACATAGAATACACTAGAGGAATAGTAGAGAAACTTGAACGATTACTACTGCACAACAGAATATGTATAAGAGAATTCGCCATAGTAACAAAAGAACATTTTTACGGAAGAACAGGCAATAAAAATAATCTATTCTTTGTGGGACCACCAAGTACAGGAAAAACCATGATAATGGAATCAATCGTTCAAATGCACTACAATTTCGAAAGACTGACAGGATTAACGCCAGGCTCAGCGTTCAACTTTTGCTCGCTGGTACATACCAACGCTTGCTTCATGGATGAATGTAAGCTCACGGAAAACCAGTTTGAGCAATGGAAGCTTTTGGCTTCAGGGCAGCCAATGGCAACCGACATCAAATACAAAAACAGACACACGATTCAAAATTGCAGATTGTACACAGCTTCAAATTACCCAATTGAAATGTACGTGACCGTACCGGAAGCACACGAAGCTATCAGAGCGAGAACATTCACTTTTAAATTTGAATCGCCACTGAAAGAATACTTTTTCGTACACGCCGAGGCATGGGAAGAATTGTGGAAAATACACAATGTGGAGGAATCTAGTGATAATTTAATAAACCTATATTTAAATAACTAATCAACCTCTTAGTCATAAGTAGTATTAAGTAAAAAAAAAAAACAATGTAATCTAGTGATAGTTACCTATATTTAATAACCAATCCACCTATTATGGTGGCTTCTCACTGCGCGTGCTAGCCCGCGCTGCGCCGCGCCGCGCCCCACGCAGTATGAAAAGCGTAGTAGCACGCGCAGGGAGAAGCCACCTTAGCCCGCGCCGCGCCGCGCCGCGCCCCGCGCAGTGTGAAGAGCTAGGGGAGGCGCGGCGCGGCGCGTTTGAAGCTACCGACTTTTAGCGGATAGGGCGCGCCGCAACGCAATTGAATTGAATTGAATTTGAATTTGCCGCTAACAAGAATAGGGCTCCAATCAATATCCAAATACAGTACAACAACGAGCGATAATTTGGAATTCTCGTCGGTTCAAGGGGTACCATCTCAATCAGTTCTACACAGCCTAGGAGTAGGAATCGTTCCACTAATGAATCCTGACAATAAAATGGAAAACTCTGTGTTAAGCATCATAGTAAAAGCGCATATAATCATAGATGGCGAATCGCACGGCACGAACGTGCTAATGGACTACAATGAATATCCGCAGCCAGTATATTGTAACACTTTTTTTTTAGTACCTCTCAATCCCGTTCGATTGATAGTTTTGGAGAGTGTAGAGCGCCCTTAATTCGGTTTTTGTAATCTCTCGGTCAGAGTGAGTGAACTGGGATGTCGAAGCCTATAAATACTCTTTGCGCTCTGTCATCCATCTTTTTGGTTCGAGTCTTGCTTGAGTTCGCAAGGACAGTTGTCGGCGATTTTAAACATATTTTTACTATGCCTTGAGGCATTAGTTTGTATCTGTAGAAGATGTTTGGAGGTTAATTGGTAAGTTTTCTTTCGTGGCATATCGATTTTTGTGCTGAGTTAAGTCAGCCATCTTGACAAAATATATCCCTTTGTCTGTTCTTTTCAGGTCCACCACGGGATGTCTTAATCCCTTAATATCTTATGTGAAGTGAATTACTTCTCACAGAAACCCAACGTTGTTGGTATGTATCACCTTGGGCATCTTCCACGTGACCATATTTTCCGTATTGTGGTGCTGTAGCGTCATATGCTAATTACATGTGTTTTGTTACAGGGTTTTTTTTTATGGGTTTTCCTAGTCTGGTTACTTTTTTTTTCTCACACTCCAACTTTGTATTTTCACCATTCTATTTCTACGCTCCTGGAATGACATCAGTATTGAGACGGGTGACATGATGAATTAATCTCGTCCATGTCAACCATTTAACAGACCAAAGTCTTCTACAAACCTCAAGATCCAAGTTCCAAGGTATTATATCTTAATGTAAAATGTATTAGCTTAAACTTAGCCGTACCGTATCTTGTACTATCAATGTAAATCCGTGGTTTCTAAATATAACTGTACTCCATACTTTTGTGTTTGATTTCATAGCGTGTCTGTGTTCTCGTTTGTGTGTTGAGAGGAGCTGGCGCCCTTATATATATATATATATATTTTTTTGTTACCTCTCACACCTCTGAGTAGGCCATCCCACGTCCCGAGGAAGAGCTAGCCTCGCTATCATCTAGGAGCTTTCCATCTGCTCTGGTGTTAATCCGGCCTGGTGGCAAGTGACTACTAGCTACCGTGCCCTCACCCACCAAGAAAGTAGGTTACAATATCTATCATAGCACATTATTTGTGTATATTCTTATTTAGTGTATTTATAGTTAAATTATGCATGCCTTATCCCAACTCGTATTTCACCAGTTCTATAACCCGGGTTGTCTGGAAGAAATCGCTTGATAGCGCTTGAAACGCGGGTCTGCGCACAGTGGAGGCCATTCGCCCACTCCTGAAGGAGTGGGTGAACAGGCGACATGGGTCGCTCACCTTCCGGCTGGTCCAGGTTCTGTCCGGACATGGAAGTTTCGGCAGATACCTGTGCCACATACCCCGAAGGGAGCCATCGGCGGAGTTTCTTCACTGCAACAGTGGCGGTGAAGACACAGCCCAGCACACGCTGGCGGAGTGCCAGGCGTGGCCCCGCGAACGCGCAGCCCTCGTGGCAGTGGTGGGACACGACCTTTTCTTGCCGGTCGTGATAAAGGCCATGGTCGGTAACAAGAGGTCGTGGGAGGCGGTCACCTCTTTTTGCGAGGTCGTAATGTCGCAGAGAGAGGCCACGGAGAGGACTCGGGAGGACGACCCCCTCTCGGCTCCGATCCGCCGAAGGAGGACCGGTCGGAGAAGGAGGGCGTATGCCAACCTGACCTGACCCGGTCGAGTGAAGGCCTAGGGCCTTGGATACGGGGGTATCTGCCGCTCGCTACCAAAGGTCTTCGCTGGCAGCGGCGTGCTACGGGTTTCGAGCATGCCACTAAACGAGGGAGGTTCCACTCTGCGAAAGGCACCGGCGGGTTCGCGGAAGAATGCGTAAGCGTCCCCGTGCTCTCGTCAACAGGTGCGCGACGAAACACCTTGGGGTTTTAGTCGGTAAGACCTGGCCGCTCCCCTGGGCGACAGGTATTCATGAGGATTTCCCCCAGTAAAAAAAAAGTAATTAAAATCTCAAGGCATTACAATAATGAGGCCTAGATGTTTTAATTCAGACCCTATAGAAAACTTTGTAACACTTTTTTTGTGTTCCTCTTTCTACCTAACGGTGATTGATAAATTACAACGTATAGCTCTTAACCTTTGGCTGTTTCCAGCTGTAGACCGACCTATGCCAAGGTTTTTTCATCGGGTATCATCAACTTGACAGGAAATATCAGTTTGGCTCCAGTAGTTGTTCATAAATTACTTGGTTTTATGTGATCTAAGAGGATTGAGCCGCCATCTTTGGATTTTGTGTGATAGCCCAGCATAGGGTAACACAATTTCTTTTTTGTTTTGGAGCATAATTATTAGTAATGGTGTAAATCCATCTACATCTGCCAAATGGTGATTTGCACCTTTTGAGAAGCCCACCTCGTTGGGTTTTTTCTTTTTCCCTAGTTTTGTCAAGTTTTTGTTCATGGAGAAGATGATATTTTATCTTTGAGGATGGCACGTGGATTGATGTCCATGTTACTTTGTCTTAAATGAACAACTGGAGAATAGAATGATGCTTATCGTATCCTACCTAATTTAACTTCAACAAACAACGCCCTTTATTAAAGCCACCTACCAACTAAGTCCAGAATTATCTACGGTATGCTTTCCGTATTATAATCTGTAACCAGTGTAAGCGAGGCCCTCAGCCAAGTAATTGTGATAACCCAAATGTAAACTCTAATAAATAAAAATAATAATAATAAATTTTATTTTCCAGAAAGAGATATACAAAGATCATTTCGAAGACTCTGACTCCTAAACTAGAATACTCTGTGTCTTAGGAGTCAGGAGTTAAGACAAAGATCAATATATATTTGTGCTCCAACTTACTTGTTTGATTTCTTAATATACGCCTTCTTGTTTATGCGTTGACAGCAAGGACTGGCGCTCACTATTTATAAATATTATCCTCTCTCACGCCTCTCGAGCCAAAACCTTCTCAATGATGGTAAGGGTAAGGGCTGAGGGTATGCTGGCCGTACCTTTATTTAAGGTATCTCCATCTGCTGTGGGTTTAATCTCATCTGGTGACAAGGGACCTACCTACCTCTAAGCGCCAAGACCCACAAAGGAAATTCATAACAACTTTTTTGGTCAAGTGAGGGCCTACAATTACCGAAATAATAATCCGAACTGCCACAGCTATAATGCCACCTTTAAGTCATTATTGATAACAAGAATAATTAAGTTCCACAATGAAACTTTTAAGGAAGATGATCCGGCTGATCAAGTAATAAATTTGCAATCACTCTTTAGTGATCCACATAAAGATGACGATATGCCGGGTCATCTTGGACCAGAGCAGAATATTGAAATGATTGCGGAGCAGGCCCTTCGAGAAAGTTTAAGTTTACATTCGCGGGCTTACACTACTGGATGAGTAGTTAGAAAAACGTATTGGTGCCGAAACGGAGCAGTTGGCGGCAGCTCGTAAAAAAATTCCATCAATCTACTCATTTTTCAAGGAAGATGGACGAGAAAAATACAGGCAGTTACATCGTTGAGTTAAAAATATATCTATGTGGTGATATTGAGTTAGTTCCACCAGTGAATAGAGGGCACCGCGCTATCGCAACTGTGAAAAATAAATGTGATACGGATTCGGAGTCGTGGAAGGACATTGAAGCGTACATAAAGAGTGTTAGAAAAGAGTTTAAAAACTGTCCTCCTACTTTTACAAACTCTCATACTCATGCATTAGTTAGAAGCATTGAGCCACAGCCTACAAGATATCCGCAGCAACCAGTATAATTCACATTTTAGTTTCTCGAGACCACGGGGTCTGCAAAGACGCCTTGTACAGTGTCTTGAGTTCTATTTTGACAGTCCTGAAGACGAAACAACCGATGCAAAAACAACCTATGCAAACCGCAATAACAGTATCTTACCACCGGCTACAGAAGAGACGCAGAAGATTTTCATTGGACAGCATTTCCTAATGCACCACTACCTAACCATTAGAGAAGTGAAACTTTTTGCGAAGAAAACTGGGATGCAATTATCGCAGATAAAGAGCTGAATGCCATATTCACTGCCATATGGGGCAGACAATTCATGGACCGTGTAGCTGTAGAAACAAATAGATATGCTCAGCAGTTGTGTCTCTAAAAAGAGGTAGATGACAGTATTGGCCAGACTAGGCACATTGACGACTGGAAGGAAGGCAATGCCGATGAGCTATATGTATACTTTTCATAATTTTAGCCATGGGCATTGAAGCGAAAACCAAGGTCGAGGACTAAAATTGGAATAAAAACTCTTGACATATTTCTAACACCCAGCTTTAAAGCGCCCATCTGTTGAACACATGCATATATTTTAATAACTGAGAGGACATGTGTCATTTGAATTTAAGCCCATCTGAAAACAACATTTTAAAAAATCCCGTTATGATTTTACTTTGAAAAATTCAGCAATTTATATGTCTTAAAGCAGAAAACTTACTACAATTTAAGGGCTGCATAAATATTAAACAACTTTTACCTAGAAAAAGCAAGAATAGGGATTAAAAGCTATGCTATTTGCGAGTCCGGATATTTGCGGGACTTTAAAATCCATTGTGCCTTCATTGGTCCTATCCCTAAGGCGAGTCCTTGAATTTAAATACTATGGAATGGACAACTTTTATAACTCTTCAATAAATAATATAACTCATATAAATAGCGTTGGCCAGAAAGCACAAAACCTTAGGTTTTGACTGGTTGGAACTCTACGAACCAATCGACTACTATTGGCAGTCGAGTTATCAAAGCTTATGAAAATTCAGATGCAACCTGGGGAAATAGTGGGATGTCCCTCTGGACACGTTGATCTATTGGTATGGCGAGATCAAAACCGCGTGGCTATGATCTCAACCTATAATGGGAATGCCGTCTCTAAGGATATTTGCGGGTCCACAAATCTGATTGTAGTCCTTGATTATAATATCTGCATGGGCGGCGTAGACAAAAAAGATCAATTAGTGGCAATGTACCCCGTGGAACGTAAACGAGGAAAGGTATGGTACAAGAAACTACTTCGGAATCTCCTAAACATTTCAGTAACCAATTGTTCTATAATTCATAAGACAATAGGCAATAACCTTCCCAATATCAAGGCCCTACCACATAGAGAATTTCGAAAATTATTAATATTACAAATTCTCTAAGACTATTCGAAAAAGCAACCGATGGATCTTCCTCCTCACGATCACACACCTCAGAGTGGGAAACAGTTCTTGCTTAAGGATCATTAACCTGGTAAACCACAATTGGGTAAAAAGAGGTTTTAATATGTAAGATGCCACAAAAAGGGTTCTTTCTGTGGCATCTTACATATTAAACAAGGAAGAATCAAATGCCTACCGCGTGACTAAAATGTTCGCTAAAAATGGGACAAGTGCAGTAGAACGAAGAGAAAAAAATTACCAGGAGATGAGAAGAGACAAATTCCCTTTTCCACAGGCGTTAAGGAATGAGGAAATGTATGAAAGTGACGTATGGTTTAGCTAAGCCAAGTGACAGCTGCTACATTGGCGGACAAATGCCACTTATAATTTTGTGCGGAATACAACTTTTTCGGTAGCGTTTTGTTAGCGTGACGGCAAAATACAAATTTCATACATATGGCAGACAATTGCCACTTTTGACAACGGTTAATGCTTTTTTATCCTTTCTGTAAACGCTATAATAGCGTGACCTCAGACCCTGATGCTTGAACCATAGATTCTTTAGTCATTAGCTAAAACAGGTTTCCTACTTATTTTTAAGACTAAAAACAAGTTACTAAAATGCATATGTTTTTTTTTTTAATAATAATAATATATTTATTTCCAAAAAAAACTTACAAAATAGTTACATATTTTTACTTCTGCCAAACTGCAATGCAGTTTGTTGGCAGATGTAGCTCCTTTTTTAACTTAAAACACAATCCAAATTAATTCTATAAACAATTTTATAATTTTATATACATAAAAAAAAGAAAAACTATAAAAAAATAATTATTTTTTAACTTTTTATATAAAGGTATAAATATTTTTTTAAATACATTAATGGTCTTATAAAATCTTGAAAACAAATGGTAGATATATATAAGGATATTTAACGATGATTCCTATAAATATTTATTTTATTATTAAAGGTTTTTATTTTTAACATTTTTAATTTACGAGAAAATGATCTTTTAGTGTGATATTCGTCTTTGAGCCTAGGCGGTATTTCATTGAAAATCTTAGGAACTAAATATTTTCTAGTCCGCTGCCCATAATAATTATTATAGTTGGGTATTTCCAAGTCTTTAGTATAATTTTGATTTCTGAGTCTCAATGGTTTATAATTTTTAAACTCATCACTCCAAAGCTGTTCCACCGCTATCAACAGTTCCACCCTCTCATGAACCGGCAGCAATTTACATTCTACAAAAAGTTTTTCATACTCACTACTCTTACATCGAGTTCTTGTTTTTTTTATCAACTAACAGTTTTAGGAATCTCTTTTGAAGTGATTTTACTTTATCTAAGTACGTTTTAAATGTACGCATGTGTTGAGATGCATGTGGGCTGCTAATAATGAAGAAGCGTTGCAAAGACGTAGAGCCAGGATCAATCGTCGAAATATGGAACAAATCGCGTCAATAATGCCGCAATTGGAATTTATTCACAAAGACTATCAAAGTTTTAGGCGTCTTTGCGATGAACTTCGCCGACAAACTTCATTAAAAGGCACCAATGAATTAAGTTTGGAAATAAAGGAAATTTTACTGCTATTGCTTTGATTCTTTGACTGTCTTACTGTAAAATTTTAACCTCTACCTAAACACTATAAAAAAAATACCTACCTGTGTCAGGTTCTGTGTACTCTCAGCTTTTTAGCTACTGGTTCGTATCAACACATTGTTGGGCTCAGTCAACAATTGCATACATCAAGTGGTAGAGGCACTTAATCACCAGAATATTGTAACAAAAATGGATTAGGTTCCCATCCTCCCCCCCATAGGGACGAGTAGGTTTGTTTATGCATTATCGAGACTAATTTGCAGTTTAAGTCATTACTGAAATATTACTCAGGGTCCTAACTTAATCAATTAAAATATAAATCTTAATAATTGCAGATTTAACATAAGATTTAGACTCCCGTGGCACAATTGGATGCATAGATTGTACCCATGTTGCTATTGTGAAGCCAGCACAAGAGGAACATTTATTCTTTTATAGGAAAGGTTCACCAGAATATTGTAACAAAAATGGATTAGGTTCCCATCCTCCCCCCCATAGGGACGAGTAGGTTTGTTTATGCATTATCGAGACTAATTTGCAGTTTAAGTCATTACTGAAATATTACTCAGGGTCCTAACTTAATCAATTAAAATATAAATCTTAATAATTGCAGATTTAACATAAGATTTAGACTCCCGTGGTACAATTGGATGCATAGATTGTACCCATGTTGCTATTGTGAAGCCAGCACAAGAGGAACATTTATTCTTTTATAGGAAAGGTTACCACTCGTTAAATGTTCAAATGGTAAGTTCGATAAAGGCTTATACATTGCTTATTACTTACTGAATTTTACTATGTTTTTGTTTTTTTTTCAAATTTGCAGGTGTGTGATAGCAGTTTGAAGATTTTAAATGTTAATGCGAAGTTTGGTGGTACTACCCATGACTCAATCATATTAGCAGAGTACAAAGTGAGTTGCAAACAATGTACCAAAATGGTGAACAAGTATAGTTATTGGGTATGTTTAAAAAATAAATACTTAATTTACCAAGCTTTAGTTTGATAAGAGATTTGAGCGGTTAGTAGATAGGTATAAGTATGATCCTTTTTTAGGTGAATCTGCGATGCTGGCTTATGACACTAATTTTAAATGTAGCTCCTGGCTCCCGCGAAGAGATTTACACACAGCGCAGGGACTGTATTGAGCGTTGCTTTAGTTTATTAAAATCACGTTGGAGATGCTTACTTAGGAGTGATGCTTACTCGAGGAGTGGTGCTCAGACGAAGGATTCTCCATGACATATGGGAAGCTCCAGCAGGTGGACTGGGAGGAAGGTTTGAACGTACAGTTATTCGACCACTACTCGGTTTACGTGATTGAGTTGAATCAGCGTCAGGAAGATCAAAGCAGCGATCAGGAGTCTTTATCGTTGCTGTCCACGAGAGACACCTCCACGTCATACACGACTGCGCATACTCGGGGTCTACTTGCCGCTGCCTCGTCATCTAACGCCTCCGCGAGTACCTCACAGACGACAGGCAAGAAGACAAAAGCTGGAATTTTACTAAACACCAAACAGTCCCGGAAGGTGAAGTCTCGCTCGAGGAAGCGGAGCGCGAGCTTGGAGGAGGAGGAATACGCAAAGGGAGCCCTATTCCAGGCCCATCAGGAGAAGAGCCTGCCGATGAGCGTCGAGGACGAAAGCGAACCCGATGTTCACGATCGAGAAAAATATATCCTTTCGCCGAAGTATCGAAGCTGTCCAAAAATCAATACTGAACGAAGCGTACGTTCAGCACGCTGACAGTGATCTCTTCGGAGGACTGCCATGCTTACAAGAGTCTAATGAAACTTCGCTCGACCCTAACCAAAGACCTAATGGGAATAAAAAATGTGAAGGTTAGCAAGGGGGGCAGTACTAGATAATGGTCCGATGCACTATGATAAGGCACCAGTGTCATACGCGAAGAGGAAAATTTGCGAGGAAACCATAGCAAAATGGCAGGCGCGGTACAAATCCTCCGAAAGGGGTAAGGTAACGAAGCACGTCTTACCAAATGTGGATACAGCATTTAAGTTTGTAAGAGCTTCCAAACCAAACTCTCTCCAAGTGCAGGTGCTGACAGCACACGGAGAGATAGCTGAGTAACCTACACCGGTTCAAGCTTAAGGCTAGTCCCGGATGTGAATGCGACTCAACTATCTCAGAGTCAGTATGGCACATTATTCTGGAATGCCCACGCTTTGCAAGGAAAAGGACAAATCTGCAGACCGTTCTAAACATCCCCCTAACGCTTGAATCACTACCGACCATCATAGCGGAAAAAACAAGCAGTCCACACCTGCTGCAATTTCTGACGTATTCATTTGAAATTGCAAACAGCAGAAATGCAACAGACAAAGCCTCACACAAAATCTCTCTACACAAACAACAATCGACACAAACACACAAGAAACATTAACACAACCACAAACCCTACCAAACAGACAAACAGTAACTGGACCTTAAAGGATATTCTGGAAAGAGCAGAAAGTGGAAGACCGGGAAAAAGAACCAGAGGACTGGCCCTGTTTATGGATAGAGCTCAAGAACAGCTAAGCTTTTGCTTTGGAAATACAAGGGAAAAAACCAACACCCGAATTTCCTCAGGCCTAACTACCATCACCAAGAAGAGCAGTCTCTAAAACACCTTGAAGCGCAAAACCTACAACGAACTGGAGACGGTGACCGTGAACGGCTTCCCGTGCAGAATAGTCAGGATTGGAGGAAAAACTATTCTGCTATTCGAGGGTGGATACGGAGATCCAAAATCCCAGTTCGAATTTGTGGGCGCGCTTCTAATGGGTTTAAAAGGAGACCAAGGGAGACCTGCGACTATCAGCATAGATGCGATGGTCACAGGATTCATAAAGGGAGAGGTGTCCTCCACCTGGGGTGTATCGAGGCTTCTCAATACCATAACATCGTGGTATACGAAAACAGAGGAGAGAGCCTTGAACACCTACTACAGAGTAAAAGGCCTTCCAGACGATCGGACCCAACCGCCAACAAGCGTGACCTTGGTTGGGTTGATGTAAAAATGGATCGTGTAGAACTCGGTTGTCGAACCAATTATTTGGTTGTTGCCAACGGCCTTGGTTGGGAGCGCGTCCGTCCCGACAGGCTGCGATCGAGTTTGGCGCCAACCGTCTGAAACGCTGTTGGCCAACGCGAGCCCTTAAGTGTGCGCTTGTCGGTCGTCAGGGGCACACGTCATTGTGGTTGCAATGGATTCGCAATACGAAATCCGCGAACGAGAGATTCTGACTGAATTTATATGTCTGTATATTGATTAACCATGTCTTTGGGACTCTAGTTCCGAAACATATAAAGATAAAAATAAAAAACTACAAGCATGGGAGCGACTTATGGAAAAACTTAAAGAAGTTGAACCTGAAGCAAACATTGCCGGAACTAAAAACAAGTTAGAACATTTCCGTAGGGCTTTTAAGAGAGAGTACAAAAAGGTGAGTTTCACATTATAATCTATACAAATAAATAAAATGTGAGAGTCTGTTTGTAATGTTAAAATAACCTTTTTAAGATAGAAAGGGACACCAAAACCAAAGTCAGAACGATGGCCTCTCTTCTAGTAAATGGGGTCCGAAATCAAACATTTAAGAGGCTTTTGGTAGACGAAGCCCTAATGAATCACTTTGGAGCAATTGTGATGTCCACAAGAATATTGGCAGCAACCAAGGTGATGCTTATGGGCGACACAAACCAAATTCCCTACCTAGACCGCCACAACGTCTTCAAAATGACCTACTATACGCCATCCGCCACAGCATCCATCACAAAGGAAATTATGTGGACATACAGATGCCCTATGGACATATTTTTTTTGGAGCTTAAATAATTTATGATGTGAATCGTCTTCATCCCAATAATGGAGACGAACATATTTTAAGAAACCCACCTCGTTGGGTTTTATTTTTCAGTATGAATCCCTAGTTTTTTTTTATATCCATAGATAAGTAATATTTTATCTTCGAGGATGACACGTGGTTTGATGTACATGTGCCTTTGACTGTACCGCTTATGAAGAGATGATGCTCACCGGATCCTACCTAATGTAACTGCGAGAAACAACGCCTTTATTAAAACCACTTACCAACAAAGTCCAGAAGTAGTCAAGGTATGACCCTTATATAAAATGTCAACGATGTGAACAAGGCCCTCAGCCCAGTAACTGTACCTTTGTAATTGTAAGGTGTAAACCTACTAAATTTGGAAATATACGTATATATATTTGTGCTCCAACTTGCTGGTTTGATTTCTCAAAATATCCACCTTCTTGTTTGTGCGTTGAGAGCAAGGGCTGGCGCTCAATATCAATAAATTCTGTCCTCTCTCACGCCTCTGAGCCAAAACTTTCTCACGCCCTGAGGGTAAGCTAGCCGTATCTCCACTTAAGGTATCTCCATCTGCTGTGGGTTTAATCTCATCTGGTGACAAGGGGCCTAACAACACCTTAGCGCCAAAGGGACTCAGAGGTTATCAAAGAGCTGTTAAAAATAAAACGAAACGTCGTTGCTGGTGAAGAACAGCTGTTTACACGCCAACCCCTCCCATCTCTATCCCAATAAATAGTAAAAGTAATTTTGTATTGTTTTTAATTATGGAAACCTTCTTGTGACGACAACAGTAAAAGCGTCATGCACCCTTGGCGGCATGGCTAGTGGTAGCGTCGAGTATCGGGTCGCCCTCTTCCCTAAAATATGGTTGAGGAGAGCGATGGCTGGTGCTTGCGTTATACTCGAGAACGGGTGCTGCTAGCGGTGCCAGGTCGTTTTTGCTGACTTTGATATGTATTATCATAAGAGTCAGAAATAAGAACAAATAATTATCATGAGTGGCAAAAAGAGGACAAAAAAAAACACAACAAAAGGAAAAAAGAAAAAAATATATATAAATAAAAACAAAAAATGTGATGCAAATATTTATCAGAAAAAAATATATATGTAGTGTATAAGTTAGATGTAAGTACTAACATAGTTTCAAGTAAATTATAATTGGTCTCATGGTCGAGATTTATATGTAAGTAAGTAAGAACTAACAAATTACAATAAAACAAACAGTGACAATTATACGGACTAAGAGTCTGTAGTGAAAAACTTATTTAAAAAAATGTGATGGTCGAGCGAAAAAGCCCTCAGGGCTGGAAGCATGGCTGAGCTCGTTCGTCATCATACCCATCAAGTACATTTACTATACTTCATTTTGGGTTAACGGTCCGTACAGTAATATTCCGGAAAATAAGCTTAAAAACCCGTACAATTTCCATGAACAAACTTATTTATGTTGCTCATGCTTTGGAAGTTAGTACTATGACGTTCCAGAATTACATGACGACGTGTCTGATTAAAGTTACTTTGTTACTTTTAAGAATTTAATAAAAAAAATTGTCTACTTATTAAACACCTCTTTTGTAAAAATACTTGTGTTTTTTTTTTCTTGTTTTGGTAGTTTTTTTTCTAGTGCAACTGGCAACTCTTTTGTTATTCCTCTCTTCTACGATGTTGGTACAATGATTAGGCGAGGTTTCTTTATGACTGGAGTTGTTCTGTATGGAGATATAGACCAAATGGTCACGCGTCACAAAGTTACCCCAAATCAAGTGGAACTTTGTGCCGCATTTTGGACATCCATAAAAGCAAGAAAATAAGAGTATTCGTTGATATTTCCGAATGAATATATACATTTATAGATATAACATCCAGTAAGGGTTTAAAACAAAAAAATATATACAAATAACAAAAAGAATATTCCCAAAAAATATAATATCTATCACAAAGTCTGCTTACTGTATTAGTAACTGATAAAAATTTAAACAACTTAATTCAAAAACTAGTTTTTTATCTAGTGAATTCGGGATTTTAGACAAAACCAAAAATATTGATAATCTCGTTAACGAGCCTCCTTGGTACTAGGGACATTGTAGCTAATTTTGTTGGAAATTAGTTGTATTATAAGATGCCAAGAGGAATACGTCGAATTACAAGTCAGGGTGACTAAACGCCCAGACCCGAAGCACTTTTTTTTGTTTCGTGCGTATATCGAACTCGCTATCACTGGCATCTGAGGCTGACAGTGTTACCCCATCGCCAAAGTGGACGTCAATTACAAATGCTAAGAAGAAGGATATGCTCGATCTTGTACCAATATATCACCAGTTTTATAAAAGCCTTCCTGTAGACATTCCAACACGGTAGTACAGTCACGTTCACAACTTATTTGGTTGTGATAAGGTTCAAATTCCACTGGAAATGTGTACATATTATTAGACGTGACTGTACACGTAATACTGAAGAACGTACGATATTACGAAATATTGTATAATAAAACACCTACTTGTCACTTTAGCAGTGAATTAAGTCCACAAAAAAAAAATGTTTGAATATAAGAGTTTTGACTTATTCAAGTTATTCTGTACTAAGTACAATCTTTCATTTATTATGAAGGATAAAAAATTATATGTCTTAAAGGGGAATCTTTCGTTAGATGAGTCTCTACTAAAATTAAAAGATTGGTTAAATATTTATTAAACAACTGATAACTAACAAAAAGTCAAGAATAGGAACTGTGAAAGATGACGACCCACACGAATGAGGAATATGCTGACATGTTAATTTGCTACGTATACTGCAATTGTGTGTCCGCACATGCTCGTAATGAGTACACAACTCGCTATCCCGATCATCGAGTGCCGGATGTTAGCGTTTTTGACGGAATTTATCGACGACTTCGAGAAACTGGCTCCGTTTCAAGACGATGTACAGACTTGGGAAGACCACGTATGATTGATGACGACGAAGAACAAAATAATGAAATAGTGGAACGATTTCGATTGGATCCAACCACTTCTACTAATATTGTTGCCCGTGATCTGGGACTCACGCAATGGAAAGTGTGGTTTACCATTCATTCAGCGGGCCTGTACCCATATCATTAAACGCCGGTACAGGTTATCGAAGAGGGAGATCCCGAAAGAAGATAAGATTTCTGCAGATTCACGTTGAATGCTGATATCGAAGACCCAACTTTCTTAAAGACAGATGAGTCGAAATTTGATAAAGATGGGATAACCAATTATCGTAACGCTCATTATTGGGCCCTGAAAGAACAGCGAAATCCTAACAAGAAAAGAGTAAAGGGCTCACAACGAAAATTTAGCCTGAATGTGTGGATGGATATTATTACAGACCATTTGATTGGGCCTTACTTTCTCCCCGACAATTTAAATGGAGAATACTACGAAAATTTCCTGCGAGAAGAACTTAGCAACCTTCTAGATGATTTGCCACTCCATCTAATTCGAGACATGAGGTTTCAGCATGATGGCTGCCCTGCACATTTCAGGAGAAGTGTCAGAGAATGGCTGGACACAAATTACGCAAACCAATGGATTGGACGAGGTGGGCCTTTACCCTGGCCAGCTAGAAGTCCGGACCTTACCCCAATGGATTTTTATGTGTGGGGGCACATGAAGAGCCTTGTTTACAGTGCCCACAACCCAATTTCCTCAGTTGAAATGTTGAGAGAACGAATAATTAATGCGGCGAATGAAATGAGAAGGAAGCTATCAACTGGTGTAGTTAAAAGTGGGCTTCGTAAAAGAATGCGAACATGTGTGCGAACCGTGTAAATGTTGAGCATGAACTTTAGATTTTAAGATGTTTTGTCGGAACTTGATAGTTCAATAAATTTTGTATTTTGTTCTCACCTGTATTGTTTTATTTAATTTTTTGCCTCTCCTGTAGCTTACGAAAACTAAGTTTTGCTACAAATCTTTTATAACACCTTATTATTGTTATACTTCGTTGGATAGCTGATAAAACGTACATATTTTTAAGCAAATCTGCAAGACAGGCGCCATATTTTTATTTTTTAAGAAAAATTAACTATTGAATTTTATGTTCCTTTTTATAAGTTTAGAACGGACAATTATTATTAAAAACAATTAAATTCAAATATCTCGAAAACGGTTAGATTTAGACTAGAGACTAGAGACCTTAGTGCCGGTATTCACCCGTAAGTATCTCAAACGCTGTAACTAATAGTTTTTTTTAATGGTGCTGATTGAAAATGTATCTAACCCGAAGGCCCCCGGGTGATATTTATTGTGTGTAACACTAATTTGTGTTTATTTTATTTTATTTTATATTATTTGGGTGGCCAACAGCTTTTACTTAAAAACTAGGATTATTAATTATTTTATTTTATTAATGTGTTATACTAATTTATCACTCACCACTCTAGACCATTCATTTTTATTTTCAGAACAACAAATAACTATACAAGCATTGTCATCTCTGACTGATGATGACATAAAAGAAATCATCCCTCTAATAGGACCCAGGACTCTTTTTATGAGCTGTTGGCGCACATGGAAAGCTGAATCTTCATCTGTAAATGTAATTACCTACATGTATCTTCTGAATGATCTTTTTTGCCTAATTTAAAGACAATATTATTTTTAAACCTTAATATTAATTTGCAGACTTTGTTGGATTTGTCTTTATTTGATGTGGACTCCTTAGACCCTGAAAACGTAATTGTTGTTCAACCAACTCCCAATAAGGAAAAACTGCCTCCGAACAAAGTTTCAATAAATAATGAGGGGAGCGGATCAGAGTGCCAAGTATGCTATTTAATATTTAATAAGTTTTAGTTATATTTTCCACTTATTTTCACTGTAAGTAGTTGTTAGTACCTAGGTATTAGTAAGTACTAATTTGTAAAATTATCGGATAAAAAAAAATCTAAAAGTCTGCAATCAAATAGGTACCTATTACAATTTTATTACTTAATACTTAAGTACTAACACTTTTAAAGTAGTTTTATTTACAAAACAGAAAGATCTTAATCAATATGTGTGTCAACACTGAAAAAATGAGGAGTTAGCAAAGTACCTTTTTGGTTTTGTTAAAAGGATCTTGTTTATTTTTAATCAAGACTCGTGGAAAATGATGGAAGTAAACTTGGTAAATAATATATACGTAAACTGTTGGGGCTAAACTTTTAGCCCTATTAAATTATATACTAAGCAGAGATTTCAGCACAGATAAATCCAGGTATATCGTAGAAGGGTTTTATTAAAATTTGTTTTTACATTGAAAAAGCTTACGATCAAGTGACACAATAATATTTGTAAAAGAATAAGACATAGAACAGTTGCTATCTAAACATAATAAAACTGACATGACAACAGTTCTATTTATATCCAGTCTTGCTTTCCTAACAAGTATACTCATAAATAGGTCTGAATATCACATTAAATATGTATATTCAATACGTCCCCTTAATGTGCATATTCTAAATAAACCACAATACAATAAAACAAATGAATAAGAAACCTATATCAAAGAACAATGAATACAAATAGAAAATAAAAAAATTAACAAGCTATGCCTAAATAGCTTGTTAATTTTTTGAAAGGGTATTCAGATGCTGATTGGGGTGGATGTTTGATTGATAGACGATCTTATTCTGGTTATGTTTTCGTGCTAGGTGGTGGATGCGTATCTTGGAAGTCACAAAAACAAAAATGCATATCGACTTCTTCATGTCAATCGGAATATGTGAGCTTGGCATCATCAATGAAGGAGGCAATGTATTTAAACAGTTTACTCACGGAAATTGGGCTACAAAAGTTTGCACCATTATCTTTGCATGTAGATAATCAGGGAGCGATTGTCTTGCTTTCCTAACAAGTATACTCATAAATAGGTCTGAATATCACATTAAATATGTATATTCAATATAAACATGGCTAAATTCACTTGTTTATTAACACCATACTGCTCATTTAATACAAATAACTCAATCTACAAATTTTACAGTTTACAAAATTGTTTAAATTTTAATAAGTTCACTCAATAAGCTTTAACAGAGTAATTCGTGTAATATTAACCGTTACCACTCACGGTTAAACTTAAATAACCAGTACTTTACTACTAACAACCACTTAGCTTTGCTAATACAAAAGAACACTCATTAGTATTTAACCGAGTATACTTATTTATTGGTAGCAGGGTGGAGTTAGCTATTTTGTTTGCTATTTAGTTAGTTATTTTTAACAGAGTACTTGTTTAAATATTCATAAGTAAATATTCCGGCTGCCGGTGGAGCCGCCGATGCGCAGATATCCCCTCCACGTTTCGGTCAGCGCTAGAGTTATGTGCGTGCCGCAAACTAACCGTCTTTGGTTCGAACGTTTAATAATTTAATTAAGTGAGTGCGACGACGCATAAAGGAGTGTGTAACCTATAAAACGTAGTTGATTGATTAGGTACCTATATGCTATTGCTTTGTGCCTGAACCTACTGTTTATTCCTAAAGACGCTGCCGGCGGCGGCCCCGACAGCGTCGTATTTTTTTTATAGTCAGGTGATTTAATGTAAATGGATGAAAAGCCTGGAGTCTGGAAGAATATATAAAAGTGTTCAAAGGTAAGTTCGTTTATGTATTTAATTTTTATCTTATATATTTTATTAGACAGAGACCGTACAATCGCACACCAGTGACCAGTGAACGCGTGATCTTGAGCCAAGGTAGCGCTGCCGTTGTGCACTTACTATGTGAGACTAGCTTATACTGGTTTATTGCCACTGATATGCCGTTGTGTCTTTAATTTACAGCTGACTAGCGGCTTTGCGCGGTTTGACACGCGTAGCTCTTGATCCCGTGGGAGTTTCTTAGCAAATATGTTACTTCTGGTTAATGTAGCCATCTAATGGTGAAAGATTCTTTGAATCGTTCTAGTAGTTTTTGAGTTTATTAATTACAAACATACAAAAATACAAATCTTTCCTCTATATAATATTAGTAAAGACTTCAAAAAAGAGGAGGAAAGTAGTTTTTATTAATATACATTTGAACTGTACCTACATTTTGTTCATTTGATGATCATTTTTCTTAAATCAGTTATTTAATTACAGAAAATGCAATTACATCTCTATCACTTCCACTACTCCAGGAATCTGAACTAAAGGAGCTATTTCCTAAAATTGGCCATCGTGCCATATTCTCAAAAAAATTTGAAATACATAAAAATACTATGCATCCTATTACCGATGATAAGTAAGTCACTAACAATTCAAAAATTTTATCTGCTTTAATTATCTGTAGGTATACTGTTGTCTTAATTAATCCTTCAATTTACAGGCGTGTGATGTTTCAAGCTTTAACTTATCTATGTCTGACTTGCTGACATATTCGGTTCCATATTTGTTACAAATTTTTCAAACAGATTTTTCATATATACAGGGTGTCCCGTAAGTCATGGATCAACGGATCTATTGTACCAAAATAATATAACATATACAACAGTTTACAAGTTAGATGTTACAAAAAGTTGTGTAAAGTTATATAATCTGCAGCCGAACCAGGTTAGATGCCTGTATGTCGGCAGACAGTGCCTCGTTTTTAATAGAAAAATTATTATAAATTAGGTAGAATGAGTAGAAATTATAATTTATTTATTTCTGTTTTTCAGGATTTACCGTTACTTTTAAATAGTACCCTTTTAAGGAAGAGGTTTATTAAATTTAGATACACATATTCCGTTGGATAATACGGCAAGAATAAGATTGGTAAGGCTCATCGGAACCTAGGAGTACCATTTATGCAAATTGGGTACACGAAATTATTAGAGTATTCCCACAGGAAAAGGCATCGGTGTACTTCCATAGCAAGATTGTGGAATCTTCACGAGGTTTAATCACCAGGTTAGCAGGAAAGTTGCCTGATCAAATCCAGTGTGCCTACTGTGCCTATGCTGCTGTACTGTGCTAATATGCTGACTGTGCCTACTTTGTAATTTGGGTTTAGTATTGTAAACTTTGAGACTGTTCTTTTGTGATTTTCAGATATATGACAATAAATAGTAAGTGAACAATAACAGTATTTTTTTAGTTTTTTTTTTCTGTTACACAAATTTAAATTAAATGTGTGATACCGATTGAAAGTAAAAAGAAAATCGATTGCATCTACATAGCAAATCCAGATACCAAATAGGTTTGCCGGCCTCCTTGGTGTAGAGGTAAGATCGCTTGCCTTCTATGCCCGAGGTTTCAGGTTCAAGTCCTGGCGAGGGTGGATATAAGTGGTTTGGCTGTGGCTACAGAGTTAAATCACCCACATTGCAGAGAAAGTCCACTATGGCTACAGAGTTAAATGACTCGCATTGCAGAGAAAGTCTGTTGTGGCTACCTAGCAAAACGATTGCAGATACCAAGTAGGTTGGCTGTGGCTACAGAGTTGAATGACTCGCATTGCAGAGAAAGTCTGTTGTGGCTACCTAGCAAAACAATTGCAGATACCAAAGATTTAAATCCATAGATGCGCCCTTTCAGTACAAAGAAGTAACGAAATATTGTCATTACTGAAAGAGGTGCATGCACAAGTCTTGTGACAGTCTCTAATGAGCGCTTGTCGTGCACGTTCACATAGATTATTTTGTTAAAAATATTTACATAAAGACTTAATTATGCTGTCTTGTTGATTTCGGGGGTTTAAAATTACAAGTCGCAATACAAACAAGGATAAATGTGTTACTTTTCATGGGTTAGTAATTGAAGGTTAATGCTCGAATAATGTTGCAACTAGCAAAATTTGATTTCGCGTTTTTATTGTAGAATTACGTTGCAAGTGTTAACAGTGTCACGTCTCATTCATTCATATAACTCTGTGGCGTATTGTTTAAGGCATATCAAAACGGCATTGTTCTGTCATGTATTACTTATCTTTTGTACCTGAAAAGAAAGTCCAAGTTTGTCAAAAAACCTTCTGTAATATTTTATCGGTGACACGACGTCGAATTCAAGTTTTAGTTGACAAACTAAAATTTAACAAGCCAGTGGAGGATCAAAGAGGCCTTCATGATAACAGACCTCATAAAATACAAGATACGGTTATTCAAACTGTCAAAAACCACATCGAAAGTTTCCCCGCCCAAGAAAATCATTATTCAAGATCCTCAAGTAAAGCTCTTTGCCTCCATCCATCACTATCAATTCTCAGTATGTTCCGATTATTTCAAGAAAAATATCCGGAAATAAGAATTAAGTACGATACTTATAGAAATATATTTCGTACAGAATTTAAATTAAGATTCGGAACACCACGAAGCGACACCTGTAAACTGTGTGACAAATTTTATATTCAGCTTGCAGCAGCTGAAAATGAGGAAAGCTACCAAAAACTTTACAATGAGTCCAAATTACATCACATGAAATCCGAAAAAGCCTACAATCAGTTAAAAGAGGACTCAGACATAGCTCGCCTGAACAGTAAAAATATCGTATTGTGTGTAGATTTACAACAAGTTATTTTTACACCTAATCTTTCCCATTCTGACGTGTTTTATCAAAGACAATATTCCAACTATAACTTTGCAGTTCACAATATGGGTACCCAACAGGTGACTATGTTCACATGGCACGAATCTATAGCAAAACGCGGCTCATCAGAAATAGCTTCATGTTTGCTTCAATATATTCTTCACAATTTTCAACTTCTCGAGATTGGTGAAGAAAGAAAGCTCACAATATGGTCCGATAGATGTGTGGGACAGAACAACAACTTTAAAATGCTTGTCTTATTCGCTTACTTGATTCAGTTAAAGTATTTCACAGAAATAAATCAAAAGTTTTTGGTCTCTGGTCACAGCTTCTTGCCATGTGACCGAGATTTTGCTCTCATTGAAAAAAAGAAAAAGACCACAAAAATATACGATCCTGATGATGTGATAGAGATGATCGCAAATTCTCGAGTTAACAATCCTTTTCAAGTTTTTAAAATGACGCAAAATCTTTTTTTGAACCTTTCCCCTTTGGACAGTGTATTTAAAAGAGATCCGGAGCTAAAAGTTACTCAAGCTAGATGGTTTCGACTGACTGCCGATGAACCAGGTTGTATTAATATGAGAACGTGTCATAATGTAATGGAGGGTTGGAAGAAATACGAGATGTTCAAAAAACAAAGAGGGAGGTTCAGGCAAAGAATTGAAGTACCCCAAGTAAATGAGCTCCCAATATTATATGAAATGATTTTACCCATTACAGCAGCTAAAAAAAATGATTTAATGGCCATGAAACAATACTTACCACAAAATAAACAAGCATTTTATGAAAACTTGTTCTAATGTATGAGAGTCTTGGAAAAAACGTTGCAACCGACATACATTTGCAACGTTATTCCAATTTTTTTTGATTAAAGTACGATTATCTTCAAACTTGTAATCTTTACTTTAGTTTTTTTTTTATCTTAATATGTATTTCATAATAAAGATAATCCTGGCAAAATTTGGTTTCATTATTCCCTTATTTTTTTTTCAATAACTGATAAAACGCTAATATTTCGCAAACTTGTTTTTGTCAGTTGCAACGTTATTCGAGCGATACCTTCAATTATTATATTATTTAATGCATTTCTCGATTTCATCGGGCAAGAAAGCGCCTGGCCACCAAAGAATAAGTAATCAGATAGTAAATAAAAGATCAACTACATACTTAATGTAACCTATTAAAATCATGTTAGAAAACCTTTGAAGTTTTTATTTTACTTTACAAAGCCGTCGTATTTTCTGGCTATTTTATGGAAATAGAAAAATATATTGGTTTATTTTATTCACATATTTTTTATCGTAATAGGTTTTAAGTATGTATTAATTTTCTTATTCTTAATTATTGTAGACCATTAAAAAATATCAATGAAAGTAGTAATATTCGCGGGGAAGATATTTCTAGCACTATACCAATATTAACCCAATACGATGTGAATTGCAAAATTATATCAACGTTTTAGATACAAATGAAATTTCGAAGCAATTCGTAGGATACACAGGGTGACTGGTGCGTACTTAAGCTAACAATCCTGTTGGTATGTTTTTAATAAATAAACGATTTATAAATATTTATCTTTATTTTTATTACTCTGTAATCCTTGAGAACTGTTTAGGCGTGTTTCTAGCGTAAGTTACATCTGATCTTCTTCTATGACGTTTGTTGACGTGGACGCGTCGTGCTTGTGTGAGTAAAAATGACAACCTGAAGACACGAACGGGCAAATCTATGGATTTAAATCTTTGGCAGATACCAAGTAGGTTGGCTGTGGCTACAGAGTTAAATGACTAACATTGCAGAGAAAGTCTGTTGTGGCTACCTAGCAAAACGATTGCAGATACCAAGTAGGTTGGCTGTGGCTACAGAGTTAAATGACTCACATTACAGAGAAAATCTGTTGTGGCTACCTAGCAAAACGGTTACAAATACCAAGGAGGTTGGCTGTAACTATCCAAGAAAGTTTGTCAATATAAACAGTAAAGTTGGCTACGTTTGCAAACATTTTGTTTGTAATAATAATCAAGCATACTTTGTTATTTCTAAGCAAACAATTTTAACCGATTTACTCGGTTGATTCTGATCAAGTAAGAATAGCAAACTTGACTTATTTATTTTTAGCAACAAACTTTGCAGGTTGTATATTGACAAACACGCTTTGTTAAAATCAACCGAAACTTAGTTATTTTTACATGCGAAATTTTTTCAGTGAAATGTTTCATGAAAATTAAATCAAATAACATTTTCAGATATTGGAAAATCTACTAAAAGAATCATTAGACTCAGCAACACTGCTTGCATTTAAAGGCCAAAGTCTTGTTGAGGATAAAGCAAGAAACATATTGGCAGCAGTGATTGCTAGAGCAATCTTAAATGAATACAAAGATTTGCCAATTTAAGGTCCTTTTTATTATAAATGGGTGAATCACATAAAGGAACTATTTCCTGGTGAATGAACCACCACATATTACATTCCGGCTTGTACAACTGCCAATGGCATTGTACTGCAAGAAAAAGGAAAACTGGTTCACCAAGTTTTAAATAAACGAAAGCGCTTACAAAGCTTAGGAGCTTTACCAAAGGGAAAAGGGAAGTGAAGCAGAGAAGAGAGTCCCACATACTCGCTTGAATCTAGTTCTTCCCTAAGACCTTTGCCTAGTATTTTCCTTGAAGAGGAAAATGAAAATATAGACGATGATATAAAATGGCTTGAAAATTCTTCTGAGCCTTGGAATATGGTTGAGGAAAAATGGAAAACGACTTTTAAGGCCAGAACTCGCCATTTCTATGACACAAAAACTAATGAAACTATTGAATCTTACTATGAAAAATACCCGGCATTAAAAAACCACAAGGCTATACTCTGGTAAATATACAATGTTAATCTAATTTATTGAATAAAAGAAACTCACAACCTACTGCTAATCACCTGTAGGTATATAAGTGGTTACTATATGTAACCCTGTGAAATGAAATATAACCCATACATAAATAAAACCCATATTTTTGTCAGTCACTATACATACATGATCTGCTTTGTCTAATTTCAAGATAATTTGTAATACTGTAAATTGAAAATGAAAATTTGAATTTTTTTTATTTATTTTAATAATTTAGTTACATTGATATGCTGGGACTTTCCAGTGAGTAGTCAATGACACTTGTGTCGGAAATGACCCGCTTCTTCCCTTGGGATATTACAATATAAAAATATATATATAACGGATATAAGACTAAAAAGTATACAAATTAAAAACACAAATCAAGATACATTTAACAAAACAAAACATAAAATAAAAAATAAGGACAGAAATAATTACATTAAATTAACATAAAAATAGAAAAGTATATTAAAATTAAATTAGGATTTAAACAAAATTATCATTATTATTATTCGGCATTTTGTTTACAAATTTATTTATTTAATTATAAGTTGTAATTATATATCTATATTTTAAATAGGTAAACAATAAAAATGAAACAGAGAATTATTGATGTAAATGTAGTGTGTAGTGTGTAAATATGTGTGTGTGTGTGAGTGAAGGAACGTGTGTGTGGATAAGTGTTTGTATAATATCAAAATATTAGTAGGCAGTTTATTTTTGATTAGGCAATCCTTATTAAGACCTCCTCGATTTCCTCGTAAGTAAGTTTGTCCAACCATTTAAATTACAATTCCCTATTATAAGTATTATAACTCATTAAAGTTCATATTGTTTTGGCTCATTTGTGGAATCAGCTGCCAAATGTTCTTTTTCCCGAGCTTTGTAATCCGGGGGTCTTCTATTGAACCTTTAATCGGTTTCTTCTACACAAGCACGCTCCATCGTAGACTCCCACATTGCTTACCATTAGGCGAGCTGTGGTAATGTGCTGGCCCATCAAGTATTAAAAAAAATATATATGTAACCGACAGAAGTTTAAAAATAAAAGTATCTTGACTCTGCACTGCCTAATATATTGTTCCTTGTATTTAAAGGTGTGCATTTTTATTTTCCAGATGCATATGGACTTTGATGCTGTACATGGCATTCACAAAGAAAATCTGTTTAATACCTTTCCAATTGAAAACCAAGCTGTTTGAATTGTTAAAAAAGAAAAAAACAACAGAACCATTTTTCCATGAACTGGTTACCCTTGCCAATTGTAAGTATGAAAGAAATCTTATACTATTATATAAAGCGGAAGAGTTTGTTTGTTTGTTTGTTTGTTTGAACGCGCTAATCTCGGGAACTACTGGGCCGATTTGAAAAATTCTTTCAGTGTTGGATAGCTTATTTATCGAGGAAGGCTATACATTTTATCCCGGTACTCCCACGGGAATGGGAACTACGCGGGTAAAACCGCGGGGCGCTGCTGGTCTACATATATATTTTTGCCAGCGCCTATCGCTTCTTTTGAGAACAATGGCAAATCAGACGCCCTTTTGTGAATGTTAAGTTAAGTTTTTATGGCTAAGCCGCTTGGCCACTTAAAATTTTAGATACTATAATTGATGATTGTAGAGTTTGAATTCGGAAGAAGAAAAGATTTAGCTTTAAATTTATTTTTCTTAGACGTTTTTTGCTTGTTTCAGGTCTTGAGAAAAATGATTTCTGGAGACGTGTCCAGTTTTGTCGCCATTTGCTGCATACCGATGTGGACGACGTAAACTTTTTAAGAAGTATTCTGTGGATGGACGAGTCTAAATTTGACAAAGAAAGAATTACAAATCTTCACAATTTACACTATTGGGCACCTTTAGAACAAAATCCTCGAGTAAAAAGACAAAGGGACGATTCAGTGTAAATGTGTGGGCAGGAGTGATAGGCAATAAACTAATAGGGCCTCATTATTTGCTCGATCACATCAATGGAAACAACTATTTGGATTTTTTAATGGATGATCTACCACCATTGTTGGAAGAAGTATTCCAAGATGACAGGCCTATTGTCTTTCAACATGATGGCTGCCCAGCACACTGGAATCTGGCAGTTCGTGAGTTGTTGGACAACTGTTTTCCCAATTCGTGGATTGGCAAGGGTGGATCCACACCCTGGCCTGCACGATCGCCTAACCTCACTCCACTTGATTTTTACGTGTGGGGAAGAGCAAAGGAGCTCGTGTATGACTCAGAAGTGGAAAGCCGTGAAGACTTGATAAATCGCATTAATTCAGCTTTCGAGGTTATGAAGCAGGAGATGCAGCTGCGGACAACAACTGTAGAAATTAGGCGCAGATGTCGCCTTTGTATCGAAGTAGAAGGACGTAAATTTAAACAATTGTTGTAATTCTTAATAAAAAAATACTTAAAATGTTATCTGTTTCATTAACGGTGTGGTAAGGTGTTTTCCTTGTACTTAGTTCAAGGAAATCTCTTATTTTCCATCGATCATTTAATTATTACCAACTCAACAGTATTAACAGTATTACTTGATAAAAAAATTGAATAACTCTTGAAGTTCTTTTTTAATTAAAACAAATTACATATCGTTTGAAAGGTCACACAGGGATGTTTTGCTAGAATTGGAGGTCCTCAATCTCTTTTAGTTTTTTTTTTAATGAAAGTTGAAATTAAGCTTAAAGTTTTTTCATACATGTTTCTGTAACTTTGAGGACCCATAACTTTTTTTCAGGCAACATCAGCGTTAAGCGATAATTACTAGGAACTTTTATGTATGAGGATATTTTTAACAATTATTTTTATATTCAGTTAGAGTAGATGTAATCTATTCATTTGATGTATCATTCTTGAATAGAAGTTAAATAGTTTGTAAAATAATCCTAGGACAAACCTTAAGGTTAATGAAAATTAACATGCAATGTTCCTTACGTGTTCCATTCGTTGAATGCCGGCCGGCCGTCTTTAGTTGTACTACGTCAGGACGTGTAGCTAACTGAAGTTTTTGTAAAAAAGAAGATTTTTATTGTTAAATACCTAGTCTTTTCGTTGTTTAGTGATGTAACAGAAGTATTGTCATGAGTGATAACGACGATAATAGTGACCGTTCGCCTACTCCGCCTAGAAAATTACCCAAAAAAGGTGTTTAGACATGAAAAAAGGAAGGTAACACATTATCGCAGCATCGTGTACAAAATTTTAGACAGCAATGATTAAAGGATCCGACTTTTAAAGACTGGCTTTTGCCAGACACCAATGATTTAACAAAAGCTAAATGTGCATATTGCCCGGGATTATCAATAGTAGCTGAACTATCCAATTTAAAAACTCATGCCTCTACCAAGAAACACCTGGGCAATAAAAGTAAAATTAATAATTTTAAAAACCCCCCGACACAAAAAAAGACCTTAAAAACTAACAAATAATATTTTAAACCTATTCTAATTATTATCGTCCCATATATAATTGACTGTAAGACTTGTACTTTAAAATATTTTTATTTTCCGAGCTTCGTCGCCGCGTCGGGGACCGTTCAAATATAAAGTATTAAGCTAACAACAGCTAATTTATTATTACATTTAGGTATGAGCGATCTTAAGTTTCATGCATAGTCTACGCTCTACGTAATGCCGCGCGCGGCGAGCTCGGTGTGCGGCTTGCGGCGCGGGGGTGGGCGTCACCAAGTGTGGCGACCCGAACGGGCAGACACGTGAGGGCAGACGACGTTGTCGGTTGTGTCGATTTTACGAATTTTTCGGAGTGAATTCTTTTGATGCAATCTGCAACTGACAACTGTTTTTCTCACTTAGCGGTCCCCCGGTTCAAACGGCTGATCAGGTCATGGTTCGCTTACTATATACTTTCAATGTAATTGTAGTAATACGGCACCAAATTTCGAATCAATACGACATATGGAAGCTATTCAGATCCCCTCATCAACTATTAGAGAGCTGATGATCTTCAATTGGCTGATCAGGTCATGGTTATCTTACCATATACTTTTAATATCATTGTTGTAATACGGCACCAAATTTCGAATCGATACGACATATGGAAGTTAGTCTGATCCCCTTATCAACTATTAGAGAGCTGATGATCTTCAATTGGCTGATCAGGTCATGGTTATCTTACCATATACTTTTAATATCATTGTTGTAATACGGCACCAAATTTCGAATCGATACGACATATGGAATTTAGTCAGATCCCCTCATCAACTGTTAGAGAGCTGATGACCTTCAAACGGCTGATCAGGTCACGGTTACCTTACCATATACTATCAATATCATTGTTGTAATACGGCACCAAATTTCGCATCGATAGGACATATGGAAGGTAGTAAGATCCCCTCATCAACTAGAAAAGAGCTGATGATCTTCAAACGGCTGAACAGATTTTCATGAAACATGGCTAAGAACACTCGGAATAAAATTGTCTATAACACAAAAAAAAACTAAACGAAAATCGGTTCATCCGTTTGGGAGCTACGATACCACAGACAGATACACAGATACACAGACACGTTAAACTTATAACACCCCTCTCGTTTTGCGTCGGGGGTTAACAAGCCTCCAGTGGAAAAACACAAATATTAACTTCGCTTGGATTCCAAAGAGGTCTAACTTCACAAAATAAAGAGAAAGCTCATGCAGAAATTAAATTTGCTGCTTTTTTGCGGAGCATAACATAGCATTCTCGGTTGTTGACCATTTGATGGATTTATTAAAAGAAGTTGTGACGGATTCTAAATTAATAAAGGAAATTGAACTGAAACGAACCAAAATTACAGGTGTGGTAAAGAACGTTCTTAGAGAAGGTCATAAAGCAGATTTAGCCCAAAAATTACAAAAAGAAACAGTTTTCGGTGATGACGGACGAGGCGACGATGTTTCTACGGTCAAAACTGCTTGCGTTGTGGTACGCTATTTTGATCAAGAAGCTCAAAAGATATGTAGCGCATTTTTGGAAGCTGTACAAAGTTTTTAAGGAAACACCTGATGCTGATGATATTCCTACTGCCAATGCCGAGAATTTATACAGAGTTCTTATCGACTGGTTAACTAACCGTAATGTTCTAGGAATGTTTCCAGGAATCACAATCACGTAGTGCGTTTGTCACTCTGCCCATTTGTGTGCCAGTGAAGCCTGTAAACAATTGCCTGAAGGTGTAGAACAACTGGCTAGAGATATCTACAACTTTTTTTAAACTTGAAAAAAAATTACCTGGTAGAGTGTACGAATTTTCTACATGAGAAAATTCGTACACTCTACCAGGAAATCCTACTGCGTTATTTACAACGCGAATATGTCATGAGGCCAAATCTTGGTGAAATAAACCCTGAAAGTCAGCGACATCAGCTCCATGACGCGGCACTGTATCTTGGCGTCAAAGTGTATGAGCTGTTGAAAAATCCAGATGTGATCAGACAGCCTGCAGAAATTAAACAGTTCTTCTCAAAATTTCTACAAAGTAGCAGCCACCGAAATTAAAAACGATATAACATGGGAGATCCTGTCTTGTCAAAGCTTCAAGTTTTTGAACCTGCATCAGCACTCTCCCACGATTTTAGGAGCCATTTCCATACACTTATGCCTCTTATGGAAGTGTTCCCCCGTATAATCGCACCAGCTGATCACGCAAAGAAACAAATAATCGACAATCAATGGAGGAGTTTGCCAAATGCACAAGCTCTTCATTCTAAAGGGTTGAATGAAATTAGTGAGCCAGATAAGTTTTGGGCTCAATTACTGAAAATTGAAGACTTTTCCGAGCTGGCTAATTTTGCCCTATCTACACTGTCCCTACCCCATGCGAATGCTGACAGCGAGCGGGTTTTTAGTAAAGTCAATTTAATAAAGACAGAGATAAGAAACCGGCTAACTGTGGAAGCAGTGAACGGCACACTTCTTGCTGCAGAGAGCACAAAAGGTTCAACTCGTACTGGAAACTGTGTCAATTTTAAACCCACAAAATAAATGTATAGCCGCATGACAAAAGATAAAATATACGGCAGAAAAAACGATGACAGTGAGGATGTTTCTGACATAATATTTGGAGAGGAGATGTAAACTAAGTTACCTTGTTTTTCATATTACGAGGGTCATTTGAAAAGTTCTTAGCCTAACATTGTTAGACTCGTCGGTATATTTTATAACTACCCTCATTTTATAGCTACATTATTTAGCAACAAGTATGCACAGTTTAGTTTATTTGCAATAATTAATTGTTCGTTTACACGTGATACCGTAAGTCAAGTCAGAGCAATTTTTGAAAATGGATAAAATTGAACATCGTGCAGTGATAAAATACTTGTATTTGAAAGGTTTAACTCCAAAAGCTATACATGAAGACATGTCTGCCACTTTAGGTGAGTCCGCTCCTTCGTATGCGACTGTTAAAAATTGGGTGGCAGAGTTTAAACGTGGTCGTGAGTCCATTCAAGATGAGCCCCGTAGTGGCCGGCCCTCGACGGCTTCCACTGATGAAAACAAAGAAAAAATCTGTGATTTAATTTTATCTGACCGAAGATTGACAGTCGAGGAAATAGCTAAGACTGTAGGCATCTCTTCTGAGCGAACACATCATATAATTACTTCTGAACTTGGATTCTCTAAGGTGTCTGCGCGGTGGGTACCGCGGCTGCTTTCAGTGGAACAAAAACGCAACCGACTCACAACTTCCCGCGACTGTTTAGAGTTATATGAAGCTGATCCACAGGAATTTATTGAAAGATTTATAACCATGGATGAAACCTGGGTTCACCACAATACACCTGACACAAAAGAACAGTCGAAACAATGGAAAAGGGCAGGATCACCCACCCCAAAGAAGGCAAAAGTGGTTTTATCGGCTGGCAAAGTCATGGCATCAGTTTTTTGGGATACAAAGGGTATAATTCTGGTGGATTATTTAAAAAAGGGTGAAACAATAAATTCTGATTACTACTGCAACCTGCTGCGGCTTTTGAGAGAAAAAATCAAAGAAAAACGTCCAGGTTTATTGAGGAAGAAGGTCTTGTTTCATCAGGACAATGCACGCGTTCACACTTCTGTGCAATCCATGGCAGAAATCCATCGGTGTGGCTTTGAATTGTTACCTCATCCCCCATATTCACCGGATTTAGCACCGTCAGACTTCTACCTGTTCCCAAAGCTGAAAAAATTTTTAGGTGGTAAACATTTTTTTACAAATGAAGAGGTCATAGCCGCCGTAGACGCTTATTTTGAGGAGTTAGACGAAGATTTTTTTAAAATGGGTATCGAAGCCTTACCGGGTCGATGGAAAAAGTGTATTGAGCTCGGGGGAGAGTATGTTGAAAAATAAAAATATAATCAAAATCATGTGGTTTCATTAAGTACGTTAGGCTAGGAACTTTTCAAATGACCCTCGTAAATATACTTGAGTAATAATTAAGATTTTTTGAAATACAACACAAAGTAAGTGTCTTATTTGGTGGAAACATGCAATAGTTTATTTCATTGAGTGAAAAGTCTTAAATCCAGTATTTCAATAGGCCTTAATTTTGGTTTTAGGACGTTTTCCAATCATGATAAATGTACGAGGATTGAAAGTCAAAATACGAGATTTTTAGCTGCCTAGGTACGAGGTTTTTTTACGGTTGGCAGCACTGTACGGAGTTCAGTTCGTGTGTATTCGGCAAAAAGTAAAGATCAAGAAAGAAAGAAGATTGTACTGTGTACTCCACATTTTCATTGATTATACAATCGTATGGTTCCTAGATTTTTAGAATTAGGACTGCTTCATATGACCTACAGAATATTCTAGTCGATTGCGCCTACATCAGTGAATCTAGGTTTGAAATAAAAGGTATTTGGAGTACACGGCGGTTTTATTCAAGAAAACCACATCACTCTCCCTATCTGCAGCACGTCGGGTTCGCAGGCAGTCTACTGGTGGGAAGTGTCTTTCCAGCTGGCGCAACATTCATCGAGGAAGCGGGCGTCTAGCGGCGTAGCACTAGGTACTTCGGCATGAGCATCGTGGTCGTCGCACAGCGGTCGCCCTAGATCGCCCGCTTGACTCTGGTCAGACCATACCAGAGTCCGTCCTCATCAAAGTGACCTTTTTTCCTTTTTTTTTTGCTTTTTCTAAAAGTTACTATTATCAATAATTTTATATTTTTTAATGCTGTTATTTGTTTCCAAAGGTTTATTTGCATCCAAAACTGGCCTACAAACAATCTACTACCTGATCCGATCTACGAACAAAAGTTCCTATAGTTAACTTCTTAAAAAAAAGTAAAAAAAATGTATACTTTTAAAAAAATTAATGTTAATTACACAAGATTTTGTTTTTGTTACATTCCTTGCTTTGCCCCTGTACCCTTCACTGTAGAACATGCTTAACTTTTTGCCAGCTGATACAATAACATTTTTAAGTTTTTGCATTTAATAATGCTCAATTATTCTTAAATTACTGAAAAAATTTGCTAAATAAAAAGCACCCGACCAGGACTCGAACCTGAGACCCGGGGAAAGCTATACCATTGGATGGAGCTACGTTAGCAATATAACGTAAAACCAAGAAAATGATGAGTAATTTCGAGGCGTACCGGTAGCTCAGTGGAACTGTGGAAGAGCATTCGTCCGGCAAACAAAAGGTCTCAGGTTCGAGTCCTGGTCGGGTAATTTTTATTTAACACATTTTTTGAGTTATTTAAGAAACTGATACAAGTCTAGAAGGTTCTAAGTCACCCTCATTATTGACTACATGATTTATATTAGATACTCAAAATCTAAGAAAATCTAAAATAGAATCTAAAACTCCAAAAATTAAAAATCATGATATTCTAAAATTGGATTTTGGGTTATAATCTCATATCCAGTTAAGAAAACCACAAAGTACTTTATTGGTCAAATCATTAATATGTTGATGGATGGATTTGTTGTAAAGTTTTTGAGGAGAGTCAAAGGCACAATTAATGTCTTACCTTAGCCAGAAAATGATGATGAGGATTGTGTATCACACCATTTAAAGTATTCTATTATAAAGATTTTGAACGAACCAAATATTAATGACAGATAGGGCTGCCAACAATACTGATTTTCACTACATTATACTTTTTACCGTTGAACAAAAATAAAGTCTACAAAATACTGTTTTCAGCATAAAATGCTTAACACTTTATGTAGGTACTAAAAATATGTGTCCAAACATTAAATAAAGTGAATAGGTACTGTTTATATTTCCAAAATACTTTTTGAAATTCTTTTCAGACTCAAATATACTTTCTTTCTTGAAAAAGTGTTGACAACCCTAATCACAGAGGTTAACTTCTGTTCAATTATATCCAGGATTTTATATAAAATCTTACCATAGGTATATTTATTTTTTTAAGTTAAACAATCTGGGCCCTGTTTAATAAAACTGACAATCCGACATATGTGTCAAAAACTAACAAATTTGTCGGATTGTCACCCTAAGCTTGTTTAATAAAGATGACAAATATGTCCGACATTGACAGGTAAAATCACGACAAATTGTCACTACTGTAAACGCGTTTAATAAAACTCGGGAATTGTCGAAAACCATTGTCGAGTTCCATGACAATTGTCCTTGACAAATTTGTCGCATTGTCACGACATATATGTCAATTCCTGACATATTTGTTTATTTTATGAAGTGACATGAGGGTAGAATAGGAAAAAGATTATGAAGCATGAATGGACGAACGAATATATCTAATATCCGGTTGTTTGTTTTGGTTTGCTATCGGTTGATTTCCTTTGTCGCAAAATGGAAATGAACAACAAACTGACCATTTTGGGCCTAATATATGAAAATAAAAATATTCTCTTTGGAAAGTTTAGTGATCAATTGACTCACGAAAGAAAAATAAACAAATGGAAGGAGATAACCGACCAATTAAAAGCATTAGGCATCTTTAATAAAGATTGGAAATACCTTCGCGATACCACATGGCAAAACTGGCGGAAAAGGACCATAGTAAGTTTTTGATTTTTAAGTTTTGTTGTCTTAGGGTTGTTTGGAAGAAATTACTGTTTAGCAATAAGGCTGCCCATTTTACATAAATTTTTAAAGTAAAGTTCTTTGTGTTTTTTTTTTGACGTCCAATTATAGAACATTTCATTCATTGGTATCTACTTTTATTAAAATTGTGATACGATTTCAGGAAAAGAGAGATAATCGTCTTCAGACAGGTTCCGGAGGAGGAAAAAAATGCAAATACGACGATTCTGACGAAATGATATTCAAAATAATAGGAAAGGATTCCCCAGTTGTGGACGGCCTTCAAATACCAGAATCCTCGGGGTCAAATGATGAACAGGTTTCCGTGCCTGTTTCAACTCCCGATAAGAGTAATACACGTTCAGGAACACCCCCTCCCCCTCCTCAAAAATCAGTACATAGAAAATCACTGCCTCCACGGATATCAATAAGTGAAAACGATATTATACCAAATGAGTTATTGGATTTAAAGAAACAAAAAATGGAAATTGAAATAAAGATAGCAAATGAAAAACTTGAAATAGCGAAACGAGAAAAGTACAAATTAGATTTGGAGTTACTCAAACTTGAAAAAGAACTAAATTTACAGCCATCGCAGTTTACATTGCCTTTGTTTTTACAAAACGTTCAAGTCATTGATTCTAGTGGTTTGCAAATAGAAGGGCGAGAAGACGAAACCGTTGATTTATTTCAGTCGGGTGATGGTAATGAACAAGGTAATGAACAGGATATTTTACAAAGTGCTATAAATAAAAGTCTATAATTCTAATCAAACATGCATGTGTTATAATTATGATAATAAATAAAAGGTATCATTCAAACGCTTGTATTAATGACTGCAACACTGCAATCGCTTCCTCGTCAACTACATCCTCAATATCGTTATAATCTGCAACTATGTCATTATCATTTCCGTTATTGTCTTGTTCTGAATAGGGTGTATAATATTCTGAACCCAATCGCTTTTCAATATTATGCAAAATTATGCAAGATAATATAACACTGCCTGCAATTATCGGTTGAACTCTTAAGTAATTAAGACATGGAAATTTTTCTTTTACGATTCCCAAACAATTTTCCACCATTCTTCTTGTTGATCTAAAAGCACACAAGAATCTTGCCAATGCTTCAGTTCTTGGTATTTGTATTGGTATATTAGGCGTTAAAAGCCACTTCTTTAAGCCGTATCCACTGTCTCCCAAGATTATTGCATTTGGGAATGGTCTCCATCCATTTTCCCATTTTCGAGCTAAAGAAGAACACCTCATCACTCTAGCATCGTGAACGGAACCAGGCCAACTCGCAGATGCATAGAAAATGTCTAAGTTTGACCCACACACCACCATAGCATTAATTGAATGGTTTCCATCTCTGTCTACAAACGCGGATTCATTTTGATAAGGCGCATCTAGTGGAATTAACGAGCCGTCAACAATACCCGCTATTCTAGGTATATTATACCTCATGAATAGTGCTGGTATTCGGTTGCAATTTTGAGGCCAGCGGACTTCTTCTCCAAGCAATTCACTGTTCATAGCTCCACATACACGTCTTATGCAATTATGTACGGTACTTTTACTGAGTCCATGTGCATCACCAATAACATGGTACTGTGAACCACAACCCATCCAATGCAAAGCACATAAAATTTGTTTATCGGGTGTAAGTGCTACGTTTCTATTTGTATCATGCTCAAGTTGAGAACCAATTTTATTAATCAAATATTCGACGGTAGTTTTACATACCCGAAATTTTTCTTTAAAAGTGAAGTCCGTTACAGAAAAGGAGAAATTGATTCTGTTTTTAAATGATCGTCGATGCCGCCTTGGTTGTATTTGAACAAAGTATTCATCATCACTACTTTCACTGCTCGACGTAAGCACCATCTCTTTGAGCAAACGTTTCGAATTCCTTCAAATGATTATGCGACACACGGTACGGCCATCTGTCAGGATTGTCCGACAATTTTACAAATATGTCGATATGTCGTGACAATTTACTGTTCAATAAAGCAGAATTGACAAGTTTTTCACGAAAAATTGTCACCTGTCACCTGTCGCGCTAAAAGTTTTATTGAACAGAAAAATGTCGGATTGTCATGACAATCCGACATATTTGTCAATTTTCCGCCTTGACAAATTTGTCACCTGTAATGTTTATTAAACAGAAACTTGTCGAATTGTCGAATAGTCACCCTTGACATATATGTCGGATTGTCAGTTTTATTAAATAGGGCCCTGATCTCAAAAAACCAAAATTATTGTTTGTTGATTTTTTTAAGGCTCTCGAGAAAGTCTAATGATTTTGTTATTTAATTATAGTGTTTATTTACAATTCTATAAATGGAAGAAGACTGAATTGTTATGTGAGTTACAGCCTCACCACTTGTTAGTGACACAATTAATATTATTTGTCTACTAAAATACTATACCTAACTTTTTTGGATAAGTGAAATAAAAAAAAAAGCATTTCAAAGTCTATAATCATTTATAGCTTATAATCATCTATTTGAAGTGCCAGGGGGTTGCCTTTTTCAAATTGTTTATCTAAATAACCCAAACTGTCAATTTCGCCAAAATTAATGAAAATTTAAACTATTTTTTTTTTCTTTTTTTTTTCAAAATAATTTCGAATTGAATATTATAAAAGACCAACATACTAGCTTTCGTGTTTATGTTATTAGTAAAAGAAAAAGTGAGGTGAACTTACAGTGGTGAAGGGCTTTGGCAGTCGGTGATGATTTCTTCAAGCAGGTCTACCATCCCCAGGGCTACTTTGTTCGACCCTTGCACTTTTCTGTAATAATTTCATTTCTTTTATTCAACATGATGCACCACCCTTTGGTATTTAATACATATTTTTCAATAATAAAGGCATTCAAAGTTATAAAATATGGTGTTCATGAATAAAATTAGAATTGAAATTAGATGATATTTGGCAGCAAATATTAGGTATATGAAGAGCAGTAGCTTGGTGCGTAAATAAATTAATTTGAATTTGCTATCCAGGAAGACCCTGTTGTGGAAGTCTGAATAATATGACATCTCAATAGTCCTATTCTTAGTCATAATCTAGATTACTTTAAAACCTTTAAAGTAATCAATTTAAGTATACTTAGCTACTCATCTGGTACTGGGAACTTCAGTTCCCGAGACCAAATTGCATTAATCTGCAGCTGGAAATTCTGTCATTATTTTAATCTGTAACTACCCATTTCGTTTGGTATTTTACTTAATCCTGCTATTAAGGGTGTATGAGAACCACTACTCTGTGATAAATAAAGTGATAGATCAATATTTTCATTCTGAGTTCCTATCAAGTAAACTATCACAATATGCATATTAAACCTTAAAACAAAACTATGGAAAAAGAACTGGTCTGAAGCATTCAAAATCTTATCAAAAATTATCTTTCTTCATGTTTACAACCAATTTCATAAATGAAAACAATCATGCATTTAAATTAAACACCCTATTTTAAAGGCCTGTTCCTTACCATTATATTACAGAAGTTCAAGTGTTGCAACATTTAAAGAAATGAAAGTAGGTAGTTAACCTCTCAGATGTCTGAGCAAAAAATATGAATAAGGCGGGTGTGTCCCGAATAGCTCCTAGTCGCCGGACACACAGGGATTTTTTTTTCTCCAGTTACATTCTAGCCACGATTTCTCCCCATTTATGGAAATAAATGGACATATTATATTAAATTAATGATGATTAATAAGTTTTCTATGTATACTCTTAATAACAAAGCTTGTAATAGCAAATTATTAATTATATTGGCATCAAAGTTTGTGCTTAGGGTCTTTATGGTAATTTTAGGCTCTTAAATCAATAAAACTATATTTTATGTAAAGTAAATTAAAGTAATAATTAATAATAAATAATATTTAAATAATTACTTTAATAAAAGTAAATTAATTAATTATAAATTCCTATATAACTTTCTAGTACTTAAAATTTAAATAAAAACAAGATTTTTTTTACAAGACATGCATTTATAAAATACCACCAAAAAATGGCGGCAATTAAATCGGGCCTCAAGTGGCTTTTTATACGGTGATTTATTGATTGCCAAGGGTATTTACATATTTACGTATTTGGTTCACAAACAAGCAATTAAAATAAGTATCACTCATGAAAGTGACATAGTATTTGAATACGAAACAAAAACTTAAGTCACTTAAAACCGGGTACAAACTCAAGAAAAACATCTTTCTATATAAACCTATAGACTTTGTTGGAAATTAAATAACATGTACTAGATATATCTAATATATAAAATTCTCGTGTCACAGTTTTCGTTGCCATACTCCTCTGAAACGGCTTGACCGATTTTGATGAAATTTTTTGTGCTTATCTTTGAGAATTGGCCATTTTTTTTTTTTATTTATTTGTATGGAAAAATAACGTTTGCCGGGTCAGCTAATGTATAGTAAATTGACTAATGGATTCAGTGAAAATATCATTACTGTACCATACAAAAAAATTAAACACAAGAGCTACAACAACATGGAATTTTACCCCAAAATACCTAGAGGAGGTTACATTAACATGGATAATCCTAGGGTGGATTTCTTTTTACAAAGTTGCTTACAACTACATGGTATTTTTTAAAAACATAAGTAGCAAATATTAAAAACTAGATCAGAAATTACAGCCAGACAACACGCCCCTACACACGCAAATTTAGAGACATCTAACTATGGTCATATCTATGTTTATCGAGCCCCTATGCTAGCAAGGACATTGATCCGTGAATATCCGGCAAAATTTTGTTTATTTAAAACAAATCGAGTGTCTTAAGATGTGGCAAATACACTTTCTATCTACTTACAATAAAAATAAATAACAGTTTTGATACTAAAAAAAATGTTTTATTCAAAAATATTGCAGTTGTTAGAAGTAAAAGTAAGTAGGAAGAAGTAGGTTTATTTACTTCATAAAATTTAGTGAAATAACTGGCTGTTAGGATTATTTGAAATATAAAATAATTTTCTATTATCACATGAAGCAAGAAAAAACAAAATACAATTATCACAAATTATAATATTGTAAACTCAAGTGACGAATACTCTGAATGGCCATTATTTCGCACAACTGATACAACAAAATTTATGTATTGTAAGTCTCTCAGTCTATGGTTTTCTAGCTTTAATTGTACCTCCTCAATGCAATGTGTCAAAGTGATACAACAATAATGCATTCAATTATATTAAGCGAAAAGTAGTGATTATCGCAAGTGACTGGCTCTTCGTCGCTGGACATACGCGGGTTTTGAAAGAGCGACTAGCTGCTAGTCTCAGTACATCCGAGAGGTTAATCGATTTTTAAATGTTGAACATGCACTAGTTGTAATCTGACCCGCAGACAACGCCTTATTTTCTCACATGCCATTGCATTCCAGTGAGTAAGCGAAATATCTGGTTAGGTACTTATTATGTTCTTTTAAATTTTTGTACAGTCAATGAATGAATTTCTTCCATGTGAAGGCAAAGTAGCGTTTGTCGCGAAAAAGAACAATAAACAATTCATTAAACGTGTCTCAATTTATCATTTAGAGAGAGATGTGAGGAAATATTAAGCCTCGTATTGCAAGATTATCTTAATTCACAGCAAGCACTTAATGAAGTTATGATGTGAGGAATGATTCAATGGTTGCAATGTTCGAAAATAATTAAATATAGATAAATTAAATCATACATCACTAGTCTCCACAGCAGTATAAAAACATAAACACGTACCCATTTTTGATGTCTGTTAAAAATCTCACTATTTTCTCTAGATCTTTACCCTCTAACGCTCTGGGAAGAACTTCTGACGACGGAGGCATTATACAATAATTTAAAATATGACTAATATTAACTTTAACTGTTGAATAACGTCCGTTTTAATAAATTAAATCGCTACAACTTAAGATTTATTATATTTTGAAGGTTAGGTTAGTCAGGGCCACAGATGATACTGCAAAGAAGAGATAGATAGTGTAGCACCAGTGTAGCACGCTGCACGCCACTTAATTTTCACGGGTGAAAGTATAACCTTTCAAATCAATAGAGGGCGCTGACTCAAAATAGTGCAATAACATCAATCAATCAGCCGTTGATGAAAGTAGAGGTGTGCTAATCAATTTAACGCTTTGAACGCTTATGTTAAAAAGATTAATAAATAATAAGCTTTCGAGCGCAAGATATTTCGATCGAATATTTTTCAAGGATTTCGAGTAGCGAACCCCTTTTACTACATAATTATGACCAGAATCGAGTACAGAGTGCACTCTTTCTGTCGAAGGTTTTTAATTTTAGCATAGAGTTTTGTAGCATTGTCAGACAGATCTAAAAGTAAATTGATATATTTAAAATGTGAATGAAACCGCGTTTATGTATGATGTCAAATTGTTTTCTAGTGTTAAATGTGTTTTTATAAGTGTATTTTATTTTTAGAAAGATTTCTTGTGTAATTTAAAAATAAAAACTATTTAAATTGAAAAATGTTACACCCCTATAATTTTATTAACAATGAATTCACCTGTCGGTGGCCAGACCTCCTAAACACTTTCAATATCTGAAATTTGTCACCACTCACCCTTCCTGTATATAATTTAAACATACATACATAACTTCACGCCTGTATCCCGTATGGGGTAGGCAGAACACCAGAGGCAATAAAACCATCTGATATCACGTTTGACAAATTTGGAGGCATTATAATAGTGAAGAGAGACTATTGCAGTGACAGGGGGTCAGCCTATCGCCCACAAAAATGCCTCCCATAACACTTCGGTCCCTTAACTGATAATTAATGATAATTTAAACATTGTAATTTAAAATGAAAAACCCTTGATAACTTTTGACGTGTGGCGCTGCGCCGCCTTAAGAATAGCGGTACCTACCCCATCTCCTTCCCGGGGGTCGTAAGAGGCGGCTAAGGGACAAATAATCCAGAGGACGGGCAGCAGCGTCCTTCTGCGTAGCTAAACATCTTACTGCGATCGCCAACCCGCGTGCCAAGCGTGGCGAGCTAGTCTTGGCAAAGGCAGCGGACGAGGAAAAGGCAGGATAAGGGGTGCTAAGAATCTCCGGGTTCAGTCAGGCTACCGACTACTACCCTTGTCCCTGGCAGTATACAACGTACAGACTTGTTGAGCTGGAGGAAGTATTGAGTGGAATGCACTGGGATATTCTGGGGTTATCTGAAGTCCGTAGAAAGGGAGAGGAATCGATAATACTGAGATGTGGCAGTCTTCTCTGCTTCCGGAAGGGCAACCAACTGTCCCAAGGTGGTGTCGGGTTCCTCGTCTACAAAACCCTCGTGAACAATGTTACAAAAATCGAGAGCGTGTCAAATAAGGTAGCGTACCTGATACTCAGAATTACTAAACGGTATTCGTTGAAGGTCATACAGGTCTATGCTCCGACCTCGACACACTCCGATGACGAGGTATGGCCAAACACAGCTCCAAAACTCATTGACGAGCGGCTGTTGTAGTGTTTCTGGCATAGAAGGCAATGTGTGTAAACTGTGTAGTGTTTACACACATTGCCTTCTATGCCAGAGGTCCTGGGTTCGAATCTCGGCGGCGGTGGATATCGGTGTGATGAACAAGATATTAGCCATCAAGTCATGGATATTTATATGTTTATTTATTCTGATAAAAATATGTATTTGTTCAATATGTATGTTTATATATTTCTTAAGTAAGTATATCAGTTATCTAGTATCCATAACACAAGAATGGAACTTTAAGGAACTTAATTTGGGCTAGATAATGTTGTGCGAGTGTCAGAAATATTATTTATTTATTTATTATTGTTATTTCAATGTTGTCATAGGGGATTTTAACGCAAAATCAGGCAAACGAAGCGGCCATGAGCAGAAAGTTGGGAATTAGGAGTTGGAGTCCGGTATAAGGACGTTGGAAACAAAAGGATTGAAATGATAAATCGAAATAAAATTATAAGACCAAACAAGTTGTTGTTTAATTACATGACAGATTGACAACATTAACAACATAGAGGCAAAGCTCTATTATTTTCAGTCAGTTAAGCTTAACTTTCGGAATGTCCAAGGAGGGCCTCTTTATGATGAACTCTATACTTGACTTGGATAATAGACTTGGATAAGCCATCGATTGTCGCACTAAAAATGAGATAGACTTTATGATGTCAACGAGAAAACAGATTTTCAATGATGTCTCTATAATGAATGCCGTGAAAATCGGTAGCGATCACCGTACAATTTTAGAAACTTTTATTTATTTGCTTATTTATTTCTTAATAAGTCACCATACATACAGGTAACGCTCAGAAAAAAATATAAAAATAATAAGGAATTTAACTATTAAAGCCAGATCGGTGACTAACAATTATGTGCACAGCATTATAACTTAAACTTTATAAAACAAAAACAGCTGGGTCATCAAGTGGGAATTACAGGAATTATTCATAATAAAAATAAAACAAGGTTATAAATTACTATAGCTTAAAAATAAGACAAAGTAAATTTAAAGAACAATAATCAACGAATGCAGAGCATTAAAAAAACCCAATTCATGTCAAAACTTTAGCTGAGCTTTTAATATCATCAACGTAAACAGTCTCCGAAGTCATACATATTTTTTCAAAAGTTTGAAATATTCGATGAAGTACTTATCCGATTTCAATTAAATTTAAATGGAGCCAACTATGAAGTATCGTCTATCATATGAAATAACAATTTTCAAAATCAATTCATAATTGTCCAAAATATCGTCATATCGTGTGACAAAGACACAAAAAAAAACATACAGACGAATGAGAGGTTTTCTGGCAGCTCATTAAAAAAAAAACAAAACGGTACAAAAAGCTTTGATAGATGGCGCTTTACAAAAGGCGAAGTTTAGTCTTGTCTGTCATATAGCCACTTATTCCGCACTGTGTTTTTAAAAGTAAAATAAATTAATTGACGTCTTTATCAGAAATTGAACTTATGAATAACCATAGATGGTAGATACCACTTACCTACATTATAGTTTAAAACAAAAACAGCCTTCGGCTTTTAAAAGTGCCATCTATAGAGGTTTATTGAACTAATCCTTATGAGCTGTCAGAAAACTCCTCACTGAGAACCTTCTTTCTTGGAAGTCGGTTGAAAATATAAGATTTTTGAATTGAAAAAGAAATTAAATGTGTATTACAATACTTATATTATTGAGTCATATTGGTAAATTGAACTATTTAAATGACATTGTGAAGTTAGATAATATTAGGGATAGAAATACCTATATCACGATGCAAAATTATTTAAAGTTAATATTACAAAAAATATTTAGGTATTAATAATTACCCTGCAAAAAATAACGAATAGATGAGGATTTTACGCAAAACTTAAACGAACGAAGGCTTTATAACGACTCAGTTGAGAATTTGTTTGACTTGGTATATTAAAATTATTTTTAGTGTTATTAGCGATGATCTTAAAGAATCGGAACCCTATATACAAAATACATTTCTATTTGACTCGTAAAACAACGACAAAAGCGGAGATCATTCTTTTGTTTCAAAATTTTAAATGCTGCAGCGTTACATTAAAGAAATGACAAAACGGGGGAGTCAAATTTAATTGAAACTTGGTAAATTATATACAGGGTGACTGGTACCAAACCCGCCATAGCAAATTAGCATATAGAGGAGGTCATTTGCTAATTATTGGACCTTACTTTCCCTAACTAAAGTTTTATACTTTAGAAGATATGTCAATTTTTATACATTATTGAGATTTTTCCAAAATTTGACCTTAAAGCATTCGTAACTTTATTTTTCGTCATTAGTTTAGAGTTTTTTTATTATTTCTTGGTAGTCATTAACATTTGTGAATAAAATACGTCGGAACTTCCCTCAAACTAGGGTTAAAAAATAAGACGCTTATGCTTTTAAAAAAAATCAATAAAGAAAAATTACTTTGCGATCAAATTCAACCGGAAATAATAAAAAAACTACGGCGTTTTAATAATTTATTCTACTCTAAATTAGTTCTCTAGTTTGTCACCTTACCAACGGTACTAAATTTGCAACGGAAAGTTTGATTCGCTAAACATCGGTAGGATTTTCAGGTCAACCAGTCATTTTGATCAAAAATAGTGAAGGTCCCAACGACAGGATAAAGCTAATTTAGCAAAGTAGTTTTTGCAAATTTATGAGTAGGTATTAGATAATAGAAATTGAGTGCTTAGTGTACTTAATTTTTTTTTTTACTTTTACCATGTAAAGCAAGAAATCAGGAAAAGATATCGAGCATCAAAAGAAAAATTTAAATAGAGTTAAAACTAAAAATTCTGCTCGAATTGCTGCCCGCGATTTCTGATACATGCCCGATATCTTTTCCTAATTTCCGTGGTGGTAAGACTGAGTCTAATTTCTTGTTTCATAACAGAAAATGCATTATAAATTTTTTGAATTAACTCATCTTTTGTGGTTACTTCTTCATTGTAGACCAACTCTTTGGCCCGGCCCCAAACGTAGAAATCGAGAGGTGTCAAGTCTGGCGACCGAGCTGGCCATTCAATTGGCCCACCTCTACCGATCCATGAATCGGGGAATGAACTATTTAAAAGTTCTCGGACGTCCAGCCTGAAATGCGCCGGGCACCCATCGTGTTGAAACACAATGGGCGTGTCGTCGGTTATTCCATCCAACAGCAGATCAGGCAAGACGTCCCTTAAAAATTCTAAATAATTTCCCCCATTTAAAATGTCTGGTAGGAAATAGGGTCCAAAGATATTACGACCAATAACGCAGGCCCACACATTAACAGAAAATTTCCGCTGGACCGATGTAACCCTCTTTTTATGGGGGTTATCATGGGACCAGTGGTGCAGATTGTGGAAATTGGTGATGCCTTCTCGGGTGAACTGTGACTCGTCGGTCCAAAGGATACGCTCCAGAAATGTTGGGTCGTCGACATCGGTGTGAAGAACGAGGCGACAGAAATTCAACCTCCTTTCGTAGTCGCCATTTTCAAGCCCTGCCAACACTCCATTTGTTAATTATTTACGTAAATGTTATTCTAAAGACAAAATTTGATTTGGATTATGTTACATCGAAGCTCGTCGTAATATTAATAATTTCTTTAATTCTAAAGATAACACTGGTCGCTTTAGTGTAAGTAGGTACATAAATAAACTCAAAATTACCTTGAACTGGCGTGTAATGATACGGGTGTTGATGGTCCCCATGCATCACTGACCAGACTTTCCACTGGCTGACGCCCAAAGCGGCAGCTACCACTCTGGTGCTAGTCGTGGGATCTTCTTCAAAAGCTGCCAAAATCTGCTGATCAATTTCAACAGGTAATTGTCGCACAGCTGCTTGGGGTACCCTGACGTTCAAGTTACCCGTTTCTCTAAACCGACGATATGTGGTAGGAAATGTGTCACGGTCAGGTAAGCGTCTATTTGGATATCGCTCCTGGTAAATTCGCCGCGCTTTGCGGGCGTTACTGTGTGCAGCACCATACGCCAGCAGCATGTCGGCGTATTCTTCCCTTGTGTATCCCGGCATTTTAAAACGAAATGTCTTATTTATTTATACCTGTGTCTACTCAACTATTTGTGAAAGCACACGAAACGGAAAGGAAAAGCATATATGACAACAACTTAAATGTCATAGAGATGGGTCCGACCTCATCTTTTTCATTTGACGTCTAAAAGTCATTGAAACTGTCATTGCAAATGAAAAGAGTTGGTCTACAATGAAGAAGTAACTACAAAAGATGAGTTAATTCAAAAAATTAATAATGCGTTTTCTGTTATGAAAGAAGAAATTAGGCTCAGTCTTACCACCACAGAAATTAGGAAAAGATATCGGGCATGTATCAGAAATTGCGGGCAGCAATTCGAGCAGAATTTTTAGTTTCAACTCTATTTAAATTTTTCTTTTGATGCTCGATATCTTTTCCTGATTTCTTGCTTTACATGGTAAAAGTAAAAAAAAAAATTAAGTACACTAAGCACTCAATTTCTATTATCTAATACCTACTCATAAATTTGCAAAAACTACTTTGCTAAATTAGCTTTATCCTGTCGTTGGGACCTTCACTATTTTTGATCAAAATGACTGGTTGACCTGAAAATCCTACCGATGTTTAGCGAATCAAACTTTCCGTTGCAAATTTAGTACCGTTGGTAAGGTGACGAACTAGAGAACTAATTTAGAGTAGAATAAATTATTAAAACGCCGTAGTTTTTTTATTATTTCCGGTTGAATTTGATCGCAAAGTAATTTTTCTTTATTGATTTTTTTTAAAAGCATAAGCGTCTTATTTTTTAACCCTAGTTTGAGGGAAGTTCCGACGTATTTTATTCACAAATGTTAATGACTACCAAGAAATAATAAAAAAACTCTAAACTAATGACGAAAAATAAAGTTACGAATGCTTTAAGGTCAAATTTTGGAAAAATCTCAATAATGTATAAAAATTGACATATCTCCTAAAGTATAAAACTTTAGTTAGGGAAAGTAAGGTCCAATAATTAGCAAATGACCTCCTCTATATGCTAATTTGCTATGGCGGGTTTGGTACCAGTCACCCTGTATATTTTTTTAATTAATGCAATTAATTTTTAATTATTTATTTCATTATTAAAAAAATATTGGCATATTTTTTGTGCAATTCATTTTTATTTTATATAAGAAAGACTTCAAATTGTAGGCTTGCAATCTTAAAAAATGCCGATATGATGTACTTATGGAACATCTCTATGATTATAAATAAATGAAATATAGGCCCTGCGTAAACGGATAAATTAAATGAATGAAAAGTTTATACAGTGTTATTTATTTGTTTATACTTTACACAAGTACACTTTTACACAATTACAAAAGGAAAACTTATAAAATAAAAAGAATATAAAGATAGGCACAACAGGCGGCCTTATCGCTGTCAAGCGATCTCTTACGGGCAACCTTGATGGAAATCCAAACCCTAACACGACAGTGTGTTAGAGTTTGGATTTCCGATACTTCACCCACGTATAGTACACACTGCTTCACAATTAGCTGATCACGACGAAAACTTAATTTACACGTTCTTGCGAGCGCGCCATCTATGTAGTTCACGCAACAACTTGATTCTAAGAATGCTTAGACTCCATTTTCTCTAAAAGCCACAATTTTGTGTTTCAATATTTCAATGTTAATAAATTGAACTAAAAAGCAAAAGCAGTCTGGATACTTACATTATTAGGAATGTGTTTATTGAAAGGTCAAACCAAAGGAGTTGATATACTCAACGTACTTTTGGATGAGTGTTTAAAAACTGATTTGGACTTATCAAAATTATTGGAAGTTGCGAACGCTGAAGATCTCATGCAGTTTCACTACCAAGAAGCCCTCTGTTCTAAATAAAAAACAAAATAAAAATTTTGAAAAACCCACGACGCGACGGTTAAAAAGTAATTGAAAAAGAATAAAATAATTTAAAATCCCCCGACTGAAATGATTTATGTGACGAGAGATAATTAACGTGAAAAGCTTTTTTAAAAGTTCACTTGATCTCACACAGAGTCGGTCATATTATGTACAACATACTATTCGTTTTCATAGCACTTCCCTACGCTTACCTATTCGGTTCTCGAAGATGTAGTTGTCGCAATAACATAGGTATTCGACTCCCTATGAACTTTATAAGAAGAGCAAGAAAATCCGTCTGGGGCTGCCATTGAATGAATTCGTTTTGTAGGTTTATATTGAAATTTAAAATATTGATGGCAGCCCTCGACGGATTTTCTTGCTTTTCTTATAAAGTTCATAGGGAGTCGAATACCTATGTTATTGCGACATCTACATGTTCGAGAACCGAATAGGTAAGCGTAGGGAAGTGCTATGAAAACGAATAGTATGTTGTTCATAATATGACCGACTCTGTGTGAGATCAAGTGAACTTTTAAAAAAGCTTTTCACGTTAATTATCTCTCGTCACATAAATCATTTCAGTCGGGGGATTTTAAATTATTTTATTCTTTTTCAATTACTTTTTAACCGTCGCGTCGTGGGTTTTTCAAAATTTTTATTTTGTTTTTTATTTCAAACTTATTAAAGAGCATACCTAATGCACCAATCAAAAATGCTAAATGCACCAATCAAACCCAAAACGATCAATGAAAGCCACATTTAAATCGGACCAATGGTTTTGCAGAATTAATGGTTGTTATTACAAACAAATGTTTACTGCAGCGCCCCCTGATGAGTAGTTACCGTTAAACCTATTTAAGAACATTATACCAATCAAATCCAAAGCGATAATTGAAAACGGCATTCAAATCGGACCAATGGATTGCAAAAAAATATTTACTGCAGCGCCCCCTGGTGATTTGTTACCGTAACACCTATCTCAGAACATGCGCTAATCAAATCCAAAGCAATCACTGAAAACAGCATTTAAATCGGACCAATGGTTTTGCAGATAAACGGTAACATTGGCTTTTACACACAAATGTTTACTGCAGCGCCCCCTGGTGAGTTGTTACCACTACACCTATCTAAGAACATGCACCAATCAAATCCAAAGCGATTCCTGAATACCGCATTAAAATAAGATCAGTGGTTCTGGAGATAAATGGTAACATTGGTTTGCACAAACACCCTCTCACCCCAAACGCATAATATACCGTCTCCGTTCCGTCGTGGGTAAAAAAATTAATTTCAAAATGTCATGAAAACAATTCCTTGATGACATCGAAAGCGAATATGGAGATTTACTGTATTATACAGAAGTAAGACGGCTTGGATTGACACTGGAACGATTTCTAAATTTAATAGAAGAGATTGGAATATTAGGTCCTTACCTACATATGAAATTGCCGTTTTTTATGGGAGGAATAAAAGTCGTTTATTTTTTTAATATAGGTAATATATTATTTAATCAAAGTATGATCCATTGCTATCCATGCACTTCTGCCATCTCATAGGTAGTTCATTTATGCCTTTTCTAAAAAAAATAATTTGGACGGGAATCAATAAAATCTTTTAAGGCGGTTTGGACTGCCTCATCGGAGTTGAATCGCTGCCAGTTGAGAGCTGCCTCGTAGCCTGCTCGACGCAATCCGTGAATTGTCGGTTTTTCAAACAACATCAAAGGGACTCGGATTGCAAATTGGATAATTACGAGAGCAACTTGAATTTTTGATTTTTGTATGTTAAGATATCGTAACGATGTTGATGTCAAATGAAAGCTCTGCGTATAAAACCAATTTATCCATTTGAATCATGTAAATCGGTTTACTCGTTTAGGAGATAATTTAAGAATTAATTTGTATCGTGAAAATGTAAACAATCAGAACATTTAAAGTTTTTGTTTTCTCAATTAAGCCTTTTCTCCTTTTATAAATTCTGTGCGCAACCAACGTCGCGGTTTTGGGAGATTTTTTATGAGTACAGCGATTAGCTTTTGCTCATGACTCCGTACGCGAATAAACATTCTATCTAGTATCCAAAGCGTAAGTTCTTAAGCAAACTTTATTTGGCCTAGATAATGTGGTGTGAAAGTTGGAAATATTTATTTGTTTTTAATTTACCTACCCAGACACACTGACGAACCTTTTTAACAAGGTTCACATCGGTGCACTCAGTGAATAAGTTTTTCATACGAACTTAAAGTCATATGTTTTCCGTTCCCGTGGGAATTACGGGTTACTTGCCTTGGTGCACTTCTACCCTTACATCTCCCTAGGAATGTATGTTTAAGCTTCAGCTCTCTACGCCTAGAAGTTATGGCTGTACGTTGTCTATCAGTCACTCACGCGAGTTTTAATATAGGTATGTATGATACTGATGAAGCTCTGATAAAAATTAGAGCACGAATGAGGACTCTATACTTCGTGTGATCTATTAATTTTGTGAAGTGTCGCGTAGAGAGGTATTATGAAATGCAGAGCATTAAAAAACTAACTTCACTAACATTTTTGAATCCTTGTCAAAACTTTGGCTGAAGTGAAATGTCACCTACGTAGTGACATTTCGGTCCACTTTTCATACATATTTTCCGCTTTCATACATTTTTTTTTTTCATACGATTCATATTTAGGTACTTACTGAATCGATTTCCATTAAATTTCTATGGGCCACCTCTGACTTATTGTGATCTGTAAAAATGAAACAAGAATCATCCAAATCGATTCATAATTGACCTCTTCCTTTTGGAAGTCGGTTGAAAAGGACGTGTGCGGCGACCGACCATGCTCGCGACGAAATACGGAAAAAATCTTACTCAGGATGCCCGTATTGAATGCTAAGTTCGTACGCAATACACGTCCAAATACAGCGAGCGCAGACATCGAGCGCTGGATATTACATTACTAGTGCCATTACACCAATGTGTACCCGCCCTTAAAGCATTAACAGACGATCGAACGTCTGGCGGCGTACCAAATCCGCTGGTCGCAACAGACGGCCGGATCTCGCACTAACCGCGTGGCTTGCACACAGTTCAGACGTCATGCCTCCGACGTTATTCAATATTACAAAATTAACTCTCATATTCTCTATTTTTTTTACATAATTTGCAGTGATACTTTTATCAAATCTTGAATAACAATTCCGAAGAATCTCTAGAGCCTGATTACGAGCATCTCTGTTGCAATAAAATTCATGTGATGTATCCCACAAGCATGGAAAGTCTTTATATAGTGCCAAAACATCGACAAGAAATTCGCGTTCTGTTAAAATTTCCGCCATAGTGCGAACATGCGCTGACGCACGTTCTACCTCCAGAAAGTTTCGATAAGTTTCGATTTTAAATTTTGATTCTATGCGCCCTTTTATTTCACCAATTTTTACCATAAAAATGACAAAAGGGCGCATTACATTATTGAAGGAAATCGTGGCCAAAATAAAACAACACACAAAATTATTTTCCATTTTTTTAAATTATGTCTTCTCCATCCCAATCTACTGTTTTACCACATAATAATAATAATAATAATAATAAAACTCTTTATTGTACACAAACATAGTTACACAGATTAAATTAAAATAACAATCACAATTAACATACAAAGGGCGGCCTTATCGCCGAAGCGCGATTTCTGCCAGGCAACCCAGGCATTGATGGAAAAGGATGTGGGCGAGGTGTACGGCTCGTAAACATAAACTACATACGAATAATTACATACACATACATAAACGTGTACATAAATACTTATGTACTTTATAAATAAATACTATATCAATACACATATAAATATAGGTTAAGATGGACAGTGTTTCACCTGGTAATGCCGTTTAAGCATTCGTTTAAAGATGCGCGGTGTGCGCGCCAAACGGATCTCAATCGGGAGCTCGTTCCATAACGACACCGCTCGAATAAAAAAGGACTTGCCTAAAAATGTGGACGTATGCGATGGTGTCGCCAGGAGTAAATTCGATGAGGAACGCAAGTTACGGTCGTTGTTGGTATAACGGTACTTTAAACGGTCTTTCAGATACGTAGGTATCGCTTTATCGTACAGAATACGGTAGACTAGAGAAAGAATGTGAGTATTCCGGCGAAGGCGAATAGGAAGCCACTTGGGATTTGTCCGGAAGTCAGATATGTGATCGTATTTGCGTAATCCAAATACAAACCTTATGCATAGATTTTGTAGGCGCTCAAGTTTATTCAGAAGTTCTTCAGTTAAGTCTAGATAGCTGGCGTCGGCATAGTCGAGAATGGGTAATAGGAGAGATTGTGCAAGCGTAATTTTAGTGGCAATAGGGAGGAAATTACGAAGACGCTTGAGCGAATTCGCCGCGGCAAACATCTTCCTGCTCAACTCAGTTACTTGTGGTTTCCAAGACAACGTGCGGTCAAAAATAATACCCAAGTTTTTAACAGTCTCGCTGTATGGAATAGAGATCCCGTTAAACACTATTAAAGGAACTGAGCTCCAGTCAACTCGTGAAATCATTTTAGGACTTCCAATGATAATGGTTTGTGTCTTATGTGGGTTGACTGTTAGTCCATGATTATAACTCCAGTCCGATATCCGTTTTAAATCAGCGTTGTGTAACTGGATAGTGTTTGGTAGGTTCTCGAGGCTACTTTGTGTATAAATTTGAAGATCGTCCGCATACAGATGGTAAGAAGAAGATATATTGAGAGAAATCGAATTGATGAATAGAGCAAACAGGAGAGGAGACAACACGCCACCTTGCGGCACACCGGTTTTAATATCACACCAATCAGAGAATTCCGTCTCAGTAGATATTCGTTGCCGGCGCCCATGCAAGTAAGAATGAAACCAGCCAATAGTCGATGGAGATATGTTAAAAGAACGCAGCATTTGCAAAAGGATGTCAAAATCAACTGAATTGAAAGCGTTACTAAAATCTAACAGGGTTAGTACAGTAAGCTTTTTCTGCTCCATACCTATACGAATATCTTCTGTGATATTAAGCAATGCAGTAGTCGTACTATGCCCAGGACGGAAGCCAGATTGGAGGGGATTCAGTAATTTGTGTTCTTGCAAAAAAGTGCTGAGTTGTTGGTGAACGAGTCCCTCAAGTACTTTGGACAGGAAAGGTAAGATGGCAATAGGACGATAATCAGAAAAGGAAGAAGGATTGGTTTTTTTGGGGAGAGGTATGATGTTTGCGTCCTTCCATGTATCAGGAAAGACACCATTAAGAACACAGTTATTGAGGATACAGGTTATTACAGGAAGGATGATGTCGAGGATAGGAATGAGCATTTTACGACTAATGCAGTCTGACCCAATGGCATTGGAGGCAATAGAGAGCATGGTCCTTTTAACACCACATTCCGAAAATTGACTTATTGAAAAGGATGGATTATTTGGCATAGGTAAACTAGATATGTGATTCAAAGTGTTGGTTTTTGTAGCAGCGTCTATAGAGCTGGAAGAAGTAAAATGATTATTTAATGAGTTAAGGTTGACATTTTTCAGAGAGCTATCACTCTTAGATTTACCAATACCCAAAGTTCTAAGAAATTTCCAAACTTTAGCTGAATCGCCGTTTGAAACTGATTTGTGAATATGGCGTCGTTGTGCATCCCTACACATCGTATTGCAGCGATTCCTCAAATTTTTATACAGCGATGCATTCTCATCAGTTGGATTCTTTTTCATCTTGACTTTTGCACGATTTCTTCTGTTCATCAATTTCTTAATGTCATCTGTCAGCCAAGGAGCAGGAAGATGCTTAATCTTGACAGGGCGTAATGGTGCATGTCTGTCATATAGGTCAGTAAGAAGTGAATTGAAAGTAATAATTTGGTCATTGACCGATAACTTATTGACAGCAGCTGACCAATCAGTACGATTAGCGTCGTCGAGAAGTTTTTCTAAATTAATGCCATTAAAATTACGCCGCAGAAGGGTTCTCGGCTTTGCTTTGGGAGGGCGGGTTTTGTATGAGAGTAACAATAAGTCGTGATAAGAGAAAGCGTCCGCGTCTAACTGACCAAAATGGGATAAATGATCTAAGGAGGAGACAATAGCTAAGTCAATGAGAGAAGGAGAACTATGAGGGTAATAATGTGTGGCGTTAGACGGGACAATATTAAGATTGGTTGACCTTATTAATGAGCGCAGCCTTGTGCAACGAGAGTCAGCTTTCAGTAGGCAGGTGTTGAAGTCGCCCATCAAGATGGTGTGACCATATGAAGGCACTAAGTCCTCCAAAACATGCTCTAAAGTAGAAAAGTAATTTATTTGTGGTGGGCTATACATTACTCCTAAAAGTACTTTAGTTTGGCACAGCGTTACTTCCAAAAATAGGTACTCGACTGCACTATTCGGTGAAGTGGTTGATGCAGTGACCACGGAAAAAGGAATATGTGCTCTAAGGTATATGGCTACGCCTCCACCAGTACGGTCGAGGCGGTCACTACGAATTAGGCAGAAACCTGGCAATGCATACGAAGCAGAGGAAAGGCATGGCTTGAGCCAAGTTTCAGAAACTAGGATAGCGTGTATTGCTTTGCTATCAAAAGCTGCCAGCATATCGGGGAAGTGAGCTGGAATACTCTGCGCGTTAATATGGACAACATTAAAGTTTTTACGAAAATCTGTGAAGTGGTTGTCAAGCGCAATATTTAAAGAAGGAGTTAAACTTTGGTAGCTACCTGTACTCTGTGATGAAGGAGAGGAACATGAAACATAACCAGGCAAAGATTTGTCATCTTCGCTATCAGAAATATACATAAATGCTAAATAAATAAATTACAATAAACTAAATATACTAAACAGTAAAACAAAAATAAAACTTAATATAAATTAAAAACAAGTTTTACCTCCGGCTAAATAACTACATAAGAATAAATACATTGAGAGTCTTTTAAATTATTGACAATAATATTGCAATCAATTAATGTGAATGATTCACTCGATCTCAGAAGTCAGTCAAAGACAATAAAGATTGACGATTGCAGATAGATACACACACTCAAACGTCAAAATATAATGAGAAACGTTGCCAAATTGTCAAGAATTGAATTGAATTGAAACAAACTTAAATAATAATATTAAATAAATATTGGAGGTAGATAAAAATATTAAGAAAGAGATACCTATATCTATAAATAGATCTACATATATATATAATTGGAATAAAAGGTTTACAAAGATTATCGACGAGTTGCACGCTTACTTCTAACAGATTTGGTTGGCTTCGACTGCACCGGCGATCCAGTATCAGCATCGCTGGACACGAGGAGTGGAATTCCGCTGAGGTCGACCATGGTCACTATCCGATGCCGCACATCATCAGGTCCGAGTACAAACACAGAACCGTCCTGGGTCCAACACCGCGTCACACCAAATTTTTGTCGAGCAGCAATAAATGTGTTATGACGGAGTTTTGTCAAAAACTCCGAAACAGTTATGCCTGAACCTTTCAGAGCCGTCTTAGCCTTCCACACTCTACTTTTTATTTGAAGATCAGCAAATTTGACCAGAACTGGACGTGGCTTTTCAGGCTGAATAGATCGACCCAACCGATAACAGTGGCTAATATCACCCCGAGTAAATTCTGCAATCTTCATGTTATCTGTTATGTCAGTCAAAGACAATAAAGATTGACGATTGCAGATAGATACACACACTCAAACGTCAAAATATAATGAGAAACGTTGCCAAATTGTCAAGAATTGAATTGAATTGAAACAAACTTAAATAATAATATTAAATAAATATTGGAGGTAGATAAAAATATTAAGAAAGAGATACCTATATCTATAAATAGATCTACATATATATATAATTGGAATAAAAGGTTTACAAAGATTATCGACGAGTTGCACGCTTACTTCTAACAGATTTGGTTGGCTTCGACTGCACCGGCGATCCAGTATCAGCATCGCTGGACACGAGGAGTGGAATTCCGCTGAGGTCGACCATGGTCACTATCCGATGCCGCACATCATCAGGTCCGAGTACAAACACAGAACCGTCCTGGGTCCAACACCGCGTCACACCAAATTTTTGTCGAGCAGCAATAAATGTGTCATGACGGAGTTTTGTCAAAAACTCCGAAACAGTTATGCCTGAACCTTTCAGAGCCGTCTTAGCCTTCCACACTCTACTTTTTATTTGAAGATCAGCAAATTTGACCAGAACTGGACGTGGCTTTTCAGGCTGAATAGATCGACCCAACCGATAACAGTGGCTAATATCACCCCGAGTAAATTCTGCAATCTTCATGTTATCTGTTATGATTTTAGCTGCTGCTGAGGCCACATCTTCATTCTTATGTTCCGGTATGCCATGAAGAAGGACAAACTTTCTGCGGCTGTGCATTTGTATTTTGTCCAGCTCTGTAGCCAAGAATTGCACCTGCTTCTGGAGGTTATCAATGGCTTGTTCAATAAAAAGTTGGAACTTATGGAAGTCTTGAGATAGGGAAGATGAAGTTGAAGCTGGATTAGACAATGTAGAATTCTTGTGCAGCTCCTTCCTGAACTCCGACATTTCAGTTTTAAATAAATCAGCCATGGCTACAATAGACTTCTCGATTGATTCCATTATGTGATATAGGTTAAGTGAATTTAGAGTGATGAAGTTTTGTGTTGAAATAGGAGATTTTTTGCTTTGGAGGTAAAACTTGTTACTTACATACAAAATATGTACATTAAATTTTAAATTATTGTAAATATCCAATTAAATGAATTTTAGATATGATAAGTGCTGTTACTTTTTCCAAGGCCTACCCTACCACATAACAAATTATTGACTTCATGGCACCAATCTTTTATAAAGAAATACTTTTTTATAATTATATTCTTAATCTTCGCATTATGTTCCTCACAACATACAATTAATTAGTGCTTAAGCACAAGATGAAGAACAGCACAATTTTTGAGGCATTTCTAAGTGTCAATACCACACAAACAAACTTATCAGAGTCACTACTCAACAAAAAACACCAACACATCTCGTAAGTTCTCGCATTCCTTCGCTGTAAAGACAGGAGGAGTTACACTCTACTCAATGTTGTTTTCAGGCAAAATGGAAAAAAATATTGTTTGGATTGTGAACAAATCCGGAACAGCAAAAACAGATTTCTTTATCTGAAAAATCAGGTTGTCTTAGGTAGTGAAAAAATCAAAACGGTCCACATTTTTTGCATTTTGATGGAGGATAATCAACGAATGCAGAGCATTAAAAAAACCCACTTCATGTCAAAACTTTGGCTGAGATAAAATGTCATCAACGTAAACATTCTCCGATTTTATATTAAAAAAAAAAATCAATGAAATACTCAACTGATTTCGATGAAATTCATATGGGACAAACTATGAAGTATCTTCTGTCATATGAATTAAAAATTTTCAAATTCGATTCAAAATTGTCCGTAACATCGTATAACAAAGACACATACAGACGAATTGAGAACTTCCTCCTTTTTTGGAAGTCGGTTGAAAATAAATTATTGTCTAGATTTACCACAGTCATAATAACTTCTTAATTTGACAGATTGTTTGTTATGGGTCAAGCGTTATTTATTTATATTTATTAGAGCTCTTCGTTTTCTGCATGGTAGGTAGTAATAGACAGGAGATGCCCTTAGAATGAAAACCATGAAACACTTGACAGTTGCTATAAAATGGCTGCTGAAGAGTTGAGCCCTAATTAAAATTACATATCGATATCGATAAAGTTTTCGTAGTCATTGTGTACATATACTTAATGGATAACCCAGTATTGGCAAGTAAAGGAACTAGTGACGCTTAGAAAAAAAATAGATGTTTTTTTTTAGGAAATTCCCTCATTTTCTATCTAAAATAGCCAATATCTCTCATTGAGTAGTGACTTCATTATAAGGTTACATTATTTTTGTAAAATCGCAAACTACGATAACTCTATCCAATTTTAGGTAATTGCCGAAAAATAGCTCTTAACACATTAAATTATCAATATCTTTTATATTTTTTAATCAAATAGTAAATGTTATATCGCTTTAGAATGAGGCAATTTTTTGAGAAGTTGGCCACTTACGTCTCCTTACTTTTTTTTACACGACGAGGTTCCAAAGTGTGGCAACAAAATTATGAAAACACAAAAATAAAAGTTCTAGCGTTTCTTAAACAAAAACTGCTGAAGGAATTCTGCTTATTCTGATTTTATTTAGTGGTTATTCAAAATTGTTATTCATTAAAAAAAAAGAAACAAAATCCGATACTTGTGGCCAATATGGCTATTTTAGTTAGAAAATGAGGGAATTCCCTCAAACAAATTTAAAAAAACACAGACCTACTTGCTGAAGATTTTTTTTCTAAGCAGTCACTAGCTCCTCTACCTACCACTACTGGGTTATCCATTAATTACTGGACACCCAATAAATTATACCTAACTTTCATGTTCTAATCCGCTGTTTAGTAATAATAAAAAACAATTGTCTTATGAGGTAGTGGTAACATACATTGCCTTCTATGCCAGAGGTTCTGGGTTCGAATCCCGGCGGTGGCGGCGGATATTTGTGCGATGAACTATCGTCAAGTCATGGATGTTTATTATTTAAGTTTATTCTAATAAAAATATGCATTTACTCAATATGTATGTAATATTTTAATACGTATGTGTATACATTTCTTAAGTATATCAGGTTATCCAGTATCTATAACACAAGTTCTTTAAGAAACTTAATTTGGGCTAGATAATATAGTGTGAGTGTCAGAAATATTTTTTTTTTATTTAGGTACTCGTATACCTAAAAAAAATAATCAATGCGGCCACCAACCTAATACAAGACTTTTCCAACTTGGAAGCAGTAGATACGTTAGCTCGTATGAATTTATAATACCTATCCATATTCATTCTGTATTCTATTTATAGTCATTCTGTATGGTTAAAATTAGTATTTAAAATTACCAAATAAAACACCTGCATTGTGAATAGATTTTGATGTATTGAAATCAACAATTTTAAGGTCACTTAGCGACACTAAAGTAAACTTATCTTTGAACAGGTGTCAACATTTTGAATTAACTGTTAATACTTATTACTAAAAAAAATATTTTAATAACAGCTTAAATTAAATTAGAAACCTTGCGCAGGACACCCTTAATTTAATTTTAGTGCGGTCCAGCACATTCTTTCAACATGTTGCACTCTTCGTTTGTTATTAACTTTTCAGCTTTTAATTTCTCCATGACATCTTTTTGTTCTGCTATTTTCTTATTTTTTCGATATAGGTACTTGAAGTTTCAGATTTTTCATTTTTTTTATTAAGCTGTCACATAATTTTTCTAACTTGACAATTTTGATTTCATTTTGATAAGCCTGAAAACTTTAAAAGAAAAATTAGAAACGCCTGGTATCCTCAGGAAATTATGCACAAACAGTTCACGCTATCTTTCACTCATTCTACTACTAAAAAAAGTTAGAATCAATTACTTATGTTATATTGTAAAACCAACCTTATCGTGACTTGAATTTAGTTTTGGTTCTTGTTGGTCAGAACTTTGTGGTTTTTCAAGTCTTTCAACTGTAATGGAAAAAAATGGTTGAAAAAAAATGGAATGAAAGAATGTTGCTGTTGCGGAATGTCACATGAAAACTTGAAGTTTATTTCACTTACTTCAGCGAGTGCTGAGTGTGGGATTCTTTTCTGTGAAGCCACGCTCCGAACACTACTAATAGTTGGAGACTGAAAATGAATACAAAGTTTGTATTAATAAATAGCAATTCTCCAAAAATTAAATTTTCTTTTAATTATCATCATGCAAAAGTTATATCCTTCGATGACTATGTAAATTTTTAAAGATTTTAAATTATATAAATTATAAAAGGTACAAAGTAACAATTCTCTACAAAACACTTACTGATAAGTAAAGTGAGGGCACTGCATCATCTTTTAGCCTGATGACTCCAAGTGTTCTATTGATGTTATCATCCTCAAAATGTAATGAACATATAAATAGATTCTTCCTATGACGTGGGCTTATATTTTCTAATCCAATTGCGTTTATCCACCTTCGCCGCATATTTAAATTGGTGGGAAAACTGAAAAATATCGATAAAAAAGACGGTTTACGGATGCCCATCACTATGTTTACACTTGGTAACTAGGAAGCAAGGTTATAAATTGAAAACCTTCTAAACATTCACTATTACTCAATTATTATCGCTTATAGGTACTTGTTACAGTAAACCAGATGATGTTATACGCAAATAATTACAAAACATAAGAATTTGAGATAACTTACTGGTGTAAACTTATGTTTTGCGACTTTTTAGCGCCACAAACTAAAATCGAACACTTATGCATATTGTACACGATAATTAAAATCAATATTATAAAATTGACATTTATTAAAGCATTTCATAGTCAAATCTCTAAAAAATCCCGAATATTTTGCACTTTTCCTGAAAGTAAACAAAACACACTGACGCAAACGCGTCTAAGTAAAATGGCGACTGCATTTCACCAAGCTGACAACATCAAATAAAAAGAAAATCAAACCAAAAAAGGAAAGGAAGAATTTGACTTCGAGTCTTTCACTCATGTCAAATGTACGCTTGTTAGAAAGAAATAAAGATATGTCCGTAAATTCATCGCACGTTTGCCACATATATCCTACAGTAAACAATTAATGGGCATCTCCTGTCTATTACTACCTACCATGGTTTTCTGCTCCAGTTTAGCACGCACTGTCTTGAGATCATTGTCAACTGTCAGTGTCTTGTTTGGCATTTGGCATTTGTATTTGTCTGTCATAGGTATGACATGACAGTGTCTGTTCAATCAATCATTGTTTTTGGTCTTCTTCCTTGAGTCATTCATTTGTTTGTGAAATAAATAATATTCAAGATGGTAATTCAATTTATAATTTTCACTTGGATCCCTTGTTAAATTTGTGAAATGATATCATATTATGAAAGTGCTTAATTGAAATTATTACTCTACAAGTGTATTTTGTGTTTTTTGCTAGTAGTTTCTTTAATTTTTGGTTCCGATTTATGGCAGTCGCCGTTCGTTCCCAAAGACTGTTCCTATTTTAGTGTTTTGTGACTAAAATGAAAATGAAATGCCTCATAATATATTAACCTATAGTTGCAGAAGATGTGAAACCTTCTAATTTTGCAATCCGAAATCTGTGCCTCAAGATTTAAAAATCTCAGCTGATGTTTTGTTGTTTGCGGTTTTTTCTCATCACATGATCTATGTGCTTTTTGCATATTTATCAATTCACATCTCTTTATTGTTGGGGTCCTTATTATTATACACAAATAAGATAATTAGTGTGTTTACTTTAGGACTGACTTGTCTAACCAGTATATTTTATTCATATTTGGTAGATAAGGTTTGGATTATTCTCCAAATCTACTATTCATTACATTGCCTATTTTTTATATTAAATTAATATATTCATAATCGTGAGCTTTAATTCAAACAAAAACTAAAAACTGCTGCATAACCTATTTCTAGAAGGTACTTTGCAGTTCCTAAACATTTTATAGACCTTCATACCAGTAATTTTGTAACGTTTTTGATATAAAATCGCATTATTTTAGAAACTGTAAAGTTATACTCTATATTTATTTTATATTGATATTTTTAATGCCAAAATCATTCATTTTTATTTCTCATTCAATAACATTAATTACCGCTGTTTATGTTCCTTTATGCAGTACTTACAATTTTTCCTTCACTCTAAAAACATGGGAGTACATATGACTATTCATTTTTAAGAGATCCTTAGGCCTGACTGACTATATCATATGAATATTAAAGATTTAAGTTAGAATAAATAAGGAGAGATGTTCTGACAAATTCTACTTGTTTCTTTATTTGTACTTCATGTGTGTGTAATGCCATCAATTAGGAGGTCATCTTTTAGATCTTTGTATTGCTCAATGAAACCAAAAATATAAATTAAAGTTTTTTAGCTTGATAGGTGATCCTACTATGAGAACTTTAAAGAAAAACTTAAAATTTAGACTTAATGTGCACAAATGTATTTCAGCAACCTCAAATCCTTGTACTTAAGGAAGGGACAGACCAGTCGCAGGGGAAGCCACAGCTCATTTCCAATATAAATGCTTGTCAATTGGTAGTTGATGCGGTAAGTTATTTAATTCAATTAGCCTATTTATTTCTTAGATGCAAAGTTTGGGTACTGTCTCAGAAGTCCTAGTGTGGATTCTGAACTGGCACTGATTTTGAGTGTAGGTCTGTAGGTTACTTTTAAGTTAGTAATTCTTGTGATATGAGTTGGAGTTTGCCTAATATTAAAATGTATAAATACTAGTAAATTAATTTTAGGTTGAGGCTTTTATATACATCAACTAGCTTAACCGGCAAACATTGTTTTGCCATATAAAAAAAAAATATATATATATGTTGGCTTATTCTCATAGATACTGGATAAGCACAAAAAATTTCATCAAAATCGGTCAAGCCGTTTCGGAGGAGTATGGCAACGAAAACTGACACGAGAATTTTATATATTGGATTTCATTTGATATCAGTAAAACATTTACCAGAACAACACTTGGAACATTTTGTTTATTTTATTTTTGTTTTCAGGTTCGAACAACATTAGGCCCCCGGGGCATGGACAAACTGATTGTTGATCACAATGGAAAAGCTGTCATATCCAATGATGGAGCCACTATCATGAAGGTTATTATTATTTATCCACCTACATGTACACACTGCAAAATTATACAGCTACAAAATTATGTCCTGTAGGTTTAAAATTAAAACCTAGTCCCACGCACACACCCATGCTCATCTAAAGTGGTATCCATGACTGTTGCAATTTGTACATAAAATTCTTCTACAGCCCAAAACTTATTTTCTTCAGCTGAATGTGTAAAAACTAATACAAATTCTTTCTTCTTCTATGCTGGACTGGAAGCGAAAGAAAAACATAGAATGTGCCAGCTGGTTCTCTTCCCGGGCATACTGTAAAAGTCAGTTAAGGGACCGAGGTGTTATGGGAGGCTTTTTTGTGGGCGATAGGCTGACCCCCTGTCACTGCAATAGTCTCTCTCCACTATTATAATGCCTCCAAATTTGTCAAATGCGACATCAGATGGTTTTATTACCTCTGGTGTTCTGCATACCCCATACGGGATACAGGTGTGATGTTATGTATGTAAATTCTTTTACATTGGAAGAATTATGAAATTTGTTGATGTCACTTTCCATTCCTACATGTTTGTTATTTATTGTCAGTAATATAATTAGCCAATGATTAAACAAACGGATCCAATTACTGAACACTTCTGTGAGGATCATGATTTGTATGAGGCTGTATTAGATCTTTTTATTACATACTAGTTTCTAATGATTATTGCTTCTTCATAAAATAATGCTGGAACAAGTTGTGGCAGATTTTATTTGAAGGGTGGGATGGTGGGATCCTACAACCATGAAGGCCTCACTCAGATTTACCGCCTTATGTGACATGTTTATCCAGAGCCGGTTGGACTATTTCAGGCGGACTTTATGTGGCTACTAATAATTCCTTCAAAAATTATGTTTTTACTAAAAAAAATGTTCTCATATATTTATTGATCGATAAACTTATGTTGGTCTGGATCTTCCTAAAATATCTTTAGAAGGGATTATTTCTGCAGTTGTTTCATGTCAAAACAACTTTATAATAAACATGATTTGACAAACTACAACTGGAGCAATGTAACCAAAGGCAATTGCTATGCTAATCAAAAGCATTCTATTATTAGTAGGAAAGAATTTTGGATTTTTAATTTAACTCAATGCTTCATAGATCAATAAGAATAAAAGAAATTGTAACATGATCTTGTTTATCTAAAAAGAAAAACAGAAATAGCTATAAGTAGGATTATTATATATATTCTGAAGAAGTATCATTTTCTACATTTTACTGCAAATATTTTACACGGTTTACAAATTTAATTTCAGCTATTGGACATTGTTCATCCCGCTGCCAAGACTTTGGTTGATATCGCAAAATCACAGGATGCTGAGGTAAATAAACTTTAATACATGTTATCCTCGATGAATACCCATTTTATAATTTGAGTTTATTTGAATTTACCCTATACAAGGTGTTCAATCAAATAGAATAGAATCAAATAACACATGAATAATTTTTCAATTTTTATTTATTTTTTTGTTTTTATTTTTCATACAAAATAATTCAATTAATTCAAAACATTTTATGTAAAACACCTTTAAAGCTGGGCCTCCACTTGAGCCTACAAAATACCGTATTGAGGGGCAAGCCTCGACCCGAGCCACAATTTTCTCAGTTTCTCTTACCACCATGGCTGACGCACGTATATGCGCTGCAGCAATGTTAGTAAAGTTATTTGGCTCAACTTCAGAAACGAGAATATTGATGGTGAATTATAATGTCTCGAAATGATCATACTAAAGAGCTGTTGTCAGATATGAACTTTGAAGGTGTAGAAGATACTATTAAAAATTTTACTAGAATGACCCGTGAAATTTTTGAAGCGTTGTGTATCAAGCTGTAGTAAGGTCTCTTTATTTATTCATACGGATTTCTGGTGAAAAATTAAGTACCTACTTTTATTACATAATTCGTCGCCTACGCCGCAAAGGGGCGAACCTCATTTTACAAAGTTTTAGAGCAAAATAACGTTTGTTTTTCGGATGGCGCTCTTATTTCAACCGTATTTCAAAGAAAAACTATTATAATTATAAAAATCAAATGTAATGGCTCACTTTGGAAACGTGGCGAATAATTAAATACAGAAATAAAATTTTACAGTGCTGTGTTTTCGTAGGAAACGCCGGGAAAAAATATACGCCTTTTTGTTACGCCTCTTTTCCGTGAAGACGATCCGTTTATGTATTGCTTATAATATACTCACGCATCATTGATATCGATAAGAAAGGGTTGTTGTAATGAAACAAACTAATATTTATTTAAAATTGGTAGTTGAATGAAATCACATAGTTCGGGCTTAGCAATAAACATCCTTAATAACTAAAAAAAAACATCTGAAAATAATATCTTACTTGTGGGGCAAACTCTTATAATATGTTTTATATCCATTGAATCTTATATCCATTGAACAAAGACTCATCAAGTCGTCTATTTTGGCTTAGAAATCTTTATTTTTGAACTATTTAAGGGCCTTATAGGCTCTTTTAAGAACTTTGCTTGTATTCTTTTAACAGAAATGGACTGGTAAATAGCGTCAGTGTGACTTATAAAATATAATGTGTTTGGCGTTTCCATGTCCACCTACTACATCCGTCCAGTTTATTGAACCACCACATTCATTGTCATCCACATTTGCGCTGAGTATCTTTAATTTTTGAGAAAGTTCTTTATAGTCCTTGAAGTCTGTGTATTGTAATGGTCGAACAATGTATGCATGTGAAGACCGAGCCATGTGAATAATAGGGTACAGTTGGGACGGTAGCAATACATCTACAGCCTTTTGCACTGGGACTTACAACTTATGGGACTATGTGCAGAATATCCTTCATTCTGACCATGGTTCGGAGCAAAGAATCTCAAAGGGGTTAGGATCTTTAAGACCACATCTCAATATGACTAGGTAGTGTTTATGACTAAATCGCCATTAGACTAGGTCTCAGTTGGACTAGATCGTGATGGGACAATATCTCTATTTGACTATGTCGTGAAATGACCAGAGAGCTTTAGGACCTTGTATTCATTTGTTCTGTAAAGTACAGTTATGTACACTACATCAACCCGATCTGGATAATACGAGTACAATAGAATATTGATAAAATAAAAATAAAAAGAAGAACAATTCAAATTTTATTACTTCGAAATTACTAATATCTACGTTTCAAGTTACAGATATTTCTTAGAAACTCTATGGAAGTTATTTCATGCCTCTCAACTTTTTTTAACTCTTTTTTATATTTGCGATCGAATATTATGTCATTTCTTTTTTTGCGTTGTACCTCAAACAACACGTTTTGAATTTTCCTGTCTTGTATCGCAGCTTCTTGCTTTAAACTAAATAAAAATAATAACAATGACGATTTATGTTGCATGCGTACGTTTAGGCGACGATGCCATGCCTCTAATTTATTATTGGTTCTGTGCTTTTCGTTCGCGCATGAAATCAAAGTTGTGTTCTGTATCCATTGTCTAGAAAAATACTTTATAAAAGTATCCATTACAGGCGATTTCTGAGAAACCTCAATAATAGCCAACCAAGCGTCGTGTATAAAAGAAGGACCCAGAAGAGGCAAATTTGCAGTCATTCTGGTAATGTCACGCCCGCCTTCAGTTTTCGTCAAACCAATATCAGAAGCCTTTTTCCACACTGCTCTATTGTAGTGGTAATAGCATCCTGTTATTTTGGCCTTTTTATATACAGACCGAAATGCATTGATAAGTGCCAATTCGTAATCGCACTTAAATGATTTAATTTGTACTCCAAGCACGTCACGTATTATGGTAAACAGTGCCACATAAGAGGTTTCTTGTTTATTTGGTAACAGAGAGTATAATACTGGAAACACATTCGTAGAGTCATCGGTACTATCTACGTCAACGTGCACGGAGAATGATTGATAAAATGGCTTAGGAACACGTTTGAAGGTCCCATCGCCGAAGAAAACCTTGTTTCGATCTGCATAATTTTTTAAGTTTCTTTTAGCAAAAGAAGATGAGAATATAAGTATTTTATCACTTTCGGATAATTCGAACTCGGCTACTAAGAAGTCTTTTTTTATAATATCTGGTACCATTACTTCGGAACATTTATGGAATTCTGTTTTTTCTACTTGCAGAAATCTTTTACGTTGTCTATAGAGGACATCTTTAACTGAATTATAGGGTCTCCCTATATTACTTGAAGTGGAACTAGATGGCAGTGTCTGCAGTGTTTGTTCATAAATTTTCTTTACAGATGACATATCTTTGCACACATACTGCTTTGCTGTATCCAATAAAAGATCTTCTTTAATCTTATCGTAGTCTTGCTCACATTTGTGCAAACTCTGTCTTATTACATTTGTTTCTTCCTTGTTCAATGTTAAAGAAGCACTACATTCCTGTCTTTTACAGCACCGCCAGAAAGACGTTCCGCTTGCATTGTTCTCGACAAAATTGTATCTATATCCATCATAAAGGAGAGCCTTTTTATTTTTTTTATTTTTTATGAAATGTAATTGTTCGAAATTTTGCATTTTTTAATTATGTATAAAATCGCACTAAGAACAAATAATATGAATATATTTATTGACAATAAATCACAATCAATTGTGACACATGCAAAATATTGACAATGTTATGTTTTTATCAATGTTCAAAGCGAGTGGCCAGTACTATCTATGAAGTATGAGGTAAAAATGAGGTTGTGCGTAGTTGTACTACGATTACTATGATTCCACCCAACTGTATGTCTTATCGATATGTGGTCATACTGATTAATAGTTCAATAGAGATCTGGTCTATTCGCTATATTGTCCCATCACGATCTAGTCCAACTGAGACCTAGTCTAATGGCGATTTAGTCATAAACACTACCTAGTCATATTGAGATGTGGTCTTAAAGATCCTAACCCTCTCAAAGTTATAGTTTGTAGATGTGAAACATTATTAACACGATATAGTAAAGCAGAAGCGACTATCGAATTTTTATTTTGCCCTGCATATCCATCTGCATATAGGCTTATTGATTTAAAACCCGCAATGTCATGTTCATTAAGAAACATTGATAAAGCGGTAGCAACGGGGTAGAAAACTGCCTTCTTTTTCCACTAGAGGCGCTGATTACGCTTGAACCATAACAACTGTCAAATACTAGAGTAAAAATTAATTTTATAGTGATTTTTATCAAAAAATTAGAAATGTATCATTGCATAGTCATTATGTTTATAGATAATGGGTACCACAGTTTCTCTTTGGGTATACACATGCGGAAGTTATGGATGTTACTTGATTTAAACTTTGTGGAAATGTACGCATTACGGTCCACATTTTGATACAGAAAGCACCTTATTTTGTAGATTTACCCCAAAAGTGTTCTACGCTGCAATTTCGATTAGGTACAACTTGTTTATTTGATAGTTTGTAATGTGTCAAGCGTATGAAGCGACATCTATTTAGAGCTTTTCGTTTTCTCCTCCATTTCTGAGGACCCTCGTCTACTTTCCGTTTCTGGCCAAGTAAAACAATAACAGTTACGATCTGCTATATTATATGGTGAAATAGTAGACCGAAAGCCGTCGTTTATAAAAAATTGCTCCATTGCTCCTTCTTTTGTTTTTGGTAAGAACATTACATGTTGCAAATCAAAAGATGCACAAACAATTTGAGATCTTTTGGCAGAAGCTTCTTGCTTGTCTGTGTCTTTGAGTTGGCGAACAGTTTGTTTTTCTTTGATATGTTACTCGTACTTTTCTTTTAACTTTAATTTAATTTCAGGTGATTCACTGTTGTAAGCAGCACAAAGACTGCATTGATCCTTTTTTGGCCGGTGAAACGCCAAATTCATGGATTTGAATACTTTTTTATAGGTTTTCCAACCTGAAGTGTTTCGTTTACGCCAATTTCTGATAGATCTGAATGTAAATATTCTTTAGTGGAGCCCTCTCGGCAGTAATGAGATTCTACTCGTGGGAATCGGTTTATACGTTTTCGTATAAGATTGTCAATCTTATTGTTCCTTAGTTTGAGGCTTTCTACACGACCGCCACGAGCGTCTTGGCTAAGAATTCCTAACTCATTAGGCTTAGCTAAAGAATTTCGAACAAATTTTTCCGAAACCGTAATTTTATTCAAAAATAATGTTCTGCACACTTGGTATTTTTCCCATCAAGAGTAAGATATTTAATGGCGGTTTTCAATATTTAACCGACTGGTATGAGTAACAAAACCAGTAGGAAAAAATAGCGTTTCACAATATCTAATAGCTACGAGCTGTAAGTTCTCAAATTTGGCACGGACCCTCTTTACATGACGTTCTTCCTAGAAACTAGGCGATACGTGATTTTTAGAATATCACGCACTCGCAAATTATTTGTATGATATTTGAACTAAATAAACTTATAAACTAATTCAATTTATTCTTGATATGTTTTGGTATTCGATAAATACATGATTGTATATTTTTAGAGATTTTGTTAATATTTTCGTTTAATTCCTTACGTAAAATGAAACGCCAATCCTTTGACCCATGTTGCCATTGGTTAAATCACATTTTTATGACGTCAAAGTTAATATTTAAAAGATAAATTATGTCATTCAATAATACTTGTCCTTTTTTTCAAAAACTGTTATAGATAAGTTAGAAAGAGAAAACTGGATTATTGATATGTTGACAGATATTTGATAGGATATTGGTTTAAATTAGTAACTTGTTACGTCATCGTTGGCTAGATAAAATGACTTATTTATTTACTTAGTTATTTTGTAAATGGTCAAATGTAACCTAGCAACCCATTAGGGTAATTCCGGGGGAGTTGGCCTGGAATCCTGTCGTGAAATAGAAATACCTTGCAAGTTGTGTATAGGGTCTTGAATATAAGCGTAGTCTGGGATAGCTGCTGGATTTAAAGGATATACTCCCGTTGCTCTAAAGCCAATTATTGCATTTTCCGCCGATGCTGCTTTTCCCCAAGCTCTGTTAAGTAGGGCTCCGAAAGAAAGTCTTGTTATACAACGCCCTGAGTTTTGTTTCATCCAAAGTCTACACTGTTCATAAAAATGAGTTTTCAAATATATCCAAAATTAGTTTTATTTATGGTTGGCACACTCAAGTGTTGTCAGTTCAGAAAAAAAATGGAATTTGTTCGTCCGGACTAAGTGGGAAATTATTTCCCAGTATTTGATTAAAGGTTAAAAAATATACGCATAAGACGAAACAATTAACAAGGATTTTACTTACTTTTTGATTATTTTTTACCCACAATGTTGTTTCACGTTTTCTTACATACACACCGCGAATCAAACTAAATGATAACAAACGACATCTAGTCAACGATCAACGAAATATTTCGACTGGCCATCTCTACCGTATGGCCATCTCCCCCGGAATTACCAGTCAAACAGTTCGTAAGCAGTGGTTGAGATGTCAAGATTTTAAATATAGAAAGGAATTTTGGTAGTGAATTCTATTGTTCGTAGGCAAAACGAACAGTTTTCATGATATTGAAACCCGACATAAGTGATCATTCACGTTTTGAAACTCTATCTTCAGGTAATGTTCGTTGCCTCGGCTCACACTCAGTAATATTTCGTAGTATAAAATCTCTTTTTAAAGCAGTTGGAGCGGCGGCGCGGGATTTTAATTTGGGATATTAATAAAGTAGTGGATTGTATATGCGGCGCGGGACCCTATTCCCTAAGGGAAAGGGTCTTCCTTCACGGTTTAAAGGATCTATCATAGGATAGCTGATAAATCGATTAAGTATAGCGGTAATTATAGGTTATAAACTAACACGCACCTTTTTGATCTTCCTCGCGGCACTTGGGTTTCCCTGCACTTTGTAATATCGTCTTTTTAGTTGGATATAAGCAATTCAATTCAATAGTTTATTGCATTCCACAATGGTAAATTTGATCTAAATTATTTGGTAGTACATACATTATGGACCTTGTTGGGCATAGCAAATTGAAAGAGGAGAGAGGAGGACATTCTATTTCGTTCTATTCTAGCACTGGCCAGGCTGAACACGCAGTAAACTTCTTTTCCAATAAGGCACGTGGAAGTTTCAAGGACAGTTTTGCGAGCGTCCTTGCGCGAGCGTATGTGTAGGCAGACTCTCCATCTTGAATCTTCTTTCTTGATGATTGGCCGAAGGTGCGTGTAGAAATTCCTATTGAAGGTATTCCCTACACCGAGCGTTGGGATTGGCTAATACGCGTGGATGACGATATCCGATTTACAAATGAATTAATTTAAAAGTGGCGGTAACAGCAGTTTCTCAGGTACTATAAAAATTGGCTAAAATCACTTTTCTGTCAATGTCTGAATAGCGATAACAATCAGGGACCGGAAAACCCCTTTATTTGATTAAGCCTATTGATAGGGTAACCCTATCAAAATCTTACCATATGGAAGTGTAACCCTATTGATATGGTAAGCCTATCGACGTGGTAACACTTTGAATAAAGTTAACTACTTTCGGATGCGCTTACCCTGTGATAGGGTTAGCCTATTTCTATCTCTTTCCGCGCATGCTGTTGAATTCGGAAGTATAATTCGAAGTGCGAGATTGAATAGATGGTGATATTTTTGATAATTTGATATTCTTAGAGATTAAATTTGCCTGCAGGTTTTAAAACCCTATTGAATCGGTAACCTTCAATAGGGTTTTCGATAGGCTTACTGCTTACATGAAGCTAACTCTATTGATATGGTAAGCCTTAAATTAGGGTAAGTCTTCGATACGGTTACCAAATTGATAGGGTTTTTTAAAACAAGTCTATGAAAAACCCAATCAAAAACCTCTTTAAGGGTAAGCGGTTCCGGTCCCTGATAACAATGTCGGTTATTGTCTTACACACAAAATTTTGCAGGTATTATGTGTTTCGTTGCAGATGAAATATATTGTTGGCCAGTGTTTTGTAACCTTTTACTTTTTTTTGCTTTATTTTTTTTTATTTCTTTATTCATGTACACACAGTTTCAAAGATGTTAGGTACTTAAAGACAAATGTGCAAATGTATAGCTTATTTCTGAGAGCAATTTCTACCAGCTCACTTGTGACTGGACAGGTACATCGAAACAAAATCAGTGCGTGCGTAGCAAAAATAATATTCAAATAATACTTAAATTAAATACCTGCACTAAGATATAGTAAATATAATACCCTCGTAACGCCCAGTTAGAAAAAAAATTAAGTTTACTTACCGCCCAAATTATCTCTGGTGTAACAAAAATAATTAAGTGCTAACTGCCCAACAAAAGAATTTCCGATTCTCGTGTAGGAAAGTATATTTTATCACCATATATTAATATAAAGCACTTTTCTTAGTTATGATAGCATTTAGGTTCAAGAAAAAAATGCTGATTTTTCATGCTCCTCAAGAGGAACATTGGGTGTTAGTCCGATTGTTAGGATATGTAATAGAATCACAGGCTCGCACACGCACTTAATGGACAGACACCAACACGTCTACTCTTGCCTATGGCTCTCGTATGTCAATGACGTGGTGCGCCCGAGATAGTAAATGTCTGTTGAACTGAATGAGTGAATGAACTGGTGTTACTAATTAATCTTGCCATGGATTTTATGTCTCATGCCATCATAAGGTTTTAATTAAACTACTAATAAGAATTATAATGACTTATTTTTAATCATAGGAACATAGTTTCATAGTTTTTAAGGTTTTTAACAGTAATTACAAAATACTTTCCTTGCATCCAAATTAATGAGATCACATTACAATACAACTCAATCAATTGAGATCGGTTTTACTTACCAACTATAAGATGCAATTTTAAATCACTGTTAATAAATTTGGCTTAAAAATTTAAATCAACTAAAGAGTGAAAAAACAGAAAAAGTCGTTATTCCCGACGACATTCATTGAAAACTGTACCATCTCCCGTTGATCTTATACTCAGGAGTGAGTATGTCGGCACAAGGCATAGGTGTACCGGTCCTTTGTAATAGATGCGATCGAGGTGTCAAATAGTAACTCTCGTTCTGGTAATAGACTGGATGTTCTATGGTGCAGTCCTCGTCCCTACGGGGGACAATAGGGACTGGGTGACATTTTATAATATGTATGACTTCTCCTGAGGATATAGCAGTGTACCCGGGGGAATTCATGTACTGGTAAGCGAATGATACAGGGCATATGAAAGCCTATGTTAACAGCGTACTCAGATGCTTCCTCTCCATCTCACATATCTCAATGGATAGGGCTTTATACATATTCTTTAGACTTCTCTCGATACCTCTAGTTACGTAAACGACTTTGGCGTTCACATACAAGAAGAGATCTAAGTCCTCAGTGGGCATCGTTTTCTTTTTGAATGGAAAACCGTACCTATTTCGTTCAATGATCCTATACTGCGGATGTTCGGTTTGGTGAACGGTCCTCCCGCATATTTCTTTCTTCTCTACAGTCGCGAGCGTGAATATATGATCGGTCTCCTTAACACTAAATATATTTAATGCTGCCAGAATTGTCCTTACCTATGACGGTAGACATTTTAGTGGCTGGGCCTTGGTATAACACATGATATGAGTCTTCCGCACACGGTATGACCCTATCAGCGTTCCAGAATACACGACCATAAACTGGGTCCATGCAGTCTATTGAATCTAGCGGACATGTTATGCCACTGGGCAGTCGTACGGCGTTGTTCTTAAGAATTTGAATCGCGGTTCCTGTCGAGAACAACATGGTCAATTGACCATGCGCCACGACTTTACTATAACTTCCCCATCTGTTATTGAAAGAACCGCCGGAGCACGTGCCATCAGGATCTATACCACCGGCTAAAGTGATATGTCTGGTGCTAGTCTCATTGAATTTATCTATGAGAAATTCTTGCCCATATACTCTAACACGTCGTAATTTGTGGAAATTGTCACAATCACTTTTTGTCAAAGCATAATTCTCGGATACGACACCACCCCTCACCAGCGAATTATGCGAGTGCATCCCACAATACGAAACGATATATTGTAGATTGATCAAGCATGAGAAGGTAGACAGGTATATTGACTCCTTCGACTGTATGAGTTGAATGTCTATATTCTCTTCGCTAAAATCATCCTCGTCAAAGGAGCAATCTCCTATCTCGAGTAATGAAATTGTTGTATAATTCGATTGGTCAGAGGCACAGTTATAACCAATATTTTGCGTAAGCGCGACCCCGCAGATGAGGGAAGCGATAACGAGACGATACATGTGGAACGACTTTTGTTCCATTAACTATAGGTATAACCTGAGTTATTCAGTCGGTCACTTTATAACTTACTTGACTTCTGATCGCAAAAATCCTGCTTCCTATCCTATTTCCTACATAAACACCTAATTTATTTATTACAATATAAATAAAATTGCCTACTGAAAAATATTCAATATTTTGTAACTGAACCATAAATCCGAAACGTACATGCTTCCCTACCTACGCACGTACCAACCTAGCTGACTAGCTGTTATCTACAACATGTCCAAAAATTCAACGATAAGCTGGCACAGTTAATTTTGAAAGTTTTTTCAATTCCGCTCACTTTCGCTCACTGTGGTTTAAAAAAAATGTATCAAACCTACCGCGGCAACTTTTTTTAAAAATTAGCGCCACTTTTCCCTATTATAAAATGGTATAATACATAAGGCATACTACAATACAGAAAAAAAACGGGTACTATTACTAGATTATAACCTTTTTCGCTTTGCCACGCACCGGAGACCGATCCTTTGTTCTTGTTCTTGGAAATTCAATGGATGTTAGAAAGAGACAGATAGAGGAATATCATACATTGGTCAGGTAGAATTGGTTTGGTAGGAATTCTTTACATAACGGCATTTGGTACGCTCTGCTCTTTTGTTTACTGCGCAACTTTTGGACACGTTGTATAAACAAAAGGTAAAGGTCCACACTTGCTGACCATCTGTGTGGATGTAAACAAAAGATAGGAAGTGTTTCTGAAATAAAAGAAATGTTTGTCTCTTTGGCGGTTGACTCCGGTCACAATATCTGCTTGGGATTTCTAGGAATTTGTTACAAATGATTACATTCGCTACAACTATAGATGCGAAGCTGGTTAATAACGATTTTAACCAACCGGTTAAATATGCATTTTTCGTTATTAACGGTTAATTAACCGCATTTTATGCTTGTTACGGTTAAATACCACCGCTAGATGTCACTAATGGATTGAAATGTGTATCGCAAGTTGCGCGATGAGGCCAGCTGCTTCTCTTTCCGGCAAAAGTCTCTGTCACTGCAATAGTCTCTCTCCATCATTATTGTAATGCCTCCCAATTTGTCAGACGTGATATCAGATGGTCTTATAGACACTGGTGTTCTGCCTACCCTATAATGGATACAGGCGTAAACTTATGTATGCGTGTATGATGACCATTCTACATATTGCGGGAGTGCAAAATGCTCAGACGTGGTCTGATAGTGAACTCGATAGCCAATCTTTCAAAGATGCGTGCGTCATGACAATATTACCATTTTACATCGATATAAATGAAAATACAAATATCTTGCAAAAGCAACCTAATGTTTTGTAAGTTTATTGCACAAATGTGAACAAATGCGAAGGCAATAACGATTTGATTTGATGCAAACAGTAATAATATTAAAAATACGGTGATTTAAAAGTTCCTGATAGGCACGACTTAAAATAATAAAAAATAAGTCAATTGTAATTATTTTATTATGTAAAATACATTGTTATTATAATACTATATTGTTTTTTATTTATAAGAAAAAGGTATATTACGAAAGAGGATCCCATTCTATGATTTCGGCTTCATTATCAGTATCACTAATATCGTCGCTGTCTTGATCTGATAACTCAGAAACTGTTACATTGTCTAGGACTTCTCTTCGGATTAAGCTTAAATTAGCTCGAATAGACATTAATTTAACTGTTCTTGAATTGAGAAGCCGGTTTCTAATTTTGGTGTGCGTTCTTGAAAAAAGACTCCAGTTACGTTCCGAAGCAGCAGATGTTGGTGGCACACACAGAATTTTGATGGCAATTTTAGCAATATCAAGCTTTGAAGCAAAAGTTTTCCACCATATTCGGGGTTCTAAATCTTTGACTGGAGCCCAAATTGCTTTTGTTTCATCAAAAAAATTTTCCTTTACCCTAAATTCTGCCATTTCTTTAAGTACTTTAGCAATGTCAATACCTGACGTTATAGAAACCTGACGTAAATATTCTGCAACCGTACTTATCTCCTCATCACTTAGACAAACACCGCAATATCGCGGATCAAGTTGGTGAGCCGCATAGTGAATGGGCTTCACACAAAATTCTTTCCTTTTTTGGATAGTTGATAATATCACTGTTTTGTCCGCTTCACTTAAAAATGTTGCCGTTTCCAATTCGGTGGTTAACTCTAGGCTCAATGAATTGAAAATAAAAGGCACATCTGAGAGTAGAGCAGTATTTTTTTCAGATATCAAAATAGCCTTGGCCATTGGCGCAAGTACTTTAACAACCTGGTGAACTTTGGTCCATAACTGACTATCAAAAATAATGCCCTTTATTTGTGATACCACGTTGGTTTCATGACATATGGCGAGCAACTCGAGCGCCTCTCTGTTTTCTTTATAGGACTTTATTGTAATACAGGGTGTCCGGTGGCAAAATTAGGATTTTAAAATTAAATAAAAAAAAAACTACAAAATATATTTTTTTATTTCTATAACTAAAACAAAGAAGGGAAGTGCGGGTTTTATTTCTTAAAAATTACTTCGTCTAAATGTTGACCGTCTCGTCGAACACACTCTTGGAATCTGGCTTCAGTATTCCGCGCGACTCGCTGGAGAAGGGACGTCGGGATGCCATTAATCTCGCGAACGATATTTTCTTTTAATGCTGAGATGGTTGGTGGGGCGGTTTCATAAACTTTAGTTTTAAGGTACCCCCACAGAAAAAAGTCCATAGGGGTAAGATCCGGCGATCTGGGTGGCCAGGGGATGTCTGCGAACCGGCTAATCAATTTGTTAGGGAAGAAATCACGAAGAAGCGCCATGGTCTCTCTAGCAGTGTGAGGCGTGGCGCCATCTTGCTGAAACCATGTCTGTGAACTGTAGGCAGGATGTTCTCTCAATGTTGGCAGGAAAAAGTCGTTAATCATGCGTCGATAAGAAACGCCGGTCACAGTAATGGCTTGTCCTTGACGATTTTCAAAAAAATATGGCCCAATTATTCCTCTGCTTGACAATGCACACCAAACCGTCACTTTGGGACTGTGAAGTGGCTGCTGATGTTTCAGTTTTGGGTTCTGCCCTTTAAGTGCCCAATACCGGCAGTTCTGCTTATTGACGCTTCCATTTAAGTGAAAATGGGCTTCATCACTAAAAAAAATTGTGTTCACGGTACGAAATCGCTGTAACATTGATTCGCAGAAATTTTTGCGCAAATTGTAATCATTAGGCTTAAGCGCCTGCACGATTTGAATTTTGAAGGGGTGAAATTTAAGGTCCTTTTTCAAAATTTCGTGCACAATCGTTTTTGAAAGCCCTAGAGCAGCCGCTCTCTTACGCACGGACTGTCGTGGGTTATCGCGTAAACTTTTTGCGACAAGCTCGATGACGTCATCAGTCCTAGACGTTCGGCTGGGTCCCGGCCGCGGATTATTTTCTGCTGAACTTGTTGCTCTGAACCTTCGCACCCACAATCGAATTAAATCTTCGCTTGGCGCATCACGTAACCGTCGGATATTGTACCGCGAACAAAATCTTCGACGAGCAACAGCACAAGAATCGTTTGCTTTAAAATACGCTTCGATTGCGAAGGCACGTTGTTCACCCGTCCACTGCGACATCATGACTAAGAAACCCGCACGAATGACGAATCGAACGAGACCCCCCGCCCGCCTCTCCGCTCAACGGTTCGAAAACAGTTTGAAATTTAAATCCTAATTCTGCCACCGGACACCCTGTATATGATCCACTCCATCTTGTTTTTGAAAATAATTTGAGGCTGGTTCTAGTTTGGCCGTATTTTTCAAATTGATATTTTTCAAATGATGCCAGTATAACGTGCGCCTTTTTTATGTATCGAATAACTGTGACGACATCGTATAGTATATTCTCAAAAACAGTTAATTTAAAAATATCTTTGTAGATTAAATTTAAAGCGTGACTTACGCACCCTACGCAAGCGATATGAGGGTATTTAGCTTTTACAATCGCCCAAGCTGCCTTCATATTAGGGGCGTTATCAGTTATAACGGCAACGAATTTTGCGGGGCCAACTTCATCAATAATTTCGATCATTTTCTCACTCAAAAATTGACCAGTTTCTCTTTGAGTTTCTGGGTATACGGCATTATAAAAAATTTGTTTCGGCGTTGTTATACAGTACTGTGCGAATTAATGTGAACACAAATGAAAAAGTCGAAAAAATAATGAATATTGTTTATTGGAAAAAATAAGCTGAAAGTAACTATAGTTATTTATTGTTTCAGTAACATATGTGTCCTCCCTTATTATTTATAACTTCTTGTACGCGATTTGGCATAGAATCAACAAGTTTTTTACAATTTTCTAATATTTGACTGTCTCTAAACCATAACTGAATTACAGCCTCAATTAACTTTGTTTTAGTGGTACAATCAATTTTTCGAAGTCTTGCTTTCACGATAGCCCATAGATTTTCGATAGGATTGAGATCCGGAGAGTTCCCAGGCCATTCGAGACATTTAATTTTCTTTTCACTGAAATATTTCTTCATAACCTTAGACACATGACAAGGAGCTGAATCTTGTTGAAAAATTGCTTGACCATTGCCATCAACTTTTGTTAGCTCAGCTTCTAATTTCTGTTCTAACAAGCCTTTGTATTTTTCTGAGTTCATCATACCTTCGATTGGCACTAAAGACCCAGTACCTTGGTAGGAAAAGCAGCCCCAGAACATCTTCTTTAATGGGTGTTTGACCGTTTGGTCGAAATGTTGGGTTGTCAGTTTTTCGTTGTCGCTTTTTCTTACGAAACGGGATCGCTGTCCTTGTACCATAAAATGACTCTCATCTGAAAACAACACTTTTCTCCAGTCTTCTACAGTCCAGCTTTTATATTTTTTCGCCCAATCATATCGTTTTTTCATCATAGCAGCTGTCAATAACTGCTTCTTTTGAGGCCTGATTGTTTTTCGGCCTCCTTCAATAAGGCGTTTTCGTATGGTGGAGTCGTGAACAACAACCCCAGCATGCGCTAAATCTTGCTGAAGTTCTTGGCTGGTTTTTCTAGGGTTTAACTTACTTTCCCTTATCAGATAAGCTTCATCTCTGGCTGTTGTCTTTCTTTTTCTTCCACATTTCCCTTTTCTGTTCACCTCAATAGTCCCGGTTTCCCTATTTTGCTTTAAAATTTTGTTTACAGCTCCCAAGCTGACACCACACTCTCTGGCTATATCTCTTTGAGTCATTGATGTGTGCTCACTCAAAGTAACAATCTTAGTACGTTTTTTTGGAGAAATATCCATCTTCAAAAATAAGTACCAAAAATTGTAAAAATAAATCACCTTTTGCAAAAAACACTATAATTAATAAAAATAACAAATAATCATACGTCCGCAGCAATATGTGTCTAATGACTTACTGATTGAATACCCACTTTAACACAAATACAAAATGGCCGCTATTTTGACATAAACATGTCACCAACTATTAAAAACAAGCGTATTAGTAGTAATTACAACGTGTTCACATTAATTCGCACAGTACTGTAATAAAATTAAGCACCCCTTTACCAACAACGTTTGTCCATCCATCACAAATCAAACCGAGAGCCATAGATTTCGAAAGTATATCACTGATTTCCTTTTTGATTCGCGTGTACTCACTTTCTAAAAGTGGATTACTGAAATCGTGTCTGGACGGTATCTTATACGATGGGCTTAAAATTTTGAAAACGTCTTTCCAATATTCATTTTCTAGCAGTGACAACGGAACCCCAGTTGCATAAATGGCTCTCGCAATAAAAGTATCAATGTCTCCATGGTTAACATTTAAAACTTCCCTCGTTGAACACTCTAAATTGGATGGCGTCGATATATGTTCTGCTATGTATGTGGTGGCTGCATCTGATGTAGTTGCAGCTAATAAGTCAGTTGTTGTCGAGGTGGATGATTGTGTTGCTGATGATAAAGCCAGAGTTGGTGTATTAATGGCACGTTTATGACTTTTTTCGGGACGATAAATTTTTTTCACCTCCATTGGACATCTGTTGCATTTTAATACATGTTCTCTAAGTCTAGTTGCTTGGGCCGATTTATATTGCGCGTTACAATAATTACACGTAACATGTTTCTTGCCACCACCCTCGGATATAATCAAAAAATGTTCCCATATACTGCCAATACTACGCGGCATATTCAGTTTATTAATTCGAGCTCCGCAACAACAATTATAATACATGTGACTGTAACTGCCACACTGAATATCTGACACATCGGCATATGACATCGGTCGTCATTTACAGCTTTTTTCTATAACTTTTGCGACGATGCCACTCCGTTCAAACGAAGCGACAATGTCAAGTCAATAACTAGATACCTATTTACGTAAATTATTAGGTTTATATTAAATTTATACATTAAACTTATACATAATTAAAGAATTGGGCTATGTATATATGTCGCTTTAAAAATTATTACCTATATCATCTGAAAATTAAATGAATTTTAAAACCTATTTCGGGTATCGATCTTTTTCTTCAGCAAGGAGGTTGAATATACAAGAAAAGAAAGAAAAACGTTACCCTTTTTCGCAGTCGGATATTTAACCGTTAATAACGGCATTTTATCGGTAGCTAACCATAAATTTGGTTAAGTAACGGTAGCTAACGGGTTTTTTACAACTATAGCTACAACCAAGGTCGCAATAAATGAAATCCTCTGAGAGTTTGACCAGCGTTTTACAAGTCTCCCTGTTTAAATAACATCCAAGACCCATAACATATTATATATACAGAGCCATAACATATTTATTTTTAATTCTTGTCCGTGCGGTGATCGAACCCTCGACCTTACAGCTAGCACTTTAGGCATTGCGCCGCGGATGTCGTCAACATCTGTGTTTTTTTTATATGTGACTAAACCCGCGTATGACCTCAATTTCACCTGATGGTAAGTAGGTAACGATGAGGTCGAAGATGAAAGCACACGTGTTTAGGAAGGAACTGGCTCTTTATAAATTAGTTCCGCATAGTTGGCTATTCATAATATGATAATCCATTACACAAAGCTTGCTTTCTTTGGCGCCATGGATTACTACTCTGGGTATTTATTATACCAATACCATAGACGGAAACAAAATATTATATAGAACACCAGAATTTCGCAGCCTCCTTTATTATTTGTTTGAAATTGGGTAAAAATATAACTATATTATAGACATCTTTTCTATCTTTTCTATCCCAACAAAAAAAAGAAATTCGGTGCTCGAACTGAGAACTCGCGGCTTAGAATCTGGGCCAACGCATAAAACGCCAACATGCTAGATTTGTGTCGTAAATAAATAATAACAAACTAAATATCAAACAATCGCTACGAGGATGCCAAAAAACACGGTAAAAGGACGCCATCTGTTGCGCTCTCTGTCGCACTTGTGAGAGTTTCTTCTGTGCATGTGTGCGTTATCCTTACACAACGTAAAGAAATATTTAATTGAATTAGTTCGATAGTGCAATACAATAAATCGTGTGAATTATTTTTTGGAAATTCTATATTCATATAAAGATGTCGCGGAACATTTTTAAAGTCAAAAAATTGGAAAGCTGATTTCACAAATAAATAAAAGCCAGAAATTTATGGAACTAACGCCATCTAGCGGGACTTTAGCTTTTTGTAGGCTCATCCAACCACCTTAACAAATGTATTTTTCTGACATTTGCGGCACCTATTTCGCTTTTCTACAAACTCCGGCAAACGTTTTGCTGCATGTGTGCGCATGATTTTTGACGGGACCGGAACTGCTGGTGCTCTACCCCTCCTTTTTCCGACCTCAGAGACATTTTCATTTTCAGGTTCACCTTCTTCAATAAAAACATTAGTTTCTATTAGATTCTCGCCCAGCTCTAACTTGTAAGAACGCAGTTGTTGTATTTTTTTTGTCACATTGCTCAAAAGTTGTTTTTTTTCTAAACTGCAATCAAGAGTCACTGACAGCCAAATCGAGCATATGTGAAAAAAACCTTTGTGTCCATTTGCGTGTTCGGTGTCTGTTAGGGCAGATAGAGAGAAGCCTATCCGCCATGTCTACTCCACCCATATTTTAGTTGTATGATTGGACAACAATTGGCCTTTTTCAGTTATGTACCTCTTGCTTTACACCATCTCTGCCAATGGTCTTCTGGATCTTTGTCCTGCACAGATGATAGTAACGTGTTAAGGCTATTTTTCCGTCATCCCTAACTAAAACTTGGGAAGTACCCCTTTCGGCTCTCCCGGCAGTAATGAGATTCTACTCGTGGGAATCGGTTTATATGTTTTCGTTTAAGATTGTCAATTTTATTGTCCCTTAGTTTGAGGCTTTCTACACGACCGCTACGAGCGTCTTGGCGAAGAATTCCTAACTCATTAGGCTTGGCTAAAGAATTTCGAATAATTTTTTCCGAAACCGCAATTGTATTCAAAAAGAACGTTCTGCACACTTGGCATTTTTTCCCATCAAGAGTATCTTGAGGAACTCTGGATCTTTGGCCTGCACAGATGATACTCTACACGAGTTAATTATCCAACCATTGTGTTAAGGCTATTTTTCCGTCAGACCAGACCATCTGGGTTTGCTAAAACGAAAGCCTTTCATTCTGTAGGATTCGGTTTCCCCGGGCAATACTGTTTCATCCCACATGATCCAGTAAAGAGGATTATCATCTCATCCACGGCTATATCTTTCTATTTCGTTTGCATACGACATCCTTTCACCACTCTATCAAGTAATGGGCGCACTTTCCAGAGTTTGTCACTCTTCCTATGCTCTGAAGTTATATCATCATCAAAAACCACATTCAATGACATCCGCAATGTCTAAAATCTATTTGTGTATATGTTGTCGGCGATTACACCAATACGCCACTTTTGTTCCCCAATACATACATATCTGTGGATATCCACTGTTGATTCCAATTTTATAATAATTGTGCAATATTGTTAATATTTTAAAGGTATTTTATAGTCAATAAGTTTCAAAGCAATGCTTAAGTTTTAGTGAATTTCAAGAACGTCTACACAGTAAGCAAATGTGTCGATCACGTATGTCTGAGCCGCCGCTGCGTGTTCGCTTCGAGCCGTAACGTTCCAAACCACATTACTGAGTGTTAAAAGCGGGGCAGGCATAGCTAAGTAATAATATTTAGGATGCATTCGGCAGTTTGTTTGTTTATAAGACTTAATATTTTATAGTTAAAAAAATATTTATTTACATTATTTTTAATTACGTATAGCTACGTTACAAGTAAAAACTGAAATCTAACCTTAAAACGTTCGGATTGGATAAGCAAATTGAGATTTCTGTTGTTTTATACAATTATGATAATACACAATATACTTACGTAGCTTTGTCATAGACACAATCACACTGTTGAACTCTAAATGGATTCGCAATTACTTATTAAAAACTATTAAAACTGATGAAACTCTTGTCAATTTAGCCGGGGGCGTATCAGCGAGGTACACAAATGAAGCGGGCCGGCACTAAAAGACGAAATTGATTTAGGGCTTGTGCATACCCGAGAGATGTCGCCACGAGAATACGAACTTCGCGTTTCGTCTTTTCGTGAAACTTTGCTGGAAGCGATTTTGAGATACGCCATCAATCTATTTTCTTTATTATTCTCGTAAGAACTTTGCCCTTTTGTGACGACATAGTGCGTGAAAAATGGAGCATTTCTGTATACTTTACTCATTTTTGATGGTTTGTATGAGGTTCGAGTGCTCTCCTTCAGTATTGAAGGAGAATGAAGCACATTAACAACAGCAAAATATATTGCTCGAGACAAAATAAAACATCTTACAAGAATATTAAGGAATTTTTCAATATTTTAATTATTTTCAACATATGTTTCTTAGCCGACTCACTGAGCGGCTGTAGGATTGTCATTTGAGACACAGTTAGCTCTTACAAGCAAAACAAAACAAGCTATTTTCCAATCTTTGTTGTTCCCCCTTGCGGCTAGTCTTTCAATTTTATTTCTTTTATTTAGGCTATCCCACAGTCGTTCATAACCATTTAATAACTTGAGTCAGCCCAGTTGTGATGGTGGTTTTCTTTTACATCCTATAAACTCAATATTCCTTACAAGTGTTTTTGACTGGATGATACGAGGGGTGATCCAAAAGTAATGATAATCAATAATAAACACAATGAATAAAATAAAATAAATAATTTATTTCTCAACATAGTCTCCTAGCAAGTCTATACATTTAGTCCATCTCTTTTCTAAACCTAAAATTCCCTTAGAAAAAAAAATCTTTATCTTGACTCTCAAAAAAGTCCTCAACCGCCGCCATCACGTCGCTATCATCGTCAAATTTCTTGCCTCGGAGGTGTTCCTTGAGTCGTGGAAAGAGATAGAAGTCACTGGCGGCTAGATCTGGTGAATAGGTAGGGTGTTCCACCAGCTCAAAGCCCGCTTCCTGAATGGCAGCCATGGCAATTGCAGCTTTGTGAACCGGTGCGTTTTCTTGATGGAACAGCACTCCAGCCCGCAGTTTGCCTCGCCTTTTCTCCTTAATAGCCTCCCGCAATCTTCTTATTTGTTCTGCATAGTCGGAGCCTGTAATAGTGGCCCCCTTTTCCAAGTAGTCCACCATGATTATGATATTTTGTATATTATTGTTTGTTAATATTTATCCATTCTATGCAAATGGCAATAAAGTATTTGAATTGAATTATTCCTTCAGCGTCCCAAAAAACAGACGCCATAACCTTCCATGCTGAGCTTGACACTTTGAATTTCTTCGGCGTCGGTTCATCGGATCGTTTCCATGTCATCGATTGTTGTTATGTTTCAGGATCAAAATGGTGGATCCAGGTCTCGTCCATGGTCACAAAACGTGACAAAAAATTATCCTTGTCTGCCTGAAACTTTTCGACATTTGCTCTTGACATGTCGACTCGTTTCTTCTTTTGCTCGTCGTTTAACATTTTCGGTACCCAACGCGCGGAGACCTTTCTCATATGCAATTCGTTCGCAAGGATTCTTTATGGCGGGAGATTTAATCTATTACGAGATCGGCTAGGTGGGCTTCCACTTTCATTGTGTGAAATTATAATTCTATTTTCGAGCAACAGCGTAAATTTTAAAAATAATCATGAAGCACATAAACAACATCAAAATATATTGCTCGAGACGAAATAAAACATCGTCAAACAAGAATATTTAAGAATTTTTCAATATTTTTATTTTATTCAACAAATATTTCTTAGCCGACTCACTGAGCTGCTGTAGGATCATTTGAGACACAGTTGGCTCTTACAAGCAAAACAAAACAAGCTATTTTCCAATCTTTGTTGTTCCCCCTTGCGGCTAGTCTTTCAATTTTATTTCTTTTATTTAGGTTATCCCACAGTCGTTCATAACCATTTAATAACTTGAGTCAGCCCAGTTGTGATGGTGGTTTTCTTTTACATCCTATAAACTCAATATTCCTTATAAGTGTTTTTGACTTGATGATAAATTCCTTATGTGAACTTCTGGCTGTCCAATTAGTTTTAAATACTTTTCCATCTTCCTTGTCAGGTGAGGTGGAGTTTAGTAAATCAAATAAATTATTGAAATGTAGGAGGAATGTGGCCGTTGCAATTCTGAAAATGAAAATCCCTCTACATAATGCTGATCTCTTAAACTACTGGTTTCTCATTTGATAAATTTTATAGAAAATTGTAAATTGAATCTGAAAATGGAAATATTACAAAATTTTATAATGAATTACAGCTCAAAATATTTTAATGTATTTTTGCATGATGTTAAAATCTATTTTAATATGTATTTGCATTTTATAATTAATATTCACCTAGCAAACAGTAGATCTATAAAATATAGTCATAATTTGTTTGAGTTTATTTACTTTTTTTGCTCAAGCTACAGCTGTATATGGAGAGTTTCATGGATGGGGCTTATTTACTGGGTTGTAATAAATATATGTATTTACGTTTATGTGTACTAGTACTTAGATAAACATAATTGTTGATAGAATGATCAAAGTTAAACTTACTTGCTGATGCTTTCGTATATACTTATGCCCATTGTCAAAGAGTGACTAAATTGTGAAGAGAATGGTCTTAATTAAACAACTTTTTCAAACACTTATTTTAATTTACTCAAAAAAATTCTACAATTTAATAGTTCACACTCTTATATAGAAATCTCCCCTCTTCGCCACAAATGTCATCATTGTATTTACTTCCGTCACAATATATCTGGGTGGCCAATTTCATATGAGTTTGATATGACGCTTTGATAGGTATGGAGCGAACACAAAGTGTGGATTACATTATCATGTTCAAAGAACTGTTCAATATGCTACCAAGAATAACCCTCTATACGGGTGCTAACACAACGTAATACAGAACACAACGTACGTAAATTTCTGAAATTTCTGAGCAACAGAGCGTTGCTGACCGCGGTTGGTGGAGTGACCGGCGCGCCCGCGCGCGTCGACTGCGGCGTGCCCACCGGCTCCGTGTTTGGTCCCGTCGGGTACACCATGCATGTCAACAGTATGTGCAATGTAGTTCAGAGCTGTAGTGTGTATATGTACGCAGACGACACGTGTTTACTATACGCAGATAAAAATTAAATGTAATAGAACAAAATATTCAGAAAGACTTTACAAATATAATAAAATGGGCCCATGATAACGGTATAATTATTAACTTAAAGAAGACAAAGTGTATGCACATTCAGTCTCCTTACTCAAAAAATAAAGAAACGATACCTAAGATAGTAGGGCACAGTTATGAGTGCCTGCATAGTAACAACTTCCAATGCCAATGTGCTACTATTGAGGTGGTGGAGGAGTACAAGTACCTCGGCTTAGTCATTGACAATATCTTTTCTTGGAAAATACATATTACCAACTTATGTGAGAAACTTAGACTTGTGCTTGTAAAACTAAATCACTTAAGTTATATTTTAGACAGGGCTACGATGTTTGTAGTTTACTATGCGTTAGTCGACGCTCTGCTTTCTTATGGGCTGGCAAGCTACGGGCGTACATTTAAAACGTACTTAGATAAAGTAAAATCACTTCAAAAGAGATTCCTAAAACTGTTAGTTGATAAAAAAACAAGAACTCGATGTAAGAGTAGTGAGTATGAAAAACTTTTTGTAGAATGTAAATTGCTGCCGGTTCATGAGAGGGTGGAACTGTTGATAGCGGTGGAACAGCTTTGGAGTGATGAGTTTAAAAATTATAAACCATTGAGACTCAGAAATCAAAATTATACTAAAGTCTTGGAAATACCCAACTATAATAATTATTATGGGCAGCGGACTAGAAAATATTTAGTTCCTAAGATTTTCAATGAAATACCGCCTAGGCTCAAAGACGAATATCACACTAAAAGATCATTTTCTCGTAAATTAAAAATGTTGAAAATAGAAACCTTTAATAATAAAATAAATATTAATAGGAATCATCGTTAAATATCCTTATATATATCTACCATTTGTTTTCAAGATTTTATAAGACCATTAATGTATTGATGTATTAAAAAATATTTGTACCTTTATATAAAAAGTTAAAAATTAATTATTTTTTTATAGTTTTTCTTTTTTTTTAATGTATATAAAATTATAAAATTGTTTATAGAATTAATTTGGATTGTGTTTTAAGTTAAAAAAGGAGCTACATCTGCCAACAAACTGCATTGCAGTTTGGCAGAAGTAAAAATATGTAACTATTTTGTAAGTTTTTTTGAAAATAAATATATTATTATTATTATTCTACTAAAGTGAATACGTAACTATAATTGTAAGAAAATAAAACCAAAAGCCGAAAAGGAAATACAATGCTTGCAACAAAATCTCACAATGAAAAAGTAAATAAATATGGCCGGTAAAGGACGTCGTCATTTGTTGCCATAAAAAAAATGTTCGAAAATCCGTCGACAACCTAACTTAATATTTAATTTCATGTTAACATTAATCTTTAGCTCCAATATTTTAATAAAATTAGGTATATTTTTTGTAGCATTGTTAATCAAAGAAGTTTGAAAACAATGTCGCCGTCTTTAAAAAAAAACACGAACTTATCAAACTATAATGCAGCGATTTGCGCCAACAATATTGTATATATAATTTTAAAACTGAAACTGATTGTGTGTTCGTTAGGAATAATCTTTGAAACTACTAATCAAAACATTCAATAATAGGAAACAAATCTTTGACAAACACAAGCTTGGTCATGGGCATAAACAAACTGACATTAATTAATTAATGTAAGTACCTGTACATTTATAGAAGGAAATCCTTTCCTATTAATAAATAGTTGCCCTTCATTTGTGTTATACGTCTTGACTTTTATATGTGTGCAGTCAACAGTAGGAAATCCAGCAATGCTTCGAAATTTCCTAATGGTTTCTTCCTGTTCATGTATTGTAGCTGGCATTTTTATGAATCTCCGGGACATCTGTGGCAAAACTTCTGCTACCTTTAATTATAATAATAATAATAATGAAAACTCTTTATTGCACAACTATAAAATTACGAGATACAATGTATTTAGAGATACAAATCTTTTAGTACAAACCTTTTCACAGGTTTTGCTTATTGCGGGTTGAGACACGCCATGTAAATCGGCTGTGTCACCTTGAATCTATGGACAAATACAGTAACATGATTAAATACACACAAATACAACAACATGTTATCTTGTTAATATGTAAATGATAGATAATTATGTAGGTATATAATATAACTTACTTCGTGGCGAGCCCAGTTGCGTAAAGCACAAACTACTTGGAGCTCTGGGCTCAACGGGCATCCATAAAGTAACTTTTATAGGTTGAGATCACGGAGGAAATATATAGAGGAGTTGCCCTATCCGGTTTTTTCTAGGGACTCAAGTGAAGCTTACGCGCGGGGTGCGGGAGGGGTAAGCGGTGGGTTATGACCAATCATAGCCAAACAGGCGATCATAGACGATACAGTTAATATGAGATAGATGGGCAACTTCATTTTATTGGCAAAATAGAATAATACCTCAAATCACAGATGGCGCTAGTAACTAAATTTAATGCCAAAAATAGCCGCTAGACGGCCTTAGTAGATAAGTCTCCATTATAATATCTTTTCATTTTACATAATAAAATTCTGTAAAATGTTAGATTGAATGTGATAAACATTCAATCTAACATTTTACAGAATTTTATTATGATAATTGCTTTAAAAATACAGAATAAGGTATTTATAGTAACTAAGTGGTCAAAAATAATAAAAAAACGAAAATCTTTATTTTTTAAGTTTATTTATTGTTTCTTTTCTTTGCGTGGAATATTCAAAAGCGTCTTTCTTCGCTCCATCTTCCTCATCAAATTTTGTCAATTGTCCATTCATTATTCGGTTCACCCCATTACAGCAACTGTGACTCATTGACATTTTTTTATGAAATCGACCAAATTAACCTTATGACTTACAGCAAATCATACTTAAATCACATGCACAATCATTGTATATTTACACAATTTTTGCACTGTTTTCGCTTTCCCGAACTTTAGTCTTTATAAACTTTTGTTGCTGAAGCCTTTTAAGTTGTTAGTAAGTCACACAATTAACTTCACGGCCAAATTCACAGCGAATTTGTTAAAATAATCTAAGTCTTAAATAAAATGGCGGAGAAAACACAAAACGAAACAGACGCACACGCACACGATCATTCATAGACTATTATAATAGTCTGTTGACTAGTCTGTAAAAGTCAACATCTTTTCCGGTTCCTGACGAGATATTAATAAATCGGCTATCCCAGCGCTACCTAGTTAATAACAGGAGAAATAACTTACCTAAAAGTTGTAGTACGTCATATCCTAGATGGTGCAGAATTCAATTTCATTGACACTAGAGTTGCATAGGCCTGCAGGCGATGGCATTAGTCACCTAGTAGCGAGTAGTAAAAACCGGTTGAAACATAAGGTTAAAATATTCACATGATCATCAAAAAAGTTCAGCTATACTTTACTAGGTGGCTCTAGTTTTTTAACGAAATTTCATACGTTCCGAATCTGTCAGAAAAAACCGCGAAATAAAAGTATTTCTACTTGACGGCAGATAACGCAACCTTTTTTCGCGGCATAAAAATCACCTAGGCAACAAATAACAAATCTGAAATTTTGGACACAAATAATTGGAAAATAAACAATTTGTAAAAAATTATTATGAATGAAAGTATCTTCGTGTTACGTTAATTTTATTTGGATTGTCAATGTAATTCCTTTATAAAAGTATAGAAAACTAAATATTACATCGAGAAACAAATGGAGGATTTAATTTTTTTAATATCTACGCGTGTACATACTTCACAGAAGTCAGCGACGAACTGACGCCAGAGCCTCTAGCGAGGAATAGCTTGCACTAAAGGCTGTGACGTCAGGACAACCCAAATTGAAGCTGTGCAACTTTGCTTACAGCAGCTCTACTATGTATCTGCTTTGTGGTTGAGATAGAGATATCAGCTAAAACGGAGCTCTAGCGCCATCTAGAACTTAGTGACGGAAACTTTTACTAGAACCAGTCGGGATCTTTCCCTGTATTATTCTTTAAGAATATTTAAGACTCCTCAAATATGTATATTATCATGATTATATGAAATATGTATATATCAGAAAGTCGTTATCACGATCAAAATTCCAATAAACATGCAAAGGTCGAATTTCCGAAGTACAGTAGAATTGCCGGGTCAGAATTAAAAAAGGGAGCGTCATAGTTCAAATGGTGGCCGGGTTGTGGGTAAAAGGAATCCAAGAAAAAAGCGATAAAAACAATGAAAGATAGATTAATGAGTCGGTTATGTGATTGATTGAATGAACCGAAGAATGAAAAGTAGGATGAAAGAGACATTGTCTATGGCATTTTTCTAATTTTATAAATTATAAACAGCGCCATCTATATCTTAGTGCTACTAACGAAATTTAGTGAAAACACCGTGCGGGCATCCCCGGGGGTCGTGGGAGAAATCATCACGCACAAGATCTACAATTTTCGTAGCGAAACGTTTTGTAAATCTGTATTTGTACCTAAAATCTTCGTCTTCCAAATCGAAAGGATTCACACGCTGACGAGGCCTATTGGGTCGCCGAGAAGTTTCGAGCACGTCCAAATCTTCCAAATGCATCATATCAATTGTGTTAATATCCATTTTTCACCAAATATAATTCAAGCTAACCTCAAAATAAAGCGTCAACAATGCGTCAATAATGCATCACAAACTGTGGTACTAAAGTTAGGCAACAGATAAACTAGGGGTCTCGGTGGTTTAACTTAAGTACCATAGACAATCCAGGTTTAAGCGTTGAACTACATTTTGTAATACTGTTTATTTTAGTACATACTTTAAATCTAGACGCAACCTGGTTTAAACCTGGTTTACATTTAAACTTTGTTTTGGAATAAGGCTGTATAAGTTTAAGCTGAAATGTTACAAAAGCATTGAATGTTAGACCGCCTATGATTATAAACAACGGATCCAATTACTGAAATGCTATGTGGATCACTAATTGTTGATGAGGCCTACATTTATAGATACATCAAGTTGGAAGGAACTATTGAATGAAAAAGATATTCGAAAAAAATAAAAATATTTTTTTGATTTCAGGTGGGAGATGGTACTACCTCCGTTGTTATCTTGGCTGGAGAGATTCTACAGAGATTGAAGCCTTATGTTGAAGAAGGTATGGTATTGTTGTTATTTAAAACCATCTTTTGCCAAATTTGGAGGTATTATAATGATGGAGAGAGACTATTGCAGTGACAGGGGGTCAGCGTAACGCCCACTAAAATGCCAATAAAACTTCTGTCCTTAAACTGATTTTTACAGTATGCCCGGGAACTGTTTTTCTTTTGCTGCTTTGTACAATGGGCGGACTTAATACAATTTGGCATTCTCTGCCAGTCAACCACCACAAAAACAGAAAAAGTACCTAAATAAGTGGTGATCTTTTGGTTTCCTGGTGTTAAAGCTGGTATGCATTGTATAAATGACACATAAATGGATGGTCCTCACCAGGCAGTCTAATTATTCGCCTGGCACCTTCCTCCAGGTAGGGAATTGAGGGTTATGAAGAGCTAAGACCTTCCTGGTAAACCGGGTTGCCTGGTAGAAATCGCTTTAAGCGATAAAGCCGCCCACATTGTCATTGATAATATTGTTAAAAAGGTTATTTTTTAAGTTCTGTGGCAATAAAGAATATTTATTATTATTATTTAGATCTAAAGCTTATTTAAAGCTCGGGTCATTTAATTTATTAATCATTTAATTATCATCGGCCCGACAATTTGACAGGGCAAGAGGGACAGGAACCGGCGAACTATTCGGGCAGTATACAGCAATTTATTATTATTGCCTAAACCTAAACCTGTGTTTGGAATCTTCACATCCATCAGCGTGGCTAGCATGCGACCACCGGCAACGATAAATTGTCGATTACTGTCGACTTTGATTCCTTGGTCTTAAATATGGTATTGAATCAAGTAATTATATCTATTAAGGTATTAGCTAACATGAGAGGCTAAAATCAATGGGTCATATTTGTTTTGTTAATACATACATACATAACTTCACGCCTGTATCCCTTATGGAGTAGGCAAAACATCAGAGGTTATAAAACCATCTGATGTCACGTTTGACAAATTTGGAGGTATTAAAATGATGCAGAGAGACTATTGCTGTGACAGGGGGTCAGCCTAACGCCCACAAAAACGCCAATCAAACCTCTGTCCCTTAACCGACTTTTACAGTATGCCCAGGAAGAGAAGCAGCTGGTACATTCTATGTTTTTTTTTCGCTCCTAGTCCAGCTTGGAAGAATATATACAATATCTTGTTGATTTGAGTGTTACGCTAGCCATGCTAGCACGTGAGATTTAGGTCAAACATTAGTCACCAAAATAAAAAGGGATATTAAAAAACCGCCCTGCGATATAACATGTTTTAAAAGCATGCAATGTTACAGCCCGTTCACACATGATACGTTATACTGGATACGTTTTACTGGATACCTTTTTTGTATCGAAAATACGTACACTGAATACTGTGCCATATTTGAAGTCGCCGATACAACTCCATGCGCCATCGATGAAAAAAAAATGTATCCGGCAAAACGTATCCAGTAAAACGTACCATGTGGGAACGGGGGGTTAGCCTATGATTATAAACAACGGATCCAATTTCTGAAATACTATGTGGATCACTGATTTTTAATGAGGCTTTATATCTTTATAAGTGAACAGTTCCATACGCCGTGTAAAGTTTAATTATTCTAATTTTGTATTGTTATTCAGGTGTCCACCCTCGCATTATCGTGCGGTCTGTGCGCTTGGCTTCCAAACTAGCTGTGGATAAAGTGAAGGAACTTGCTGTCAAAGTTGATAACTCATCGCCGGAGCAGCAACGGTGAGTTTTATTTTTAAACTAGCTGTTTCGCACGGTATTACTCGCGTAGTTTTGAATCCCGAATAAAAAGCAGCCTATGCGCTTTTCCAGACTATACTATGCCAAATTTCATTTAAACCCGTTGAGCCATTCTACCGTGATTGAGGAACAAACATACATACATCGAAACATTCACATTTATGTCGGCGATAACGATAAGTTTGCGATATTAAGATGTTTGTATGACTTCATGGTAGCGGAAGTATGTTGGTAGTACCACAGAATAAGTAATAGTACCGGTACAGAAGAATTACTCCGCAAGAAGATCTAAATAAATTCCAGTCTTGCTACGACGCGATACGGTGGAATTCAGCTCGCACAGCATTACGTACCTGCAAATTTATATACCTAGAAGTTTTGTCTCTGTCTATCGCATGCCTCTTATCTTTTCTTACGCTGTTAGGGTTGCTGCCTAGTGAAGAATAATTAATCTCCTTATTTGTAATTAAGTATCTACCGATGTAGGTATTACTGTTATTCTACCTTTGTAAAAAATATTATTTCAACTTACCTAAGGTACAAAATGAAAAAAGTTACGACGAATAATTAGTAATACTACCTATGTTTTGTTTACTAAATTGAACATAATCAAATCTAAGCATAAACTTGTAAAGCCAGGAGGGCCTTGATCTTCTCACAATATCAATTTAAGCAGAAATATAATGAAACAACTAAGATTATTTCTAATTTAAGCGATCCGTCGAAAACTACGGTGCGCTGGTCACTCTCGTCAACAACAAGATGGCTCCCCGCTCCCATAGACACGACGTTCCGCCAGAGCAACTGACCAATCAAAACCATCAGTCACTCTATCTTATCTCTATGATTTATCTTATCTATGGCTTTCTATATGAACCCGCCGACACGGCCAGACTGACATGCGACCGTCCTCGGGCGCTAAAAGTTGGTAATCTGCAACAAACAGTTCAGAATCTATACGCTCGTTCATCCTGACATATCAATACCATCTAGTCAGAACTTGTGAAACCAAACCAGATGGATGTCACATTCTGAACTAGGATCGACTTCTGAAACCATCTAGTGGGGGCCGATGAATCCGCACATATGGATGTCATCCCCTTCACTAGGATAAACCACATAAAACCATCTAGTGAGGCCTGTTGAATCCGCACATATGGATGTTATTTCCTCCACTAGGATAAACCACATAAATCATCTAGTGAGGCCTGATGAATCCGACACTATGGATGTCATCTCCTCCACTAGGATAAACTTGCTATATCAAACACAATTTAAAAGTAACATTAAGCGTTAACGTACCTTCTACCGTATGTAGTCTACCAACCCGTTTAGGGTGGTCCCCACCACCTATGCACACGAGGGCTAAGGTCTTTTCTTGATTTAGATGCTTTGGGTAGCGTGACTATTAGACAAGCCAATCCTCAGTAGGATGTGACCCGGACGACGCATTTTCGTCTTACCGACATCGACATTAAAGACAAGCCACTCCTTGACTTGGACGACATTACGTCTGATGCCTCATAGACAAGCAAGCCCTATGGAAGGGTCTAACTCGGACGACAACTTACGTCTAAACCACATTGACAAGCCAACTCAGTTCGACTCGGACGACAAAATTCGTCTTACCATCATCTGCAAAACATCCAGAACAAGTCAGTCAACTTAAAGGACTCTGACTCGGACGACATCATTCGTCTAAACCACATTGACAAGCTATGACTAGTAGACGTAATGTTAGTGTCGTACAACTATAACTGTCTCAGAATCAAAAAAGCATGTGTCCTTTCGACCACTCATGGACCGGACGGCACCTTTTTTAATCACTTAACAAACAATGCAGTCTTTATCGGCATGTCCATCTTTAGGATCACACATCATCAATTTGGATCGGACGGGTGTGTCCTTTCGACCAGCCACACGTGCATGGCCCGGACGACACTGTCATTTCGACCAAATGAACAATTAAGGTTGGACCGGATGAATGTGTCCCTTCAACCAGCCGCTATCAGCTGCATGGCCCGGACGACATTATCCCTTCGACCACCTTTCACACACGACATTACCTGATGACTCTTCTCACTCAATGTGCCAACATAGTTAAATAGACTTCATGCAAACAATGCTTACAGATAACACCTACCTATAATAACAGGGTCCGCAACTTCCGCAAGGCAAGAGCCTGGTACTACATGAAATGTCAAGAGTTTTATAAAATTTCCAAGATTAACCTCACTCGAAATCTGTGACGTAGATTTTATTTCATCACCGCCAATGCCCGTAAGATACACAATATCATTGTGCACAGTACCTGGGAACTTACTAGAAAAGCTCTCTTTTATCAACGAGCAAGACGATCAGCTATCTTACAAAATGGAACAGACTCACCGGAAGACGTTTCCATAGCGCCCCTGGAAGGGCGGTGCTCGCAATGATGAACCTCCCTGGCCGTAGCCCCGTCTACTGCATTCCCTCTCTGTGGGCAGCTAATTGCGACATGCCCCCTTTATCCGCACGAACAACAGGATACAGACGATCCACTCTCCGTCGCACGTGATGAACTCGGCCAAGTGTCTTGCATTTTAAATCCCGATTCGTCTCGACGCTTCCGGCATTCGGCGAAACGACGTCCCGTGATACCACAATAGAAGTTACATCTGCCACCAAATCTTTCGTCATTCCGGAATCGCTTGGATTCAGGTTTATTGCTCTCAGCACTGTCTGACCGGCGTTTTAGAGAAACACGTCCCAGTATTTGAAATAATTGGATACGAGTCGTGATGTCATGAGCACTGAGTTCGCGACTGCTTCCTCAGGCATAAAATCTTTAGGTATTTTTTTCGATTAAATTCTATAATCTAAGGGCAGCTTCCGATGCAGATTCTTTGCCAAGTTGAAATCGTAAAATTTCATCAAAACAATCTTGGAATAATTTTGGTTTCGAAAACTTTGCTAGAAGTGCTTGCTTAACAACGCTCGAATTCATTTAAGTTTAATTTAGTGATACACGCAGCAGCTCGACCTTTTAAAGTACTGGTAAGAGCCATGAGTAGGTCTATTCCATCCAAATATTTCTTCTCTACGATAGCTTCGGTTATTTTGCACCAACGCTCTATATCTGCGTCTGGATCTTCAGGATCAAACGGTAGCGATTGCGTAGTATGACTAATACTCCCGGTTGGTGTGGGCTGTGCCGCGAGGATTCGAGACAATAGCTTCTCCATATTGCTGAATAATTTTTGGGCGTCTGTTTCTATGGTTTGGTTCTCGTTTTGTGCTCCAGGTAATCCCACTTCTGATGTAAAGCCAGGAGGGCCTTGATCTTCTCACAATATCAATTTAAGCAGAAATATAATGAAACAACTAAGATTATTTCTAATTTAAGCGATCCGTCGAAAACTACGGTGCGCTGGTCACTCTCGTCAACAACAAGATGGCTCCCCGCTCCCATAGACACGACGTTCCGCCAGAGCAACTGACCAATCAAAACCATCAGTCACTCTATCTTATCTCTATGATTTATCTTATCTATGGCTTTCTATATGAACCCGCCGACAAACTAATTGAATATTTGTTTCTTTTTATGTCCATTTTTAAATAGGTACTATTTGCGACCTCGATCATAGAATTACTGTGAGTGCTATTAGGTAGGTAGGTAGGTATCTACAACGTCCCGACGGGCGCGCGCGAGACACTCGACCGATTCGAAGTCCGCCGGCGGAGCGCTTCGCTGTAGGTAAATAACGGATGTACCGCGCGGAGTGAGCCAGGCCTGGTAGTACTGTTAAAGAGGGCGCTAAATGCAATGACTGACTGACATTCGATTGTAGCCCCATAGGTTATATCTTGAAGTAGGGTGATGGCAAGTGACAGATAGTCGGTTAGGAAGGCTAGGCATGCGGACGTGTCTCAAACTGACGGTTAATAGTAGCTCGGTATTAATTGGTTTTAGCGTTGTAATGGCAAAGTAATAACGGAACGTAACAGCGAATAAAGATTGTATTGTGAATAAGCCGGTATTATGACCAAGCCCACATTCTCAGGACTGAGTAACTGCCTTGTGATTATTTCTATCGTGTTTAATAAGGTTCGTCGCTCACATTTATAATATTTGTAAGATTTTTAACCACTTTTAAACTGGATTTATGTATTATAAATGCATTTTAAATTTTAACTCAATGTTTTGGTGTGTTTTGGTAGGTCACGAGAAACTTATACAGAGAGTAATATAAGTACGCGTTTATTCCGGTTTAAAAATGTTTTATTTAATACTATGAATCGGGAAAACTTAGCCCTGGCTGCAAGAAGACAATATTATCGAGTTGCATTTTGTTTTTATGAGTACTCATTATACGATGTAAAGCAATGGATCGCGCGTCCATGGCGTGATGACTGCGCCATTATAGCTGATCGCTAATATTTACGTGATTAAGGCAGCGGATGTAGTGCGACACTGCTCGGCAGTCTTACAATTCTTTAGTTCTTAGTTCGTTCATACACTTGTAATAAGTCAATTTATTTACAAATTGAAATGATTATACCACCACTTTGGAAAGTCGATCTGTTGAGAAGAAATGCTAAGAAACTAACAGCAATCATCTTTAAAAGAATGTACGTATTGTATGTGTAATCAAACAAATATTATGAAATAAAACACTTTATCTACTCTCATATCATAATATTCAAAATATAAAACTCAGAACGAATTTATATTGACATACTTTTTAAAATAGTATAACGAAATGAAATTAAAAAATTAAATTATAACACACTACCTCGAACAATACAATGTTATAATATTTTTTTTTTTCATTTCGATACAGATAATACAGACCATAGATTTCATTTTTTTATCTGTGTCCTGCGAGCGCCGCGCTACGTTACATTCTGTGGCCGCGCGGCGAACAGTCTCAATCTCAATCTTTTATTTAATATCTTCAGTGTATGAGATTAGATAAAGTAGTGTATGAAACTGCACATAACTAGGTATGTGACAGTAGTATAAACTACTACTTTAACCGGATTTATCGCGTATATTTACATTTTAAATTTTAACTCGACGTTTCGGTGTCTTTGCAGACCTCGTGGTCTCGAGCGACTGTGGTGTCAAGCGTCGGATTGATAGATGGAAAAAGTTATACATCATCATCTCAATCTGTTCTAAAAAAATATTAGTTGTTATTTAGGCACAATATGGTGAATAATGTCTTTGAAAATTCCAATGTGTTCATGAAATTTTGATGCTGATCATACAATAACAGTTTACAACCAAGATGTTTTATTTTTCTTTTCTTTTACAGTATCTTTATTGTAATTATTGAATATTTTTTGGAACTTTATTATAATGGACCAGTTTATAAATCTCCTTGCAACTCATTTAATTCAATGTCAAAATAATTTCAATGGCATCTGACATTCAGTGTTTTTACACTCTTCAATGAAAAATTTACTGACTTTTTTGTTACTTGCTCGGCTTTCAACACCTTTATCATTTGATTTCGACCTATTTGATATATATCCATTTTGGAAGGCCATAACCAACCCCCCTCAAAACACTTCTGCAAGACCGACAGTTTTATTTGTGAATCTGTAACCTTCACAAAGCGACCAGGAAATAAACTTCCTTCTTTAAATACACAGAATGATCCTTCTAACAATTTTTCTTCATTTTATTTATTTTTATTTTTTATTTATTTATTTCTTCAGGTAGCAAACAGTCTTTTACAATTAATATTACACAATTTAATGCACAAATAGACCTATAGTACCATTATATTAATACAACATATTTTAAAAGTATTGAGTTCACTAAGAATATAGTTTATTATCCCACAGAACACTTTTCAAAAAGTCACTATTTATGTATACAAAAATTTATGTCCATATACATATTTATAATATAACACTTAATCTAAAATTACATAACCATTAAATTTTATAAAAAACAATTATCCTTAGGAACTTTATTTAAGAATTTAATGCCTCAGTCACTAGTCTCCTGTATCTACTTAAACTACAGCAAAATATGTCAATATTAGTCAATCGTTTGTTATAAAAATCAAGAGAACGCCTAAGGTATGAATTTTTTGTGTAATTTGTATGATAGTGAGATAATTTAAAATGTATTTTTAGAACGCGATGAAAGACGGGGAACATTAAAGCAAATTCTGTTCAAAAGTGGAACACAATCAATTTTATTATTAAGGATTTTTTCGATTGTATTAATGAGCCATCTAAATCCACTAAATAGTCTCCTACTATAGGTAGTTCATGAGGGTCTGATTATCTGGTCTTCCAAATGAGAATCTTCATTGAAAGGGTACTCCTGAATAGCTTCCATATTTATGTTACTATGTTTTTGTCTTAAATTTATTAAATTCTTCTCTTCTAGTATTGTCTTAAGTTTTCACGATTCATAATTTAAATAAAACTACTTTTTAACCGTCTTTTTTAGTCTCAGTCAATGATTTTCCTTTATCTTCTTTCTTATCTCCCTTTTCCTTATTTTCCTGATACTTTTCAACTTCCTCAGCAGACACACTTTTACCTGCTATAACAGGTAGCTGAAAGTTTCTGGCTGTCCTCACTAGACTGAGGTCCGATTGCCTTATTTCTTCAAAGTTGACAAAACTTTCAGCTACTGACTCTCGTACTTCTGTTAGAGATGTGTACGTAGGCAGTTTGTTTAGAACAGTTTGTGGAGAAAAAGGATATAAACCACAGCTTCTAAACCCTGCCTTTATGTTGTCAGCTGCAGTGGCCATTCCATTTTCTAAAGTGATTTTTATAAGCTGTGCAAACAGCTAATACTTTCTTGTATTTCGATAATTATCTAAAACCTTACGCCATGCAGTTTTAACCGAAGAAAAGTAACCCACATCGAGAGGTTGTAGTAGATGTTTAGAGTTGGGAATCAAACAAATAAAGGCTACGTTATGAGCTTCACATAAGCGTAGTGCTTTTGGGGAAATATGCGCACTTAAATTGTCGCAAAGCAATATTTTTTTACCTTCATCTTTGGCTACATGCGGCAAAAAGTGATTTTCTAACCATTCTTCGAAATTTGACTGATCTATCCATCCAGATTGCGAAACTGACATTCTGGAGCCTGGTGGAGCTTGATATAACCAGTAAGACCATAAATTTTTTCCTTTGAAAATAAAAAATGGTGGCAGCATATCCCCAAAAGCATTCCCGCAAAATATTACAGTGTAGCATGATTTTGACGAATTCTTTATTATTTCTGGGTGGCGACTATATGAAATAATAGTTTCTTCTTCCCTGGGTCGTCATGAAAGCCAGATTCATCCATATTATATTTATTTTTAGCTGGAACTCCTTCTATTTCTTTCTCGATATTAGAGAAAAACTTTTCAACTTCTTCTCGACTTACTTGAGCCCTCTTTCTAGGTATTTTATGTGCTACTTTTTCTTTTATTTCAGGATGTCGTTCTAAAAATAATGTACCCCACTCATATCCTGGCATAGTGTTCTTAAACTGAGGTACAGTTTTGTTACTTTTTGTCAAATAATTTCTCGAAAATCGAGCATACTGATAAGTATACCCAAGTCGCTCATCATAAGTAGATGTGTTTTAAATGTTGCTTCTTCTTCATCGGTAAATATTGTAGGTCTACCCACATTTTTGCTGTGTTTTTCTTTTAATTTGTAAAAAGTCACTGGAGGTGTTTTATAAAATTTGGAGGCGTCGATTCGTGACATGGCTCCTGACCTTATTTTTTCGAGAGCTTCTTGAAGAATCTCAGATGTGTAATGTCTTGAAAACTCTTGACACCATATTTTCTAATACCTGGCTGCGCTTTTCCCGATTTTCTTGGCATTGTTAGAACCTTAAAAGTAAATTACACCAATGTTTAAAGTTACCCAAAGCAGAACGTTTAAATGTCGGGTAACATTGAACGGTTCGAAGTTACCCGATATTCGTGTAATATGCAAGAAATTCAGAAATTACGATTTTTTACCAAAAATCTAATGTTTACAATTGATATTCTTAAATATAAATCAAGGCAAACACATAAAATCCAAGAAGAATCAAAACCTTACGTGTTTTAAACAGCTTTTAATAATTTTATTACGAAATATAACTCAGTAAACAAACACCCGAAGAACGCACTTTGAAAGGGCGGCTAAAACTTGAAAATGTATTTGACAGCTTACATATTTATTTTAAGGAGCATGATTGACATTGCTACCTTCCATTTCAGACAATATTGTTAATATATTTTTATTCTGTGTATAAGAAAAAAATGAATAAAACATTAGTACGATTCTATTCAAGTTAGAATGAAATTCAAAGCTACCCAAGATGTACTGTATCTTGTTGATTAAATAATATCCCAAATCTTTCAGTTTACCAACAGTCTCTCGAAATATGCTCGGTATAGGCGTTGTAACGTCTGATGCAATCCTATTTTGACAGTTTTGAAAATGTTTGTCAAGTACGTGCAACGTCTGGCTGGCAATCAGGTTTGTCTTCTCTTTTTATTCCATTGTCGCTAGTAGTTATTAGGATTGCCTTACAAGTTTTTCTATGTACACACCGCCAAAAGATTGAACAATCTTTATTTTGCCTTTTTTATGATATTTGTAGCCACCACGTAGAAGAAGAGAGTTGCTTCTTTTGGATGTAATGAAATCAAATCCAATTTGGTTATATGATGTAGATGGTTGTGGTTGTGACATGGTGTTCCCTACAAAGAAAAATCAAGTTAATTATAAAAATAACACCAACAGGAAAACAAAATGGCTGCTGACTGTTTTTATGTATTTTGGCTCAAACAACGGCTTTTCCTAAATATCAGTTTTATCTTTGCTATTTATTTCAAACCTATAAAACTTGATGCCTTTGATATTAATATGTTTCACTTCTAAGGAATTAATTTGACGACCACTTTGGCGATGGGGTTAACCTATCTGCCTCAGACGCCAGTGGTTGCGGGTTCGATCCCCGCACGGAACAAGAAAAAAAAAATGTTCCGTGTCTGGGTGTTTATCTATTTATGTATTTATATTCTAGGTTCCCCCCAGTTCGCTACATGGTATCCCATAACACAAGCTATGCTTACTTTGGGGCCATGTAGTTGGTGTGATTGTCCGGGGATTTTATTATTATTATTTATTTAAAACATTAAGTGTACTCGGTGCTAGGTAAGCATATTATAATTATTATTGAATATTTAATAATAATAATAATAAATTAAATCGGGTCTTTTCCGCCGAAAGGCGAGTAGTTATAAGTATGCTAAATAATAATAATTATTATTAAATATTCAAATAGGTTTATGTATTGTGTAGGGCAAAACTTGAGTAATTGGTGATAGTTTTGTTTTTCACTTGTAAAGTTCTTTTCAATGATCAGATTATTTTTTAAGTTTACTATGCTAGAGTAGACATAAGAAGCTTTGGTAACTCATATCTCAAAATGTGGCAAATACTATAAATGATAGAAAAATACACATTTATCAAGTCAGTTCCTCATATCAGTTAATTTCGTGATACTGTAAGTTATTGTGTGGTATAGACTTGGTTAAGTTGTGATATCAGTTGGGTTAATATGTGATAGTAATAGAATTAGTAAATAAAACAAGTATATCTTAATCATACTTTAATAATTCTTAATCATGAAAAAAATTTATGCGTATAATTGGCATGTGTACTTTGGTTATCTTTTTATGAAGTAATTTCTGAGATCAGTTTAAGCAAAAATAAAATAGGACCTAATCAGATAATTCACAGTTAGAACAAAGGAAAAATGTAAGATTTATTACATTTTGGCATAGCACATGGTACCATGTGCGGCAGAATTGACATTCTATCCACTCTGCACCGTTTTTTAACTTCACATCATCTGCAAAATTTCCTCTGCAAGTGCCACATAGGTCTAGATTTTGGTCAGATACTCTCTTGGAAGAAGATGGCAGGGGTTCATACTTTCCCTTTTTTAGGCTGAGATTTCTTGGCTGTTTTTTTCTTTTGGAATTGAGGAATCTTCAATATCTCTTAGTCTTTTGAACACCCTGGCTGTTGATTTTCTAGAGTTTCTAGAGGTTGGTTTTCCTTCTCTGCATCACATGTAACCAAAGATAGTGCCACTGCATGGTCAGGAATGGCATTGTAATTAACAGGGTAAATACCTGCTTTTGAAAAAGCTTTGGCTATTAATGACCTTTTATCAATGGTTTCTTGATAGGCTGCAGAAAACATTTTCAAAAAATCATATCGAGTCGGTTTTTCTCCAGGTTTTTCCAGCTGAAACTTATCTAAATGATTTCTCCATTTGGCTTTCATTGGGCTAAATATGCCCACATCAAGAGGCTGCGACAGATGAGTGATATGTGGAGGATATGTAACAATATACATATATTTGCTCCTTACTTGTTTTTATATTAATGTAAAATTGTTATCTTGGATAAATAAATTTAAAAAAAAATGTAGGTATTTTTACTTTTTGATCCTTCTATCAAATAAATTTTTATAATGCGCAAAAATTAAAATCACAATATGTAATAATTAGTTGATACAGTTAAATACCAAATTATATTAAATTAATATAGAATATAAGGCATATATGTAGAAACAAAAACCGCAAACTCCAAATACGCAAGGTTTCTCAAAAAATGAAAATGTTACACAAAAATTGTATAGTATCTCTTTTGAATCTGCTGATGTTTTAAGTAGTTAAAAGTGTATCATCTTAAGCTATGTAGTACGAAAATTTATCTAAACTGTTAGTACATAGGCTATAATTTTAATAAGTTTGATGGATATTGCTGTTTTTGCCACCAACCAATGCATCTTGCGGATTTTGCTACAACAGTGTGTTGATATTGCTGTTTTTGACAGAATACACAGCCATTTTGAAAGGCATTATTACTCCAAATATCTTGATACTTAGCAGTTTGGGTGTAATAAATTTGAATCATAATTATCAGAGACAGTAGTAATCTAAATACGTTTAATATTTTTAGTGAGTTCGCTTGTCTATTTGTTTGTTTCTTTCAGATGACAAAACAATTTACTAACCCGATTTTAATAAAACTTTATAAGGATGTTAATTATTAGGTATAGTCATTAGCAGCAGTAAACGCAACTGAAGGAAAAGATAGTAATTTATTACATTATTTAGTGAGGAAATTATATAATCTGACTACCTATACGTTTAGGGTATACATAGTAATTATAAAATATTCTTTTCTGACGGAAACTCCTTTCACATATTTTGATCTATTCAACCAAACATTCAGCCCATTAGATGAGAAAATTTTATCAATAGTAATTGGTAGTTATGCTTAGTGAATTATAGATAACTATTATCATATGTTAAACTATGTTTAATATACTCAAATAGATATGCTAGCGGACATTTCCTGAGGCTCGCACAAATGTTCATAGTCAGGTATCTGTTCCGGCAATATTATATTGTAAAATTCCAATTCCGGAAGTTCCCGCCATCGATCTCCGTAATGTGTTCTTAATAATTTCATTACGTCTCTCAATTTTGCCGGAATTACTTGTTCGCCGATTGGAATATTATTAGGGCTAACCTGAATAGCTAATTTCCCTTTGCGAGTAATAGAGCGGTATGCTCCATTACTTACATTATAATTTTCTTCCCCTTTTACGACTACATGGCCATTTGATTTCTTTCTAAGGTAGAAGCGCTTGCTTCAAAATGCCAAGAGCCCGTTGGCTTATATATGTCGTAGGCAACTGGTTAAATTAGCCACTCAATTGGACGCCTAGGCCGTTTCAACTGGCTTAAGGACAATTAGTAAAGTCGTTGATCGCAACGTTTAACCAGTTGGCTAAACGTTGTTTAGCCATTTAGTTAAAATAGATATTGTTAAATTTATGATGTTTGGTTAGGGTGTTGTGATTGTCGTCCATAACAGAAGATACTTAATAGTTTTTATATAAAAACCGATATATATTTTTTAAATATTAAAATATTAAAACAGAACTTATTTTATTATATTTATGATATTTATATTTACGCGCGAGCCGAGCGAGCGAAGCGAGCGTGGTGCGGCAGCACCCGGCGATGCGCCACAATGGATTTTATTTCCTTGTAATTGAAAAAAATTAAAAAATAAAAATTCTAATATAAATAATTTTTTTTTGGTCCATTTTTGGTCCCAAAACAGCTACAGACGAAATTTGAATCACTTGGCTGAATCTTGGTCAGCCATCTTCAAAGGGATAACTGTCAACACGCCAAGTTGTTAAACGTTGAGTGTTTCGAGTTCAATCAACTATCGGCCTAGGCCGTTGATTCGGCCTAGGCGTCCAATTGAGTGGCTAATTCAACCACTTGCCGACGACATATATATTTTTTTCGCAGCCTCCCGCCAATCTTGCACATTACAGTCTTGTCCTAACTTTACAACACTACTGTTACGTTGTATCACATTTAGGTATTCTGATGGATTCGCTATTACTTCTTTTCTTCTAATTTATTTTTCTATAACCCCAAAGACGCGGTCAGGCGGTATAAAAGAATGACCCACAATAGGGAAAACTAATTCCAATCTCTTGACCGTGGATGTGGTTTCACTTAGCCATTTCGAGCACATAGCAATCATGCTAGTATTTTTGTTTTGTCCACCGCACCCATCAGCAATGAGGCGGACCACTTCAACGTTAGTAAAGTCCGTATTTTGGAGTCGATGATAGGCTAACTCATTTTCAGTCCAACAGTAGGATAAAACATTGTTTGCAAAGAGTTGGGTTTTCGAAGTCCCTTCCACAATCGTGAAGTTATGAAGATAAATTTGCCTCGAGTAATATGTACTCTGGTCCGGCAATTTAAGACATGGCAAATTTTTCTGGCGGTCGAAGCTAAATATTTTTAACCCAGGTGTCTCATCTCGTAAAAGATTATAAAATGCTTTGGCCTTCATATTGTGTACTCTTTTTGTAGTCATTATATTAATCTTATCCACTGGGTCCTTTGAAGATTTTAATTTTTCATCTAGCTCAAGACAAACTGAGCATACGTCGGTGCGAGGGCTTCCAAAACCAATATTAAAATTGTTATTAAAAACAGATCTAAAAAATTCTACTTTAACCTTCAAATTATCCTCTACATCTTCGTTATACATTTTGTAAAGTTTGTTTATATTTAAGTCCGCTGACAAATATAATCTTTGTGTTTTGATCATACAATAATGAGATTCAATGCACTTCAACCTTTTAATAAATTTTTTGACCGAAGTTCTTTTAGCTTCAAACTTATGGGAAACTCTATCGCCACCCCTGCTTTCTTTCGGCAGTTTTCCAGTTGTATGAAAGTTTTTAATTATTCCTTCAACTCTGTACCGCTTTATATTCAAAATTTGAAAAAATGTGCTTTGGCATACTGGTGACATTTTCTTTTTATTTACGCTATAAATATGATATTTGATGATATAGTCTTTGTTTTTATGTGCATTATTAATTGTCGGATGTCTTCGTTTTACAATAGTACAGGGTTTTAATATTAATGAATCTTGATGGTACAATAAAATATCTTTCATGAAAGCGCCGAATGTCAGTCATTGACAAAATGTCGCATCGAAATCGAGCCGTATTGTGTTTGCATAGTGGTTTGCGTGGTAATTCTTTCGATTTATATCTAAAAGGTAATTAAATATTTTGTACATTTTGTTACATAAACCCAATTTTTTATACAGTAAAATTCATAATTCAATATTAGTTTTATACCCAGTACAATAAAAATGAATCTAACGATACTATAAATGTCAAGCCAAACTCTAGCCACGAAAAATAAAAGAAAAATAGCATTAATTTGCGAAGAGGTAACTTTGGTCACCAAAAGGTATTTTTAACTAAAACTCTGTTATGTGCTCCTTTCAATAAGAACATTCAATTTAATGAGATAACTTGTAAATCACACCCTTGTGCACCATTCATCAATTTATATACGTAGTATGTATAAGATTTGTACCATTGACGTTGACACGTTCAGTACTGAAAAAATCCTCTTTAATAAATAGATTTAAAAAAAGACATCAATTTATTATTTTCTACCTATACTGTAAGTATCAAAACTGCTAGTCACACTATAGCTCACCTTCGTTCTTTGGCCTGATTTCGTTTCCATTTTTCTGGTTGAGCTTTCTTTTTACGAGCTGAACTCCGATGTTTCTTCAATAGCGCGACTATCCATGGGTCTTATTTTCCAAAAAGACGACAAATATAATGGCTTTATCAACAAAATATTCAATAAAAATCACAGCACTTGTTAGCGCCTCGACGAGCGAAAGAGCGTTATGAATGCTGACTTCCTATTGGTTGAAATGGATTTTGTGGTTTTTGCTATACGAAAGTTGGAGTATGCGGCTTAACATAACAAACATTTTCAAATCGATGTTGTGATCGCTTTTGAACCAAAATGAACAGTTGTGGTCTGAAAAGTTTCCAACCTAACAATGATACAAGATTTTTTTTCTTAATTTTTTTATTTATTTTTCTACATAGTCTCCTTGTAAGTCTACACACTTCTCCCAGCGATGCTCCCATCTCTGTAACCCGTCCAAATAGTACTCGGCGTTTTTCTCTGCAAAATAATTGTTCACAAAGGTGATTGCCTCCTCATTTGACGAAAATCTTTGTCCTCCGAGCGCAGTTTTTAGATGAGGGAACAAAAAGAAGTCGCTTGGGGCCAGATCTGGTGAGTAAGGCGGATGGTCAAGCAGTTCAAACCGTAACTCGTGGATTTTTGCCATGGCAACCGCTGAGGTGTGAGACGGCGCGTTGTCTTGGTGAAACAGGATTTTCTTTTTCTGCAAATGTGGCCGTTTTTCCGCAATTTGTGCCTTCAGCTCGTCAAGTAATGATGCGTAGTATGCTCCTGTAATGGTTTTTCCTTTTTGAAGATAATCGATTAAGATAACTCCATGACTATCCCAAAAAACAGTCGCCATCACTTTCCCAGCCGAAAAAACAGTTTTTGCTTTTTTTGGAGCTGGTTCCCCCCTTGCAGTCCACTGTTTTGACTGTAGTTTTGTTTCGGGCGTATAATGGTGTATCCAAGTTTCATCTACAGTAATTAATCGGCGCCAAAACTCGGATTTATTGCGCCTAAACTGCGCCAACAGAGCCTTGGAAATGTTCATTCGAACACGTTTTTGTTCTAACGTGAGCAAACGCGGCACCCAACGCGCGGACAGCTTTCTCATGTCTAAATCTTGTTTTAATATGTGACAAACACGTTCTTTGGACATTTTCATAACCTCTGCTATCTCTCTCACTTTAATTCGGCGGTCGTCTAACACCATTTCGTGAACTTTAGCAATGTTATCGTCAGTAGTTGCAGTTTTTGGACGTCCCGAACGTTCATCGTCTCCCAAGCTCTTACGGCCACGTTTAAATTCAGCTGCCCAAAATTTCACTGTGGTAAATGATGGTGCAGAGTCCCCATACACAGAGTCCAACTCATTTTTGATTTGCGTAGGCGTATTGCCTTTCAAAAACAAATATTTAATAACAGCTCGATACTCAATTTTTTCCATTTTCACAAAAACACTCACTCAAACGACTGTCAACTAAAAACTGCGCGTCCAAAATGGCCGAAACTTTGGTGAGTAACCTGTCAAAAGATGCACAACTACATTCACTAGCTTTTGTTGACGAGTGGCGCCATCTTTGCGTTAAGGTCGGAAACTTTTCAGACCACCCTGGTATACGATAAGTTAATGAAGTATGAAATGAAATGAAATGGATGTGAATGATAGTGCAAAAAAAAAAAACTGCGAATGAACTCACCTTGTACAGTCGAAACCTCACAAGTCCAGGAACCACGGTATCCTTGGATTGAAATCAGTTTATCTAGACTTACCTCAGTCGCTCCGCGAATACCTGGTAGTGGATACTGAGCGGTGATGATGACTCGATGAAGTCCAAACACAGGTTTCCTCTTACACGTCACAGACACAATCAAAACAAAATAAATAAATAAACAAATTAAAATACACTAAAATAACGACAAACGAGAATTAATTTAACGAGATCGAAAATGCGACAGATTTACTTAAATTCGAAAGAACAAGTCGAATGGTTTGGTTTTTGCAAGAGTTTTAAACTTTGAGTACAGCGCCATATATGGTCTCAAAACAGCTACAGACGAAATTGCAGTAATTTATCCAACGGTGGGATGATTCTCCGGGTTCTGCTAGATACTAACCGAAAACAAATAGGGTTATGACTGTAGGTTTGGTGGCTTGCAAAATTATACAGTTTGTTTTTTTTTTGAACATGGGAGGAACTTAAAATAATTATTTGTGACGGAATGAGACATGAATTCGTCTAGGAGCATTTTAATCAATTATTTATGACTTGCAAATGATTACTATTATAGTAATAACTTATAAGCAATAGTGATTTTTTGAAGGTTCAAATCTCATGTACCTATGCATATCAATACAGCATGTCTCTCGCACTGGAGGATAAACTTGTGGATTAAACTGCGCAAAATTGCAAAATTGATTTTCAAAACCGGACGAAAATTCAGAGATTCATTCCTTAAAACAAACAACAATTTATCTTCATTAAAATGATAAAGATGCAGTCCTAATCATTCACATTCAATTCAATAAACCTTATTATCATTACAAATAACTTAATTATTTTCAAATGATTATAGGTTTAATCAGATATCTCTAAATTTTTTTGACATTACTAGCTCAGTTCAGAAAAAATATGGAGTTCGCGGTTTTTGCTTCTGTATGCCTCTTCTACTATTAAGATGTTATATATTATTTGACGAACACTATGGAGTTGGGGTAAACCTATCTGCCTCAGACGCCAGTGGTTGCGGGTTCGATCCCCGCACGGAACCAGAAAAAAAAATATGTTCCGTGTCTGGGTGTTTATCTATTTGTTTAACATACTGACATTATAAATCTGAAAGTTTAAATGGATGGATGGATAGATTTTGTTCCTCAATCGTGGCAAAATGGCTCAACGGAATTGGATGAAATTCGGTACAGTGATGGTGTACAGACTGGTACAGACTGGGGCCTATAGCAAATAGATAGGTAACTTTTTATCCCGATATCCTGCTATTTATATTCTAGGTTCCCCCTAGTTCGCTATATGGTATCCCATAACACAAGCTATGCTTACTTTGGGGCCATGTAGTTGTTGTGATTGTCTGGGGATTTTATTTTTATTTATTTATTTATTATATTAGAAAGTATTAAATGAAGGAAAAAATGTTTCATTTTAAAGTATTTATTTTAATAAATGGCGTAAAATAAAAAAATAAAATTGGTACAGTTAATAATTACATAAACCACTTATCACATAACTCAATTCTCCATTAACTTTAATTATTTGTAATATTACTATTATTTGCAATAAACAACAATTAAACGCGCGTGCACATATTCTCAAAATAAAGTGTGAACTGAATGAAGTGGGAATGAAAATGAAGATATTTTTAGTGCTTTCTTTGTCGCACTTGCAAATATCGTTTCACAGTACCAAAGCTCACGCTCGCCCGCTCGAGATAGCCTGATGCAGTTGAACTTAAGGGCAAGTAAGACAGCGAATTGCAAAGTTTCACAACTATGCAGTCGTTCTTATTCTTTTAAAGCAACCCACCGTCGATATTAAGCATGCAGTCATGTTATTTTGTTTGATTCTTTAAAGCTAAATAAATTGTATGTTTTTAAAGATGCTTTATTTGTAAGAACTTTATTCATTCCGTGCCGGACTGGGAGCGAAAGAAAAACAGAATGTGCCAGCTGCTTCTCTTCCCGGGCAAACTCAGTTAAGGGACGGAGGTTTTATTGGCTGACCCCCTGTCACTGCTATAGTCTCTCTCCATCATAATAATACCGCCAAATTTGTCAAACGTGACATTAGATGGTTTTTATAGCCTCTGGTGTTCTGCCTACCCCATTAGGGATACAGGCGTGAAGTTATGTATGTAACTTTCTTCATTTTTCTTATAAGTTTGCTTGCTGACCGTTCTTGATCTCATTACATATTTACTACAATTTAGTATTTAACTGGGACGAATCACACAACAAGAAATAATATATTTTTTGAATTCAGTGTTTCGTCCTTTTGGGACATCGATCTAGTGGGACCAATCACTGAAGCAATCGTTCGCCGGATGTCCTTAGACACTTGTTTAATTCCTTTACATGCCACGATTTTTGGTTTGTGAACTGTCGTAATGCCAGTTTCATCTACATTCCAAATTTGGTTCGGACCAAAGTTAAATCTCTGTAAAGGCTTGATAAATTTTGAAAAAAATTGTTTACGTTGTGTCTATTAAACGCCGTGGCGGGAGAAAAGCTTGTGGCTTCGGGAACTCTGAGTGATAGTTCTTTACTACTAACTAGGTTCCTAATACCCGTAGAACCAATCATAGGTTGCCTCTTAATTTTCGGACCATATTAGCGGAACTTCCTTTTTATTTTCAATAGCATATTGAAATGCCAGTTGTCGTACATTCTTAGGTGTTAATCCATGATACAATTTGCTGGCCATCATTAGGTAATTGACAAGTTCACTCTCCTCCATAGTTGAAAAAATTTGTGAGTGACGATAATTTGGAGTGTCATCAATTTCATCAGTTGTAGTAGTACCTTTCCTTTTCCTCACGTACCTTTTCAGTGTCATAACGGCTAACCCGTACCCTTTTGCAGTACCATGAATACTCGCACCGGCAATGCCATCGTCCACGGCCGATCGCAATAATTTGTGAGTGACGATAATTTGGAGTGTAATCAATTTCATCAGTTGTAGTAGTACCTTTCCTCTTCCTCACGTACCTTTTCAGTGTCATAACGTTTTGGGATCCCTTCGAATATATAATAAAACCAGTGGACTGTGTAGGTGCTTTTTATTTTCGCCCGTATTACAATATTATTATCAGTTAATTAAAGGACGTGTTACGGCGACGGTGTCGTCCCAAACCTGACCGCCCCGCGCAGACCGCTACAGAGCCGGTTTTGTCGTCACGTCAGTGTCCGGCCCCGCACGTCTCCTCCCGCGGCTAGTCATGTTGGAAATCCCAACATAACGGCTAACCCGTACCCTTTTGCAGTACCACGAATACTCGTATCGGCAATGACATCGTCCACTGCCGATCGCAATTTTTCTTCATCGATTAGTACTCTTTTTCTGGCACCTTCTCTTGTTTTGTTATACTCTAGGCATATCTGAAATTAATTGAAAAATAAAATTAATGGACACTTGATCCGGGAGGATCAAATCTCTCTTAGGTGCAGCGCGGACGGCGCCGGACCGCAGACTCGATCGCACAAAAAGATTTTAGTTATTAGTAAAAATCGGAGGTTAACTATTTTTCTTTTTATTCTCAAATTTTGTAACTTGATGTCAATTTGCACCCGAAAGGGGCCGGATACTAGTGCTAATTATTTAGTATGTAAAACTTTTATACAAACGTTTGTCAAATTATTGTGCGCCGGACTTTTTGCGCGTCGTGTGCGTTTCTGCATATAATTGCATAGGTTCTATTTTCACAGACTAAAAAGAGCGTCACGGATAGTCTGTCGTCTGCGCTGCGCCTTAGCTAAGTGTACCCTGAGCATTTAAAGGTTATAAACAAGAATATTTTATTAGATTACCACTTTTCTATGCTACAAATCGCTACTTATATATATTATGACTCGAATTAAATTCACACACACCTAAAAACCATATTTACATTAATGTTTAATCAAAATGTAAACTTCCGGAAATTTTCTCTCTGCAACAACAAACACTCGGTTGTCCGCCATTTACAAACGCGTCAAATTTGACAATTGTACCAGCTTTAGAAAGTTAGTGGGTACCATAGACACACGATGTTGCCACTATAAAATTTGATATTACCCATTCAAGTTCTGAAAATCTCGTGTACCTAGTCTCCCGTACGGATCAAGTATCCCCACTTTCCCCTACTGATAAATTTGCAATTATCTTAAAAATACATGCTAAAACAGTATTTTTCCTATATGACTTTTCGTTCAGCTAAATATGACAAGGACTTAAAAATGTTGATAAAGTCGGTTTTTCAATGCTCTGCTTTCTTTGACTATATGTTATGCGGAAACTCAAGCGTAGGTCAAATATTTTCGTACAAAAAAAGGTTATGAAAAAAATTATAATACATACTTACATACATAACTTCACGCCTGTATCCCTTACGGGGTAGGCAGAACACCAGAGGCTATGAAACCATCTGAGGTCTGGTTTGACAAATTTAGAGGTATAATAATGATGGAGAGAGACTATTGTAGTGACAGGGGGTCAGCCTATCGCCTGCAAAACTGTTAATAAAACCTCTGTCCCTTAACTGACTTTTTTCACTCCCAGTCCAGCATGGAAGCAAATTATAATAATATCTTAATAAACCAGCAAGTTTCAAGCCTTTTGTGTTGTGTATTTCGTCGCGCGAGTAGCGCTACCGCTTCATGCTACGTAGGTTTTTGCTTGGTGGTAGGATCCCTTCTGGGTCCGCCTGGCTAGCGACCACCCTTTATATAAAGTCTGCCGCCAAATGTTACCGCCCCGGCGGTAATGTGTTCCGGCAATATTGTATAAAGAGCCAGTTCCTTCCTAAACCCGTGTGCTTTCATCTTCGACCTCATCGTCACTTACCATCAGGTGAGATTGAGGTCAAACGCGGGTTTAGTCACCTATAAAAAAAAAAAAAAAAACTCGCGTTCGGTAAACGAGCGACTTTTTCCTTTAAATATATATATCGTATAGAAACTATTGCAATCGATTCTGAACAAACTGTCGTAAGGTTTCGTATAAGCAAAAAATAACGCTGTATAAAGGAAATAACAAAATGTCTTGATATCCGCAGAGACCTCCTGTGCAAGTGTGCGGCTACTGCCATGAACTCGAAGCTGATCCACCGCCAGCGAGGTCACTTCTCCGCTATGGTGGTGGATGCGGTGCTGTCCCTCGATGCCCCGCTACTGCCCCTGGATATGATTGGTGAGTTCCAAGGCATTTCAACCTGGCAAACTGTTTTCAAATCAAATCAAATCAAAATCCTTTATTTGCTAGAATGTGGTACATAGACAGTTGTTACATTCCTTCACACTCACAAGGACAGTCACACTCTGCCTTACATAAGGCGTGCAAATATTTCTTGGTCAGATATAAAATAAAATGTAAATTAATATGTCAGAATGAGTAATACAAAAAAGAAACGTTAATAGGTCATAAAGATTTTAAAACTAGGTATATAAAAATAGAAAATAATGTAATACTCACAGGATACTCATTTATAACCCATATTTATAACTCATTTATACCCATTTTGTTACCGACTGAGTGATAACTACTGGATGTGAAGAAATTAAATTTGGAACATTCATTCCTTAGATTGTGTAGAAGTGCAATAAGGAAGGAATTCCCGAAATTCCCACGGGAATCGGAAATATAGGACTTTAGTTATGCATGTATGAATTTCAACTAATCATCATCAACAGTCTGTAGACACACTGCTGAACATAGTTTTGTTGGTTATTTTTTAATGTTTCTCCTTTTGATAATATTTTAAATGCAAAAACTTTAAAATATTGTTAAACATTGCAATGCTTCACTTTAACTGGGATTCACAAATTCTGTAAAAAAATTGGTCTTGGGTGGTCTTAGCTGCAAAGTTATAGGTACCATTAGATGGAGCTACGTTAGCAATATAACGTAAAAAAAAATGCTTTAAGTAATTTCGAGGCGTTCCGCCAGGCCCCGATAGCTCAGTAGGAGAGCACTCGTCCGACAAACGAGAGTTACCAGGTTCGCGTCCTGGTCGGGTAATTTTTATTTAACACATTTTTCATTTATTTAAGAGTTTCTCATTTTTTTTCTGGGCCTCGTATATATAACACACGCAGTTAAACACATGATATGTTCGCCTATGATTATAAACAACGGATCCAATTACTGAAATGCTATGTGGATCACTAATTGTTAATGAGGCCTACATTCATCATTACTTTTGATACAATTTCGTGCCACCTTACTTATACCTACATATTTAAACCTACAAACCTATGTATATAATAGCATATTAAATGGCTTCCTAGGAGAGGGAACTAGTGCCCTTATTACAGATTATCTAATAATCTAGTTAGGGCTCTAGTAACACTTTAAATATACTAATATTAGCCTTATTGTATGGTGTTTGAATTGTATTTATTTTGCACTTAGACTGTAAGGTTAATCAGTAAAAAACATTCAAGATTGTGGCATGAATAAAGAAATGTTATTATTATTATTATAATTTTTAGATGGCACCTTATTTATAATAAAGTAAAAATAAAGTTACACAGACAGGGTTAGTATTGTCTTAAATTTTCATGATTTATGATCTAAAAAAAATGAGTTTTAATTCGTTACATATCATGAGCACATTTATCATTTACTTATTTATTTATTTAATATGGCAAACACACAGATTACAATCAAATAAAAGAAAGAAGAAAACAAATTAACAGTTTTGAGCAAGATTGCAATCCTAGACGTGCTTACACAGCAGCACAAGCAGTTATAGAACTGCTTGGAGTGGTAGTTAATTAATTAATTAATCAATTAAGATTACGTGAAATAAAACAGTTGATAGAAGTAAAACAATTAGAATAGTTCGAAAAAACATTGTAAAATAAATTAATTAAAACAGGAAGGTTATAGATACATATAATATAACAAAAGAGACCATTTAAATTTAAAATTGAACTAATTTACATGTATTTACGTTGGTGCATGACATGTGCACATTAGGAGATCGCGTAAGAGTTTTTTAAAATGTCTAAAGTGGTTGTTAAATATATCCAAAGTGTTGCACTGTTTGCTATAGACCTCGTAAAACAACATGAAACATCAAAAAAAGCAGTTATACCCCCCTAAAGCAACTCATAGACTCCATCCACAGTCACTAACTCTCTCATTTATAATATTAGTAGTGTTTGGGGCTGGTCAAACTTTAAGCTGGGCTTCCTAACTATTTTAAAGTTTTATTCAAAATGAAACCTATGAACTTATACAGATTTAAGTTGAATCGAATTACGAATTCTTGCCATGTCAAAAATAGTAAAGAAAAGATCGCACAAACCTTGAGCTGCCACCGCCAGCCACCATAAGTGGAGCTGCAAAGTTCATCCAATAATCCAGGGGCGTCAAGTATGCACAATCACTGCAAAACCACCTCGCAAACGTTGCAAGAACACCACTTAGCACTTAGGTTATGTGTAAAGAGTGGAAATGGTCAGCGTGTCTGTGTCACAAACGTCCTGTTATACGGGGTTTATAGAAACACTTTTTAAAAAAAGATTAATTTATTAAACTAGAAAGAATTACACTTTTATAAAGTAGAAATAGTATTACACTTTTAATTAAAAGGAAATAGAGATGTTACATGGATGGAATCCCGAGCTGAACTGAATTTAGTCTCATACATTTATAAAAGGTTCAGGAGGATGTTTAGACTAACCTAAGTTAGCAGAATGCTAACTTAACATATCGTCAGGTTTTCTATGAACATATTAAATATATAACAGCCCCCCGTTTAAGAGAAAACTTACCCTTTTTAGAAGTAAGTTTTATAATTACAAAAAGTCAATTAATTCTTATTCGAGGTTGGCTTTCGGATATCTCGATTTGATCTAAATTATTATCGTCAGTCTTTACATTTTTATTTGGTTTAAAATATTTAAAATATATCAATACAATTGATAAGCCAAAAATTGAAATAAAAGAAATTATAGAAATAATGGGGAAGCTCGGGTGATACAAAATGGTTTGTGGATCTATTAGATTAACATCATTAGCAATGGCATCTGACTTAGTTTTAAAATACTTTAGTTGATCTAGATTGATATTGTTAATTTTTAAGTTAGGAACTTTATATTGTAGTTTATTAAAATTTGTTAAATTACAACAACTATCATTTACAATGTTAAAGTCGGATAATATAATTGGAACATATAATTTGGGATTCCCTTTTGAAATAAACTTAAAATTCTTAAAATAGGCTATACAGTTTTCAGGGATACTTAGTACACCTGTACCGGATATAATTGTTTCAGATACAATACTATTATTACATTCAATAGAGAGTTTAGATTGCTGTGTTTGGACAAATATAAATTTATTGTTATTTAGCTTATGCCATATGTTTATTTCTCCATATATAAACTTATGTTCACATATATCTGGTATATTCGAAAGAGCTTTGGTAATAATATCTATTTCACATGATGGATTACTAGGTATATTATAAATATCTATAATTTCACAAAGATACATTTTGGGCACAATAATCTTACAGAGGTTTAAATCTTTTAAATAACTATAAGACGTCTTATCTCTACTTAACAGAAGGTATTGTTTGAAAGGTAAAATCATTACATATGAGTTTGGATTATTGGATTTATGCGGAGTAGGCAAAGGGACAGTGTTATATAAATCAAAACTCTGGGCATTTACCAGGGGTATTTTAACAACAAATATTAACTTATTATCTAAATAATAACAAACTAGATTAGACATATTCATTAAAATATGTATGTTACTTAATTCTAAATTAATAGGAAAGTCCCTATATTTTGGGATTAACTTTAAATTACTAACAATATCATAATACAATTGTTTAGGGGATAAAATGGAAGGGTGTAAAATGTTATTTTTAGCAAATAGGATTGAATTGAGGATATCTTCTGTCTTGAAAGAAAGGGTCAGAAGATGTGATTGTAAAACGTTTATGACGTAATTAAGTTTAATTTTGAAACTATCAGTTTCAATCATTCTAGTCATGTTATTCAGATTACCAGATATTTCATCTATAACACTATTAATTTTATCTTGGTTCATGTTAATTTCAAATAATGAATTGTTCATGTTGTAAATGGCACTTTGGGAAATAATAATGTTCTTTTTAATTGATTCAGCTAGAGTTTTGTCATTGTTATATAAAACTTGAATCGCGTTATTATAAGCTTGTGCATCATTTTCATCCAGTGTGCCAAAAATATGTTTAAATATAGTACCAATACCAGAAAACCATGCGGACCTCTTATTAGGACTATCGGAAATAAAGTGAGAAATCGACTTATAGTCATGGGAAATATCGTTATATAGAGATTCTAAGGGTTGCAACATATTTTGACATTGAGTATAGTCTATTTCTTCGCTATCTCGACATTGGATTCGGATTGAATTAAAAATGTGTTGAATATCTTCAACGTGGTGTTTAAAAGGTAATATATCTAAAGGAATAACAACATGGAATATATCATTAACAACTTTCACTGTTCCGACAGGATCAAAAAGTATACCAGGGCTTCTGGTGATGAAATTGATGTATTTGTTGTCGTAAGCAGTAGCTAGGGCGCTATACGCCACGACCATTCTGCAATAACAATTAAATAATAATTATATGGCTGTAAATTCTAATCAAAGTTAAATATGTATAAGAATAAAATAACGTAAAATTAAAAAGAGTATATATGTTAAAGAAAAATAAAAAATGTATGATTTATTCGTTGATATCATATGCCGGTTTGATTTGATCATAATGATGTTTTACGTGTCGGCGGTTAATGAGGAGTGACAATGTATTATTGCCGTGAACCTTAACTATTTTGTAAGGACCCTTCCAGATCGGAGAGAGCGCTTTACGAAGCCGTAGATGATTTTTCAGGTAAACGTATTCACCGACTTTATATTTGACTACACGGGAATGTCTGTCGTAATACGTTTTGGACCTTTCTTTTGAAATATTTATATTTTCTAATGCTTTTTGTTGCGATATTCTCAGGCGATGTTGTAGCATTTTCAAATAGTCTGGATAAGTGATGTCGGAGCGCAGATCAAAGATTGAGTCAGGAAGATAGGGTTTATGACCGAAAATAAGTTCATACGGAGAGAATTTTGTTGTAGTATGTACGGAAGAATTATAAGTTAGCATGGCGGTATATACAAATTTATGCCAGTTGGATTGATTCTCATTGACGTAGGATTTCAAATATTCTTTGAGGGTGGAATGACTTCTTTCTAAGGCTCCTTGAGTTTGAGGATGATAAGGTGAGGACCATATTTGTTTAATCTTCAGAAATTGGCATGTCATTTTGAAGACTTCGGCTGTGAAATTAGTTCCTTGGTCTGTAAGTATAGACTTTGGAATTCCAAACAAAGAAATAAAGTGAACTAAACACTCACAAGACTCTTCGGCAGTAGCATTCGAAATGGGATACGCAATGGAGAATTTTGTCAAGTCGTCTTGAAGGGTGAGTATAAATTTTAGTTTCTGGAGTCCTGCTTCAGGCAAAGGACCTACTATGTCAAGGCTTATTCTTTCGAAAGGACGACTGGAAGAAGTAGTGATTTGCATAGGGGATTTATTTGACATTCTTAAAGCTTTATTTGTTTGGCAGAGTTTACAATTTTTTATATATTCGTCTATGTCTGAGCGCATATTTTTCCAGTAGTACCTTTCCTTTATTCTATTAGTCATCCTATTGGAGCCTAAATGGCCAGCAATTGGTATGTCATGATTTTCTTTTAGAATTTTGGCAATTTCGGTAGGAACTGGGTAAATAATATTATTATGATAAATATTAACAACAATGTTTGAATTATCAAATAGATACATTAATATGCCATAAATTTTAATAAAAGAATGCTGCTCAAACGGATTTCTAAAATCAGAAATACTTAATTCATTTATATTACCGTTAAGAATGATGTCGTCACGAGCAGATTTAATGGTTTTGAATAGATCAGGATAAGTACAATTATCGAAATAGTATACCTTGGTGAAAAGGAGATAATATGTTTTGTCTTTAATATTGAATTTCTTAAAATAATGAAGTTCACGTTCACCGTTGGTTATAATGTTTTTATCTTCTGAGTTAGCTATTATCTCTTCAATATATGGATTAGAGTCATCGAAGTCGATAGAAATAGGAATAAGAATAGTCTTGGATGGGCTCCTAAGTAAGGATTCATTATGTTCTGTTATTTGTGTGTTAAAGGTTTTATTTTTATCGTTAAAAGATTTTAAAAAGTTAGGATAATCGTCGTTTCGATTGGATATCTCAGATTCATTAGGAGGATTAGGAGAAATAAGAGGGTTTGAAAGGTCAGGAGATATCTCATGGGCTCTTATGCTTATTGGTTGTTGAACAGGTTTTGGTTCAGCTGGAAGACTTAAGGGATAGAAGTCAACATTTTGTTGAGGGCTTAAATCTAGGGCACCAAGCTCAGTAAGATCATCAAGGAGATCGGAAGGAATTTCAGATTCTTTTTCTAAATTTGGATCGTGAGAAGATGTTGAAGGTTGAGGATCTAGGTTACTTTCTATGATTGGATTAACAGGATATCGGGATAAGGAATCGGCGTTACTATTTATCTTTCCTTTTTTATATTCAACTTCATAGTCAAATTCCTCTAGTTTTAATCTCCATCTGACAAGTTTGGAGCCGGGATCTTTACAATTAAATAGCCACTTTAAAGGTCTGTGGTCTGTTATGATTTTGAAACGGCGGCCATAGAGGTATGGTCTGAATATCTTAGTTCCAAAGATAATTGCGAGGCATTCTTTTTCAGTTACACTGTAGTTGGATTCCGCTTTATTTAGTGTTCGCGATGCATATGCGATTGGACGATCATTATTGATAGGGCCTTGGGACAGAATAGCTGATATGGCAAAATTAGACGCATCACAGGTAAGGACAAAAGGTTTAGAGAAGTCTGGATAAGCTAATACAGGTGCGGTAGTAAGTGTTGTTTTAAGTTTTTCAAAGGCGAGCTGTTGTTCGTGCTGCCAGAGAAAGGGGACATCCTTTTTTAGAAGGTTAGTAAGGGGTTTAGCAGTCTTTGAAAAGTTAGGGATAAATCTTCGGTAATAGGATACTAGGCCAAGGAAGGATTTAATATCCTTAGGATTTTTAGGGGTAGGAAATTCTTTAACGGCTTTAATCTTGTCTGGGTTAGGTTTGACACCTTGATCTGTAATAATGTGGCCAAGATATGAGACTTCCTTACGGAGGAACTCACACTTGTCCGGTTGAAGTTTTAAATTATAAGTTCGGAGTCTATCGAAGATATTGGATAGGTTTTTAATGTGCTTGTCAAGGTCAAAAGAATAGATGACGATGTCGTCAAGATAGACAAAGCACTGGATGCCTTGAAGGCCAGAAAGGGCGGAATTCATAATTCTCTGGAAAGTTGCAGGAGCGTTTTTTAGTCCGAAGGGCATACGAGTAAATTCGAAATGTCCTTGCGGTACGGAAAATGCGGTTTTCGGTGCATCCTGCGGTGACATTTGGACCTGATGAAAACCAGACGCCAAATCGAGTGTAGTAAAATATTTACACTTCCCAAGTTGATCCAGTATTTCTGTTATGTTTGGAATTGGGTAAGAGTCTCCTATAGTTATGTCGTTGAGCTTACGGTAATCTATTACTATTCTCCATTTGCGCTGACCGGAGGAATCAATTTTCTTAGGTACAACCCATATAGGGGATGACCAAGGGGATGTAGAAGATTTTATTATACCCTCGTCAAGCATCTTGTTTATTTGGGATTGCACTTCAGATTTGTGCACGTCGGGAAATCTATAGGATTTAGTAGTTATTGGAATAGATGAGGTTGTAGTAATGTCATGTTGAAGTATGTCAGTAGAACTTAATTTGTCAGTTGGCAAATGGAAAATGTCGGAGTAAGAAGAGCAAAGTTCAGACAAAGCATTTACTTCTTCATTATTTAAATGTGAAACTCTTAAAAGTTTAAGGACTTCTTCAGTCCTGTTCATGGCATTAGATTCGTTGTTATATGATGATGTATAAAATATAGTATGTTCGTGATTATTATCTAGAGGTAGGATGTTAAGCTTTAAATTTGAATTTACACATAATGGGGTTTCGGATACATTTATGACAGAAATATTTATTCTAGAATTTGATTTCACTTTAACAACACAGTTTGCTATCAGGAGTGAATCTATAGGATTCTGATCAAGGATAAGTCCTTCTTGGACTTCTGGGTTGAAAACAGAACATTCAATTATTGTTTCTGTTCGCGGAGGAATCGTGTAAATTGGTTCATTAAATTTTAAATTGAGCTTAAGATCATTTATAATAAGAGTATTTTCAAGATAATCAATTTTACAATTCTGTACCACAGAGGTAAACTATGTTAAGTCCATTTTTTTCAATATTGTGTTTTTTACAGTATGTGTTCAGAATCACCTTATATACCTAGTGGCATAGTGTGTTAGGTCCTGAGTATCATAGTTTTTAAATTTTCCAAAGCTCTATTGTATTAAGTCCCTGTTTATTTCGAGGCATATTCAATCAAGTCCTACTTAAAATAATATGCCACTACGTTTTTTATTTGCGCAAAACAACGTATGTGTTAAGTCCCACATAATACAATGTCCCCCTATTTTTTTTTCTAAAGTTGGCAACTCCATTGATGTTTAGCGCTTTTTTCTGTGTCAAACGTCAGTCAATACCACCCAACAATCCCATAGAAGTGTACAATATGGAGTAAGAAGACTTTTTAAACTTCAAATCACTGTACACAGGTATTACTTCTCCCCTTGTAATAAGAAAAAAAAAAAAAATGACAACATACTTATATCTGAAATGGTTCATATACAGGTAAGGGCTTATAGATGCGAAGCTGGTTATTAACGATTTTAACCACGCGGTTAAATATGCATTTTTCGTTATTAACGGTTAATTAACCGCTTTATATGCTTATCACGGTTAAATACCACCGCGAGATGTCGCTAACGGATTGAAATGTGAATCGCAAGTTGAGCAATGATGCCAGCTTCGATTGGCAAAAAAAAAGTCGGTTGAAATTCCCTATCTCAAAAACTACTGAACCGATTTTGATGAGATTGTGATATACCCTAAGTTGAAAAATACCTAGTACAACAAAAAAAGAATTACTTAAATCGAACGTGTAAGTAGTTCAGGAGATATGCGAATACATACACAAAAACATACATACCATATTGAAATTTGGCACATTTGTTCATTCATATGACATACGAAAACTTGCAATTCTGGAAATATTACATACATACGGGTGGAATTAATAACCTCTTTTTTTGAAGTCAGTTAACAAGAAAAGAAAGAAAAACTCTATCCTTTTTCGTTGTCGCTGTCAGCGCGGCATATTTAGTTTATCAATTCGAGCTCCGCAACAACAATTATGATACGTTTGACTGTAACTGCCACACTAAATATCTGACACATCGGCATATGACATCGGTCGCCATTTACAGCTTTTTTCTATATCTGCGCGGCTTATACCTAAATGGCGACGATGCCACTCTGTTCAAATGAAGCGACAATGTCAAGTCAATAACTAGATACCTATTTACGTAAATTATTTAGGTTTATATTAAATTACTCGTACATAATTAAAGAATTGGGCTATGTAACTATATATGTCGCTTTAAAAATTATTATATCACCTACAAATAAAATTAATTTTAAAACCTGTTTCGGGTATCGATCTTTTTCTTCAGCAAGGAGGTTGACTATACAAGAAAAGAAAGAAAAACGTTACCCTCTTTCGCAGTCGGATATTTAACCGTTAATAACGGCATTTTATCGGTAGCTAACCATAATTTTGGTTAAGTAACGGTAGCTAACGGGTTTTTTACAACTATAAAGGGCTACAGACCTAGGGACTCCGTTTTATAAAAATGATTTTAGTCAAACTGATTATGAAAGAGCCAATTTCATTAGACACACCAGACGCAGTGTTAACTGGCCACAAGCTATTCCATTATGTAGCAGCACTCCAAAGAGAATTTCCTTAGCTAAATATAAAGATTTGCAAGTCACTTTAAAGTGGGTACCAAAATGTTTCCATTCATTTTATAAAAATATACCCCATGGTGTTGACATTGAAGAATATCCTGAAGATCATACTTATTGATTCATATTGCTACATGCCTGTTTTATTTTTTGAGATTATAAAAATCAGTTTAGAGCCATACATTTAATAGTTTAAGTCCACAAAATGAGTTAGGTATGCTATAAAATTTAGAGCAAAAATAAGTTAAGTCCACTCCAGCCTTGTGTAGTTGTTTCTATTGAATCTGCTATTACTAAATATATACACACCCTAGCACATACTACAAAACAGTTAGTGTCAATTTGATAAATAAGAAAGAAAAAAAAAGAATTAAATTTATTCAAACAAAAAACATTTAATTTGCTCTCCTGTAATGTTTACATCATGTGACTTAAAATAGTTTACCTCTGTGGTACAGAATTAAGGATTGAAAGGAAATCGTTGCCTAATATACCATCATAAGGAAAATCTAAATCAGGAACTAAATGAAACTTATGTTTTAAAGAATTAAATTCGAAATCAATACAACCTAATGATTGCATAGGTTGATTTGAATTACCTAAACCACTGAAAGAAACTATTTCTTTTGAAATATTGGGTAGATTCATTAAGGATTTTTCTTTTATCAAGCTAATAGACGCTCCACTATCGACGAGGAGACTTATTGGTTTGGAAGACAATGAAGTATGTACTTCAATAAAAGGTAAAAAGTTTTTTAATGGGTTAGTGGTTATATTATAAGTTTTTAATATTTTATTTTGGGAATTAGAATCAGGGTTCAATCTTTCATTTTGGGGCTGATTACCCTGTCGCATAGATTGACTGGATTTAGGAATATGCAATCCTTCATTTTGGGGCTGGTTACCCTGTCGCATGGATTGACTGGATTTAGTAATATGCAATCCTTCATTTTGGGGCTGGTTACCCTGTCGCATGGATTGACTGGATTTAGTAATATGCAATCCTTCATTTTGGGGCTGGTTACCCTGTCGCATGGATTGACTGGATTTAGTAATATGCAATCCTTCATTTTGGGGCTGGTTACCCTGTCGCATAGATTGACTGGATTTAATAGAGCTAGGATTTGAATTAGGAATAGAATGACGAAATTGCGTAATACCGACTTCACCGATTACATTTCCCGCGCGGTATTTGACGGGTCGGTTTGTTCGTTTAAACATTCTGATTCATTAGGAATATCGGATTCTGCAAAAACTACGGTATTTACAGGTTTGTTTGACCACTGGCGATTATTAGAATTATTAAAAGGTTGGCGTGTTTGAAATTGTGGCATTCCATACCTTTTATTATTATATTCCCTTTTTGAGCAATTGTTGATACTGTGACCTTGGGATTTACAATACCTACAAAATAAAGGAAAGGTAGAAGAAGCATGAGGTATTGCTTGGTTTTGTGGTCTATTAAAGTTATTAGCACCATGTTGGGTTAAACTTTTATTAAATTGAAATTGACGCTGAGGTGCACGCTGAGGTATTGAATGCATATTATTGGAATTACTGAATGAAGATGAAGTACGCCTAAGAGTAGCTTGCAAAATTTTCTCTTCTGATGTTGCGAAATTTATTGCGTCGTTAAGGGTTTCCGGATCGCGACATCTGACTACAGTCGATAGCTTAGGATTTAATCCTATAACAAAAGTATGCAAGGCTAAATCTTGCATGGCTGCAACACGGCCTGCCAATTCAGCCTTTTTCTTGGTTGGGATAGATATATTAATTTCCGTTAATAGTTTCGATAAGCAAGATTCTATTCTCAAAGCAAATTGGTTAACTGTTTCATTATTAAATTGTCTACAATCTTGGAGGTCAGAGAGTAGAGCGGCATAGTGCTTTTTATCTCCAAATTGTGACTTCAAAAAGTCTTCTAATTGTAACCAAGTTTCAAATTCTTTTATGGAGCATGCACTTTCGGCACGACCTTCGAGTTGGCTTACTATATATTTTAATAAAATGTCTTGTTGTTGAGGAGAAGCTAAGTTCATGGCATTACGACAGTTATTTATGTAGGCATTTAATTTTTCTCTATCACCATCGAATTTATTTATGAATTTAATTAGAATATTAAGATCTATTTCTTTGGCCTCTTTAGTCGTCATTTTAATTGGAATAAATTTAAATTAATAAGATTGAAAGTTAATTTGGTATGTAAATATGATTTTGCAGAGTATGTAAACTTTTCCTATAAGAACACAATAAAAAAAATAAAAAGTAAAAACACAATAAAACAATCAAACAATTAAATAAATCAGGATAAGAAAATATAAAAGATAAAATCTGTAAAAACATAAAACAAGAAAATAAAAATAAAAATGTAAAATCAAAAGTCACGAAGCAAACTTATAGTTATGGCTAATTTAATACTAAGAAGTTATCGTGATTAGTATTCAGCGGTTGTTTAGACTAAGTCTTATCAATAAGTTATGGATAAACTGTTCACTGTTCTTACACTTTGAAACTCACTGCTGGGTTCTAAAAATAGATTTTAACTGTTCTCGGTTGAAATTGATCGTGGAATAGTTTGTAAAAGAGTTCTTTCGAAAATTAAAAAGATAAATCTTGACTTACAGGATAACAGGATGCATTATAGATATAAATTGGGATGTAGAAAGGATGCCTTCAACTGGTCGGTACTGGATAGCCAGGATTCCCGTAGGACACGCAGAAAGCGCTGTTGCCTGGTACCGCTTACGGTACAGTGGACCGATGGGCTGGATGCTGCAGGAAGTCTGCACAGATAGGGCAAACTCGCAACCTGGGTTACGGCTGGAGCGATTGCTGCTTTCAGCCGGAGTATCAGCTGGGGTTCTGGATTATAATTGTTCACACTTTGTAACACTTTGCGCACATTCACATTCACTTGCACTGATTTAAGGATTATAACCTGGGACCTTTACTGATCCCTTTTACGCTGCCACCAAATGTTATACGGGGTTTATAGAAACACTTTTTAAAAAAAGATTAATTTATTAAACTAGAAAGAATTACACTTTTATAAAGTAGAAATAGTATTACACTTTTAATTAAAAGGAAATAGAGATGTTACATGGATGGAATCCCGAGCTGAACTGAATTTAGTCTCATACATTTATAAAAGGTTCAGGAGGATGTTTAGACTAACCTAAGTTAGCAGAATGCTAACTTAACATATCGTCAGGTTTTCTATGAACATATTAAATATATAACAGTCCGCTCGGTTCAAAGTCTTCTAAAAGTTTTTTTGCTGTGACGCGCCCAATGGGCATTGTTCACTTTTTTAACCTATTATTTTTATTATGTTATATTAATCTTTAGCCTATTTTGAGAGAACAATTTGAATAGTTTTATTTTTAACTGTGTCGTTTAATTTATATTGATTTTATGAAATTAGTACGTGATGACGTCATCAGTGGCATTAATTTTATAAAAATGTGTCAGTCAGTAAAAAGAAAAACATTAGCTGTGTCTTGAGTGCTAAAGTCATGCTATGTCACTGTCACCCAATGGATTGTCAACAGACAACAAACCAACATTTCAAACATTGATTCAAATCAAACCTTAACCGTCTTTATTTCCTCTGTTTCTTTTCTTTGTAGTTTGTATAAATAATCTATAGTTAAAATAATTAAATTAATTATTCTTAAAATTTTAATTGTTAATTAAACTTAGATCAATCGCAGGGAAAAATAAAGAAGCTGAGTTTGTTACGTTGAGGTTACGTTAAAATATAAACAAAACAAAACAACCACCATAGAGCTATAGAGTTTAGTTTGACTTTTTTTAAACAGCTTAAAGGCATAACACTTGATCGATTTGATGCCTTTGATGACGTCATCAAGGTTAAATAAAGGTCAAATGTATTTTGTTAAAAATCTCTTAAACCCCAATATTTTTAAATGTTTTAAATCGACTAAATTAATCAGAAACCTTATTCCTCGAAACGGTTTTTCGTATGAAATAAATTGAAAAAAATGAACAATGCCCATTAGCGCGGCACCATACGAATGACTGTAAGGTAGACACAAAGTTTTAGCAATCCTTAAAATTACGTCCCTCATATAGCAAGAATCCAACAAGTAAATTAGTATTAAACATACATTTCTTCTTACATGCTGGACTGGGAGTGAAAGAAAAACATAGAATCTACCAGCTGCTTCTGTTCCCGGGCATACCGTAAAAGTCAGTTAAGGGACAGAGGTTTAATTGACAGTTTTGCGGGCGATAGGCTGACCCCCTGGCACTGCAATAGTCTCTATCCATCATTATTATACCTCTTAATTTGTCAAACGAGACCTCAGATGGTTTCATAGCCTCTGGTGTTCTGCCTGCCCCGTAAGGGATACAGGCGTGAAGTTATATATGTATGTATTATTCAAAGTGGAAACCTATGAACTTCACTGAATTGCCTGGGTTGCCTGGCAGAAATCGCGCTTCGGCGATGAGGCCGCCCTTTGTATGTTAATTGTAATTGTTGTTTCATTTAAACTATGTAACCATGTTGGTGTACAATAAAGAGTTTTATTATTATTATGTAACATACATTTGGTTGCCTGGCAGAGATCGCTTACTAACTATAAGGCCGCCGTTTGTGTGTTTTTTTTCATGTTCTTTATTTTCTATTTTGTGTATCTACAATGAAGAGTAAATAAATAAATAAACTTCACGCCTGCATCCCTTATGGGGTAGGCAGAACACCAGATGTCATAAAACCATCTGATTTCACATTTGACAAATTTCGAGGCATTGTAATGGTGGAGAGATACTTGCAGTGACAGCGATAAGCGTCGCCAATAAATCCTCTGTCCCTTAACTTACTTTTACTGTATGCTTGGGAAGAAGAGCAGCTGGTACATTCTATGTTTTTCCTTCGCTCCCAGTCCGGCCTGGAAGTTTATTAATATTAGTAAATTATTATTAATGGTAAAAACTTAAGACAATATAATGGCTTCCCTAATAACCAACCTAACAACAATCCGCAGGCATCAAGAAAGTGTCCGGAGGTGCCTTGGAAGACTCGTTCCTTGTGCCCGGAGTGGCCTTCAAGAAGACCTTCTCATACGCTGGCTTTGAGATGCAACCGAAGACGTACAAGAACTGCAAGATTGCGCTGCTAAATATCGAGCTCGAGCTGAAAGCTGAGAGGGATAACGCTGAGGTATGCTTTTTCTCATATGGTTTATACAGGGTGGCATTGAATCGTACCTTATGCGGCGACAGCTTCGGTGGTGCGGACACGTGACGCGTATGACCGAGGAAAGAATAGCTAAGCGCATCTTTTACTCAGAACTTGAGGAAGGCAAGCGAAAGCATGGCGGACAACTCCTCAGGTACAAAGATGTGCTGAAGCGACACATGAAGCAGTGCGACATCAATCCTTCGCTGTGGGAGCAGCAGGCTGCCAGGTGGCCGGAGTGGAGAGCGCTTGTTAAATCTAGCGTCCAAGCCTCTGAAAACCGGCGGCTTGTTGAGCTGGATGCCAGATGCGACGAGCTGAAAGCCCGACCACCTGCGGCTGTCAGCTATAATTATGTGAACGGTGTGCTCTCATGCCTGCAATGCAATGGTCGAGAGCTTTTACAAACAAAATTGGCTACATAAGCCACATGCGAGCACACCAACGGCAAAATCGGAGTTGAAGACAGTCGCCGTGGTCGAAATCGGCCGGATTACTTAATTCATCATACGGGGTAGGGTAAACTTTATGGTAGTACTGACGATTTCGAATCCAGTGGGAGTATCGGGATTAAAAGTTGCCTAAGTGCAGACCGCTTTGGCGATGGGGTAACACTGTCTGCCTCAGATCCCAATGTTTGCGGGTTCGATTAGTCGACGAAGGTCATAATTCCATTCTAAGCCGACCTTTACACTCAATCATCATCATCACTACTCTTTGTAATGAGCTCACTGCAGGGCATGAGTCTCCTCTGAGTGACGAGGAGGTATAGGCCATAATCGACCAAGCTGGCCCTGTGCTGGGTAGTGGATGCCCGAATTTTCAGGGTGCCAAAATGGCTTCTAACAAACCCTAACGACTACTGTATACAAGTATACAGCACCCGGGACCGACTGCTTAACGTGCCCTCCGAAGCACGGAAGTCGTCGTAAGAAATGAATGGTCGGCGGTCACCCATCCAAGTACCGACCGCGCCGAACGTTGCTTAACCTGTGATATTGTATGATACACACAGTAACCACGGCGCCACGACGACTTCACTCAAGTCATATGTTAATTTTATTTTAGTCTGCTTCAATACTTTACTATGTTCGCCTATGATTATAAACAACGGATCCAATTTCTGAAGTTCCATGTGGATCACTGAATTGTTGATGAGGCTTGCATTCATCATTATCATACATTTTCAGCAAGACAAAATACAATTATTGAATGGCTTTTACTTCTAAATTGTAAGGTAACATACATACATAACTTCACGCCTGTATCTCTTATGGGTAGGGTTGCCAAACATACTGTTTTTAACAGTATTATACTGTTTTCAGCATAAAAAGTTAAACACTTTATATGCTAGACTTAATTAATAATTTGTGCAAGAAGTTCTAAAAATATGTGTTTAAAACATTCAATAAATTGAATACTGTTTATTTTTCCCATATACCTGTTTGACTGTGACCATTTGACAAATGTGGAGGTACCTATTATAATGACGGAGAGAGACTATTGCTGTGACAGGGGCTCAGCCTATCGTACACAAAAAACAGCCAACAAAACTTCTGTAAGGTAACAACCTCTAACAATTTACTACAGGATACATTTTACCAAAATCGTAAATGGTCACAGTTGTCTTACAGACTTACACAGAGAATCTAAAAGTAGATTCTCTAAATCTTTGCACAAACTAATCAAATAATTAATTAATTATCAAGTCTGTCATTTGATTTGTTCTTTTTGTTTAACTTCTTTTCAAATATATAATAAAAAATAAATAGAAACTCTCTGTTTCTTTAAATATGTGCACGAAAAAATTATATGCATGCTGTGTTTACCTTTGAAAAGTGTGAACAATTGTTGGTAAACCTAAATAAATAAAAAAAAATTGGAGAACGCGCGAGAGCTCGGTTTGGACAAATTGAAAGCACACCCTTTTACCATCAGAAGACAGACAGAACTTCCACATGAATGTGGTGGATATTCCCAAAAATCCACTAAATGTTACTTTAGTTTCTGCAATAAATTGAATTGAATTTAAAAACCTACAATAATGTGCAAGTAAAAGCCGCTCAATAAACAAGCATTATGACTAACCTAACATATTGTTTTTTATTAAATGTTAATATAGATTACTCTATTACATTAATAAATTATTACAACCAATGTCCCATTTAAAAATACATGCATCTATCTATAACTATAAAACTATTTAATCATTTACCGGAATAAATCAAACATGAAACCAATGACAAAAGATTCACACTCTTACTAAAACAACTCCTAATAAAAAAAAATTATTGCACGACCAATGAACACTTGATTGACAAATTTCAATGAATTAGACATAAATAGGTATAAGTGAATTGATAAATAATTTTTGTATCTAAACAATACATCTGAAAAAAAAAAACATTAATTCCATTTATCTTATTCCAGGTGAGAGTAGACAACGTGAAGGAATACCAGAAGGTGGTAGACGCTGAATGGCAGATCCTGTACGACAAACTGGCGGCCTTACACGCGTCCGGCGCTAACGTCGTGCTCAGCAAACTGCCTATTGGAGACGTTGCTACTCAGTACTTTGCTGACCGGTAAGTTTTATTATACTTTCAACCGATTTCCAGAAGTAGGAGGTAATGTTTTTTAAGTTATTTTGCATTTAAAATGCTCAATTATTCTTAAATAAATTAAAAATGTGATAAATAAAATTTACCTGACCAGGACTCGAACCTGGGACCTCTCGTTTGCCGGACGAGTGCTCTTCCACTGACTTAAACTGGGATTCACAATTTCTGTAAAGAAATTGGTCTCAGGTAGCCTTAGCTACAAAGCTATACCATAAGATGGAGCTACGTTAGCAATACAACGTAAAAACAAAAATGTGGTAAGTAATTTCGAGGCGTACGGCCAGGCCCTGGTAGCTCAGTGGAAGAGCACTCGTCCGGCAAACGAGAGGTCCCAGATTCGAGTCCTGGTCGGGTAATTTTTATTTATCACATTTTTCATTTATTTAAAAGTAGGAGGTTCTCAATTTGAGTGTATGTTTTGTTTTTGTTACAAGATTTTACGGTTTTTTTTTTTTTTTTATAGAGAATACTTTAGAGGTGGTCCGATATAAATTTAATACTTTCATAAAAAGGGGAGAGACTCATAGCCCTGCAGTGGCCGAGTTACAAAGAAATGTGATTATGATGATAGTATAAATGTTCGCCTATGATTATAAACAACGGATCCAATTACTGAAATGCTATGTGGATCACTAATTGTTGATGAGGCTTGCATTCATCATTATCATTCATGACAGGGAAATAATTGTTAATTTATAATCATTATGTTGTTTTATGGAATAGGTCGAACTGATCTGATACATTGTTTTTTTAAATGATTAAAATTATTAATATTTCTGTCGTCTATGTCTGTTTTTTCGGGTTCGTCATTTATTTGGGTCATTCCTTATTTGACTTACATTAGTCATTTGACTTGAAATTAACAGTTATTTATCAACTTTGATTATAACCATGTCAGTGTAATATAATTTAACAATATAATACCATCAGGCATGTGTAATAGTATAATATGTAAGTACAAGATAAGATTAGGATACGATGGGACTTACATATTTAGTTTCTAAACAAAAATCCCTAAACCAAAATAGAAAAAAATATATAGTCTTAAGGACGCGTTTCCGCAAATCTTCAAAATAGGGTATTTTCTGGTACATATTGTGATAAAATGGCGCAAAGTTTAGTATAATTACAAGTACTAATAGATAGATAAGACTTTCATCTCCATTTATAATATAAAAATAATATAAATAAATTTGTTTTTGTGGCTTAAAAACTAATTTTGCGATGCCTCGTCGCACGAAAATGACGATTTTAAGCCAATTTACGGTACCACTTTTGGTATGAAAACACAAGTATTTATGAATAAAAAAAATACTATTCGATGGTTGACATGTTCATTTTTGATAATACGCATTTTTTTCTTTGAAATTACTACTAAAAACCCTTTAAAAAAAAATAAAACCAAACACGTAATTTTCTTCATGTTTGTATAAATGCGTAAATCTTAACACACTGTGGTAAGGGTTATTATACTTTAGCAAATAATGTCAATATCATTCCAAACAAAAACTAGATATCTTCAGTCTGCGCTCAGCCGCTGTCGAGAGTGGACCTGTATCGCTTTTGAGTTATTTTTCGTGCTAAGAAACATCGCTGTACATACACAATTTATTACATCAAACAAGTCTCGATACTTGACGCTCTCTGAACTGGGTTGAAAAGGTAATATATAATTTTATTGAAAAAAAAAAAAATTACAAAATTTATGATTAGGATTGAATTTGGAAACTTGGAATCATTATGTTTGTTAGGACTAAACCTTATCTCCAGTTCTGGTAGTGGGGTCTGAAGGTATACGTCGAGGTGTACTGGTACTCCTAGACGGGTAAAGCTAGGTATATCGAGTTTGGGCTCATTTTGATTCGAAGGAAGAGACCTTACCACCAGTTTTGGTAGTAGGAGCTGAAGGTATACCTCAAGGTGCTACTGGTACTCGTAGACCGATAGAGCTAGGCATGTCGAGTTTGGGTTCATTTTGATTCGCAGGACGAGACCTTACCACCAGTTCTGGTAGTAGGAGCTGAAGGTATACCTCAAGGTGCTACTGGTACTCGTAGACCGATAGAGCTAGGCATGTCGAGTTTGGGTTCATTTTGATTCGCAGGACGAGACCTTACCACCAATTCTGGTAGTGGGAGCTGAAGGTATACCTCGAGGTGCTACTGGTACTCCTACACGGGTAAAGCTAGATATATCGAGTTTGGGTTCATTTTGATTCGTACGACGAGACCTTACCACCAGTTCTGGTAGTGGGAGCTGAAGGTATACCTCGAGGTGCCATTGGTACTCCTAGACGGGTAAAGCTAGTTATATCGAGTTTGGGTTCATTTTGATGCGTAGGACGAGACCTTACCACCAGTTCTGGTAGTGGGAGCTGAAGGTATACCTCGAGGTGCCATTGGTACTCCTAGACGGGTAAAGCTAGTTATATCGAGTTCGGGTTCATTTTGATGCGTAGGACGAGACCTTACCACCAGTTCTGGTAGTGGGAGCTGAAGGTACCATATTTTAAAAGAACTGAACAGGACACAAGGAACTGAAATCTATAGGCGGTCAGATTTGGTGGAATCGGGTTTTCATATTTTAAAAGAAATAATAAAATTTATGGACAAAGGATAATGCAAGTGATTGGGCTCCAAAAAAAAAGTCATTGTGCAGAGATGAGATGAGAGTCAGATTATAGATTAGACACATGTCATTCATATTTGTTAGGACGCCAAAAAAATTAGCCCTGGGAAAAAAAAGATATGACCAAAAATACATTTTGCGTTTATTAGAATAAAAATCGTTTTCTTTTATGATACAGAAACTGAACGCCCGTAGATTTCTACGAGTGTATTCGTATAACCTTTACAGCCATTGACTACGAAACGAGTGAATATTGTAAATAAATACGATTATTGGTAAAAAAAAGTGCTTGTGTGATCCTTATAAGTACCTAATGGGTTGGCTACACAGTAGTAAACCGCGATTAGTTCGTCTCTTTTCTTAGTATAGCGACTTCCCTTCTTATTATCGTCGAGCGAGACAGCAGTGCGCTATCACAAAAGAGATGTTATTAATCTTTCTCTTTTCTTACTATAGCGAACTTATTGCGGCACTGGTTCGGCGACATTGGAAGCACGGTTTACAACTGTGTAGCCACCCCTTTTGATTTGATTTGTCTTTTTTCTTACTTTAGCGATGTCTCTTATACGGCACTGGTTCGGCGACATTGGAAAAGCAGTTTACAAATGTGTAACCACCCCTTATGAAATAATGGTATGTATGGTTTATCTAATACTGCCATTTAGAATAAGCTAATGTGTTGGTATAAGTGGTTATCGTTAATGAAAAAAGTAAGACTTTTAAACACATGATTTATTATTTCATTCATTACCATTGGTAAGAGTTCTTAAACATAAAATAAGTTCCTACTATTTTTGAAGACGTTATTCATTATTTCAGTACAATTAAACAGACATCATAAATTATAAAAGGAATAGTACTTTTAAACACATGATTCATATTAACAATACAATTAAATATCATAATCATAAAAGAAGTTTGACTTTTGACTCGAACCCCGAAATGTTTCGAATAAAATGGACAATGCGCGCTAATAATGTGCTCCGAGAAAGAGATAGAGAGCGTTAATGAAATCTAGTTGTAATAATTATATAACCACTATTAGACTTTATTAACCACTTATAGCAACATACTAGCTTATTCTAAACGGCAGTATTAGATGAACCATACATACCATTATTTCATAAGGGGTGGTTACACATTTGTAAACTGCTTTTCCAATGTCGCCGAACCAGTGCCGTATAAGAGACATCGCTAAAGTAAGAAAAAAGACAAATCAAATCAAAAGGGGTGGCTACACAGTTGTAAACCGTGCTTCCAATGTCGCCGAACCAGTGCCGCAAAAAGTTCGCTATAGTAAGAAAAGAGAAAGATTAATAACATCTCTTTTGTGACAGCGCACTGCTGTCTCGCTCGACGATAATAAGAAGGGAAGTCGCTATACTAAGAAAAGAGACGAACTAATCGCGGTTTACTACTGTGTAGCCAACCCATTAGGTACTTATAAGGATCACACAAGCACTTTTTTTTACCAATAATCTTATTTATTTACAATATTCACTAGTTTCGTAGTCAATGGCTGTAAAGGTTATACGAATACACTCGTAGAAATCTACGGGCGTTCAGTTTCTGTATCATAAAAGAAAACGATTTTTATTCTATTAAATGCAAAATGTATTTTTGGTCATATCTTTTTTTTCCCAGGGCTAATTTTTTTAGCGTCCTAACAAATATGAATGACATGTGTCTAATCTATAATCTGACTTTCATCTCATCCCTGCACAATGACTTTTTTTTTGGAGCCCAAACACTTGCATTATCCTTTGTCCATAAATTTTATAATATGAAAACCCGATTCCACCAAATCTGACCGCCTATAGATTTCAGTTCCTTGTGTTCTGTTCAGTTCTTTTAAAATATGGTACCTTCAGCTCCCACTACCAGAACTGGTAGTAAGGTCTCGTCCTACGCATCAAAATAAACCCAAACTCGATATACCTAGCTTTACCCGTCTAGGAGTACCAGTGGCACCTCGAGGTATACCTTCAGCTCCCACTACCAGAACTGGTGGTAAGGTCTCGTCCTACGAATCAAAATGAACCCAAACTCGATATACCTAGCTTTACCCGTCTAGGAGTACCAGTAGCACCTCGAGGTATACCTTCAGCTCCCGCTATCAGAACTGGTGGTAAGGTCTCGTCCTAAGAATCAAAATGAACCCAAACTCGACATGCCTAGCTCTATCCGTCTAGGTGTATTTACCAGTAGCACCTCGAGGTATACCTTCAGCTTCCACTACCAGAACGGGTGGTAAGGTCTCGTCCTAAGAATCAAAATGAACCCAAACTCGACATGCCAAGCTCTACTCGTCTAGGAGTTCCAGTAGTACCTCAAGGCATACCTTCAGCTCCCACTACCAGGACTGATGGTAATGTCTCGTCTTATGAACTCGAACTTGACATGCCTAGGAATAGGAATTCCAGTAGAAAGAAGCCCTCGAGTGTACCACCAGCTCATCAGGTTCGATGGTGAGGTTTTATCGTTACGAATAAAACGAGCTCAAACTTTCCGAGCACTTTAATTAATCTTACCCAATTTAATCGTTTTAATAAAAGAATTTGCAAATATTTAAAACTAAAGTATCAAAACTGTTCAAAACCTTTCGTCTTTTTCACGGCACGCTTGTGTGCGTGAATCTTATACATGTAGTAGTAGAATTCGATACCTAGCCTTTTCGGAAACGCATCCTTAACCACAAAGCAGATATATAGTAGAGCTGCTGTAAGCAAAGATGCACAGCTTCAATAAAGGGCAAAAAAAAATTAACTAACCACGAAAATAATTTCATTAATAATTATTATTTACAAATGGGGTAGAAACTGCCTACTTTTTCCATTAGAGGCGCTAATTACGCTTGATTCATAACAACTGTCAAATACCATATTAAAAGTTAATATTATACTGTTTTTTTATCAAAAAATAGAAAAGCATCATTGCATAGTCTGTTTTATAGAAATTGGATACCAAAGTTTTTTTTTTCAAAGGTTAATACATGTGGAAGTTGTGGATGTACTTGACTTGAACTTCTATGGAAATGCACATATTACCGTCCATATTTTCCACATTTTCATACAGAACAAACAAATTATCATGTAGATTTACCGCAAAAAAAGAACAGTGAACAAGCAATTTCGATAACAACTTGTTCATTTGACTGTTTGTAATGGGTCAAGCGTATGAAGCGACATCTATTTAGAGCTTTTCCTTTTCTTCTCCATTGTTTGTTTTCCAATTAATTATGTCCAAAATCCCAGATTGTTATTTGTTGTCTAGGTGATTTTTATGCCGCGAAAAAATGTTACTCTATCTAGCGTAAAGTAGAAATACTTATATTTCGCGTTTTTTTCTGACAGATTTGGAACGTATGAAATTTCGTTAAAAATCTAGAGCCACCAAGTAAGGTATAGCTGAACTTTTTTGATGATCATGTGAATATTTTAACCTTATGTTTCAACCGGTTTTTACTACTCGCTACAAGTTGACTAATGCCATCGCCTGTTTGGCTATGATTGGCCATAACCCACCGCTTACCCCTCCCGCACCCCGCCCGTAGGCTTCACTTTAGTCAATAGAGAAAACTGGATAGGGCAGCTCCTCTATATAGGGTCGCCTTATAATAGTCAATAATATTTTATAGTAGAATTCTGTTCGAATGGTTTCTGTGACAGTTCAAAATTATCAATCATAGAGATGTTGCTCCAATGAAATGTTTCCGTGACAGTTCTCAAATTCCATTTTGCGCAATTTTTTTATAATAAAAAATAAGTAAAGAAGCGGGATAAAAATTAAAAAGTATTGGAATAAAATTTGCCAACTTATTTTTTTTAAGTAAACTATTAATCATTATTACTAACTGTAAATAAAATAAGTAAATGTGGTAAAATTATATACATTTTAAACTGTCAGATGCAAAGCACCGGAACGCGTCCGTAAATAGGGATTGACGCTATTGAATCGACACCAAATCGATGATTGAGCGGCCATCTTGTAATCGTATTGATGGCGCCAATACGAATACTGTGTAATACTGCTTTTTCACTGTTTTGTTAAGTTTTCACATTTTGTAAAGTTTTGCGTATTAATTGATATTTTTGTATTTATTCGTTCTTGTTCATTTTTTTTGTATTTAATAAGTTTTTCGTTTTTATTCATATTTTCGTTACCATTATTTTTAGTCGTTTTTGTTATTTTTATTCATTTTTAATTTTATATAATTACTTATCCTTTTTGGTATTTAAAATGCCAAAAAAAAAGACAAACAAACACGTCATAAGTTCTCAAAGTCGGGAGTTGGTTATTCGACTGAGGGACTACTTTGAACAAGAACGTATCAACGGGGGTCCATTAATATCGGTTGAAAATGTCGTAAAACGAGTTGCAGCAGCACTACAAATAGGAACATCTACGGTTACTCGAATTACCAATGAAAAATTTGGTAAAAGTGGTATGGAAGAAAAGAAGCTGTCCACTCCGAAGAAGCATAAACGCAAAGCATCAATAACCAACATCGACAGTTTCGATGTTGAGGCAATCCGCAATCATATTTATAAATATTACGAAAGGAATGTCGAAAGGGGAGATATTGCTATGGCCCGTGCTACATTTTTAGAGCATGCAAAGCAAATAGAAAATTGGGATGATGTTATATTTGTCGACGAAACATGGCTAAACGCTAATCACTCTATTAGCAAAATGTGGACAAATGACACTGCTCATGCCTCTACGAAAGTTCCAGAGGGAAAAGGCGAAAGGCTTATTGTATGCCATGCTGGGAATGCAAAAGGATTTATACCCAATAGTCTTCTAGCATTTAAATCAAAAAAAACGGGAGACTATCACGAAGAAATGAATGCTGACAAATTCGAAGAGTGGTTCGCCAACTTGCTGGATAATATAGCGGAACCTAGCATTATTATAATGGATAATGCAAAATACCATTCTCGACAGCTCAACAAACCGCCTTCTTCCCAAAATAATAAAGCAACGCTCGTGGAATGGCTGAATAAAAATAATGTGGCTGCAACCATGACAATGCTTAAGGAAAAGTTACTGAAATTAATTAAAATTCATTAACCTCCAATACCCACTTATAAGGTAGATGAGATGGCAAAGGAACGTGGCCATACAGTATTTAGATTACCGCCATATCATTGTCAATATAATGCAATAGAATTGATTTGGGCCCAAGTAAAAGGTACGTTCTTCTAGCCTATTCGAGTCAAAATTATTATTTGAAAAGATATTATAATATCTAATTAAATTGACTGTCTTTGAAAAAAGTTTATATTTAGAAGAAACACACGCTTATTTACAATATTCTTTTACTTAATGTTACATACTTAATTAATTTTACAATACACATTAATAAAGTTTTTTTTATAAGGTTATGCGGCTTAATACAATATGACTCCGCCTTTTATGGCAAACAAAATGTTGGGTTTACTGGAGGAAGCTTGTCTACATGTGAATACTGAAAATTGGAAAAAAGTTGTTGAAAAAACGCAGCGAACTATGTATGAAGATTGGAATAAATATATCCGCATAGATAGAGTTCGCGATCAACAATTAATTATTTCACTCGGAGAAGAGATTGATACCGAAACAAGTTCTCTTTCGACAAATAGTGACGAATTAAATTAATGATTTAAAAATCATGGTCTTTATTCTATACTTTATTTAAATTTTTTATAACAAGAAAACAAAATCCTATAATCTTTTATCCCATTTCTTTTACTGAATCGGTATTTTGAAACAATCGATTTTAAAATCGAACAATTTTATTGGAGCAACATCTCTATGATTGATAATTTTGAACTGTCACAGAAACCATTCGAACAGAATTCTACTATAATAGCAGATTAAGACTGATGAGTGGGTTATAATTACGAAAAAATATATATTTTTTTTAATAATTTTCGTAAATTAAAATTTCAAAATTCTTTTAAGTGATCAAAATTTAAGTTTGATCTGTAGTTTATGACTACACAGCAAGTAATAAAAACGTTTCCACCTAATTGTGTGGAGTCATAAAATGTAGATTAATCTTAAATTTTACTCACAGAAAAGAATTTTGAAATTTTAATTGATGAAAAATATTTAAAAAAAAATATTTGTTTTCGAAATTTAGACCCATTCGTCATTCCTAATCTGCTATTAAAATATAATTGACTCTCATAAGCGGACCCTGTATATTTCCTCTGTGGTCAAAACCGTCTTCTCCACTTTCAGGGACATGTTCTGCGCAGGCCGAGTGCCCGAAGAGGACATGAAGCGGACGCAGCGCGCGTGCGGCGGCGCCGTGCTCACCTCCGTGAGAGGCATCAAGCCGGACGAGCTCGGCCACTGCGAGAACTTCGAGGAGAGGCAGCTCGGACCCGAGAGGTTCAACATTTTCACCGGTGAGTGTAGCGAGAACTTTCATGTTTATTCCGTCACATGATATTGGCAGTAATAGCTACAGTAGCAGTAATAGGTAATAATAATAATAATAATAAAACTCTTTATTGTACACCAACATTGTTACACAGTTTAAATTTAAAATAACAATCACAATTAACATACAAAGGGCGGCCTTATCGCCGAAGCGCGATTTCTGCCAGGCAACCCAGATTTCTGCCAGGCAACCCAGCAATAGTAGCAGTAATAGTTCCAAATGTCAAATAGGAAAATAATGATACCATGAGATTTTAAAGTTTTTGTATTTAAAATGCTTAATAACTCTTAAATAACTCTTAAAGAAGAAGTAGTAGTAGACATCACCAAGACATGCGTGGATAATGGACGATCATTATCTTTATAAGCCGAGAGACGCACACTTCTCGACGGAGGCCTCCCCAGGATTCGTCACGTCGTCCGGACCCGCGCCGCCCTCTTACAGCATTTGACGTTCGTAAAGTGTATAAGATTACCTACTACGAATAAAAAAGTTTTCATTTTCATTTTCAAATAAATAAATGAAAAAATGTGATCAATAAAAAAAAAATAGCTTATACGAGGGGCGTTCAAAAAGTAATGAGAATAGCTATGTTGAAAAATTTATTTATTTAATATTATTTTATTTTTCGACATAATCACCCTTTAGGTCAATACATTTAAGAAATCTTTTTTCTAGAGCCAAGATTCCTTTTTTAAAAAAATCTTCATCTTGAGTACTTAAAAAATCGTTTACGGCTACCTTCACTTCTTCGTCATCTTCAAATTTTGTGCCTCTCAAGTGTTCTTTCAAACGCGGAAATAGGTAGAAATCACTAGGGGCCAAGTCCGGTGAATATGGCGGATGATCGAGGATCTCAAAGCCAGCATCTTGGATTGCCGCCATGGCAACTGCAGACTTGTGCGCCGGTGCGTTGTCCTGGTGGAACAAAACTTTTTTCGCGAGTTTTCCTCGTCGCTTTTCAATGATTTCCTGACGTAATTTTTTTATTTGATCTGCGTAGACATTTCCTGTGACAGTGGCTCCATGTTCAAGATATTCAATCATTATCAACCCCTGGCTGTCCCAAAAAACTGAGCCCATGATCTTGCCAGCAGATGGTTGAGTCTTGAATTTCTTTGGTGTGGGAGATGACGGTCTTTTCCAGGCCATTGATTGCCGTTTCGTTTCTGGATCATAATGATGAAGCCATGTTTCATCCATTGTTACGAATCGAGCCAAAAAAAGATCAGGATCTCGTTGAAACAGTTCCAATGAGGTCTTTGAAATGTTGAGTCGCGTTTGCTTTTGTGCGTCCGTTAGCATTCTTGGGACCCAACGCGCGGATACCTTTTTCATTCCTAAGTGATCTTGCAAAATGTTATGCACACTACCAGTTGAAATCTTCAACTCTTCAGCTATAAAACGGACTGTTACACGACGATCATCCAGAACAATTTTTTCAACTTTTTCGACCATTTCTTGAGTGACTGACGTCGAAGGGCGGCCCGAGCGCGGGTCATCTTTAACCGATGTTCTACCACGTTTAAACTCTGCACACCATCGAGCCACTGTGGAATATGGAGGAACAGACTCCCCCAATGTCTCACGTAAATCATTAAAAATTTGTTCCGTAGTAAACTTTTTTAAGCAAAAATATTTTATCACCGCACGGATTTCAATTTTATCCATTTTTAGCGAGAGCTATCGACACGTCACAAGCAAATAATTAATACAACCGACACGGACAAGATAGAAAGCTAATTATTTGAGGGTATTATAACAAAGACCTAATCTTTCCGTGATAGTAATTTTTTTTTTCAAGTACCCTCTATTACTACGTCATTCTCACTACTTTTTGAACACTCTAGTACCATTGCATGGAGCTTACGTTTGCAATATAACGTAAAAACAAAAATGTACCAAGTAATTTCGAGGTGTACCGCCAGGCCCCGGTATGCTTGCCGTATTCCCATCATTGGTAGTTCCTGCTCCTTGTTTGACAACATCGATCAGTAAACCAGTTTCTTCTCTGAAAGCTTTTTGAATCAGTTGCTTTCTTTCGGCCATCTTTTCTTTGTCTTCACCTCTAGAACTCCACTTTTTGAAGTCCATACGATAAGCTGAAACAATACAAAATAGTTTTGAGTTCATACAAAATGATAAATTGATTATAGTAACTAAAACATAACTGTCAAATATATTTACCAATATGAAGTAAACATTCCATGCAACGGATCCATGCATGTAATGAAGATAATCCGTACTGGTACATGTCTATATTTTTATATCTCCGAGCGACTTCGTTCAAGTTGTTCATCTCGGAAGGCTTTGCCTGGCAAATGTCACATACAGTAGTAGCAGTTTCTGATATATGGGACGAAACCTTTCCATCAATCATAGTCATCAGTAATTCATGGTGCACACTGACTTCTTGGTGCATGGATGATTGAAGAGTCTGTATTTGCATTTCTATTAATTGCTTGTAATTTTGTATCGTCTCTTGATTTTCTTTTAAAAAATTAAAAAATATTGGGCGGCAGTAATCCGTTGAGGACGGGCGATCATTTTCCCACACTATTTCTTCAGCACGCATGAGCCTTATAGGTACTAAACTACCCATAAATACACTCGAGTCATCAACATCTGGGCTGGTCGCTTTTTGTTTGTAAGTGCTTTGGCTAGATGCTCCATCAAAACCCCATTTTGAAATAAGCTTGAGTTCCGTTTTCGACGAAATATCAAATTTTAAAGCCTCTAATAGCCTTGATGAAGTTAAATCTAACAAAGCTTGAAGTTTAATGGTCGCTCCATCTTCGGTAATGGTCATATCTTCTGGTGCAGGGTAGCATTTTCTTTTTTCTTGCTGCAGCTTATAATATGACGGGTAAATTGATGTCCCTTGTTCTTCAGCAGAATCTCTTAAATTCAAATATTGCCACTTAGACAAGTTAAGAAACATAAACAGAGCTAATGCTTTTTCTGGTGTATAATCACTATTTTCTTTGTTTTTGCTCAAACACGTCTTAACTTTGTCAATATCTTCAGGGTGACTGTATAAGTGATCCATTATATTTTTAAGTTCATCTTTGCCACTACTTTGAAGATTTTTTAGTGATGCAGCATTCAGTTCTTCAGGAGAATATGATTTATTAAGCTCTTCTAGACGTCTTCTTTTTTGTTTGTTACTCAATTCTACAAACGGTTTTCTAGGTGTAAAACGTGAAGTTGATGGTTCTGGCGTAAAAGACTCGGATGTGAATGATTCAGATGTGGATGTTCTGGGGGCCTGATTCTCAGAATCTTCGCGTATATCGTCTTCGCTGCATTGCAAATGTTCACTTTGAGTAACACACGTAATATTATTGGGCCACACAATTGCACTTTCTAACCAATCGCCATTTTTCTTCAAAAAGTTAGCCAGGGTTCGATTAGATCTCTGCCATTTACCACTGACTTTACTACAAAAATTTTGACAAAAAATTAAAAGTGATGCGCTCAGCTCTTCTGTCCAGTTGCAATTTAGCGTTTCTTTTAAATATGCACAAAGCCCTTTACTGTCCGACAGTGAACCCACGTGTTCTCGAAGAACCATGAAGAGGTCAATGTAATTCACAAAACTTTCCATAATCACAAAATAAATCTTTTAGGTCAGTTGTTAGTAGGTTTGAGGTCAAACTTTCAATGACATATTTTTTAAATAAACTCTATTATATGCAAAATGAGCATCCATCCTCACTCCCATATTGTTTTCTAAAATGAACGAAATACATTTACGACACCCGCTAACTAGAGATATTCTATTGTCTTCTATTGTGTATTCTATTGTCTTTGTTTGAGCCGACAAGAGCCTTTGTTCATTACAAACCCTAATCACCGACCAGAGATAAGCCGTTAATTACAAACTCTAGTCACCGAAAAGAGATAAGTAATTACTTAGGATTCATATTTTAATATAACAAAAGACATACCTGACCCAATAACGAAACCCATTCTTTGTATGAGCTGACAAGTGATTAGGGTTGTTGGTTACGAACTTTAATCTCTTTTCGGTTCATTTAAGACAAGAATAACAACAAAATAGGCCCATACGTTCTATTGTTCATCGGTAATAATTTCTAAGAATATAAAAAGGCATTAAAAAAACATCAATTTTATTGTTTTCTTCAAATTTCAATATAAGTTGAACGGGCAGGTATGGGCGCGCGTGGATGGTGCGAAATAATAGTAAACATACCAAAGTTTAATGCTGATGTAGTTTCACTGCTGTGAAAGTTAGGGTTTAGTCGTAGGAGCACTTTGAATTTCTCGTTCCATACAAAAAAAACATAAACTATTTTTTTCTAGCAAAACGGTTAGTTTTAGACCAAAATGTATTTGACCATTCTTCATAAGAGTATAAAGATCTATCGATTGATATTTTTTAAAAGTACAATTTCAACAAAAATATGTCCCTCAAATAGCAGTTTCGATCCACTGTGCGGTAGCTCGGTGGGAGAGCACTCGTCCGGCAAACGAGGGGTCCTAGGTTCGAGTCCTGGTCGGGTGATTTTTATTTATCACATTTTTTCATTTATTTAAGAATATTTGAGCATTTTAAATGCAAAAAACTTAAAAAACAATACTTTTTAAATCTTAAATAATTTGACAAAATGTGTTAAATAAAAATAAAAATAAAAAAATGTCCTGGTCGGGTGATTTTTATTTAAAACCTTTTTCCAATTATTTATGATACCAGTTACAAACTTCTAATGAGAATGATTGAAAATGAAGTCTTTTTCATTCGTTTTGCATAAAATTTTGAAGCAATGTATAAGTAACTTTGATGAAAATAATTATATACCAACCATAACTAGTGCTTAAAGACGGTAACAGTAGAAGTAAAATCGACTCGATAACGTCTTTATTTTTCAACTGCTCCAGTCATTAAAAATTAAATTTCAAGAACAATTGCTGTTACTAACACAATCATAAAAAAAGTAAATATTTTGTGATTAAAAATTCTCAATGCTGAGGTCGTGAATCCTCAATGCTGAGGTCGTGAATCCTCAATGCTGAGGTCGTGAATCTTCAATGCTGAGGTCGTGAATCCTCAATGCTGAGGTCGTGAATCCTCAATGCTGAGGTCGTGAATCCTCAATGCTGAGGTCGTGAATCTTCAATGCTGAGGTGGTGAATCCTCAATGCTGAGGTCGTGAATCCTCAATGCTGAGGGTCGTGAATCCTCAATGCTGAGGTCGTGAATCCTCAATGCTGAGGGTCGTGATTCTCAAATCTGAGGTCGTGAATCCTCAATGCTGAGGGTCGTGAATCTTCAATGCTGAGGTCGTTAATCCTCAATGCTGAGGTCGTGAATCCTCAATGCTGAGGTCGTGAATCCTCAATGCTGAGGGTCGTGATTCTCAATGCTGAGGTCGTGAATCCTCAATGCTGAGGTCGTGAATCCTCAATGCTGAGGTCGTGAATCCTCAATGCTGAGGTCGTGAATCCTCAATGCTGAGGTCGTGAATACTCAATGCTGAATTGTTCAATTTCTAAATAGTTTGACTGGTTTCAAGTGTTTTTAAATACCTACGAAATAAATAATGTTTCTACTTTGACTTTTGAGGATTGTGATACCTTCATGCTGGGGGTTGTGATTCCTCAATGCTGAGGGTCATGATACCTTAATGCTGAGGTACCAATCTTTCACCATTGCGTAATAGCTTTGGTTGGTGACCAATTCGTCCAGAAATGAAATTGAGTGTAGCGAGTAGATTTTAGGTAGAATTGTTTTTTATACTGCCACTTTAATATTATTATATATAAGATAGCTCACAGAGTAGTCAACATATAGTGGATTTCTATATTGAATTGAATCTATACTTCCATGCTGGACTGGGAGTGGAAGAAAAACATAGAATGTGCCAGCTGCTTCTCTTCCCGGGCATACTGTAAGAGTTGGTTAAGGGACAGAGGTTTTATTGGCATTTTTGTGGGCGATAGGCTGACCCCCTGTCACTGCAATAGCCTCTCGCAATCATTATAATACCTCATTAGTCAAACGTGACATCAGTTGGTCTTATAATCTCTGATGTTCTGCCTACCCTATAAGGGATACAGGCGTGAAGTTATGTATGTATGTATGTATCTATATTTCAATCCAAAAGTTCAAATGTAAACAAATCAAGGTTTTTGGTTGTCATGGCAACGCTCATACATTAAAGTGTTTACTAATTTGGATTGAGATACAATATAGAATTTCACTTTTAGACAGTATCTTGCTATTTAAATTAACTTTAGAAACGGGATATTTACCATGTTTTTCATTTATTTTGAGTTCTCGATATTTCGGCACTGTTACAAGCGTTACAAGAGTACCGTCGTGATCATGGCGCTTGTAACAGTGCCGAAATATCGAGAACTCAAAATAAATGAAAAACATGGTAAATATCCCGTTTCTAAAGTAAATTTAAATGTTAATGACCATGCCAGTTTAAAAACTTATATAATATCTTGCTGTTCAATTTTATCATTATTATTTAAAAGTTAACTAAAAACCATCAGTTAAGGGACGGAGGTTCTATTGGCGTTTTTACGGGCGGTAGGCTGACCACCTGTCACTGCAATAGTCTCACTCCATAATAATAATACCTCAGAATTTGTCAAACGTGACATCAGGTGGTTTTATAGCCTCTGGTGTTCTGCCTACCCTATTAGGGTTACAGGCGTGAAGTTATGTATGTATGTATGTATGTATGTAAAAACCATCCCGACTTTCCCTAACTTTTTCCCTTTCCTAATCCATATATCTATCCTTTTATCCTCTAGGGTATGAAAAGGAGACCGCTCCGGATGGTAAGATTTCATGTACATTATAGGTGTAAACTTTCCATGTTTATGTATTTGTTAGATATAGTTTGTAAAGTTTTGTCATTTCTCGAAATGAACTGAGTAGTATTGTAGTGTGAATTTTTAAACTAACATTTCTTCAGGTATGTTAAATATCTATGATTAAAGAGTTGTAAATTAAAATTTTATTCGTCATTCAAGATTTTTGTCACACCTTTTGAAAAAAGCATGTTATGCCATCTAAATAAATTTTCTTAAATTTTTAATTGAAGTTAAAGTGAATTAGTTGTCTTACTCCTATTTAAACAGGGCCTGTCGTAACGAATGGTTAACAAAAACCATAAGAAAAAGGCGTAGACTTCTATAATATAGAATGTTAATTATGATGTTTTAGATTTTTTTTATTCCGTTGTAAGTAAGTAAGTAAACCGTTTATTTGGTACAAAAATCTGTTCTTTACAAAAGAAAAAAATAATAATTTTACCTATATCTATAGACAACAAAAAATATACTTAACAAAAAAAAAACATTAATGTACCAAAATGGGCTTCACTCAGCATATGCTGCAGTGCCCAAGGGACTGCAACGCTGATTTTCAGTGACAGCCAGAGATCGAAAGAAATTTAAATTTAAGTGCAACTCTGCGCTAAATAACATCATAAAATTTATATTAAAACTAACTTTATATAATCTCATTTGGTAATGTTCTAATTATGAAATGAAATACAGACTTTTATTGGCATATTTTATTTACATATTTCTATAAAAAAATTAAAAAAGTAAATTAAAGCATTATTCTCTTAACAAAACAATACTTAAAACAATTTTTTAATTATTAAAGTTGTCCCGACCAAGGAGGTTTCAATTCAAAAGTATACATTATCTGTGGTGAGTCACATATCCGAGCCATAAACCAATAACAGGCGTTTTCCATTTTGACGCTATTTCGTACATACGAATTTGAGTAATATTTTGTTGAATAAAACTTTAGTAGCAAAAATGTCTAGCAATACTTAAATTAATAAAAGGTTAAATAAAGTAGTGTATGCAACTGCATATAATTAGGTACTAAAACACTCGTGTAATCTTATTTTGAATCTTATAAAAAACTACACTCATGTTAGTACCCTCTATTATATGACAGTTGCATAAACTACTATAAAAGGCGTTGCCATTTCATAAAAATATTTGAAAATGGTAAGTTCCAGACCAACTGCAGTCGGGTTATCCATTCATAACGACAGACCCTGTGTAATAGAGGTAAAATATTGAAACTCAATGCAAAATCTTTGATTTAAATCGTTACATACAATGTATGAGCCATTGCCATGACAACCAAATTACAGATTTTAATTTTGTATGAAAGAATCTTGTATTGACAATTTAGTTTAAACATGGAAATTCTTTATAGTCTGTAATGTATTTTTATTTATTGAAATATTGTGACTATTTAAATGAAAAAAAATTAGTGTAGTTCTACTGTTTATTAAAAAAATTACAACTTGTATACTTCTTGATTTTATTTAAAGTAGATATATTTATTTGCTGAAATGTCGTACATTAGTATAGTTCAAGTAGGTTTATATAACATGACAGTTCAGTAATGTGGTTAGCTATTGTAAGAATTATGTATTCAGGATTTATTTTATTTATTTATTGACAGGTATTTCTACAGCGCAAAAATTACATATATTTATAGTTATAATTCATACAGCCAACTGCAGAAATACAAAAACTATAGAATTAAAAAACGTGATATAATAGAAGGTGATTCATGTTTACTAGTGTTTTTATTTAAAAAATAAAAGTTTATATTAATTACTAGCTGCTGCCCGCGACGTCGTCTGCGTGAACGCTATGCAGCACCAAACGCACCTACGATTATAACACTGCTAGCGTGATAATATGTAGCCTATATGTTGACCCGACTTCTTAACTATCTTCATGCCAAATTTGAAGTAAATCCATGCAGTACTTTTTGAGTTTATCCCGGAAAGACAAACAGACAAAAATTCTAAAAACTAAATTTTTTGTTTCTGTTTCGATTGTAGATCATACCCCAAGTATTCTTTTAAAAAAATATTCAATGTACAGTTTTGACTTTCCTACCATTTTATTATATGTATAGATATTATTGAATAAAAATTAACAAATTGATTTGATTTACAATTAAGGATAAAGACATAATAATAATAATAAAAAAAATATTAAGGAACTTTAAAAAAAAATACACATAAGTAAGTAAGTAATATCTCACCTGAGTGGATGTGTGTTTCTGTGCGTTTGTGCGTGTATAAAATATTTATCTGCTGAAAATACAGAGTATGAGAACTGTCATCAATAGCATCTTATATAAAAAAAAGGTTACATTCTCACCGTTGACTCCTCCATCTTCCAGGCTGCCCTGCTGCGAAGACCTGCACCCTGATCCTGCGAGGAGGAGCGGAGCAGTTCCTGGAGGAGACGGAGAGGTCCCTGCACGACGCCATCATGATTGTGAGGAGGACTATCAAGAATGATGCAGTTGTTGCTGGTGAGTTGCTTGCTGTACCCGCTATGACACACTAACATATCGACGGTTTAAAGCAAACCTGCTGTAATTCACAAAATGCTTAGGAGAGCCCTAAATCTTTTTTGGTTTATCGAAAAATATCATATCTAACTAGAGAAACTATTAAACTACCGTAGAGCCACGGGAGTAAGACCTTTAGATTTTTTTCTGATTGTATTGATTCTATGCTGGACTGGGAGCGAAAGAAAAACATAGAATGTGCCAGCTGCTTCTCTTCCCGGGCATACTGTAAAAGTCAGTTAAGGGACAGAGGTGGTATGGGAGGCTTTTTTGTGGGCGATAGGCTGACCCCCTGTCACTGCAATAGTCTCTCTCAAAAATAAAAAAAAAATCAAAATCAAGTTATTTGCAAAATATGGTCGATACAATAGGTGTTCTCCACTATTATAATGCCTCTAAATTTGTCAAATGTGACATCAGATGGTCTTGTAACCTCTGGTGTTCTGCCTACCCTATACGGGATACAGGCGTGAAGTTATGTATGTATGTATGTATTTATGAAATAAAAATAAAATATGATATCGAATGTAAAAAGCGAACTTGCTGTATGTAACCCACAAAATGCAAAATGATTACCCTACCAGGACACGAACCTGGGACCTCTTCTTTGCCGGACGAGTGCTCTTCACTGAGCTTTCGGGGCCTGGCGGTACGCCTCGAAATTACTTACCACATTTTTGTTTTTACGTTATATTGCTAACGTAGCTTCATCTTATGGTATAGCTTTGCAGCTAAGACCACCCGAGACCAATTTCTTTGCAGAAATTGTGAATCCCAGTTAAAGTGAAGCATTGCAATGTTTCAATAATGTTTTTAAGTTTTTGCATTTAAAATGCTCAATTATTCTTAAACTAGCCACCGCGCGCGGTTTTACCCGCGCAACTTTTGATCCCGTGGGAATTTCGGGATAAAATATAGCCTATAACCTTCCTCAAGAGTTGGGCTATCAAATGCAAAAAGAATTTTTCAAATCCCACTTGTAGTTTCTGAGATTAGCGCGTTCAAACAAACAAACAAAAAAACAAACTCTTCAGCTTTATATATTAGTATAGATATCTTATATTAGCCTAGTTCTTATACATAGAAAATAAAAACGATCGTTAAAAAAAAGGAATCAGACTCAGCTTAATGTCGATTGATCCAGTAAGATCATCAACGCTCGTTTTCAGTCCGTCCCTCTGTCCCATAGGTGTTCTGGGAGAGGAAAAATGTACTCAGATAGTCCCACCCCATTTTTTTTTTTTACTGGATGGGTATGTGGGGATGATCCGGCAGAAGGCCGGACCTACCCACTAAAAACCTCCAGGTGTACCTCACCCGCCATAGATGGAGCTCACGGTACCGCCATTGGCATTACCCGCGAGCCCCGGCGGACTGCGCTCAGCCTTAGCCGAGCGCCCCCCACGTAGGAAATGGTCCAGTACACGAGACCATTTCCCCACACATAGCCCTATGCCGCAGCAGGTCCCCTCACCCGCTACGGCTGGCTATCGGGAGGGAGAAGGTGAGCGTATCTCCTTCTCCGTCCCCCCCTCCGTCTACGGCGGATCGGTGCCGAAGAGGCGTCATCCTCCCGGCATCGCTCCGCCGCCTCCTTCTGCGACATTACGTCCTCGCAAAAGGAGGTCATGGCCGCCCAAGCCTCTCGACTCCCTAACATGGCTTTAACCACGCTAGGTAGCGAGAGGTCTTCTCCGACGACAGACGTCAACCCGTGCCGCAGCCGACCCCACGCCGGACACACCACTAAGGTGTGCTCCGCCGTGTCGTCGGCCGCCCCACAATGGTGATACTCTGTCGTCACCTCCCTCCGGGCGACCCTGTGCAGGTAGTGAACGAAACAACCATGTCCGGTCAATACCTGCACAAGGCGGAAGGTCAGAGTCCCCCACCTTCGCTGCACCCACTCAACGAGGACCGGACGAATCGCATCGATCGTCCAAGCCCCGCTAGAGGGCGCGACGAGGGACTCTTCCCACCCTCTAAGGAGTGCCCTCCTGGCACTCCTGCGGACGCGCGCCACCTCCTCGGGACAGGGCAGCTCACCCGCATCCCTCCTCTCGGCTCGGTACTGGTAAACAGCACTACCGCCTCGAGTTCCCACGGGGGGGCGCTTGCCAAGACGCAGGCAGCCCCATGGGAAATCGAGCGATACCCTCGCGATGCTCTCACCGCCATGGCGCTCTGCGGTTTCCGCAGCAGTGCCCTATTTTGGCGGTTTAGGGCATCCGCCCAGATGGGCGCTCCGTATAGGGCCATGCTTCCCACAATGCCGAGGTAGAGCCTACGGCATGGGGAATCAGGCCCCCCCACGTTTGGCAGCAGCCGCCCTAGTGAACCAACCGCCTTGATGAGCCGTTCGGCCAGCATCTTAAAATGCTGACTGAAGGCCCAGCGCCCATCAAGAATGAGACCCAGATACCGCATTGCCCTCTTTAGGGGTATCCGGCCGGGTCCCATCCACCATCAGAGTTGCGCCTCGAGGAGGACCCTGTCGAGGCCCGTGAAACAAAAGGGCCTCGGTCTTCTCCAGGGCGACCCTGAGGCCCAACCTCCTTATGCGGCCCACCACTAGGGCCGCACCCTCCTCCATCCGAGTCGCTGACTCGGCAAACGTCCTCCCCTGGGCCACTATAAGGGTATCGTCAGCGTAGCAGAATACGCTGACGTGGGGCGGCAGTGTGCCCCTCAACACTCCGTCGTAGCCCAAGTTCCACAAGAGCGGACCAAGCACCGACCCTTGTGGAACCCCACACAGATAGTCCCACCCTAAAACATACTTCAGCCGAAGTTTTGACGTGAAGTCGGTTTTTTAATGCTCTTCATGCGTTGTTTATATGTACAGGGTGAATGGTAGGTCACTTTCGAAATTAGTGGATGTGATAGTTTGAGACGTTATATGAATAGAAAAAGTAAAATTAAAATTAAATATTAATTGTTTACTGAGTAAACTTCTGAACGCACGGTTACATAAGCGTAATACTATAGATACTTTGCGTGTGGCGGGAACGCTGCTGTATGCGCGTTGACTGAGGCGGCGCGTTGAGAAAAGTGTAGTAATGTCTCTTTATTCTGAAGTATGTTTAGTAAAGTTTCTTCCATGCTGGACTGAAAGTGAAAGAAATTCATAGAATGTACCAGCTGCTTCTCTTCCCGGGCATACCGTAAAAGTCAGGTAAGAGACAGAGGTTTTATTGTCAGATTTGACCCCCTGTCACTGCAATAGTCTCTCTCCATCATTATAATACCTCAAAATTTTTCAAACGAGACCTCAGATGGTTTCATAGCCTCTGGTGTTCTGCCTGCCCCGTAAGGGATACGGGCGTGAAGTTATGTATGTATGTCTCTTTATTTATTCATAGGAAATTCTGGTGCAAAATTAAGTACCTAATTTTAATACATAAATATGGTCAGAATCGAGTACAAAATGCTCCTTCTTCAATATCTAAAGGATATGTTTCCGTTTCTTTGCATCTGGGGCTAGAATGCGAACACAAAGATTTATTGAAGAGAATAAGTATACAAAAAAATAGTAATTACTCAATTTCAAACAGACATCGTATTAAAAAAGCACAAGATTTATTTAAAATCGCCTTCTCCGTAAATAGACATTTGATTCCTCCTAACGATACGTTTTACCGGATACGTTTTTTTTTCATCGATGGCGCATGGAGTTGTATGGGCGACTTCACATATGCCACAGTATTCAGTATACGTATTTTCCATACAAAAAAGTTATCCAGTAAAACGTATCATGTGTGAACGGGGTGTTACTTCAAGTGACAGATTTGTACCAAATAACAAGACAGATGGCATGGCAATTACAGTTTTGACAATAAAAAGAGTATCAAAGATGGGGTATTGTTGAGACGACCTAGCTTTAACATTTTTATGCGCCATTAATTAAGCTTCTTAATGGCTTCTTAATCATTATTTTTTATCTTTTGATATTTTTATTAGGGATGCAACGATACGGCTATTACGATACCAATACAAATGGCGAATACATCGTAATGGCCAAATACGATAACGAATTACGATACGAATGCATTACGATATTTGTTTAATACTATTTTGATGAATTTATTGGAAGCTTTGTTGTATCATGTATGTTATTGTATGTAAGACTAAGTCAAGTAAAAGTATTTAAAAAAAGTTATGCATTTTTATTTAATCGATATATTTATTAATTTTCATCACTAACTTATGTTTTATTTTAAATGGCTACATTTACTGACTATAAATTAATTTTAATTGTAGTCCTAACTTATTACTGGCAAATTCTTATGCAGAAAACACAACATTTTTAGGTTTTTTTCCTTAAACTTAAATTAAACTTTTTGTGTGGGGATTTTATTATAGATTTTTATTATTACTTTTACATTTTTGTGCACCATTAATTAAGCTTATTGTAATTTTTCGATATTTTTATCGATTCCAGCATAATTTTAGGTACGTTCTGGTCTAGTATTTATTAAATATTCCGATTTGGAAACATAACCTTTAAAAAATTGAAATAAATGTATCGTAAAAATATCAAATCAAATCATTTTATTGCGTCAAATATGGTTTACATTTTGATGGTCGGCTTATATATAGGTCTCATATTTCACTGTTATACAGCATGCAATAAATAACATATTTCTTACGATCTAAAGAATATTAACATGAAAATAACATTTTAATTGGCTTGTACAGAAATAAAAATGTCAAATGTAAAAATTATTATGTTCTAATTCCAATTGTAATTCTATTTTAGTTATTTTAATTTAATGTATAATAATGTTCATTTGTAGTAATCACATCTACATCATATTCTTTATATTACCATATTTAGATACACATTATCTTCTTATTAATATAGTTTTACATTATTATATATTGAACAATTAATTTATCTTTATATCTATACATTTTTCTCTGAGAAACTCATCTAAACTGTAAAAACATTTTTCCAATAGCCATCTATGCAGAGTGGATTTAAATTTATTAAGTGGCAATGTCTTTATATTGTCTGGTAGTTTATTGTATATTCGAACACACAAAACGAAACTGTTACGGCTACAAATCTCTGTTTTAATGTTAGGGAGGCATAGTTTGTTTGCATGTCTAGAGCTAAAATTTAATACATCTTTTTTTTGTGTAAAACATTCTGGATGCATCCTAACAAATAAAACAGTTTCGTAGATATGTAAGCAAGGGACCGTTAACAATTTTAAAGCCTTGAACCAAGGTTTGCAGGAAGTCCAAGAATCAATGTCGGCAATTGCTCTAACGCATTGTTTTTGCACTAAGAATACTTTATTTATATTAACTGAGTTGCCCCAAATAAGTAAGCCGTATCTTAAGATTGAGGCAACGTAACCGTGGTAGGCTTTGAGCGCAGTCTCTTTATTAGTTACTTTTGCCAGTTTCCACAAAACAAAAGAAAATCTGTTAATTTTGGAACAAACTCTGTCTATTTGCAATTTCCAAGAGCAATGTTCGTCAAATGTAATACCTAAAAATTTGTAACAGTCAGTTTCTTTAATGGTTTCCGCTTGATATTTTATGTCCAAACTTTGTTTTTTTGCTCCTTTATTCATAAATTGTATATACCGAGTTTTCGTCATATTTACCTTCAAATTATTATCACTTAGCCAATTAACAATGTCACAAATAGTAGTATTGATAATGTCATTAAAACTGTTATTTATATTATTATCCGGAATTATAATTGAAATGTCATCAGCATAAAGGGTCATGTCAAAATTTGTAATTAATGGTAAGTCATTTATATAAATGAGAAATAAGAGGGGCCCTGGGGAACACCTTTGCGATTAAATTTTGTAGCAGAGCACCATGTTTTTTGACAAGAAGTCGAATCTGTACTTTTGATCTGCACAAATTGTTGTCTATTTTCTAAATAGCTTGTAATCCACTCTAAAGCTATTCCACGAATCCCATAAGCTTCACATTTTTTTAGTAGTGTTGAGTGATCCACAAAGTCAAAAGCTTTGCTCATGTCAAAAAATACTACAATTGTTTTGACTTTGTTATTTACATATTTAATAACTTCATTTACAAGTTTAAACGCAGCAAGTCCCGTTGACTTACCTTTTTGGAAGCCATATTGTTTTGGGTGCAGAATCTTAAACTTTGTTATAAATTTAACTATCCGAGTGTTCATGCATTTTTCAAAAACCTTTGAGGGCACTGTTATTAAAGCTACCGGTCTGTAGTTTGATGGATCAGTCCTGTCCCCTTTTTTAAAAATTGGTTTTATTACCGTTACTTTTAGTTTGTCTGGATAAATGCCTTGCTTAAACGATAGATTGATTATGTAAGCTAGTACAGGTGCTATAACGTTTCTAATTTGTTTTAAAATTTTTGTTGGTATTCCATCATAACCAACTGAGTTCGTATCTCTTAATGCTTTTATGATATTGGATACTTCATGAGCATCAGTTGGATATAAAAATATACTATCATCAACTTTATTGACAGCATAAGATTTTTGAGGTTGGAAATTTGCTTCATTAATAAAATGGTTGTTAAAAATATTGCAGATATCTTTGGGCGCCGTATAAGATTTATTATCATGTCGTATTTCCTTTATTTCATTATGTGGTTTTTGTGTATTCGTACTGTTTTTAATGACTTTCCATGACGCTTGAGAAATATTTGACGCTTTTTTTATAAAGTTTATATTATCATTTTTGTTGGCTGTGATTAAGCATTTCTTAAAAAGTTTATTGTAGCGCATATAAAGATTTTTATCCGATTGTGTTTTTGTGCGGTAATATTTATATCTGAGCATACGTTTAGTTGTAGACGATATTTTCAAACCTTTTGTAAACCAAGAATATTTCTTTGGCTTGCAATTTATTTTAACTAAATGTTCCGGAAAGCATTGATTGAACAGAAACATAAAAGTGTCATGAAAAGTGTTATAAGCCTTGTTAGTGTCCGTTTCTGTAAAAACATCATACCACGATAAAGAAGATATTAATTGCTTAAATTTCAGTACATTTTCCTCACTGAAGTCTCGCTTTGTTATAAATACGTTTCGGGGTGGGGTTTTTTTATTTGGCAAAGGTGTTTTTAGATATTGCGCCGTATCATGGTCAGATAGAAACAAAGGCAAAATACCCCCTACTGATTCCGAGTTGTTGCTTACTATTTGGTCTATACACGCTTTTTGCCGTGTTGGCTGTCTTATGTGTATATTGAAATTGTATGATTCAACTATTCGCTCAAACTCTTTTGAAATTTCCGTATTTTTTAAAATATCGATATTAAAGTCTCCTGTAATTATAACATGCCTGTTTCTTTTTTTAAGAATGATCTGTAATAATTTATTTAATTTATTTAAAAAAATATAAGCATTGCTGTTAGGTATTCTGTAAATACATATAATTAACATTTTATATTCAGGAATGTCAATACCGCACGATTCAAATATAAAGTCACAATTTAATTCATTCATAATGTCAAGTTTTTTAAAGTCAATATAATCCCTACAAAATACACAAGTTCCTCCAGGATTGTCTTTCTTTTCTCTGGAGTACCATGCCGCTAGCGTATAACCTTTAAAGTATATATTAGATTCGTTGCCTGACCTAATAAAAGTTTCAGAAAAACACATCACATCGATATACCAGTTAGAATCAGATAGTTTCTCTAATTCTATTTCAATGTTTTCTTTTTTATTTATTAGCCCAGCAATATTTTGATGAATAAGAATAAATTCATTTTTTAAATTATGATCGAAAAAACGTGTTAGGTATAGGATCTAGATGATTTGAGTTATTTTTAGATACGCTAGGTTTTTGTCGCATTATCTCGAATAAATAAGGAATGGTCAATTGCTTTAGTTTATTTGTCGAATTTTGAATTTTTATTTGATTTCTCAACACTTGCAAACCCTTATTCTTAGCAAACTTTTGTAAATAATTAATTTTATAGTAAATACTGTCAATAATCATATTTATTTGTTTACACAAAGAAAATCTGTCAATATAGTAATTATTATGATACGCTTTTAGATAAGTGGGGCAATCTAAATAATGCGAGTTCGGGAACAATTTGCATACTCGTTTGATTTCATTATTCAACAGAATTTCATTGAGGTAGGGGTTTTTAACAACATTAAGGACTACCACTGTATGGTCTTTTAAAGTATCTAGTGTCGAATATAATCCAGCCGTCACATGTAGCGGTTTTTTGTCGTTTTCTCCTACACTAATTATGAATATGTCAGACGATGACTTATTCTTCGGGCTATCCATCAGTACTTCCTTGGCCGGAGCATCTGGTTTCGTTAGTGAGGTGACTTCATATTTTTCATACCTGCTTTGGAGTCTTGAGCGTCTGAGAGACATTGCTAAGCCGCTGCACTGTTGTGTTCCAAAGATTTTTATTGATTTAATCGGATTTATATTTTCTTCTATTTGGTTTTTAGTGATAGTATTTTTAGTCGTACTCATTTTATTTGTGCGTATTGTATTTTCATTTTGTAATTCCGTGACTGTAGGATTACTAAACAATGTGGATTCGTTTTCACTATTATAATTGTCACTTTTTTCCTGTTTTTTCAGTAAGGGACTATTTGTACAAATTAGTTTAAGTTTATTAATTGTTGTGTCCTTTTCATGGACTTGTTTTTGTAATCTAATGTTTTCCAAAGTTAAGTTTTCAATTTCCTTTTCAGCGATTTGTAGTTTCTTTATAAGGTCCTCGTTATAGCTTTTCAATTCATCTATATCTTCGTCATACCGGGTAGACAGGTCCGGTAGGCTTCGGTGCGTCATAGAGCAGCTTAAATCTATCGAAGCTTCCTTAGTGATGGTTTTGTGAATAGTCGGAGTGAGAAAAATTCGTTTCTGGTTGCCTAACTTTGCGGTTTCTTGGCCAGTTCGCGAACTTGTTGGAGTAGAGTAGTGTGGACTAAGTTGGGAATTATGTTCCGCTTTGTTCGCTGGAGTGCTGGAGTTCAAGTTACCACTATTATATTTTTTTCCAGGACAGTTTGGGCAAGTCCATGTCTCTTTCTTTTCTTTATTAAACGTAAGAAAACGTTTGCTTCTAATACCTACACAATCTAAGTTATAATATTGTTTACATTTTGAGCATTGCAAAGTTTCAACCCTTAGGAACTTTTTATTACATTTAGCGCAGTTAATTGAATTCATTTTAAGAAATCCAGAAATATTATAAAGAAATAAATAGCGAGAAAAAATATTAATTTCCTAAAATTTTCTGCTATAGGCAACGTTTAGTTAGAAAAATTAAACTATAACTAGTCAAACCAACATAATCCCTACTGAGTAAAATATAAAAATATTTTTAAGAGTACAAACCGATGTCATTTAAATTCTACAATGTCCTAAATTAAATAATATTAACACTAGAAAGCTACATAGAATGTCAGTTTTAGTTTGAACTGTCAAAATTATATCAACATATGAAAAAAAATAAAAAAAATTAAAATATTAATGCAAATTACCAAAAACTAATTGCAAACCTAGAGAAAAAAATCGTGTCGTAATATTTACGATAATGAATGATCGTAAAGGTTTACGATAATCGCCGATATACGATTATCGTATCGGTATCGTTGCATCCCTAATTTTTATCGTTAATTAAATATTCCAATTTGGAAACATTACCTTTGTCACCAGTCACCCTGTAAAACTCTCTGCGCGAAAAGGCGTGTATACAAAATAGTAATAAGAATGTTTAACTTCGCAGGCGGCGGCGCTATCGACATGGAGCTGTCGCGTCACCTGCGCGAGTACTCGAAGTCGGTGCTGGGCAAGGAGCAGCTGCTGCTGGCGAGTGTGGCGCGGGCACTCGAGGCCGTGCCGCGCCAGCTGTGCGACAACGCGGGGCTCGACGCCACCAACCTGCTCAACAAGCTGCGCCAGCGCCACCACGCGGGTGAGACGCCATTTCACATGTTTAGATTTTCTTATAGCGACGACCGGCTGGTGTAGCGGTAACAGACATTGCTTTCTATGCCAGAGCTCCTGCCAGAGATTTCCAATCCCGGCGGCGGCGGATATTTGTGTGATGAACACAGATATTAGTCGTCAAGTCATGGACGTTTCTATGTTTACTAGCTGACCCGGCAAACGTTGTTTTGCCATATAAACAAAAAAAAAATAGATGTTGGCCGATTCTCATAGATACCGCATAAGCACAAAAAAATTCATCAAAATCGGTCAAGCCGTTTCGGAGGAGTATGGCAACGAAAACTGTGACACGAGAATTTTATATATTAGAATTAAGTTTATTCTAATAAAAAATATGTATTTGTGAGCCAAGAGGGCCTTGATTTTCTCACAATATTAATTTAAGCAGAAATATAATTAAACAACTAAGATTATTTCTAATTTAAGCGATCCGTCGAAAACTACGGTGCGCTGGTCACTCCTGTCAACAACAAGATGGCTCAAACATTCATTCGTTACTATAGTGGTCTTAGGCACGTTTGATATGTATCGACACATTTATAGATCTTATTGACGACCGGCTGGTGTAGCGGTAACAGACATTGCCTTCTTTGCCAGAGATCCTGGGTTCGAATCCCGGCGGCGGCGGATATTTGTATGATGAACACAGATATTAGTCGTCAAGTCATGGATGTTTATATGTTTATTTATTCTAATAAAAAATATGTATTTATTCAATATGTATGTTTATATATTTCTTAAGTATATCAGTTATCTAGTATACATAACACAAGTTCTTTAAGAAACTTAATTTGGGCTAGATAATGTTGTGTGAGTGTCAGAAATATTTATTATAATATTATTATTTTAACTCCACGCCTACAATTTGGGTAGGCAGAGACTAAAGACGTCATTTGCTATGATCCAGACACAAACCTCTTTCGCGTCCTCCACGTTTATCAATATTTTCATTACTATTATTTATTACATAGTTAATAACCAATAATAAATACACTTTATTGCAATCAAAACAAATATAAAAATAAAGAAAGAAAAAATCATAAATCTAGGACAATGGGGTAGAAAACTGCTTTCTTATTCCACTAGAGGCGCTGATTACGCTTGACCCATAACAACTGTCAAATATCATAGTAAAAGTTAATTTTATAGTGATTTTGATCAAAAAATTAGAAATTCATCATTGCGTAGTCGTAAGCTTTATAGAAAATGGATACCACAGTTTCTCTAAGGATATACACGTGCGGAACTTGTGGATGTTACTTGATTTAAACTTTTGTAGAAATGTACATATTACGGTCCACATTTTTCACATTTTGATACATGTGCTTACATTATTTTATAGGTTTACCCCAAAATAGAACACAGAACAAGCAATTTCGATTACAACTTGTTCATTTGATAGTTTGTTATGTGTCAAGCGTATGATGCGACATCTATTTAGAGCTTTTCGTTTTCTTCTCCATTAGGGCGGCCTTGTCGCTTCAAGCGATGTCTATCAGGCAACCCGTAGTATACTTATAGGTTTTTTTTTTTACAGTAACTTACCATTGATTCCCCTCTATTACAGGCGATATCTGGTACGGCGTGGACATAGGCAAAGAGGATATCTCCGACAACCTTGAAGCGTGCGTGTGGGAGCCCGCGCAGATCAAGATCAACGCCATTACCGCTGCTTGCGAAGCCGCTGCCCAGGTGACTATATACCTTAACTAGCCACCGCGCGCGGTTTTACCCGCGTAACTTTTGATCCCGTGGGAATTTCGGGATAAAATATAGCCTGTAACCTTCCTCAAGAGTTGGGCTATCAAATGCAAAAATATTTTTTCAAATCCCACTTGTAGTTTCTGAGATTAGCGCGTTCAAACAAACAAACAAACTCGGGGAGTTTCTGTGGCGTCCTCCGACGTGACCCACAGAGAATCAATATATTATTATCTATTAATCAAACGTGCTCGATAAAATCAATACCAAGATAAGATTAAATATTGTTAACTTAATTATGCACGTATATTTTAGTATATAAACTATTTCTATTTGTTAATAAATTGTCACTCAAGATGTAATCGTGTGTTGCTTTAAAACTCTAGCTAACATAGCTACTACGACGCGGCATTTTACTGTTAATACTACGACGTAGTACTACAAGATGTTTTAAAGTAGCGCGTAGTTTCTTTATTATCATAATTTAGGCTGACAAAAAACTAAATACCTTTTTTTGCAATTTTTTTTTTTATAAATTATACGTATTGTGTGGCTGGTGACTACAAAATAATCCTGTATATAAACACCCAGACCCTGAACATTTTTTTTTTCCACGCGGGAATCGAATCCACGGCCTCGCGATTGTCGCAGTAGCGTCTAGAACACTGCACCTTAGAGACTATCACATCGAAAAACATTGAATGATGGGGAGTTTCATAATAACAATAGTTTGAATAGCCCTACCAGCCCTGGATACGTGTGTCGTAAAAGGCGACTAATTGGTGGTAGGATCCCGTCAGGGCACGACTGGCTAGCGACCACCCTTCATATAAAATCTGCCGCCAAATGTTACCGCTCCGGCGGTGATGTGTTCCGGCAATATTTTATGAAGAGCCAGTTCTTTCCTAGCCTCGTGTGCTGTCATCTTCTACCTCATCTTCACTTACCATCAGGTGAGGTTGAAGTCAAACGCTGGCTTATCATTCGGATACATACATACATAACGTCACGCCTGTATCCCTTATGGGGTAGGCAGAACACCAGAGATGTCACGTTTGACAAACGAGGTATCATAATGATGGAGAGAGACTTATCAGTGACAGGGAGTCAGCTAATCGCCCGCAAAAACTCCTTTTAAACCTCTAGTCCTTTAACTGACTTTTACAGTATGCCCGGGAAGAGAAGCAGCTGGCACATTCTTTGTTTTTTTCGCTCCCAGTCCAGCATAGAAGCAATCATCATTCGGATATGAATTTAAAAATAAAATTTTAAAGTTTTTACAGTACTTTTATGCGCCGTTCTAATAATTATAACTATATTTTTATCTCAAAATGAAAACTCCCTTGAAATGAAAAAACTCTTAACTTTCAGATCCTATCCATCGACGAAACTATCAAGAATGTGAAAAGCGGCGACGGCGCGCAAATGCCGCCCGGCCGCGGCATGCAGCGACCGCGTATGGGATAGACGATAACCACTCACACTATATTATTAAACATTTCTTATGCTGTAATCAGGACTCGAGCGTAGATTCAATGGCAGATCTTCACAGAGAACTGAGAGAAATCTACAATGATGTCCGGTTTCAATAACTTACCGAAAAGTTAAAGTAAAAATGGAAATTCTTCAACTATCTTAGGGGTAAATCTTATAACTTATTTCGCATCAAAATGACATTGGAATGTTAAACGTTGAAATCCAATCGGAATGAGATAATATCGCAATCGTATCGAAACTTTAATGTTACAAAATGGTATTCATTCACGTAACACTTTTTAGTATGGAGATTAGAGATTAACAAGAGGACGAAATTATATTTAAACTAGCCACCGCGCGCGGTTTTTATTTCGGGATAAAATATAGCCTTCTTCAAGAGTTGGGCTATCAAATGCAAAAAAAATTTTTCAAATCCCACTTGTAGTTTCTGATATTAGCGCGTTCAAACAAACAAACTCTTCAGCTTTATATATTAGTATAGATGATAACGCAATGAGATATATTGCGATATATTCAAGTTTCGTTCTCGCTGTAACAAAATTACGCGAATGACTTCAAGTGACAGATTTAAAACGAGATAGGAATTGCGATCTTTACTTTAACTTTTCGGTGAGATGTAGAAACGGGGCGTTACGTGCTCAAGTCTTGAGTTAGCTTATATAATACAAACCTTAATGCATTTTGTACTAAAGCAGTGACAGTTGCCAGATACCATCAGATATACTGTAGAGTGAAGCATAGTCGTGAGCATAAATATGCGTTTCTGTTAAAAATTAAATCACACCAACTACATGGCCCCAAAGTAAGCATAGCTTGTGTTATGGGATACCATGTAGCGAACTAGGGTGTAACCTAGTATATAAATACATAAATAGGTAAACACCCAGACACGGAACCTTTTGTTTTTGTTCCGTGTGGGAATCGAACCAAATCCCGCGATTTGCGTAGTAACTCAATATCAATATGAAAATTATTTTTGATACCTCTTTCATTAAAATATCTTTGTACAGAAGGCAGCAGATCAAACAAACCTACAAATATCCCCAATCAATTTTTAACTTCATGTTGACCCCATAGAGTTCAGATTCAATTACAATTTTTGTCAGGTTTGTAACATTCTGCTGCTGCCTTCTGTACTTAGATTTATTATTCAATCATAAGAGTGGTGTTTTTGCTATTTAAAGTTATTATCAATATGTGCCTTAAAATATTGCTATTGAGACAAAACTTCTGCTTACGACTAAGTTCCACTCTGTATATCAAACATTTCTAATAAGGTGAACTACTCGATATTTAATTTATATTTGGAATATTACTGTTATCAATTTTTGTCTTAAATGTCCTATTTATATTGGAAGTCTGTATCCGAGATTTCCGTTTCTGTTGTTTGGTTGTCATAGCAACGGATAATCAAAGTAACTACATACTTATATCAACACAGTTGACTATACCTCCATATAAAGTAGATTTTGATATTAAAAAGTCCCAAATCCATCTAAAACATGTAAGCGTTGTCATGGTAACCAAAATACTTAAATAATTCAATTTTGTTTTATAAGAATCTTGTATTAAAGATATTCACACATTCTTTCATAAAATTGAGGACACCAATTTATGTTTTTGATTTAAGAATAATTTCACAAAAGTATTAGTGAGAGAACGGCTTGGATGCTTTTTTAGTTATTTATCTGCGGGCAGTATTGTATGTGAATCTTTTAGCTGTGGAGTTGAAAGCCGTCAGTGCAAGAACTCTATAATAATAATAATAGGCTATATTTGACATAAGATTATCTTATTTTAATTTCTCTTCAAATTAGGGACTTAAAACTCGATAGCTGTCCTGTCTCAATGTCCGGGGCATGCATATTTGAAACATAAATAGTATAAACTATTTAAGTGAAGCTCGCCTCAATGGCTACCTATGTAGAATTTAGATTTTTCTTTTCTTTAATTTGTATTTTATTTTTTCTTTTCTCTTTTTGTTACTTAGTAACCTAGCTGCGGTGGTCTTTAAGTGGCTTTTTATATAAATAAAAAAATTATTGATCTTTATTTCTAACTAGCTGTTTATCCCGTGGGAATATCTGGATAGAAAGTAGCCTATGTGCTATTCCAGGCTGTACACTAATACTATGCTTTTCATCTAAATCGGTTGAGCCGTTCTGCCGTGATTGAGGAACAAATATCCATACATCCAAACTTTCTTATTGATAATATTAGTAAGATACCGTGTCTGGCTCATCACATGATACTAGCGCTTAGTATCGACGGCTGGTTGCCATTATAACCAAAGAATTGAATTGCTGATAAAAACTGATTTTCAAACCTTAAAGTTTGATATTGATAAAGAGACTTAATTTACAGAGTGTAGTGTTGATAAGGGCCTATAATTATTATTATAGTTCTTGCACTGGCGGCCATTTCATGTTCCCCGATTCTAAATGTAACGCCTTAATTTCACAAAAAATGTTATTCATAAGTTATTTTATTAACGCAATAAAATATAATAAATACTACGCTTTGTTTTATTTGTTTTTTCTAGCTTCACCTTGTAGCTTTACTCACGAAAGTCCTGGTGTTCTGGGGAAGTAAAAATTTAAATAAAGTTTAATATCTCTAGATAATCACACTAGGTCGAAGTCGTCGTGGCGCCGTGGTTACTGTGTGTATCATACGATATCACAGGTTAAGCAACGTTCGGCGCGGTCGGTACTTGGATGGGTGACCGCCGACCATACATTTCTCACGGCCACTTCCGTGCTTCGGAGGGCACGTTAAACTGTCGGTCCCGGGTGCTGTATACTTGTATACAGTAGTCGTTAGGGTTTGTCAGAAGCCGTATCGGCACCTTGACAATTCTGGCAGCCACCACCCAGCACTGGGCCAGCTTGGTGGATTATGGCCTATACCTCCTCGTCACTCAGGGGAGACTCATGCCCTGCAGTGGGCTCATTACAAAGAGTTGTGATGATGATGATGAATCACACCAACTACAGGGCCTCAAACTAAGAAAAGCTTGTGATTTGGGATACCATGTAGCGAACTAGGGGGAACCTAGAGTATTGATACCTACTTCATCTTCATCACAACTCCGTGTAAGGGTGTTACAAATCGATAGATGGAATCGACGTAGACGGACGCGTCGACTGATAGTTTTTACTATAAGAAAAAATCCGATCGACGCTGTCGTTTGCCCGTCGTTCGATTGGTGTGGTATGGAGCCCACTGCAGGGCTATGAGTCTCCCCCGGGAGACGAGGAGGTTTAGGCCATAATCCACCAAGCTGGCCTAGTGCTAGGTGGTGGATGTCAGAATTTTCAGGGCGCCGAAAGGGCTTCTGACAAACCTAACGACTAGGTAGTTACAATATACAAGTGTACAGCACCCGGGACCGACTCTAATGAAACTTTCGTTACCGTTTATAGGCAGTAACACCCTATTGAATAACGTTTCAAGTTTGTCTATAGAGAGCTTATTGTAAGTGACAGGACCAATTGAAGCGTTATATCTATTTACTCAAATAACTTGAAAACGGTTTATTTCTTTGGATTCCTTTATTGCATACCGAATTATAAGTAATTAGCCAGATGTGCTCAGCAAACATTATATTCATCCGCTTTGTCAATTCCAAGATACAGCAATCCCGCAAACGTTACTCCAGCAGGATTTTGAATATCTTCGCAACCAAAGCACATACAGATAATAGATATTTTTGTCATAGGTACCATTTATACCAAATCGATTTTTAATTTTATAGATAAAAATTATTTCCAAAAACCCATTAGAAAGAAAATAGGCTGGGATAGCTTTACTGCAGCAGGAATCGTTTTTTTTTTCGTATAACTCACAAAATATGAGCATACTTTTAAAAGTTCGCATAACATTTACAGGACCAGCATTTCAAATCATGTATTGCATTGAAATGGCATTTTTCGAGAAAATCTGGCTGGGTTAACAGACGCGTCGGTCCCGGGTGCTGTACACTTGTATAATGTACCTACTACCTACCTAGTCGTTAGGTTTGTCAGAAGCCATTTCGGCGCCCTGAAAATTCTGACATCCACCACCTAGCACTGGGCCAGCTTGGTGGATTATAGCCTAAGCCTCCTCGTCTCCCGGGGGACTCATAGCCCTGCAGTGGGCTCCATACCACACCAATCGAACGACGGGCAAACGACAGCGTCGATCGGATTTTTTCTTATAATAAAAACTATCAAACGACGAGATGTCGACTGTTCCATTCATCCGCTGATCTATTGTTGTTGTAACACTCTTACACGGAGTTGTGATGAAGATGAAGTAGGTATTAATATTCTATGTTTCGAATAACTCACAAAATATGAGCATACTAAATTTAAAAGTTCGCATAACATTTACAGGAGCTGCATTTCCAATCATGTATTGCATTGAAATGGCATTTTTCGACAAAATCTGGCTGGGTTAAAGGACGTGGGACCGACTGCTTAACGTGCCCTCCCAAGCACGGAAGTCGTGAGGTATAATATAAATGATCGGCGGTCACCCATCCTTTTACCGAGCACTCCAAACGTCGCTTAACCTGCGATATCGTATGATACGCACAGTAAACATGGCGCCACAACTACTTCAGTATCCACGAACATAAATACATACATAACTTCACGCCTGTATCCCGTATGGGGTGCGCAGAACACCTGAGGTAATAAAACCATCTGATGTCACGTTTGACAAATTTGGAGGCATTATAATAGTGGAGAGAGACTATTGCAGTGACAGGGGGTCAGCCTATCGCCCACAAAAAGCCTCCCATAACACCTCGGTCCCTTAACTGACTTTTACAGTATGCCCGGGAAGAGAAGCAGCTGGCACATTCTATGTTTTTCTTTCGCTCCCAGTCCAGCATAGAAGTACAGATAAACGCCCAGACCCGAAACATATTTTTTCTTGCTTCGTGCGGGGACCGAACCAACATGAGCGTTTCGATTGCTCAGTCAAGTTAGAAAATCCAGTAATGAATTGCACCAAATTTTTGGAGAAATTAGTCAAAATCAAAGAATGCAAACAGAAAAATTGTGAAAACAAAAATAGTAAAGTAATTTTAGATACGGGTTTAATTTGGACGCGAATTTGGTCGCATGGAGAATTCGATAATTATGATAGCTAGAGATCTAGTATGTTTTGTTGAGGAAATTTCACAGTTTTGTAATGCTTGATCTGCCTTTTGTACGTTTAGAAACAGCCTTACGTTTCGGGCGCGGCGGCGCCTCAGTTCTGGCGAGTGCGTCGCCTATGGATCGACGTGTGAGAAAGGTGTACTCGGGTCTGACCACGGCCGGCTCTTCTACTCCCGTCGCGTCTCTGAGCACTGGAAACAGATTTCTGTTACAGAAAATTTTTGTCTGATTTTTTCTAACCTTTAAAATTGCAATAATAAAACTGATTATTGCTAAACGATTTGGCTGTTTTTTATATTTATTTATAGCACGATAGTGTCTGTATATATATCAGGTGGTATTAAGCATATAATTTTAAGTATTTTGATTTTTTTGGTGACTTACTCTGATCGACCGCGGTTTTAGCGTCGATAATCGCCTCTGTGCGCGAGCGCAGCTGTGACGCCATGTCGTGGTACACCGCCTTCTTAGCTTCGCGGCGTTCCTTGCAAACCAGCGCCACTGACAACAAATTTAATGATATATTTTTTATTATAAACTAAACCCACATTTGACCTTATCTCACCTGATGGTAAATGAAGATGAGGTTGGAGATGTTTAGTCGATTTAGAATTACTTGCCTTTTTTAATTATTCACAAGTATTTTTTTTTAACGTTTAATAACGCTCCCCTGTTTCCAAGCTGTAGCAGAATATCAGCGCTTTGTTCTCTGAGCAAAAATGACGCTGAGCTGCGGCTCGTTGCACTGCTACAACGCACTCTTTTTGTTGTAATTGTACTTTATTTTTTATTTTATTTTTCCTGTTAGATGTTAAATTTGTAATTAATTTTAATTTTTTCTTGCTGTAATATGGTGTGTGTTTGTGGCATCAATAAATGAATTATCTATCTATCATCTATCAGATGACAGCACACGGGGCTAGGAAAGAACTGGCTCTTCATAAAATATTGCCGGAACACATCACCGCTGGAGCGGTCATATTTGGGGGCGGATTTTATATGAAAGGCTAGCCAGTCATACCTTACGGGATCCTGCCAACAACCGGGGGTCACTCAGATTTTTCTTTTTATGAGTCAACTAAGCCGACACTCAATGGCAAAAAAGTCGTGTGGCACTCGGATAATGCCGCGGTAAAGCTATTGCATAGCATTTTTTATCAACTTATGCAATTATAATTATTTATTTATTTTATTAATGCAGTAATGTTTGATCTAATATGAAGTTCCACAAGTTCCTAGTAGATGGCGCTGATTGTTTATTAAAGCCCGCATGTAAAGTTATGAAATCAAAGTATCACCGCTGTGCCGGTCGGAGTGGGGGCTGTTAGGATTGGCCGCGACCGCCTGCAGTGCTTACACCCTCTGTCCGGACCTCTCTCTCTCTCGTGTATCGCGCTCTTCCGCCTTGGCGGAATTGAGCGCCCGCGGTTTTCCGCGCCCGTGACTGCCTTTCACGAAAGTCGTCCTGGTTAGGGGGCCAGTCCCGCCCTTGGTACCTGCCCGGTCTGCCACCAGCGGCAAGCCCCGGGTAAGGGCCTCGGGCCGACCAGTACTCCCCGACTAAGGGTCGCAGAGAGGCAGTCGCCCTCCGCGAAATTCGCCCGGCATCGCCATGCCGAACCAACCTCCGCTGCGGAAGCCGACCGCTCCTGCGCCACTTCCCGCCGCGCGCCGCCAACCGGCCGCCGCCCGCGAGAAGAAGGCGCAGTCGAAGAGGTCGCCCGCTGCCGAGTCCACCACCAGCAAGCTCACCAAGGCCGTGACGCACCGAACACCGGCGAGAACGCCGCCGCCCGTGTCGGTGGCCCCGTCGACCGCCGAGACTGGCGATACCACTAAATCGGCAACGGTAGTGGTGGTATCGCCGCCTCTAGCGTCGGTCCTGCCGCCGACAGGGACGCCGGCAGTCTCGCCGCGCCGGGACGTTTTACCGGAGCCTTTGTCCGCTCCGGCGACGCGGATGTCCAAACAAGACATCAAGGATGGCCTAACGTCGCTGATGCTGAAACATGAAATGAGCATCGACGATCTTATAAATGATCTCGCCATTTTGGGATATCCTGTGACGACGCCGGCGGCCACCTTGCCGCTGCACTCGCCACCGCCCAAAACGCCGCCCAGACAAGAAATCCCAAATTTCACCATGCCGCCGCCGAGGCAGCGCCGCGAACAAACCGCGCGCCGCCGCAAGGCACCAGCGCGGCGAAGCCGGACGGACCTATACGCTTCGTCTGATAGGGACGACAGCCCGGCGCCGTCCGTGCCACCCGCGCCCACGCCTACGCACGCCGCTGCTGGGGAATTGAGTTTGTCGCCCGCCACTACCGGGGCGGGTGACGAATTCTTCCACGCACCACCGCCGACGCCTCTGCAGACGCCGGTCCGCGCGCGCCCGCAACCTGTGGGCACCCCGCCGGACCAGATACTCACGGAGACGCCGCGCCAGCCTCCCCGCCTACCACCGAGGCAACAAGCCGAGGCGCGCAGACGAAAGGTGCCCTCCGGGGCCCCCACCGCCGCACCCCTCGCCGCCGCAGCCGCGCCCCCTATCCAGGGGCGCCCCACGTCGCCATCCCAAGGGACGCCGTTGAGCATGCCGGTCCTGTCCACCTCACCGGACATGGACGGTGCTCCGGCGCCCACCGCCGCCATGGATTACGCATCGGTTGCGGCCTCACCGCCGACACCGCCGCCGCCCGCAAAGCGGCCTGCGCCTGCGCAGCCGCGTGGCAAAGCACCGGCGATGCAGCCTGCCGCGCGAGCCCCGGCAACCCAGCCGGCCGCCCGCGCCGCCGCCGCCCGCGCCGCCGCCGCCTCGCCGACGCCGCCCACGCCGCCGAACATCATACGCACGAAGACGCGGTACCCACCGCTGATCGTCGAGACCCTCCCCAACTGGCAGACTCACGTTCGCCGGTTGAGGGACGAGCTCGGCCGCCCAGCGAACGTGCGACCGTTCGGGAAAGGCATGCGGTTCACGCCTAACGACGACGTGGAATACCGCGTCGTCCAGCGATATCTCACTCAGCTGGAAGCGACCGAGAAGATCTCTTGGTTTTCCTACTCGCTTCCGGCTGAGCGGCATATCAAGGTGGCGATCCGCGGCCTCCCCGCCGACAACCCAGCCCAGGACATCCAGGATGAGCTAAACCAGCTCTCCTTTCAGGCGGAGTATGTGCGGCCCATCCGCGCTCGACACGGGCGCCCGGGCTGCATATTCTACGCCCAGATCGCCCGTACCAAGAACTTCGCTGACGTCTACGCTGTGTCGGAGCTCTTGTGCATGCCAGGGGTCAGGATTGAGTCCTGGCGAGGCAGGAGAGGTCCGGCACAGTGCCACCGATGCCAGCGGTTCCGGCACTCGTCCCACCACTGCCCCACAGGCCTATTGCTTGTGTGCGGTGCGGGGGCGAGCACCACGCCGCAGAGTGCCCGCGCCCGCGTGAGGAGCCCGCCACGTGCGCTAATTGCGGGGAGTCACACCCCGCAAGTAGCGCAGCGTGCCGCGTCTTCCTACGCGAGGCGCGCAACAGGAAGGCGGGCACTGTCGCCCAAACCAAAGATGTCCCAGCCGCCCCGGGCCAGGCGAGCCTTATGGCTCCCGCCAACCCGGCGACGGCCGCCCCAAAGAAGACGAGGAGGAGAAGGCGCCGCCGACAAGCCTTCGCCCAGTGCGTCGAGGCGGTCACGGCCCCTACCAATTATGACAAACGGCGTCGCGACTGCAGCTCCGCCCCAGGCGTAGAGCCAGTCGCGGCCCCGACCGGACATGACAACCCAGCCGGCGCCGCCGAACAGGCCGCGCCGACTGCACGGCGCCGCGAGCCAACTTCCGCCCCGCGCGTTGAGACGGCCGCGGCCCCCACCAAAACGGACGACCCCGCCAGCGCCGCCATAAAGGCCGCGCTGACGATCCTCAAGACTGCCTTGCACGCTCTGCAGGTCTCCAAAGACCCAGAGCCCGCCCTGAAGAAGGGCATTCTACAGTTGGAGGCAGTAGCCGGCCATCTGACCCCCTAGCTTCCCACGCAGATCGCCCGACGGCCGCCTGTCTTGCGATAGACCGCCGGCGGGCTTGATCGCGGGTGAAGCTAGGCCACCAACGACGCCACGCCATCGGCCACCCAAAGACCGGCTCTATTTTTAGGGCCGCGCTGCTGCCTCCCGAAAGGGGCCATTGCCCCGAGCGGACTCCACCGTTCCCCCTTCGGGGGGGGCGAGTGACGACTTACGACGGGGGCTGTTAGGTTTTTTTCGTTACGGAAATTCTGGATTCGGTCCCCACGCTCAAGGCCCGCTATAGAAGCTATGCAATAGCTTAAAAATTTCTGTAAATAAATTATGTACTCAAACTGACCCACTGATTATGTGGACCCAAAAAAGCTCTTAAATATGTGTATGTGTTTTTGTCTTTTAGCATGTCTATATGTATAGCTCACCATCAACGATTAACGAGTTGAGCATACAGCGCATGTCATGTCCTATCGGGAACCTCTCCTCCCAGGTCTTCGGAGGCGGCCTCTCCTGGCCTGAGGGAAGACAAAAACCTATATAATAATTATCCAAATGTTAATAAGTAGTGGGTAATACAGGGTTGATTTTTAGGCACCAGCCAAATTTAAATTTTAGTATCTTTGATACGATATAAACGTACCTGCATATTTATTTTAGCTTCGCTCAGTACATGAACATAGCTACTACGATGCGGCATTTCATTCATAATACTACGACGTAGTACTGCAAGATGTCTTGTAGTAGCGCGTAGTCATCTTTATTTTAATGGTAATTTAGATATTAATTTCCTTGTTAAAAAAAATTAATACTTTTTTTGCAAAAATAGTTCCTATTAATAATACTTATTGTGTAAAATTTGGCCGGTGACTGCAACCCGAACTAAGAATAATGTGTGACTTTTAAATACCTATATCAATGGTTGTAAACTACATTACATATAGGTACTATAACCAAAACAGTCGTCGTCGATCGATAGTTTTTACTACGACAAAAAAACCGACTGCCTTATCATGTAAATATTAGCGATCAGCTATAATGGCGCAGTCATCACGCCATGGACGCGCGATCCATTGCTTTACATCTTATTATGTAAGCGATAGCTGTTCAATCGTTCGTTGATCGCAGAATGCATTTATTGCTACGATACTAGCGCCAAAAACAATTTGTTAGCTAAAAGAGAAACTAATAAAATGTGAGATGCTTTATAAATTTCGCAGAAAAGTACACACGAAAAGTATGAAAGTCAATGGAATTATTTAAATAAAACTACTTTTTAACCGGATTAATAGCGTATAATTTATATTTTACATTTTAACTCGACGTTTCGGTGTCTTTGCAGACCCCGTGGTCAGAAGCGACAGTTAAAACAAATTATACGCTTAAAATAATCCGGTTAAAAAGTAGTTTTATTTAAATTATGAATCGTGAAAACATAAGACAATATCAATGGAATTATATATGGACTTTTAGTACATCGATTGTACGATAGAGGCAGCATAGTCGTCGGATTGTTATAGCTTTGTTTTTGCTGTAACGTAATACGAATTAATTGATTGAATCAGGCGTTACTTTGCGGAAATCCATGACAACTACTATAAAAAGTTATTTGCTAATTCCGCGACTTGTACTTGCACTAGTGATGCAGGATTTTCATGCGTAGGTTCACCGCCCTCCCTCCCTCAAGCAAGAAGCAAGACATGCAATGAACACACACCTGGAAACCCACACCACAAGCTATCACCTAACTCGTTCGGTGGTGGTCGTTGCGCCCTGAGGATGCTTCTGGTTGAAGCGAAACACGTGTCGATGATAGCTTGTGGTGTCGGTTTCCAGGTGTGTGTTCATTGCATGTCTTGCTTCTTGCTTGAGGGAGGGAGGGCGGTGAACCTACGCATGAAAATCCTGCATCACTAGTGCAAGTACAAGTCGCGGAATTAGCAAAATAACTTTTTATAGTAGTTAATACGAATTAGTTCTTTTACGTTAAGTTACGTGATAAAGCAGCGAGTCGACCGACGCCGTCAATCGACCGTTGATCGACGTCGATCGTTTTGTGTGGTAACACCCTTATATGGCAGATATTCCAAAGAACCAAACAAAGCGCTTCCACTGTTGCTTTTTAATAAGGTTCACCAAGGTGTCGAATGCATTCTGCGTTTCTTTTTCTTGATCATTATAGTCCTGGTAAAAACTTTTAGACCTTCCACGAGAATAGATATCTCATAGATGGACGTGTACCACCTTGGTCTTCTTCACTTTCCACCAGGTATAACGGAATACCAACCCTTCCTCATTTTACAAAAAACAAGATATATATACATAACTTTACGCCTGTATTTCATACTAGCTGTTGCGCGCGGTTTTACCCGCGCAATTTCGATACCCGCGGGATTTTCGGGATAAAAAGTAGCCTATACGGATTCGGAAGAATCCCTCTAAGTAATGGTAAAAGAAATTTTGAAATCGGTCCAGTAGTTTTTGAGCCTATTCAATACAAACATACAAAAATACAAAGGTTTCCTCTTTATAATATTAGTATAGATGGGCTAGGCAGAACAACAGAGGCTATAAAACCATCTAATGTCAAGTTTGACTAACTTGAAGGTATTATAATGATGTAGAGGGACTATTGCAGTCACAGGCAGTCAGCTTATCGCCAATAGAAACATCAATTAAACCTTTGTCACTTAACTAACTTTTATATGAAGTGTGGACGGGTCCTGAACGGGTCCTGGCGGGGTCCTACCAACGCCACGCTTATCTAGAGGCGGTAGGGCTATTCTTCTCCGACCCTAGACAGAAGAATGTAGTAAATAAAGAAACCACTCACGCCTGGTAGCCTTCCATCTCGGATCCAGTCTGTTTGAGGTAGCCACCTGGGTGACGGCACGTCTCATCCAGGAGACTGTCACAGATCGTGCATCTCGCTGGGATAGAGAAAAATTATAATCAACTTAAATGAGTTGGTGAACTGGGTGAACTATCATAATAATAATACAAAAAGATATTGACACGCTAAAAATAATACAGATGTCAAAACTGAAAAATATAAATGAAAAAAATATGTGTCAAAAAGGATTTTTTGGCATTATCTAGCCCAGACGATGATTTTCCAAATACCCCGTTCAAATAACTGGAAAATGTGCTAAATAAAAATCAGCTGGACTCGACTCTGGTACCTACCTCTCGTTTGCCGGATGAGTGCTCTTCCACTGAGCTACCGGGCCCTGGCGATCCGCCATCGAAATTACTTAGCACATTCTCGTTTTTAGGTTATATTACCAGGCCTGGCTCACTCCGCGCGGTACATTCGTTATTTACCTACAGCGAACCGCTCCGCCGGCGTATTTCGAATGGGTCGTGTGTCACGCGCGCGCCCGTCGACGTGACGTTGTAGATACCTACCTACCTAATAGCACTCACAGGAATTCTATGATCGAGGTCGCAAATAGTATTTAAAAATGGACATAAAAAGAAACAAATTCAATTAGATTATGTTTAGATTTGATTATGTTAAATTTAGTAAACAAAACATAGGTAGTATTACTAATTATTCGTCGTAACTTTTTTTTCATTTTGTACTTTAGGTAAAATAATATTGTTGAAATAATATTTTTTACAAAGATAGAATAACACTAATACCTACATCGGTAGATACTTAATTACAAATAAGGAGATTAATTATTCTTCACTAGGCAGCAACCCTAACAGCGTAAGAAAAGATAAGAGGCATGCGATAGAAAGAGACAAAACTTCTAGGTATATAAATTTGCAGGTACGTAATGCTGTGCGAGCTGAATTCCACCGTATCGCGTCGTAGCAAGACTCGAATTTATTTAGATCTTCTTGCGGAGTAATTCTTCTGTACCGGTACTATTACTTATTCTGTGATATTACTTACGTAGCTCCATCTTATGACTGTTTTGCTTTGCAGCTTAAACCACCCGAGACCAATTTCTTTTCAGAAAATTGTAAATCTCAGTTAAAGCGAAGCATTGCTTTGTGTAATAATATTTTTAAGTTTTTGCATTTAAAATTCTCAATTATTCTTAAATAACTGAAAAATGAGCCAAATAAAAATCACCCAACCGGGACTCCTCGTCCTTGCACTCGTTTGCGCAGTGCAATTCCTGATCCGAGGCTGATTTTTTGTTGCGGGAGCGAGAGAGACAGAGCATGTCTCTGGTGTATCATGATTTGACTTAGTTACTGTAGAAATCTATGGATATCTATAGGCAGGTTTTACGTTATAATGTCTTAGTTCTAACTTGCGTTCTTTTGCATAATGCTTAGGTACTTAAATCTAAAATTTTCATTTTAAACTTTTAAGTTTGAGGTTGTAGAAATTTCGAGAAGCCAATAGGTATTTCTCAGAAATTTCACCCTTCGACTAATTAGCCCTCTGCAGGGCATGAGTCTCTCCCCTGGGTGAAGAGGAGGTATAGGCCATAATCCACCAAGCTGGCCAAGTGCTGGGTGGTGGATGCCAGAATTTTTAGGGCGCCTAGATGGCTTCTGACAAACCCTAACGACTACTGTATACAAGTATACAGCACCCGGGACCGACTGCTTAACGTGCCCTCCGAAGCACGGAAGTCGTTGTGCGATATGAATGTTCGGCGGTCACCCATCCAAGTACCGACCGCGCCGAACGTTGCTTAACCTGTGATATCGTATGATACACACAGTAACCACGGGGCGCCACGACGACTGATTCATATGGCCAAAATTATATTTCAATTTTATCTCTGTTGCACATATTTATATGAAAATATATATACCATACAACATATATTTTGGTGAGGGACTCGTTTTGCTATGGTAGTTTTCAAGATATCGATGTTTAAATATTCTAAGTCCAGATGAATCAGAATTTGTTGATTTTTTATGAAATTTTGATTTGAAATAATCTTTTTATGCGTTTTCACTTGTTCCGGCAGTTTTAGTGACTCTTTTCAGATTTTGAATCCAATTCTTTATGAAATCTGCGTAAAATGTTTCAAGGCAATTTATTTTTAAATAATGTTTTTCTTGCAGCAGAATCAAATAATAAAATCGCTCGTTTCTTGATGGAAAGTTAAAAAACTTATTTATTTTTTTATCAATATGGTGGTTTGATCATATGAATCAGCCACAGATGAATCAGAAATTTCCCTAAAACCATGCACAACTCATCATATACACAGAGTTCACTGTTGTTATCTTTCTACATGAATCTATAACCCAAAAACATCACACGAAAAACAAATTGAAGTTTTAATAAAATAAAATCAATTTTATAATATAGGCATTGTAATCAGACAGTCACCTAAACCAAATACAGATGAATCAGGTATTTGGTAATCAGGTAATCAGGTATCTAAGCCACCTAGCTGCCCATCCTTCTTTTAGCTCGTTCGTTGCAAGGTTTGCTTCTCCCTGCACAGCTAGCCATATTCCTAATTTATTTATCTGACCAAGTACAGTCAAACGCAGGTTATGCCATATTAATCAGTATCATACGCCGGACACTTCTTAGTTACTTATTTAAAAAAACACCAATGTAGTTGTTATCATGCAAATTTTATTTTGTTAGTAGTCAATTCATTATCTTTCGATAAAATTATAATTTATATTCATTACTAGCTGTTGCCCGCGACTTCGTCCGCGTGAATACCGGTTATGGGAGTTGGATAAATAATATTATAATATCGTCCTTGAAGTTCAAAGTCAAAATCGATTCAGTTGTTTAGCTGTGAAAGCGTTACTCATATATAAACAGAAAGAGTTATTTCAAAAACTGGTACAACAAAGCTGTCATTCGCAGTTTCACCTAGGTTTTGTGAAAAAGACCTACAAAAAATAAAATAGAAAAAGTAACCTACAAAAAGTATATACCTACCAAACAGGAATACCCTACGCAAGGCACACTGGGTAAAAGTTAGGCTGCAAACTGGACGGCAGCGACAGCGGCGCGGGCAGCGACGCGACGCGGGGAATCTGCGGGGCTAGCACGCTACCGTCGACAATGATAAATCGGGCCTTTTATCGATATTTTCTTAGAATATGGTATTTAGAGTTAGTAACTTATTAAGACTATGACATATTTGGTTCTGTAGTCTTAATCATGGTATCAAATCGAGTAATTCTATCTATTATGGTGCGCATATTAGCTTACTCTAGCCACCGCGCGCGGTTTTACCCGCGTAACTTTTGATCCCGTGGGAATTTCGGGATAAAATATAACGTTCCTCAAGAGTTGGGCTATCAAATGCAAAAATAGTTTTTCAAATCCCACTTGTAGTTTCTGAGATTAGCGCGTTCAAACAAACAATAAAACAAACTCTTCAGCTTTATATAGGGTCAATTTATAATACACCATAAAACTTTTACAGCAGGTTAAGAATCATGAGTAGGTTTAATTTACGAAAAAAAAAATTTTTTTTATGTAAATATTTTTCTTAAATTAAAATTTAAAAATTCTTGTAAGTCCATAAACTTCAATCGCCTTTAATCTGTAATTTACGACTACATAGCAAGAAATAAAAAAACGTTTCCATTTATTTTTATTAAAAAATAAGTTATTAATTTCATTACCAAATAATACCTACCTATACATTCTTACGCGGCACAATCAAACGAGCCGAAAGTCAATTCGAGCCGCTGCCACCGCCCGGCGCCTACGTCACGCTATTGGTTAGTCGCCGGCGGCCACGGCTTCCATGTTTGAAACCTACAGGACGCCCTCCGCTCGCTCGCCAGTCTGTCTAGAGATACGCGCGCGCGATTAGTAAGATTAAAGTAACCAAAATGCCGAATTACGCGTACAGTAATCAAGAATATTTAGAAATGGCTCTGTGGAATGTGGAATGCTCTCAGGAATGTGCGTGAATACATGTCTCAAGAGTACGGTGAGCGATGGATAGGACGCGGAGGGCCAGTGAGCTGGCCACCTAGATCACCTGACCTTACACCTGTAGACTTTTTTTTTTGGGGTCGAATTAAAGACTTGGTGTATGGTCGGGACGGTCATACGATTCAAAGTGCGGACGAACTTAAAAGTAGAATAACTGACGCCTTTGCTGTCGTCAGAACTGAGAAGGACAGTTTACTGAGAGTGAAAATGAATGTACTTAAACGGGCAAGACTGTGTATACAACAGCAAGAACGGTATGTGCAGCAGTTGCTTTGAATTGGTTGTCAGTGATTACGAGTATCGGATCTAACATCAATGACAGGACGCAATGTAAAAACGTAAGTTATTTTTGAACATACCTACTCTGTTAATTACCTATAATAGTTGTAAATAAGGTGATTCCAGTATTTTAACACGTCATTCTAACATTAAATTAATTGTAAAATAAATTTACTAGTTTAAACAAAGAGTTCAAGCACTAATGCTTTATTTTATTTATAATTTAATGAAAATCAAAACTAAAACAGTATTTACAATTAGTTTAACGTGAAATTGATTGTCAAAAGCCTGTAACAGTAGTGTGATGGGACATTAGAATCACCTTTTATCCTGATGTTAGACGTAATTACAGCTGATTCCGCGCTAAGTAGGTAACTGGGTCACGCAAACACACGGGCGCGCGTCAACGACCTTCGCTCGGATGCGTAGGTACTATTCGCGTAAGATTATTGTTTTGGTGAAGTGATTTTCTTAAAAGAACTAGATGGAAATGTTTGATTTTTTTTTTGCTATGTAGGTACCTAGTCATAAATTGTAGATTAAACTTAAATTTTATTCACTAAAAATTATTTTCAAATTTTAATTTATAATTTTTTTTTTAATTTGACTTCATAATTTAAACCCACTTATGATTCTTAACCCAATTTTAAAGTTTTATGGTGTATTATAAATTGACCCTGTATATTATTATAGTATAGATAATATTAGTATAGATAATAGGATAAAATAACAAAATAATATTGATCTTGTCGATTCGACTATTTATCGAAGGTTGCTAGCCCTGCTAGGCCGTTCTCGACGCCAGCGGGTGCTCGAGCGATTTGTCGCGGTTTCATACAAACTCAATACTTTCTATCGTGTCGTGGAAATCGCTGCTCGCGTCGCTGTCCGCGCCGCTATCGCTCTCGTTGTCGCTGTCGCTGCCGTCCAGTTTGCAGCCTTTGTATATATGTATAAGATTATTATAGTATGTATAAGAGAAGGTTTATATGTAGGTAGGTTTATTACATAGATGGTGCCCGCGACTTCGTCTGCATTGAATTAGTATTTCGAATAGGTTATTTTCTTCTCCAAGGTCCTATCTAAAAAAATAAACATGAAGAATCTTCCCCCATATAATATGTAGGTATAACTCCTAACCAATACATTATAAAGGCACATTCTAGGTAAAGCTATATAACTGTAAAGTTTCATAAAAATCCATTCGGTAGTTTTTGCGTGAAAGAGTAGCAAAAATCCATCCGTCTAGCCATTATCAGTGTATAATATGTTTAGTTACCTATATGTTTGGCTGTTTTTCACGGTCAAACGGCTTAGCCAATTTTAATGTAATTTGGTATGGTAGTTCATAAAGTCCTGTGTTGAGTTTTGACACTTACACCACTTTTTATTCTGAAGAATTCTACGGGTTCTGACTTCCAAGAGGCAAAAACGATCAATAAAGAAAACCTAAACGATATTTAGTTCTATTATTTTACGTTTAACTTTTTTACAATATATCTCTGTATGTACACTACCTACATTAAATCTAGCAAGAAGCTTTATTTATTAATGATTTAGCCCTATCCATAGGTATAGTAAACTTTTATAAGTACTACATACCAACTATCTCTCGGATTTATTATAATATTATATGTCAGCCACAGATGTCAGCAGAATAGAACAACAAACAGACAGACACAAAAGGACATTTTTTTCTTTCAAATTCTTACTTTTTTTTTTCATTTCTTAATAACCTTAGGTACATATTTTTTTTGTAAAAATATTTCATGTTCACACGTTATTGTTTACTGTTTTATATATACATATGTATGTAAAGATAGATGCATGGTAAAGATTGATACAAAATAAAAAAATATATAATAAAAAAAATTACGCGAGCAGGATCGAACCCACGACCTTAGACTCATGGTCGGTCTACGCGCAACTGAGCTATGAGTACTTCTGATCTGTATGCCGAACATCTCCACTATATTCTAGTAAGTTTTAGGCATAACTTTTAAAAATCTATTACATTTTTTTTAGATCCTAGATTTTTTTTATGTCTGCAGAATCTGCTCATCATCCTGGACAACTTTTGTTAAGGCATCATATCTATATTTCTTACGGTTTTGATGATCCCTTAAGGGTTCTGCATCAGGTGTTCCAGTAACCGAAATAAAATATACCCTATATGTTGCCCCGGCTTCACAGCTATACATCAAAAAAAGTTTCATTCAAATCCGTCGAGCGGTTCCAGAGATTAGCGTGTGCAAACAGACAAACTTACAAACAAACAAACAGACAAATTTTTTTTTTCAGATTCTTACTCTTATTTAATTTCTTTATAACCCTAGATAATTTTTTTTGTAAAAATATGAAATGTACAGACACGTTTTTTTTACTGTCTTATTATATGTATTGATTGATGTTGCGGAAAATGACAAATGGACGCGCCATATGATTCAGGAGAACCAACTATTTTTTTTTTTATTTTATACCTAGGCTGCAATTATTGTAAAAATATAATTTGCACTAGTAAGAGATAAAGCTAAACTGTACCCAAACAAAAATTTATGCATATATGCTCACTAGTTATAGAAATATACCCAGTCATCAAAAATTTTGTCTTTGGAGAAATACCCCAATATCATTTGAATCTATGGGTAATGTTTTTGAATAATGATCTGTACGTAAGTACCTTAAACTAGAATATTTATCTTAAAACTTAAGAAGTGCTTCCCTGTGCTTCCATGCTGAACTGGGAGCGAAAGAAAAACGTAGAATGTGCCAGCTGCTTCTCTTCCCGGGCATACTGTAAAAGTCAGTTAAGGGACAGAGGTTTTAAAGGCGTTTCTGTGGGCGATAGGCTGACCCCCTGTCACTACAATAGTCTCTCTCCATCTTTTTAATACCTCCAAATTTGTCAAACGTGACATCAGATGGGCTTGTAACCTCTGGTGTTCTGCCTACCCCATTAGGGATACAGGCGTGACGTTATGTATGTATGTATGTAACTTAAGAAGTTTGTTATTGTAGATATTTCGAACCTAAAGGTATATTTAATTTATTCTGTTTTAGCTCTAAGATGCGTCTTTTTCTGATACCTACCTACCTATTGTATATACCTTTAAAACTAGTGAAACCGCTTGGGTAATATGATTCTAGTATCTTGTATCAGAACAATTTACGATGGTATGAATATTTTGATAAGGTGGGTTTTCGGATTTCAACTAAGTATTTGACGTAATTTTAAGGCAAATTAATGTTTGTATTGATATATTTTATTCTTAGTGTAATGTATAAATGAAAATGGTGATGTGTCTCATTTTGAGGTTAATTCATAATGTTTGATATGTTTTTATATACGTACTTACCTACCTAATTACAATAGACTTTGTGATTTGTGTTATGTTTGTTATGTTCGAATAGTTTAGTTGTAAAGAAAGTTCGAATAATTTAAAATGATAGATATTTTTTTGACAAAAATTATGATTTGTCGTAATTGTATTTAGATTGTATATGTAGGTACGTATGTTTTTAAGTGTTAGTCAATAATTTAGTTTTTATTGCGAATCGTTTAGCCTTGAATAAGTAGGTAGTTATATATCTTAGTTTCTTAATCAACTTTTAGCGCAAACGGTAGGTATTATTTAGAAGCTTATGTAGGTATATAGTAATAAAAACTCGTGTCTTTAGCTAAGTACCTACAATTAACCTATTCAAGTTATCAGAGCTATATAGGGTGTCCCAAAAGGTTACGTAGCTGGAAAGGGGGGTGATAGGGGTGATCACAAGGGTCACCAGAAACAAAATCCTCTCTGGCTATTTAAAAAAATAAATCTTAAGTGTCAGAAGTCGTCTTGGCGCCGTGGTTACTGCGTGTATCATACGATATCACAAGTAAGCAACGTTCGGCGCGGTCGGTACTTGGATGGGTGACCGCCGACCATTCATTTCTCACGGCGATTTCCGAGCTTCGGAGGGCACGTTAAGCAGTCGGACCCGGGTGCTGTATACTTGTATACAGTAGTCGTTAGGGTTTGTCAGAAGCCGTATTGGCACCCTGAAAATTCTGCCATCAACCACCCAGCACTGGGCCAGCTTGGTGGATTATGGCCTACACCTCCTCGTCACCCAGAGGAGAGACTCATGCCCTGCAGTGGGCTCATTACAAAGAGTTGTGATGATGATGATGAAATCTTACAAAAAAACGTTACACTAAAAAATCTACAAATTCTAAATCTACGACACAGTGTGCGCGAACCTTAAGCCCACGTTTTGCTTCAAGCTCACGTGAAAATGAGTTCGAAGTTGCCAACCACGGGTTAAGTAAAGAATTGGCTCTTCATAATAAATTATTGGAACAAATCACCGTCGTCGGAGTGGAGATTTTAAGTTGCGTACAGACCATATAACATAGCACGTTATACAACATTGCTATTCAGGGTGACTGGTGGGTCAGTTTTGAAATTCAAGGACGTGATAGTTTGAGATCAAACATGACGAGATAAAATAAAATAAATAATAATTATTTACTGATTTTAAAGTTAAAGAATTGATTACGCAACGCATGGTTACGCTAGCGTTGACAGCGATCCGCGTGCCAGGTCTCGTGCCACGATTGACTCAGTTGTATGTAAAGTAAATAGTAATATAATAGTAATTATTTATAGGGTATTCTAGTGTATATCGATAGTTACATAATATTATGATCAGAATCGAGTACAGAGTGCTATACTTAAGTATCTAAAAATCACCAGACACCCTGTATAACGTGTTTAAATTCGAAGGACAACATTGAAGCAGACTGAAAAATCAAGGTGGACACGGAGTGGGAGTTGAATGATTGTGCCTTTCAAACTATAGTACATGAATTTGGCTTGCCCGATATAGACCTCTTCGCATCTCGCATCAACGCCAAAATTAAAGTATTCATTTCTTGGAAACCTGACCCAGACGTTTTTATGGTAGACGCGTTTATTACTAATTGGGGGAAAATCACGAAAATTACACTTTTCCACATTTTTCACTTTTATAAAATGTTTTAGAAAAATTGTTGATTATAAAGCAACCGGCATGTTAGTTTTTCCATATTGGACAGGTCACGTGAACATATTTTCCTCTACTGTACAATAATAAGTTATCCTCTACTAGAGAATAATCTTACTAATAGTATAAATGTGAAAGTTTGGATGTATGGATGTTTGTTCCTCAATCACGGCAAAACGGCTCAATAGATATGGATGAAATTTGGTATAGAAGCTAACCCTTAAGTTTTATCTCTCCATTTTGTTACACGTTGTAGAAAATAAGAGTTATAATAAGGAAAGTAGTATTAGAAATTTTAATATAATATAAATTAAGGTATAGACCTATAAGATATAGGGTAATCCCACCCGAATTATGAGAGAGCCAAAACCTGTGAATTAGGATTAGAGAAGTACATGTAAAGTAAGTCGGGACATCTTCCCGCACCGCCTGAAAGTGGATGAATGAATGAAAGAAAATGTATGTGAAATGACAGTACGAGAAGAATAATAATAGAGAAAAAGAGAATAAATCCGGCTGGTGTAGCGGTAAAATACATTGCCTCCTATGCCAGAAGTCCTGGGTTCGAATCCCGGCGACGGCGGATATTTGTGTGATGAAAACAGATATTAGTCGTCAAGTCATGGATGTTTATATGTTTTCAACACACTTGCTCGTAAAGTGAGCGTTATTCTATTGAATTTAGAACTATATTAGAACTCGGCTATAAGTCACGCGTGCATAATATATTATACCCTAGTGCATAATATAATGAATCCTACAAAGTTGAATTGTACCTTTGTGCAAATTAAATGCGAGTAAACAGAGCATATTTTATTGATCCGGGTTATACATTAAATTTTTTCAGAAACAACAAAGAGGTTTTATACCACTTCAAATCCATATACATTTTTAAATGTTTACGCCTTATATTAGTTAAACAAAATTGTATATCAAACAAATTATTCACAATTTACATTAATTTGTTACAAAATATTAAAATATTTGGATTTACCGCTCCAAATTAAATATTTTCATGTAAAATAGGCTGTATATGCTATACAGCCATTGACACATTTGGCGGAAAAAAAAAGCTACGCGCATGCGCGAAGTTCGGCGCCATTTTTCAATCACAATTCACAGCTTTGTTATCAAGTGTGTTTGTTATTTTATGACCACGTATGTCTGTCTTTTACTCACAAGTGTGTTGAAAAACGTCGTATATAGAGAGTTTTAACTACCAATAAAACTTACCTATTATTTTTCCAAACGATATCCGGAATCCATCTTGAGTCAAGCCTCTGTCTTTTTTACGTTTTGGCCTTAGCTTACCCCTCTCTTCGACTTCCGGCGCTAGTGTTGCATCGTTTTAGCGCCAAGAGGCGGCCACGTGGTGCCAACTGACATTGATTGCGCGCGCTTTTTAACTTCATTATACTCACGATAGATACCAGGTAGAAATTACTACTGGATTCCGGATATCGTTTGGAAAAATAATAGGTAAGTTTTATTGTTAGTTAAAACTCTCTATTATTTGTTCCGTGCCGATATCCGGAATCCATCTTGAGTGATGTGTTTGTTATCTCCTGGTAGCAAAATTTTGGATGATGCTATAATGTGCTAAAATAGGTAGCTAATTAAAAATTATTTAATAAAACATTCGATTTTAAAGAAAAGTATTCATGTATTATCTTATGAATTAATAAATGAAATCAACCAATGAAACAAAACTATATTTGTGATTATTTCTATCTAACCCGATTCAAAGTAATTTGATAAGGAAACTGAATTAACTGATTCTACATTAGGGTGATTTTCTACTTCCCTTTGATAATATGTCCTAAAAGTGTGTTCTTGTCTCCAATTCCCAGTTTCAAGAATCTTTTCAACAGGAAACTGTTCCAACCAATTGAGAGAAGCAACAGCACTTCGTACTGTACCTGGAGAGGTTTCAATACCAGCCTCCTTCAAGGCTGACTTGATCCAGCCGCCAATCACTGTCCTGGACGCTGGCTTAATGTCTCCTCTTACAGTTATAAATAATTCTGTTAAATTACCTGAACTTCTTCGGGATTGAGAGGATTCAATTAGTCGGCGAATCCAATATAGACAGTCTAAATTCTTTTGAGGGTGTTTCTTCAATCTCCAACCCGATTGCCTGTAACTAGAATCATCCGTCTTACTTCCGAAAGATGGCCAGAATACGATTGAATCACCTTCATCCACATATTTGTCACTGTCGATATTGAGCAGTGTGAGATCATGAACTCGGCGTCCAGAAGCTAATAACATTAAAATTGCAGCACGACGCGACACTTGGTAGAGATTGTTCTCGTCTGGTGAATTACTTTGTAAATATTCTAATACATTTTTTACATTCCAAATAGGCAGTTTTATTTTCTTTTCTCTTGCAACTGAGATAGCTTTCAGAATTTGTTTGATAAAAAAGTTGGATGATAAATCATAATTTACAGATAATTTTGTAAATGTGGCAATAACTGATTTATGTACTAATATAGTCTTGTAAGCCAAACCTTCATGATTGTGTAAGTATGCTAAGTATCGAGCTACCTGTTCTGGTTCGGGGTTTGTATAAGAAATACTTTTATTAACGCACCAAGATCTCCATTTAGTCCACGCTGGTCCATAAGTTTTTATGGTAGATTTTCGCCAACTAGACAAAAACAAAGACTTTTCTTCTACTGACCAATCTACGATTTTATCGATCCACCCACAATCAGCCAAGCTTCCAAATAGATGTCCTGAATCTCTGGTGGGTGTCTGCCGGTCCTCGTATCTATCAGTACCTGTGGAAGATCTGGGATTGATAGCGGACTGCGTATAGCTCGTGCTTTCAAGTCTGCTCGCCAAAATACTCTGTCCCACTTCGGGACTATCATTATGTACCACCCTTGTGCTGTGTTTAGGTGTGACAATACTTGGGGTACTAGATTCGGAGGAGGGAACAACCAGGCCAACTCGTATTCCCACTGGTGAAGAAAGGCGTTGTGACACAGGGCTTTCCGGTCGTTTGTGTCTACTGATACGTACCTTTTCACCACATGTGCTGTTTTGGATGTAAACAGGTCCACCGAAGGAGTTCCCCACGCTCTGAATATGTTCGTTGTTGCTCTTGGTAAGAGATGCCATTCTGGACAAGGTTTGCCCCGTGACAGAGCATCCACTTCGCAATTGAACCGACCGGGAAAGTACTGCGCTGTGAGGTGAATATTTGATTTGTCCATTACTGTCAATAAACTGCGCGTTAGATCGAGAAGTTTCTTGGACCTGGTTCCACCTTCCTTGTTTATATAAGCTACAACCGTACGATTGTCCGTTTGCAAAAGAATATAAGCATTGCATATCTGACTGTTGCATTGGAGAATCGCTGCGTATACTGCAAACAGTTCTTTGAGGTTGACATGCCAAGATATTTGTTGACTGGACCATTGACCTGACATTTTCGTTTCTCCTAACTGAGCGCCCCAACCGAAATCCGAAGCATCCGTGGTCAACAAGAGTGAAATCGGGTCTGTATGTATAGGAAGCGAGCCCTGTACTGCTCGTAACCACCACTTCAGTTCTGTAAGGACCTCTTCGGGCAGTTTTAACTTCTTGTACGGATGCTCCCTGGGAAGGTATCGACTGTGAAATTGTATTGTTCGACAGTGCAATCTTCCCCTGCGTACAACGAACGAGGCAAAGTTGAGTCTTCCTAGGAGGGACTGGGCCTGCCTGAGGGACCAACTGCCTTGGGATATCTGGCTGAGAAGTGCCCTGCGTAGCGTGAGGCACTTCTGTTCCGACAAGGACTTCAGGTTGCGATTTGTGTCCCACATAACACCCAGGAACTGTAGGCGTTGGGTCGGAACTAGTACAGATTTTTCCATGTTGATTGTCCAGCCTAGTTGAGTCATCAGGTTCACCATAAATGAAATATGTTCGAGCAAAACCAGGCGAGATTGGTTTACTAGCAAAAAATCGTCCAGGTAGACTACGCACCTTATATTGTGATTTCGTAGGTATTCGGCTATCCAGTTCGTTACAGAAGTGAAGGTTCGTGGTGCTGATGACAGGCCGAATGGTAGGCATGTCATTTGGAACATTTGCCCGTCGTAACTGAGCCTCAGGAATCTCCGATGTTCGGGAATTATGGGCAGATGAAAATAGGCCTGGCTCAGATCGACTTTTACCATCCAATCTCTGATTTGTAAAAAGCTCGTCATTCGAAAATGGCTGAAAAGTCGAAAAGTCTTTACCTTGACGAAGTTGTTCAGGCGTTTCAAATTGAAGATAGGGCGAAACGATCCGTCTGATTTCGGAACTAGGAAGAAGGTTGACAGGAAACTGGGATTTACCTCGGCTTTTTCCGGTACTCGTGTTCGCAACATGTCGTTTATCTGATTTGTCATGTGAGCACTCTTTTTTGTCTGAAAATTTATAAGGATGTTTTCGTTTGGATAAATTAAAGGTGGCTTCATTACAAAAGGAAGACGTACACCTCGTAATAGTCTGCAGACGTGATCTGGGGCTCCCAGATTCTCCCAAATATGTACGTACTGCTTCAGACAACCGCCCTGAAATATCGGTAAGTCACGCACGATTGTTTCTGCCGGGGGAATAAGAACTTTGTTTTTTACCTTTGTAATTACGCTGCTTATTTCTGGTATTTGCATTGGACGGTCTGTTGGAATAAGACTTTGAATTCCCCTTAAATTTGGATGAAGAAGGGTTTTTACGAAAAAAGGTATCATTGGCTTGCTTACTTGTTGATGGCTTTGGTTTATCGTCCATAACGCGCCTCTGGACATATGGTGTTGATAACGGTATACGCTGCGTCTGCTGAAAGGTAGGCGTCAGTTTTTCGGCCCCCCCAATTTTTTGAAAATAACTTGCCAGTAAGTCTGCGTCAAATAAATTTTCTACGCTCGGTGGTATTTTGTGTAAAGGCCCGCAAAGATATTCTTCAGAAATCTGCTTAAGTAAAATCTCCCTACGCATATTTATACAATCTGCTCGTCTACCACATGAAATTTGTAGTATATCATCAGTTACTTTTGAGTAGGTTGAATCTTTGGCAAACAATTGTTCAATTTTATCAAAAAGAGATTTCGGAGTTAAGGTAGAACTGTTATCACTTGACCAATCAACCAAGTTTTGCAAAGTATTACGTAATTCATCTTTCTGGGTTAGTATGGCATTACATAACGCGGCAAAAGTTCTTTCCAGTAAAAATAATCGGTCGTCGTTACCATTAGGAGCATTAAAACGTCTCAATTCATCGTTTATATTTAACTCAACAAAACCGGGTGAAGTTGCGTATTTTTTCTGGGTTTCGGAATAACGAATTGCATTCCAATCATTACATTTAAATCGTTGCAATTGTGATAACATCTCTAAATGCTTTTCGTTAGATTTTGGAAACAATGGATCTTTCAAAGTGGTTGTCAACTCAGATAATTGCAGGAATTGTTTATCATTGTCCTTTGAGCTTGTTGGTGGACGAAGTTCAAATTCGTTAGAAGCACAGTTTAATGAATTCGCACCGCTATCCACATTTGCAGTGGCGGATGTGCTAGGTTTGGCACGAGGATCATTATGTTGCTGTGTAATTATCTGAGTTAAATACTCCACTTGTTGAGATAAGAACTCAAATTGCAACTGGCTCACCCGTTTTGGTCTTCTTCGAACTGGAGAAGTCTCTTCTGATGAAGAGTTCCTTGAACTAGTCGAATGACTTCGTTTTCTTGAAGAACGTATATTATAATTTTCACTTTTATCACTATTGTCAATTTTCTCACAATTTTGATTTTCCATTGTGAAGAGAGGAAAATACTTTAACTAATAACTTTAGAAATGGAAAAAAAAGAAAAACTTATAAATGCTAAGGCTACTAAACGTAACGAAAGACGACGCTATAATGAAGTTAAAAAGCGCGCGCAATCAATGTCAGTTGGCACCACGTGGCCGCCTCTTGGCGCTAAAACGATGCAACACTAGCGCCGGAAGTCGAAGAGAGGGGTAAGCTAAGGCCAAAACGTAAAAAAGACAGAGGATTGACTCAAGATGGATTCCGGATATCGGCACGGAACAAATAATACTATTATTTAATTTTATTCTAATAAAAAATATGTATTTATTCAATATGTATGTTTATATATTTCCTAAGTATATCAGTTATCTAGTATCCATAACACAAGTTCTTTAAGAAACTTAATTTATTTATTTATTTATTTATTTATTCTTCATTGTACACAAAAATAAGGAATATTTATACAGAACAATTTTTAAGATACAGAGCACAATAGGCGGCCTTATCATCGAAAGATGATCTCTTACAGGCAACCCTGATTTATAATGATTAAATTTATAATGTTGTGTGAGTGTCAGAAATATTTATTTATTTATAATTTTGAGAAATAGGATGAAAGGAGTTGTAAATAATAACTGCGGCTTTGACGGAGGTGTCAGTATAAAAAAAAATAGATTTTACTCCTAGTTATTTTGACCCAAATTACTCATTTATAAACATAAAGGAAATAAATATCGATAAATTTGTTTTCGGAAACCTAGACATATATAAATGAAGCCGATACTATAAGAACAAACACCTGGTAGATAATAAGGAGAAAACAGTGCCATCGTTATTGTAATAACAAAACATTTAGATTTATAAAAGCTACTATTACTTATATCATTTCCATAAGTACCTAGTCCTTGAATAAGTAGATTCTTTATTAGTGTTAGTGTACGTACAGGAAGTTACAGAAAAATTTTAATGGTGGCTTTCGATGCATATTTGCTTGGTGGTAGGATCCCTTCTGGGTCCGCCTGGCTAGCGACCACCCTTTATATAAAGTCTGCCGCCAAATGTTACCGCTCCGGCGCGGTAATGTGTTCCGGCAATATTGTATAAAGAGCCAGTTCCTTCCTAAACCCGTGTGCTTTCATCTTCGACCTCATCGTCACTTACCATCAGGTGAGATTGAGATCAAACGCGGGTTTAGTCACTTATAAAAAAAATATATATATTTTTGTATGTTTCGTTTCATTGAAAACAACTAATTTGAAATTTGAAAAAATTGAAGTCGTCGTGGCGCCGTGGTTACTGTGCATATCAAACGATATCGCAGATTAAGTGCGTTTGGCGCGGCCGGTATAAGGATGGGTGACCGCCGCTCATTTACTTCTCACGACGATTTCCGTGCTTCGGAGGGCACGTTAAGCAGTCGGTCCCGGGTGCTGTATACTTATATACTTGTATACAGTAGTCGTTAGGGTTTGTCAGAAGCCATTTCGGCACCCTAAAAATTCTGACTTCCACCAACCAGCACTGGGCCAGCTTGGAGGATTACGGCCTAAACCTCCTCATCACCCAGAGGAGAGACCCAGAGGAGAGACTGCAGTGGGCTCATTACACACGGAGTTGTGATGATGATGAATTTGAAATTATAAATAATAGTTATTTATTTAGTATCGTAAAGAGATCGTTCCTCTGAATTACATATCAGAAGTGCTGATATAACTTTTTGACGGAGCTAACGATAAATTAGTGATAAACTATTATGTAAGGTAATGTGCGCACCATGATAGATAGAATTACTCGATTTGATACCATGATTAAGACTACAGAACCAAAGATGTCACATTGTTAATAAATTCATCATCATCATCATCATCACAACTCTTTGTAATGAGCCACTGCAGGGCATGAGTCTCTCCCCTGGGTGAAGAGGAGGTAGGTATAGGCCATAATCCACCAAGCTGGCCCAGTGCTGGGTGGTGGATGCCAGAATTTTTAAGGCGCCTAGATGGCTTCTGACAAACCCTAACGACTACTGTATACAAGTATACAGCACCGGGGACCGACTGCTTAACGTGCCCTCCGAAGCACGGAAGTCGTCGTGAGATATGAATGGTCGGCGGTCACCCATCTAAGTACCGACCGCGCCGAACGTTGCTTAACCTGTGATATCGTATGATACACACAGTAACCACGGCGCCACGACGACTTCGTTAATAAATTACATACACTAAATACCATATTCTAAGAAATATCGATAAAAGGCCCGATTTATCGTTGGCGATGGTCGCATGCTAGCCGATGATGTTTGTATGACTATGGCAACGGAATTTGAGCTATTGTAGAGGGCGCTAAATGCAATGAAGGACTGTGTGGCATTCACAGACATACATCTACATAGATGACGCAAGTGTCACGATTTGTACTGAACCAAGCATGCCGACTTTTTAACACCTTTTATGACGTCACAGCTGATATTTTGAGATATGAAATACAAACCGATTCAAAGACACTGATGCCGCCAATGAAATCGATTTTTAAGAACGATATCTGTATTGTGATATCGATTTTCTAACAGACATAGGTACATACGCGCGTCTAAATTTAGCGGCGACCAACCTTGACGCTTGGACGGGGTTTGGATACGCGAAGTACATGCACTTGCGTTGTCTATGTAGAATTGTAGATGTATGTCGGTGGTGGCATTTATTAATGAGTTATGTTTTCGATCGAAGTGTAATTTTTATAGTTAGGTACCTATTACATATTATTTCATTTTAGATACATGCTTTTCTTACAAAGGTGCTATCAAGAGTAAAACAATAAATAATAATTGTATGATACGGAGTTAGTTACGAGAAATATGTATTATTCCGTATTGTTTGAGCAATTCTTGTTATAATATTGAAATAAACTTTACTGACTAATACTAATATTAAAATTTTCTTTATTAAAAAATAGTATTAAAGCCTGTATTTTCGTATACCTAGGTTTTTAGTAAGGTCATCTACCTATCGGTTAATTTCAGAATTTAATTAAGTTACGAGCTCCTTCTATTAATTATGTGGTATGGTATGATATCCATGTTACCCAAGGATCGCAAGTTGCACATCTTTTCAAAAATATACTATAACAAAAATATAAATAGACTTTTTGTCAAATTTAAATCCTAAGGGCGGCTTGCGCATCGTCGTTAAATACAGTTAAAGAGCGACGTAAACGCATTTAGTCTGCTAATTATAATTAGCGTCTTGCACAACAAAAATTTAAGCACTAATCACGTTTAACGAACTGTCAAAGTTAAATACCCAAAAATGGCGATTTAGCGTCGCTAAATACGTTTAGTAGCAATCGAGCGTCATCATTTTGAGGTTATAGAAATTTTACTATTATTTTATAAAAGATTGTAAAGAGTTGGGTAGGAAGTTTGTAAGATGTATTTGTGGGAATTGTATTCTGACGACGATGAGGAGATTATAGAATATATCAACAGACCGAGGGAATTGTTTGAAAGAGCAGACTTATTTGAAATGTATTCGGACGACAAATTCTTCAGAAGGTTTCGTTTGCCATGGTAATTATCAATGAACTCAACTAAAACAATTATTATCAATAAAAATTACCACGAGAAATAGCACTCGAACACTACACAAATAACAACAACACAATTTGTGTGACTTGATGTGACAGTTGAAAGCTAGTCGGTCCATTTCACGCATTTTTCTTTAAGAAATTCAACCATTTTGCTCTAAGTCAAGTGTACAACGCACGAAAACGTAAAAAGGAACGCAAGAAACTGCTTGACCGACTCCCTAACTACGATTAGTTAAATTACCATCCAAACGGACGTGAGCAAGACCTTTTTAATTGTATTTAGGCTAAACATACTTAGCAAGATAAACTCATTTAACTAAATTCTGTTTAGACCAAATGTTACGCAAGCCACCCTAAATCTGTAAGAAAAGTTATTAATTTGTAAAAATTCAATGTTTAACTTTTTTTATTTATTTTTTTATCCCAGAATATCGATGTCTAATTTTGCATCACATTTTAATTATTATGATTAATTATTAATATTATTCTTATTATTGAAATTGTTATATTCATAAATTTTCAATTTTTATTCTTATTTTTAATTTTAATTGTGATTGTTATTTAATTGATTCTTTTTGTATTTGAGAACACATTACAATTGTTTAATCCTTTTTTTACCAAAGCTGTGTGCGCCTATAATAAGCATACATATAAGAAATGTACCTGAACAATTTTACTTGTAAATTCTATTATATGTTATGCTGTTGGTGTACCTTGTGAATAAATAAATATATAAATATATGATTCCCGGCTTCCCACTATCAAACTTAAAAAGAAGTTTTGCAGTTTTGAAAAATTTGTAGGTAAAGTCGTTTTCATATAAGATATCCCGTGCATTGCTCTAATATCAAAGACATAGGGTGTATTATCGCTCAAATCGCGGGACTTCTTTCATTTTCATCAATTTTTTTTACGTTTATCAGAAATAAATTGTGTGATGAACTAGCGCCATCTATTAAGTGAGGTGATAATCAATTTACTCATCATAAATAGGGTGTACATTTCACCTGTTTTTAACTGTATCATGATCTATGTTTCCCGCTATCAATCAAAAATAATATGAGTAAATAAAAGAAGTTTTACAGTTTTGCTCTTTTTTGCTAAGATTTTACTTAATTCGTGTAATTGTTGCATTAATTATCTATACAACAATACTATAATCAAAATGGGTGATCCACACAGCGTAAGTATTATTGATTATATTTATTGAAATAATGGAATTATATCATATTGATACGATAACAGAAAAAGCTCTCCGTTGTGCTGAAAACTAAAAAGAGATCATCCGTCTTGCTCAATGTGATTTCTAAGCATCATGTTATTACATCAAACGCCATAAATGCAACCAACAATAAATTGAAAGACTATGTTTGGACATCAATTGCCCAGGAAAAATCTACTAACTTACGGGATTTATTTTACTGGAGACATTCGCATCCAGAATAACTAAGAACGACTGAAGGGATTTAAAATAAATCTGCTAGGACAAGTTGTTCATTGATACTATTAAACAATGTTAAGATCTATAGCTAAAGTTGTGACACATAGTCATACATTGGATTTTGATATCACTAAACTTGTTGTTTTGCAGACAGGAGGTGCGCATGCCTTCATTTCCCGAGATGAAGTTATAGATATAGATTGGGTATCATCATCATCATCAGGCAATGGCCTATATGCAAAGTTTGGTGGGAATGGAGAGCAAGAAGTGGCTTATTACTGTCAAGGGTTAGCGGCAAGAGGTAAGTTACAGTAAGGTCGGGTTACTTTATCTACTTTTGCTGTATATTTTTTTAAATATCTCTGGTGTGAAGAGTCTGAGTGACTTTTAAGCATTATAACGATTGTGTTTGGTAAACAGAGATATTATCTAGATATTAATTAACTATTTTGGCTCAAAATGTAATTGCCTTGTATTTATTTTATTTGCTGAAATTTGAGCCAAAGTTGTTCTTTGAGGATGGTAACTTTGGCTCGCTGTTTTTTTTTCGATATAAAACAATACAAAACCAAGCACATAGCCAAAGTTAGACTTTGAACTGAAAGATAAGAAAAAAATAGACGTTTTGACATAAAAAATTAGTTAATTCGTAATAGAAAAGTTAAAAAAATAGACTTTAACAGCTTTTTTTCATAAAATTTAACAAAAACTCTTATTAAACTATTGAGATCATAACCTGCGAGACATAATCAGTGAAGAAAAGGTATCTATGAAAGATAATATTATAAAGAGGAAACCTTTGTATTTTTGTATGTTTGTATTGAATAGGCTCAAAAACTACTGGACCGATTTCAAAATTTCTTTTACCATTACTTAGAGGGATTCTTCCGAATCCGTATAGGCTACTTTTTATCCCGAAAATCCCGCGGGAATCGAAATTGCGCGGGTAAAACCGCGCGCAACAGCTAGTGAAAGATAAAGAAGAAAAGGCTGGTCTTAAACATCTAATACAGGTACTGAATAACAGCCTTTTTTTCAAATGTGGACATTATTTATGAACTGTGGCACATTTCTGCCTTGCCCTACGAGATAATCTTTAATAATCATTTTCAAATCAAAATCGGTTAGAGGAAAGCCGAATTCTGAAAGTGCCGTTATGTTCATCTAAATTAAGGTTTGTTTTCTTTTTAATTTCTTATAAAAGCGATAAATAAATCAAATGAAATCATTAATTAACTAAAATTATTATGATCGGGTAACATTCCCTGTTGAGCCAATGCTACCCGAATGCTACCGAATTTATGAGTCAAAGAATCCCCACACTTACTATTTAAAATGTTGGTACCAAAATTTGTAAAAACTGATCGATTCTATAGTTAATATATATCTGACGCGACTAAATGTAATATTAAATAAAGCTAACCTTAATAACTCCGTTACACTATAAATCTTGCAGACGAAAAAAACCGACGTTTCACAGAGCAGAAGTTTAAAAAGCAAATAGCGGTTGTAGAGTGGAAATTAAACTTGTGTTTTTGTTCAACTAGGCGCCAGTAGCACGATCTTAAGATTCCCGCTTAAACTAAATCGATAAATGTCACTTATACAACATGGCGCGAAGTCTGAATTTATTTTTGATTTGAGCCAAGGTTACCTCCTAGAGTCAAAGTAACCCGACTTTGCGGTATTTGAAAAGCCTCTTTTATTGTTTTTACTTTTATGCTAAATCTAACAAAATTTTTATTTTTTAATTTTAGCATATTTTGGGTTGAATTTTCATCATCATACCTCTTTGTAATGAGCCCAGTGCAGAGCTATGAATCTCTCTACTGGCTGATAAGGAGGTCCAGGCTGTGAACCAAACTGGTGCAGAGATAGTTGATAAATGTCAGTATTTTCAGTATAAGACGACCGGCTGGTGTAGCGGTAACATACATTGCCTTCTATGCCAGAGGTCCTGGGTTCGAATCCCGGCGGCGGCGGATATTTGTGTGATGAACACAGATATTAGTCGTCAAGTCATGGATGTTTATATGTTTATTTAAGTTTATTCTAATAAAAAAAATATGTATTTATTCAATATGTATGTTTATATATTTCTTAAGTATATCAGTTATCTAGTATCCATAACACAAGTTGTTTAAGAAACTTAATTTGGGCTAGATAATGTTGTGCGAGTGTCAGAAACATTTATTTATTATTTATTTATTTTCAGAGTGCTGAAATAGCTTCTAATACCTACTTTACAAGGTGTTCTTTTTGATATCCCAGAAATTTGAGGTTTTGTTCCTTAGTAAAAAATAATACTTTTTGCCAAAGATTATGTGGTTCAAAATTGCATACTTTTCAAGATATCATCAATCTTAATATAATGAGTTGATAAGTTATCACCCTTGTAAAATCTCTTTAACATTCATTCAATAGACGCGTGTCACTGAAGCCATGCAATAAAGAACTAAAACATTTTAAACATTGAGGAATGTTGCATACAAAAAAGGGGGAGATACTTCACATAAAGGTGTTTTACATAAGATGTTTGGACTTCATTTAATTATTTTGCATGAAACATGAAAACAAAAAATAAATTAAAATTGACATATAATTCACATGTTATTTATAAATAAATAAATATTTCTGACACTCACACAACATTATCTAGCCCAAATTAAGTTTCTTAAAGAACTTGTGTTATGGATACTAGATAACTGATATACTTAAGAAATATATAAACGTACATATTGAATAAATACATATTTTTTATTAGAATAAACTTAAATAAACATGTAAACATCCATGACTTGACGACTAATATCTGTGTTCATCACACAAATATCCGCCGCCGCCGGGATTCGAACCCAGGACCTCTGGCATAGAAGGCCATGTATGTTACCATTACACCAGCCGGTCGTCAATTCTATTGATTTGATTCTATTACATGGTCCTATTAATACTCTAGCTAGAGTTATGGAAAATCAACGAGGTCAGTCGCTCGTGACCACGGGGTCTGCAAAGACACCGAAACGTCGAGTTAAAATTTAAAATGTAAATATATTATACGCGATAAATCCGGTTAAAAAGTGTTTCATTTAATAGTATGAATCGTGAAAACTTAAAGGTGTCTACACACCAAAGCCCCCGGCCCGGGGCGGCACGAACCCGGCGAGTTAATGCCGGCGGGTAAACCCGGCGGCTTCTACAAACCAGCCACGAACGCTTCTGATATTATTATTATGAATTAGCGGCATCGTTCACAATTAGTGACAACCGAGTGTTCGGAGACGTTGCGCGTGTGTTTCGAATTATTACTATGTATGTGTGCCGGGCGTGCCGCGCGCGGGCGCAAGCCGCCGCCGGGCCGGCGGCTTTGATCGTTTCAAAATCAGGCCGCCGGCCTTGCCCGCCGGGTTCGTGTGGCCGGGCCGGCGGCTTTGGTGTGTAGACACCTTAAGACAATATTAAAACCTTAGTAATTAGTTCTAATAATAAATAAAAACAAAAATTATGCAATATTTTTATTATTTTATGGTTATTACAGGCAAAATTTACCGCCTGGTGTACAAACAGGCATATCCGGGGCGTGGCACTATATTATATTAATATATTGTGTAACAAGTGAGCTAAGTTGCTAATTACAGTCGAGGCTGTGATTTGATAATGAGCCGAGACTGTAATTAGCAACGCTCACGAGTTACATACGACGTTTTTCAACACACTTGTGAGTAAAAGACAGACATACGTGGTCACAAAATAACAAACACACTTGATAACAAAGCTGTGAATTGTGATTGAAAAATGGCGCCGAACCTCGCGCATGCGCGTAGGTTTTTTTTTTCGCCAAATGTGTCAATGTCTGTATAGCATATACAGCCTATTTTAAGTGAAAATTTTTAATTTTGAGTGGTAAATGCAAATATTTTAATATTTTATAACAAATTATTGTAAATTTTGAATAATTTGTTTGATATACAAATTTGTTTTACTAATATAAGGCGCAAACATTTAAAAATGTATATGGATTTGAAGTGGTATAAAACCTCTTTGTTGTTTCTGAAAATATTTAATGTACCGGAACAATAAAATATGCTCTATTTACTCGCATGTAATTTGCACAAAGGTACAATTCAACTTTGTAGGATTCATTATATTATGCACTAGGGTATAATATATTATGCACGCGTGACTTATAGCCCAGTTTATAGTTCTAAATTCAATAGAATAACGCTCACTTTACGAGCAAGTGTGTTGAAAATAATATTTCTGCATTAGTTTTATTGTTTGCATCGAAATAAGGCATGTTTTTAAAATAGGTGTAGACTTATGTGGGGTTTTGAACCTTTTGTATAGGGACATGTTAATTTAAATTTGTATCTCTTATGTTAAAAGTGATGATGTTTACTCGTTATAGTAGTTTCTTAATTTATTTTTACAGTAAACCAACAAAGAAAACTCTGCGAGGATGTCCAACGAGCTCAAATCAAGAAAGATAGTGCCTTAGAAACGTATTTTAGAGCCAAAGCGGAGAAGGTACAATTAGAAAATAAAAGTTTAGAGTTAAATAATAAGAAACTAGAATTAGAAATAAGAAAATTACAGCAGAATAAAGTTTGAATTATAGTGAGAGTGCGTTTGTTATTAAATTTTTAAATTATTACTAAAATAAATTGTTTAATTTTTTAAATATGATTGTTTTGAACAGTGTCAGTAAAAGTGAGACTGCTTTTTTATAAGTTACTTATTTAATTATTATTAATAAAATTATAAAAAAATGGAAGACCAGGTGGTTTCTTTTTCATTACAAAACCAGTACTTCTAAACGCTGCAATCCATCGGAGTACGGTATTTCGATCAGCCACTGCACCTCGACGTCCAACTCTAAAATATTGACGGAAAAGACGTTGCACTGTGACTACAGATTCCTTGTTTCTAAAAAACTGCTCGACAACGAACACACGATGTTGTACGCTCCAACGCTCCATAGACTGAAATGGCATTGTATGGGCCGTCTGCCAACATTCGTCCAAGGTCAATACCCCCTCCCATCGCCGCGTACTAGCGGTTCGAAAAACATGCATTTCCTCTGCACCACCCTGTATCATCTGTTCAAATAATTATTATTCAGTTGTTGTCAAATCATGTTGGTGATGACGATTTATGTTATTTATTTATCATTTAAGGCGTGGATCGATTTCTACGGCGCCGCGACGACGTATATTTGGACTACGCAAATATGATCACGTGTCTCAATACCGCGCTAAACTCAAGTGGCTTCCTATTCGCTTTCGCCGGAATATCCATGTTCTCAGTCTACTGTATCGTCTACGTCTAAATCACTTCTATGTTTTAAAAAACTACTTAAATCCCACAACTTGTCAGCGTCTGAAGTAAGCTAATTATTAATTTGTGTACTATAATATGTATATACTTATATATAATAGTCATATGTATATAGTTATATGTTCAGTATATGTGTCTATTTTTATATTTAAACATCTTTATAATTTAATTATACAGGGTTGTTTTTTGGTCACCAGCCAAATTTAAATGTTAGTTTCTTTGATACAATATAAACATACCTGCATATTTATTTTAGCGTCGCTCAGTACAAAAAAGTAGAAATATGGAACCACAAACGTTTTTGAAAATAGTCGCTGTTGATGAACATAGCTACTACGACGTGGCATTTCATTGTTAATAGTACGACGTGGTACTACGAGAAGCTTTGTAGTAGCGCGTAGTCGACTTTATTTTAATGGTATTTTAGAGTGACCATGCTTAGCTTAACATGTTAGCGGATATAATAATTTCCTTGTAAAAAAATAAATACTTTTTTTTTGCAAAAATCGTTTCTATAAATGATACTTATTGTGTAAAAAAAATTTGGCCGATGACCACAAATCAACCCTGTATTGATATGTAGTCTACGTTTTATTGATTAACTAGTATGCCTTAACCCCAAGCTACGTTTTATGATTATCCTATGTCCATGGTTGTCTGGTAGAAATCGCTGCCCAGCAATAAGACCGCCAAGTGTGTGATCTAAGTCACTTTGTTTGTATTTGAAATTGTTATAATATAAGGTTAACAATAAAGTGTAAATAAATTAATTCGCTCGGCTTCAGCATTTCCGTGACGCCGTCAATTGTAGCACCAAAATCAATTCAGTTCACGTAAAGCATTCGTGGCGAGCTCATCAATCATTAATCCATCAATCTAAGTTTATCAGTTTTTAATATATCATTTAAATTCCACTCCCAAGTTATCAGTGACATTATCATTTATCATCTGAGTGTACGAAACGACACGTGCCTACACTTTGATTGGTACCTACTAATTTCTAATCTTTTGAGGTTTTTTCTTACATGAGCATTTACTTTTTTCTAACTTTTATGCCTGTAGCCCCATAGCATCAGCACAGGATTTGCTTGAAAAACCCTACTAAATAAAACTACTTTTTAACCAGATAAATCGCGTATAATTTATATTTTCCATTTTAACTGCGACGTCGCTCGTGACCACGGGGTCTTCAAAGACACCGAAACGTCGAGTTAAAATGTAAAATATAAATTATACGCGAATAATCCGGTTAAAAATTAGTTTTATTTAAATTATGAATCGTGAAAACTTCAGACAATATTATAACTCTACTGCTCCTGAAAAGCGTGTCGTAAAAGGTGGCTAATTCGAGTGCCCCCCGCTTGGTGGTGGTATCCCGTCAGGACTGGACTAGCCCTTTATATAAAATCTACCTCAAAATATCACCGCTCCAAAGGTTCCTGAATCCGTGTACAGTCTTAAATATTATCTTCACTTATCTTTTTTAAGCTATTGCATAGCTTCTATCGCGGGCCTTGAGCGTGGGGACCGAATCCAGAAATTCCGTAACGAAAAAAACCTAACACCCCCCACTCCGACCGGCACAGCGGTGATACTTTGATTTCATAACTTTACATGCGGGCTTTAATAAACAATCAGCGCCGTCTACTAGGAACTTGTGGAACTTCATATTAGATCAAACATTACTGCATTAATAAAATAAATAAATAATTATAATTGCATAAGTTGATAAAAAATGCTATGCAATAGCTTTACCGCGGCAGTCTCCGAGTGCCACACGTCTTTTTTTTTTTTGTTGACGAGGAGGAAATTTTCCAAAGATACCCGACATCCTGGGGTAGGATGCAGGGTTATGTGGGATTTAACCCACCCGATGGCCTTCCTCTACATCTTGGAAAAGAGCCCCGGGATCTCCTGAGGAACGCACCGGAACTCTTTCGATGCTTACCACTTCTTGGCTCTGCCGCTTATTTCTTTGCTTCTATTCTTGTTGTTACCATCTCTGTGACTGCTATTACGTCATTTAGCATCTAAATCCCCTATTCAGATGCTGCAGTCAATCCTTTTAGTCAGGCTCTTACTACAGGCAGGATATTCCGTACTTCAATTCTAACGCTCGAGACTACAGGGCACAGCATTAGGTGACATAAACAATCGTGGGTTTAGTCACAATTAAAGTTATGGGCAGATGAAGCTGCGCGAACAGCTAGCTTCGTATGTATTGTATTTCGTATCCTACTAATATTACCTATGTGAAAGTTTGAATGTATGTACCTAAGTACGACCTATGTGACGGAATAGCTTATGATATGGCGGTCTCCGTGGTGCAGTGGCATAGCGCTACTGCGCAAATCGTGAGGCCGGGGGTTCGATTCCTGCACGCAAAAACGAAAAATGTTCCGTGTCTTGGTGTTTAACTATACTTACGTATTTATATTCTAGGTTCCCCCCTAGTTTGCTACATGGTATCCCATATCACAAACTATGCTTACTTTGGGGCCATATTGTTGGTGTGGTGATGATTTATTTTTACATAACTTCACGCCTGTATCCCTTATGGGGTAGGCAGATTATTAGAGGTTATAAGACCATCTGATGTCACGTTTGACTTTGGAGGTATTATAATGATGGATAGAGACTATTGAAGGGACAGGGGGTCAGGCCATCGCCCACAAAACACGCCAATAAAACCTCTGTCCCTTAAATGACTTTTACAGTATGCCCGGGAAGAGAAGCAGCTGGTACATTCTATGTTTTTCTTTTGTTCCGAGTCAAGCAGCATGGATATGGATATTTTTTTATTTAACGACATTTATGAAATTTTGGATGAAAACAGTTTATAATCTGTAATGGCAAATTGGCACATTTTAAGTATTAACTGTTGAGTTACTATGTACTACAGAACAGTACATTATATTTCACAGCTTCTTTCTTTGCGATTGAGGTTTACTTTATGTAGTAGCGCCACCTACTGCTAGCCTTTGCACGGATTTTAGAGTCTATGATAAGGGTTCTTTTCTTTTTTTTTTTTTTTAACAACTGTCACGTTTCGCTCCCTATGTCAGCATCCAGTCTACAGAACTCATTCTGCGTTTCCGTGCTGTAGCCTGCGCACGTCGACTAAAATATATTAATTAGCTAGTTAAATTTTAAAAGTTTAAATGGTAAAAATTGTGCATCGAAGGAAGAGAAAATTCTCAAGAAAATAATTCGAGGAGGTTGAGACATCAAATTACAAATTCCGAAGAACCCAACGGTGTTGGGACTTATTAGAAAAAATGTCGTTGACACAAAAACTACCCACATTGTATGTGCGTGTAGTCATCGAGGTTCGATGCATACAATTAATTCTCCTATTTAGTCCGTTACTCGATAATAATATCGTCATTGGCGATTAATCTGATGTACGGTGGAGAATCTCTAATATAATTTTAATAAATATTAGAAAAAATGTCGTTGACACAAAAACTACCCACATTGTATGTGCGTGTAGTCATCGAGGTTCGATGCATACAATTAATTCTCCTATTTAGTCCGTTACTCGATAATAATATCGTCATTGGCGATTAATCTGATGTACGGTGGAGAATCTCTAATATAATTTTAATAAATATTAGAAAAAATGTCGTTGACACAAAAACTACCCACATTGTATGTGCGTGTAGTCATCGAGGTTCGATGCATACAATTAATTCTCCTATTTAGTCCGTTACTCGATAATAATATCGTCGTTGGCGATTAATCTGATGTACGGTGGAGAATCTCTAATATAATTTTAGTAAATATTAGAAAAAATGTCGTTGACACAAAAACTACCCACATTGTATGTGCGTGTAGTCATCGAGGTTCGATGCATACAATTAATTCTCCTATTTAGTCCGTTACTCGATAATAATATCGCCGTTGGCGATTAATCTGATGTACGGTGGAGAATCTCTAATATAATTTTAATAAATATTAGAAAAAATGTCGTTGACACAAAACTACCCACATGGTATGTGCGTGTAGTCATCGAGTTTCGATGCATATAATTAATTCTTTTGATTAGTCAGTTACCAGATAATATCGCCGTTGGCGATTAATCTGATTTGCGGTGGAGACGATCTTGCACGCCGAATCCAAGATTTGAAGTGCCCGAGCTACCTCCGTCATTATCAGCCCTTTTTTTTTTTTTTGATACGATTAATGTCCCGGAAGAGGTCTAAAAACCAGCAGTTGTCGGCTGAAGATCTAAAGAATCTAAAGATAAGCCTGTTGAGGACTATCTTGTACCCGCAATTTGCAAATATTTACTTGCTCCCTTTATTAAATTTAGAAGCAAAAGCAGCATTGGCTGAAACTCTTACCAAACGAGATTCTATACATCAACAAAAAAAAAAAAAAAAAGGGCAAATTGGAATCGCCTTGGCAGCTTTATCGCAAGCGATGGTAATCATTTTCAATGAAACTTTGAAGCAAAAACTTTTAAAACTGCTGAGTTACGCTTGTCGCGATAGCCAGAATAGGGAAACGAAAACTCATCGTAACATAATAATGAGTTCCATAAACGTATGCCTGCGTGACACGCTGACCAATACAAGTTGCGATGATTATCTATTGGGAGGAGATGTTGCTGAAACGCTGCAAATTGCAAAAAACGACGACGTCATCTCCGCAGCCACAGCTGCCGGCTCGAGCTCCACAGCAGAGCTACACGTACCCGCCACGTAGGACCTACCACGAACGGTCGTGGAACACTAGCAACCAGCGGAAATAAACCACCAGGTGCAGTGCGATGGACGTTTACGATATTTTCATCAAAAATGGGCTTAGATAACGAGTGATCCATTAATATTATCGTGAATAGCTGGTTACTAAAGACCTTTTAAATATCTGCCCGCTAAACAAAGTAGCTCTTGTGTTTACCCAAGGTCAATACATGGCCATAAAGATTATATTTTAGCGTTGGATAAACTATTAAAAATAAATGCTATATTCGTATGTTCTCATGAGCCAGGTAAATTTTATCACAAATTTTTTCTTGTGCTCAAGCTATACGGTGAAAATCGCTTCATAAATAATTTAAAATCTTTGAATTAATTTACTACAAAACACTTCAAAATGGAAGATTACAGAACCGCTGATAAGTTAACAAAACAATGCTACATGTTATTTTTTCATCAATGTTGATAAGTCTTTCCGAAAGTACCTTCGATTTGAATATAACAACGTTTTATATGAATTCAAATATTAAGCGTTTGACTTATGCACCGCTCTTTATATAAGTATTTACTAAAATATTAAAACCAGTCATGGAATTTTTACGTCGGGATAATTTTTTCATCCATAATATATCTAGATAATATATTTTACATTGGCAAAGATTGTGATGATTGTAATGAGAATGTTTGGATTACAAAACATATTTTAATAAATTTAGGTTTCATAATGCATACGAAAGAAGGTTGCTTTGTTCCTAGAACACAATGTAAATTCCTTGGGTTTATTTTTGATTCAGAGAAAATTATTTTAAAACTACCCACAAAAAAAAAAAAAAAAAGTTCTTAAAATAGAAAAAATAATACACAAAGTTATTCGAGCAATTTAAAATATTGTCACCAAAAAAAAAAAAAAAAAATCCTACTTATGATCAGGTAGTGAATTTACCCAGATATAATAAAGATGATTTTACTTGGTGGTTAAATTATCTAGAAGAGGGCTTTTCTCCTCTTAGAACAGGCCAATACACTAAAACTATCTATCCTGACGCATCATATACTGGCTAGGGCGGGTTTTGTGATGGAAAAGAGGCAGCGGGTCATTGGAAGGAAAGCGAGTCGTCGCTACACATTAATACTCTGGAATTAAAAGCAGTTTTTTCGGACTTAAAACATTCGCATAATTATGGTAGTTACGATTGTGATATATTGTTAAGAATAGATATTACCATTACCTGTATAAATAGAATGGGTAGTGTTCAGTTTTCACATATGGATCATATTACCCGAGACCAATGGAAATAGCGTGAAATGCGTAAGATCAATATCTTTACATCTTATATTACTTCAAAAGATAATATAGAAGCTGAGAGTTTGTCACGAAAACAGTTTAATGACACTGAATGGGATCTAAGTGACTATACCTTTAATAATATAACAAATAGGTTTGGAATACTATCGGTTGATCTTTTTGCAAACAGATGCAACTTATAATGTCCTATTTATGTAACCTGGAAAAATGACCCAGATGCAAAAACTCTTCAGAAAATTGTTAGTGAAAAGTCTGTGGGTATTGTGGTAGTACCATACTGGCCCACGCAACTATGGTTGCCATTGTTTAAAAGGTTGTGTTGTGATTGTATTTACTAAATACTAATTCGCTGAAATCTCCTTTCAGATCTGCGCTCAACCTTCATTAAACATTAACCTTGGTTGCCGCGAAATTGTTCAGAAAGCGTTAGTAAAAAGATCACTGTCTTCAAAGTCCGTTGAAATTATGTTGGCATCTTTGTTGGATAATTCTTACCGAGACAGTGTGAAGGAGGTATCAAGGCGTGGATTGAATATTGCAAAAATAATAATTTTAGTTTTACTCAAACTTCTAAACCAATAATTGTTCATTTTCTAACTGAAATTTTCGAAAAAGGTGCTAAGTACGGTACTATTAATAGCTATAGATCTGCATTATCATTAATATTAAACATAAATTCCCAATATGACAGGTTAAAAAGTTTCATGAAAGGAGTCGTTATGTGAAGACCAACCACATCAAGTATGATCTTACCTGGGATCCAGCAGTTGTATTGAGCTACTTACCTACAAAATTTCCTAATGAAGACCTTGACTTAAAGACTCTTTTCCAAGAAAACTGTTACACTAATAGCTCTTGTAACGGAACATCGTGTTCAAATTTTATCCGTGACAAAGATTAAAAATATTTTAATAACTAAAAAAGGTACTTATAAAAGGGTTTATAAAAACCTCTAAATTTAATAGTAAACAGACCTTGGTAAAGTTTCCGTTTTTTAATATTCGTCCAGAAATTTGTCCAACAAAAACCTTACAGATGTAGGTATATAAATAAAACGAAAATTTAAGGAAACCTGATAATTTGTTTATTAGTTTTAAGAAACATATAGGTTTCCAAACTTTAAGTCACTGGGTTAAAAACACTTTAACTCTCAGTGGTATTGATGAAAATATTTTTAGTGCACATAGTACATGACATGCTGCTACATCAAGAGCTATTTATTTAGGAGTTTCTATTGACCTATCAAAAAGACTGCAGGATGGTCGGATTCTTCCTCAGTCCTTGCTAGAAATTATAACAAACTTTGTAACGAAAAATAATTTGCCTAATCATTGTTGAATTGTTTTCAATAAGTATGTTTATTTACTATTGAAGAGTTTTACCTTACTACTCTGCCAATTCATTTCACTATAACTAATCTTTAAACATCCTACATAAAGTAAACCTCAATCGCAAAGAAAGAAGCTGTGAAATATAATTGAGGATCAAACGAACTTCTAAAGTGAAGTTCGATCCTAATTATGTGAGCAGCTTCTTTCGAAGCGATTTAATATAAACCCACCCGTTATTATGCTTTGAAATAAGCATAATATGAATATGTTTCAACATGGAGTAATTTCAATTTATATTTGTATTTTACCCAACCCCAATATAGTGAAATGAACAAACAGGAATAAGACAGATTGACTTTAAACAAAATGAGTTCTGTAGACTGGATGCTGACATAGGGAGCGAAACGTGACAGTTGTTAAAAAAAAAAAAAAGAAAAGAACCCTTATCATAGACTCTAAAATCCGTGCAAAGGCTAGCAGTAGGTGGCGCTACTACATAAAGTAAACCTCAATCGCTTCGAAAGAAGCTGCTCACATAATTAGGATCGAACTTCACTTTAGAAGTTCGTTTGATCCTCAATTATAGTTCAATGGTTATAACTCGACGTTTCGGTGCCTTTGCAGACCCCTTGGCCACGAGCGGTTGTCTCGCGTGACCAGTCAGTTAAAAAAAAACTATACAAGACGAAGAAAGAAAAAAATGTGTTTAAAAATTAAAACAGTAATTACTAATTATACGCGACAAATCCAGTTAAAAAGTGTTTTATTTAATATAGTGTGAATCTCCAAAATTTACGAAAATATCTGCATTCCTTTTTCAAATTAAATCGTTGACGCAAACGAAGTTGCGGTCAACAGCTAATAGTGGAATAAAGAGTATTTTATAGTCTATTGTAATTATAGGCCTAGGTGTCAGGAAGTCTTGAGTTCTAACAAAAATATTCCGGAACACGTCACTCCCCTTTGAATCACGGCCATCTTGTAAATATTCCATAACGTTACCACTAAGGTTCAGTTTGCGTGTTGCGTTGCAACTTTTATTTAAATTGTCTGAATTAAATGTTTTTAATGAAATAATTTCATTAATAACTGTAGGTAGGTATTAAATTATGTAGGTAGGTAGGTATATAAAAAAGAAATAATAATATTTATTTCACAGCTACGGATTATAAAGAAAAATACATTTCTAGCAAAGAAAACAAACAGGCAATAAATTATTAGTACCTTGTATATAGTATATCTACGTAAGAATACGAGGACTAAGAATATCTGCGCAGTCATTTAAAGGAAAAGTAGACATATATTTTTTTGATGATAATGTATATCTATTAAATTGTATGTATAACACGGTCACATTATCTGTGCACCTGGCGTCAATGACGTCATCTTTGCGCGCTGGTATGGTTGACAAAAAAAAATGCATCGCTAGAAATGTGAATGAACTACTTTTTATTTTGCTTTACAACAATGGAATTAAATATTTTTGTGTTTTTTTAAATGTTAATGCATTTTAAATGAATAATTTGTGAAGGCCTGTTTTCAATTGTTGTCGAATTAAAGTTAATGTTATCTGACTCAGCGGAACAAAAGTTGTTTTTTGATGTTTTAAATTGTATGAAATAGATAAATAAAGTCGTTTTACAATGTTTTATAATTGTAACAATAAACTTGAGACGACCTTTAAGCTGTCGAATATTACTGTATTCATTAGATAACTTTTATCTGACCAGTGAAAAATCTGGCCTGAATGAATTAAATAAAACAATAAATCGTGTTAAACAAATAAATCATTTTTAATGAGTGAAAAAAATATTTAATTATCACTGTCACTATAAACTATTGGTTGAATCCACTGCATCAAATCTTCGACAACAAAGATGCTGACCATACTGAGCAAGAAGGGCGAGCGCGGGGAAATGAAAGGGGTAGAGGGAGGGGCTCCGCATTCCAGCGAGGTGCACAGATAATGTGACCGAGTTGTACGTGCCTACGCCATATTAACTATGTCTCTAATAAATATAACCCTTACTGAAAGTTTCGCAGAGATTATTTTAAATGATAAAAACGCTTGTCATCAAAAAACGCATGTTACAAGTTCTTGAAAATAACTTAAACTTCGGCAAAATAAAGTAGGATTTTAAGTCAACCTTTTTTCCAATCCTCTGATTTTAAATTTGTTCTAATCTATTTTATAGGTACTTTCTAGTATTTTTTCACAATATCTTAACTCTATTTTATAAGAATAAATTAGAAAAAATGTAACTCAATAATCTTCCACCTAATCTTCACTTATCGTGAGATAAAGAGCAACGTCCACGCCATCAATTAAAAAAAAAAAAACATCTTATCAAAACGCGTGGATGGAACCGCTCCTTAAGCGATCTATGCATAGAAAAATCCTTGATATTATTCTTTGTTATCAAGTCTGCAAGCGAATTTATTTCAGTTCAGTCAGTTCCAAACGAGTTCCCGCCAAGAACAGACGTTAGTGCCATCCATTAAATTCAAAATTTAAACATGTCCCCCGTTCCCGTGATTACTTTGAACAATGGAAAAACTATCCCAGCTTTTGGACTTGGCACCTGGAAGGTCAGTACAAAGAATTTTGATTTTTATACACTTGTCTTAAGATACAATTTTGTATAAACAGCTTTAGACTGGACTTAGTTTGGCCACATGGCACGTGCAAAAGATTTGTAATTTTAACATCCTTGCCACAGGATACAATTTTGGATAAACAATTTTAGACAGCACTTGTTAAAAAAAAAAGGTTGCTACCTAACTTTTTTTTTATAGTTGCGTTAGCAAAAAGTTTTTATTTGCGTAGCTTGGGTCTAATTTTAAATTATACGAGATCGAATGTTATTTTGAAAATGGAATAAGTCGTTATCTTTTTTTTCTATGTTCTGTCTGGCAGCAAGTCTTGCGGTTTTGACAACTTGGGCAATTTTAAATATCAGTTTTAAAAGTAAGAAACTATAGGTTACTCCTATAGTTCTAATAGTTAATTATTATTATTTATAAAAGATATAAGATCATCTTTTTATTTAAGACTATGTCCATGTAATTTAGATATGCAAAACATGACTACCAGTTCGTGTAAGCATTAAATAAATAATAATAATTGAGGGCCGGCGGCTGGTGTAGCGGTAATATTAAATACATTGCCTTCTATACCAGAGGACCTGACTTCGAATCCCGGTGGCGAGCTGTCAAGTCATACATGGTTTATTTAAACTTCTTTTGTGAATTGCTGTTTCGCGTGGTTTATCTGGCGCAATTTCCAATCCCACGGAGACCGTCGTGCAGTGGCTAATGAGGAGTTTTCTGAGAGCTCATAAAGATTAGTTTAAAAAACCTTTATAGATGGCACTTTTAAAAAGCCGAAGGCGTTAAGTCTGTAGACTGTAATATAGGTAGGTAAGTGGTATCTACCATCTATGGTTATTTATAAGTTCAATTTCTGATGGAGACGTCAATTAATTTATTTTACTTTTAAAAACGCAGTGTGGAATAAATGGTTATATTTATGACTGACAAGACTTCGCCTTTTGTAAAGCGCCATCTATCGAAGCCTTTTGTACCATTTTTGAACCGTTTTGTTTTTTTAATGAGCTGTCAGAAAACCTCTCATTAAAATCTGTTCAGATCTTCCGAAGATTATTACGAAAGTACAGACAGACAAAAATTCCATTAAATTCCAACTTGCTTCTCCTTGCACAGGTAGCCATATTCCTAATTTATTTATCTCATCAAATACGGTCAAGCGCAGCTTATGGTATATTAATCAGTATTATACTCCGGACACTTCTTAGTTACTTATTTTTAAATACACTTAAGTATGTAGTTAAAATCACATAAATTTTATTTGTAAGAGGTCAATTCTTTTTTTTTTTTTTAAGTCCCCAGACAATCACACCAACTACATGGCCCTAAAGTAAGCTTGTGTTATGGGATACCATGTAGCGAACTAGGGGGGAACCTAGAATATAAATACATAAATAGATAAACACCCAGACACGGAACCTTTTTTTTTTTCTTGTTTCGTGCGGGAATCGAACCCGCAACCACTGGCGTCTGAGGCAGATAGGTTTACCCCATCGCCAAAGTGGTCGTCATCATTACATTTCGATATAATTCTAATTTATATTCATTCATCGAACAGAAATTGATACATAGACCATTATGTTGCGGAAAATGACAAACGGACGCGTCATATGAATCAGGAGAACCAACTTATTTATTGTTTATTTAATACCTAGACTGCAATTATTGTAAAAATAACTAATTTGCACTAGTAAGGGATAAAGGTAAACTGTACCTGTACTGTGTGTGTGTAATTCAATAAACATTTAGCAAAGTTCTTAAATCTAGTATATACCTACATCAATTACAGGCACACACAACATTCACAAAATTAAAAAAAGAACAAATTATTTATAGAATTAATTAATCAAGTTACGGCTAAAAGAATAAATTAAGTAAAATCAGTAAAAAAAAGTTGTACAGAAAATTACAAATACATTAATATAAATACAGTATGAAATGTCAGTTTTGTTATTAAATTTAAATAAAAAAGCTATAACCAAAAAACAATAAATATAAACAAGTCATCAAAATATTATACAATTCAAATTAAAACTAAAATCAAAAATTAAATTATCAGTAAAACTATGAAATTCATTTTATTAATTGAATCGACAATTGATTAAATTAAATTAAAATACTTACATAGAGAAAATAATTTGTAGCAATAAAATTATTAAAATTTAAAATTTGATTTCATTATTTAAAATACATGTCAAAGATAGCAATATATTCACAATATGTTCGTTAGTTACAGAAATAAACCCGAAGATCGTCAATAATATTTGATATTAAATAGGATTTTTATATAGTAAACCACTATTTTGTGATACAAATGTGCGTAGCCTTATCGCTACAGGAATACATACAAACAAAACTTCACGCCTGTATCCCTTATGGGGTAGGCAGAACATCAGAGGCTATAATAAAACCATCTGATGTCACGTTTGACGCTGGAGGTATTAAAATGATGGAGAGAGACTATTGTAGTGACAGGGGGTGAGCCCATCGCCCGCAAAAACGCCTATAAAACCTCTGGATTCTTATAACATAACAATATTTGGGTGGTAAATTATCAAGGAAGCATTATTACAGGATTAAAATAATTTCTTGAGTTGATCTAGAATATTATAGTCTACCTATAGTTATTGCAAAGATAATCAAGGTAAATGTATTATGAAAGTTAAGTAAGTAAGAAATGATGATGAACGTATGTTATGGTGCGTACAGATTGCTGTAATTTAACAAGTAATGTAACATTCTGCGCACTACACGTCCAAATACGCAACCTGCGCAGAATGTTACATTCATTGCTAGTTCTATTACAGCAATCTGAACGCACCATTACTCTACGGGCTTCCGTTTCATTTATTTGTTTTAATCACCAAGAGATTAATATTTATATACCACAGCACCATAATGCTAGAGCTTATGAATATTAAGTGGTGATATTTTGACGACCGGCTGGTGTACGCCAGAGGTCCTGGGTTCGAATCCCGGCGGCGATGGATATTTGTGTGATGAACACAAATATTAGTCTTCAAGTCATGGACGTTTATATGTTTATTTAAGTTTATTTTCTAATAAAAAATATGTATTTATTCAATATGTATGTTTATATATTTCTTAAGTATATCAGTTATCTAGTATCCATAACACAAGTTCTATAAGAAACTTAATTTGGGCTAGATAATGTTGTTTGAGTGTCAGAAATATTTATTTATTTATTATTTGGCGGCAGATTTTATATGAAGGGTGGTCGCTAGCCAGTCGGACCCTGACGGGATCCTACCACCAAGCGAGGGTCACTCGGATTAGTCGCCTTCTAGGGCGGTAGGGCGGTTAGGGTTGCCAACCGTACTGTTTTTAACAGTATTATACTGTTTTTAAATATATAATAAATAAATAAAATCCCCAGACAATCACACCAACTACATGGCCCCAAAGTAAGCATAGCTTGTGTTATGGGATACCATAAAGCGAACTAGGGGGGAACCTAGAATATAAATACATAAATAGATAAACACCCAGACACGGAACTTTTTTTTCTTTTTCTGTACGGGAATCGAACCCGCAACCACTGGCGTCTGAGGCAGATAGGTTTACCCCATCGCCAAAGTGGTCGTCGACTACGGGTCGACTACCAAAGTGGTCGTCGTTTTTAACTACATTATACTGTTTACTGTTGAACAAAAATAAAGTATACAAAATACTGTTTTCAGCATAAGAAGCTAAACACTGTATATGCTAGACTTTAATTAATAATTTCTGCAAGAAGCTCTAAAAATATGTGTTTCAAACATTAAATAAATTGAATACTGTTTATTTTTCCAAAATACTGTTTGATATTCTTTTCAGACTCAAATATAGGGTAAATAATATTTAATCTGACGACCACTATGGCGTTGGGGTAAATCTATCTGCCTCAGACGCCAGTGGTTGCGGGTTCGATCCCCGCACGGAACCAGAAAAAAAAAATGTTCCGTGTCTGGGTGTTCATCTATTTATGTATTTATGTTCTAGGTTCCCCCCTAGTTCACTTTATGGTATCCCATAACACAAGCTATGCTTACTTTGGGGCCATGTAGTTGGTGTGATTGTCTGGGGATTTTATTTATTTATTTCATTTATTTTAATTAGCAGATTGAGATTCATGAGTGGGTCATAATTACAAAAAAAAATCTAAATATTTTTCATAAATTAATATTTCAAACTTCTTCTACGTGATCAAAATTTAAGTTTGATCTGTAGTTTATGACTACACAGAAAGTAATAAAAACGTTTCCATCTAACTGTATGTAGTCATAAAGTGTAGATTAACCTTGAATTTTACTCACTGAGAAGAATTTTGAAATTTCAATTAAACAAAATCATTGAAAACAAAAAAGATCGAAATTCAGACGCCCTCATCATTTCTAATCTGCTTATAATATATATATATATATATATATATATATATATATATATATATATATATATATATATATATATATATATATATATACTATTATAGGCGAACCCTGTATACTGTATTTCTAGAAAAAAAAAGCCAACTCTGCACGGACAAATAAGGCGGAACTTATGACTTGTTTCCTATTCGAGAGAGTTACCTCCTATGTTACCTACTATAGTCTGGCTAATGAAAGTAGAGACTGGAATTTAGGTATTTATATTTATTTATGCTTTATTGTATTTATAATATGTATGGAGTTAATTTTTAACAATACAAAGTTATAGTGAGTTAGTTATTTATATTGTTCATTTCCTTATTATTACATATTTTGTACTTATATTTATGTATTTGAGTGTATATGTTTAATTATGAAGCAAGCATTATGTAATTATATTTAATATTTAAGCTGTGAGTGACATGCTGCGTACGCGAGCGCACGCATCACGAGGGTACATCTGAAAACCAGCGCTGCGGCTCCTGCTGCAGCATAATGCTGAGATGTGCCCTTTTTAACATACTCACTGCAGTACAGGGCAACATTTTATTATTTCCCATTGTGTTTTTTATATTCTTTTTTTTTCTTTTGTTTAAAGATTTTTGTGACTATTTTTAATTATGTTTGTTTGTGTTGTTATTTTATTAATATTTCAATTTAATTTTATATAGAATTTTTGTACTTGATTTTGCTGATTTTTATGTGTTGTCTTGTTTGTTTGTTTGTATGTTAAATAAATGTCTGAATTTGAATTTGAATTTGAAAAATTTTGAGAGCGTTTACTATAATAAATATGATACCTATTTGATTAAGTTTGACCAATCTTTATAATGAACTAGCCACGGCGCGCGGTTTCACCCGCGTAATTTTTGATCCCGTGGGAATTTCGGGATAAAATATAGGTTATGAGGTTAAGAAAAAATAAAGGTTAAGAGTTGGGCTATCAAATGCAAAAAGAATTTTTCTAATCCCACTTGTAGTTTCTGAGATTAGCGCGTTCAAACAAACAAAAAAACAAACTCTTCAGCTTTATACATTAGTATAGATACATCATAAAAAAAAATGGGCAGTAAAAAATTTTTTTTATGGATTCGACAGATCACGTTGTGAAATATTTTTTTATTGGCAGTTTTCTCAGGTACGGTACAGTTTAGGTAGTTTATCGATATAAGTTCGAGAACATAATTCCCACACGTTGGAGCGATACACGACTATGCGCGCCAAGCTGACGTCAGAACGGCGTGTCTATGTCACTATTTATTTATTATTGGATTGCTTGAGGTACAGTTTTTTTCCACATAGGTACAGTTTAGGTAGAGTTGTTTGGTGCAAATTTTGGGACTATTCAGACATCTCTCACGCCATCCTGACAGACACGGACATATGCGGGGTTTGACGGACGACTAGCTAGTCGCGGGACATCCGAGAGGATAACAGCCATACGAGACTTGGTCCCTTCATTTTGCTGCTCACGAAATACCTACTCTGTAGCTGTAGGTCGAATTAAAGACAGGGTCCTGCTGCGTATACGGGCTTGTAAAATTCCAATGTGGATGCTCAATGGTAACGCATAGATTATTGAATCGTATAGATACGATGCAACAGGAGCTTTTAATGTTATATAATAAATAGAAATCAAATAACAGTATAATAACCATATCCTTACTTTATTTCGTAAAAAGGTACAATAATTCTAAAACATCCACATTATTAACATGAGAATTAGTAAAAAACTTTTAATAAAAATGCAACTTTTAAATTTGAAATCGCATCTTTTATTTCTCTCACTTTACTATCACACGTTTACAGTTACAGCACATGTATATACTCGTCGCTTTTATTTAACATTTCATCCGAATCAAAGTACAACCTTCGATCCGGGATTGTTAGAGCAATTCATAAAAACGAGCACATTTTCATTTACAGTTACTTTCTCTGGCAAGGGCCACACGGACCAATCGGGCCAGCAGGACCAAAAGTGCCCCGCGATGGAGCACACGATCTTATTCTTTTCGATGATGGCTTATAAACCGGGCGACGCTTGCGAGTTGGACAACTCGGCCTTGAGAAGCATTTCGATTTAGATCTTTTAGCTTTCTTATGTTTTCTCTTGTGTTTTCTCTTTCGCTTTCCATATTTATGTTTTCTATACTTATGCTTTCTATATTTATGTTTTCTGTGCTTTGCTCTACGCGGTTTACAAGACTTCTTCGGTTTACTAGATCCCTCCACCGGCACACACAGTCCGCTTACATTATACGGACCACAGTTCCATGAGCCGTAAGGATAATAGTAGTAACCAGTCATTGTGGTAACACACTTAGCTTTTACTTTGCCACAGCCCGGAATTGGGGGGCGCGGTAATCTCTTGGATTTATCAGAGCAATCACAGCCACACGCAGAACAAAGCGTCTCCAACTTCTCAAAATGAGTCATTCTTTCCGGAACCGGTTCCGTATCTTCCATATCTGAACCAGTATTTGAATTAAGTGCCGTTATGTTCGTCCAAACCTTAGGAAGCCCTGCGACACTGGCTTTGACCGTAGCTTTGACACACGGATGGGACTGAACATACATTCTACACCAATCTTCAAAGGACTGACACTCCAACTTCGGGTGCAACTTTTGGTGTGTATCTTCTATGTTTTTAAAAGGGTTGAAGTATTTTGAACATGAGTATGGAGCTGGCTGTTTGGCATTCCATTTGGCAGATTCTTCAAACATATCGAAGGTAGAAGGCTGTAGAGGTGGTAGTATACACGAAGCTACTGCTGAGTTTCGTGCATTCATCGAACCTTTGGAATCTATACAAGGACTTGGTAACGTTATACAAGGATTTGGCATCGATAAACATGAATTTTGCACCATTTGTTCCATACTATTACGTCGTCTCATAGTACGGGCCTTGTGCTGCATTGTTTCAATGTTGCGTTGCTTCACGATCTCATGATTTTCTCGGGCAAGGTCCATCAGAGTCTTCTTTTTTGGTGAAAAAACTGAAAGGAGTGACGTCTTGTGTAAAAAGTACATACCACAATCGAAAAAAATTGACATAAACGTGCAATAAAATATCTTATTTATCCATGTAAATACAATCACTCGACAAAATTACGCCTACAAATGGAAGCTAAATAAAAATGAATAAGGTTAGGGAGGGCGTTTTGGCTTCTTAGCTGTTGATTGTTAACATTGCTAGGCTCATGCAATCTAGAGGTCCTGTCCCCCGCAAGCATCATTGGGTATATTAGATTACAACAGCTGTGGTAGTTTGAATTCTTATTGCTTATTGCTCTTGCAAGACGGGTTCGTTGACTGTTCCATGATGAAACTACTGATAAGAAAAAATGGACACAAACACTAGTACCATTCACAGATCCATGATGGAACTACTGATAAAAATATTGAATATACGTAGTCTTCCCATAAATAATAATAAAAAATACAAATGCGAAATAATATTCTTAAATATTGTGCATTTCACAAGTGTCAGGAGGTAGGTACCTACATAATTAGAAAAAAATATATTAAAAACTTATTCCCAAACCAAAAAGCTGCGTTTGATTCCACAGATGGATATCGATATTAAGAGTCCAGCCAAAAAAAACAATTATATTTCATAGCGTAACTCTTCCAGGTTAGAAAGGCCATATTTTGTATTATTCTTTAGTTTTAAGTTACACTGTAATACTTGTTTTACTGTATTAATTTGTATTTAATTTACTGGCAATAAAGTTTTTATTTATTTTTATTATTTATTATTTGTCAATAAATTCCTGTGGGATAAGTTTTTTTCCTCCATAGGTTATTGCAGTCAAAATTTTGCAAGTGCCAGTAGGACAGATATTAAATATTTTTATCAGTAGTTCTATCATGGATCTGTGAATGGTACTAGTGTTAAGAAAAAATTTACACTAGTTCCATTATTTCAAGATCCATTTTTAATGGTACTAGTGAGGTAAACAATCAGTACGAACCACTAATAGAAAGCTTGCTTAGAAATTACGAAAAATTTGTGTCCGTTAATTGCCATGAACGAGATTAGATTTGTGAAATGTAAATTACTGATGACTGATGACACAGTATAATTAAAAATAAAATAACGAATGTAATAACCATATCCTTACTTTATTGAGTATTAAAACTTTTCGTAAATAGGTACAATAATTCTAAAACGTCCACATTATTAACATGAGAATAGGAAAAACTTTTCATAAAAATGCAACTTTTAAATTTGAAATCGCATCTTTTATATCACACACTTTACTATCACACGTTTAGTTACAGCACATGCTTCGACTTCGTCGTTTTTATTTCACATTTCATCCAAACCATAGTTACACCTTCAATTTGGATTGTTATGACAATTCATAAAAACGAGCACATTTTCGTTTACATTTTCGTTTTCGGGCAAGGGTTTTTTTTCGGAGGTGGCGCATACGGGCCACACGGACCGACTGGACCAGCAGGACCAAAAGTACCCGGTGATGGACAACAGGATGGCATTCTCTTAGCTGGACTAGGAACCGGGCCCCAAGGCTCGCCTCGCTTGGGAGTTGGACAACTTGGCCTAGGGAAGCACGGCGCTTTCCCTTTAGTTCTGGATCTTCTTGCTCTCCTATGTTTTCTCTTTTGCTTTCTATATTTATTTTTTCTATAAATATGTTTTCCACACTTTTGCTTTCTACACATTTGCTTACTATGCTTGTGCTTTCTATGTTTATGTTTTCTATGCTTATGTTTTCTATGCCTATGTTTTCTATGCCTATGCTTTCTATGCCTATGTTTTCTACTCTTTGGTCTACAAGGCTTCCTTGGTTTACTAGATTCCTCCACCGGCACACACAGTCCGCTTACATTATACGGACCACAGTTCCATGAGCCGTAAGGATAATAGAAGTAACCAGTCATTGTGGTAACACACTTAGGTTTTACTTTGCCACAGCCCGGTATTGGGGGGCGCGGTAATCTTTTGGATTTATCAGAGCAATCACAGCCACACGCAGAACAAAGCGTTTCCAACTCCCCAAAATGAGTCATTCTTTCCGAAACTGGTTCCGTATCTTCAGTTTCTAAACCAGTATTTGAATTTAGTGCCGTTATGTTCGTCCAAACTTTAGGAAGTCCTGCGACACTGGATTTGACCGTAGCTTTGACGCACGGGTGGGACTGAATATACATTCTACACCATTCTTCAAAGGACTGGACTTTCGGGTGTGGCTTTTGGTGTGGTTCTCCAATGTTTTGAAAAGGGTTGAAGTACTTTGAACATGAGTATGGAGCTGGTTGTTTGGCTTTCCACTCGGCAGGTTCTTCAAACATATTGTAGGTAGAAGGCTGTAGAGGTGGTAGTACACACGAAGCTACTGCTGAGTTTCTTGCAACCATCGAACCTTTGTTGAAATCTATACAAGGACTTGGTATCGTTATACAAGGATTTGGCATCGATAAAGGATTTTGCATCATTTGATCCATACTATTGCGTCGTCTCACAGTACGGGCTTTGTGCTGCATTGTTTCAATGTTGCGTTGCTTCACGATCTCATAGTTTTCTCGGGCAAGATCCATCAGAGTCTTCTTTTTTGGTGAAAAAACTGAAAGGAGTGACGTCTTGTGTAAAAAAGTACATACCATAATAAAAAGTTAGGCGATATTAACGTGCGATAACGTCTCTTTTAGCAAAGAGCATTTTACCTATCCACGCAATACAATATAAGTTACTAGAAGGCTACAAATACAAGCTAGTAAAAAATAAAATACAGAAGTCAAAAAAACCAACGTTTTTTATTCGAAAGTCTACAGTATAATAACAGTATATATTCCACACTTCACAGGTACAAACTTTAGAAGCACTTATTCTCAAAACGAATTCTGCTGTGGTGCAACGGGTGCAACGGGTCTATATGGTCTGGTGGGTCCTATGGGGCCAGCTGGGCCAGGAGGTCCAAACGGATTATTACTAGGGCTCGTTTGAGACTTCGTTTCAAACTTATCTTTATTTTCAGTAGGTCCCACCGTGGCTGTTGATGCTAGTGTTGCAGGGAAAGGTTTGTTTACTCCCATAGATGAAAGAGTTGCACACACTGGAGGTACTTTACAGGGAGATGATTTAGGGCATATTGGCCCGTTACAACTCTCGCATAGTCCACCCACATGATAGGGCCCACAGAACCAGGTTCCGTAAGGATAGTAGTAATATCCAGTCATAGTAGACATACACGAAGCCTGCACACCAGAACATCCTGGTGGCGGCGGCGGTGGCAATGTTTTACAGCAGCACTCGCACGGTTTACACTTGGGGCGGCATTTTGGCTTCCTTAATGAACATTGCTCTTTTGATGCCGTGGTTGTTAACATTGCTAGGCTCATGCAATCCAGAGGTCCCGTCCCACGAGCATCAGGTTGTCCATCTAACTTCACCTTTTGTTTTGTGTCGTGTGGAGCTATATTTTTAGAATACAACTGGGGTTTAAAATAGTTCGAACAAGAACAAGGCAACTCATTAACAGGCTCACCAATAGAACGCTCGTTTAGAAATTCCGAAAAGTTTATGTGTGGTAATTTTGAAGTGTACCGCTTTAATTTAGAAAGCTCCATTGATCGTCCACCTAAATCCCTTGGCGTTTCTATTATAGCCGATTGCGAAGCTAAATAATTTATCAACCCAATGGTGTATTTATCTTCTCGTTCTAACGGTGATAATATTTCTTGAGTTCTTGCCTTTCTGTAACTTTCTGTCCCTGCAACGTTTTTGATCTGCTTCATCTGTGCGATTTTCCGATATTGCAAATTTTCAACGCTAATTCTTGCTTTCTTGACAAATGATTTCTTCTGGAGACGTGAAGCTGAAAGGATTGACGTGTGTATAATAGCTCATATTTCACAAGTCCATTGTTGTAAACTATATTTAAAATGAAACAAGCTCGTTATCTTAATATAATTTATTGTATTTACGGTGACAGTAGTTTATAAACATATTGTAAGGAATGAATTTATGTACATCTACGTTTATATTTCGAGATTCAGCAAAGGATAAATTGCCCTTAAAATCAGACATAACTTAGAATATAAAACTGGTAAACAGAAAAGTATCGTCGTCGCCTGTATGACTTTGCTTATATATTATATGGCTTAAGTAGCTCTTGCTCACATTTGCTCTCCGTTATTTACTTAAATCGAATATATTTTAATTGGATCCATTGGATCTATTGCGATCTGTACTGCATGAAACTAATCGGTTGGAGAGCTAAGGGCCATTATCATCGGTTTTTGTATGTGGGTATGGATTCTTAAAGGACGGCACGTTACCATAGTCAAAAACTCCTGGGTCAACTCTAGGCATGTCGCGTGATACTCTTGAAGGCAACTCTCTTGGCTTCACTAGTAGCGGAGGTTCATCTATAAAACTAATCTCTTCTTGAACGTTCTCAGTTGCTTCTTCAAAAAATTTGGGCGACTCGTAATCATCGCACGACTTACTATGAATGTTATTTTCTTTGAAACCTTTGAAGTCTGATGCGCAAGGGCAAAGGAACGAAGACAACATTGTTGGCCAATTTTTGCCTTTTCCACCAGTTGTTGATGTCAATGACGAAGAGTTATACTTTGTCTTTTTCGGCAGAGCAGAACTTAAAACTCGATTCGGCGATTCTGGAGGTGCTGTAGATGAGCTGGGATAAGGAAACTTAGGTCCGGGGTTTAAAGCTTGGGACAGACCAGTTAGTGAACCTCTGTATCCTGGGGTTGGTTGGTGTTTATGCGATGTTCTTGAGGAACCCGTCGTAGTCAGCTGATTTGGAATTTTATCGTATCTATCGATTCTATCACATCTATATCTACCGGTCTTATCAGATCCTTTGGTCTTATCAGATATAGCTGTTCTCTCAGATACAGGGTTTTGATCAGATATAGCGGTGGTATCGGGTTTGTGTGCGAAGCCGATGTCGGTGAATACGTTTGTAGCCGGACAAATACATGCTGTTTTGAGTTTGGGTTTCGGTGGTTTTTTGCCGCCGCATTTCACAGGAACGCACTGATTGCCAACGTGGTACGGCCCGCAGAACCACCATCCATAAGGATAGTAGTAATAACCTGTCATGTACTGCATACAGCGTGGAGTAGCACAGGGTCCTGGCGGAGGGAGTTGGGCAGGAGGGCAGCATTTCTTACTGGCATTTCTGTAAGACGTCCTGAACATTCGTCTATTCAAATCAGCAGAATGGGTAGCTGGCATGTTGAAAAGTGTATTCGCACACATAGCATACCCATGTAGAGGAATATATGACTTTCCATCAACTCTGTTACCTCCGTCATGCGCAATATTCTGGAACTTATGTGCAAAGGTTGGACAGGACATGACTTGTTTTAAAGTAAACCCATGCTGCTCTCCTGCGGTAGTTTGCTTCTTGAGTTTCATTGTTTTATAGTGTCTTGTGATCTTCTTAAATCCCTTCTTCCTGTGACGAGTTCCCGCCAAGGCTGCAAAGGTATTGTCACTCTGTATTTAATCGCTTCATTCCATCGAAATACTAGGTAGCGTCCCGTAGTTTTCAAAAAGTTACACAATTTAATTTTGGTAAAATAGAACTGGCAGTAGGGCCGCGTTAGATGGGGTGTTAAAATACAATTGCCAGAACAATGCCTTTATTGTTATCGTAACAAAAGCTAACAAATTTAGTATTGGGGAATATGGACAAATTCTTACACAATTATCGATTTATTCTACACCAACTGTAAATAAAATAGTTTCTCGATAAAAATAGACTCGGAAATAAATCTACATAAATAAAAGATTCATTTAAACAGTGTCAATTATTTTAATAAATTTAACAGGCATTTCTCAATTATAAATTAATTCACGGTAAGGGCTTAAACTTGTTTGTAGATTTCAAGCGCGTTGCAGAAACGTTTTGCTTCTTCACTGGACCAGTTTTTGCAACTGCAGGTTGAGTTGCCGGCATAGGTTCAGAAGGCGGCTGCATTTCAGATTGGTCCATTATAGGCACCTTGATTCCTCCACAAACGGGACACATTGATTCGTCACATTTTGGTTTGGGTGGGCAGGGGCAAGGGCAAGGGCATGCGGGGCAGGGTGGGCAGCAAGGGCCACAGGGGCCGCAGGGTCCACATGGGCCACACGGTCCGCATGGACCACATGGGCCACAAGGTCCGCACGGACCGCACGGGCCGCAGGGGCCGCACGGCTTCGGGCAGGGCATTCGGCACGGCGGGCAACAAGGCCCGCACGGCCCGCAAGGAGGCGGGCTTGGCGGGAAACACGGCGGCGGGCATTTTCTCCTCCTCCGCTTCTTGCCAGTGGTGGTAGTGTAGCACGCCACGGGCATTGGGACAAAGCTCCCCACCACACTCCTCCCGGCGGCCGCCACTGTAAAGAGGCCCAGATTATAATACTCGGGGTGGCTAGATGGTGCTATTTGGAAGAACATGGGAGTTGGCGCTTGGTCGAGTATTATAATCCAGGGCTCCTACGGCGGCGACCACCGTTCTCCGAAATAACACCTCACTTCGCGGGCATTACGACAGCTTTAAAATTATTGGAAAACTTCGATAAAAGTCAACCCAACACTGATACAATTTGAATCCTGTTGAGGAAAACAGTTAAGCTGAGATATTATTTTTCAGACATTCTTGCAGATTCCATGACATTGTAAAAATAATTTTGAGAAACAAGTCAGCTAATTCAAACATACTCGTACTTTAAGCATATAGATTCCCTAACAAGTTCTGTAGTCTGTATAACGCAGATACGATTTTCTTACGGATGGTCAATTTGATAATTATTGATTTTTATTAGGAACTTTAATTCCTAGTACCTATAGGAACCTTAAAAATAGAAGGCTGAACGAAAAAATCGCTGTCCCAAATCAATTTATAAATTGGCTTGTTATAAATTAACCTTTTTGGTATCTATTAGAAATCTACGCCTTAATGTATTCAAATGCCATTTAAATTTAAATTTAAATTATGTGGCTCCAAAGTAAGAGCTTATAAAAGCTTGTGTTATGGACAACACATCTGTACTAGGGGATATCATAGACACAGTACAGATATCTACAGTAATTCAACTCGGCCGCATCTTTAAAATAAATGCGTACAGCGCAGCGGTCCGTTCACATGTGACAGGACTGCCCGCCTTCAGCGTTTAAATTACATTTGCCTACTTTGTGTTTACTTCCATTTAGATTTGCGACTGCAAATATACTTTCTTTATACAAGGTGTTCCTGTTGATTTCCCATAACTCTAGGATATTATTAATGATGCCGGGGCTCACGGGTAATGCCAATGGCGGTACCGTGAGATCCACTTATGGCGGATGAGGTACACCTGTAGGTTTTTAGTGGGTAGGTCCGGCCTTCTGCCGGATCATCCCCACATACCCCACTGCTCCCCATTGGGTGGTCGGGGAGCGTATTTACAAAAGCTATACCATTAGAGTGAAAGTGCAAACTGAACTGGCTTAGCTTTTGTATGACAAAAACTTGCCCAAACCCTAATCCATTCTAGTACAGAAATTGACCGAAGTCGTGTAGACTTTGTGAGATAACTTCAATTGAACATTGCAGCAACAAAAGCTATCCCATTTGATATCGATATTTACCGATCGTTGGCTTCAATTTGATACTTAAATGGCAATTGTTCTGATTTTCAAAGATAGAAATAAAATGTGCATGCATTATGACCATCGTTATTTTGATGACTTAACGTTTGACTTTTGACCATGTCGGGATTGTCCAGGGTTGACTATAATAGCTGACCAGGTTTATGGCACTTCGCCGGCCGCTGCCGCGGCACCGCTCGCTTCGCTCGCTCGGCTCGTGCACGTGTATAACTATATGCAACCTAACATGCTCCTCCTCGCTGCGCTCGTCGTCGCACCTAACCGTACTGATTCCGCCTTCCGGTGCGGGAGCCCTTCTCGTAGCTTATCTCTTTCATCGCAATGTATATCAAACAAAGATATACCTACTTTTCATCTTGACAAAAGCTTATCTATTTGAGTGAATATGTATTATACAGTACTAGGTTTTGTCATTGCATTTCTTTGAAAATTACAAGAGCAAAAGCTAATCCATTTCAGTCAATTTTTTTACTGAGTTCGATTAGGTATTGTCAAGTAATATGCATAAACAAAAGCTCCTCTATTAGAGTCTGACTCGTGACTCAAATAGTATAGCCTTTGTATATTCGCGGTCGGGGACGTGATTTGCACGTCCTCCAGTCGAAAAAAAAGTATATTAATGGGATATTAAAGGGACCATGTAATAGAATCAAATAACATATGACAGTTATAGTATGCAACGTTTCTCAACGTTTAAATAAAATGTTTGTTGTTTATTATTTGGCTTCAGTGACACGCGTCTATTGAATTAATATTGGAGATTTTACAAGGGTGATAATTTATGAATTCATTATATTGAGATTGATGGTATCTTGGAAATTATGCACTCTTGAACCACATTCTTTTGCAAAAAGTATTGTTTTTTAGTAAGGAACAAAACCTTATATTGGAAATCAACAGGAACACCTTGTATAAACAAATAAAACCCTCCGGACTTTTAGGTCTATTTCCTTGAATGTCCAATGTGTCCACTAGGTCCACTTCCTTGAACGTCCATTCCCCGAAAGTCCACTCCTGGAACGTCCATTCCCCGAAAGTCCACTCCTGGAACGTCCATTCCCCGAACGACCACTTCATGGAAAGTCTACTCCTCTACTAGTCTAATAAATTGCACAACACTTGGCACAATTATGAAGTAGGTTTAATAACTCTCGTGTATTATAATCTTTTTACTAAGTAACTGGCCACTTGAAAGTTATTGATTATAATAAATTATACCTGATAGATGTCATATTCTGTCATCACTTGATTTTGGTTTCTGTTGTATTAAAATTATAATTTAATTATTTTTCGTTGGTGACATGGACGATAATATAGTATTCATTAAAAGTAGAAAGGGAAAAACAACGCTGTTAAGAAATGGATTCAAATATAACGTTAGCAGAAAGAACAAAATGGGAACGATACTATGGAGGTGCTGGAATCGGGAAGTCTGTTCAGCAACGATCACATGTAAGGACAAAAGGGTAATAAGAGAAAAGACACACACTTGTAAACCGGATATAATACAAAACGATGTGGATATGGCAATGGATAAATGCAAAATGGACGTATGTAAGGAATTTGGACCCGTCGAAAAAATCTTCGACAAAAATTTCGAAGAATTGAAAAAGAAAGGCGAGGAATACATGGAAGCGATACCATTGTTTGTTTCAAAAAAGAATGGATGTTATAAAGCTAGGAAGGATTACTTAAAAGTGGATAAGCTGAGTTTCAATTCATTGAATGACGTAAAATTATCAGAAACTTTGAATGATCGTTTTTTAATATGTGAAGACGGCACAGACGAAAAAAATTTTAATTTTTGCCTCACCAACCGCTATAAAGTTCTTAAAAATCTACAAAGGAGTTTATTATGCTGATGGTACTTTTCAGAGTGCACCACCGCCATTTTATCAAATATATACGTTACATATTGATCTAGGGTCATCGATTTCTTCAACAAATGTCGTGCCGGTAATTTTCGTCTTAATGCCGAATAAATCAGAAGAGACGTATTGCAGAGTGTTTGAATTAATCAAAATTAAACTGGGTCTGGAAATACACCGTTTTAAATGTGATTACGAAGTGGCCCCCATAAACGCAGTACGTACAATATTTCCAGATGTGCAGGTACGAGGATGTTTCTACCATTATAATAAAGCAATTTGGCGAAAAGCCAAAGAATTTGGAATCAAAAAAACAAAAGAAGGTAGGAACATCATTCGGATGATTGCCCTGCTACCGCTCTTACCCGCTAATAGAATTGTTGATACGTCAAATGAGATATGGGATGTCGCTCCATTGTCTTTTGAAATGATGAAATTCAAAAAATATTACCGTCGTCAATGGGCAAACAAAAATACGGAAATGTTGAGTTGTGCTTTAGATGAACACCGCACTACCAACTCCCTAGAAGGCTGGCATCGCCGTTTAAATTCCAGGATCCCTAAATCGCCGAATTTATACTTATGTATATATTCCTTGAAAAATGAAGCTGCCCACTATGATTGCAAAATCAAAAGAAGTTATTTCGAGACATTAAAAAAAAAGAACAGGAAAAGCCATGACATATTATTTGATAAAAAGTACAAAAGACTGTTGAAAAACCTATCCAATGGCGTTTTAGGGTCGACAGAATTTCTCAAAAAAATAATTTTTTTACGGATGGCTTGCAAGTCGAAGCTAAAGACATGTTAGGGAATTTATTTTTTAAGGGTTAAATCGGGGAATTTTAAGTGTATTTTTTGTACAAAAAATAAAGGTCTTTTGTTTCTTTAATTTTTAAGGGTTAAGTGTTAATTTCAAGAATTTGTTTTGTTGAAGTAATAAAGTTCTTTTGTTTTTTTAATTGACTAATTGCTTTTTATTTTTTCGTCAGGAAGCATTTCCCATCTGATCACCTCTTCAACTGTCTTCCTCTCTTTTCCTTTTGGTGCTGTGGCGTGGAGTCCATCCGGTTGTTACCTTAGCCCATATACTTTTTTAATGTTTTTTAATGTTATTTAGTGGACGTTCGAGAAATTGGACGTTCGAGGAAGTGGACGTTCAAGGAAGTGGACCTAGTGGACACACTGGACATTCAAGGAAATAGACCTAAAAGTCCGGAGGGAAATAAAATACCTACTTGTATTGAATAGGAATTGCTCAACAAAAATACGTTTTGTGTCAAAAAACCATGTTTACGTTTGAATAACAACTCGGTCTTATAAATTAGCGACCGAAAAATACTTGCGCGTCGACTGAAACGTACGAAAAGATGTATTATAAAATTAGTTTAAACAATGCACATAATAAAGCTCAATCAACAACTGTTTCGGTATGCAGACGTTTGCGACTAGCCGCATGCCGAGCAAATGCCGAGATTGAGCCGCGTAGGTATATATTTTTTTTTTATAAGTGACTAAACCCGCGTTTGACCTCAATCTCACCTGATGGTAAGTGACGATGAGGTCGAAGATGAAAGCACACGGGTTTAGGAAGGAACTGGCTCTTTATACAATATTGCCGGAACACATTACCGCCGGAGCGGTAACATTTGGCGGCAGACTTTATATAAAGGGTGGTCGCTAGCCAGGCGGACCCAGAAGGGATCCTACCACCAAGCAAGGCCGCGTTTCGTCCGTTTGTATGAAGTTGAATTACTGTAGGTATCTGTACGGTGTCCTAGATACATCTGGACCCTATCCCGCCTGGGACTTGAGCCCAGCACAACACGGGCCCACTACTTTCGAAAATCAAGCTCATATTGATTGCATAAGTCACTGATATCTCGCGGTTTCAACGGTTATCATTTGAATTGTGCAAAGCTTTCAACTACGTACCACATTTACTATTGAATTGAAATAGTTTTTGGCATAATAGGTTGAAATTAACTTATGAGACAGGCTTCAATATGCATAGAAAAAAATTCAAAAGACATGCCTATTAGTTGATGAACCAAATAGCGTCCCACGTTACAAATATTAGAAACGATACCCAAAAAATGGCAATAAAATCAGCTATAAAATTTTGAGTTGAGTTTTAGCAGTTTAATTTGACCCTGCACCTAGAAATACTGCAAAGTAATTACAGAATCTTAATGAATAGCCCAAATTAAGTTTGATATACCAAAGAAATATAAGTATGTTCGCATGTTGAATAAATACATATTTTTCATCAGAAAGTAAACTCAACATATAAACTTAACACATCCAGGAGTTGAAGACTAATATCGTGTGTTCCATCTCACAAATATCCGCCTCCGGGATTCGAACCCAGGATCTCTGGCATGGAAGGCAATCTATGTTACCGCTACACCAGCTGATCGTTCTTTTGACATAACGAAAAAAGAACGGTGAAAATAAGGCGATGAAAAGATGAAAAATTTGAAAGTATTAATTATGTCAAAATACGCATGCTACATTCAAAATTTTTTTAATTAATAAAATATATCAGTAAGCAGCTGTTTTTATAAGTAAAAAATTAAAGATTTTTCAGGAAAACTTATAAATTAAAGCATAATATCTCCAACTACACGACTACAGAACGTAGCCTAATTATATGATCGCTAATTTTGTCAATGAGAATTTACTCGAATATAATTCCTGATTCTTTAAAGCCGCCCTGAAAAGTTGCCCTATTCAAAAATCTAATCCACTTGGTACAGAAGGCAATAGATCAAGCATTCAAAAACTTAAATAATCAACGAATGCAGAGCATTAAAAAACCGATTTCAGTGAAGTATAAGGTCGTCAAGGTAAACGATCTCCGAATTCATAAATATTTGAAAAAAAAAACAGTATTTGTTTATATGGAACCAAATGGTATCCTCTATCATATGAAACAAGAATCATCAAATTCGGTTAACCCAGTCAAAAGTTATTAGTTAACAAACACAAAACCCATACAGACGAGTACTTCCTTTTTTGAAGTCGGTTGAAAAATTGTAATTAAATCTCTGAACTCTATGCCCTCGACATTATGTTCAAAATTGGTTGGGGAAATTTGACAGGTTTGTAATGATTGATCTGCTGCCTTCTGTACTATAAGAGATTAGTGTCAGAAAATCAAATTAAAGATGATGAACTGTTTGCACTTTCGATACTGAAAGTTAATATGCTAAAGGTACATTAATTAAGTGCATATGACTATGGACCATTATTCCCAAACATATCCATATCTTGGATACATATTTTTATCAACAAAAGCATTTATCAAACCTTTGACATTACATTGCCCAATTTGACGGTGTCTTTGGTGCAATGTCTAGAAACAGCAAGAAAAAAAAAATGTTCCGGGTCTGGACGTGATCTAAACCTAAATGTACCCTAGTTAGCTACATGGTATCTCATAACACAAGCTTTGCTTACTTTGACGACCACTTTGGCGATGGGGTAAACCTGTCTGCCTCAGACGCCAGTGGTTGCGGGTTCGATTCCCGCACGGAACAAGAAAAAAAAATGTTCCGTGTCTGGGTGTTTATCTATTTATGTATTTATATTCTAGGTTCCCCCCTAGTTCGCTGCATGGTATCCCATAACACAAGCTATGCTTACTTTGGGGCCATGTAGTTGGTGTGATTGTCTGGGGATTTTATTTATTTATTTTATTTTGAAGCTACGTAGTTGTGATTGTCTGATAACTATAAAGGGTTATATTTAGGTCACCGGCCAAATTATTTGTACACAATAAGTACCTATCATTTATAGAAATGATTTTTGCAAAAAAAGGTTTGTATTTTTTTTACAAATACATAAATATATTTGCTAACATTAAACAAAGCAGGTTCACTCTAAATTATGAATGAATACCGTTAAATAAAGAAGACTACGCGATACTACAAAAAATTAGTATTTTCGTTGTAGTAGCTATGTTCATCAACAGCGACTATTTGTAATAAAGTTTGTGGTGCCATATTTTTATTTTTTGTACTGAGCAATGCTAAAATAAACAAACAGGTAGGTTTGTATCGTATCAAAGAAAATAATATTTAAATTTGGCTGGTGACTAAAAAACAACTCTGTATTTATTATGAACAAAAGCATTGTATCATTTCATGTCAAATTTTGAGGTCTTAAAAATTTGTTTCCGCTAGCAACTGTTGCTATGAAACAAAGCTGTAAATATTTATATTTATAAAAAAGATGAAATTTAGATTTGGAAGGAGTATCTTATTAAATTGAGCTCTAAATAAAGTCCAAATGTTGTATGCCTGTAATATGTTCAAATCAAAATAATCGTAAAAAACTGACAAAAATATCTGAAATCGTCACAAAAACCGCTCAGTATTGCTTAACACGATTTAAACTAAGACCTTAGTTAACAAGCTAAATGTGTAACGCAGTTAAGTCGCTTATTTTTGTTTTTAATGTGCTTGCTATAATCATATCATATCAATTGACATAATATGACAAAAATGATAAACAATTATGACGAAATGTAAACACGAAAAAAAAACGTTCAGTGTTCCGTATTTAATTTGATTGCAGCTAAAAACAATTAGATTATCAAGGCTGACCAACAAAATTAAATATATTTGTTTATTTTTATTCACTTGACATTACGAAATATGACATCGGTCACTTTACACCAGCAATGAAGTTGTGAATGTAGGAACAATATGGCGACCTATTTTTGGTTGGCGTGCTTGGTAAAGTGGGCCAATAAAGTGGTGTAGCTACCAGCTGATTTCGTTTCCTAGACATTGAAATTCACAACAAGGTTTTAAATAGACACTAAAATAGTTGCACAATAATGACGTGAATCTAATGAATTGTATTAATACTTCTTATGTCACTTTTAAGTGCATGAGATACTAAATATGACAAACATGCATCTAAACAATCGTAATATAGACGACCAAATCCTATTTGATATAGAAAACTGACACTTGAAAGTTTTGTCAATTTTCAAAATAGATGTCAGATTGATCTGCAAGCGGCATTCAATCTTACACCACTTTTTGGCTGGCTGACTGAACATGTCAAAAGGGATGTCAAAGCCGTTGATAAATATTTTAAGTTAAATAATAAATAAAGCATTGTAACGTTGTACTAGATACGTTCCTTTGAATTAAAGCTGAAAATAATATGTACACAAACGGAAAACCGTACAAGCTAGTTGAGGCAGAAGCCAAATTCGTTTTTTTTCTAATAAAGAACGAGGAACACTTATTTAAACCATCATCCTAACAAAAGGAAACCCATAGTTTTAGTTGTTCGTTGTCCTGGGTTCAATTATATTGTTTACAACTAGAGTTGTAAAAAAGGGGTTGACGTAGAGTAACGTAAATAAAATAAATGGTAAAAAAATACTTACAAGTATGCGGCGTATTTATTTTAAAAGCTGTCGCCAATGGCCTGCCTTTCATACATCTTAGCAGGGACAGGTTATTAGACAATACCGCTCTCCTCAAAACTAAGGCCATGGCTTTGAATTTTAACTCCAGAAAATAATATTGTTAATAAGGTTGATTTCTTTTTTTTGGGATTTTTATAAAATTTTTGTTACATTTGACTATAGTACTTGTAATTTTGTTCCATTATTACGACGGTTCCTCTTGCAATGAGCTTAGAAATAGATGTGAATATTTTTTTCGATTTGAAAATATTCTTTGATTCTTTTTAAAATTCTGAGTATAATCACTTTTTTTTTTGTAACAGGTTAAGCAAGGAGGTATTAGCTGTTAAAAAGTTTTCATCTTCTTGTTGAAAGTAAAGCTAAAAGTAAACGAATATTTCGTAAACAAGACATTATACTAGTAACAAGACGGAGCATATATATTTTTATTTAATCAACTTTAGATCTTATTACGACTGTACAAAGTCGTTAATACTTTGAATCTCCACATCTCGAGTAAACGGGATGAGCGAGAGGATAGGTGTTGTAAAAGGCGACAGCTTTACAGATAAATCCACCGCATACTTAAGTACTTTTTACCATAGCTTTTTACCATATTTTTAGTTGTTTGTCTGATAGAAATCGCTGCCCAGCGATAAGACCGCCAATAGTGTAATCTCAGTCACTTTTAATGTATTTAAATTTTTTATAATATAAGATTGACAATAAAGTGTAAATAAATAAATAATTTAAATATGCGAATTATATTATTTACTCGCGCAAGTAAAATCCAATTTTCTTGTTTTCAAAAATTGATTCGACCTTGACAAGCAACGTAAATTGTTTATGCGGAATTTATAGTACACGGGTCCAATCTACTTGCATCCTGGGGTCGCGTGCGATATGCGCGCGAGTGAGTGTGCACATTATTTAAGGATCTGTAGAGATTATGAAGTTAAAATATAAAATGATATAAAAACTGTTGCAATCGATTCTGTTACCAATTCTGATCAAACTGTTGTCAGGTTTCGAATGAACGAAACATAACGTTACACAGGGTGACAAATTTTAGATATTGAAGGAGAACACTCTGTACTCGATTCTGATCATAATTATGTTATAAAAGTAGGTACTTAATTTTTTACCAGAATTCCCTATAAATAAATAAATAATAATCAGTTCACGAATGCTTCACGCACGGCTCATACCTATTCTGTGTTGATAGCACCGCGGCGCGTACGTCCGTGGTAAGTAACCATGCGTTGCGTAATGAACTCTTTAACTTTCGGCTTAGTTTAATCAGTAAGTAATTAATATTTTATTTTATTTTTAATTTTTTCTCTCCGTTTATGATCTTAAACTATCACGTCCTCGAATTTCAAAAGTGACCCACCTGTCATCCTGTATAATATTAGTTTTACAAAATTGTATTCTTAATACTTAATACTTTCTGGTATTTTTGATATTCAATATATTTGGAACCTTATATTTGGAACTGATTATTTATTTGGCGAAACGAAAAATGCTTAATCATCACAACTCTTTGTAGTGAGCTACTGCAGGGTGACGAAAAGGTTAAGGCGGTATTGAAGTGTTCGTTATTGAATTCTCTCGAAGTGTTTCTTAATCCCGTGACAGAAAGAGAAAAAAAATAGTTTTTGTACGAGGCTGGAAAATTTGACACTGGAGAGACTTTAAAATAAGAAAATGCAATGTCGAATACGACTCATTGTCGAAGTCATAGCTGGTTGACTATCATGCGATGACAAATTCCTTCTGCTCATACTTTTATCAACTCAATTTAAGAACCCACTAGCAGCGGCAATTCGCTGGAGTCTCTACTTTGTTAGAGTGGGCTTTGTAGATTTCGGTCAAAGACGTGAAAATTTTGTTGGAACGATTGTCCTCCTCCCAAGAAAAGGGCTGGCCGCGGCTGACAGCCAGACTGTTACTGTTGGCTATTAACATTTTTGATAGCGCGATATAGGCAATGTGTTGTGTCGTCATTGTCGTAGTTTCCGTGAAACATCGCTAGAAGTCGCGACAACAATCTCCTCCACGACGATATGATCCAGATCTGTCAACGGTCTCGCGTCTTGAGATGCTTGCATGCGTCTTGAGATGCTGGGATGCGTGAAAGGGGGGTCCCAGAGCGTCGGAACTGGATATTGCATCGTGTTGATACTCAGTGTGTCGGACAATGTCGGGGAATGGTCCCAGTGAGTCCGAGTGCCCCAGTACGTTGAGGAGTGCCCTTCTGCAATGGTACTAATGAGTTGGATGGCTGGCAGCTACTTTAGGTAGGAGAGCATGCTCTGCTTGTGATCGGTCGAAGTGCAGGGTGCTGTGCGAGTTGCTGGTGGAGGCTGAAGGTGGCAAAACAGGCTTGCAGCGCAATATCGTAATAAAAAAACATGTTTTAGTTTAAGTAAGCAGATATTAACCACTCGCTTGCTTATGGTAACGATCATTTCCAATCTAAATTCTCCAACTTTGCTCTTGGAAACAATAGTTGCCAAATATGATTTTTAATTAAACGATTCAGAACTCTATTTTGTAGTATATAAGGTTCACCTAAAAATATTTTAAACCATAGACAATGAATTTATTGATCATCGAAACGTAAAATGACTAAATTAGAAAACAAATTTCCTTTAAAAAATATGAAGTTAAGTTTCGAGTCGCCATTTTGTGTTATATGCTCGCAGAATTCAATATTGTTTTTATAAAGATTTTACTATCAAAGTAATTGTTGTTTTATTTTCAACAGTTAAAATAACTATTATCTATACATATAATAAAATGGTAGGAAAGTCAAAACTGTACATTGAATATTTTTTTAAAAGAATACTTGGGGTATGATCTACAATCGAAACAGAAACAAAAAATATAGTTTTTAGAATTTTTGTCTGTTTGTCTGTTTGTCTTTCCGGGATAAACTCAAAAAGTACTGCATGGATTTACTTCAAATTTGGCATGAAGATAGTTAAGAAGTCGGGTCAACATATAGGCTACATATTATCACGCTAGCAGTGTTATAATCGTAGGTGCGTTTGGTGCTGTATAGCGTTCACGCAGACGACGTCGCGGGCAGCAGCTAGTATTTTATAAAAATGACATAAAATTATCGCGCATGTTTTTCTCAATTACAACTTATTTGACTAAAACCGGAAAAATATGATCGACCTTAACTAAGCCTCAAATCAAGTATTATACACAAAACGTTTGATAAATAACACAACGTTGTTTTATTCCTTATTTTATTGTCTACACAACTAATTTTTTTAATTTATTCTAAGCCACTTGTATCGATTAAAAATCAAGTTTTACTAAAGGCGGCCGCGCCGATTTAAGCCGTCAAATTTCACTAGCAATTCGACGATTTTTTTGCAATCGAGAGCAAGCGAGTGGTTAATGAAGTGGTAGATAATATGTATAAAATTTCTCTTTGTAGTATTTGTGATAGAGTTCTTTTCATGAAAAAAGTCCAACGATTTGAGCGATAATACACCCTTTAACCAATTATATTTCCTTTACTTCTCAGAACTTTTACCAGTGCCGTTTGTCTTCGGATAGAATTTATCGAAAGCTATCAGCTGTTCTTCAATAACAAGGCCCTAGAAATGCTCATAACTTGGTGAGTTTACATGATAAATGTAATATTTTTTAAGCCGATTCTTTCACGACCATTTTGCGATGGGGTAAACCTATCTCAGACGCCAGTGGTTGCGGGTTAGATTCCCGAGCGGAACAAGAAAAATAAATGTTCCGGGTCTGGGCGTTATCTATACATTATCTATATTTGTATTTTCTATTCTAGGTTCCCCACTAGTTCGTTACATGGTTTCTCATAACACAAGTTTTGCTTACTCTGAGACCAAGCAGTTGGTGTAATTGTCTGGGGATTTTATTTATTTATTTGAACCAAAATAAACAGAAAGTCATATTTGAAAAGGTTTAATATAGGCCTAAATTACATTACTTTCGTAGGTCTATATCTTCTATAGCAAATCTGTGGACTATTCTGTCAAAAACGGCGACATCTTAAAAGTAAAAAAAAACTTTGTGCTGAAATCCTACGGTTCATATTTGTTTTCATCGCTTCAACTTGCTTATTATCTATATTGTCATGAAAAGCTTGTGTCATATTTTTTTAAACGTTTTATTTTTACAGAATATTTAATGCATGTTTCTGACTTAGATTGGCTATTATATTCTGATAAAAGTTCATTTACTGCATAGGTAAGTATTTTTCAGCTTCTTTTTATGTTACCTAAGATACCTACGAGACTCTTTTGTCGGGATTTTTGTCAACATTCATATTAAAGGCATGTAGAGTCTGGGAATTTTATTTATTTATTATGGCATATACAACAGGTTACAATCGTATTTTGTACTAAGTTGAATTATATACTAATTAAATCTAGACATAAACCCAAAAGCGTGTACACACAGCATGGTTAAAATCAAGCGCGTTAATAAAAAAAACTAATTTATAATTGATAATTTACAAAATCTTAAATTACTTAAAAACTACAAAACATGCAATTGAGTGAATTGGGTAATTCAACAAAGGATATTTTTCACTATAAACCTAAATGCAATGTGTTTGTATGTAAATATGTCTAATTCATCGTGTTTCAGCAATAATTCGTTATATGAACGACACTATGGGATTATAAAAAGAAATATTATTCTTAAATATCTCCAAGGTAAATAGATTTTTCCTGTTCCGTTTTAAAAGTTTTGTATTAAAGTTAATTAATTTAAGAATATTTGGGGTATCAAATACGGAATGACTACAAATCATAAATTTCTAATGATCCTGTAAATTTTATACAAGAATTGTGGATTCTTAAATATGTATCGTATAGTGATGACCAAGATTGAACATAATGAAGATTTAAAAAAGAACCTTATTACTTTGTTTTTAGTGATATTTTTATTAAGAAGAAAGATATTCTCAAGGAATTGCATAAAAATTAACATTCTACGTGATTTTCTGAAACATCCTACAGTAATCGATGGATCGCTGAGAGTGTTTCATACAACGTTATTTTTTTATTTATACGAAACCTGATGACAATTCGGAATCGTTAAAAGAATCCATTTTAATAGTTTATTGTTACATCTTGGCATACGTGCTGTAATACAACTTAGAGACTATGTTAGAAAGATATATAAAGTTTGAAAAAATTATAAAACTAATACAGACATAAAGTGCTTCCATATTGAAAGCTCCCAGTTTGTTAGCAAATATTTTTATTATCCTGTTTGTACTAGATTTCAACCAAGCCATGAGCGTAAAGTTCTTTATATGTTACATTCTTTATACTAACCATGTTATATTTAAACTCGGCATGTGCTAGACGTCGTCGTGCGCCGTGGTTACTGTGCATATCAAACGATATCGCAGGTTAAGCGCGCTCGGTGCGGCCGGTATTAGGATGGGTGACCGCCGACCATTCATTTCTCACGACGACTTCCGTGCTTCGGAGGGCACGTTAAGCTGTCGGTCCCGGGTGCTGTATACTTGTATACAGTAGTCGTTAGGGTTTGTCAGAAGACATTTCGGCGCCCTGAAATATCTGACATCCACCAACCAGCACTGGGCCAGCTTGGTGGATTACGGCCTAAACCTCCTCGTCACCCAGAGGAGAGACTCATAGCCCTGCAGTGGGCTCATTACACGGAGTTGTGATGTGCTAGCTAGCCACATCTGCACAGTATGTATCCAAGTAGGTACTACGTTACATGAAGGGGCAGCGATTGAGCGAGCTCACACTCGCGTGACAAAATCGAGGCACTATACTCTGGAAAATAATTAAATGCAGTAAAATGACGGTTCCAGTGTCCCACTTTCGGGAAGAAACAAATAGTGATGTGGTTTAAGTGAATGAATGTAATAAGTTTTTAAATAAGAATATCGTAATAATAATAATTTTTCTTTTCTTATGGTACTCTTAGCGATGGGCAACTATCCTTGAAGTAAAATTGTTTACGACAAAACGAATTTAAAAAGCAAGAAGTTTTAAAGTCGATTTTACTTCTACTATACTATAACCGTTTTAAAGTACTAGGTATGTTTGGTTCTTAATTAATTATTTTTATTAAAGTTACTTCAAATACATAGTAAACACCTCAAATTCGATCGTTTATAAGTTTTATTAAAATTTTATGCAATACGAATGATAAATACTCGTTCGTTTTCAATCATTCTTATTCAGTAAATGAACTCTCGAATGAAAAAATCTGTATAATGAAAACCCACCGAAAATAGTTGTGAATTTTTCACGTATAAAAAAATAGCAATAGACAAAAAATAATAAAATATAATGGCAATAGACAAGTATTTTTTTTTAAATGTACTTCTTCACGATCTTGCAAAATACGTTCATAGTACCAGAAAAACATTGAGGTTATAGTGTTTTAGGTTTGCGTAATCCCGCCCCTGAAGTCGTCGTGGCGCCGTGGTTACTGTGTGTATCATACGATATCACAGGTTAAGCAACGTTCGGCGCGGTCGGTACTTGGATGGGTGACCGCCGACCATTCATATCTTACGACGACTTCCGTGCTTCGGAGGGCACGTTAAGCAGTCGGTCCCGGGTGCTGTATACTTGTATACAGTAGTCTTTAGGGTTTGTCAGAAGCCATCTAGGCGCCCTAAAAATTCTGGCATCCACCACCCAGCTCTGGGCCAGCTTGGTGGATTGTGGCCTATACCTCCTCTTCACCCAGGGGAGAGACTCATGCCCTGCAGTGGGCTCATTACAAAGAGTTGTGATGATGATGATGACTTCTTCACGATCTTGCAAAATACGTTCATAGTACCAGGAAAACATTGAGGTGTTAGTGTTTTAGGTTTGCGTAATCCCGCCCAATAGCTGTTACCAACCCAAAGGAGGGATTCTTATTTCTCACAGCACATTGAAACTAATAGTGATACCTACTTATAAAAACATTTTTGCTGTCTGGTTGCAGTAAAATATCCACGAATAAAAAAACATAAAAAGGTAAAATAATTCGGAATGTATTTTTTTAATTAGCTTGAAACTTGTTGGCATTCTATAGTTTCAATGGTGTTTTCTCATGGTCCCGTTGATATTTCCCCTTCTTAGTAATTTAACTGTGTAGGTACACCTATGATGTCTTGGTATTTTAAATCTCAAAGAAAAATAATGAAATGAAACAAAGTGATAGAAAATATAACTAAGGTACCGAGTAATTAACGTTTATTGCATCTGCTTAACTAAAAAAATAAATTCAGGACTCGAACCTGGGACCTCTCGTTTGCGGGACGAGTGGTTACTGAGTGTCCGGGGCCTGGCGTTACGCCTCAAAATTACAACTCGGTCACATTATCTGTGCACCTCGCTGGAATGCGGAGCCCCTCCCTCTACCCCTTTCATTTCCCCGCGCTCGCCCTTCTTGCTCAGTATGGTCAGCATCTTTGTTGTCGAAGATTTGATGCAGTGGATTCAACCAATAGTTTATAGTGACAGTGATAATTAAACAATTTTTTCACTCATTAAAAATGATTTATTTGTTTAACACGATTTATTGTTTTATTTAATTCATTCAGGCCAGATTTTTCAATGGTCAGATAAAAGTTATCTAATGAATACAGTAATATTCGACAGCTTTAAGTTCGTCTCAAGTTTATTGTTACAATTATAAACCATTGTAAAACAACTTTATTTATCTATTTCATACAATTATAAAACATCATAAAACATTTTTTTTCCGCTGAGTCAGAAAACTTTAACTTTAATTCGACAATTGAAAACAGGCCTTCACAAATTATTCATTTAAAATGCATTAACATTCAACTCTGAACAAAAATAATTAATTCCATTGTTGTAAAGCAAAATAAAAAGTAGTTCATTCACATTTCTAGCGATGCTTTTTTTGTCAACCATACCAGCGCGCAAAGATGACGTCATTGACGCCAGGTGCACAGATAATTTGACCGTGTTATACTTAGAACATTTTTTTTTTTTTACGTTATATTGCTAACGTAGCTCCATTTAATAGTATAGCTTTGCAACTAAGACCACCCGAGACTAATTTCTTTTGTGAATTGTGATTCCTATTAAAGTGAAGCATTGAAACGTTTAATAAGATTTTTAAATTTAAAATGCTCTATTATTCTTAAATAACTGATTATTTTTTATTTAGCACATTTTTCAGATATTTAGTATAAAATTATATTTATTTTTAGAAGAAATTAACCAAACTTCCCAAGATGATGGGACAAGGGCCGCGGTACCCTTATCCGCAACCGCAACAAGGACAGTACCCACAGCAATACCCTCCACAGCAATACCCTCAGTACCCGCCGCAACAGCAGTATATGCCGCCACAACAAATGTATGGCCCTCAACAACCTTATTATGGCCCGCAGCAAGGATATCCGGTAACTATTATCTTAAATTATTAAAAATTTAAATCTCACTCCCAGTCTAGCATGGAAAAAAAACATAGAATTTTCCAGCTGCTTCTGTTCCCGGACACTATAAAAGTCAGTTAAGGTACAGAAGTTTTATTGAAGTTTTTGTGGGCGATAGGTTGATCTCTTGTCGCTCTTATAGTCTCTCTCCATCATTATAATGATTCCAAATTTCGTCAAGCGTGACATCAGATGGTTTTATAGCCTCTGGTGTTCTGCCTACCCCATAAAGGATACAGGCGTGAAGTTATGAACTGTATAACTACGTAGGTGGTCTTAGGTTATGTTGACTTTCAGGGTATCAGTTTATTGCGGCTTATTGGTCATTGGAGACTAAGAACCCCCACAAGAAAATATCATATCTATACCTATGGTTCTATTAAGGCTTCAAAATTGGATTAAAATGGATTTGCTTGTTGATTGTTGTCTGTCTGTTGAAAATTGAACCTCCCTCATTTGTGCCACCATTCGAAGACGCAGTGGACAGTTGAATGATGTCATATTCAATACACAATGGCATAAATGGATCTTTCAAATAATGGAAAAAAATTAAACGGACCCGTCCTTATTTAAAGACCCTGAAAGAAAGTGGAGAAATAAGTTTTATACATATTTTTGTGTCATCCTAGCTGTCAAACAGACGCAGGAATTTTGGTGGTTTATTTAATTAATTTAATTTAATTTAACTTGAAAGTCTTGTCAGTTAAGAGAGCTTTATTTAGCAAAAGATATTTAGCAAAAGTTTCAGAAAGGTTTCAGAGAGAAAAGATACCTGATGAGATTAAAGGCGTAGCCAACCTCCAGCGCCAATACGTGATAACAGCAAATTACGACGATGACGAAATGATTTTTGTACCTAAATCGTATTATCACAATTTCTATAGCGGCTAGAATATACAGGATTAATTATAATTAGCACATCGCATAAATGTTTACAATTATTAATTTTAAAAAGTCGTAGAACAAATGTGTTGGGATTGATGTGGAGAGGCTGCCTGCAAAAGGTGATGTGCAGATTAAAATTAACCCTGTATATGAAATTTCCCGACAACAACCGTTTGGGCCGTGGTCCGCGACCTGCTATCCCTTTTCTTGGGAGTGGGCACAGTTCCCAAGAAAGCACAGTTTTGACGACCGGCTGGTGTAGCGGTAATATACATTGCCTTCTATGCCAGAGGTCCTGGGTTCGAACCCGGTGGCGTCGGATATTTGTGCGATGAACACAGATATTAGTCGTCAAGTCATGGATGTCTAAATGTTTATTTAAGTTTATTCTAATAAAAAATATGTATTTATTCAATATGAATGTGTAAGTATATATTTCTTAAGTATATCAGTTATCTAGTATCCATAACACAAGTTCTTTAAGAAACTTAATTTGGGCTAGATAATGTTGTGTGAGTGTCAGAAATATTAAAAAAAAAATAAAAAAATTATTTAAAATTTTTAAAAAAGTTCCTACTAGGGTATCTGTTAGTGTTTAGGCCCTACGGGGGTTTAGGCTTCATGCAAGAGAAACTCCTTCAAATATTAAAACTTGTGCATTCGATCAATTCGGTCGATACCGGCGATCACGCACACGGGCGCTTGGCCGATGGTCAGATGCGAACTAGTTTCGGAGACAGCGCGCGGCGCCCGCGCAGTGACTCGCCCCTCCCGTTTTTCCACTCGTAGATCCAGGCAAGGCCGCGCGTAAACAGTTAGTAAGAGCCATCTTAAGTCATGGACATCGTGTCTAAATCTTATAAAAGGGGACTTGTGTCTGTTTGTATGCCTATTCTCATCATAACCACAACTCTGTGTTATAAGCCCAGAACATTCGATTGTGAGTATAGACTGTAGGTATAGTCATATGAACTAGGCCTAATTACACTGATCTAGGAACCATACGATTGTATAATCAATGAAAATGTGGAGTTCACAGTACAGTGCAATCTTCTTTCTTGCTGTCTTCTTCTTTCTTGATCTTTGCTGAGTAGACACGCACGAACTATTTTTTTTTGTTTTTCCGCCAAGGAAAATCGTTTGGCACCCACAAAAACAAGCTTTAACCAGTAAAGCAAGCTTTAGCGGGAGGAGGATGAATCCTATTACGGACGAATGGGCACTCTATGAGCTGTTAACCCCAGTGGCTAATGGCAAATAGAGTGCCCAGACAGTGTGGTGACTCTCTCAGATAGGCTGAGCATACCCACTAAACATCCCCCTTTACTGACTCAATGACTTGATCAAGACCCTTAGTCATCGTCGGAGTGACAGCCAATTGGAGTGAGAGGCTGCGCAGTGAGCGGCATCCGGACGGCTGCCACCAAAAGGAACTGAAAGCGAGAAATTTAGAAGCTAAGAGAGAGATATGACTCACTCTGAGATAGGACTGTGAACTCCGTAGCAAGATTTCCGCTATTTATACAAAACCCAGCCAAAATTATTCTTATTCCAGCCTGCATTCTGATTGGCTGGCGGGTTTGCACGTTCGAACCGAATTGCATGTTAATTTTCTTTATCCGTAAGGTTTGTCCTAGGATTATTTCACAAACTATTTAACTTCTATTCAAGAATGATATATCAAATGTAAGGATTACATCTAGTCTGACTGAATATAAAAACTATTGTTAAAAATATCTTGATACATAAAAGTTCCTAGAACAAAAATTTCTAAATAAGGCGATAGACTTGCGCTCACAAGTGATTATAAACTAAGACATTATATTCAAGGCAAAAACGGTTCCTAATGAAAAGTAAACTATTTCGAATACTTTACAAAATACATAATCGAAATATAATTACGATAAATCATAATTCCCATGAAATTAAACATAATTATCTATTTCAGTCTACACGTAAAACAAGACCTTATTTTCACTCAATATAACCATAATATTATGCTTGTCTTACAAACGACTTTCAAATTTCTTTAGAAATACACTATTCGATCATAATTAACATGAAATAAACACAAGATCTACAATAATTACTTACGTGATGATCCAACAAAATAAACCATATCAAACTTTGTCCATTAATACCTATATAAGACATATAACCATATTGCTTCATACATAAATACGTTACTAACAATCAAACATATCAATACAGACATCAATTTACCATAGAATTACATAAAATAGTCTAAAACCAAATAGGGTGAGTGGGGGCAACATCGAACGGTATTTTAATGAGATGAGGAGTGTTGTTTTCGAATACATGTGAAACACTACATATTATTCAAAATTTAAACTTGATGTCTTGTGAATGACAATCAGAAAGTATATTTTTAAACTATTTTGTTAAATTTCACTTCAATCTATAAAGTAATGAATACCACACCAATCATCATTTGCAATGGACATAAATAAAATAGGGGAAAGACGGAAAGGTGACGGGGAAAGATTAAGTGGTCTGTTTTTGAAATCGGCTGAAATGCGACTAAACCGCTTGTTGACAGGATCCCGTCAGGGCCTGATTGGCTAGCGACCACCCTTTATATAAAATCTCCCGCCAAATATGACCGCTCCGGGCGGTGATGTGTTCCGGCAATATTTTGTGAAGAGCCAGTTCTTTCGTTAGCCCATGTGCTCTTAATATTTTCTTACCATCAGGTGATTTTGAGATCAAATGCAAGCTTAGACTATTTATAAAATATTTGAAATTAAGTTCAAATATACCTCTATTCCATGCTGGACTGGGAGCGACAGAAAAACATAGAATTTACCAACTCCTTCTCTTCCCGGGCATACTATAAGTCAGTTAAGAGACCGAGGTGTTATGGGAGGCTTTTTTGTGGGCGATAGGCTGACCCCCTGTCACTGCAATAGTCTCTCTCCACTATTTTAATGCCTACAAATTTGTCAAACGTGACATAAGATGGTTTTATTACCTCTGGTCTTCTGCCTACACCATACGGGATACAGGCGTGAAGTTATGTATGTATGTGTATACCTCTATAACCACGAAATTTTAACAAAACCACGAAACTTTGAATGTATAAGTAATTATCTCTTTTTATTTCGCAGGGTCGACGTAAGTATGATTTTTTTGAAAAACATATTTTATTTGTGCTGGTCTGTAGTATTTATATCTCTAACGATGGTGTTGATGCAGTGCGCTTTGGACATTTAACAATTTGAGGGTAAAATCTTATTGTCATTAAATTCATTTGCATCTTATTAAAAAGCTTGAAGATTTTCCAAAGATGGCTATTTTCCAGCAGTGGAATTCTTTATGTTATATACTTCGACGAATTATACATGTTATAATTCGACGACCGGCTGGTGTAGCGGTAACATACATTGCCTTCTATGCCAGAGGTCCTGGGTTCGAATCCCGGCGGCGGCAGATATTTGTGTGATGAACACAGATATTAGTCGTCAAGTCATGGATGTTTTTATGTTTATTTAAGTTTATTTTCTAATAAAAAATATGTACGAGTATTTATTCAATATGTATGTTTATACATTTCTTAAGTATATCAGTTATCTAGTATCCATAACACAAGTTCTTTAAGAAACTTTATTTGGGCTCGATAATGTTGCGTGAGTGTCAGAAATATTAATTTTATTTTATTTAATATCTGTAGGGTATTATACAGGGTGTTTTGTAGAGGGTTCGACAAACTAAGTGAGAACATTTGGAGAATACAAGTTGGCCAAAAGAAAATCTCTAAACCTCTGTTTTTTTTATGACGTTTTCTGTTAATTTTTAGCTTTTCACCAAAATTTACACATGTATTTAACAAGCTGGTGAGTATTATAGAAATTTAGTAGATGTGTCATTTTAATAAGTAATAAATACAGAAGTTTTCAAACGCATATTACCTCCAAGTGGTTTTTTTAAACCATTGTCAAAGTTGAACTTTGATGTAAAATTTATTTTGATTATTTCACTCTTAGAGTTAATATCATAATAATAATAAAACTCTTTATTGTACACCAACATAGTTACACAGTTTAAATTAAAATAACAATCACAATTAACATACAAAGGGCGGCCTTATCGCCGAAGCGCGATTTCTGCCAGGAAACCCAGAGTTCTACATCAATTAGTTTGATCTGATTCTATCTAATTCAGATACCAAAATAAAGTAAAATTATCTTGTCTTAAATAGATATGAAAACAGTTATGGAGGTAAAATGTGTATCTGCGGAGGCTTGTTAATGGCTTACTTGACATTATATGTTAAACCTAATTTTTAAGTAAAAGCTGTTGGCCACCCAAATAATATAAAATAAAACAATTTTGGTGAAAACCGAAAAATTAACATAAAACGTCAAAAAAAATAGAGGGTCAGAGATCTTTTTTGGCCAACTTCTATTCTCCAAATGTGTTTCCGAGCACACTCACTTAGTTTGTCAGACCTTTTACAAAACACCCTGTATAAACTGGTCCATTTCCATTCCATTTTTTTATTCATTCTTATCCATACCCTGTATATCATAACACGACGCCAGCGCTCGTTGCTGATGACGGCGTGAGTAAGAACTTGAGTGAGACTAGAACTTATTCGTCGAACTCTTTAGGTTTGGTATTCTGCTAAATGTAAGATCTGTGAGCTCGACTAAGAAATCTTTGCTATCTTATCAACGAGCTCGTCGTCGAGCACGGCGCTTTTATTTTAGCTACGCGAATAGCCTTGCAGAACTCAAATTTAGCAATTCCCGCCGTTTTTCTGGAACAGCTTTTGGCCAGACTCTATGTCTCTATGTTTCTCTCTAAACTTTAGCACAGCAGCAACAAGGATCGGGGTTCGGGAAGATGGCTTGTATGGCCACACTCGCGGCGTGCTGCACTGCCTGCCTCTGCTCCTGCCTTGGTGGAGGAGGAGGAGGTGGAGATCAATACAGCGAAGATGCTCATGACGATGGAAATGAAGATGTCCACTACGTCACGGAAATCATCAGGCTACCACCGAGAAGCAGCTCAGCGCCAGAGCTACACTCCAAAGCCGCTTCATCAAAAGCAGACGAGAAGAGACAGCGAAAGATTGAGAGTCTATCGCCTGATTTGGTCTTGAAGTGTAAGGAGAAGATTGAGAGCACTTCGAAAGCTGAACGGTGATTGAAGAATGAGGTTGAGTTTGGCGTGAAATGTTTTTTTTTAAGAATATATTGAGAATGATTTAGGAGACGTTTGATGTGTGAACAGGGAATGCAATAACTATTTTAGTTTTGTCCTTGCCCTTCTTGTGTTGTGACAATGCAGTTGTTAGTTCTTCTTTGAAAACGTCTCTTTTAATTAGGTACTTAGCAATCTATGAGTTTTGTAAGTGTACTGATGTGCCCATTGAGATATCATGACTGAATGTATGAAATAAATATTTTTCACAGTAAAAATACATTGCATGTAGCCGAACTAAATGTACGATCTCTTCTCATAAACCTTTTTGAACTGTGGGACAATAAATATGGAATTGCACTGTTAGGTTGCAAAAAACTTAACTTCTTGTTACGATGACTATTTATTATTTAGTCCAATATTAAATAGACTAATATAGATACATTACATCCTTACTGTTATAGAGTTATAATAGGTTACCTGTCAGATTTTTGACAACTTATGAAATGTACCTATTTAAGCAATATATAGTGCAAATAATAGCTAATATTCGGTTAATTCTAAATAATTTACGTACCGCAGCAAGGATTTTAATATTTTACCATCTCAAGCTACTAAATAGACTACACGTATCATCCACTTGAAATGAAAATCCCGATATCATTTCTAAGAAATTATCAAGTCTGCGGCAATAGTTTAGATATAAACAGGCAGCATTTCAATGACAATCATCTTTATACATTCACATACCTAACAAAAAGTAGTTTGACAGGTCAGAGACTTTATGGACCGTGAACATTACTCCTTAAGATTGATAGGTTGCATATTCAGATATACTACTGATATCTGCACTTTCTCGCAGATCTCTGTAACAGTTTACTTACTCTTAATTCTTATATAACACGAATCAGAATTGTCACCATAGAAAATAGTATCTTAAATCTGTCTGATCTGATTATAATTAAGATTTATTTGCTTATGAAAGATAATAATATAATTGAAGCAACTAAAAGCTTTTATTTAACACTTCTACACTTCGTTTAGTTATATTTGGATAGTAGGTACTATGGAACCAATTGAATCATAGATGCGAAGCAGGTTATTAACGATTTTAACCACGCGGTCAAATATGCATTTTTCTCTATTAACGGTTAATTAACCGCATTTTATGCTTGTTACGGTTAAATACCACCGTAAGATGTTGCTAACAGATTGAAATGTGAATCGCAAGTTCCGCGATGATGCCAGCTTCGACTGGCAAAAAAAAGTCGGTTGAAATTCCCTACCTCAAAAACTATTTAACCGATTTTGATAAACTTATATTATAACCTAAGTTGAACAATACCTAGTACAACAAAAAAAGAATTAGTCAAATCGGACGTGTAGTTCCGGAGATATGCGAACACAAACATAAAAACATATATACACTATTGAAATTTGGCACATTTGTTCAGACATTGATATAGACTAACATATAGGAAAACTCGGTAATTCTGAAAATATTACATACATACGAGTGGATTTGATAACCTCCTTTTTAGATGTCGGTTAACAAGAAAAGAAAGAAAAACTTTATCCTTTTTCGTTGTCACTGTCAGATATTTAACCGTTAATAACTGCATTTTATCGGTAGCTAACCATGAATTTTGTTAATTAACCGTAGTTAACGGGTTTTTTTACAACTATAATCATGACCCACAACAAGCTCATTTTGGCAAATCGTCTAAATGCTAGTAGGTCAAAATTCGCTTGAAGATAGGTTTCCTTGGTGACGAACTTGTTATCATTACATTCAACGCTAACATGTAATGAGTACAGAATTCGTACACTGCATTTTATTATTATACGCGATAGACCTTACAAGTTTTACAGTTTCAAACGAATTTTCAGCAAAATGTGTCATGCATGATTCAGTTGGTTTGATGTTACCTATGTTGTATTTGGTAGCTTCTTTTTTTTTTTATAAGTGACTAAACCCGCGTTTGACCTCAATCTCACCTGATGGTAAGTGACGATGAGGTCGAAGATGAAAGCACACGGGTTTAGGAAGGAACTGGCTCTTTATATAATATTGCCGGAACACATTACCGCCGGAGCGGTAACATTTGGCGGCAGACTTTATATAAAGGGTGGTCGTCTTTATCTTCAATTTCGGACCTTGGAATATTATTTAAACCTACCCTGATTATGTGGTCCGGCAATGCATGATGAAGAATCTCTCAAATGCGTTTAGTCCCGGAAAAAGCTATCTGTTCCTATTTGTAATGAGCCCACTGCAGGGTATGAGTCTCTCCCCTGGGTGATGAGGAGGTTAAGGCCATAATCCACCAAGCTGGCCCAGTGCTGGGCGGTGGATCTCAGAATTTTCAGGGTGCCGATACGGCTTCTGACAAACCCTAACGACTACTGTATACAAGTATACAGCACCCGGGACCGAAAGTTTAACGTGCGCTCCGAAGCACGGAAGTCGCCGTGAGAAATGAATGGTCGGCGGTCACCCATCCAAGTACCGACCGCGCCGAACGTTGCATAACCTGTGATATCGTATGATACACACAGTCACCACGCCGCCACGATGACTTCAACTTTCTTTAATAGATTATTGTAATGGCAACTAACTTTGGGCCTAATAAACAAGCTCTAAGTCGCTCAGCGAGGAATCGAAGGGGCTTCGCAGGCGAACCAAAGTCACCGATACAGTCAGAAGAGTTGCAAAGCTGAAGTGGCAATGGGCATGGCACATAGCTAGCAGAACAGATGGCCGGTGACGCAGTAAGGTTCTCGTGTGGCAACCACGTACTGGGAGACGCAGCGTGGGTAGGCCTCCCGCAATCTGGTCAACTTAGCAATAGATGGATGGTTCCGTTACTAGGTTGCCAACTAACATATTATTTATAAAAATGTGAATTTAGCATAGATTTATGTTACATTTAAATCTGTGCTTTGATTACAAACAACTCTACAATAGAACAAGATTTTTAAGTACGACTGTGGCGTCCTCAGACGTTACCCACAGAGATTGAATATACAATATTAATATCTATTATCGTGCTTGATAAAATTAAGATAAAAGTATGATTAAATATTTGTGACGTGAATGAGTACACGTATATTTTACTACCTATATAAACTATTTCTATTTTTTTATAAATTGTCACTCAAGATGTAATCGTGTCCTGCTTTAAAACCCTTTTCCTGGTCGTAATAACGATCTTTGGCTCACTCCGCGCGGTACATCCGTTATTTACCTACAGCGGATTTCGAATGGATCGAGTGTCACGTGCTCGCCCGTCGGGATGTTGTAGATACCTACCTACCTAATAGCACTCATAGTAATTCTATGATCGAGGTCGCAAACACTATTTAAAAATGAACATAAAAAGAAACAAATATTCAATGAGATTATGTTTAGATTTGATTATGTTCAATTTAGCAAACAAAACATAGGTAGTATTACTAATTATTCGTCGTAACTTTTTTTTCATTTTGTACTTAAGTTAAGTTGAAACAATATTTTTTACAAAGGTAGAATAACAGTAATACCTACATCGGTAGATACTTAATTACAAATAAGGAGATTAATTATTCTTCACTAGGCAGCAACCCTAACAGCGTAAGAAAAGATAAGAGGCATGCGATAGAAAGAGACAAAACTTCTAGGTATATAAATTTGCAGGTACGTAATGCTGTGCGAGCTGAATTCCACCGTATCGCGTCGTAGCAAGACTCGAATTTATTTAGATCTTCTTGCGGAGTAATTCTTCTGTACCAACGGTACTATTACTTATTCTGTGGCCTGAGTCAATCGCGGCACGTGACCTGCGGATCGCTGCCAACGCTAGTTTATCCATGCGTTACGTAATCAATTATTTAACTTTCGGTTAAAGAAGGCCCATATATGATTTTAGTTGGCTCTTAGGTGAAGAGTCCCTTAATGAAAGAAAACGAAACAAGCACAGAGCCTAGTCCTAAACCTGACACTCAAAGAATTATGGTTTAAAATGGCCAGGAATTTAAGTTTGAATTTTTAGAGATTTTGTCAATTTAAAACCTTTTAGTGCCTATATAATATACGAGTATATATTGTATACAGACTTATAGTAATTATATTAGGTACAGAGCGCGCGTATTGCATTTTCCGCCTAATGCGTAGCGTAGGCAGATGAATACAATGTGTTAATTTTATACTTGATCAAACGAAATGTGCGAATATAACATTAAAAATTATCGACAAAACGGGAAAAAAAAATTTTTTTTCGTACACCATTTAGAAATTAAATCCAATGAAAACTTTTTTTTATCCAATTCCCATTTTTCGTTGTTAATTTTTTTCCTAACTAAGTAGACCATGGATTTTTTTAAATTAGTCTTATTTTGAAGGTAGAGCCATGAACTAGTAACAAAAATTAAAAAAGATCACAATATCAAGCCGGAAAGTTGTAAAAACATTAATTGATTTTTATTTTTTCATAAAAAAAATGTTTTTTTTTAATGTTTTACCTTTTACTCCGATACTAGCACGTCAAGGTAACTTTTTTAGCATGTTTTATTAAATTTCATAACATACCCTACAAGTTCACCAAAATAACATAGGTGCTATCTCTCTTCGTTGTTACGATAGGTACTATCCGAATTAAGTAGGTAATTGTAACAAAATTAAATAAGTACCAAGCAAGAAATGTTTTTTGTTCATGGCTATTGCGGCAAAGACGCATAGTAAGCAATTTTTGTGATCGTATTTTATGGACGGATCAGGCAAATTTTAATCGGACTGGAATCATAAATTTTCGCAACCAACATTTGTGGATGCCGGAGGTAGATCCCTTTAGCAGTTCGACCAGAATCGTTCCAGGTCGAATTTTCTATTAACGTTTGGGCTGGGATTATAGATGCGAAGCTGGTTATTAACGATTTTAACCCCGCGCGGTTAAATATGCATTTTACGTTATTAACGGTTAATTAACCGCATTTTATGCTTGTTACGGTTAAATACCACCGCGAGATGTCGCTAACAGATTGAAATGTGAATCGTAAGTTGCGCGATGATGCCAGCTTCGACTGGCAAAAAAAAGTCGGTTGAAATTCCCTACCTCAAAAACTATAAAACCGATTTTGATAAAACTTATATTAAACCCTAAGTTTAATAATACCTAGTACAACAAAAAAAGAATTAGTCAAATCGGACGTGTAGTTCCGGAGATATGCGAAGACAAACATAAAAACATACATACACTATTGAAATTTGGCACATTTGTTCAGACGTTGATATAGACTAACATATTATACGAAAACTCGGTACTTCTGAAAATATTACATACGTACGAGTGGAATTGATAACCTCCTTTTTTGATGTCGGTTAACAAGAAAAGAAAGAAAAACTTTATCCTTTGCGTTGTCAGTGTCAGATATTTAACCGTTAATAACTGCATTTTATCGGTAGTTAACCATAAAATTGGTTAAATAACGGTATAGTTCGGCCGTTCAGAGAATGCGTTCCTGACACATCGCGATTGAACTGACGACGTAACTTTGTAATGGCGTTGCAGTTACGATAAAAAATATTTTTGCTGGTTATTTACCGTTTTAAAAATTGATGAGCATTAAAACAACATTATTATATCAATAATCAATGAATTTTATAATTTTGTGCCAAACTGAGTGTCAAATAACTTGGTAAACAATATTTTTCAAAATCTATACTGCGCTATTACAAGGTTATGTCAAAGCTTTATATTTGTAGTGCTGTGCTTATAATAACAGTATCGTAAACTGTTCTTAAACAGGTATACTTTGTGAAATAATACGTTTCGTTTTTCTTTTTAAGAATTTGAAAATAATGTACTATAAGATAACTTTTATTAAATTAAAAAATAAAACTAAAACCAAACCGAATGCGCGAAAAAAAGTTGGTTACAAGCAAAAGGCATACATGCAGATGCTAAAAGCAGAGCTAATTAAATTAGTTAAAGAAAATAAAGCGGAAAATGTGCGATACGAAATCGATGAACTGGCTCTGGAGTACGGTCATCGCGTTCTAAGAATTCCATCGTATCATTGCCAATATAACGCGATTGAGCTAATCTGGGCTCAAATAAAAGGTTACGCCGCCCGCCACAATACTTCCCCGCCATTCAGCACGAAAAAGATGACCTTATTAAAAGAAGCCTGCGGGGAAGTAACTAGAGATGACTGGGCAAAGGTTGTTGAAAGACTAAAAACCTGATTATGGAACATTTTGACCGAGATATTAGGATTGAAACTGTTATTGATAATTAAATAATTATACATGTAGGCGAAGATGATGATGAAGAAACTACCTCCTCAAGCGAATCGGAGTCTGATTAATATTCTGTACGCACATTCAATTCAATATACTTTATTGCATAGAAATACATATTGTAACTTTGTAACAAAAAATAAATAAAACAATTTTATTATATTAATATTACCTTTTCTTGGTTTCCACTTAAATTACTAAAATACAAATTTTAAATGATTCCGCCAATTTAAAACGAAAATAATCTTAAAAATAACGCTGCGTTTCATTTTGGAGGAACGGTAACGAACTCAGTGTTATGTTGTGCCCAGCACTAGTCGTGACTAACTGATAGGTGTCAGGAACGCATTCTCTGAACGGCCGAAGTATAGCTAACGGGTTTTTTACAACTATAGCTGGGATGATAGGAGACTATTTGATTGGACCATTTATTCTACCATCAAGATTGACGGGGCCAACTTACCTCTTGTTTCTGCAAAATGAGCTACCTTCCCTGATGAGAGATGTGGATCTTCAAACACGGAGAAGGATGTGGTTCCAACATGACGGCGCTCCAGCTCACTTCAGCACAATCGTACGTGAGTACCTAAATGAACGTGATGAAACTAGATGGATTGGACGAGGCGGACCAGTGGCGTGGCCGCCGCGCAGCCCAGATTTGACACCACTTGATTTTTATCTGTGGGTTCATATGAAGCAGATGGTGTATAGTACTCCAGTTGCAACGCGCGAAGAGCTTTTGCGAATAATAATGGCTGCAGCTTATGAAATAAGAGAAATACGCAATGTTTTAAAAAAAACTGTGCGTAGTGTGGCAATGCGTGCCATTGTTCGCATGGATGAGAATGGTGGACACTTTGAAAACTTGATTTAAATAAATGATTTAGTTTAATTGTGTTTTTTATTGCACTATTGATGTAATCCAAGTACTTATTTAATTTTGTTAAAATTACCTACTTAATTCGGATAGTACCTATCGTAACAACGAAGAGAGATAGCACCTATGTTATTTTTGTGAACTTGTAGGGTATGTTATGATATTTAATAAAACATGCTAAAAAAGTTACCTTGACGTGCTAGTTTCGGAGTAAAAGGTAAAACATTAAAAAAAAAAAAAAAAATATGAAAAAATAAAAATAAATTAATGTTTTTACAACTTTCCAGCTTGATATTGTGATCTTTTTTAATTTTTATTACTAGTTCATGGCTTCACCTACAAAATAAGACTAATTTAAAAAAAATCCATGGTCTACCTAGTTAGGAAAAAAATTAACAACGAAAAATGGGAATTGAATAAAAAAAAATTTTTCATTGGCTTTAATTTCTAAATGGTGCACGAAAAAAAAAATTTTTTTCGCGTTTTGTCGATAATTTTTAATGTTATATCCGCACATTACGTTTGATCAAGTATAAAATTAACACATTGTATATGACAGATAGGGTTGTGAATCTTATGCAAAAATGTTAATCATGATATTGATAACGCAGCGAATGCGTGGCCTTACTGCATATAATATAGAATAATTTTAAAAGGGACATTAGTTAGATACCTATTTCAAATAAAATATATTTTCCTCGTCAATTTACTTTTTTTATTTTTTCACTACAAATAAACAAAGTGTTGTAGATAGTTTGAAAACATACGTTGATTTCATAATATTTTCGACTAACATTTTTATTGAACACGAGGCAAAAATCAATTTCTTAAGCCTACTGACTGCATAATAAATTAGCTGCGTAGATGATACCGATTTTACGAAATCGTGCAATACATTGTTATGCGGCAGTACTTTGAGAGGTCAATCGTCGAATCCAACTCGGCTGGGCAGCGTTCGGGAAGCTCCGTAAAATCTTCTCGTCGCAAATACCGCAATGTCTGAAGACAAAGGTTTTTGACCAGTGTGTGTTGCCAGTGATGACATACGGCACTGAGACGTGGTCGCTAACTATGGGCCTTATAAAATAAGCTTAGGGTCGCTCAGCGGGCAATGGAAAGAGCCATGCTCGGAGTTTCCCTGTGGGATCGAATCAGGAATGAGGAGATTCGCAGGCGAAGCAATGTCACCGACATAACCAGAAGGATTGCAGAGCTGAAGTGGCAATGGGCAGGGCACATAGCTCGCAGAACAGATGGCCGGTGGGGCAGAAAAGTTCTCGAGTGGCGTACTGAGAGACGCAGCATAGGCAGGCCCCCCGCACGATGGACCGACGTGTTCGGCACAATATTGAAGATAAGAATATGGCGGGTAGGTGGGGTTGCTCGTCTTATAAGCCAGCACGAAAGATTATGCCAAGTTCTTAAGTTTTTTCTTTGATTTTTTTTTCATATTTTTGTTTTGTTTCGCTTACGTACTTTTTAAACCCGTCTAAATTTTTTTTTGTATGGCAAGGCAATTTTTTTTCCTTTATTACGATTTTAGTGATTGGCAGGTACTTTTTAGATTAAAAGATGCACATTGTACATTGCTTGAAATAAAGTTATGGACCATTAAACATAAAAAAAGGGCATAAAAAATTGAGACTTTTGAATTGATCTAAATGAAGTCTTGCTGAAATTGACGTAACTTATGACTATGTTTTATGATTTAATTATTTTATTGAGATTTTTAATAAAAGATACCAAATTTTAATTAGTCGTTTAATCAACTTAATCTATACTAATGTATAAAGCTGAAGAGTTTGTTTTTTTGTTTGTTTGAACGCGCTAATCTCAGAAACTACAAGTGGGATTTGAAAAATTCTTTTTGCATTTGATAACCCAACTCTTGAGGAAGGTTATAGGCTATATTTTATCCCAAAATTCTTACGGGATCAAAAGTTACGCGGGTAAAACCGCGCGCGGTGGCTAGTCATTGATAAATTTTGTCAATCCCTTAACCAATTAGTCCTCCACCACCATTATCAGAGTCTGGAATGTAACTTTATGCCAGACCAGAAAAAAAAAACATTTTAAAAAGTTGATGATTCAATAATTCAATGGAGAGTTTTCTGACAGCTCATAAAAATTAGTTCAAAAAACCTCTATAGATGGCACTTTTAAAAAGCCGAAGGCATTAAGTCTGTATACTATTAATGTAGGTAAGTGGTATCTACCATCTATGGTTATTTATACGTTCGATTTCTGATACAGAAGTCAATTAATTTATTTTACTTTTAAAAACGCAGTGTGGAATAAATTCTTCGCCTTCGCCTTTTGTAAAGCGCCATCTATCGAAGATTTTTGTACCAATTTTGTACAGTTTTGTTTTTTTAATGAGCTGTCAGAAAACCTCTCATTATCTGACGGTAGGTGAAGATGGGGTATAACACGAAACCATATAGGTCTAGGTAAGAACTGAATCTCACAAAATATAGTCGAAACACATCACCGCTGGAGCTGTCACTCGAATTAGTCACATTTTAAGAGACTCATATCCAGGGGTGGTGCTAATGCTCTTCTACGCCGGCCCTATACGGGTAGCATTACCGTGCTGGACATAAGAAAATGACAATATTAAATGTTTACATGCGAGCTTTTGATAAAAAGTTCCCTTAGAGTTTGCCGAGATATCTAAAAAAACACGGGTAAATCTTCTCACTTTTCAAAATTGCAACACTCAAAAAATGGATGCGTTGTTTTATAATAAAATCGTAGTTTTATCAAATAAATTCAATAATGAAAGAAATATATTTGGGAATGTGCAAATTACAGGTGATGTTTCATTGTAGTAACAGCATTTTAACAGGTAGGAACAACACAAGACGGCATTTTTAAATTAAAATACTCGTAAACATTACACGACGGTTGCCAAAGAGTGACTTATCGTCAAAGCGTCAACATACTCAAGATTTGTCTAATAAGTCTAAGTTTCAAATTTTAGAATGGCAAGATGTTAGACAAGGATGCATTACCACGAGTACCCTCTCGCTCATCCAGTTTTAGCGTGACGTGGAGATTTAAAATATTCAAGACTTTAGACTGTGGTATTAAGATCTCAAATTGATTCAATCAAAAATATAGTGCACTGTCCTGTCACTAGAAAAAGGACTTTGGTCAATGATGGAATCAAACACGTCCCAAATTCGTCTAAACTCTGAAATATAATTGTAATATTGACAGAATATCTGCTAAAATCAATGTCAGTACGATGATCGATGGCTACAAGAGATGGAATGTAAACAAAGCTCACCAAAGTCTGAACTTATTCAATTCAAAATTATCGGAACCTTTCTTATTACATTTTAATGCCTTGGTATACACAAATAAAAGATACTGCTACTGACTACATACACTCATATTGTACTAAATGTATAAGGAAGGATAGAGACTCGAGTAATATTTCCCAGTCGAATCTACCTCGAGGCTATCAGCACTCGGAGAGTATCGCATCTACGAGAGGAGGAGCTTCCCGTCTTAGACTAGGAAAACGACAAGACTACTTCTCCATAGATAGTTTTGATTTAGAAGACTTAAGAAGGGAATTGGATAATGATCCTCAAGCACAACCAAACGAAGCGATATTTGAGAAATTCGTAGATGATTTAGAAGAATTTGGCGTAGACGAAGAACCTTATATTGTCCGGTAACATATTATTTTAATTTAACTTTTTCTTCACGCCTGTATCTTTTCTAGGGTAGGCACCAGAGGTTATAAGACAATCTGATAATAATGGATAGAGACTATTGCAGTGACAGTGGGTCAGCCTATTGCCCACAAAAACGCCAATAAAACCTCTGCCTCTTAACTGACTTTTACAGTATGCTCGTGAAGAGAAGCAGGTACATTCTATGTTTTTCTTTCGCTCCCAATCCAGCATTATTTTAATTGTACCCTGATAATGGAGTTAAAGCCCGCAAATATTCGGATATCTGCGACATAAAGTTCAGAGTGAAAAGTAACTTGATCAATAAGCTACTTAGAAATATCCTACTATTGTTTATCTACAATTTCTGGTGTTCAGATGTTTTTTTTTAATGGCTGTTAACTTTAGAGTCTGTGCGTTCTGCATAATAAATTGTCATTTTTAATCTGCCTAACTCGAAGTTGACTTTAACTCTATCAACCACTACGGAAGATCAATATTTTCTAGAGCTTTATTTGTCTTACGAAATCCATACAAAAACTATGCGAGAGATAATAAGGTAGGTATTAATTTCATTTTACAATGAGATTGTAAGACTGCGTTTCCACTGAAGCGGAGCTGGGCGGAGCGGAGTAGAGAAGAGCGTTGAAAAGTGGTGAGTGTCTCACTGAAGCGGAGCAGTGAAGCGGGGCGGATCAGAGCCGAGCGAGTGGAGCGGAGCGGAGCTTTTAGGATTGCGCGTCTAATTCACCCAGTGATAATTGCTGATTTTTTGTGTTTACATATTTTAATACCCATTTTGACTACACCTAGCTGCCTACCGAACGGCACCACTCCGCTGTCCTCCGCTCTTTCTGTATAGATTTGTATAGATTTCGAGTATAGTGATTGGTCTATTAATGCACCGATATGCTCCTCTCCACCCAGCTCCGCATCATTCATAACACAGCCTAATGATAGTGCAAAGTTATTCGAAGGTAGAATGTTTTAATGCATTTTGCAATCATTCAAACAATAAACGTATAGTACCAATATTTTTAAAATACATAAATCATAAAATCAAATATGCAAGCACCAAATAAGCAACATCATAATTTGTCATTTTTCTATTACATGTTCTCACACACAGAGTAGTTCCCAATCACATGTTTTTCTTTTGTATGGATTGTCTGTTGTATAGATACATCGAATTTCAAGATGGCGTCTAAAAATAAGAACAAATAATTTCTGAGTTCAACAATATGGGTATAAAGTGAAAGGGGTCGTCTACCTATTCTAAATAATACTTAAAATTTATCATATTAACAGAAACACAAAAAAATTAAAGTATTTTAAACATTCATCGGTCTGAAAGGCATTATAAATGCCTTGAAAGCTTTCGGATAAGTATGTCATGGTTAACCTTGTCGAAAGCCTTGCAGAAGTCAGTGTAAATGGCACTTACTGATGAACGGCCGTCTAAAATTGATGTGATCTCATTAATGAATGACACAAGATTTGTTGAAGTAGATCTACATTTGACAAAACCATGTTGTTGTGGAAGTACCAAATTTCTAAAGTGCCAGGATAAGATGGCATGTAATATTTTTTCAAAAACCTTGGCAAATGTGTTTAGAGGGGGACTATCAATGCTTCTTTCCAAATTTTTGGAAAAATGCCATCTTAGACTTATTAAAAATAATACACAAAGGATGTGCTAAGGCGGCTGCGCATTTTACCACAAAAATTGAAGAGATGCCATCGGCCCCAGCACCCTTATGAGAATCAAGTCTTTTTAAAACCTTAAATACTTCACTGTCTTTAAATTGGATCCTTTGCAAATAGTTATTTGTTACCTCGCTATAGTCTAAAGGAACTGATTGAAGCATATTGACTGTATAAGCTGAGCAGAAGTTTTGAGCGAAAAGATTGCAAATATCCTTACTGTTAGACGCAAATTGGTTGCTAAGTGTCATTCTAGCTGGATAGTGCATATTATTATTCCTTTTGCTCTTGATGTATGACCAGAATAGCTTAGGGTTACTTCGTGAGTTAAATTCAAGGTTTCTTATGTAGGACCTGTAACAGGAGGACAGAAATTTTTTTAAAGTAATAAAGAGTAATAAGTATAAGTTTCTTTTAGAATGGCAAGATGTTAGACAAGAATGCATTACCATGAGTATCTTATCGCTCATCCAGTTTTAGCGTATCGTGGAGATTCAAAACATTCAAGACTTTGGACTGTGGTATTAAGATCTAAAATTGATTCAATCAAAAATATAGTGCACCGTCCTGTTACTAGAAAAAGGACTTTGGTCAATGATGGAATCAAACACGTCCAAAATTCGTCTAACCTCTGAAATGTAATTTTAATATTGACAGAATATCTGCTAGAATCAATGTCAGTACGCCGAACGATGGTTATAAAAGATGGAATGTAAACAAAGCTCACACAAGTCTGTACGTTTACAATTCAAAATTATCAGAACCTTTCTGCTTACATTTTAATGCCTTGGTATACACACATAAAAGATACTGCTACTGACTACATACACTCATATTGTACTAAATGTATAAGCAAGGATAGAGACTCGAGTAATATTTCCCAGTCGAATCTACCTCGAGGCTTTCAGCACTCGGAGAGTATCGCATCTACGAGAGGAGGTGCTTCCCGTCTTAGACTAGGAAAACGACAAGACTACTTCTCCATAGATAGTTATGATTTAGAAGACTTAAAAAATGAATTGGATAATGATCCTCAAGCACAACCAAACGAAGAGATATTTGAGAAATTCGTAGATGATTTAGAAGAATTTGGCGTAGACGAGGAACCTTATATTGTTCGGTAACATCTTACTTTATATTTAACTTTTTCTTCACGCCTGTATCTTTTCTGCGGTAGGCACCAGAGGTTATAAGACAATCTGATGTCATATTTAACTTTTGAGGTATTATAGTAATGGATAGAGACTATTGCAGTGACAGGGGGTCAGCCTATTGCCCACAAAAACGCCAATAAAACCTCTGCTTCTTAACTGACTTTTAGAGTATGCTCGGGAAGAGAAGCAGGTACATTCTATGTTTTTCTTTCGCTCCCAATCCAGTATTATTTTAATTGTACCCTGATAATGGAGTTAAAGCCCGCAAATATTCGGATATCTGCGACATAAAGTTCAGAGTGAAGAGTATTTTCTTTAATAAGCTACTTAGAAATATCCTACTATTGTTTATCTACAATTTCTGGTGTGCAGATGTTTTCTTTAATGGCTGTTAACTTTAGAGTCTGTGCGTTCTGCATAATAAATTGTCATTTTTAATCTACCTAACTCGAAGTTGACTTTAACTCTATCAACCACTATGGAAGATCAATATTTTCTAGGGCTTCATTTGTCTTACGAAATCCATACAAAAACTATGCGAGAGAAAGGTAGGTATTAATTTAATTTTACAATGAGATTGTAAGACTGCGTTTCCACTGAGGCCGAGTTGGGCGGAGGAGAGTAGAAAAGAGCGTTGAAAAGTGTTGAATGTTTCCACTGAAGCGGAGCGGGGCGGAGCAGAGCCGAGTGAGTGGAGTGTAGCGGAGCTTTTAGGATTGCGCGTCTAATTCACCCAGTGATAATTGATGATTTTTTGCGTTTACGTATTTTAATACCCATTTTGACTACACAACCTAGCTGCCTACCGAATGGCACCACTCTGCTGTCCTCCGCTCTTTCTGTTTTAATTAAAACGGAGTATAGATTTCGATTATTATATTATAGAGATTTCGGTCTATTAATGCACCGATAAGCTCCTCTCTACCTAGTTCCGCATCAGTGTTAGCACAGCCTAATGATATTGCAAAGTTATTCGAAGGTAGAATGTTTTAATACATATTGAAAGCATTCAAACAATAAACGTATAGTACCTACTTTTTAAAAATGCATAAAAATACATAAATATGCAAGCAACAAATAAGCAACATCATAATTTAAATTTTTTCTATTACGCGTTCTCACATACAGAGAAGTTCCCAATCACATGTTTTTTTTTTTTTCCTGACACTCACACTACATTATCTATCCCAAATTAAGTTTCTTAAAAAAACTTGTGTTATGGATACTAGATAACTGATATACTTAAGAAATGTATAAACATACATATTGAATAAATATATATTTTTTATTAGAATAAACTTAAATAAACATCCATGACTTGACGGCTAATATCTGTGCTCATCACACAGTAATCCGGCGGCGCCGGGATTCGAACCCAGGACCTCTGGCATAGAAGGCAATGTATGTTACCACTACACCAGCCGGTTGTCTCTTTTGTATGGATTGTCTGTTGTAAAGATACATCGAATTTCAAGATGGCGTCTAAAAATAACAACAAATAATTTCTGAGTTCAACAATATGGGTATAAAATTAAAGGGATCGTCTACCTACTCTAAATTTATAATTTTACATTATAATACTAAAAATTTACCATATTGACAGAAACACAAAAAAAAATTTAAGTATTTTAAACATTCATAGGTCTGAAAGGCATTTATAATAATATGTAATGAAAACTTGATTCGCTATTGGCCGCAGCAGGCCGTCATGCCACCTTTACCTCATTGGTTTAAATTAATAACTTGTTACGTCGTCGTTGGCTAGATAAAATGACGTATTTTGTAAATGGTCAAATGTAACGACATTGCCTAGCAACCCATTGCAGTCAAATAGTTCGTAAACAGTGGTTTAACTATTAAGATTTTGAATAAAGAAAGGCATTTTGGAATTCAATTCTAAAGTTCGTAGGCAAAACGAACCGTTTTCATGATACCGAAACCCGCCATTAATCAATTCCCTGGGCTTCTATTTCTTAGGTATTTACATTTTAAGCACTATTTTTGTAAGTATAACTCTAGTATGACGCAGATAAAGTGTAAAAGACAACTTTAAAAAAACCTTAAAGTATTTTTTACAAATCATAATCAAGGATTATTCAACAGGGACCAAAGTTTGTGCTGGGGACACAATACTTAACGACATTATTTGAAACTTCACATGTCTGAGACTTTTCATCTTCCACAGTTAAGTGGGTTATAAACTTGGGTTTCACCATTTCTATGGTTGGTTTCATCATGGTTTCTGGTCACATAAATATAACGGTTTTATATTCCAAAATAGCATAGGCACTTGAATTTGGCGTTGTGATAGGGATGAATGTAACTAATTGTCTATAAGTTGTACCTACGCTGCAGTCTTTGTCTTCATTATCTTCAATGAATGAACGAAAAATATTGAAAAAAGAAATGTATTTTTTATTTAATGAGGAATTTTCTGACAGCTCATAAAGATTAGTTCAAAAAACCCCTATAGATGGCACTTTTAAAAAGCCGAAGGCGTTAATTCGGTATACTGTAATGTAGGTAAGTGGTATCTACCATCAATGGGTATTTATAAGTTTAATTTCTGATACAGACGTCAATTAAATAATTTTACTTTTAAAAACACAGTGTGGAATAAATGGCTATATGTATAACAGAAAAGACTTCGCCTTTTGTAAAGTGCCATCTATCGAAATCTTTTGTACCATTTTTCTACCGTTTTGTTTTTTTTAATGAGCTATCAGAAAACCTCTCATTGTATAAAGACTGCCAATACTTGCTTAGTTTCAAACTAGTAGTAAAACTAAAAGTAACCAACTGCGAAATACAGTAAGTTGTAACCAAAACGCACAAAAGAAGCGCATAACATTATAAAAGCTTTTAAATAATATTTTTAGTAAAAATAGAAGCAGCAGATGTTTTTATATGTAATTATATGTAAGCTACAAAATATACGCTATATGCTACTTTATATGTTAGCTTGCCCCCCAGCCGCTACTCCTTTTTATTACAAATATTATTTAAAAGCTCTTATAGTCTTATGTGCTTTTTGGTTGAAACTTACTGTATTCCGGAGTAGGATTTATAATTTTCGGTATAACTATTTTTCATTTTTTAAATTTCCAAAATTTTATTTCAGGACACAAAAATTCAACAAAAAGGGCAAAGCACGGAGAGCCACCACCTGGGTTACCAGTTGGAATGGGGTACTCAAAGATGATGATATAATTAACGCGGAAGCGGAAGAATCTTCTGCTACAGAACTGCCGACATTTCAAATCCCGCAGCACAGCACAGGCACATTTTATAATCCATCCGCGTTTACTCCCGCTCCCAGAGGCACAAACTTTTATGAGCCATCAAAAAGTTCAGGAGGTGCATATTATGGCCCCGATAGTGACGCTCCCGCCCCATTTTATAATCCTAACGCAGTAGCAGCACCGAATTTCAACCGCAATGATGATAATGATTCGGCTGTCATCAATTTTTCTATACGCAAAAGTGATGTTCGTCAAACACGTGAAACATTGAATATTAATTCTGCCACAAATATTTCAGCCTTAAATAGTACAAGAAGTACTAAAAGTGAAGCAGCAGCTACAAATGTCTCAAGTGATAGTGGGGCCATGAATAATGCGGCAAACGCATCACCTGTTTCCTATAATACAATATTTCAAAATGAATCAAGAGCTACGAATGATTCAGTTGGTTATAATCCCCAGAGGAGCACAACGGAGACACCCACATGTAGTACGAAAGTCAAGGAAAAAGACTCACCCAAACAGAAAGACGCATACAAAAAGGCTGACTCTCAGAAAAATATTTCTTCAACGGAAAGAAATTCGATCAAAGAAGAGGTGAATGAGTTAATAAATGAAGCTAAAGTTAGAGCCTCAAATCTTGCTAGTGGCACAAAAGATCATACGGTTGCGAAACGTCTTAGAGTATCTACTCTAGTCCAAACTATACACGATAGTATAGACGATGACAGTGATCCAGAAACCGCACAAAATTCAAAACTTAATAAATCCCGAGATTCCAAAATCTCAAAAGATGTCAGACTATCAAAGGTTGCCATCGTTATAAATGATGTTCCACCCGACAAAGATAATAAAAACAGAGCGTCAAGACTTGCAGCAGGAGAAGAAGTAGAACTGAAACTAGAGCCAAAACCTGCAGATCCTGCAGCAGACAAATCAACCGGTAATAAGTAAGTCCATATTAAAGTAGAGCTTTTAATGCTATATCAGTTTAGGTCACCGAAATCAAAGACCAGATATCACTAGATTACCCACAGATATCGTTACTTAATCGATGTCCGATGACGATGTTTTCACAAATTAGGAAATTCTGGCGTAGCTCTAGGAAGGCCTACCAATTGAAATGAATGCGTGGTAGAGTCAAGCCAACTTTGATCTCTCATACTGGCTCCACACTCACAGCGCGAATTCGCACCGCGATTTCACGCCGTGAATCACGGTGCGATCCACGCGTGAACTGTGTCCACTCGCAAATTTTTACAGTCTTGTTTGTGACCATGGACGAAGAAGACGTGATTTCTGCTGCTGTTGTGTCACTGCTCGCTATTGCTTATTACAATTAAAATCATGTTTTGGTCAACTTAAATAACTATATGCTGTAATACCTAATGTACTGATATCAAATTAGCAATATAAATATTATAAATAGCAATACCAAAATCGAAAAAATTTAACTTGGTACCCGCTGGGACAAATAAAATGAATATGGGAAAATTATATTAAATTAATCATTATAAAATGCAAAATAAAGCTTTTTAAAAAATAGTAAAGTAAATTTTAAGTGATCATTTTAAAATAATAAAGATTACGATGTCTTGTCAGCTACGGCGAAAACTTCGAGTGTGGATGCTGTCCCTTTGTCGCGGACCAAAAAACCGACACTGATCGGGGAACGGCGCAATCCGCGAACGCGAAGCGTGAACAACATCCACACTCATGATTCGCGGCTGGCGCGGACTTTCGCGGCCGTTCGCGCCGCGAGTGTGGAGCCGGTTTTAGATTCGAATCCATTATTAATAGGGATAGTCCTGAGGTATTATCGAGTTTCGGTTTATTTGCCGGAACTTCGCTATTCAGCCGATATTTGATATAAAAATATGTTATAGTTGTAGTGTTTAGCCGCGTGTCATAATATTGGACTTACCCTAGTGGCCCCGCTTTCTTCCCTTCATATAAAATCTTGCACCGAATATTAACACTCCAGCAGTCATGTGTTCCGGATTTTTTTTTTAAATTCATGTTATAAATTAAACGAAGTCGTCGTGGCGCCGTGGTTACTGTGTGTATCATACGATATCAACGCGATATCAAGCAACGTTCGGCGCGGTCGGTACTTGGATGGGTGACCGCCGACCATTCATTTCTCACGGCGACTTCCGTGCTTCGGAGGGCACGTTAAGCAGTCGGTCCCGGGTGCTGTATACTTGTATACAGTAGTCGTTAGGGTTTGTCAGAAGCCATTTCGCCGCCCTGGAAATACTGGCATGCACCACCCAGCACTGGGCCAGCTTGGTCGATTATGGCCTATACCTCCTCGTCACCCAGAGAAGAGACTCATGCCCTGCAGTGGGCTCATTACAAAAAGTTATGACGATGATGATGATGATGAATTTAAAATAGGATTTATTAATAAAATAGTTAATAAGTAGGATTTCTGTGTAAATTGCTACATTAGAAAAAAAACTTACAAACATTTGTTTGTAAGTTTTTAAAAAAAACTTACAAAGAGAATGAAAAACTAAAATGACATATTACTTACATGTTTTTTATTTTTATTTTCCAGGAAAAAGAAAAAGGTGTGTATTGGATTTTTTTATATTCGTGCATTACTTACGGCATGTAAAGAAAAGTTGCGACTTTGTACTTATTGGTCTGAATGTTGCATCTGTTATTTTGACTGTACTACCAAACTATCATTAGATCAAAAAACATTTTGTAAGTGTAGTTGCGTCCTGCCCTTTTGTGATTTTTCAAGGGCAATATCTTTTTTCTGAGAATTGATTTCCGGCGAAAACCGATGTGTCTCAAACACAGGTACGTATAAGTTACTCACCGATAATTTAAAAAAAATATGTGTCAATAAAAAAATTGTGCGAGTCTAAGGGCAAAATTTTGAGAAAAAATCAAAAAATTATGCCTATCTCCAAAACTATAATAGGGCCGCCAGACTGTTGAAAACACGTTGAAAACCAATGCTTCCAACCAAGGTTAAGGAAGGTTAAGTTGTTGTCAACCAATTCCGAGTCATCCACACTGTTACAAACGGTGGTTTCCAACAAGGAGACAAACAAGAACACAAGCCAAGGTCACGCCAGGCCACGCCCCTTAATCGTCATTGTGCTCTGATCTCTCGCGTTGGCAACATCTTCGCGATGGCAGTTTTGTATGCAATTGAGGATACAAAGAAGGAAAGGTTGAAACGCAGGATAAAAAGCTACAAAACTCGAGTCATTTCTAGTTATAGTTACATAGTAAAATATACAATAACAACCGTACACACTGTCCTAAAAACAGACATACATCTACATAGATAACGCAAATGCATATCCTTTGCGTGTCCGAACCCCGACCAAGCGTCAAGGTTGGTCGCCTCTATATTTACATAATATGTATTTTAATATGCGTGTATGTATGTCTGTTAGAAAATCGAGTCCACAATATCAATATCGTTCTTAATAATCGATTTCATCGGCGGTATCGGTGTCTCTGAATCTTTTTGTATTTTCCAGTAATAAATATCAGCTGTGACGTCACAATAGGTCTTAAAAAGTCGGCACGCTTGATTCGAATACAAATCGTGGCCCTTGCGTTGTCTATGTATATGTATGTCTGTGATTCTAAACACCGCCGTTTCCAACCCGCCAAGGTCATGTAATTTGGTTGTCAACAGCCGTATTCACTGTTGGAAACACGTTGTAAACTAGCAATGTCACCTTGGTTTGATGTTTTGTTTCCAACAGTGTATTTCGGCTTTAAGACTAAGCCCATAGAAATTAGAAAGAAAGAAAGAAAGAAAAAATATTTATTGTTTCTTTTACAGAAGGTTGCTTATATCTTCTAGAATTAAATTTAAAACTTATAATCTAATAAAAATGATAGTTGATAATTTTAAATAAACAAAAACTTAAAAGAAACAAATGGTGACTACTCAGCATGTGCGTTGTTGCAGAACATCTGTAACATCCGCGCTGATTTTCAGTAGCCACCTTATTTACATAATGATAAGAATAATTGATCATAACAATCTTAAATAACTACCCATTACCAAAATATAAAGTGCGAAGTGAATAATAACATAATTAAAAAATAAGCGCTAATTGTAAATAATTATATAAATTGACTTTAGAATATTTAAATACAAAAAATACAAAACAGAAACTTTTATCTAATATCTTATCCATTCCACCATTTGACTACAAAAGTAATTGTTTTTCTAGCAATAAGCGTCTATAATGATTGCTAAAAATGTGCTTAGTTATGGGGCGTTTTAGTGGTGGGGGGAGGTTATTCCAGCACTTAGTAGCCAAATAGCGGAAACTACCCCGAAAAGCTGCAGTTTGATGCTTAAATGTTTTTAGGAGGTATTGAGAGGCTCTCGTTTTATACGCATTATTTTCAGATGACCATTTCAATTTATCATATAAATATTTTGGCTCATCTTTTGTCACCACTGAGTGGACCAAACACGCAAAATGTAATTCCCTTCTCGATGCTATATTCAGAATTTTGGCCCTATTTAGGTATGGTGTAATGTGTGTTCTACGGGGCACCTTATGACAGTACCTAAAACAGGCGTTCTGTATCCTTTGAATATTTTTTTTGCTTGAGTATGAAACTAGCGGACCAAAAAGTATGTCACCATAATTCAATCTTGACAGTACGAGAGTTTCGCATACAACCGTTCGTAATTCCTGGCTTAACAAAGCTCTTATGTCATAAAGAACCTTTAGACGGTAAAAGCAAGACTTAACTGCATCAGTGACATGTTTTTCAAATTTCAGTGCTTCATCAATGACAATGCCGAGATTGCGGGCTTCATTAACTCTTGTAATAATCTTACCATCAATACCTATTTCTACATTAAAACTTATTTTATTTCTTTAATTTTTGCTCCCTAAAACAAGGTATTTTGATTTGTCTGGATTCAGGACAAGCCCATTTCGTTTAGACCACAAGTCTATTTGCTTGAGATCATCATTTAAATGCTTTATTGCCCTATCAGTTTCACTCGATTTAAAAGATGTATATATTTGTGTATCGTCCGCATATAGGTGATAACTGCAATGATGAATGTGCGAGACAATGTCTGCAGTATATATAATAAATAATAGAGGAGCCAAAACTGAGCCCTGTGGTACACCCCTACGAATGGGTAAAACATCTGAGTACAAAGGCAATCCACCTTGCTGAGAAACTTTCACACACTGCCAACGGTCAGAAAGATAGCTATTGAACCATGCTACTGAAGATGTGCTTAGACCATAAAATTTCAATTTGGATAACATAAGTGGAATATTTAAGGTATCAAATGCGCGTGAGAAGTCTAGTAGAACTAACAGGGATGCTTTACCTTTATCTTGTTCATATAAAATATTGTCGATTATATCCATTAATGCAGTGATAGTACGCTACATGTGTGATATACGCCCTTGTCTGAAACCAGATTGCCTATCCGGTAAAATATTGTTTTGCTCAAGAAACTCTTTAATTTGAAAACAAACAACCTTTTCTAATAGTTTAGAGAGAAATGGTAATATACTGATGGGTCTTATATCCTTGAATGAAGATGGAGAGTTGTTTTTGGGTTATAAGTGACGTTTTCCATGATTGTGGAAAGGTGGAGGATTCCAACGATTTATTGATGATGTGAATAATAAGGGGTAGTGTATAAGGTAGTGTAAGTAAAATCATATCCCTGGTGATGCCGTCACAGCCATGTGAATTTGAGTTGATTGTAAGAATTATTTTTCCAACTTCACTGTCAGTGACTGGTCTAAAATTAAATTTTGTATTAGAGAACCGATTAAATTCAAAAAAAGTTATATCTGAAATTGGCACTGTTGCAGAGCCAGGTATATTTAAAAAATGTCTATTAAGTTCATTTGGGTCACTCAGCTGGTCTGGCAATTGATTGCTCTTTGGTTCAAAAGAAATGTTATTTTTTAAATTTTTCCAAAGTAATGCAGGATTCTTTACCTTTGTATTAATATTTTTATTAAAATATGTCATCTTCTCAGATTTGATGGCTTGAACAATAAGATTTTTCAAATCGACATAATAGCGTTTATGCGAGTCATTCCTTGTTCTTCTGTACCTAGAGAAGGCTGCATTTCGAAGATTAATCATTTGTTTTACTGTAAAAGTAATCCACGGTAAAGTTCTTTTTCTTTTTATTTGATATTTCATTGGAGCATGTTTATCGAAAAGTTTAACTATGAAACTAGTAAATTCTTCCACCAATTTATGTACGTCATCAATGTCATAAAGTGATTTTAAGTCAAACTTGTACATATCCCTATTAAAGTCGTCTATTTTTATTCCAGTAATTGGTCTGTAAATAGTTAATTTCGGATTCAATTTTTCTTTTGTAATAGCAAGTTCACAGTTTACCATACAGTGACCCAAAGAACCAGTTATATTGTTTACAGAACAACTTAAAACCTTTACGTTTGTACAAATTAGATCAATGAGTGTTTGCGAATTATGTGAAAAGTGAGTAGGTGTTGTAACTATTTGGGTTAAACCTGAATAAGTAAGGAAGTTTGAAAGTTTTATGACACTCATATTCTGCTTATCGAGCATATTTATGTTGAAGTCGCCCATTAGAACAACTTTGCTGAAATTATGAAAATTCGACACAGAGATGGTGAGTTCATCAATGAAAGTGTCTACATTTAACCAGGGTGGTCGGTATGCAGTACCTATTAAAAATTTTAGACCATTGAAGTTAGTTGACACCCACATCTGTTCGATGGATGATTGGGAATGTGGTAAAATGCGAATTTTCATACCTGTTCGTACGTAGAAGCCTATTCCACCCCCTCTCCCATGCAGCATAGCTTTAGGACGTGGTATGTGCCGTAATTTATAGCCAGGTATAGCTGGTGCTCTACCTTCTTCACCTGGTTGAAGCCATGTCTCATTGATTGCTAAGATGTCAGGGCGGTGAACGTCGATTCCCACAATAAGATCATCTTGCCCAGTGTTAAGAGAACCGGCATTAAAAAGGGCCAATTTAAGAAATTTTTTGTTATGCATTGTAAAAAAGAATAATATTTTTATATGTCAGTGCATAGTAGAAACCCATATAATAAATTAAAAACATGTAAGTGTAATAGCATATTTGATAAAAAAATAAAATGTAGATAAGTTTATAAAAAAGTGTGCAATTGTAATCATATTTACTTGTAAGTTTAAATAAAAATAATTGTAGTACGTATGGTATACTGATTAAATATTCAAAAACATAACATGTTTTATATAAACTATAACTATTTTTATAAACTACTGTATTAAATACAAGCAAGATAGTTTGGAATAACAAGAGTACAGAGAAAAATGATTTGATTAGAAATATAAAATTATCATATAATAATGAAAGCAATGAAAATGAAAAATGTTCCTTAAATCTAAGACATATTATACAATAAAGCCAGTAATATACATAATTAATTTGCATCAGCACCAACCAATGCAGACCCAAAAATACGATTTATATCTGCTACAGCACGGATTCGATGAGCAGCACTGTCGGAGTTCTTACGGGCGAAGATGCGCCCTTCCTTGGTCCACACAAACTTCCACTCAGCATGTTGGCCGCGGTCACGCGCCTGTCGAAATATTTCTCTGTTTTGTTTTGACAGTCTCTCGTTTAGGTAGAAACGCTGTGGTGGGGAGGGTAGTTCGAGTTGCGAGGTGTCGGCACCGCGGCGGGTGCGCGCGGCGCGCAGCAGCTCGTCCAGCAGCGCGCGCCGCGCGAGCCGCACCGCCACGGGCCGCGGCCGCGGTCTCCGCACGCCGCCAGCCTCGCCATCATCTATGTGCGCTCTTACCGGTCCAACGCGAAAAGCATGAACTATATCATGATCTTTCACTGTCACACCAAGTTTTGTACCTAGTAATGTTACTATATGGATAAGATTTTCATTTTGTGATTCTGGCAAATTAGATATATCAATATCGTTTATTAACAGTGCCTGGTCTCGCTCTTTGATTTCGTCCTGTAATTTTAAGACAGTATTCTCTAACTCTGACAAGTTGCTGGGGGATTGACACTCAAGTCGCTTCTCCAACATTTCCACCTTTACAACTATTCCATCGATGCGATTATTACACATTAAAATAGAATCCGTGAAAGATTGTCTAAATTCAGTAATTTCATGTCGCATGCTACCGTTTTCGTTTCTTAACCATCTTAATTCTTTCATAACTTCTGCTTGGAAATGATCAGAAGGAGAGCTAGCAGAAATAGAACACTGAGGACTCTCTGTACCTCTATCGGTCACAAAATCCACTCCAAGAGGCTTTACAGGTGTTTCAGCGTTGTCGTTGCCTTTAGGTATTTTTATTTTACAACCAGGGCAAGACCAGTGTAAAGCAGTTTTAGCACTCTCTGGTATGCCAACACAGGATCGATGGTAAGAACATGAGCACTTGTGACATTTAGCACTCTCTGATGGTGCCACAAAGCGGCCACAACCGCCGCAGTTATTTTTTGGAGCCATGAGATTATAAGTGCAGACGACTGTACTTCTCAAAAACAAAAAACAAAATCTTTTATAACGTTATAAGTTCTCAAAAAAAGGTGATACTGTTATAAATTTTCCAAAATTATAGCAGAAAAGATTTAAAAAAAAAAAAAAAAACCGTATTCCAAGTCTTGAACTTGCTTCCCGTTCATTCAACAATCAGCGCTTAGGCACAACGCGCTATAAGGTCTATGACGTCAATCACGAAATAAAGCATCTATTTGTGGATTTCGTCGGTCACTCACTATAACTCGCTTCACATTGAAGGACTACCCACTTGCACTGGATAATTAACGACAGTTTTGTATCGTTTTTATACGATAATGCCTTTATTACACGACTTCACAGTAGACTGTGTATCACTCAGCACTCAAGAAATTCGGTTTTACAATATAAGAAAACTTGTAAATCACTTCACAACGAATTGTCACTTTTATGAATTAATTAAAGAGGAGCTACAAAAAATGGTATGATCGATAGTATTACCCGATCTGAACTCAATTAGGATTTAAATACTTGCAAATGATCCCATCTCCACGCTCTGTTCTTATGGCGGGTCATGTACCAATCCCCATGTATAATAGAGTGCCCTAAAATAATACAATGATTATTAAAAAGGCGGCCTTATCACTCCATAAAGGCGGGTCCAGACGAGTGTAACGTGTAATGTAAGATTACGTGTAATTTAGCGTCAACAGTGTGAACGGCACACGAACTCAAAGCGAATTGTGTACGCGAAACGATTTTAAAAGGTGTTTCCACTCAGTCACTACGAACATGCCGAACAGGGAGGTCGTGATAGCTGGTGCGGTTTTTATTTTCATGTATTTACTAACTGAAGACCTTTTCCGGAACTATGACTCTTCTTTACTTTTCCTTTTTCTCTTCGATGTGAAGCAAGCAAACTTATCATTTTGTTCTTGCATTCTTCTATATCTCTTCCCAATGAATGAGCAATACAATAAGTTCAAGCGTTTATTCGTCACTCCATATCTTGAACGTACACACAACACAACCGTCACGAACGGCGTCCAAACGAGCACTGCGAGCGCCTTTGTGTTCGCGCGAAAAACCGACAGCCGATGGATCAACCGCGAGCGCCACGCGAGCGTTACATGTAATGCTTGTAGTGCCGTCCACACGTAGAATTCACGGTGGATTACATTACACGTTACACTCGTCTGGACCCGCCTTAATATGACTTATAGTGCTTCATGACTCCAAAAGCCTCTATGTACCTAAAACACTTAAAGTTTTCCTGTTGATGTTGAAAAACATTGGGGAAGACATCCGGCATCCTCAAAACAGTTGACTTAGGATTGACAGTTGTAGCAATGTGCTAAGATATTCTACAGGTTAATAATTATTTATTACTAGCAATTGCGCGCGGTTTTACCCGCGCAATTTCGCCTGTGTGCTATTCCAGACTGTATACTATCACTATGCCCAATTTCATCCAAATCCGTTAAGCCGTTCTCCCGTGATTGAGGAACAAACATCCATACATGTAAACTTTCACATTTATAATATTAAGAAGATTAATATGATGATATTATACAGGGTTGATTTTAATTGGCGTATAACCCCTTGCAGGCAGCCTCTCCACATCGAAACCAAAAACATTCGTTTTACGGCTTTTTATAAATCTTGATAAATAACATAAAAAAGGAAAAAAATGTTTTGCTCTTATGAAAAAAAAAAATTTGGTCAACTCGCTGCATGGGGCGACCTACGCAAGGTGCGTGGCGCATCTACGCTCATAGTAAATTTAGTTACTTACGCCAGTTCAGAGACAATTAATAAAATTTTCGTATGGGAAAACTTATATTTAAAAAAATACTTATATTTTAAAAACTCGTAGAACATATTTTTTTGCCATTGATGTGAGGAAGCTGCAAGAGGTGATGTGCTAATCTAAATCTAATCTAATCTAATCTAAATCTAATCTAAATCTAATCTAAATCTAAATCTAAATCTAAATCTAAATCTAATCTAAATCTAATCTAAATCTAATCTAAATCTAATCTAAATCTAATCTAAATCTAATCTAAATCTAATCTAAATCTAATCTAAATCTAATCTAAATCTAATCTAGATCTAATCTAAATCTTATCTAAATCTAATCTAAATCAATCTAAATCTAATCTAAATCTAATCTAAATCTAATCTAAATCTAATCTAAATCTAATCTAAATCTAATCTAAATCTAATCTAAATCTAATCTAAATCTAATCTAAATCTAATCTAAATCTAATCTAAATCTAATCTAAATCTAATCTAAATCTAATCTAAATCTAATCTAAATCTAATCTAAATCTTTTCTTAACTGTCTGCAAAAATAAAAAGTTAAAAAAAAATCACGATCAAAAAGTTATGGTACACTTTCTGCACGCAGTAGGAGAAAATCTAATATATAAAATTCTCGTGTCACAGTTTTCGTTGCCATACTCCTCCGAAACGGCTTGACCGATTTTGATGAATTTTTTTGTGCTTATCCGGTATCTATGAGAAGCGGCCAACATCTTTTTTTTTATACGGCAAAACAACGTTTGCCGGGTCAGCTAGTTCATAAAATATTCAAAATCGGTATATCTCAAAAACTACTTATCCTAGGAAAAAAGGTGTTGCGGATTCTAGACAATCCCTTGTGTGTCCAGTTTTCCGTTGGTCCACTATTTACGGGTCACCCTGTATATTCTATTCTACGAAGTTTAAGTATTATAGATAAGAAGCTTTATTTTATTATTTTTGTCTTAATATTGAATTAGTTTTTAAACTTTATTGACACGCGACCTTAAATAGGATGCAAGGTGAATAAGCGCGGAAACCATGCCAACATTATGCGACGACGATCATTAAGTGGAATTAAAGTAATTGAAAACGCGGAATAATTTTTATATCTAAATGTAAATAAATGCTAAATTAAATATAGTATATTTCATTACGAGTGCGGAAAGCTGCGCCTCGGCTCGTGTAGACATTTGTCGGAACTCTTTGCAATGACGGTTCCGCACGTGTACTGAACGACTATTTTTAATACAGTTGCGAAAAAATTAAGCAATTTTATAAAATATACAAAATGGCGCCAGCCGTGAAAGATTATAAACAGAGTTTTTTTTTGTTTGTTTACCCATTCTGGGTAGGCAAAGGGAACTATGCCCATACAGCCAAGTCGATTTTTTGTATTGACATGAAATGAAAATGAATTTAATGAGATAAAATGAAATGAAACCTAACCTAGCTCATTGCATCAAATCATTATATCTGATATTGAAACAAATTAGTAGCTTATTTTCAGAAATATTTGCATGAATCGTAAAAACTTCTATGAATTTTTTTTTAGTAAAAACTTCGTGGTTGATTTTTTCTTTTTAATAGACATTATTTTGACATTTGGGAAAGAGAACGCACGAGTGCGGAAAAGGTAAAGAAAAAGCACAAGTGTGTAATAGCCCACATCCCGAACGCTAAACGTCCCTGCAATACGCCACTTTTTGAGCAACTGTATTAAAAATATTGTTTTGCTGACTATTCTACCTAACCGTTTCTAATTGACTGCTATGACGTCACAATATGGCGCTAAGCCAGTCCTGTTCTCATTTGAAATGCATAGTACGAGGGTGGATTGAAAAGTTCGCGGCCTAGTCTTCATTTCAATTTGAATTTTTAGAGATTTTGTCAATTTAAAACCTTTTAGTGCCTATATAATATACGAGTATATATTATATACAGACTTAGAGTAATTATATTAGGTATAGAGCGCGCGTATTGCATTTTCCGCCTAATGCGTAGCGTAGGCAGATGAATATATGACAGGGTTGTGAATCTTATGCAAAAATGTTAATCATGTTATCGATAACGCTGCGAATGAGTGGCCTTACTGCGTATCATACAAAATAATTTTAAAAGGGACATTAATTAGATACCTATTTCAAATAAAATATATTTTCCTCGTCAATTTATTTTTTTTTTTTTTTCACTAAAAATAAATAAAGTGTTGTAGATAGTTTGAAAACATACGTTGATTTGATAATATTTTCGACTAACATTTTTATTGAACACGAGGCAAAAATCAATTTCTTAAGCAACAAAAATCTATTTCTTAAGCCTACTGACGGCATAATAAATTAGGCGCTCAGCAGACGATAAACTTCATGCGCCTTGTTGCGACAACCGACAACTGACAACTCCCTGTTCATATATTATTCCAATGGAATTGCGTACACAGCAATTCTAGTTAGGAGTTAGTTTCTGATTGCAGCAACTCGCAATTAGCAACTTTGATTAAGTTGCTGGTTTTTGCAACTGACAATCGCAGCTAACAAAAGTTTCTAAAATCAGCAATAGCAAGTCGTTCTTTGGGGTATATACGAGGGTGGATTGAAAAGTTCGCGGCCTAGTCAAGAAAACAGAATAAAGCACATACAAAAATATTTTTATTTTTCGACGTAATCTCCATTTAGCTCTATGCACTTCTTACATCTGCTTTCCAGAGCTTCCATACCTGTTTTAAAAAAAGATTCCTCAAGGTCTTCAAAATACAGGCTTCGACCTCTTCATTCGTTAAAAATTTCTGCCCACCGAGGTGTTTTTTCAGGTTTGGAAACAGATGAAAGTCCGAAGGTGCCAAATCAGGAGAATAAGCTGGATGTGGCAACAATTCGAAACCACAATCATGAATTTGAGCCATAGACTCGACAGACGTGTGCACTCGGGCGTTGTCCTGGTGAAACAACACTTTCTTTCTCAGTAATCCTGGGCGTTTCTGTTTAATTTCTTCACGTAAACGGCGCAGAAGGGTGCTATAGTACGCAGAGTTTATTGTTTCGCCTTTTGGAAGGTAGTCCACCATAATGACACCCTTAGCATCCCAAAAAACCGATGCCATCACCTTGCCAGCCGACAGAATTGCCTTTGCTTTTTTCGGAGTTGGTTCACCTGATTTTTTCCATTGTTTGGATTGTTGTTTTGATTCTGGGGTATAGTGGTGAACCCAGGTTTCATCAATTGTCACAAATCTGTCAAGAAAACCTTGTGGATCAGCCTCGAACATCTCCAAACAGTCGCGAGAAATCGTGAGTCGACTTCGCTTTTGCTCTACTGAAAGCAATCTGGGGACCCACCTAGCCGAAACCTTAGAAAAGCCGAGTTCATGGACAATGATGTTTTGCGTTCGTTCATATGAGATGCCTATAGTGTCTGCAATTTCTCTGATAGTCAATCTACGGTCTTTCAATATGAGATCACACACTTTATTGATGTTTTCTTCGGTCGTAGACGTCATTGGCCTGCCGGAGCGAGGGTCATCTTCGATGTTCTCTCGTCCACGTTTAAATTCTGCAACCCATTTTTTCACAGAGGTATAAGACGGGGCAGATTCCCCTAATGTTGTTTGCATGTCATCATGGATCTCCTTTGGTGTTAATCTTTTTTTAAACAAATATTTAATCACAGCACGTTGTTCAAATTTCTCCATTAGTGAAAATTTGTTCTACACACGTATTTATATTGTTCGTAAAATTTTATTTAAACAAGATATCAAATTGAAAATTCGCGGGCTGACAATTGAATAATGACAGTTCAAAATGACGGCAGAAAAAATAACAAAAGTTTTTTTTTTTAATGGCCAGGCCGCGAACTTTTCAACCAATGTAGTACGTACATCGATCGATTACAAAACGTCCTCCTTCTTTGAAGTCAATAAATAAATACCTAGTATCAATTTCGCTTAAGCAGCGTAAAGTAAGGGTTGCCTGATCTTGAATTTGACAGCGTAACAATAAATTAAATGTGATGCTTTTGTCTTTTGTTTCAGCCACAAAGAAAGAAATCGGACGAGGTGTATCCTTCAAAGAAAAAGCCCAAGTGTTCCGTCCTGTAGTGTTTTTGTTGTGTTTGTTACAATAATAAAAGAGCTTGTTCGAAGGAACATGTACTATGAATACAGTTGTATACGATTTCTAAATGTTTTGCCTTTGACTGACAGGGCTGTATACAACGTGTAACATAATGAAGAGATAATACTTAAGGGAATTGTATGTTTGGTGATGTAGTTTATAAGTAACAGTATCATAAATTTGGTATCCTTACGGTTCGGATGAAAAACAAGTTCAAAGTTTAAATCAAAATATCTAAGTGGCAACCCTACAAACAGCTGTTAGCTTTTGATGAAATCTATTCGATAACAGATGGCGTAAAAGTAAAGTGATGGGTAACTAAGACAGATACAACAAAGTTCAGCCGTGCGGGAAAGGTCATTAGGTCACTGACTGCGACACAAGTCTTGTTTAGCTTATTAGGTCGACTAGGGTTGTCAAAATATTTTGTTGTAAAATAATTAAATAAATTTGTATGAAAGTCTATACCTGCACTGATTATGCAAATTCTTTAACTGTGTATTCTACGTGTGGTATAGAAGCTAACCCTTAAGTTTTAACTCTCCATTTTGTTACACGTTGTAGATAGTTCAACTCAGTTGTGCGCGCGGCGCTATGTGTGTGTGCGTGGCGCTATGTGTGTGTGCGCTTGTAAATATACAACTTCCATTTGTGTGGCAGTGACGCTTCAGTCGTCAACACTGTACGCACACAAAGTCACTGTATACCTACAAGGTTTACCCACACATACGGCCGCGCGCACAACCGAGTTGAACTATCTATAGCATGTATAACTGGACCATACATGACCATACATACTGAAGAACTGGACCCAAAAAACCTCAGGAAAACCACTGTCAGGAAATTCTTAACTTACAGAACTACATACTAATTACTTCTTAATTTACTTTATAAATCATACATTTTTACTGATTTATAAAGTAAATTATAGTAATATTTTGAATTAGTATTTTACTTTACATGTTTGCAGCATAAGTTAATTTGTAATAGATAATTATGATGTTTTTGCCTATAATTGGGTATACACCCGACCATGATTTTTAATTTTAAGTTTATTTTTATATCATGTATAGTGTATTACCTGTTGGCAATTTATAAATTAATAAATATATAGGGTGTGTAGGGTTTTGGAGTGTGAAATCAACACTTTCGACACTTTTTTGTTTTTGCAAAAAAGTGTCCCATACAAACGTTATTTTCTATGATCTCCTCTATCGATACCAGTACAAAAATAAGGTGTCATCAAGACATCGCTAGCCTCGCGACAGTCGCCACCGTCCATACCACGGAGGAAATATATAGAGTAGCTGCCCTATCCAGTTTTCTCTGGGGACTGAAGTGAAGCTTACGGGCGGGGTGCGGGAGGGGAAAGCCGTTGGTTGTGGCTAATCATAGCCAAACAGGCGACGGCATTAGCCACCTAGTAGCGAGTAGTAAATACCGGTTGAAACAGAAGGTTACAATATTCAAATTATCATCAAAAAAGTTCAGCTTTACTTTACTAGGTGACTCTAGTTTTTTCACGAAATTTCATACGTTCCAAATCTGTCAGAAAAAACCGCGAAATAAAAGTATTCTACTTGACGCTAGATAGCGCAACATTTTTTCGCGGCATAAAACTCACCCAGGCAACCAATGACAATCTGGAATTTTGGACATAAATAATTGGAAAACAAACAATTTGTAAAAAATAATTCGAAATTGTCTTCGTGGTTAGTTTATTTGATTTGGATTGTCAATGTCATTCCTTTATAAAAGTAGAGAAAACTTAATTTTACATCGAGAAACAATGTAGGATTTAATTAACGCTTTTACATACTTCACAGAAGTCAGCGTCAAACTGACGCCAGTGCCTGTAGTGCGGAGTGGCTTGAACTATTGAACCTGTGACGTCACGACAACCCAAATTGAAGCTGTGCATCTTTGCTTACAGCAGCTCTACTATATATCTGCTTTGTGGTCCATACCCTTTCCTGCATCATCATCCATCATCATCCACAGCCTGTAGACGTCCACTGCTGGACATAGGCCTCCCCCAAGGTCTTCCACGTCGCTCGGTCCCGCGCCGCCCTCATCCAGCGTTTACCGGCGACTTTGACCAGGTCGTCGGTCCATCGTGCGGGGGGCCTGCCTACGCTGCGTCTACCAGTACGTGGCCGCCACTCGAGAACTTTTCTGCCCCACCGGCCATCTGTTCTGCGAGCTATGTGCCCTGCCCATTGCCACTTCAGCTCTGCAATCCTTCTGGCTATGTCAGTGACATTGGTTCGCCTGCGAATCTCCTCATTCCTGATTCGATCCCGCAGGGAAACTCCGAGCATGGCCCTTTCCATTGCCCGCTGAGCGACTCTTAGCTTATTTATAAGGCCCATAGTTAGCGACCACGTCTCAGTGCCGTATGTCATCACTGGCAACACACACTGGTCAAAAACCTTTGTCTTCAGACACTGCGGTATTTGCGACGAGAAGATTTTACGGAGCTTCCCGAACGCTGCCCAGCCGAGTTGGATCCGACGATTGACCTCTTTCTCAAAGTTGGACCTACCTAACTGGATTTTATGTCCTAGGTATAGATAATCGTCAACAACTTCGAGCGTGGTGCCTCCAACTACCACAGGAGCAGGTGCAACAACTGTATCCCATTCCTACAACTGTATCCGAATATGAATTTGGGGTTCACCGACCCAGGAGACGTTTTACAAAAAAATGTAGCATACAAACTTTACTCTCTATGGCCTTTTCTAGCGATGTCTGTAATAAAAAAGGGTGTTATTATGATATCGCTAAGATGACAGTTTTTATACCATCCTTATAAAAACTGTCATCATTACAGTTCGGTGGTGGTCGTTGTACCCTGAAGATGCTTCTGGTTGAAGCGAAACACGTGTCGGTGATAGCTAGTGGCGTGGGTTACAGTATTCCAAGTGCGTACCTATTCGTTGCTTTTCTTGCCTTTTGTTTGAGGGAGGGAGGGCGGTGAACCAACGCAAGGAAATCCTGCATCACTAGTGCAAGTACAAGTCGCGGAATTAGCAAGGTAACTTTGTTAAAGTAGTTGTCATGGATTTCCGCAAAGTAAAGCCTGATTCAATCAATCTTATAAAAACTGTTTAGGCAGGCACTCTAGATCCAATAAGACTACGTGGTTGGAGGGTTAACAAATAAGGTTAAAGTGGCATATTGATAATTACACTCTCATGGAATGGATATCCTTGGATTTTACTCTCTTACTCAGAAAGTATTGAGTTCAAAAACGTAGTTTTAACGACAAATGACATATAATACCTATTTAAGGTAAAATTTTTCGATATCCAAGTCCTTCGCAGCCTTTGCCACACCCCTACTGAAATCTCAAAGTAGAGAGGAATGTATGAACTTTTGCCCAGCAGTGAGACAGCGCAGACTGATATAATAATAATAATAATTTAGAAATCAAAGTAGTAAAGAAAATAAAGTAGAGATCTGTATTGACGACCGGCTGGTGTAGTGGTAACATACATTCCCTTCTATGCCAGAGGTCCTGGGTTCGAATCCCGGTGGCGGCGGATATTTGTGTGATATCAGATATTAGCCATCAAGTGATGGATGTTTATTTAAGTTCATTCTAGTAAAAAAATATGTATTTATTCAATATGTTCGTTTATATATTTCTTAAGTATATCAGTTATCTAGTATCCATAACACAAGTTCTTTAAGAAACGTAATTTGGGCTAGATAATGTTGTGTGAGTGTTAATCAATCAATATATATAAAACTGTTCCGTTACTGACTGAGTGACTGAGGTACTGAGTGACTGACAGACAACGTACAGCAGTAACTACTGGGCGTAGAGAGCTGAAATTTGGAACATACATTCTTTAGGGGATGCAGGGGTGCACTAAGAAAGGAATTCCCGAAATATCCACGGGAACGGGAAATATAGGACTTTTTAGTTTGTATGAAAAATTTTATTACTTGAGTGCACCGACGTAATACTTGGTATAAAGGTTCTTTCAGTGGGTGTCTGGTTGCATAGTTTCTGAAATTTCCACGAGAAGGGTAGTTAAGCGCATACGAAGTTGCGGGATAAAGCTAGTTTATTTATGTTTATTATCTGTACTGCAGAGACACCATGGAATATGTCATCTGCGTGAGAATAGTTTATCAGAGAACAGCTCTTTCACCACAGGTAAGTCTTTATTGGTTGTTTGGCACGTTGCGTTCGTAATATACATAAGAGTGACTGTTGGGTAGTTGACTTTTAAAATTCAAGGACGTGATAGTTTGAGATCGTAAATGACGAGAAAAAATACAATATAAAATAAATATTTATTATGTACTGAGTACACTTAACCGAAAGTTAAGGAATTGATTACGCAACGCATGATTACGCTAGCGTTGGCAGCGATCCGCGTGCCTGGTGCCGCGATTTAGGTACTCGCGATCGTATTTATTTATGGTGAATTTTAGTGATAAATTAAGTACCCAGTAAGTATATAATAATGATAATAGTGGACGACCACTATGGCGATGGGTAAACCTATCTGCCTCAGACGCCAGTGGTTGCGGGTTCGATTCCCGCACGGAATAAGAAAAAAAATGTTCCGTGTGTGGGTGTTTATCTATATGTGTATATTCTAGGTTCCCTTCCTAGTTCGCTAAATGGTATCCCATATCACAAGCTCTGCTTGGTTTGGGGCCATGTAGTTGATGTGATTGTCTGGGGATTTTAATTTTAATAATGAATTTACGGAATTCTTACCACGATTTCCGATTTTAATTGCTCACGTCCGATATTTCGATGCTGTTACAAGCAACATGATCGCGGACTGGCAGATGTAGGTAGGTGGCGATGACAGTTAGAGGCAGATAAAACGATCTGCCCCCTTTCTTGTTCGTTTTGATCTGCTACTACTGGTACTCACATTAATGTCACTTTTGCAAAACACGCTCACAGTATCACTGGATTTTTGACCGGACGGACACACTATCGCTGTTTTTGGTTTAGTCAAAGTCCTAACCACTTGGTTCCACGCACCTATCATGGTGCTTGTAACATTGTCGAAGTTCAAATCGTGGTAAGAATCCCGTAAATTCATTAAATTACATACATACATACATAACCTCACGCCTGTCTCCCCTTGGGGTAGGCAGAGACAAGGGAACACCAATTGCTGCGATCCAGACATACCTCTTTCGATTCTTCCACGTTCATCAATCTTTTCATACATGATCGCCGGTTACGGGTACTTTTGACTAGGCCCTTTTTCAAAATATCGCCAATTTGATCGGAATACGTTCGCCTAAATTATAGTGAAAATAACCGCGATAGTTTAAAACTACTTTGCATTGTCTGATTCCCAAGTTGCGTTGTTTGAAAATATTCTTTGATATGCCTATTAGATACTGGCCACTTATAATGTATTTCTTAATTGAATCTCAATCTACAATCCTTTTTTGTAAACGTCTTACTATGACCCATGGCAACGAAATCCAGTTTTGTTCTTCTATCTTGGATTGAAATTAAGATTCAATACCTATAGAAACCTACTATTACTATGTTAGGGATTTAATCAAAAACAAAACACTTTTTAATAAATTTATCGCATATTTTATATTTTAACTCGTCGTTTCGGCACAGGTGTGCGATCACAGAACTTTATCGAATCGTTTGTTACCGAATGTTCGTATAGTATGGAGACGGTTTTTAAGAAAAAAATTAAATCTATCCATTGCCGCACGGCCAGTTTAAATAAATGTGTGCCTTGTTAATTTTGAATGTTTGTAAACATGTTGTACTCATAAATATCTGTAAAATAAAAAATTACAATGTTACTCAAAACTTGCAACCGACTCCATACTATACGAGCATTCGTAAACATTCGTTAATATACGATTCGATAAAGTTCTGTGATCGCACTGCAGTACAGATATCTACAGTAATTCAACTCGGCCGCATCTTTGAAATAAATGCCTACAGCCCCGCGCCACGGTCCGTTCACATGTGATAGGGCTGCCCGCCTTCAGCGTTTAAATTACGTTTCCCTACTTTGTGTTTACTTCCATTTAGTTTTGTGACTGCAAATATACCTTTTTTATATAAAAAAATAAAATCCTTTGTAAATTGAATAGGAAATGTTTAAGAAAAATACGTTTTGTGTTAAAAAACCATGTTTACGTTTGAATAACAAATCGGTCTGTAAAAATAGCGACCGAAAAATACTTGCGCCTCGACTGAGACGCACGAAGGGATGTATTATTAAATTTTAAAGTATAAACAATCCGCATATTAACGTAAAGCTCAATCAATAATTATTTCGGTACGTAGATACTCGCGACAAGTTGAATTGCCTACTGTAGATATCTGTACTGAGGTTTCGGTGTCTCTATAGACCCAGTGAATAAAGAAATGACACAGAAACGTCGAGTTAAACTGTAAACTACAAGGAAAAGCGATAGAACCTGTTAATAGTTATTTTATTTTAGAATGTTAGATTTAAATAGGGTCATTTTTTAGTCACTGGCCAATTTTGTTTACACAATATGTACCACCTAGCCACCGCGCGCGGTTTTACTCGCGTAACTTTTGATCCCGTGTTAATTTCGGGATAAAATATACCCTATAACCTTCCTCAAGAGTTGGGCTATCAAATGCAAAAATAATTTTTCAATTCCCACTTGTAGTTTCTGAGATTAGCGCGTTCAAACAAACAAACAAACAAAAAAACAAACTCTTCAGCTTTATATATTAGTATAGATTTATAGAAATTGTGTTCATCAACAGCGACTTTTAGCAAAAAAGTTGGTTGTGGGTGCCATACTTTTTTTTTCTAGTGAGTTATACTAAAAAGACTGCAGGCACGTTTATTTCGTATTGAAGAAAAATATATTTAAGCTAGCCACCGCGCGCGGTTTTACCCGCGTAACTTTTGATCCCGTGGGAATTTCGGGATAAAATATAACCTATAACCTTCCTCAAGAGTTGGGCTATCAAATACAAAAAGACGTTTTCAAATCCCACTTGTAGTTTGTGAGATTAGCGCGTTCAAACAAACAAAAAACCAAACTCTTCAGCTTTATATATTAGTATAAATTTAGCTGGTGACAAAAAAATAGTCATCTATACAAGGTGTTGTTTTTGATATGCCATAACTTTAAGGTTTTGTACCTTACCAAAAATTAACACTTTATGTCAAAGAATATGTGGTTCAAAAGTGCATACTTTCCAATATTTCATCAATCTTAATATAATGAGTTCATAAATTATCACCCTTGAAAAATCTCTTTAACATTCATTCAATAGACGCGTGTCACTGAAGCTATACAACAAAAACATTTTAAACATTGAGGAACGTTGCATGCAATGTTGCGTGCGAACTGTAGGTACCTGTGATAAAAAAGCCACGTTGTCATACTTCGCATAAAGGTGTTTTACATAAGATGTTTTGACCTAATTGATATTTTGCGTGCGTCCGGCTGTCTGGACATATTCTCGCACAGAGTTTCTGCTTATCTAGGTGGCTAAGTCATCGTTTGTGACGACGATCTGTAAAGGTTTCATCGTTTCATCTGCGAGTCAGTTGTGTTGCGACCGAAAGACATCATAACGTCTAGTTGAAATGTACAAGGTGTTTCGCTTGATCCCCCATAACTCTAGGGTATCAATGGGACTATATAATAGAATACAGGGACTGCAAATCGGTATATTTTTTTAAAAAAGTACCAGTAAAATTTCAGTACCCTTATTAGTGTAGGTACTGCTTCATCAAACACAATATCTGTACAAGTTATTAAAATCTAAATTAATTATATCAGTACCCAAATAATGTATACCGGATTAATTTCTGTAGATGTTTTAAGTACAGAAATATTTCAACTTATTTAATTTCTGTACCGAAATGTATAGGTCAGCATACCTACGCTTCATAGGCTTCAGCTGAACTATCGAACATTCTACAGTTATTTAAAAATAAAATTTTAATATTAATATTAATACCGGAAAATTTCAGTTAACTGAAAAAAATCAGTTATGCTACAATAATAAAAAAGGTACGAGAATTAATATTGTCTTAAGTTTTCACGATTCATAATTTAAATAAAACTACTTTTTGACCGGATTAATCGCGTATAACGTCACGAGCGACCACGGGGTCTGCAAAGACACCGAAACGTCGAGTTAAAATGTAAAATATAAATTATTCGCGATTAATCCGGTCAAAAAGTAGTTTTATTTAGGTACAAGAATTATTTCAGTATGAATTCCTGTACTGTCATTTTTAAATACCTACACCTCATTTAACGGTATGACGTCATACAGAAAAAAAATGTACAGAAATTCATACCGGTATACAGTCCTTGATAGAATCAAATAACATGAGTGAATAATTTTTCTATTTTTTTTTTGTTTTTATTTTGTATGAAAATATAGTCCCATTAATACCCTAGAGTTATGGGAAATCAAGCGGAACACCTTGTATTTTTCAACTACACGTTATGATGTCTTTCGGTCACAACACAACTGACTTGCAGTAGCATGAAACTCTATAAGACCTGATTCAGGGGGGTCGCAGGTTGAAATTTTGGGGGGGTCACAACGAAATTTTTATTCACATGTATCTTTTTCTAGCTTCTAAGAGATTCATCTTTTCATGATTAGGGGGGGAGTCACCCCCCCTGGGACCAGCCTGACCCGCTGCCTTATCACGTAAATAATAGTGATCATCTATAATGGCGCAGTCATCACGCCATGGACGCGCGATACATTTCTTTACATAGCTGTTCAATCGTTCGTTGATCGCAGAATGCATTTATTGCTACGATACTAGCGCCAAAAACAATTTGGTAACTAAAAAAGAAACTAATAAAATGTGAAACAGATGTTTGCTTTTAAAATTTCGCAGAAAAGTACACACGAAAAGTATGAAAGTCAAAGGGATTATATGCACTTTTAGTACATCGATTGTACGATAGAGGCAGCACAGTCGTCGGATTGCTATGGCTTTCTTTTTTCAGTAACGTAAGTAATACGAATTAGATCTTTTTTAGCAATACTTGCGCAATTCATGCCATCGCTTTGCTCTTGCAAGTTACGTAATAAGGCAGCCGATTAGACTTCTGTCCGTGTGGGATCGGGTTAGAATAGCCCAACCTGCCCTGGCGTGTCGTGAAAGGCGACTAATACGAGTAACCCCCACTTGGTGGTAGGATCCCGTCAGGGTCCGACTGACTAGCGACCACCTTCATATACCTTTTACATGTTCGTGTTGAACTGTCTTTTGTTCTCGCGTAAACCGGTCGCCTTCCCAAAACTTCCGATGGTCCAGTGAGTATGAGCGGGACGAGAGATGCTAGACAGGCAATAACACTATGTGACTTACATTCATATGCACGCACAATAATTGTATAATATCGCGCCCGCTTATTTTCATTTGTATTTGTTTATAGTTAAATAGGTTAAATCAAGTGTATTTTTTTGTATTTTTATTACATATTATTGGTCTTTTTTAGTTCATAAGTATTTACCTTTAATTAGTGCTTAATACATATAGATAAAATTAGTTATAAGTATAGAATAAGAGGAATTGCAACTTCCAGACAAACCATGGCTTACGGAAGTCAAGAAACGTGTAATATATCTGTGAAATGTAATTAAATAAATAAATAAAAAAATCTGCCGCCAAATATAACCGCTCCAGCATAGATGTGTTCCGGCAATATTTTGTGAAGAGCCAGTTCTTTCCTAGCCCCGTGTGCTGTCATCTTCACTTACCATCAGGTGAGATTGAGGTCAAACGCGGGCTTAGTCTTAAATAAAAAAGTATAACATATAGTTACATACATAACTTCACGCCTGTATCCCTTATGGGGTAGGCAGAACACCAGAGGCTACAAAACCATCTGAGGTCTCGTTTGAAAAATTTAGAGGTATTATAATGACGGAGAGACTATTGCAGTGACAGGGGGTCAGCCTATCGCCCGCAAAACTGTCAATTAAACCTCTGTCCCTTAACTGACTTTTACAGTATGCCCGGGAAGAGAAGCAGCTGGTACATTCTATGTTTTTCTCTCACTCCCAGTCCAGCATGGAAGAATAATAAATAAAACATAGTTTTTTTCTAATAATAAATAAAACAGTCGAAGTCGTCGTGGCGCCGTGGTTACTGTGTGTATCATACGATATCACAGGTTAAGCAACGTTCGGCGCAGTCGGTACTTGGATGGGTGACCGCCCACCATTCATTTCTCACGACGACTTCCGTGCTTCGGAGGGCACGTTAAGCAGTCGGTTCCGGGTGCTGTATAATTTTATTCAGTAGTCGTTAGGGTTTGTTAGAATCCATCTTGGCGCCCTGAAAATTCTGGCATCCACCACCCAGCACTGGGCCAGCTTGGTGGATTATGGCCTATACCTCTTCACCCAGGGGAGAGACTCATATCCTGCAGTGGGCTCATTACAAATAGTTGTGATGATGAAATAAAACAGAGATAAACGGTCACAAGCTATATTTTATAAATTTCAACATATTCGTACATACTTATTTGCTATATGATTTAGGAAAACAAGGTATTCTGCAAATAAATTATAGTGTCATAAGTTTAGTGTTCACTCTTTATCGTCGTAAATAAAATACATTTATTTTTATTATGTATTTTTAAATAAAATACATAATAAGAACTATATCACCAAACAAACAATGATGTCAGTTTGACATAACAATCTCTAACTTTAATTCTCTTTATTGTCAAATTAAGAGACTCAAAACTTATTTATTTATTTAATAATTTATGTACACACAGTTCAGATAGGTACAATTAAAAGAGACAATGAATAAACATAAGAACAAAGGTACAGCTTATCTCTTAGAGAACAGACTTTAGCAGACCTATGAACCTATGAAAATTGATTCATAATTGTCCAATCATCGTGTAGCTTTGCAAAAAAAAACATACACACGAATTGAGAACATGCTCCTTTTGAAAGTCGGTTGAAAAACTAATTTGAAACCTCTTAGTTTGACATTAAAAGTGCTTAAAATTTAAGAATGTAATGTCAAATATCTCATTAAACGTGATAGAATTAAACACATATTTTATTTAAGTCCGATTTTTCAATGGTCAGATAAAAGTTTTTTTTTTTTATTTATTTAACAATTTATGTACACATAAGTTTTGACACAATTTAAAGATACATGGATCAAAAATAAGTACAAAGGTACAGCTTATCTCTAATGAGATCTCTTCCAGCAGACCTAGGACTGGAGAGTTTGTTTAGTGTGTAATGATAGTGTGCACAAATCTATAATATCGTATAAACTGCTTAAAATAATATAAATACATATATACCAATATATGCATATACATTCATTAGATAATTAAGTATTACTTGACACCTTTAAGGTCGTCTCAAGTTTATTATCATTCTATGTCATTGTCATACAATTATTAAAAATCGTAAGACAACATTATTTCGCCGATAACTTTTATCCGACGGTTGAAAAATCAGTCCTTAAACAAGTTTTAAATACACGACGGTTACTAAACAGGGTTAAATTTAATTAGCGCATCACGTCTTGCAGGCAGCCTCTCCACATCAATCCCAACAACATTTGTTCTACGACTTATCAAAATTAACAGTTTTAAAAAATTTCGTTTTCCCATACAAAAAACATTTATAGCCTCGGTTTAGTGGCGTAGCTTTATGTACTCTGAGCGTAGGTATGCCACGCACCTTGCGTAATAAAATATCACTTCAAAATAATAATAGGCAGTTCTTACAAAATGTGTTCTTTTCTTTTAAGCTATTGCATAGCTTCTATCGCGGGCCTTGAGCGTGGGGACCGAATCCAGAAATTCCGTAACGAAAAAAACCTTACACCCCCACTCCGACCGGCACAGCGGTGATACTTTGATTTCATAACTTTACATGCGGGCTTTAATAAACAATCAGCGCCATCTACTAGGAACTTGTGGAACTTCATATTAGATCAAACATTACTGCATTAATAAAATAAATAAATAATTATAATTGCATAAGTTGATAAAAAATGCTATGCAATAGCTTTACCGCGGCAGTCTCCGAGTGCCACACGTCTTTTTTTGTGTTATTTATGAACAGATGTTATTGGGATTGATGAGGAGAGGCTGCCTGCAAGACGCGATACGCTAATTTAAATTAACCTTTTATATCATGTCTTATTTACAAATATTGGCGTTAAAAAGACTCACTTATTAAAATCCACATAACATAAATATTTCAATCCCAACAACAAAAAAAAACCCACGCGATTTAATTAACAATCAACGCCACCTAACGAAATAATATTGAAACTTGACATCACAGGTGATACACTTATCGATCTTTTTCATATTTTGTCCTATTTGTTAAACAATACTTATGCTGATCCTTAGTCACGTGAAATAATGAGTGTTTAGAAATCTAATCATCACTTATCTTGATAACTTATTCATCTACGAATTTAAAATACATTTTAAAATAAATAAAATTCGTCCAAAAATTGAATTGTAAGCGCCAAAGACATACAAAACATATAATATTCAAAATGCAATATATTTTCGTGTAACGTTCGTCTACGAGTATTTATTGCAGTGAGTTACTCAGGAATTAATTCCGAATAGTATAATATGAATTTATTCCTTAAACGCCTCAAAATAACATCAATTAAAATCATTTATCTCTTCTACTATTCTTGGAACTCTTTAGTAATAATAATTCTTTATTCCAAAAACCAATACAGTGCTTTTACATATGAAAAGAAAAAATAAACTGAAATGACTGCTCAATTTATATATAGATCTTTTTAAAGATAGTCTAACTTTCATAATACCCACGAGAGACAATATACTACATTAAAAAGTTCACTGTTAAATATTTTATTTCATAAAATATTTACATACACATGTATAACGTCACGCCTGTATCCCTTATGGGGTAGGCAGAACACCGGAGATTACATGACTATCTGAAGTCACGTTTGACAAATTTTGAGGTATTATAAAGATGGAGAGAGACTATTGTAGTGACAGGGGGTCAGCCTATCGCAAACAAAAACGCCTTTAAATGCCTTTTTAATGTTTTATAAATAGGACAAATTAGAAAAAAATTGAATAAATGTAATTAATAATAACATTATCTCATCACTAGGCGACGTCTTATTTTAGAGTAATAAAGAGTCTATATAAATCGAACTATGTAGTGGCAGAAGACTGTAGGTAATAAAAATAGTGCATTTTAAGGAAACTCCTAAGTTAAGGCGCATTTTCATTGGTCGTTTATAACCGCATGCGGCGGTCGATAGATATCCGAAACGCATGCCATAGAGCCCGCACGACGTCGTTTATAACCGCATGCGGCAGTCGATAGATATCCGAAACGCATGCCATAGAGCCCGCACGACGTCGTTTATAACCGCATGCGGGAGATTTTTGAAACGCATGCTGTAGGGCCCGCATGCGAGGAACCGTTTTCATAGGTCGTTGACGTATGAGTTGCGTGAGAATTATTTGAGGTCAAACGCGGGTTTAGTCACTTATAAAAAAAAATAGAATCTGGATAAAGTTTGGCAGTTAGTTTTGAGAGAATGGCATAAGCAGACGTGCCAGCCATGGATCAACAATAATTGCTTAATGGAGCTATTTTGATTTAAAAAGCACCTAATAGTAAGTAAATAAAACTACTTTTTAACCGGATTAATCGCGTATAATTTATATTTTACATTTTAACTCGACGTTTCGGTGTCGTTGCAGACCCCGTGGTCACTAGCGAAACGTCGAGTTAAAATGTGAAATATAAATTATACGCGATTAATCCGGTTAAAAAGTAGTTTTATTTAAATTATGAATCGTGAAAACTTAGGACAATATCACCTAAAAGTAATTTTTTGATTAGAGTTACTTATGAGAAGGGCTTATTAAGGGAAGGAATAAATAAATATGAAAAGGGCTGGGAGTGCCCGCATGCTTTGTATCGACCGAGGTAATTTATTTGGTTGTTAGCCCGCATGCGTCGAGCCGCCGCATGCGACTTATCGACTAATGAAAATACGCCATTAGGGCGAGTAATAAATACGATAAGAAACGCCTAAATTGTAAAGTTATTTTCCGCTGCAACTTCGAAAATTTCTTTGTTCGAACGTTCTATACACCTATTAATTTAAATATCTATACAATAGAAATAGTTAAATAGACCAGAAAGCTCGGACACCGGTTATATTATAAAAGAAAGCCGTTGAACTCATACCTTGGCAAATAATTCAATGCAGTAAACTGACAGTTCGAAACGTCAAACAGAAAAATAATTTGATTGCAATCTTCTCAGTGTAAGGTAGGTACTGAATGATTGCAATTGAATGGTACTTTGTCATTCGTTAAGCATCTATACTAATATATAAAGCTGAAGAGTTTGTTTTTTTGTTTGTTTGTTTGAACGCGCTAATCTCAGAAACTACAAGTGGGATTTGAAAAATTCTTTTTGAATTTGATAGCCCAACTTTTGAGGAAGGTTATAGGCTATATTTTATCCCGAAATTCCCACGGAATCAAAATGAGGTAAAACCGCGCGCGGTGGCTAGTACAATTATAAAAGCAATGTATACCTAAATACGTGAATTTGAGGTGTGTACTTTTATGTATGTTTAATTACCAAACATACATAGTGCTTTGAAACGGTTACAGTAGAAGTAAAATTAGATTTTTGATTTATTTTCAAATCAACGAAAAAATTCATTGGTTTACTAAAGCCTCATCACTTTTTTTCCCTAAAGTGAGTACACGGAACCACGGAGGAAATATATAGAGGAGCTGCCCTATCCAGTTTTCTCTAGGGACTCAAGTGAAGCCTACGCGCGGGGTGCGGGAGGGGTAAGCGGTGGGTTATGGCCAATCATAGCCAAACAGGCGATGGCATTAGTCACCTAGTAGCGAGTAGTAAAACCGGTTGAAACATAAGGTTAAAATATTCACATGATCATCAAAAAAGTTCAGCTATACTTTACTAGGTGGTTCTAGTTTTTTAATGAAATTTCATACGTTCCAAATCTGTCAGAAAAAACCGCGCAATAAAAGTATTTCTACTTGACGCTAGATAGCGCAACCTTTTTTCGCGGCATAAAAATCACCTAGGCAACAAATAACAATCTGGAATTTTGGACACAAATAATTGGACAACAAACAATTTTGTAAAAAATAATTATGAATGAAATTATCTTCGTGGTAAGTTAATTTTATTTGGATTGTCAATGTAATTCCTTTATAAAAGTATAGAAAACTAAATTTTACATCGAGAAACAATGGAGAATTAAATTTTTTTTTTAATATTTACGCGTGTACATACTTCACAGAAGTCAGCGACGAACTGACGCCAGTGCCTCTAGCGAGGAATAGCTTGAACTAAAGGCTGTGACGTCAGGACAACCCAAATTGAAGCTGTGCAACTTTGCTTACAGCAGCTCTACTATGTATCTGCTTTGTGGTGGTAACATACATTGCCTTCTATGCCAGAGGTTCTGGGTTCGAATCCCGGCGGTGGCGGCGGATATTTGTGCGATGAACTATCGTCAAGTCATGGATGTTTATTATTTAAGTTTATTCTAATAAAAATATGCATTTACTCAATATGTATGTAATATTTTAATACGTATGTTTATACATTTCTTAAGTATATCAGGTTATCCAGTATCTATAACACAAGTTCTTTAAGAAACTTAATTTGGGCTAGATAATGTAGTGTGAGTGTCAGAAATATTTTTTTATTTACTTAGGTACTCGTATACCTAAAAAAATTGATCAATGCGGCCACCAACCTAATACAAGACTTTTCCAACTTGGAAGCAGTAGATACGTTAGCTCGTATGCATTTATAATACCTATCCATATTCATTCTGTATTCTATTTATAGTCATTCTGTATGGTTAAAATTAGTATTTAAAATTACCAAATAAAACACCTGCATTGTGAATAGATTTTGATGTATTGAAATCAACAATTTTAAGGTCACTTAGCGACACTAAAGTAAACTTATCTTTGAACAGGTGTCAACATTTTGAATTAACTGTTAATACTTATTACTAATTAAAAAACAGTCTGATTTACAAATAATACGGTAAGTACAATTTCAAGGTCACTTAGAGACACTAAATTAAACCTTATCTTAAACATTTTGAATAGATATTAATAAAATTGAACTTTTAATGCTTATTTCTAAATAAAAAATACTCTGATTTACAGATAATAAGATAAGTACAATTTCAAGGTCACTTAGAGACAATAAAGTAAACTTATCTTTAACATTTTGAATAGGTATTCATAATAATTTTATTTATTTAAGCTGTTAATTTGATTCAAATTTTCCTAAAAAAAATATTTTAATAACAGCTTAAATTAAATTAGAAACCTTGCGCAGGACACCCTTAATTTAATTTTAGTGCGGTCCAGCACATTCTTTCAACATGTTGCACTCTTCGTTTGTTATTAACTTTTCAGCTTTTAATTTCTCCATGACATCTTTTTGTTCTGCTATTTTCTTATTTTTTCGATATACTTGAAGTTTCAGATTTTTATTTTTTTTATTAAGCTGTCACATAATTTTTCTAACTTGACAATTTTGATTTCATTTTGATAATCCTGAAAATATTAAAAGAAAAATATTTTATTTAATAAACACAAGTTAGAAACGCCTGCTATCCTCAGGAAATTATGCACAAACAGTTCACGCTATCTTTCACTCATTTTACTACTAAAAAAAGTTAGAATCAATAACTACTTATGTTATATTGTAAAACCAACCTTATCGTGACTTGAATTTAGTTTTGGTTCTTGTTGGTCAGAACTTTGTGGTATGACCTGGTTTTTCAAGTCTGTCAACTGTAATGGAAAAAAATGGTTGAAAAAAATGGAATGAAAGAATGTTGCTGTTGCGGAATGTCACATGAAAACTTGAAGTTTATTTCACTTACTTCAGTGAGTGCTGAGTGTGGGATTCTTTTCTGTGAAGCCACGCTCCGAACACTAGTAATAGTTGGAGACTGAAAATGAATACAAAGTTTGTATTAATAAATAGCAATTCTCCAAAAAATAAATTTTCTTTTAATTATCATCATGCAAAAGTTATATCCTTCGATGACTATGTAAATTTTTAAAGGTTTTAAATTATATAAATTATAAAAGGTACAAAGTAACAATTCTCTACAAAACACTTACTGATAAGTAAAGTGAGGGCACTGCATCATCTTTTAGCCTGATGACTCCAAGTGTTCTATTGATGTTATCATCCTCAAAATGTAATGAACATATAAATAGATTCTTCCTATGACGTCGGCTTATATTTTCTAATCCAATTGCGTTTATCCACCTTCGCCGCATATTTGAATTAGTGGGAAAACTGAAAAATATCGATAAAAAAGACGGTTTACGGATGCCCATCACTATGTTTACACTTGGTAACTAGAAAGCAAAGTTATAAATTTAAAACCTTCTAAACATTCACTATTACTCAATTATTATCGCTTATAGGTACTTGTTACAGTAAACCAGATGATGATATACGCAAATAATTACAAAACATAAGAATTTGAGATAACTTACTGGTGTAAACTTATGTTTTGCGACTTTTTAGCGCCACAAACTAAAATCAAACACTTATGCATATTGTACACGATAATTCAAATCAAACTTATAAAATTGATATTTATTAAAGCATTTCATAGTCAAATCTCTAAAAAATCCCGAATATTTTGCACTTTTCCTGAAAGTAAACAAAACACACTGACGCAAACGTATAAGTAAAATGGCGACTGCATTTCACCAAGCTGACAACATAGCGTAAAAAGAAAATCAAACCAAAAAAAGGAAAGGAAGAATTTGACTTCGAGTCTTTCACTCATGTCAAATGTACGCTTGTTAGAAAGAAATAAAGATATGTCCGTAAATTCATCGCACGTTTGCCACATATATCCTACAGTAAACAATTAATGGGCATCTCCTGTCTATTACTACCTACCATGGTTGAAACGGTTAAAATATTCAAATGATCATCAAAAAAGTTCAGCTATACTTTACTAGGTGGCTCTAGTTTTTTCACAAAATTTCATACGTTCCAAATCTGTCAGAAAAAAAACGCGAAATAAAAGTATTCTACTTGACGCTAGATAGCGCAACATTTTTTCGCGGCATAAAAATCACCTAGGCAACAAAGAACAATCTGGAATTTTGGACATAAATAATTGGAAAAACAAACAATTTGTAAAAAATAATTATGAATGAAATTATCTTTGTGGTTAGTTAATTTGATTTGAATTGTCAATTTAATTCCTTTTTAAAAGTAGAGAAAACTTAATTTTACATTTAGAAACAATGTAGGATTTAATTTTTTTTATATTTACGCTTTTACATACTTCACAGAAGTCAGCGTCGAACTGACGCCAGTGCCTCTAGTGTGGAGTGGCTTGAACTATTGAGGCTGTGACGTCACGGCAACCTAAATTGAAGCTGTGCATCTTTGCTTACAGCAGCTCTACTACATATCTGCTTTGTGGTCCATACCCTTTCCTACAACTGGATCCGAATATTAATTTTTGGGGTTCACCCCCCCAGGGGACGTTTTATAAAAAAGTGTCGCATACAAACTTTACTCTCTATGGCCTTTTCTAGCTATGTCTGTAATAAAAAAAGGTGTTATTATGATATCGCTAAGATGGTAGTTTTTATACCATCCTTATAAAAACTGTCATCATTACAGTTCGGTGGTGGTCGTTGTACCCTGAAGATGCTTCTGGTTGAAGCGAAACACGTGTCGGTGATAGCTAGTGGCGTGGGTTACAGTATTCCAAGTGCGTATTCGTTGCTTTTCTTGCCTTTTGTTTGAGGGAGGGAGGGCGGTGAACCAACGCAAGGAAATCCTGCATCACTAGTGCAAGTACAAGTCGCGGAATTAGCAAGGTAACTTCGTTAAAGTAGTTGTCATGGATTTCCGCAAAGTAAAGCCTGATTCAATCAATCTTATAAAAACTGTTTAGGCAGGCACTCTAGGGTAGTTCCAATAAGACTACGTGGTTGGAGGGTTGACAAATAAGGTTGAAGTGGCATATTGATAATTACACTGTCATGGAATGGATATCCTTGGATTTTACTCTCTTACTCAGAAAGTATTGAGTTCAAAAACGTAGTTTTAACGACAAATGACATATAATACCTATTTAAGGTAAAATTTTTCGATATCCAAGTCCTTCGCACCCTTTGCCACACCCCTACTGAAATCTCAAAGTAGAGAGGAATGTATGAACTTTTGCCCAGCAGTGAGACAGCGCAGACTGATATAATAATAATAATTTAGAAATCAAAGTAGTAAAGAAAATAAAGTAGAGATCTGTATTGACGACCGGCTGGTGTAGTGGTAACATACATTGCCTTCTATGCCAGAGGTCCTGGATTCGAATCCCGGTGGCGGCGGATATTTGTGTGATGAACACACAGATATTAGCCGTCAAGTGATGGATGCTTATATGTTTATTTAAGTTCATTCTAGTAAAAAATATGTATTTATTCAATATGTTCGTTTATATATTTCTTAAGTATATCAGTTATCTAGTATCCATAACACAAGTGCTTTAAGAAACGTAATTTGGGCTAGATAATGTTGTGTGAGTGTTAATTTATTTATATTTATTATCTGTACTGCGGAGACACCATGGAATATGTCATCTGCGTGAGAATAGTTTATCAGAGAACAGCTCTTTCACCACGGGTAAATCTTTATTGGTTGTTTGGCACGTTGCGTTCGTAATACAGAGTGACTGTTGGGTAGTTGACTGGTGGGTCACTTTTAAAATTCAAGGACGTGATAGTTTGAGATCGTAAATGACGAGAAAAAATACAATAAAAAATAAATATTTATTATTTACTGAGTACACTTAACCGAAAGTTAAAGAATTGATTACGCAACGCATGATTACGCTAGCGTTGGCAGTGATCCGCGTGCCAGATAACGTGCCGCGATTGACTCGTGATCGTATTTATCTATGGGGAATTTTAGTGATAAATTAGGTATACAGTAAGTATTTAATAATGATAATAGTGGACGACAACTATGGCGATGGTGTAAACGTATCTGCCTCAGACGGCAGTGGTTGCGGGTTCGGTTGCTGGGTGTTTATCTATATGTGTATTTATATTCTAGGTTCCCCCCTAGTTCGCTACATGGTATCCCATATCACAAGCTCTTAGTTTGGGGCCATGTAGTTGATGTGATTGTCTGGGGATTTTAATTTTAATAATGAATTTACGGAATTCTTACCACGATTTCCGATTTTAATTACTCACGTCCGATATTTCGATGCTGTTACAAGCAACATGATCGCGGACTGGCAGATGTAGGTAGGTGGCGATGACAGTTAGAGGCAGATAAAACGATCTGCCCCCTTTCTTGTTCGTTTTGATCTGCTACTACTGGTACTCACATTAATGTCACTTTTGCAAAACACGCTCACAGTATCACCGGGGTTTTGACCGGACGGACACACTACTATCGCTGTTTTTTGGTTTAGTAAAAGTCCTAACCACTTGGTTCCAGGTACCTATCATGTTGCTTGTAACTTCATCGAAATTAAAATCGGAAATCGTGGTAAGAATCCCGTGAATTCATTAAATTACATACATACATACATAACCTCACGCCTGTCTCCCCTTGGGGTAGGCAGAGACAAGGGAACACCAATTGCTGCGATCCAGACATACCTCTTTCGCTTCTTCCACGTTCATCAATCTTTTCATACATGATCGCCGGTTACGGGTACTTTTGACTAGGCCCTTTTTCAAAATGTCGCCAATTTGATCGGAATACGTTCGCCTAAAATTATAGTGAAAATAACCGCGATAGTTTAAAACTATGCATTGACTGGTTCCTAAGTTGCGTTTTTTGAAAATATTCTTTGATATACCTATTAGATACTGGCCACTTATAATGTATTTCTTAATTGAATCTCAATCCACAATCCTTGTTTGTAAACATCTTGCGATGACCCATGGCAACCGAAATCCAGTTTTATTTTTGTATCTTGGATTGAAATAAAGATTCAATACCTATAGAAACCTACTTTTAGTATGTTAGGGATTTAATCAAAAACGAAACACTTTTTAATAAATTTATCGCATATTTTACATTTTAACTCGTAGTTTCGGCACAGTACAGATATCTACAGTAATTCAACTCGGCCGCAACTTTGAAATAAACGCGGTCCGTTTACATGTGATAGGGCTGCCCGCCTACATTAGCCACTTCCATTTAGTTTTGTGACTGCAAATATATTTTTTTTATAAAAACAAATAAAATAAGTACTTTGTAAATTGAATAGGAAGGGTTCAACAAAAATACGTTTTGTGTTAAAAAACGTATTTTTGTTGAACACAATACGTTTGAATAACAAATCGGTCTATAAAAATAGCGACCGAAAAATACTTGCGCCTCGACTGAGACGCACGAAGAGATGTATTATTAAATTTTAAAGTACTTATAAACAATCCACATATTAACGTAAAGCTCAATCAACAATTGTTTCGGTACGTTTTTTTTTATTGTCTCGGCTGAGCCGCATGCCGAGCGCATGTCGAGATTGAGCCGCGTAGGTATAGCTCGCGTTTCGTCTGTTTGTATGAAGTTGAATTACCTACTGTAGATATCTGTACTGAGGTTTCGGTGTTTTGCAGGCCCAGTGAATAAAGAAATGACACAGAAACGTCGAGTTAAACTGTAAACTATGAGAAAACGCAATAGAACCTGTTATTATTTTATTTCAGGATGTTAGGTTTAAACAGGGTTATTTTTAAGTCATTGGCCAATTTTGTTTACACAATATGTACCATTTATAGAAATTGTGTTTATCAACAGCGACTTTTAGCAAAAAAGTTGGTGGTGCCATACCTTTTTTTTCTAGTGAGTTATACTAAAATGAATGCAGGTACGTTTATTTCGTATTGAAGAAAATAATATTTACTTAAATTTAGCTGGTGAAAGAAAATAGTCATCTATACAAGGTGTTGCTTTTGATATGCCATGATATGGTTTTGTTCCTTACTAAAAATTAACACTTTTCGCCAAAGAATATGTGGTTCAAAAGTGCATACTTTCCAAAATTTCATCAATCTTAATATAATGTGTTCATAAATTATCACCCTTGTAAAATCTCTAACATTCATTCAATAGACGCGTGTCACTGAAGCCATACAATAAACAACAAAAACATTTGAAACGTTGAGGAACGTTGCATGCAATGTACAGTGCAAAACGTTGCGTGTGAACTGTACCTGTGATAAAAAAGGGATAGGAAATGCCACGTTGTCATACTTCGCAATGGGTGATATTTTGACCTAATTGATATGTCGTATGAAAAAAAAAATTGAAATATTATTCAGTCATGTTATTTGATTCCATTACATAGTCCCATTAATACCCTAGAGTTATGGGAAATCAAGCGAAACACCTTGTACATTTCAACTAGACGTTATGATGTCTTTCGGTCACAAGTCACAACACAACTGACTCGCAGTAGCATGATCATACTCTATAAGACCCGAATCAGGCGCGGTCGCAGGCTGAAATTTTGGGGGGGGTCACAACGAAATTTTTATTCACAAGTATCTTTTTCGTCATATTGTCTTAAGTTTTCGCGATTCATACTATTAAATAATACACTTTTTAACCGGATTTATCGCGTATATTTACATTCAAAACAGATGGAGATGATGATGTATAACTTTTTCAATCTATCAATCCGACGCTTGACACCTCAGTCGCTCGTGACCACGGGGTCTGCAAAGACACCGAAACGTCGAGTCAAAATTTAAAATGTAAATATACGCGATAAATCCGGTTAAAAAGTGTTTTATTTAATCTTTTTCGTCGTTTATAAGTCGTCGTGGCGCCGTGGTTACTGTGCATATCAAACGATATCGCAGGTTAAGCGCGCTCGGTATTAGGATGGGTGACCGCCGACCATTCATTTCTCACGACGACTTCCGTGCTTCGGAGGGCACGTTAAGCAGTCGGTCCCGGGTGCTGTATACTCGTATACAGTAGTCGTTAAGGTTTGTCAGAAGCCATTTCGGCACTCTGAAATATCTGACATCCACCAACCAACATTGGGTCAGCTTGGTGTATTACGGCCTAAGTTAATACACTTATACACACAATCAAAACACACACACGCACACATACACTCACTCTCTCTCTCTTACTTTTGTTTAACTAATTTTATTTAAATGGTAATTTGTTAAGGTTTCCCGCGATACAGGCTTGCTAAGTGCGGGGAACAAAGTTACTGTATAATTTAGAAGATCTTTTTTGTTTAATAAAGAATTTTTAATTTTTTTTAAATTTGTTAAACCTCCTGGTCACCCAGAGGAGAGACTCATAGCCCTGCAGTGGGCTCATTGCACGGAGTTGTGATGATGATGATCTTTTTCTAGCTTCTAAGAGGTTCATCTTTTCATGGGAACGCGCCTGACCCGATTAGACTTCTGTCCGTGTGGGCTTAGAAAAACCCTACCGCCCTTGTATACCTAAGCGTGTCATGAAAGGCGACTAATTTGAGTGACCACCGCTTGGTGGTAGCATCCCGTAGGATTTGTACTGTATGTACAGCCTGCAACAGAATAATGTATACCACCATCTGACGTCGCACGCACACGCGCGTTCATCCATACTCACTCACACCACGAAAGTCACCCAATCCAAGCATAATAAGTGGACGTGCTTACGCACACACGCACACTGTGAAAATACTTTACTTCTGCTGATTCATTAATTTGTTAAACTCGTTCTTAGCTACTCTCAAGTCTCACATGACGAGCTATATGGATGAATAGCAGGCAGACAAGATAATATGATGCTAATTTCACTTCTTCCAGTCATACAGCCGGTTGTTCCAAGTTTATACTTTTACGAATTCGTAAAAAAAAAAGTAAAACGTAAAAGTATCCCGTAAAAAGTGTTGCACCACATTTTTTTTATACTTTTTACAGTTACTTTTTACGTATACTTTATACGGAGCTCAGACCCACCTCATAACGTAAAAGTATATTTTTTGATTGGAAAATAGCCTACAGTATAGGTCGCGGCACATATCTCTAGCGCTGAGGTAAAGTAGAGGGGATCGCGCAGAAGTCAAAAAATAGGTCTCTCAGGGGGGGTACAGGGACGAGGGGTGCGCGTGCATGACGTCGTGTGCGCCGATTGGCTAGCCAGTGATACCCCGTCTCCCGTAGAGATACTACGCTCCGCGGACTTCTGACCGTACAGTTGCGTTCATAAGTGTAGGTACTTTGCCGTTTATTATTATTGTTTTTTTGTTAAGTTTGCCGTTTATTATTATTGTTTTTTTGTTAAGTTTGAGTTTGTTAGTTTTTAATTTAGTTTGTATGTGATTTAAAAGAATAAATATGCCTAGAAAAATTAATGTTTTCAAAAGTCAGGCACGAAATATGGTGTATGACGTACATTGTTTTATGAAAAGAGAAACCATAGAATTGGTTGATTCTTTAAAGACAATAGAAAATGCGATTTACGAAGCAACCAGTATTTTGCTCAGGAATATCACATTAACACAGAATGTAAATGTTATTAAGATCCATAATTTGAAAATAAGTAATATAATTTATGATTTGAACAAAATACTAAAGAGAACAGCAGAGGCTTTCTTTATTATTTTTTTTATTCAGCTCCTTTATCCGATTCGGATTAAATTTTGTTGTCTTGTTCAATTTTTTTTAAAATAAAATCTTATAATTCGATTTCATATTTCTTAATACGCCCCTTAAACTTTATTAATAACTCATAATAAACTTTGTATGGAAATATTTTATTTAAATGTGTGCACGACTGTACCGATGCGCAGATATCCCCTCCACGTTTCGGTCAGCGCTAGAGTTACGTGCCGAGAGTTATACGTGTGCTAAATTTGGTTTAATTACTTAAAAAAAATACTTTTATTGCACTCTGTTAAATAATAGGCCTTTGAGTCGTATTTAAACCTTATATTTTTCGGTATTACAAGTGTAAATGATTTTAATTATAGAAATTGATTTAGTGCGTATTCGTGTGCGTAAAGCTTAAAAGTTCGTTGCGTATAAAAAGAGAAACACCTTATTTCATTTGTATCATTGCATTCTATAGGTAGTGGTCAAATTTTAGAAAAAGATCTACGTATGATGCTGCCTGTAGCCATTCGTATAGAAGCTACTTTCGACACTCCGTCTTTCCCTGGGTAGATCGCGATGATTCGTCCCATGCACCACTTGAGGGGGGGCGAGTTGGGGATTGGTTTTGAATTACACATCTGGAATTTAGGTTTGGGGTGGAGGGGGGATGGGGGGTCTCCCCAGCACGATGCGGAGTTGCGGAGATGGCTAGTTTTTTTTTAATGAATTTTGAAGTTTGCTATTTATAACCTCAAAAATAGGGTTATCAATCACTGATTAGGGGTGATTTTGGTAAAACTACAGTATATGGACCGTCGAATTTAGGGGGGGTGAGGGTGAAAGGGGGGAGGGGAGGTGGTTGGTGACCTCCCCCTCTCAGGGCGAGGTGCGGATCCTTGTAGTAAGTGAGAAAATCGAAGATAAAATTTTGGGGTTAGACTCGGTTTTGTGCGTTTATTAAAAAAAACTAACCTCGGAGGTTAATGCAAGATGCTCCGCTTTGCTTCGCTCCTTGCATTAACCTCCTAACCTAACCGGTCCATGTCGGACTGTGACACAAATTGTAAAAGTTACAATTATTGAGTTAATACTGGACTCTTATCGTTAATAAGGGCGAACAACATACGTTTTGTATTGTACGTTAATAATTGAACATTTCACTAGTACGCATATTAATAAAACAACAATATTTTTTTTATTATTTATTATATTTTATAAACTTGTTTTATTACATTTAACAATTCCATAAATTGGTCTTTTATATATTTTAGCAAGTAGCGCCTCCACTTGTATTCAACTATAATATCAGCAAAATTTTCTGGGTGGTTATAATTATCTTTATAGAAAAACCTTTTAACCACCCGCCACTGAGACTCAATCCTTTGGGTGTGCATTCCATCTTCTGCCACAAATGGATTGTCTGGATATACATTTCGTTTTACCAAGCAATCATATAAATTGAATTTTTGTATGTAAAATATTGTTTCAGTATAGGAAATTGTAAACACGTATAATTAAAAAACTATGCATCTCTGCAAAACAAGAGGGGTATTAATCGAAAGGGGAAACCCACCCCTACATAAATAAACCCATTTCAATCCAATTTTTCAGATGTGTAATTCAAAACCCCACCCGCGAGTTCTCCTCCTTGACAAGAACAAGCGTATTTTCTTTCAAGGTGTCTCCAAAGTTATTCCACTTCACCCGGATTTGTAGCTCCGATACATATTCCTTTGACCACCGAGTCCAAAAGTGCTGCCTGGCCTGCTCTATTCGCTGGTAGCGCGACAGTCGGTGTGGCAAAGCTTCATATAATCCCATTTATTTTTTAATTGGTGCGATTTTCTGGCAAAGGAGCATGCGGGATCGCTATTAAATTCATTGGTAATGGCGCGCCAGGCATCTTCCCTCTGCTTAGGTGTAACTTTACCTGAAAAATGATTTAACACTTATATGAGTTAAATTTTTTTAAAACAAAAGGTATCATATCTGTTTGTTTATTTAATAAAATATGTTTATATTTTTTATCAGATTATTGAGTAAATTCAACTCATCTTCATTGAATTTAGCACTTCGTTGTTTGAAACAAAGAAACACAATAAGCTCGGTATATTTTCTATGAAAACGTGAGAAATTAAATAGGTACATAGGTGCTGAAGATGTTGTACTTACTTTTCCAGCGCAACATTATCTTCAGATATTATTCCATTATACTATTTTAATGCAAAAAAACAAACAACTTTAAAAACTTTAAACAATTTATTTAGTTTGTTTTTGACAATCATATCACAATATTGAATGCAGTGTCTGTCATGCAGTCAGCCAATCACGATAGTTTATTTTGAAAGGTATGACAGGTCTTGCCACGTAAAAAAATGGTAATAAAAAGCTACCTAGCTGAAATGGAAGAATAAACGTCTTTGACGCCTGGCTACTTTCTATACTGTTACTTTTACAGGAATTTTGTTGGAGCAACAGAAATTTACGAATTCGTAATAGCAAAAGTAATAGTATACGTAAAATGTAAAACGGAATTGGTAAAAAAGCAGATGATTTGGAACAACCGGCCAATAGCGTCCATGGCCTAGCGGTTTAAGTGTCTAGGAATGAGATCCGGACTAGTCAGGTATCGAATCCCACTAGAAACTGTGATTTCATATTCATTTTTAGAGATTGAAACAAGAAATATATTACAACTTTTTTGATGTTTTTTATTAAGTTTACCCCCCGATTATCTTTTATTGTGTTGCTAGATTTATTTTTAGCTTGTCATATCTTTAGAAAAAAAAGTCAAATCTACCCTCTATTATTTAATATTGTGTAGTCGTGTTTCTAGATGGTTTGCATTCGTCGTTACTACCCGTGCGCGATAAGTTGAGACCTGAGCGCGGTGACGTCACTGACAAGTACAGTTCAAACAAAAAATGTAACTAGCTTCCGCATGCGGCGGTATCTGCGAATTTTAGGTAGTCATCTTCCATAGTGAAATTATTTACAATATTAAGTTATTTTATAACAATAATTAATCGTAATTGTCAGACTATAGATTTATTATGTATCACTAAAAGTGAAAGCCGATAGGTGTTATATTAAATAAAAGATGCTTTTATGTATAGGTATTTATCAGATTATTTTCAACAATAATTTAGTCGTCATCATCATCCTCCTACCCTTATCATTCATATCACATAACTTTTCAGTAATTATTTAGTCGTCATCACTACTAATTATTGCTATTCCCTCTGGTAGTTGTTGAGGTTCGCTCTCACTTTCGCTATCTGAGCTGGTGGTGTCAGACTGCAAGTTAATAATTAATTGGGACTCAATGTCTTCTTGCAGGTGATCATCTTCCCAATACTTCTGTCTAAGCCTGTCAACATGGTTTATTTCCTTTTTCCAGTCACTCTCATTTATACTATTAATAGCATCACGTGTTAATTTTTCTATGTCTCTTTCTAGCTGGCTCACATTTTTATCGGCTACTCGTTGTTTGACCAAATTCCAAATGTACTCGATGGGATTGAGGTCACACATATAGGGAGGCAAACGAACAGCTTCGTGGCCATGCTCTTTTAAAAGATCATCAATAATATATTTTTTTGGAGGCTTATTTATGTACAATAGGTGATACATCTCGGATTTCGTCATTCGCTCGTCGAATTCAATGTTGTGGTCTAACAGCCATTGCTTTATTACCGCTTTCGTTGCTACACTTGTAGGTGGTTTTTCTACTTGTGTAGAGTGGTATGGTGCGTTATCTAGTACCACAATACTATTCGGCGGCAAGTTGGGGATCAGCTTCTCGATAAGCCATTTTTTAAAATTTGTTGTATCCATTTCGTGATGGTAGTCACCTGTGTTGCTTTTACATTTATAAAGCAACTCAGCCCCCTTCACGAAACCATTTTCTCCCCCTGCGTGAACAATCACCCATCTTTGCCCCGGACTGTGATTTTTTCTAATAGTAGCATCAGTACTATTTTGCCAGCATTTGCTAACTGTATAATGAGAGTGAATCCATGTTTCGTCAATATAAATGACTGGCCTTTTTGCCGAGCCCAAATCATCATTTTCTTTTAATCTTCTTAGATATCTCGCTCTCCACGCTCGAATGTCTGGTTTTTGAACGAGAAAGTGTCTCGCGTCTTTGCATTTTTTAAATTTGTATCCTAGTTTGTCCACTAGCACTCGTCTTAAATACGTTTTCTCCCCTTGAAAGTTAAGGTCTCTTTTAGCCAAACTGAGTATCTTATTCAAGGTAGGTATTTCCTTCCTGACCGTGTAGAAACTATCAACTATATTCCTCAAGGCACACATGTCAAAACTGTCTAATTGGATGCGGTTACTCTTAGGTCTACGTTTCTTGCCCGGTGTTGATAAATTCACATCACTTAGTGCCGAAGACGAACCTGGTGTTGGTGAAGCAGTTTGCAAGCGCTTAGCTTCAGTTTTGATCCTCATCAACGTCGCCTTGGAAACTCCCGTTGCCATGCAGGTTCTCTTGATTGCCTGGTCAACAGGTAAACAAAACTGCTGGTTTCGCTTTTCGTTTTCGAAAAACTCGAACACTTTCAGCACGAGATTTCTTTCTCCACTACGCAAAGCTTTACCCCTCATTACAATGCTTGTTATTAAAAAAATAATAACAATAAAACAGTCAAAAAACGTAACAGAAACTTTAACAATAAAAAAACGTAACAGGAGCAATAACAAATAAACTTAACACGGACTATTATAACAAAACTAACAACTTATTCGGAGCGCGTCGATACGTGACGTAAGCCAGTACGAAACTAATAGATAAAAAATGTGGCTTCAACTGTACACCGCGGGCGGCCGCGGGTAGGTGCGCGGGGATGGGGGAGGAGTGTCGCATTCCACGCGGGTCTCAACTTATCGCGCACGGATAGTACTTGTTAATACTAACTATCAGATTGTTGTGCCCAAGTGAAATTAAAAATGAATTATCATTTAACATTGCTGCAGAGAGCTGAAATCATTGTTTCATTCAATCAATACTTTTCCATCAGGGAAATTGCACGTCGATTGATGATATCTGTAAGTTTTAAGTTCATTATTATTCTGACTTAATCCTTGTATTAAACGTGATCGTTATTTCTATGTTAATCATTTTATTTTCAGAGAAAAACAGTGCAACTATCTGTTCGTCGTTAAGAGGAACCGGGGGATATATCCATTTTTACCCACTCGTTCGACGGCCACCACATATGATGTGAGTTTGCAAACTGTGTGACGACATTTGAAAGCAAGCAACATTTATTGTTACAGGTAAATAAAGAAGTATATAATCCGACGTTAGATATACAATATATTATAACTTAAAATGAATTAACTTTCTTATGCATGCAATATAATTTTCAACACACTTGCTCGTAAAGTGAGCGTTATTCTATTGAGTTTAGAACTATAAACTGGGCTATAAGTCACGCGTGCATTAATATATTATACCCTAGTGCATAATATAATGAATCCTACAAAGTTGAATTGTACCTTTGTGCAAATAACATGCGAGAAAACAGAGCATATTTTATTGGTCCGGGTTATACACTAAATATTTTCAGAAACAACAAAGAGGTTTTACACCACTTCAAATCCATATACATTTTTAAATGTTTGCGCCTTATATTAGTAAAATAAATTTGTATATCAAACAAATTATTCACAATTTACAATCATTTGTCATAAAATATTAAAATATTTGCATTTACCACTCCAAATTAAACATTTTCACTTAAAATAGGCTGTATATGCTATACAGACATTGACACATTTGACGGAAAAAAAAACCTACGCACATGCGCGAGGTTCGGCGCCATTTTTCAATCACAATTCACAGCTTTGTTATCAAGTGTGTTTGTTATTTTATGATCACGTATGTCTGTCTTTTCCTCACAAGTGTGTTGAAAAACGTCGTATGTAACTCGTGAGCGTTGCTAATTACAGTCTCGGCTCATTATTAAGCACAGCCTCGACTGTAATTAGCAACTTCGCTCACTTGTTACATAATATACTATTGTTTAAACTTCAAGGGAACTTAAGTTTATTTATTCATTTACAGGCTAGCAAAAGAGATATTGATGAACGAAAGCAATATTTGGAATTTGATTGGTCTAGCAATGAGGTTATTTTTACGGATAAAAGACATTCAAGTCGGACAAAGATGGCCGTAAAATATTATGGAGGAGAAAATGCCAACGTTATGATGCTCGAAACACCCTACCTGTTAGTTTAAGCGGCCGCATTAAACGCCATCGAGAATTTGTGGGGTCAAATGATTTTAAATTGGGATTCATCACAAGTGAGGTCCAGAGCCAAATTAGAAGGGCGGGTTATTTCAACTTGGGAGATGATGAGAGGATCTGCCTTGTGCTGGAATTTAGTTGACAGTATGAGATCTCGGTTGCAGCAGGTCATAGACACCGACGGCGCTCAAATTAGCATTAATAAAATAGTGAGGTAATAGTTGTCTTTTAAAAAGTAGATAATCCAGAGTGAATGATGTTATTGTTGATTAGCTTAGAAATAAGCTTAGCTTAGCTTATTAATAGTTTCTGGCTAATAACATGTTGATTCATATTTACAATGGAATTATTACTTCAATTATATAATAATTATTAATTACTTATACGCCAAGTGACAGAAAAATTTAAGTGAGAACTGTCATTCAAATCTTTTAAATAACAACTATTAAGTACCTAAACTATGATTGTTTTTAAAATTAATCGTTTAATAAATTTGTGAAATAAAAATTTCTAGTCAGACGCAACATATTGTGAAATGCAAAAAATAAATAATTATCTGGAAAAGATTGTGTTGTTTTAATTAGTAGTTTTTACCTGCACCTTATTTTTCGATTACTAGCACTATATTTAATTTATTGATTAATTAGAATATAAATATAATTAGAATATAGAACATAAAAATTATATTTATATCATTTTAAATTATAATAAATTATTAAAATATTTCTTAATTTAAATGAATATATAGGTATTAAGGTTTATTGATGAATATTTCTTCATTAAATTTGAACAAAAAAAAGATATTGAAGTAATATCTTTAAACATTATTAATTTAACAATCAATCAATAATTTAACAATAATTTAACAATAATTATTTATAATTATTAAAAGACATATTAATATAGCAACGGAGAAAAAAAAATGCAGACCTTTCAGAGTTCTATAATATAAAACAATAATCTGCACATTATACGGCTGACATAGGCTCATCGAAATACTGAAACTAAAGATCTATACATCCGTGTAGTTATATTATTTCTTGTTGTGACACGATGTAGTTGGTTAGCTTAGTTAGAATTGATCTTTAGTTGTGTGCGTGCGACTGCTGGTCAACATTATTCTGAGTCTTCCGCACACATACAACGCGAATGCATATTGTATGTGTGCGTGCGTCTGGGGTGGTATACATTATTCTGTTGCAGAGTGTACCTATTTGTATAAATTCGTATAATCCTGACTGAAAAAGAGTGCCAAGAGTATTTTTCCGCCGGCGTTTTTTGTCTCTTGGTCTATTGGAATGTATGTTGCGACGACCGGCTGGTGTAGCGGTAACATACATTGCCTTCTATGCCAGAGGTCCTGGGTTCGAATCCCGGCGGCGACGGATATTTGTGTGATGAACACAGATATTATTCGACAAGTCATGGATGTTTATATGTTTACTTAAGTTTATTCTAATAAAAAATATGTATTTATTCAATATGTATGTTTATACATTTCTTAAGTATATCAGTTATTTAGTATCCATAACACAAGTTCTTTAAGAAACTAAATTTGGGCTAGATAATGTTGTGTGAGTGTCAGAAATATTTATTATTACTAGCTGACCCGGCAAACGTTGTTTTGCCATATAAATAAATAAATATATATATATATATATATAAACATCTATATATATATATATAGATGTTGGCCGATTCTCATAGATACCGGATAAGCACAAAAAATTTCATCAAAATCGGTCAAGCCGTTTCGGAGGAGTATGGCAACGAAAACTGTGACACGAGAATTTTATATATTAGATTATTATTAAATATCTTGTACAATAACTATCAACGGCTTGTTAAAGCCGAAGTACAAAATTGTGACGTCATTAAGCGGCCATCCGATGGTCTTATGCTGAATATTTTTTTTTATTTCATTTTCATTTCATTCCGTCAGTGCCCGACTGGCTAGCGACCACCCTTATGTACATCCGGATGGCTGGACCATTTGGCGTATAAAGCTGGCTCTTACATAGATCGATAAACAATCGTAGGTGACTGCAATCTGCCTACATTTTATCGTTTGTGACTGGTTAGTTTATTCAAAAAATAAAAAAAATGGTGTCCAGCCAGCCAGAATTTCGTAATTATGAGCATCTCGGATCTCAGCCCCAAGACGGTTTTGAGAACCCAGTTCTTATTAAAAGTATAGTGACTGGATATGTGACTGCAACCAAAGTTGTTTCATTCGATTTGATACGATACTTTTCGAGAAATCACAAAAACAAACTGTCCAGCCAGCCATAATCCGGTCGGCTGGACCATTTTGTTTTTGTCGATATATCAATAATAATAACACTGAAAGCAGCTAATTTAGAAAAAATCCTTAGTGACTGGATATGTGACTAACATTATATAGCTATAAATATGAATGATTCGTGCATTTATGAGTTATTGGCAAAAAGATTTTGTTGACACCTGTCAAACTTCCGGCTGGCTGGACCACCCATTCCAGCACTTCTGAAAGGCCTTCGCAGTCGGAATCTTATAAAACGGTTAGTGACTGGGGCGAAGAACACAAATCTTCGTTTGTGACTACTCTAAATGCAGTCAATCAAAATATATAAGCAATTATTTTTATGCCATACTATGTAACTGAGGGTGACCATAATTTTTGGTTGAAACAGGGATTAAACGTGTTTAATAATGATATTCGAGTACTTAAAAGTTGTAAAATGTATGTAATGCAACAAAATAAAATAAATATTATACAGGGTTTTGAAATAATAGTGTAAAATATTTTAAGAAGGTATTAAGAACAGGGTATAGATTCAATATAAGTAAAAAGAAAAAAAATCATTTCAAATTCTGCTAAGTAGGTAGGTACTTACCTTAACAAAATTTAAATTGTAATATACGACTACTAGCAAAAAATAAAACCTAAATAACCCTCTTACGTCTTAACTCAGCTGTTTCGCCCGCTCGGGCGTGACCGGGAGTGACCTCGCGTCGAGGTACTTAACAGAATTTTGAATTAAAAACAAAATCTTTTTACATACATCGAATCTATACACTGTTCTTAATGCCCCCTTAAAATATTTTACACTATTATTTCTGGACCCTATATCCTATTATAGGTACTTAAAAACACTGTAAGTAGGTACATTTTAGTATTAACAGTTGTAAAAACGTATTTATAATGCAACAAAATAAAATAATATTATTTACGAATGTACTTAAAAACACTGTATGTACTTTTTTGATAATAGAGTCGATATTAGTTTGTTTTATTTAGAATTTTAGGAAATTATTCATTGACCCACCCGACGCTACCGCTAGCCATTTTTATAACAATTTTAATCAGAATAGACCGAATTCATTGTGGACTTCGCGAAATAAGATAAGGTGTCACTATTTATCTACAAAACGTTGGGTGACTAACACAATAAAAATACAAGTGCTATATTGACTCTCATTTTCAGGAATAAAATAAGTTTTATACTTGCTTATTAGGTAAACAACTTTTGGAGATCAAATTATGTCTTTTCATTTAAATTGTGATGTATAAAATGAAAAATTGGAAATTTGTTTTCTGGTTTTGGTTTTTATTATTTATCGATTTATGTAAAAAAAAACATTTAAACATTTTACTAAGTAGGTAGTAGGGACCTACCTTAACAAAGTTTAAGTTTAATTTGTAATATACGACTACTAGCAAATAATAAAAACGTAAAACAATATTAAATAACAAAGTACCTACCATTTTACGTGGCACGGTAACTACACGCCTATGACGTAAAACAGCTGTTTTGCCCGCTCGGTCGTGACCGGGAGTGACCTCGCGTCAAGGTACTTAGCAGAATTTTGAAATGAAAAAAAAAATTTTTTTTGTACGTAAATCGTCTCTATACCTACACATTTCTTAATGACCCCTTAAAATATTTTACACTATTATTTCTGAACCCTATACATACTCACTTATATATACTAACCAAGCTGTGTTAAGAATAATTTCCCAAACTTCAAACAATTAACATTAAATTAATAAAGGAATTCTAAAAAAAGTATTCTAAAATTTGGTCACCCTAATTCAACAAAACATGTCAAAAAAACAATTGCTTATATATTTTGATTGACTGCATTTAGAGTAGTCACAAACGAAGATTTGTGTTCTTCGTCCCAGTCACTAACCGTTTTATAAGATTCCGACTGCGAAGGCCTTTCAGAAGTGCTGGAATGGGTGGTCCAGCCAGCCGGAAGTTTGACAGGTGTCAACAAAATCTTTTTGCCAATAACTCATAAATGCACGAATCATTCATATTTATAGCTATATAATGTTAGTCACATATCCAGTCACTAAGGATTTTTTCTAAATTAGCTGCTTTCAGTGTTATAATTATTGATATATCGACAAAAACAAAATGGTCCAGCCGACCGGATTATGGCTGGCTGGACAGTTTGTTTTTGTGATTTCTCGAAAAGTATCGTATCAAATCGAATGAAACAACTTTGGTTGCAGTCACATATCCAGTCACTATACTTTTAATAAGAACTGGGTTCTCAAAACCGTCTTGGGGCTGAGATCCGAGATGCTCATAATTACGAAATTCTGGCTGGCTGGACACCATTTTTTTTATTTTTTGAATAAACTAACCAGTCACAAACGATAAAATGTAGGCAGATTGCAGTCACCTACGATTGTTTATCGATCTATGTAAGAGCCAGCTTTATACGCCAAATGGTCCAGCCATCCGGATGTACATCCACCCTTCATATAAAATCTGCCGCTAAATGTAACCGCTTCGGCGGTGATGTGTTCCGGCAACATTTTATGGAGAGCCAGTTCTTTCCTAGCCCCGTGTGCAGTCATCTTTGACCTCATCTTCCCTTACCATCAGGTGAGATTGAGGTCAAACGCGGGCTTAGTCTTAAATAAAAAAGTATAAAACATAGTTACATACATACACACATAACTTCACGCCTGTATCCCATTTGGGGTAGGCAGAACACCAGAGGCCATCAAACCATCTGATGTCACGTTTGACAAATTTCGAGGTATTATAATGATGGAGAGAGACTATTGCAGTGACAGGGAGTCAGCCTATCGCCCGCAAAACTGTCAATTAAACCTCTGTCCCTTAACTGACTTTTACAGTATGCCCGGGAAGAGAAGCAGCTGGTACATTCTATGTTTTTCCCTCACTCCCAGTCCAGCATGGAAGAATAATAAATAAAACATAGTTTTTTTCTAATAATAAATAAAACAGTCGAAGCCGTCATGGCGCCGTGGTTACTGTATCATACGATATCACAGGTTAAGCAACGTTCGGCGCGGTCGGTACTTGGATGGGTGACCGCCGACCATTCATTTCTCACGACGACTTCCTTGCTTCGGAGGGCACGTTAAGCTGTCGGTCCCGGGTGCTGTATACTTGTATACAGTAGTTGTTAGGGTTTGTCAGAAGCCATTTTGGCGCCCTGAAAATTCTGGGATCCACCACCCAGCACTGGGCCAGCTTGGTGGATTATGGCCTATACCTCCTCTTCACCCAGGGGAGAGACTCGTGCTCTGCAGTGGGCTCATTACAAATAGGTTGTGATGATGAAATAAAACAGAGATAAACGGTCACAAGCTATATTTTATAAATTTCAACATATTCGTACATACTTATTTGCTATATGATTTAGGAAAACAAGGTATTCTGCAAATAAATTATAGTGTCATAAGTTTAGTGTTCACTCTTTATAGTCGTAAATAAAATACATTTATAACTATATCACCAGACAAACAATGATGTCAGTTTGACATAACAATCTCTAACTCTAATTCTTTTTAATGTCAAATTAGGAGACTCAAAACTTATTTATTTATTTAATAATTTATGTACACACAGTTCAGATAGGTACAATTAAAAGAGACAATTAATAAACATAAGAACAAAGGTACAGCTTATCTCTTACAGAACAGACTTTAGCAGACCTATGAACCTATGAAAATTGATTCATAATTGTCCGAAAATCGTGTAGCAAAGATACAAAAAAACATACACACGAATTGAGAACGTGCTCCTTTTGGAAGTCGGTTGAAAAACTAATTTGAAACCTCTTAGTTTGACATTAAAAGTGCTTAAAACTTAAGAATGTTATGTCAAATATCTCATTAAACGCGATAGAATTAAACACATATTTTATTTAGGTCCGATTTTTCAATGGTCAGATAAAAGTTTTTTTCTTTTTATTTATTTAACAATTTATGTACACATAAGTTTGGACACAATTTAAAGATACATGGATCAAAAATAAGTACAAAGGTACAGCTTATCTCTAATGAGATCTCTTCCAGCAGACCTAGGACTGGAGAGTTTGTTTAGGATGCAATGATAGTGTGCACAAATCTATAATATCATATAAACTACTTTAAATAATAACATATATACCAATATATACATATACATTCATTAGATAATAAAGTATTACTTGACACCTTTAAGGTCGTCTCAAGTTTATTATCATTCTATGTCATTGTTATACAATTATTAAAAATCGTAAGACAACATTATTTAATCGATAACTTTTATCCGACGATTGAAAACTCAGTCCTTAAACAAGTTTTAAATACACGACGGTTACTGAACAGGGTTAAATTTAATTAGCGTATCACCTCTTGCAGGCTGCCTCTCCACATCAATCCCAACAACATTTGTTCTACGACTTATCAAAATTAACAGTTTAAAAAAATGTCGTTTTCCCATACAAAACACATTTATAGCCTCGGTTTAGTGGCGTAGCTTTATGTACTCTAAGCGGAGGTATGCCACGCACCTTGTGTAATAAAATATCACTTCAAAACAACACTAGGCACTTCTTACAAAATGTAGAGTTAGAAGAAAACACCCCCCACTCCGACCGGCACAGCGGTGATACTTTGATTTCATAACTTTACATGCGGGCTTTAATAAACAATCAGCGCCATCTACTAGGAACTTGTGGAACTTCATATTAGATCAAACATTACTGCATTAATAAAATAAATAAATAATTACAATTGCATAAGTTGATAAAAAATGCTATGTAATAGCTTTACCGCGGCAGTCTCCGAGTGCCACACGTCTTTTTTTGTGTTATTTATGAACAGATGTTATTGGGATTGATGAGGAGAGGCTGCCTGGAAGACGCGATACGCTAATTAAAATTAACCTTTTATATCATGTCTTATTTACAAATATTGGCGTTAAAAAGACTCACTTATTAAAACCATCCACATAACATAAATATTTCAACCCCAACAACAAAAAAAAAACCCACGCGATTTAATTAACAATCAACGCCACCTAACGAAATAATATTGAAACTTGACATCACAGGTGATACACTTATCGATTTTTTTCATATTTTGTCCTATTTGTTAAACAATACTCATGTAATTTACCTTAGTCACGTGAAATAATGAGCGTTTAGAAATGTAATCATCACTTATCTTGATAACTTATTCTTCTACGAATTTTCAACACATTTTAAAATAAATAAAATTCGTCTAAAAATTGAATTGTAAGCGCCAAAGACATACAAAACATATAATATTCAAAATGCAATGTATTTTCGTGTAACGTTCGTCTACGAGTATTTATTGCAGTGAGCTACTCAGGAATTAATTCCGAATAGTATAATATGGATTTGTTCCTTAAACGCCTCAAAATAACATCAATTAAAATCATTTATCGCTTCTACTATTCTTGGAACTCTTTAGTAATAATTCTTTATTCCAAAAACCAATACAGTGCTTTTACATATGAAAAGAAAAATTTTAAAAAATGACTGCTCTGTTTAAATTTCCAAGGAACAAAATACATTAGAAAAGTTCACTGTTAAATATTTTATTTCATATTTAAAAATAAAATAATGTTTTATACATACATATATAACGTCACGCCTGTATCCCTTATGGGGTTAGGCAGAACACCAGAGGCTACAAGACCATCTGATGTCACGTTTGACAAATTTGGAGGTATTATAAAGATGGAGAGAGACTATTGTAGTGACAGGAGGTCAGCCTATCGCAAACAAAAACGCCTTTTTAATGTTTTATAAATAGGACAAATTAGAAAAAAACTGAATAAATGTAATTAATAATAACACTATTTGATAACTAGGCGACGCCTTATTTTAGTTTAGAGTAATAAAGAGTCTATATAAATCGAACTATGTAGTGGCAGAAGACTGTAGGTAATAAAAATAGTGCATTTTAAGGAAACTCCTAAGTTAAGGCGCATTTTCATTGGTCGTTTATAACCGCATGCGGCGGTCGATAGATTTACGAACCGCACGAAGTCGTTTATAACCGCATGCGGGAGATTTTTGAAACGCATGCTATAGGGCCCGCATGCGAGGAACCGTTTTCATAGGTCGTTGACGTATGATTTGCGAGAGAATCTGGATACAGTTTGGCAGTTAGTTTTGAGAGAATGGCATAAGCAGACGTGCCAGCTATGGATAAACATTTATTGCTTAGTGGAGCTATTTTGATCTAAAAATCACCTAAATTATGAATCGTGAAAACTTAGTACAATATCACCTAAAAGTAAACTTTTGATTAGAGTAACTTATGAGAAGGGCTTATTAAGGGAAGGAATAAGTAAATATGAAAAAGCTAGGAGTGCCCGCATGCTTTGTATCGACCGAGGTAATTTATTTGGTTGTTAGCCCGCATGCGTCGAGCCGCCGCATGCGACTTATCGACTAATGAAAAAACGCCATTAGGGCGAGCAATAAATACGATAAGAAACGCCTAAATTGTAAACTTATTTTCCGCTGCAACTTCGAAAATTTCTTTGTTCGAACGTTCTATACACCTATTAATTTAAATATCTATACAATAGAAATAGTTAAATAGACCAAAAACCTCGGATACCGGTTAAATTATAAAAGAAAGCCGTTGAACTTATGCCTTGGCAAATAATTCAATGCAGTAAACTGACAGTTCGAAATGTCACATAGAAAAATAATGATACCAGTTGCTTCTTCTTAGTGTAAGGTAGGTATTGAATGATTGAAATTGAATAGTACTATGTCATTCGTTAAGCATCTTTACTAATATATAAAGCTGAAGAGTTTGTTTTTTTGTTTGTCTGTTTGAACGCGCTAATCTCAGAAACCACAAGTGGGATTTGAAAAATTATTTTTGAATTTGATAGCCCAACTCTTGAGGAAGGTTATAGGCTATATTTTATCCAGAAATTCCCACGGGATCAAAAGTTACGCGGGTAAAACCGCGCGCGGTGGCTAGTACAATTATAAAAGCAATGTATACCTAAATACGTGAATTTGAGATGTGTAATTTTACGTATGTTTAATTACCAAACATACGTAGTGCTTTGAAACGGGGTTGGAGTAGAAGTTAAATTAGATTTTTGCTTTATTTTCAAGTCAGTGAAAAAATTCATTAGTTCACTTAAATCGCATCACTATTTTTATCTTCCCTAAAGTGGGCACACGGAACCACGGAGGAAATATATAGAGGAGCTGCCCTATCCAGTTTTCTCTAGGGACTCAAGAGAAGCCTACGCGCGGGGTGCGGGAGGGGTAAGCGGTGGGTTATGGCCAATCATAGCCAAACAGGCGATGGCATTAGTTACCTAGTCACCTACACTTTACTAGGTGGTTCTAGTTCTTTAATTAAATTTCATACGTTCCAAATCTGTCAGAAAAAAACCGCGAAATGAAAGTATTTCTTCTTGACGGTGATAGCGAAAAATTTTTTTCGCGGCATAAAAATCACCTAGGCAACAAATAACAATCCGGAATTTTGGACATAAATAATTGAAAAAAGAAAAAAAACAATTTGCTAAAAAATAATTATGAATGAAATTATTTTCGTGGTTAGTAAATTTTATTTGGATTGTCAATGTAATTCCTTTAATAAAAAAAACTTAATGGAGGATTTTTTTAAACTATCTACGCGTGTACATACTTCACAGAAGTCAACGACGAACTGACGCCAGTGCCTCTAGTGCGGAATAGCTTGAACTAGAGGCTGTGACGTCACGACAACCCAAATTGAAGCTGTGCATCTTTGCTTACAGCAGCTCTACTATATATCAGCTTTGTGCACGTAACTTCCATTTGACTGCATTGAATTATTTGCCAAGGTATACATAGTGATTTCGTCGTTCGAAATTCAGTAGTGGACTGTAACGGTACACATTACATATACACTTTAGTATAGTAAAAATTAATGTAAAAATTGATGCGAATTGAAACTTACATGGAAACAAAACTATGAGTAACATATTCCTATAAATTGTTATTTAGATTAAAAAAAAAACATAAAATATGGAAAGCAATATCGACGAATTTAATTTGTAGAAAATGAATTGTCTATGAAATGTTATGAATTGTTATAATTTCAACGGAATATCATTGTATTGGAATATAGCTACGTAACAAATAAATGCCAATTTTAGACGCCTCTAATACGATTCTAATGTAACGGTGACGGCACTACAAGGTTATGTTGTGGAAATTACTGTCAGTGTCATAGGGATCAAGGTTCGCCGCGCCGGGTATAGTCTGACTTGCACCCGAGTGGAGCCGGGAACCAAAGCTAGTTATACTTATATTTTTCCAACTAACATTGTTTTGGAAATGGCTAGCACTCCGATCGGCGGATTGGAATTTAAAATAATCAACAAATGCAGAGCAATATGCTCCGATTCATACATATTTTTTTATATTTATTATTATTATATATGAAGTTAATTTAAGCTGATTTTATGTGTATGGTATTTTATTCAATGTTATGCCATTTAACTCTAATTGTAAGTTTCAAACGCATTTACCAATTTCTCTTCGACAGAATCTTTTAATTTTGAATTATCTTGAGAAATCAGACATTTACCAAGTTACATATTAAAATTCCATTGTATATTTTAATATTGCAGGAAATTTCTGTATAAGGCACCTAATACATTAACCTTTTTGTATCATACATTGAAGCAATAAATACGATTTGATTAGATATAGAACCGTAACTTAAAACGAAAAAGCCAAAATCCTGTAAATACGACCCCAAATTTTCCCAACCAACAAATTTCAAACAAAAAACCGAAAAAAACGGTATTTTCTTGTCAAAAACCGGTTCCGAGCCTGGTAAAAGTGGCGCCACCTATAGATCTATCGCTGCATCGCTGACAACTTCTCACAGCTCGGCGTTTTGAGTTTCTGCGCGTCTGCCACTTGTCTCTGGTCGCCGAAGTTCCGAGCCTTCCACATCATACTCTCTCTGTAATTCCTTTCTCGCTGGCACGCGTGGCGGAGATTCACTGCGGAGAAAATAAGGTAAATAAATAAAATCCCCAGACAATCACATCAACTATATGGCCCCAAAGTAAGCATAGCTTGTGTTATGGGATACCATGTAGCGAACTAGGGGGGAACCTAGAATATAAATACATAAATAGATAAATACCCAGACACAGAACATTTTTTCTCTTAATATTGTCTTAAGTTTTCGCGATTCATACTATTAAATAAAACACTTTTTAACCGGATTTATCGCGTATATTTACATTTTAAATTTTGACTCGACGTTTCGGTGTCTTTCAGCGACTATATACCAATATAGACTATACAATATTTAAACCTAATTCAAAAATAAGTCAACATCTTCGCTCAGTTAAATGCAGCATCCCTTTACAAGACCCAGGTGTTTACAAGATTGACTGCGGCTGTGGGCTTTCCTACATTGGTCAAACCAAAAGAAACGTATCAACCCGCGTAAAAGAACACATAGCTGCTATTAAAAATCGAAGAGCTTCAAAGTCTGCAGTTTGTGAGCATTCCATGGACAAGCCCAACCACTACTTAAGGTTTGACTCTGTGAAAATTTTATCTAGAGGGAAGCATTACATTCCTAGAATGATCAGAGAAGCGATTGAAATTAAAAAACACCCTAATTTCAATAGAGAAGATGGTTGGAAACTATCACCGACATGGGACCCTATCCTGAAAAACATTAAATCTAACATCCAGCAAGCAGCACGACCTGTAACTCAAGATACTGTCAGCTCGTTTTGTGTCAATCCCGAACGCTACGCTCGAAGACTGAGAAACAGATGGAGATGATGATGTATAACTTTTTTCAATCTATCAATCCGACGCTTGACACCTCAGTCGCTCGTGACCACGGGGTCTGAAAAGACACCGAAATTTCGAGTCAAAATTTAAAATGTAAATATACGCGATAAATCCGGTTAAAAAGTGTTTTATTTTTTCCTCTTGTTCCGTGCGGGAATCGAACCCGCAACCACTGGCATCTGAGGCAGACAGGTTCACCCCATCGCCAAAGTGGTCGTCGAAGAAGCCCTGGCCTGAGATTACAGCACTGGCCAAGCCCTCCCTGAATCAGGTGGTAAAGTCCGTAGTAAAGCCGGATCCTCGGCTGTGGCTCCGGCACCTCCTGTCACCTAAGCCATAGCTCATCCTTCCAAGGTCCTCTCCACCCAAAGTAGGGACAAAAACTCACATAGATCGCAAAGGCAGACCGGCTGGAGAAGCTAGATGAGCTAAAAATTGTGGGAATGGACGTACTCGTCACAGCTGAGGATGTGGTGGCGGAAGTTGCATCGCAACAAGTTAAGGCGGTTGGATGTCAACAGTTTTTGTTCTTTGGCCAGTAAGAGCGGCAAAAAAGATAGAGGGAGGGGTTCGCCTCCTATTCGGGTGGAGTTTCGCCTCCGTGACGTCACTAGAGGCGCGTTCTATGCGCTGTTACAGTTTTATCTAGGGTACACGGCGACCAAGTGGTGGAAATAGCACAAAAAATGGCGTCTACTTCTCTCTTAATAAGTCGCCACATGAGGAACGAGGAGTACTTGGCAGAGAGTCCAAGGTTAGGCGGAACAGCGGAGGCTTTAAAACCATCGTAAGTCACGTTTGAGACAAATCTGGAGGTATTGTTATGATGGAGAGAGACTATTGCAGTGACAGGGGGTCAGCCTATCGCCTACAAAAGTAGGCGATAAACCTCCATAAAACCTCCATCCCTTAACTGACTTTTACAGTATGCCTGGGAAGAGAAGCAGCTGGTACATTCGATAAATAAACGATTATATTGCTAACATAGCTCCATACCACAATACCATTAGATGGAGCTATGTTAGCAATATAAGGTAAAAACAAAAATGTACTACGTAATTTCGAGGCGTACCTCCAGGCCCCGGTAGCTCAGTGGAAGAGCACTCGTCCGGCAAATGAGAGGTCCCAGGTTCGAGTCCTGGTCGGGTGATTTTTATTTAACACATTTTTTCAATTATTTAGGAATAATTATTCATTTTAAATGCAAAAACTTTAAAATGTTTTTAGGTATGGTACATTCGATGTTCTTTCGCTCCCAGTCCATAGAAGCATGGAAGCAAGGTCATTTTACCTTGACGTTTCGGTGTCTTACTAGACGAGTTATTTTAACGCTATAAGGCCGGTTAATTAATGTTTAATTTTAATTAAATATTCTTAGTACTGACCAATATATTCTTCTTCTATCGTCATCTCAAGTCTCCGCAACGACCCCTGGTAGTCCGTGTGGAAGTTCTCCTTCACGTAGTATGGCACCTGTAACGGAGTCAATCGAATTTGTGAAAATCGCATCAAAATCGGTCGAGCAGTTTTAGAGTTTATCGCGTTTAGAGGTAGCGCATATAGAGGTAGCGAGGGGAGTTTTCAGTTAAACATCTGTGTCTGTGTGACACAGATATTTAATCGGCCCTTAATGGATTAATGTAATGTAAAACCTTAATGTAAACATCGGGCCCTTAATGGATTAACAAATTTGAGTTAAATAAAACTACTTTTTAACCGGATTAATCGCGTATAATTTATATTTTACATTTTAACTCGACGTTTCGGTGTCTTTGCAGACCCCACGAGCGGTCACGAGCGACTGCGGTGTCAGGCGTCAGATTGATAGTGGAAAAAGTTATACATCATCTCCATCTATTTCTCAGTCTTCGAGTGTAGCGTTCAGGGTTAACACAAAATGAGCTGACAGTGTCTCGAGTTTCAGGTCGTGCTGCTTGCTGGATGTTTGACTTAATATCTTTGAGAATAGGGTCCCATGCTGGTGATAGTTTCCAACCATCTTCTCTGTTGAAATTAGGGTGCTTTTTAATTTCAATGGCTTCTCTGATCATTCTAGGTACCTATATAATGTGTCTCCCTAGATAGAACTTTCACAGAGTCAAACCTTAAGTAGTGGTTGGGCTTGTCTATGGAATGCTCACAAACTGCAGACTTGGTTACTCTTCGGTTTTTAATGTCAGCTATGTGTTCTTTAACGCGGGTTGATACACTTCTTTTAGTTTGACCAATGTAGGAAAGCCCACAGCCGCAGTCAATCTTGTATACACGTGGGTTTTGTAAAGGGATGTTGCATTTAACTGGGCGAAGATGTTGACTAATTTTTGAGTTTGGTTTAAATATTGTTTTGGAGGAGCGTGCTCTCCACCTGGCACCAGTCGTACCGAAGATCTACAAGAGGTACGTTGACGATACTTACACTATTTTACCTCAACACAAAGTAACTGCATTTCTTAACCACCTTAATTCCTTTAACAATAAAATACAATTTACTATGGAATTAGAACAGGATAATAAGTTAGGCTTCCTTGATGTTTTAATTACACGGAATCCAAATGGTACACTCGGTCATACTGTTTATAGGAAACCCACTCATACTGACCGATATTTAAATGGGAGTTCCCACCACCACCCGAGCCAATTACTCGCCGTAGGCTCCTCTTTGTTTCAGAGAGCACATAGAATCTGCGATCCCCAGCACATTGATGATGAACTGAAACACCTCGTCGCCGCCGCAGTGACCACGTGAAGCCGCAGACAGTCGAACGAAGACCTGCATTTTTACCTTTTGTGAAGGGAGTTACCGATAAAATTTCAAAAATTCTTAGGCGCGCTTCCATCAAAACAATATTTAAACCAAACTCAAAAATTAGTCAACATCTTCGCCCAGTTAAATGCAACATCCCTTTACAAGACCCAGGTGTATACAAGATTGACTGCGGCTGTGGGCTTTCCTACATTGGTCAAACTAAAAGAAGTGTATCAACCCGCGTTAAAGAACACATAGCTGACATTAAAAACCGAAGAGTAACCAAGTCTGCAGTTTGTGAGCATTCCATAGACAAGCCCAACCACTACTTAAGGTTTGACTCTGTGAAAGTTCTATCTAGGGAGACACATTATATACCTAGAATGATCAGAGAAGCCATTGAAATTAAAAAGCACCCTAATTTCAACAGAGAAGATGATTGGAAACTATCACCAGCATGGGACCCTATTCTCAAAGATATTAAGTCAAACATCCAGCAAGCAGCACGACCTGAAACTCGAGACACTGTCAGCTCATTTTGTGTTAACCCTGAACGCTACACTCGAAGACTGAGAAATAGATGGAGATGATGTATAACTTTTTCCACTATCAATCTGACGCCTGACACCTCAGTCGCTCGTGACCACGGGGTCTGCAAAGACACCGAAACGTCGAGTTAAAATGTAAAATATAAATTATACGCGATTAATCCGGTTAAAAAGTAGTTTTATTTAAATTATGAATCGTGAAAACTTAAGACAAATTTGAGTTACTCTATTGGATACTCAATGAGAAATCACTTTTCCTATACATAACATAACTTCACGCCTGTATCCCTAATGGGGTAGGCACAACACCAGAGGTAATAAAACCATCTGATGTCACATTTGACAAATTTGCAAGTATTATTATGATGGAGAGAGACTATTATAGTGACAGGGGGTCAGCCTATCGCCCGCAAAAACAGCAATAAAACCTGACTTTTACAGCATGTCCGGGAAGAGAAGCAGCTGGCACATTCTATGTTTTTCTTTCACTCCCAGTCCAGCATGGACTTTGTTAATGTTACAGTATTTTTGTTTTCAAAATGAAGTAACAAATCGCGCCACCGTATTTTTGTACGATGTTTTTTTTTAATCTTTTCCGCGCAACGCCGGCTCAGAATAACCTAACCTCCAGAGATTCTAGCTTATTAACTAGAACGCGTAAGAACTAACAGCATACTGAGCGTGCTGGTAGACCGACCGGACTCCCCCTCTCATAATTTTTTTATACGATAGAGTAAATGTATACTAATATTTTATATATTGAAGACTTTGTTTGTTTGAACGCGCTAATCTCAGAAACTACGAGTGGGATTTGAAAAATTCATTTTGCATTTGAGAACCCAACTCTTGAGGAAGGTTATAGGCTATATTTTATCCCGAAATTCGAACGGGATCAAAAGTTACGCGGGTAATACCGCGCGCGGTGGCTAGTAAATAAATAAATATAACTTACCTTCAAATGATTTGTCTCCCTGGGCAGCGAGTACTTAGAGCTCGGCGTCAGACTGTACAGCGGCTCACTGATGAACAACCCCGACATCATCGACAGAAGTATCAAAACCGCCACCGGCAGGAGTTGAACTAGCGACCCGTGGGACTCGCGCGTGTTATCGGGCTCCCGCGTTCGACGACGAGCGTATACCGTGGGACCGCCGCCTGGAAACGCTGCGGGATTTTAGAGCTGTATAAAACTGTTGGGGTATTGTAGATAACGCCATCTAGTGTTTTGTGTTGGAAGTTAACTGGTTAAGTGTGTAATGTATGTTTTGTCACGATAGTATTATCCATACAGTACGAAATGAAATGAAATGAAAATGAAATGAAAATGAAATGAAAAATTTTACTCATCATAAGACCATCGAATGGCCGCTTAATGACGTCACAAAGTACTTCGGCTTTAACAAGGTGTTGATAGCTATTGAATAAGATATTACAGTAGAACAAGAGAGAAAAAAGCCGGCGGAGAAAAACTCTTGGCACTCTTTTCCAGTCAGGATTATACGAATTAATACAAAAAGGTACATATTTGATCATGACATGAAAAAAAAACAAACACAAGACAGCTAGTTGTGAGAGCCAATGTCATTGATACCTATTCTCTATCTTTAAAATAAATTTCTACAGCAGCGCCGCAGTACGTTCACATGCCCGACTTTAGCATTTTAATTACATTTGCCTACTTTGTGTTTATTTTCATTTAGTTTTGTGATTTTAAATATACTTTTATATATGTATAATTAAACAAATAAGATGCTTTGTGAATTGAATAGGAAGTGCCTATTCAACAAAAAATGCGTTTTGTGTCAAAAAACTATGTTTACGTTTGAATTACAAATCGGCCTTAAAAATTAGCGACTGAAAAATACTTGCACCTCGACTGAGACGTACGAAATGATTTATTATGTAATTTTAAATTAAAAGAAATCCGCATTTACATGTAAAGCTCAATCAAACATTGTTTCGGCATACAGACACTCGCCACTGGCCGAAATCGAGCCGCGTAGGTATAGCTTGCATGTTTGCATGAAGTTGAAATACTGTATAGATAGTACTACCGTGGTATTGTTTTTATGTTATTGTATAAAATTGTTAATAACATAAGTAGGTAGGTATAGGCGAAGTCATAAATGGAAGCGTATTTAACATTATAAATAAATAAATATTTCTGACACTCACACAACATTATCTAGCCCAAATTAAATTTCTTAAAGAACTTGTGCTATGGATACTAGATAACTGATATACTTTAGAAATATATAAACATACATATTGAATAAATACATATTTTTTATTAGAATAAACTTTAAATAAACATATAAACATCCATGACTTGACGACTAATGTCTGTGTTCATCACACAAATATCCGCTGCCGCCGCCGGGATTCGAACCCAGGACCTCTGGCATAGAAGGCAATGTTTTGTTACCGCCACACCAGTCGTCATTATGTATAAAAACAAAGTTCTAAAACACAGAGGTTGCTATAAAATAATGATTTACCGATTTGAATTTTAAGCGCTTGTGATTAGGTTCTCATTAAATTGACAGATATGTTAAATGAAAGCGTGTGTGAGTCAGTGAATGGTCGTGTAGGAAATTATAACCCTCGTTGCAATGTACAGAAGGCAGCACATCAAGCGTTACAAATATATCAAAAAATTTAACTTGAATCTGAACTCTATGCCCTCGACATTAAGTTAAAATTGTTTGGGGAAATCGGACAGGTAATGTAACGTTTGATCTTCTGCCTTCTGTACCATTATGCCTCCACTTTTGAATTCGACCGTACCTACATACCAAAATTTTTTTGGACCCGCCATTTATTTTTAGACGTAAACTATACATTTTAACTAAGCTTTCATTACAGTATCTAGTATGTACACAAATTGTAACATAAATAACTAAAATCTAAATAAATTCGTACTTACGTACCTAAGAATAAAGTACTTTTTGAAAATTAACTACCTCATGGGTATAGAAAAATCTCTTAACTGAAGAATTAACTAAAATTACTTTTTCTATCTGTTACATTATAAAATGCAAACTAAAGCTATTAAAATGTATGTTTAATGAAGAGTTTTCTGACAGCTCATAAAGATTAGTTCAAAAAACCTCCATAGATGGCACTTTTAAACAGCCGAAGGCGTTAAGTCTGTATACTATAATATACGTAAGTGGTGTCTACCATCTATGGTTATTTATAAGTTCAATTTCTGATACAGGCGTCAATTAATTTATTTTACTTTTAAAAACGCAGTGTGGAATAAATTGTTATATGACAGACAAGACTTCGCCTTTTGTAAAGTGCCATCTATCGAAGCCTTTTGTACCATTTTTTTACCGTTTTGTTTTTTTTAAAATCTGTCAGAAAACCTCTCATCGCAATGTTTCATCTTAACTGATTTCTGTAAAAAAATTCGGTCTCGGGTGGTAAAGCTGCAAAAAATTACCACAAGATGGAGCTACGTTAGCTTATGACGAAATATCCAATATACCAAACAATTTTTAAGGTCAACGACTAGAATCCGGCAGCTCAGTCGGAATGCGAGAGATCAGGGACCGAATTTATTTGGTATTTTTATCTATAAACTAAAAGTATATGTTTATTTAAAAAAAAAACATTAATCATACATACATACAACTTCACGTCTGTATTCCTTATTGGGTATGCAGAACACCAGAGGCTAACCATCTGATGTCACGTTAGACAAATTTGGAGGTATTGTATATGCCACTATAATGATGGCCTATACAATACCTGCCTGGGAGGAGAAGAAGCTGATTTTGATTTCATTTTATTTGATCATATAAAAATGCTCCACCTTTTAAACTTCATCCTTTCATTCATTTCGCTGCCATTTCATCAAATTTAGGTATTTTTGTTTAATTTCTACTGAATTATATTCCTGAAGAATTGTTTTACCCAATTTTAATACAATTTTAGGTGTTCTTAACGTTAAATATTTTCTTAATTGTCGATTTAAAGCAATTTTTTTTTTCAACTTTTTTTATTTTGTGTCAACTTTGATCATCTACTGTGACAAAAAAAATATGGAGCTATAGCTGCCCATAATCTTAAAAACTTTTCTAGTATGTGAAGATCCTAAAAAGGTATAACAAGGTGTGGTTAACAAGCAACACTAAATTACAGGCCACTAATTAGGATATACCTGTATACAGGGTGTGGCGTAATGAGTGGATAATCCTTTACCGACGGTTGGGGGGCATTGCGGCTGTTCGGAAAATGACAATTTGTATTTAGTAAGTGTAAGGGTTTTCGAGTTTTTGGGCATTTTTTAAAATTTGAAAAAAGTTAGGCCAAATTTACAGTACAAAGAATTTTCTCAGTCTGTTTTCTCAACAGCACTCAGTGATAGTGGTGCTACCAAACGTAAACTACCAATTTTGTACGATAGCCAAAGTTTTTTTATTTTTATTTTTTGAACGTAAAGTTTGTGCTAAGTTCAATTTTTTCTCTAAAGGTACTTAGTGGTGTAAAAAAAATGTACGGTGACATGAGTGCCCAATTAAATAATTAATAGCCCATTTCATTATGTTTCCAAAATGGTATAAATTAACGATATTTCTAGCTCTCAATTTAAAAATATTGCATTCAAGATGAGTCAAGGTCAATTTTCTTAGGAGGTTCTCTTTCGCAAAATATTATTTTTTATAATAGTTTTAGTTCATCTGCCTTTGTGTTCACAAAACCGACCCCTCCGTCAAGTTGAATAATAATTTTAGGAATCATAGCTAAAATGCCCAAAAACTCGAAAACCTTGACACTTTTGCTGAATAAAAATTATCATTTTCCGAACGGCCGCAATGCCCCAAACCATCGGTAAAGGATTATCCACTCATTAGGCCACACCCTGTATATAGGTATTACACTACTAGACGCAGACAGATATCCATCCGTATGTGGTAGATATTCGATAGTCGAGTAAATAGGTTTCTCGTGGATGGACGTGTACCACCTTAGTCTTCATGCGCACTTTCCATCAGGCATAGAAGACAAACGTCCTATCCTTATCATATTAAAAAATAACTGAATGTGGTTTTTTACTGAATAACGCTTGTTTTGTTTGTTTCCCAACATACATATACATACATACATACATAACGTCACGCCTGTATCCCTTATGGGGTAGGCAGAACACCAGAGGTTATAAAACCATCTGATGTCACGTTTGACAAATTTGGAGGTATTATAAAGATGGAGAGAGACTATTGTAGTGACAGGGGGTCAGCCTACCGCCCAAAAACGCCTTTAAAACCTCTGTCCCCTCACTGACTTTTACAGTATGCCGGGGAAGAGAAGCATCTGGCACATTCTATGTTTTTCTTTCGCTCCCAGTCCAGCATGGAAGCATACATATTTCGTCTCTTATACCACGTAAAAATAATTAAAAACTCTTTTATGTCGTACTCACCAGCAGCGCCAAAGAACATATTAAACAGCTCCTCAGCCGTGAGATCGGACTCGAACCCGCGCGCGTAGTACTGGTGATGCGAGTGCGACTGAGTCACCTCTTCACCGCGCGCGTCATATTGTTTGCGCTTCTCCGCATCGCAGAGAATGGCCGCCGCATTGCCTATTGCCTGGGTGGATATAGGCACGGTGAAAGAAAGAATGAAAATAATTTATTCTTTAACATAAAAATAAATAAAATCCCCAGACAATCACACCAACTACATGGCCCCAAAGTAAGCATAGCTTGTGTTGTGGGATACCACGTAGCGAACTAGGGGGAACCTAGAATATAAATACATAAATAGATGAACACCCAGACACGGAACTTTTTTTTTTCTTATTCCGTGCGGAAATCGAACCCGTAACCACTGGCGTCTGAGGCAGGCAGATTTACCTCTTCGGCAAAGTGGTCGTCATCATGAGCATTAAATAAAAGACAAAAAGATGTATAATTTAAAAAAACGACAAATAAGACGAGATGTTAAAAAAATGGTCTCCCTCTCAGCACTTGGCAAAGTGTATGCTTTTCTTTAAAGCATATACATACGTGGATATAATAGTCAAGGTTGATAAAAAGCAACGATGGATATAATGAAAAATATATCCAATAACACATATTGGACATATTTGGAGGACTACGATGTGCTTTGGTGGAGTGTTCGAGTGCGACTGAGAGACTAGGGTCTGTGTGATACAATGGCGGATAACTTGATTATTTGGTTTCGATATCTGTTTTGGATTAAGTAATGTCTGTTGGGTCTGTTGCCATTAAAGTTAAATGAATGTGTATTGGACCACTTTGGCGAAAGGGTAAACCTGCCTCAGACGCCAATGGTTGCGAGTTCGATTCCCGCACTGAACAAGAAAAAAAAAATTCCGTGTCTGAGTGTTTATCTATTTATGTATTTATATTCTAGGTTCCCCCCCCCCTAGTTCGCCACATAGTATCCCATAACACAAGCTATGCTTACTTTGGGGCCATGTAGCTGTCTGCCTCAGACGCCAGTGGTTGCGGATTCGATTCCTGCACGGAACAAGAAAAAGAATGTTCGGTGTCTGGGTGTTTATCTATTTATGTACCTATTCATATTCTAGGTTCCCCCCTAGATACATGGTATCCCATAACACAAGCTATGCTTACTTTTGGCCATGTAGTTGGTGTGATTGTCTGGGGCTTTTTTTATTTATTTATTATTCTATAGAGTTCCGGTGGATATACGAGGGTTGCCTTTTATATTTCGTGATTAGAGAACAAAAACAAATGTTAATCATCGAAAATCACTTTATTGTTTTTCAATATATTCCCCATCAAGATCTATACACTTTAGCATGCGTTTGAACCAATTGTCGAAGCACTTTTTCCACTCTGATTGAGGTATCTCCAAAACATGCATTCTGAATGCAGCAACCGCTTCTTCAGGTGTCGAAAAACGTTGACCTCTCAGTTTGTTTTTTACGTGCGGGAATAAAAAGAAGTCATTTGGTGAAAGGTCAGGACTATATGGCGGATGACTCATCAAATCGATGTTAAATGCAGTTGTTTGAGCCGATGTGTGAGAGCTCGCATTGTCGTGGTGTAGAGTGATCTGTCTTCGGCGGTTGGTTTTCCTAATTTCTTGAAAGACAACTGGCAAACAAATTGTTGTGTACCACTCAGAATTGACTGTTCTGCGTTGTTCTAGTGGTACGGTTGCGACATGTCCAGTTTTTCCGAAAAAACATGCGACCATTTGCTTGGAAGAGCTTCGTGCGCGAACAACTTTTGTTGGATTTGGCTCATCTTGAAACACCCATACAGTCGACTGCTGTTTACTTTCGGGCTCATACGCGTAAATCCACGATTCATCACCTGTCACGATGTCATAGACGTGTTTTGAAGCACCGCGATCGTATTTTTCGAGCATTTCTTTCGACCAATCGACACGAGCCTTTTTTGAGCGATTGACAAATTGTGTGGGATCCAACGCGAACAAATTTTTTTGACAGTTAAATGTTCATGCAATATTGAGTGTATGCTGGTCCCACTAATGCCTAAGGTTGTCTCTATCTCACGATAGGTCACATGACGATCTTGCAATATCAGTTCGCGCACAGCATCAATGTTTTTCGGAACAACAACTTATTTTGGACGACCTTCACGAAATTCGTCTTGGAGTGAACTCCGACCACGATTGAATTCATCATACCATCGATAAACACTGGTCCTTGATGGAGCTTCATCGCCAAAAGTTGAATTAAGTTCATTCATGCACTGCTGCTGAGTTAATCCACGTCGAAAGTTGTAAAAATTAATCGCGCGAAAATGATCACGATTTAATTCCATTCTTGGGGGCAGATGAATCTTTTAATTTACTGTAAACAACACAAATAGCGCTCGTATGTCAAAACGTTCTGAGTACGAATAACCTCAAAAACTTCTAACTTTACGATAGAGCTGTCAGTTGACAGATTGCAACACCAGGGTTGCCAAATCCCGAAATATAAAAGGCAACCTATGTAATATCCTCCGAGCCGATGTCGAAGCGACTCCAAACTAATATTGGACATTATTTATATGATGGGATCTAGTGTGAATTGCAAAGCCATCTTTTGATTTAAAAAATTCGGTCATACGGGGCGCAAACTGCCCAGACGAGTCGTAAGCGCTTGCATCGAGTTATTCGACTATTGCAGTGGCAGGGGGTCAGCCTATCGCCACAAAACACGTCAATAAAACCTCAGTCCCTTAACTGAATTTTACAGTATGCCCGGGAAGAGAAGCAGCTGGTACATTCTATGTTTTTCTTTCGCACCCAGTCCAGCATGGAAGCCTATCTATCTTCTGTCTCATTTATATGTCAACTGTGGTTATCTTCCTAAATGATTTTTGCGTGTATTATATGCAGTTTATTAGGCACCAGCTAGATATCGTTATGGCGCCGTGGTTACTCAGTGTATCATACTATATCACAGGTTAAACAACGTTCGGCGCGGTCAGTACTTGGATGGGTGACCACCGAACATTCATTTCTCACGGCGACTTCCGTGCTTTGAAGGTCACTTTGTATAAAGGTGCTGTATACTTGTATACAGAAGTCGTTAGGGTTTGTCAGAAGCCTTATTGGCGTCCTGAAAGTTCTGACATCCACCACCCAGCACTGGGCCAGCTTCTTGGATTACGGCCGAAACTTCCTCGTTACTCAGGGGAGAGACTCATGCCCTACAGTGAGCACATTACACGGAGTTGTGATGATGATTAGGCACCAGCCGGTCGTCTGCAGTTTTATAATAGGTGCTAATTATAGACTTCTTTTAAATAGCATTATTCCCCTCTAAAAATCTAAGTTGCCTTCTAAATTACTATGTCAGCCACACTCCGTGCCACAAACCACGTCGGGGTTATTTAAAAAAAGCTCTAGAGTTTATGGCGCTTTACTGGCCGCCCCCGCGGCACCGCTCTCTCCGCTCGCTCGGCTCGCGCACGTATATTACTATATGTAACCTACCTGCATCGCACCTAACCGTATCAACTACGTCTTCCGGGAACGGGAGCCCTTCTTGTCGCATAATATTTTTCATCGCAATGTAAATGAATATATTACTTAGACATATTATATTACAAGACACATTTTTCGCAAAAGTTATTGTCTCGTGGCTAAGTTACGAAAATAGAAGCTTGATCAGGAGGCCAAAAGAAATATTCTGTGGCTGGACTTATTATTTCTCTTTTATAATTACCTTGAAGGCGTCTGCTGCTCCTGGCGCGTGGTTCTTGTCAGGGTGCAGCTGCAGAGCCAGCTTCTTGTACGCCTTCTTTATGTCCGAGTCCGTGGACGTCTTGGTCACACCTGTTGGCAATTTTGTCAGTGTCATTCATACGAAGAAGAAGAAAATTTACTCGCGCTTTATGTTATAAAATAAGTAGGTACCTAATACAAGCAGGAACTAAGAAAATTGTACACGTATTAAAAAAAACATACAAAAAGCAGAGAATACATTGAGATACTTAAAAAAAGGTTCGTCATACAGGGTTAATTTTAATTAGCGAATAACCTCTTGCAGGCAGCCTATCCATATCAATCCCAACAAAATTTGTTCTACGATTTTTTACAAATCTTGACAAATAATACAAAAAAAGAAAAACAAAGAAATTTTTGCTCCCTCTGTTATTTATTACCCTGTATATTGCTGCCTCACCCCGCAGAAATACAGTTTTCGAGACACAAATTGATCAGTAAATAGCTGTATAAATTTGAATTTGGAATTCTAAACTAAAGAGGAGATATTTGAGATTAAAGTGGCCAGTACGACAAAACATCTTTCATATGTAAGGACCTAATATAAATTGCTTCAAGGCTCATTTTTCGCAAAAGTTATTGTCTCGTGGCTAAGTTTTGAAAATAGAAGCTTGATCACGTGGCCAAAAAAATATTCTGTGGCTGGACTTATTATTTCTCATAACAAAAGTATTTAATTATTGAACAGATTTTTTGTAAAATACCATATATTATTCATATCAATCATAATATCATTATTATATTCATGTTATAATAATAAATAAATATTTCTGACACTTACACAACATTATCTAGCCCAAATTAAGTTTCTTAAAGAACTTGTGTTACGGATACTAGATAACTGATAAACTTAAGAACTATATAATAGTATATTATGTAACAAGTGAGCGAAGTTGCTAATTACAGTCGAGGCTGATTGGCTTAATAATGAGCCGAGACTGTAATTAGCAACGCTCACGAGTTATATACGACGTTTTTCAACACACTTGTGAGTAAAAGACAGACATACGTGGTCATAAAATAACAAACACACTTGATAACAAAGCTGTGAATTGTGATTGAAAAATGGCGCCGAACTTCGCGCATGCGCGTAGGTTTTTTTTTTCGCCAAATGTGTCAATGGCTGTATAGCATATACAGCCTATTTTACATGAAAATATTTAGTTTGGAGTGGTAAATCCAAATATTTTAATGTTTTGTAACAAATTATTGTAAATTGTGAATAATTTGTTTGATATACTTACAATTTTGTTTAACTAATATAAGGCGTAAACATTTAAAAATGTATATGGAATTGAAGTGGTATAAAACCTCTTTGTTGTTTCTGAAAAAATTTAATGTATAACCCGGATCAATAAAATATGCTCTGTTTACTCGCACGTAATTTGCACAAAGGTACAATTCAAATTTGTAGGATTCATTATATTATGCACTAGGGTATAATATATTATGCACGCGTGACTTATAGCCCAGTTTATAGTTCTAAAATCAATAGAATAACGCTCACTTTACGAGCAAGTGTGTTGAAAACATACATATTAAATAAATACATAGTTTTTTATTAGAATTAACTTAAATAAACATAATCATCCATGACTTGACGACTAATATCTGTGTTCATCACACAAATATTCGCCGCCGCCGGGATTCGAACCCAGGACCTCTGGCATAGAAGGCAATGTATGTTACCTCTACACCAGCCGGTCGTCAAATATAGGTGAATGAGAACAATGTTTAAATTGACTTCGAGTTCATGGTTAATAGTTAGACAAAATATAGAAAAATATTCGAGTCAAAAAATTCAATGAAGCGGCCATGTTGTATTTTTCAGTCAACTTTTCAATACATTTTGCGCTCAAAGACTTATATCTTCCACTATAGTTCTTAAAATTAATCTCTGCGATACTGATAACGTACTAAAAATAGTAGGTAATGCCTCAGTTATTCATTATTTATCTAACACAGGTAATCATGTTTGCAAATAGGGTGACTGGTGACAAATTTTAGATACTGAAGGAGAGCACTCAGTACTCGATTCTGGTCATAATTATGTAATAAAAGTAGGTAGGTACTTAAATTTTCACTATAATAGCCTATAAATAAATAAAGGGGTTCGAAAATTTTTGGTGCACCTTCTGTCCGCCATTTTGATTTTTTTTCGATTTTGCGTCGCACTATAAAACTTGTATATTTCGATTGCTGACATACAGACGAGCAAAAAATGTTATATAACATATGGGTCTAAAACGTCACGTTTTAGAGATAATATGGAAAACAATTTTGCTAAATAATTCCAATTTTTCATATATTTAATCGTTGAAATACCTCTCAGAATGTATCAAATTAGCATGAATGTTTGTAGTATTATCTTGCACATTAGTTAAGAGTAAAAATAACTGGTTTTTACACCTACCTATCTAAAACTTGACAATGCCATATTAACTCGGAAAAGCCGGCGCTGTAGGTACGTACCTAACTATATTATTCTAGTAACTTACAAGAAGTAAAGACACAGATTACTAAAGAGTTACTACGTGTAATGATATGATTAAGAGTTTTCTTTTTTAGAATTCTTTTACATTTGCTTGTACTTATTCGGAAATGCGGGATAGAGAAAGACGCGTCATTTCAACGCCCTATAATATTTAAGTCTGTCTTTAAATACTTACAGCCCATATTATTATTATCTTTATTTTTACTGACATGTTTCAGGAGAATATTGTAATATTCCCAAGAATAAATTATTTTTCTTGTCTATTCTAGTCCTCGCGCCATAGCCTCAATAATTAATACTTACTGGGAATTAAAACTCCATTAACAGTAGGTAATTAAGTATTTAAGTACTAATTTTTTTTTTGCTAACGTAGCTATATCTGCATCAATAACAATTAGTTATAGATACCTACACAATCTGAATTGCCACAGAGGCGTTGCGCTCTATCCATTTTAACGCGTCTAGCCGGCTGGGAGCGCGGTGCGGCGCGGCGGCGTTGCCGGGTTGATATGGCATTGTCAGGTTTCAGATAGGTAGGTGCAGAAACAAGTTATTTTTACTCTTAACTAATGTGCAAGATAATACTACAAACATTCATGCTAATTTGATACATTCTGAGAGGTATTTCAACGATTAAATATGTGAAAAATTGTAATAGTATGTAAAATATGTAAAAATTAAAAAATAAAATATGTAAGTATGTAAAAATTTTGCTTGGTGGTAGGATCCCTTCTGGGTCCGCCTGGCTAGCGACCACCCTTTATATAAAGTCTGCCGCCAAATGTTACCGCTCCGGCGGTAATGTGTTCCGGCAATATTGTATAAAGAGCCAGTTCCTTCCTAAACCCGTGTGCTTTCATCTTCGACCTCATCGTCACTTACAATCAGGTGAGATTGAGGTCAAACGCGGGTTTAGTCACTAATAAATAAAAAAAAATAAAAAATTATTTAGCAAAATTGTTTTCCATATTATCTCTAAAACGTGACGTTTTAGACCCATATGTTATATAACATTTTTTGCTCGTCTGTATGTTAGAAATCGAAATATACAAGTTTTATAGTGCGACGCAAAATCAAAAAAAAATCAAAATGGCGGACAGTAGGTGTGCCAGGCTCCATACAAAAATTTTCAAACCCCTTTTGTTACTATTTATTTTACTTGTGCCTGAGGCAATCGCGGCACGTGACCTGGCACGCGGATCGCTGCCGATGCTAGTGTAACCATGCGTTGAGTAATCGATTCTTTAACTTTCGGTTAAGTTTACTTAGTAAATAATTAATATTTATTTTTTCTTATATTTTTTCTCTACATGCATGATGCTCAAACTAACAAACTTTCATTTTTATTTATCATATTTTTTCAGTTATTCAAACCACGTCCTCGAATTTCAAAAGTGACTCACCAGTCACCCTGTATAATGTAGGTTAAATTTTCAAATCCGACTGTAGTTCCCGAGATTAGCGTGTCCGAACAAACAATCAAACCTTTCAGCTTTATTATAACATAGGTAGGTACAGTCAGCTACAAAAGTTGACAAACACTTTGAAATTTTCAAAGTAATTTTTCACCATATTGTGCCTAAATATCGACTTCTATATACAGTTAGGTTAGGTTAGGTTAGGGTTGATTTGTGGTCATCAGCCAAATTTTTTTTACACAATAAGTATCATTTATAGACACAATTTTTGCAAAAAAAAGTATTTATTTTTTTTATAAGGAAATTAATATATGCGCTAACATGTTAAGCTAAGCATGGTCACTCTAAATTACCATTAAAATAAAGTCGACTACGCGCTACTACAAAACATCTCGTAGTACTACATCGTAGTATTAATGATGAAATGCCGCGTCGCAGTAGCTATGTTCATCAACAGCGACTATTTTCAAAAACGTTTGTGGTTCCATACTTCTACTTTTTTGTACTGAGCGACGCTAAAATAAATATGCAGGTATGTTTATATTGTATCAAAGAAACTAAAATTTTAAATTGGCTGGTGACCAAAAAACAACCCTGTATAGTTGAAATAATAAAACATAAAAGTAAAATAAATAATAAATAAATTCAAATCCCGGAGGCGGTGGATGTAAAATTTGTGTGATAAAAACAGATATTGACCATCAATGTTTAAAATATTTTTTAAGTCTATTTTATAATGTTCACATATTATTCAACATTATGTTTTTATATTTCTTATTTTTATTATCTATTAATTAAATGATAAACAGCTATTCAATATGAACGCGTTGTAAGACGGCACTTTTTTAAGACGTGTTTTTAAGTTTTGGCGCCAACGCTTATGTATGGTAGTGAATCATGGGTGTGGCAGAAGAGACATGAAATCAGGATTAATGCTGTGGAGATAGTATGTGTGGAGTATGTGTGGTGTGAAATTGAGTGATAGGGTGCGCAACAGTGAAATAAAAAAGAGATGCGGATTGAAAGAAGTTTGAAAAGGGTATGCTACGGTTGTTTCGGCATTTGAAAAGGATCAGTGAAAGTAGATTTACGAAAGAGGTATACAGGGGCCTTACTCCCGACGCGATCGACAATCAAATAAAATCGATCTCAAGCATTTCGAAACCGTGCTAGCGCCGAATCGAGCGGTGGCTCAAATTGTAACTAATCAGGATCGAATATAACTGTTTATAGCTTGTAACAATTGGCCAAATCTATGGTACAATGTGAGCCACCGCCCGATTCGGCGCTAGTATCGGTTTCGGGAGTTCGAAAATCCTTGAGATCGAGTTGATTTGATTCTCGATCGCGTCGGGAGTAAGGCCCCTGAGCAAGGATGGTGCTGTCAGAAGGGGCCGCCCTAGGCGACGCGGCGACGTATGCCGATCAAATTGGCGACTTTCTTAAAAAGCGCCTAGTTAAAAGTACCCGTAACCGGCGATCATGTATGAAAAAATTAATGAACGTTGAGGAAGCGAAAGAGGTATGTCTGGATCGAAGCAATTGGTGTTCTCTTGTCTCTGCCAACCCCAAAGGGAGACAGGCGTTATTGGATATGCTGATGACAGCACTGTTGTTGAGAGATATATATCCAATGCGCGAACGAGCGCCCATGAAATCCAGGTTTTGAGAAAGTCTATGATTGAGCGCGTTGATTAGACCTTGCGGAATGTGTCCGATTGGGGCGAATCTAACCTGGTCAAATTCAACGCCTCCAAAACACAAGCGTGTCTATTCTCCGCAAAAAAGAGCACCTTTACTTTTACGCCCACTTTCCAGAATGTATCTGTTCCCATCACCGACCAACTAGGGCTTTTGGGCGTCACTATAACATCCAAATTAAACTTCGGTCAACAAATTGAGTCTATGGCAAAAACGGTTTCAAAAAAATTGGGTATCATCTCGAAGGTCCGGCGGTACTTCAGCCCTGAACGGCTGCTCAACTTATACACAGCCCAAGTGAGGTCGTGCATGGAGTACTGTAGTCACCTTTGGGATGGTTCTGCCAAATACCAGCTCGAAGCGCTAGACTCTGTTGACCGAAGAGCCCGTAAAATCATAAATAACAACAACCTTACAAATAAAAAATTGCAGACGCTGGAGCATCGTCGTAAGGTTGCATGTTTGACAGTATTTTATCGGCTACATTTTGGTGAGTGTGCGTTGGTGAGTGTGCGAGTGCTCTTTTTGACCAAATTGAACCCACCCTTTTTTACCACCGGACTACCAGACGCAGACAGAACTTCCATCCCTATATAGCGGATTTACCAAAACGCTTCGATAGTTCCTTTTTGGTACGGATTGCCAAGGAGTGGAACAATCTGCCTGCGTCTGTTTTTCCTGACCACTACAGTCCTGGAACTTTTAAGTGTCGAGTGAATAGGTTTCTCGTGGATGGACGTGTAACACCATAGTCTTCATGCGCTCTTTCCATCAGGTGGCATGGAAGACAAACGTCCTATCCTTACAATATAAAAAAAAAAAGCGTGAGTTTATTTATGAATGTACATAAACTCATATGCTATGTAAATTTTGATCAACCAAAGTTCGAACAAAAATGTGAATATCGTATTTAAGTTATTTCATGACCACGTGGTAATTTAAGAAAAAACTATCGTGTGAAAATCATTAAATCATGTTTTTGAGCAATTAAGGTAAATATATGAATTTACACGTATTAAAATTTCAGATCAGCTCGACTTGTCATATTCTCATAGTATGCGATGAAATTCAATGCATTTATCAATATGTCGTATGAGTTGTAAGTATTGAATAATAAAATATTTCATAAAAACTTAAACAATTTGTGATACACACAATAGAAAATTCTGGTATTCAATCGATTCATAAACGACTTTTATTCATTTAAAATTCCAGCCTTATCGATCGGGGCTCCTTCCAATAACCGTACGAGGCTAAAATTTAAGGTTGCCTAGTAGAGACTGCTATGAAGTAATAAGCCTTCCTGCAGGGCTAGCATGCGACCATCGATAAAGACTCGCATCAACAAGATAAATATTACTGAACTATTTTATCCTATTCCTAATGTTAGAGATGGCAGGCAGCTGTTTGAGGATTCCGAACGAAACGGGTACGTAGGTAGTCGTCGAACCGGAGGACCCCACCCACTACCCGGAAAACCCACTTCATAACCAAAACGTACTAGATATAGCGATAGCCAAATACCTTGAATCTTCACCAACGCAGGAAGTCATGTACGAAGACATGGGGTCAGATCATCTTCCAGTACTCATGACCATCTCGATGACACCACTACAAGCCGCGCCAAAACTACCAGCGAGAAAAGTTTATTGGGAAATCTTCAGCAAAGAGGTTGAAAAACGAACACCCAACTTTCCGATTAAATCACCTACTGAGGTCACATATGAAACAAGAATTTTCAAATTCGGATAATAATTGTCCGAAATGTAACCAGGACACAAAAAAAAAACAAAAAGACCAATTGAGAACATCCTCCTTTCTTGGAAGTCGGTTAAAAACAAATAATTCCGACATTCTAACAAAATTATCTAGCCAAAATTAAGTTTCTTAATGAGCTTGTCTTATATATACCAATACATACATAACGTCACGCCTGTATTCCTTTTGGGGTAAGCATAACATCAGAGGTTATAAGACCATCTGTTGTCGCGTTTGACAAATTTAGAGGTATTATAAAGATAGAGAGAGGCTATTGTAGTGACAGGGTGTCAACCTATCGCCCACAAAAACGCCAAGTAAACCTCTGTCCCTTAACTGACTTTTACAGTATGCTCGGGAAGAGCAGCAGCTGGCACATTCTAAGTATTTTTTTCGCTCCCAGTCCAGCATGGAAGGAATATACCAAGTAACGGATAAATAAATAATATATACATATTTAATATTTAAACACAAGAAATAATAAGTAAATACAAGATAATGGATAATGAACTTAAGAAGCATATTAACATTAATACAACATACATATTGAATATTACATATTTTTTTATAGAAAATAAACTTGCCAGCTAATATCTGTGTTCACCACACAAATATCCAGCGTTGCCGGGATTTTAAGTTAGAACTCTTGTGTAGAAGGCAATGTTTGCAACCCTTTACCAGTCAGGCATCACATTCTGAGTATCTGCCAATGTTAAATACATAGCAACCTTGCTAGAGAGCTGTACAGGAATGCAATGCGGTTACATATGACTATTACAATACTTCTAGTAATAGTATAATATAATGTAAATTGTATAATTTATTTTATTTTATATGGGTGGCTAACAGCTTTGACTTAAAAACTAGATTAACCATTTAATGTTGAGTTAGCCAATAACAAGCCACCGCAGATTAGGGTTGCAACTATACTGTTTTTAACAGTATTATACTCTTTACTGTTGAACAAAAAAAAAGTATACCAAATACTGTTTTCAGCATAAAAAGCTAAACACTTTATATATGCTACATTTTAATTGGTAATTTGTGCAAGTAGCTCTAAAATTATGTATTTAAAACATTAAATAAATTGAATATACTGTTTGATATTCTTTTCAGACTCAAATATACTTTATTTTTAGAAAAAAAAGTTGGCAACCCTACCGCAGGTACATTAATAATAATAGTACTGGAAGTAGAGGATAAGTTTAAGATATGATGAGACTGACATATTTAGCTCCTAAACGAAACTTCCTAAACCAAAACCAGAAAAAAATAACCTTTACTTGAAAGTACCCTTTGGATGTATGGATGCCTGGATGTATGGATGTTTGTTCCTCAATCACGGGAGAATGACTCAACGGATTTGGATGAAATTTAACATAATGATAGTGTACAATCTGGAATAGCACATAGGCTACTTTTTATCCTGAAATTCCCGCGGTATTCGAAATTGTCAGCTAGTAAAATAATAAATCCCCAGACAATCACACCAACTACATGGCCCCAAAGTAAGCAAAGCTTGTGTTATGGGATACCATGAAGTGAACTACTTAGGGGAACCTAGAATATAAATACATAAATAGATAAACACTCAAGACACTGAACATTTTATTTCCTTGTTCCATGCAGGAATGACACCCGAGGCAGACAGGTTTACCCCATCATCAAAGTGGTAGTCAAATATGGTTTGCTCAAATATATGAGCAAAACCAATGAAATTTAAGATCTTAAGGCCATAGGTATAAGATCATAATGGAAGCAAAAAAGCAGTCAAGGTTTAAAATGAAATGAAACTTCTTTCCTTTTAAATTTGACAATGATGTGGGATGTGAAGCGAATAGAAATACTTATTACAGTTGAAGGTTATCTTCTGCCTGACATTATTGTGCATTTGTGAATAATATGGTAAGCTAAGTTTTTAGTTTTAAAGGCCTCCATAAAGGTTGAGTATTTGAGTGTGATTGCCTAAAATTTTTCTAAAAATTGATTAACACTTTGAAATGAAAGCTGACTGTACATTAAGTACTTAATACACAGATGGCAGTTTCAATTAAATTATTCATCACCTGTTTCTAAGCAAAACAAGCATGTATTATAATTTTTTTAGAAGAAGTACATTGTTTTTAAAACACAGTTATTATAAAAAGAACATTACTTGGATGTCATTGCATTGTTTACTGAATAATACAAGTAAATTGCGATAGTAATGTTTATGGCGTTTATGTATAATATCATTTGTAGAGGTGATAACTGATCAAACAATACATTTTTAAAGAATAATTGTCCTCCTCACCACCTCTTCCTCAACACTTTTCTCTCGGTGCTGTGTAAGATAAAGGTTTCTCATTATCAGGCGCAGTCCCAGGGGTATGACCCCCAGAATCATGAAAAGATGAACCTTTTAAAAGAGTAGAAGCTAGAAAAAGCTACTTAGTATTTAAAAAAAATTGTTGTGACCCCCCAAAATTTCAGTCTGCGACCGCGTCTGCTCAATATCATTATTTTCAACTGACTTCAAAAATGCAAAACTTCTCTATTGTGTCTTTATTGTATTTGTTCAGCAGTTATTTTGTCAATCATGAATTGATTTAAATGAATGAGTTTTAATAATTCTATACATCCGTTGATTATTAGCTACATAACTTCATGCCTGTATACCTAATGGGGTAGGCAGAACACCAGAGGCTATGAAACCATCTGATGTCACATTTGACAAATTTGGAGGTATTATTATGATGAAGCGAGACTATTGCAGTGACAGAGGGTCAGCCACCATTATTGGTGTGTAGGCGATAGGCTTGCACCTACACCTTAGGCTTACACCTTGATTATTTTACTGATTATTAAGTAAGTTTGACGACTGGCTGGTGTAGCGGTAACATACATTGCCTTCTATGCCAGAGGTCCTGGGTTCGAATCCCGGCGGCGGTGGATATTTGTGTGATGAACATAGATATTAGTCGTCAAGCCATGGATGTTTATATGTTTATTTAAGTTTATTCTAATAAAAAATATGTATTTATTCAATATGTATGTTTATATATTTCTTAAGTATATCAGTTACCTAGTATCCATAACACAAGTTCTTTAAGAAACTTAATTTAGGCTAGATAATGTTGTGCGAGTGTCAGAAATATTTATTTATTATTATTTATTTATAATAAAATAGAAACTTTACACTTGGAAAAAACACACAAACCCCATGATAGTTGACAATCACTTTGGCGATGGGGTAAACCTATCTCAGACGCCAGTGGTTGCGGGTTTGATTCCCGCACAGAACAAGAAAAAAAAATGTGCCGGGTCTGGGCATTTATCTATTTATATTCTAAGTTCTCCCCTAGTTCGCTACATGGTATCTCTGTTTAGTTTGGGGCCATGTAGTTGGTGTGATTGTCTGGGGATTTTATTATAATTTATTATAGGGTGTATCATGTACAGAAAGGAAATAGCTAATGAGCTACTTACTCACTGCACCATTGTAGTCAGAGTGAGTAAGTATTAAATGAATGCCAAGGTCTCTTATAGTTATTAGAGACTGTTTCCTAAACAAATATTCACTCTGAATAGACCACAAATTGTAAGGCAGATTAATTAATATAGGGTCCAATGTTATTTATTTGCAATTGTTCTTTCTATAGAAAGAATACAATAACTTACCTTGAACAACTTTTAGGACAAACTAAGCATAAACAGGTTGCTAGCTAATGGTAATTAAAACCTGTAATTATGTCTCTTACTCTTGCATTTTATAGATATTAAGTAAGTATTTAGTATTGCCAAGGTTGTAATGAAGATAGAACTAGTTACTTCTAAGCAAAATATTTGGATAACATACCTAAGATTTCATAATAATCCTTGCATTTCTTAATTTTTCTGACAGCCTCAAGTTGGTCTGCTGTATACTCTCGCTGTGGGGTCTGGTGAGTTGGGGTTTTACGTCTTCGAACATCCTCAGGTTTAGGACTTGGAGGGGCATTTTTGTTAGAGGATCCAGATGATGCAGCAGCTCTGACCCGCGTTAAAAGCTCTTTAGCACTAGGACTAGGATACAAACGATCAGCTTTCAACAAAAATCGCTCAGCTTTCTCAAGGTTTCCTGATGATAGAGCAGCCTGAGCAATTTCTATACACTTTTCAGCTTCATCCTTGTTACCTTCGATCGTCATTATGTAGTTTAAGGCGTTATTTTTAAACGCGTTTGTAGACCGTGATTTGCACAATTTATATTTAGGCGCAGTATTGTAAATTTAATTAACTAAAACGATCAATATATTATAAATTGCCAAGTTTCAGCAGCCAATACAAGGAAAACAAGTACATGTTACGCAAAGAGTATACAACACTGCCTGCATTAAGGAACACTATACTCATAACAAAGAAAGTGTTTCCAAAATGGAATATCGGATAACCACATGACCACAATAAAGCGAAAATTACGTTGAGCTCGATAAAAATAGTAAGAAAGTAAAATATGCTAAATTATGGGTGCACAACGCTTTTTTCGTATTATGTAAATGGCAACCGGCTTGAAAGTTCTTTTTAACAATTCGCCATTTTGTCAGTGTTTAACTATCAAAGTCATTGTCATTCTGACATTTCCAAGTCATTTAGCTAACTTGTTTATTTTTAATAATTTATTCGGTTCGACTCTGTTCGTTGCGAATGTTGTGTTTTACCCGCCTACAGCAAAGCTTAAGCATCTTCTTGGACTCCCTTAACCTGCGACTTTTATTTCTGATTACTGGACTTGAGCATTGCACTTTCGAACGACCTGGCCCGCTTACTGGAACATCTGATTCATTTGACTGTTTCCGGATAACATCCTTCGATGTAAGTAAAGATATAAGTTTTTATTTTCTAGTAGTTTACTTACAGCTTAACTGAATAATTTAATATAATAAATAACATATTTTTAGGTCATATAGAATGGCGTCGTGTAGTATCTGTAACGTTAACATTGATCACGACCAACAGCCGCCGACGCGGATATTGGACATGGGTTTTGAAGTAACGAGTTTACTTCCTGATAGACTCCAGCTTGAGGTAAATATTGAAATGTCTTTGCTATATGCTACTTACACAATATGCTTCAAATAAAAAGTAAAAGAGTAAATCAAATATATCTTTGTGCACAATACTTATATTATTTTATTGTTTTAGGATATGCAACATTCTGAAGTATGTTCAGAATGTTTACGTAGATTGACAAGAGCCTGGCATCATCAACCTAGTACAGAACCCTCTGCCTTTAGTGTACATGATGTTAATTCATGTTTTCGTTGTAATGCTTCATTGATGCGCCGAAATGGACAACAAAGGAGGTCTCTTGTTCTCCGACCAGGACCCGAATATAACTATATTGCATCAACTATTAATACTCAGGTATATAATTTGATTGTAATCAAATAACCAAAAGTTCATCTCAGTTTTAGACCATTTACAGGCAGATTTATTCATTTTACTCATTTGAAATAAACTTATTGAGGTTTCCTTATGATTCCAATTGTTATTTTCATCACAGTTATTGCTCTGTTTAATAAAAATATAGAATGGTAAATATAAAGTTCTTCTAATGAATATTTTTCTATTGCAGATTCCACTCAATGTGAGGATTTGCTATGCATGTTGGTTTAGAGTGCATCGACACATACAAAATAATGCTGATTTTAATACCCAACCTTTTGAAAGTGAAACAACAGCTCTACCTGTAGCAGAGTTTTGCATTCGATGTTCCGGTTCCATTATTGGAGTCCGTTCTCATCTATTAACTGAAAGTCCAGAAAGGGACTTTGTTGCCTCGGCTATGGACCCAAGACAGGTATTATTAAGCTTGAGAATTAATTATATAACCTTTTTATTATGTTATTGGTTTTTATTTATGTGAGTTTTACATTTTAGGTACCAGAAAATGCTCGTGTCTGTAATGGCTGTTGGTTGTTTCTAAGAAGATCTGCTCAAAGGCAGTCAATAGAACAACCTGTTAATCAAGAAGACATTGTACCTCAAAATCCGATATTATTACGACGAGCCCAGGAAACCATACACTTAGACACTGTGAAACGGGTATGTGACACATCTTCAAATTGTTTTGTGCCTGGATGCCAAAACACAGAAAGATATAGAGTACCAAAGTATTTGAAAAAAAAAATCTTATCAGATTCGAGCGTCTACATACCAAAAAATTGTAGGGTTTGTGGATTGCACAAAACAATTTACAACTGGGAATTTCTGCAAGAATTCGAATTTAGAAACGATTTCACAAAAGTTGACATCCAAGACATGCTTGAAATTAATAAAAAAGGCAATTATATACCATTAGATTTTCAAAATATTGAAGGAATGAATGTTGATTGTTGCAAGTTTTGGCTGGGTGTTAATATAGACCAATTTTTAAGGTTATTGAATGAGTCCAATATTATTTGCAAAACTCCAAAAGTTGCATTGGGACTTTATTTGCTTAAAATGAGGACAGGGGAACCGATAAGAAGAATAGCTTCCCTTATGAGAATGGCACCCAGTCAAATATGCAAATTAATTGCCAAAGCAAGAAACTGCACAAATATTAACTTTGTGCCCAGACATCTTGGCACAAATCATTTGCCTAGGCAAGAATTAATCTCAAAAAGTTTAACTATACCAAAAGGTTTATTTTTAAATGAAAATAATAACAATGTAATCACAATTTGTGATGGGACATACATATATGTACAAAAATCATCAAACTATTTGTTTCAAAAAATGACATACAGTCTGCATAAATACAGGAATTTAGTAAAGCCTTTATTATTTGTAGCCACTGATGGTTACATAATAGATGTATTTGGGCCATACGGGGCAACTGTGTCAGATGCGGATATCATGCAAAACCTATTCCAAAATGAAAACCATCCTCTTAGGTCATATTTCCAAAGAGATGATGTTTTCATTTTGGACAGAGGTTTTCGTGATTCATTGCCATTACTACAATCGTTAGGTTTCAAAATACATAAACCAGAGTCATTGGTCCGTGGTGAGACACAGTTGTCCACACTCGCTGCGAATAAATCCAGATGTGTGACCCTATGCAGATGGGTAGTTGAAGTTGTTAATGGGAGATTCAAGAGGGATTTTAAAATATTTCGCAGTGAGTTTTTCAATTTGGCCTCAAAGCATTTAATGATAGATTTTAGGTTTGCAGCAGCACTTATCAATACTTTCCACCCAGTTATACAGAATAGGCCCGATGCAGCTCTTATTCTAACAAAAGCTCAAGAAAGGTTGTATGTAATTAACTATTTAGCAGAGTATGTTGTTGAAAATAATTTAAATAGGCATCGGGCCAGTTTTAGGAACATTAGCACAATAAGTGATGATCTAAATATATTTCCTAGAATGACCATGTCTGACCTGATAATGTTTTCACTTGGTATTTATCAAATAAAACAAGCCAGATCATACTATGGAGAACATATCAGGCAGCATGGTACATTTGTTATAGAGATTGCAGATGTGGAGCAAATGATATTACCTAATGTAAATGAGGGTTTATTAATAAGAGGTCGAATAAGATCACGACATCAAGCTAACAAAATATATTATACATATATATTATTAGTGGAAGGTCAAAACTGGGAGGAAAGTATTGCACAATATTACTGTTCCTGTATTTGTGGTAAAAGAACTGTCGGTTGTTGTGCTCACACCATGACTTTGGTCTGGTATCTAGGGTGGGCACGACATGAAACTAATATAGATATACCGGCTTCATTCCTTGATGGAATTTTAGTCCGAGAAGAAAGCGAGGATTTTTAAATAAAATCACTATTAATAGTGTACAGAAAAAACTTAACTGCTGAAATACAATGTGAATTGTATTTCAACAATTAAGTTTTTTCTGTACACTGCTTTCAATAAAGGCTTCAAAACTATCAATGGGTTGTTTTATTTCATACCTATATAAAAGATCTTTAAACATATTGTTTAGGTGGTAAAAGTTAAGTTTTCTCTGTACATTATTTTCAATAAAGGCTTCAAAACTATCAATAGGTTATTTTATTTCATATATAACTAATAAAGATCCTTAAACATATTATTCAGGTGGTAAAATATACTTTTTGTTCCCTGAAACTATAGCGAATAGGGCTATTTAATTCAGTACAACACATTAATATTTCCATACTTGGCTCTACTCTGTAGCTGCGCAACTTGCTCTTTTGACTGTGTATTTAAGAATATTTAATATAAAAATATGTGTGGGGATTGCAGTATTAACATATTAACCTGCTCATACTAAACAGAAACAATCTTAAGGCAGTTTTTATATTTTATACTAAGATTGATTTTAATTACTAATAAATATCATTATGGTATAAATGTTGATTTTCCTGCTGCATTCCTTGATGGAATTAATGAATTAGAGGAACTTAGTATTAAAGGAACTGTTGAAATAAAATGCACATGAACAATTTAGTTGTTTTATTTAAGTTTAGTTTTCTGTACATTCAATAAAGGACTATTATCAGAACTAGGTTAGCATTTTATTCATACTTATTTATAAGTTGTTTAGGTGGTAAAATATACTGCCCATACACCGCAGTTACTATATTTAAATAGTTATTGTTGTTACTTATTGATAAATAACATGACCGTATATAAAAGTTTTGAAAAAAAAAAACAAAAATGTAATTAAGCAAATTGATACAACATGCAAAGAAAATAAATAGAACGAAAGTCGAACGAAAGACTGATTGAATGAATGAAAGTTATAATTTGATGAATGATTAGTCGATTTATGCACAGAGTCTATGCAATATGGCCGCCTAGCGGAAAGCAAAGGAAGTACTTAGGTGATATTTTTTAAAATCGTGTGCTTTTTTAATATGGCGTTTAATAGATATTGGGTATTTATTTTGTGTTCTTAAACATTTTCTCTTCTTTATCCCCTGGTGCTCATAGTCTAGCCCCAGACCCTAACGAACGGAAACATAACCTTTTTTTGCATGTTGAAAACCCAGCTTTAGTATGAATTTTCTGACAGCTCATAAAGATTAGTTTAAAAAACCTCTATAGATGGCACTTTTTAGAAGCCGAAGGTGTTAATTCTGTATTCTATAATGTAGGTAAGTGGTATCTATCTACCATCTATGGTAATTTATAAGTTCAATTTCTGATAAAGACGTCAATTAAATTATTTTACTTTTAAAAACGCAGTGTAGAATAAATGGCTGTAGGTATGACCATAAAGTAACTTTTATAGGTTGAGATAGAGATATCAGCTAAAACGGAGCTCTAGCGCCATCTAGAATTTAGTGACGGAAACTTTTACTAGAACCAGTCGGGAACTTTCCCTGTATTTTTCTTTAAGAATATTTAAGATTCCTCAAATATGTATATTATCATGATTATATGAAATATGTATACATATATCAGAAAATCGTTATCACGATCAAAATTCCAATAAACATGCAAAGTTCGAATTGCAGCGTTGTTTCCGAAATCCAGTAGAATTGACGGGTCCGAATTAAAAAAGGGAGCGACAGAGTCCAAATGGTGGCCGGGTTGTGGGTAAAAGGAATCCAAGAAAAAAGCGATAAAAACAACATTCGAAAACGGGTGCGCAGTAACGAACACAGGTAACGAATGAAAGATAGATTTAATGAGTCGGTTAGGTGATTGATTGAATGAACCGAAGAATGAAAAGTAGGATGAAAGAGACATTCTCTATGGCATTTTTCTAATTTTATAAATTATAAACAGCGCCATCTATATCTTAGTGATACTAACGAAATTTAGTGAAAACACCGTGGGTATGACAGACAAGACTCCACCACTGACCTCTATATTTACCACTGGACTGGCGGCTGTCAAAGTGCTTTTGTGCCCGTTTGATAATCGCCATTTTGGCGCTGTCGGACGTAGCAAGTGTCCGTTGTACTAAAACTAGTCGCTAACAATATACAAAATGTTCTCATTCTTGATAACTTTTATATAATGCTTATAACAATAACAACATAAAATTCGAATTAATATTTAAAAAATATAAAATCACTTAACAATAAGCAAGCACTTCTCTGGCGGCCACTTGCAATATCGCTATCGCTAGTGGCGCTTCAAATAGGCACAAAAAAATAGCTGTCAAACTTACGGAACAGCCAGTCCAGTGGTAAATATAGAGGTCAGTGAGACTCCACCTTTTGTAAAGCGCCATCTATCGAAGCCTTTTGTACCGTTTTTTTTTTTATAAGCTGTCAGAAAACCTCTCATTCATTATATAATTTTTCATAAGTTAAGTCAGATTTCATATTTTGGTAGATCAATTAAAGGAGTATTATAAATAATTAATACCTACTGCTGAATATAGAGCGAACGACTTGCTTCTGATATTTATTTCTTTTATTTAAGTTTATTAGACAAAACAATAATAGAAACTTACATATGGTGCTGTTTAACCTGAAAAAGGCATACTTACTAAATTTTTTGCGATAAATCTTTTCTTAAAAGCTTTTGTTCTTACGTAATTACCCGACGAAACCAAAAGAAGGATTATTATTCTATACGTATATACGTATAGATCCTGATAGATATACCGGGTGGAATTTTTTAATGCCACCTGGAGCGAAAGTAGGTACCTACTCTAAATAATAGAGATAGCAAAATTTACTCCAAAGAAACATTCCTTTATTTTTGAAAATAAATAAAACCGCATTCAAAGATTTTCAAGAATAGCGAAAGTTTCACCCGGGAGTCGTACCGACTAAAATCTGTAAAAATGACACCCTGTAATTTATTGTATCGATTGTTAGGGTCAATCACAAGAATAAAATCTCTCTAAAATACTAGGTTAATTTAATGAAAGGATAACCATGAAATCTTCATTTTTAGAGTTGAGTCGGTTCGATTCCTGGGTGAAGAATTTTTGAATTTTTGAAAAATCTTTGAATACAGTTTTAATTTTTTCCCAAAATAAAGGAATGTTTTTTGGAGTAAAATTTGAGATGGCATTAAAAAATTCCACCAAAAGTCGACGATATACCGGAAGCAGGAGATACATCAAGTAATAACAGCTACCGGAAAAATAATATAATTTTTTTTTTGGCACAGTACTTAGTTATGAAATTATATGTATTTTTAAAAAATCAAAAAATTGAACACCCTGTGATGTTCATTTCAGCCTTGTTTCTACAAAACTCCATATTTACAACTTTCGCGTAGATCTGTTGATCTAGCCTAGGCTGTACTTGAGTGTTTGAGGCATGTCTGTACTCCAATTTTGAGAATTACTATAACGGGCAGTAACATCAAAACAACAAAATAGACCACTTAAAAATTTGTTTTATTGATATGTTTTGTTTTGCAGGGGTATTATTCCCAAAAAATATTTTTAAATGTCCTAGTATGAATTTTTCAAATAAGTGTTATACTTACCATTTTGGAATTGCAATAAAATTACAAATCTTTTTAAGTTACTCGCCGGAGTTGCATAGTACTTTTTTTTCAGTACACTTGGAGGAAGTTTAGTGAACTCGTAATTACTAAGTCCTTGATTGGACAAGAACTTAATTTTCTTTAAAATCGTGGTTAGATATATATTTGTTTTTTTTTATTTCAATTTGATAAACTTCATTTTTTTTAAATACTTATTGCAATATTTGTAGGTACAGTTAGCAAAATGCCCCAGAAGGAGAAAAAAATTTAGTTTAAAAAAAATGACATTTATTTTTTTAAATACTCAGACGGGATTTATTTTTAATTTTCTGGTGACCCTTGTGACCACCCTTGTCACCCCCTTCCCAGCTACGTAACCTTTCTGAAAAGAACTCTGTATACAACTTGTTTTTCACTCTTTTTTGCCTAATTGTATTTTTTATACAAAATATTAAGTATATAAAATAAATAAAATAAAATCCCCAGACAATCACACCAACTACATGATCTCAAACTTAGCAGAGCTTTTGATAGAGGATACCATGTACCGAACTAAGGGGGAACCTAGAATATAAATACGTATACATATAGATAAACGTCCAGACCCGGATTTTTTTTCTTGTTCTGTTCGGGAATCGAACCGGGACCACTGGCGTCTGAGGCAGACAGCTTTACTCCATCGCCCCAGTGGTCGTCAAAAATATTCGATTCAACTCAAAACATCTAGTAAACACCTTTATACGTGGCACTTTTTATCCTTTTTTTGTCGCTATGCTCACGTAGGTACAGTTCGCAACGTTTTGTATGCGTTTTGTACATTTTATGCAACATTCCTAAACGTTTAAAATATTTTTGTTGTTATTGTAATTTTTGTCTATTGAATTAATGTTAAAGAGATTGTACAAGAGTGATAATTTAAGAACTCATTATCTTAAGATTGATCATAATATCTTGAAAAGTATGCACTTTTGAACCACATATTGTTTGGCAAAAAGTATTTTTTTTTTTGTAATGATCAAAACCTCAAAGTTAACACCGTGTATAGGGTATCCCGCCTACGCTATCTAATAATAATAATACCTTTTTGTAGGAAAGTAAAAAATTACAGAAAAAATATTAAAAAAAGGAAAATTCTATGAATTCTTCGAAATTGTATGAAAGAAAAATTTTGACATTTTCTTTCATGTAAAAATTGAAAAATATTTTTTTCAACACACTTGCTCGTAAAGTGAGCGTTATTCTATTGAATTTAGAACTATAAACTGGGCTATAAGTCACGCGTGCATAATATATTATACCCTAGTGCATAATATAATGAATCCTACAAAGTTGAATTGTACCTTTGTGCAAATCACATGCGAGTAAACAGAGCATATTTTATTGATCCGGGTTATACATTAAATTTTTTCAGAAACAACAAAGAGGTTTTATACCACTTCAAATCCATATACATTTTTAAATGTTTACGCCTTATATTAGTCAAACAAAATTGTGTATCAAACAAATTATTCACAATTTACAATAATTTGTTACAAAATATTAAAATATTTGGATTTACCACTCCAAATTAAATATTTTCATGTAAAATAGGCTGTATATGCTATACAGCCATTGACACATTTGGCGGAAAAAAAACCTACGCGCATGCGCGAAGTTCGGCGCCATTTTTCAATCACAATTCACAGCTTTGTTATCAAGTGTGTTTGTTATTTTATGACCACGTATGTCTGTCTTTTACTCACAAGTGTGTTGAAAAACGTCTTATATAACTCGTGAGCGTTGCTAATTACAGTCTCGGCTCATTATTAAGCCCTCGCCTGCGGCTCGGGCTCAAATCACAGCCTCGACTGTAATTAGCAACTTCGCTCACTTGTTACATAATATACTATTTTTAATTTTTTTTTTCTGTAATCCTTATGGGTACTCCCTCCGTGGAGGTATTATACAACGTGTAACATAATGAAGAAATAATACATAAAGGGATTGTATGTTTGGTGATGTAGTTTATATGTAACAGTAACATAAATTTGTTATGCTTACGGTTTGGCCGAAAAACAAGTTCAAAGTTTAGATCAAAATATCTAAGTGTCAACCCTAAAAACAGCTGTTAGCTTGTGATAAAATCTATTCAAAACAGCGTAAAAACAAATTGATGGGTAGGGGAGAACGGGTATGGTTGTCACACGGGTTAGTCGTCACAAAGGTCATAAAACAAGCGCCGAAGAAGCGCAAGAGCGACACCTCCCCTCTCCGCTTCACCTCAGCATCTGAGGTGAAGCGCCCTTGCGCTTCTACGGCGCTTGTTATTGAAATATTCATTTGTTCAGTTTTGTTTTATGACAGTTGTGACAACCAACCTGTGAGACAACCATACCCGTACTCCCCTAACTAAGGGTGTTACCACACCAATCCATCGACCGTCGATCGACGGACGAATGGAACAGCCGACTTCGATCGATAGTTTTTACTAGGCCAAAAAATCCGTTCGACATCGATCGACGTCTATCGGTGTGTAAGCACCCTAAGACAGGTACTATAAAGTATCTGTCCTAGTTACCCATTTTATGCCTACTAAATTAGACGACAATGTCTCGGGAAAGTTTAATTCCATAGTATCTAAGTGCAGAATATTTTTAAAACTACATTTTCACCTGTAAGTAGGTATGCTCATTTATCATAGTAGTGTACCAATTTACAAGCACTGATCTTGCTAATTCTTTTACTGAATATTCTACGTATGGTATAGAAACTAACCCTTAAGTTTTATCTCTCCATTTTGTTACTCGTTGTATAGGTTGGCGGGACACCCTGTATATAAAGGGTTGTTTTTAGTCACCAGCCAAATTTAAATGTTATTTTCTTTGATACGATATAAATGTACCTGCATATTGATTTGTACAAAACGTAGAAATATGGAACCACAAACTTAAAAAAAATATTCGCTGTTGATGAACATAGCTACTACGGCGCGGTGGGCTGTTTTATATGAACATTGTAATTAAAACTGAATAAGTCTGTTATATTGTTGGGTAATATCTGTACTCTTAAGAATATCTATGTAAAAATCTCTTGTAATGATTATGCGGCGTTTTCTTTTTTTACGTAAGATTTCAAAAAGTTTTTCTAGTTGTCTAAAAAACAGAATTGGATTACTCTTAGGTATTCGGTATACACAGATAAATATTAATTTATAATCTGGGATATCAATTCCACAAGCTTCAAAAACGTAGTCATATGTCAATTCATTTAAAAAAGTCAGTTTGTTATATTCTATGCATGGAATTAATAGTTAATTCCATGATTCTATGTCATCCTTGCAAAATATACAAGTACCACCACGACTTATTTTTTTTCTGGAGTACCAGTTCGCTAATGTGAAGCCATTGATCTGGATAGTAGATTCATTTCCTAAACAAGCCATCTTTATTTTGATGGAAGAAAGTAACGTTATCCGTGCTTTAATTGACGAAAAAATATATCGTTAAAAATATATCGGGCTAGCAGTTTTGGAAGTTTTTTTGTTGGTTCAGTGATTTATTCAAAGTAGGTAGCTTTTTTCGACGTATGGCCTCAAGTAAGTAAGGTATGGTAACCTGTTCTGAGGTTTATATTTTAAGTAAACAACTTGCGAGCCCCTAACTTCCTCCACGAACGCTTGAATAATTTTTTTTTTCATAAAATAAGCTGTCTATGGTAAAGTTGATTTTTTTACACAAATTAAATAAGTTAGTTAATCGTTTTCTGTTCTAATAATTATATACATAAGGGCATTCAATAAAATATGAGTTTTTAAATTGTTTACAAACAAGATTAATTTCTTTGTTCAGCATAGTTTCGTTAAGGTAGTCGTTATTTAAAACATTCAAAATGAATACGGTATTATTTTCAAGGACTTTAAAGTAGAGTAGAGTTCCGAAATTATTGTTAATGAATTTTTGTCATTTTCACCGACGCAAATAATAAATACGTCTGAGGCCTGTACGTCGACCTCAATATTCTTCAGTATTTCAGCCGCAGGTGCGTCTGGTTTAGTTATAGATTAAATCTGGTAATCCTCGTATTTGGAGCGTAGCCTGGACTGGAGCAGACTTACAGCTAGGCCTGCGCATTGTTGTAATCCATAATTTTTTATATATTTTTTTCATTATTTCCAATTATTGAGCTGTCAGCCTGCTTGTTTTTGTTTCCACATGTGTAAGTAGTAATTTCATTAACATTTTTTGCTGATGAAGTTATTTCCTTGAGGGGATCGTTTTGTGATTTATTTTTATCTTATCTTCTCTTGTTTTTGATACTGGACTTTGATAGAAAATTTGTTTTAAATTATTGATTATTGTTTCCTTTTTAGTTAATATTTTTAACCCCCGACGCAAAACGAGAGGGGTGTTATAAGTTTAACGTGTCTGTGTATCTGTGTATCTGTGTATCTGTGTACCTGTCTGTGGTATCATAGCGCCCAAACGGATGAACCGATTTTCGTTTAGTTTTTTTTGTCTTATAGATAATTTTATCCCGAGTGTTCTTAGCCATGTTTCATGAAAATCTGTTCAGCCGTTTGAAGATCATCAGCTCTTTTCTAGTTGATGAGGGGATCTGACTACCTTCCATATGTCCTTTCGATGCGAAATTTGGTACCGTATTACAACAATGATATTAAAATTATATGGTAAAGTAACCATGACCTGATCAGCCGTTTGAAGGTCATCAGCTCTCTAATAGTTGATGAGGGGATCTGACTAACTTCCATATGTCGCATCGATTCGAAATTTGGTGCCGTATTACAACAATGATATTAAAAGTATATGGTAAGGTAACCATGACCTGATCAGCCAATTGAAGATCATCAGCTCTCTAATAGTTGATGAGGGGATCTGAATAGCTTCCATATGTCGTATTGATTCGAAATTTGGTGCCGTATTACTACAATTACATTGAAAGTATATAGTAAGGGAACCATGACCTGATCAGCCGTTTGAAGATCATCAGCTCTTTAATAGTTATTGAGAGGATCTGACTACCTTCCATATATCCTATCGATTCGAAATTTGTGATGTGTATGGAAAGTGTATGGTAAGGTTACAATGACCTGATCAGCCGTTTGAATATCATCAGCTCTCCTATTGTTGATGAGGGGATCTGACTACCATCTTCCTAATATTAAAACCTACTTTAAAAAGTACAAAATAAAAGTAAAATTAAAAATTTTAAAAACCCCCCGACACATAAAAAGACCTTAAAAACTAACAAATAATATTTTAAACCTATTCTAATTATTATCGTCCCATATATAATTGACTGTAAGACTTGTACTTTAAAATATTTTTATTTTCCGAGCGTCGTCGCTGCGTCGGGGGACCGCTAAGTGAGTAAAACAGTTGTCAGTTGCAAAAAAAAAAGAATTCACTCCGAAAAATTCGTAAAATCGACACAACCGTCAACGTCGTCTGCCCTCACGTGTCTGCCCGTTCGGGTCGCCGCACTTGGTGACGCCCACCCCCGCGCCGCAAGCCGCACACCGAGCTCGCCGCGCGCGGCATTACCACAGAATAAGTAATATTTGGGCATTACGTAGAGCGTAGACTATGCATGAAACTTAAGATCGCTCATACCTAAATGTAATAATAAATTAGCTGTTGTTGGCTTAATACTTTATATACTTGAGCGGTCCCCGACGCGGCGACGAAGCTCGGAAAATAAAAATATTTTAAAGTACAAGTCTTACAGTCAATTATATATGGGACGATAATAATTAGAATAGGTTTAAAATATTATTTGTTAGTTTTTAAGGTCTTTTTATGTGTCGGGGGGTTTTTAAAATTTTTAATTTTACTTTTTAGTAGAGACAACTACTCAAGGGCTAAGTTTTCGATCTATTTATCGGCTATCTCTAGTTTACATTTTAGTTCAATATTAGACTTTTTTAAATCTTCAATGTCCTCTTCATAGCGCGTAGATAGATCCGGTAAACTACGCCTTAGTGTAGAGGTAGATGCAGTTGTAGAGTTATTCGGTATTATATTTGAGTCTTTATCGAGCGTGCGTACAGTGCAGACGTGTCGTTGATCATTGCAAAAATACAATAATAGTTTAATAATCCATTTTAAATCTTAAGTCAAGGCAGTGTAACATCTTTTTCTAAACCAGTGAGTTCGAGTGTTACCGAGTCGTCCGGCAGTATCGACGAGTGAAGTGAGACAAACATACTACCCCTGTCTCCTTGCGCGAGGCGCACGCACATACAGCGTGAGTAACTTTACACAGATATACAATGAGCTTATTGCGTTCACCAACTGGAAGTGGCATCGACTCGATACATGGAGGTTCCCAACCCAACTTATCTTATACACATTTAGAAGATGCTCCTCAGGTTACTTATCGTAATAACAAACGGAAACTGTCAAATGATAATGATTTTATAAAAACCGAACTATCTGAACTGCGAAAACAAATGTCTGAAATGATGGCAGTATTAACGTCCAATAATCAAACTCAAACGGAAAACATTAATAGATTGTGCCAAGATGTGGTTTCCGTAAAGAATGAAGTTATAAATATTAGTACTACCATTGAAACAATTATCTCAGAAAATAAAAACCTTAAAAATAAACTTACAACACTAACAGAAATTACAGAAAATACAGATTTAAAATTAAAACTTCTAGAAGATGATATCAACAAACTAAAGAGCACATCAGCCTCAACCTCTGGCCAAGCACAAACGATACCTGAGGAAGTAATTAATGAAGTAATGGATCGAAATAAACGAAGCAAAAATATCATCATTGTGGGGGTCCCTGAATCTGAAACCAACTCTTTGATTCAACGCCAACAATACGAAAATAAAGAGATATCAAGAATAACTATTAAACTTTTAAATACAGCAGTACAGCCTGATAAAATTATACGTCTTGGAAAATATAAGCCAGAACATACACGTGCAATAAAAGTTTGTTTTTCATCTGAAGAAATTGCAAAGGCCATATTACGTAACAGAAATAATCTTGATATAGAAAACATTAAAATTTATTCGGACCAAACTCCTAACCAACAAAAATATATGCAAAACTTAAAAAATGAGCTCCTAAAACGTACGGCAAGTGGTGAATCTAACCTCGTTATAAAATTTATAAAAGGCGTACCTAAAATTATAACCCAAGAAAACTCGAACACATATTCTGATAAAACAAATGCAAAAAACTAACCTGCCCCCAGGAGAAAATTACTTACCAAATAACAGATAATTATACTGATATAGCCTTTTCTAAGAAATCACTAAAATGTTTTTATGCCAATGTCCGTAGTATTACCCGACCAGGCAAATTCGATGAGTTAAGATGTATTATCACCTCATTACCAACAACTATACATATTATTGTCCTTTCGGAAACCTGGATCAAAAGTGAAGAGGAAGCTAAAAGATTAGAAATACCTTGTTATACTCACTATTTTAACTTCAGAAAAAACAAAAGAGGAGGTGGAGTCTCAATCTATGTACACAACAACATTAACCACAAATTTGTTGAGGAATATTGCATAAATAATATTCACTACCTCTGGATATACATTGAAAAGTTTTCCTTAAGCATTGGTGCAGTTTATAAACCTGATAAAACTAATAATGAGAATTTCATTGAGGTCTACTCGCAACAACTGCAGAAGAGGAGAAGAGCTATAATATTTGGAGATTATAACTTTGATTTACTTAAGCCAGATCTAGTAACACGAAACTATAAGGACACATTGAAAGAATGCAACTATGAAATTTTGAATAAAATAAGCAAAGCATATTGCACCCGTGCGACAGCTACCACTAAAACCCTACTAGATCATGTATCTACTAATCTTAAGGAACATAACTTTCACTTGGCGTTGATAGATTCGTCGATGTCTGACCACAGGCAAATAATTCTAGACATAGAACGCTATAAGCCTCCTCCTCTCAAGAAACTAGAATATACTTCCATAGACTATACTAAACTTTATAAATGCTTGGAAAATTACCCTTACATGGATTTGGAACCAACCTATGAAAAACTTGCAGAGAAATTTCGTACCTGTCTGGATAATAGCAGAATAACCAAAACAAAGGTCCTTAATACCCCACGACAAGATTGGATTAATAGAGAAATTATACACGATATACATAAAAGAAACCTGCTGTGGAGGAAATATCAACAAAATTCGTCTAATACCAAATTAAAAGCGGAATTTGAAAAAATAAAAGTTTGTGTATATCAGAACATTCAAAAAGTTAAAAATGCGTATTATTATAAATGTTTTAAGGCTAATATGACTAAACCTCGGAAAATGTGGAAACTAATAAACAATTTATCCAAAAATAAAATTAAAGACGAAACTGGACCAGATAAACTTGAAACAGAAAATGGAACTATAGAGGATAAAAAGGAAATATGTGAAAACCTTAACACCTACTTTTCATCTATAGGATCTTCTCTAGCAAACATGATTAAGAAATCAAGTAGTGATCATTCATGGATGGAACCAGAAGTCAGCAATACACCTGAACTTAAGTGCATAAAGCCAGCAACCACAGGAGAAGTAATTAAAATTATTGATAGCTTGGACCCGAATACTGGTGCTGGTATTGATGGTATCACTACAAAATCAATAAAGTGTGTTAAAAATGTTATTGCCCCTGAACTTACTAAATGTATTAATTTATGTTTTGAACACGGTGTTTTTCCCGATGAACTGAAAATTGCTAAAGTTATCCCCATTTATAAAAGTGGAAGCAGGTCTGACCCGTGTAATTACCGACCAATATCTGTTCTTCCAGTGATATCCAAAATTTTTGAAAAACTTCTTTATAATCGGCTAGAAACATTTCTGAATCTAAAAAACTTTTTTTATCCCAAGCAATACGGATTTAGACCTCACTCGAATACTCTTTCTGCTACAATAGACTTAATAACTAAAATTAAAAACAAAATAGATCAAAAACAAATAGGCCTCGGTGTTTTTATTGACCTAAAAAAAGCATTCGACACGATTAGTCCAAAATTATTACTACTTAAGTTATCTCAAGTCGGCATAAAAGATAAAGCACTAGCAATTTTTGAATCATATTTGCAAAATCGGATGCAACTAACTAAAATTGAAAATCATCAAAGCAGCACCCAACCTATCACTTTTGGCGTGCCTCAGGGCTCGATTCTGGGGCCGCTATTATTTCTAATTTACATTAATAGTATAAGCCAAATTGGCCTCAAAGGAGAAATCTCACTATACGCTGATGATACAAGTGTTTTCTACTTTGGTCATTCAGTTGAGACAATAATACCACGAGTGCAACATGATCTTAATTTATTAAATAACTGGTTTCAATCTAATTTACTCACCATCAACACATCCAAAACAAGTTATATTATATTTGCCGCAAAAAACAAAAAACTTACCGACAATATTCAATTAAAAGTAAACGACCAATTAATACAAAGAAAATTTAAGGAAAAATATCTTGGTCTTATTTTGGACAATTGCCTTAACTGGAAGCCCCACTTAGAAAAAATAAAGTCTAAATTAATTTCTCTCACTGGCGCTCTTCATAGCATAACCAAATTTTTACCAAGAAAATTATTCGATATATTATTTATAACTCGCTCGTTAAACCCCACATTGACTACTTAGTTGAAATAAGGGGTACCGCGGCAAAGACTAATTTGGAACCTTTACAACGAGCACAAAATAAACTAATTAAAATCTTATTCAACTATAACTTTCGAACACCCACGGAAAAACTTTACAATGAAACTAAAATAATGAATATTTCGCAAACATACAAATACTACACATGTATTCTTATACGTAAAATAATAAACAAGGAAATTCATACGACATTAAATTTTACTCAAAAAAACCAAATACAACGAATGAAATTACGAAATGCAAGTTATTTAGTAACACGCAAACCAAGAACAGACTACGGTAAAAAGAATATTGAATTTGAAGGTGTTAAAATATATAATAATCTTCTTACTAAAATAAAGGAAGCAAAAAGTATGCATAACTTTAAACAAAAACTGAGAACATACTTAATAAATAATTAAAAATTTCAATAGTTCACACAATACGTATGATACGATCAATACCACATCCAGTTGATTTTTACTCTAGATCTGTGTTCCGCTCGGTCTTTTTAGCATTCAACGTTTGTTGTTCAACCTTATTTAAAATTACCCACTTTTTACTTTAAATTATTTACTCTCTTAATTTTGAATTGTATAATGGTCAAGATAATATATCCAAAGATAATAGCACTCTCGTTGTAAAATTATATACTTAGTAAAGTTTCTCAGTAAGCGAATTATGTAATTCTTATGAGAAATAAAGATTCTTAAACCATAGTCATTAAGGTCGGGTGTAATACATTTTTAATTTCGGTTTCGGCGTGTAACATTTTCTTGAAGTGTACGTATTCATTTCCGTGCTCTGATTTTTTAAAGTTCTTGCGGACAGGTTTTTCGGAGTGCTAGTTTTAGTTTTTGCTGTACTTTTCCCTTTTTTTAAAAGACAGGTCCGGTATTTCCATTTTAGTTTCTTTTCGTTGTTAAAAAGTACGAAGCGTTTTTCAGAGATAATTGCACAGTCCAGTTAATACCAATTGTTACAGTTTTGGCATTTTAATCCATCTTCTTTAGAGTATTTATTTTTACATTTATATCATTTAAATGAATCCATGCCGTATTTATATTTAAGACTAAATACATTTTTCTGAAGTGTCGGAGTTTTTGAATACAACGCCCTCTATATCCTCGATATCTGAAGTAGCTGAACTTCTTAAAGTTAGGTCGAAATATAGGTTATCAAAGCAGCTCAAAAAGTTCGACGTAAAAATTATAGATGTCGCTGTATATTTTAAGTTCGTTAGAATGATGAGTCACTTTCAATGTACTTTGTTCATATGTTTATATTGATTATGTATATTTTTAAAGTACTACGCATTCAATTAATAAGGTGTCACTTTATTTCACTTTTTAATCACTCCACTAAAGTATATAAGTTACTATTTGATAAATAAACAACGAAAAGGTCGGATGTTTGTTGACTTCTTGTTTAGTGTCTTTTTACGCTGTTTTCCGAGGTTTTTCTATATGTAACATTTATCACTCAGTTATCCACACATTATTCACTTGGTTATCGATTTATAACACGATTAGAACTACTAAATCAATTCAAAAAATTAGTTAATACGGAGCGCAATGTTGTTGTGGTGGCGCCACCTATCCTCAAAGTTAACGTTCTATCTAGATTTTCTGAAAAAATCGGTTTGTTGTAACATTATGCCCACCTGTAAAAGGCCATGATTTACAATAGTTATTTGGATAATATTAAAGGTCTACTATCAGGCAAAGCGAAGACCAAAAATCACGACCGTAGCCCAAGGAGTTAGGATCTTCAAAAAAATCAAAAATTCGTAATATTCTCCAGAACCACTAACTATTGCTGAATATACATGCGGGTTATTTTGATAGGTATAGAGGTCCCTCATCCATGGGTAGCTTTTGATCCACCCCTCAAGTTACACCTTGTTCACAGTTACTGTTTGCTTGTTAGAGTGAAATTCAAAATTCAAAAAAATTCAAAATTCTAAAAGATTTATTCATCTTAGGATTTTCACAAAACACTTGATGAAGTCAGTCATCACATACTTCGGCTTTAACTAGTTGTTGATAGGTGTTAAATAAGATATTACAGTAGACCAAGAGACAAAAAAAAGCCGGCGGAAAAAAACTCTTGGCACTCTTTTTCAGTCAGAATTATCAAATTAATACAAATAGGTACAGTACAAATTGACCGTGACATGAAAAAAAACAAACACAAGTGACCCGACGCTACCACTAGCTAGAACGTAGTGATTGTATGCTTTTTGCCACTAGCCATGCCGCCTGAGGGAGCATGACGTTCTTGCTGTTGTCTTGTCAAGAAAATAAGTGAGTGGGACAGTCACCAGCATGTCATATATATACCGCACAGCCAAACCGTAAACAAAATTATTAAGTAATTGGAAACTTTTAGAAATATCCTGTTGTGCTTAATCCCATGCCTTTTTATCATCTAAGTAATCTTTAGTTTTATAATAAGCTTTTCGAGATAGAGTGTTTTTAATGATTGATTTAAATTTATTGAATGGCAGGGATTGAATTGACTTCGGAATTCTGTTATATATACGTATTGACATTCCAATAAATGATTTGCTGCTTTTAGCCAGCCTTAATTTAGGAAACGCTAACTTATGGTCGTTCCTAGTTCTTACAGAGTAATTTGTATCATGATTATCTTTCCTAGTTTTAAATTTATTACTTTTCTTATAAATATACATAATGTTTTATAGAATTGAAATTGGTCTAAAATTAGTAGGGTCTGTAGTGCTACCCGACTTAAATAAAGGAATAACCTTACTATGCTTCATTAAATCAGGAAACTCCCCACTAATAATACAGTTGTTAAATATTTCAACAAGGCAAGGAGCTATTACATCTATAATAGAATTTAATATTTCAACAGATATGCCCCAGAGATCAGTTATCTTTTTAATATCAATATCAATGATGTTTCTTTAAATAAAAATGAGGATATTTAAAATATATAGAGTCGCCATATAATAGTCAATAATATTTTAATAGCAGATTAAGACTGATGAGTGGGTCATAATGATGAAAAATAAAATATATATATTTTAAATATTTTTCATAAATTAAAGTGATCAAAATTTAAGTTTGATCTGTAGTTTAGGAACTACACAACAATTAATGAAAACGTGTCCATCTAATTGTGAATAGTAATAAAATCTAAATTAATCTTAAATTTTGTTTAATTTAAATAAAATTTTAATTTTAAGAGAACAATTTTGAAATTTTAATTTATGAAAAATATTGAAAACAATTTTCTTTTTCTAAATTCAGACCCACTCATTTTACCTAATCTGCTATTAAAATATAATTGACTATTATATCCGGACCCTGTATACAGAGTGTTCGGCACAACGTTGAACATACGAAAATGGGGGGTAGGTGTGGTGGTCCGTTAACCAAACAGCACGAAAGATTTTGGTTAAGATTCAAGTTTTTTTTTATTTATTTTTTCGTATTTTTGGATTGTTTCGCTTATGTACTTTTTAAAGCCGTCTAAAAGATGCACATTTTACATTGCTAGAAATAATGTTATGGCCCCTCAAACACAAAAAAAGAGCTATAAAATTTTTTTCAACACACTTGCTCGTAAAGTGAGCCTTATTCTATTGAATTTAGAACTATAAACTGGGCTATAAGTCACGCGTGCCATAATATATTATACCCTAGTGCATAATATAATGAATCCTGCAAAGTTGAATTGTACCTTTGTGCAAATTACATGCGAGTAAACAGAGCATATTTTATTGATCCGGGTTATACATTAAATATTTTCAGAAACAACAAAGAGGTTTTATACCACTTCAAATCCATATACATTTTTAAATGTTTGCGCCTTATATTAGTAAAACAAATATGTATATCAAACAAATTGTTCACAATTTACAATAATTTGTTATAAAACATTTAAATATTTGCATTTACCCCTCCAAATTAAACATTTTCACGTAAAATAGGCTGTATATGCTATACAGACATTGACACATTTGGCAGAAAAAAAAACCTACGCGCATGCGCGAGGTTCGGCGCCATTTTTCAATCACAATTCACAGCTTTGTTAATAAGTGTGTTTGTTATTTTATGACCACGTATGTCTGTTTTTTACTCACAAGTGTGTTGAAAAACGTCGTATGTAACTCGTGAGCGTTGCTAATTACAGTCTCGGCTCATTATTAAGCCCTCGCCTGCGGCTCGGGCTCAAATCATAGCCTCGACTGTAATTAGCAACTTCGCTCACTTGTTACATAATATACTATTAAACTCAATTTCGCGTTGCACTTAAAAAAAATAAGAGTGATAGATGACTTCTAAATTGCTAAAAACATCTCTGAATTGTAAGCTTTCTACAGATATGTGGTTTATTTAGATTATTTTTTCATGAGAAAAGTTATTCGATCTTTTCACCATTTCGACGAAAATCTACTAATGTGGAAAGTTAAATGTTGTGCAAAAATTTTTAATGCTAAGGTTGCAAAAAAATTACACTTTACTAGCTTTTGCCTAAAATTCCAAGTGATCTTAAAAAAAATTTGAGATCACTAGCAAAAGACGGAACATTCTTTAAATTTTACTTTTTAAAGGAATTAATAAAAAAATACACATTTTGAAAAAAAAAATTGTATTTTAGTTTTTATCAACCAAAATTGAATTTAAAAGTCTTAATGCAATTTTGGATGGTAAATTATTGAAAGAAAAAGAGGGTTTAACTAAATATTGTAAACATTTGTTATGAAATTGTTTTTATTTTGTACAATATAACTCCTCCCCTGGCTCGAACACATGCCGCAAACCTTCTTGGCATGCTGAGACTTCAGTTATCCAGCATTTCTTGCGGTAACCTGTCCCATTCTTGAATTACCGCTTCTCTGATCTCGGGCACTGTCTGGTGAGGTGGCTGACGGTTCCAAACAGCTCACTTGACAGCATCCTACGCGTGCTCAATCAGGTTTAAGTCAGGCGAGCCAGCAGGCCAGTTTAACCTGGTAACGTCGTATTCACGTAGAGCAGCGTTGATTTGTTGAGCTCGATGTCGACATTATTCATTATCGTTATTTATCGTCAACCATTACGAATCGAGGCCATAGTTTATTCTAAATGACCTGACAATTCCATCAATAGCACTGTTTTGGTATAAAGCTGCAGTCATCGAGCCACGATACGGGATCAACGGTGTTCTAGCACCAATCAATATACCGCCCCAAAAGGATACCGATTTCCCGCCTTGTTGAACGGTTCCGGTGGCAGTTCTTTGTCTCTCAACGTCCCCACGTCTTCTCCAGACACAAAGACGTCGGTTGTCTGGATGAGTAATAAATCTGGACTCGTCAACGAAGAGACAATTCCGCCAAATGTTTTCCTCGTCGTTTTTTTCATTTTGGCGGAGTCTAGCCCACTGCAATCTGCGGCACTGTCTTTCCTGTGAGTTCAGGGGTGCTCGCCAGGATCTTCTCGCTCGTAATCCAACCTGGTGTAAGTAATTCCTGATGGTCTGTGTGCTAATTTGTAGTCCAGTAAGCCCGCAACTCAGCTTTTATTTTAGTGGTATTGATTGTTGGGTCTCGGGCAGTCAGCAATCTGATGTAACGCTTCTGAGCAGCAGTAAGAACAGTTGGCCGACCATTGCGAGATCGATCAGCAAATTTATCCATGCCGCGATACTTCCGTATCATGTTCACTTCACAGGATTGGGAAACAGCCACTCTACGTGCTATTGCTCGCTTAGAATGTCCTTCTTCCCTCAATTTAACAATTCTTGCTCGTAAAACTTCTGATAATCCCCTCGGAATTTTTTGAATGAACTCCTTTTTCGATAATCAACAGAGCATTAAAAAAACCGACTTCACGTCAAAAATTTGGCTGAGTTATAATATCATCAACGTAAACATTCTCAGAAACCATACATATTTTTTCAAAAATTTTAAATTTTCAATGAAGTACTCAACCGATTTCGATAAAATTTATATGGGAATTTTCAAAATCGATTCATAATTGATCGAAATATCGTGTAGCTAAGGCACAAAAGAACATACAGACGAATTGAGAATCTACTCCTTTTTGGGAAGTCGGTTGAAAAGTCAACATGAATCAAGTTGGTCAGATTTCTGAATGAGTGTAAACAAGGATTTAATTTCTTTTACACAGAAAAACTATTGATATTTTAAATTCTTTTCTTATTAAAAGATTTGATTTTCAAATGAAGAATCTTAGAAAATAAAGAAAACACTTATTAAGCTAACGTGACAAAAACGAAGTCGTGTTATCAAAGAGATCTCAAACTTTTTTTGATGTCTGTATTTTATATTCTAAGTCCCCCCTAGTTCGCTACATGGTATCTAATAACAGAAGCTTTGCTTACTTTGAGGCCAACTTTGACTTTGCTGGTGTGATTGTCTGTGGCTTTTTTTATCTCTATCTCCATCCAAATTATCTCTATTTGCTCTCTATCTCTAGTTTCACCTTTTTCTCTACCTGTATGTCTACGTGTATGCATGTACTTCTATCTAATACCTATTTGCTTACTGTATACACTAACCGGCTGTAATAGTAGACTTCACGAAGTTGAAAAGATGATGTCTGTCGAGTATCTTATCACTTCTTCTCAACATAATATTATCTTAAGTTTTCACGATAATTTAAATAAACAACTTTGTAACCGGATTAATCGCGTGTAATTTATATTTTACATTTTAACTCGACGTTTCGGTGTCTTTGCAGAACTCGTGGTCACGAGAGACTCAATTCTTCTCAACAGATCGAATTTCGGAAGAGTGGAAAATCTACCACAACTGAATCTAGATTAAAATGTATGTAATTTGACCTAAGTACTTCATTTTCAAGTTCACTTATGTAGAACATTCATTTCATTTCTAACATTTTGTTAGAACATTCTTGTCCCTTCCTTCAGAAAGGGAAGTTCATTGTTTTGTTCGAAGAAAATAATATTCGATTTTATAACGCGAAACGTATCAGCCTCCCATGTAGGTTTAATAAAAGTGTATTAACTTCAAAGTGCTTTCTTATAACGTTCTTGACGACCGGCTGGTGTAGGGATAGCGTACATTGCCTCCTATGCCAGAGGTCCTGGGTTCGAATCCCGGCGGCTACGGATATTTGTGTGATGAACACAGATAGTAGTCGTCAAGTCATAGACGTTTATATGTTTATTTAAGTTTATTATCCAATAAAAAATATGTATTTATTCAATATGTATGTTTACATATTTCTTAAGTATATCAGTTAACTAGTATCCATAACACAAGTTCTTTAAGAAACTTAATTTGGGCTAGATAATGTTGTGTGAGTGTCAGAAATATTTATTTTATTTTATTTTATAATAAAAATAAATAAATATTTACTTAAAGATCCCTCTCGTTTCAGTACCTACGAAAAAAATATTTTTTAAGTTTGAGCACCTACAGTAATACCGCAGGTGCTTCAGAAAAAATAAAACCCCCACTAGGTTATGGGCCACAATAGCCACAACCGACGAACCCACTTATCAACTTACAAAAGATATTATTTTAACTTTACATGCGCGATTTATTCTACAGATAGCTCCATCTACCTTAAAATCGCCGCAACTATTTTTGGGGTACGCAAAGCTACAGTCTGACAAGATTTTTTTGGCGATTAGATGATGACGTCAGACGGGCGTGAGGGTGAAATAAAGGTTACCATTCAGTACAATTTCCCTCTTCTCAGGGAAAAATAAAATGCATAAACTTTTAGTATTTTCACGTTTGAAAACAGAAATTATTTCATTTTATGTACTACAAAAAGGCAAGTCGCGTAAACTTTGGGAAAAACGTTAATGGTACAAACTCACAGGGTTGAAGATATAAATATAAGAAAATATACCTAAGTATTAAAAATAGAGTAACATGAAAATAATATTATCATGTTTTATGATAAATTGTTTTCCTCGTCATCCTCGTCACCACTACTTTCTTTATTAGGAAACTACTTGTATCTAGAAATATTCGTAGTTTTAAAGGTTTGTAAAAAATCTTCCTTCTTCACTTTTCATGCAGTCTTTCTAAAGAGACAATTGAGACAATTGAATTTCTAAAGAGACTCCTGGAATCATAATTTTTATTGAAATTTAAAAAAATAAATAAAATAAAATAATGTAAATGTTCTAAAGTGCATTTTTCAAAGTATGGCAATATGTAAACATTGCAGAGGTAACTTGCTTCTTTACTCTTAAAAAGTGATTTATTGACACGTTAAATTGTTTTTCTTTCTGAAAACAACTTCTTAAATTTTATAACTACAATAGGCAAGCCCACATTTTGTAAATTTTGGAGTATTTCATATCTTAATATTGAATTTAAAAGTAAATTAGCAAATATGAGCGGTAAAAGTCATGAAGTGACATTTCCCAAGACGGTGGTTAGTTCCAATTTTTGCCACGCGCCAAAAGATCCTTGTCGGACTATAATGATGTTTTTGTTTTTTTCCTTCTTGACAGCTCAACCTTATGAAGAGGTGATAGATTCGTGTCAATTTGATGTACAGACCGTTCACTTTATGATGTCCCCTGCCTGCTGATGTTGGCAGCATTGTGGCAGCAGTGTTACCAATAATATGTGTCCATTTTAACCCCGTAATCTAACTTTGTTTATACCTACCCTCTGAAGAACAAACCTATGGAACTGCCCTAAGCATGTACTTTTGTTGTATACCTACGTAAACAAATCGGGTAACAAACATGGCGGATTAGGGATGGATGTGTCGATATTTTTTTAAATGTCGATAATTATCTATAAGTTGTTTCTTAAACCTGCCGGAGAAACCAATTAAAGTTTTCGCTGTTTTCTAATAACCTTAACTTGGTCGGGTTACCATAGTCATTCACTTCCGAATGACTTTAATCGTATTATCTCATTAATTATCAAATGTACTAGGCTGAAATTTTACTGATAACGACTGAACTAAACAACTAATTATTGACATAACATTCGGTTCATATATCCATATACAGGCTAACCGGTGACCAAATAACACAGCGCGCATCATGACCGTGATCGTAATCGATATCGATAACAAAAATCTCTCGACCGCACTTCCACAAGTAAACAACACGGGATACTAAAATGGCGTCATTCGGCAACAAAAGTACATTGAAAATATTGACGACGGTACTGACAAACAGAGTGTTTATCCGAAAACACAGATTTTCATACGCAAAAATATTCGTGCGAGAAAGAGACATAACTATTTTGTCGTCCTATATCAAATAGATTTTTTAATTCGATTCCATATGTTTGTTCTTCTGAGTACCTACCACGAAAAAATATATATTTAATTTTCTGATTTGTAAATAATAAACAACTATAAGACTAGGAAGGTTTTGAATGATGACATAATTCATATTATACGAGGGCGAATCAAAAAATTCTTAGAATGAATACAAAAAAAATATTTAAACAAAAATATTTTATTTTTCTACGTGATCTCCTTCTAATCTAATACACTTAGATTCTAATCTCCAACTTTCTTATTCCTTCCGCAAAAAAATCACTTTCTCCGACTATTAAAAAACTCCTCTACGGCAGTCATAACCGCGTCATCATCGTCAAATTTAGTTCCACGAATATGCTCCTTTAATTTTGGAAATAAGTGAAAATCACTCGGGGCTAAGTCAGGAGAATATAGCGCGTGATCAAGGACTTCGAAGATAGCACTGCGGATTGCAGTGAGCGCAACTTCCGAACGATGAGGTGGAGCGTTATCCTGGAGAAATAACACGCCCAATGACAATTTCCCACGACGTTTTTCTTTAATCGCTTCACGTAATTTCGGAATTAAGTTTGCATAATAGGATCCAGTTACAGTTTGCCCTTTTGCCAAGTAATCAATAAAAAGGATTCCTTCACTATCCCAGAATACCGACAACAGCTGGACAAGCAATAGTGCCAACATAACGGCAGGGGACATCCTACGATGAACGGACAATAAAGAGTTTTCCTTTTTTAAGTAATCAAAAAAAATATAGCCCGACAAAGACGTATTGACGATGACGTAAGACGATGACGTAGTCGGGGGCGGGACGGTGACATTATAGCCCATTCATTTTAGGTTTTATCTTTTTCTTATCTTAAAACTTCGCAAAAATAGCGATAGCAACTGACGTACCTACACACTTCAAAACGGACATGAAAGCACTGACATAAATTTAAACAAATATATATTTATTCATTTTTACTAATAACCGAACCAAACAGTTCTAGTACCTAAAATTTCTTAGGGTTCTTCTATTTAGCGATACGATAAACAAAATCTTAGTACCAATTCATTTCAAAATACAGTGAAAGGACTTCATGATCTTATTTTTTTGTTATTCTGTTACAAATAAATAGTTTTCTATCGTGATATCACTTAAATAATTCTTAAGTTGTTTGTTCAAAGGGTATAATTCCGAAAGGCGCAAGTCGCGACGAGACGCTGAAAGACACCGACAAAGGGAAGCGAAGCGATTGAACTTTTCAATAAAAAAAGTCCGGTGACTTGAGCGATAATACACCTTATGTGTTTGACATAAGAGCTATGCACGGGTTATCTTTTATGAAAACTACTTTACTTAGTTGCTAATTTTATTAATTTAAAGCTTCATTGTTGTATGTAGTATGTATTGATAGTTGTACGTATGTGAGAATACAAAAAGTACAAGAAGCTGTGAGTATTGCATCATAGTTTATGGGCGGGTACACATTGGTGTAATGGAACCAGTAATGTAATATCCAGCGTCCGATGCCTGCGCTCGTTGTATTTGGAGGTGTATTGCACAAGAACTCAGCATTCAATACGGGCCTGAGTAAGATTTTTTCCATATTTCGTCGCGAGCACGGTCCGTCGCCGCACACTTTCTTTTCAACCGACTTCCAAAAGGAAGAGGTTATCAAATCGTGTGTATGTTTGTTACTTGATTAATTGGTCAGTTATGAATCGATTTGAATGATTCTTGTTTCATTTGATGGATCAGAATAAGTCAGAGGTGGCCCATTGAAATTTAATGGAGAACGATTCAGTACCTACTTAAAAAAAATATTTATGAAAGCGGAGGATATATTCCTACGTAGGTGATATTTCACTTTAGCCAAAGTTTTGACAAGGATGTAAAAATGTTAGTGAAGTTGGTTTTTTAATGCTCTGCATTTCATATTACCTCTCTCCGCGACACTTCACGAAATTAATAGATCACACGAGGTATAGAGTCCGAAGACTTCATTCGTGTTCTAATTTTTATCAGAGTTACAACGGTATCATACATACCTATATTAGGGGGAAGTCCTCTAAATACGGACGGCTCGTAAAGCCGGACAGTATTCAAACCAGTGTAAAAAAAGGCGCCAAATTTTTGTTTGTGCCGCGGTTATGAAGTCTTCCGTAACTGAAGTGCGGGGAGGGCGTGGCAACAGTCAGTGTCGATTCGTTCGTCGTGGAGCGTGGTGCGAATTTTGAGGTTAGTGAAATTTTTGTTTTATGTATTTTTTTGGCTCTTGTAAACGTTATTTAAAGTATGGAATGATATTCATTATTATTAATTACTACTGCTTATGTATTAATGTTATGTAAGTCATGCGTTTTTTTATTTTAACAACACATATAGTGAATGACAAACTTTCTTGTATGTACCTAAGAGTCCCTAAGTTCGGACACTCTCAAAGTTTCCTAGAACCGGACAGTTTTGCAGCACTTTTCATCGTGTTGAAGTTTTTATTTTTGTGTTTGTTTTTTTCAGATTCAACATGGGTAAACCCAAACTGAGACATGAGGAGACCCCTAAACATAAAGTATTAAAAAAAGCCCTCGATAAGGTGATGTCAAAGTCATTTTCCTTGAGAAAGGCATCTGAAGTGTACAGTGTGCCGAAAAGTACATTGTTCGATTACGTAAAAAAATTAAAAAAAGGGGGAGAAATAGTTCTACCACTCAAAAAAGGAAGATTTGTTCCAACTTTTACCGAGGAGTACGAAGAAGCTCTTATTGCGCACGTCGTAGATATGTCAAATAGGTGCATGCCTTTATCCAGAAAAGAATTTTTAAAGTTGGCTTTTGATCTTGCGGAGCAATTAAAACTAAACCACAGATTCAATGTGGCCAAGAAAAGCGCAGGTAAGCACTTTTACTATGATTTTATCAAGCGTCACCCAGATCTCAGTTTGCGAAGACCTGAGTCTACGAGTCTGATGAGAGCTGTGGGTTTTAATAGGCCTCAAGTGGAAAGGTTCTACAACAATTTAAAAGACCTTAGTGAAAGATATAATTTTGGCACATCTGATATTTATAATTGTGACGAGACTGGAGTGAGCACAGTCCAAAAGCAGGCTAAAGTGATGACACTCAAAAGTAATCGTCAAGTTGGCAAGTTGACTTCTGCAGAGAGAGGTAAAAACGTCACCGTTATGTTCTGCATGAGTGCTGCTGGGTATTTTATCCCACCACTATTTATATTTCCGAGGCAAAGAGTCAATGAAAGGTTAATGATTGGTGCTCCATCTGAAAGTGTAGCCTTGGCACAGCCAAATGGATGGATGAACGCTGAATTCTTTTTAAAGTGGCTACATCACTTTGTGAAATTCTCAAAGCCATCTAAAGAGAAGCCTGTGCTCTTGATCCTAGATGGCCACAGCAGCCATAAAGATCTAGCTGTTATAAGTTATGCAAAAGAAAACTACGTGCACATGTTAAGCACCCCACCACACACGACCCATAAACTGCAGCCCCTAGACAGGGTTTTTATGAAACCATTTAAAGATGCATATTTTGAGGCCTGTGGGTTGTGGATGAGGTCAAACTCTGGTGCAAGAATAACGGAATATGAAATAGCTGCAATGGTATCGCAAGCTTTTACTCGCGTTGCTTGAAGATCTGCCTCAAGAACCTTTGACCGTGCATGAAAAGGAGAATGTTGAACCTCAACCGTCAACGAGCAAAGAAATTGTTAATTTAATTCATCAGCTATCACCAGTCCCAAGCGCTGCAGCAAAGAGGGCTATTAGTCGAAGAAGGAAAGCTGAGAAAAGTGAGATTTTGACTTCTTCCCCCTACAAAAACACTCTCATTGATAAGGCAAGAAAGGCTAAACCTTCTGTAGTTAAAATGAAATATTTAGAAACCAAAAAAACTATTGACTCGACTAAAATAAAAAAAAACGAATAAGGCAACTGCAACTCCAAAGTCATCAATGTCTCAACTATCAAATATGGCGACGGAAAATGCAACAACTTGTTTAATCTGCCAAGAAGATAATGATGAAGATTGGATTTGCTGTCAAGCTTGCAATCAGTGGGCACATGAAGCGTGTGCTGATGTTGACGAGAACTCAGTTAATTATATTTGTGATTTTTGCAGGTTATTTTAATGTTTTGTGTTAATTTAATTATAAAACGTTCCTGATTATGACCAATGTTCATTAAAATTAAGATTTTCTTTATTAATAGTTGAAATTATTCATTAAAATAATGTTAAAAAGTAAAAAAATTGTTTGTCCGGCATTAGGAGACCTTTTTAAGAATGTATGTAACGTATGTATGTAATGTATGTTTTCCAATTTCAATTCAATCTGTGAGAATGATATAGATATAGAAAAGGTTTTTATATAGTTACTGGTTGGTGGACATTGTTTCCTTTATTATTTAAACCATTCTTTGTACTTTACCCTTACCATTTATTATTAATGCTAATTATTTTTATTTATTATAACAATCTTTGTTTTGTATTATTTTATCAAGTAAAATTACAAAAAAATATTTTTAATTTAATATTATGTTTTTATTTATTAATATTTTATAGTATTTTAACTATTATTGCATTAAATAAAATCGAGCTTCTTTTTTCTGTTAATGTTTATCAATTGGAGTGGAACTATAGTTTATCTGAAGGATTATTTATGTACGTTAATTTAATTTCAAATTTGTATTTACCTTTAGTATTTTTAACTGTTTATAGTAGTAGTGCAAGGTTCCTAAACGATATTTTTTATACATTATTATACCTATCTACTCACTCTTTTCAAAACTTTAAAATTGAGCTTCAGTTGTCTGATGGTTATTATTGTAAGGCAGTCGTATTGTGTGTGTGGTTTTCATGGTATTTTGTTAACATTTCTTTTTTAACTTGCTGTTTTTTTTTTGTTGTTCCTAAAAATTTTGATTTCTCTTTAGAGCTTACTCATAGAATAATAACTTAGACGCAATGGTAAAAAAATACTTTGAAGTTGGTTTATTTAATGCTGGCTCATTAGGAACTCGGCACGATGAATTCATAGCTGCATGCGAAGATAATATGCTTGATATGCTAGCGAATAATGAGACCTGGCTAAGGGAGGGTCAAGATGGATGTGCACCGGTCTTACCCGGCTATAAACTGCGCCATACTCCTCGGCATAAAACTATATGTAATGGGCGTGGTGGTGGCGTCGGTTTTTACATTAGAAACTGCGTGAAAGCCCGTAAGATAAACCACTCGGATACCTCACCTGTTGAACAATTATGGATGAGTTTATCGGTTAATGGCTTAAAAATAGCTGTTCGAAGTGCTTATCGACCTCCTTGGTTGAATGTCGATACTTTCTTTGATTCCCTTACATCAATTATTTCAACATTTTCAACCTTCCATCATATCATACCACTCGGTGATTTTAATATTAACATGCTGAATACTGCTGATCGGAAGTACAAACAACTTGCGGATTTCCTTAACTACACTAAACTGGAACAGCGTATCACTACACCAACACATTTCACAGATCACAGCGAAAGTCTTATAGACTTGATTTGTACTGACGTGAATGTAAAAACTACTGCAGTTATTCATATACCAGACTTATGTCAGCATGCCATCGTAACGGCGGAGTTCAATTTTAAGAAACCAAAACCTATTTCACGAACAATACGTTATAGGCCAATGAAGGATATTGTCATAGAAACGTTTGATAACGATTTAAAAAGCTTTATTGGACAGGATATGCTTAAGCTTAATGATGTTAATTATATGATAGCAAGTTTTAACAATGCATTAATAATGTTTTTAAGTTTTTTGCATTTAAAATGCTCAATTATTCTTAAATAAACGAAAAATGTGATAAATAAAAATTACCCGACCAGGATTCGAACCTGGGACCTCTCGTTTGCCGGACGAGTGCTCTTCCAACTGAGCTACCGGGGCCTGGCGCTACGCCTCGAAATTACTTACCACATTTTTGTTTTTACGTTATATTGCTAACGTAGCTTCATCTTATGGTATAAGCTTTGCAGCTAAGACCACCCGAGACCAATTTCTTTACAGAAATTGTGAATCCCAGTTAAAGTGAAGCCTTGCAATGTTTTAATAATGTTTTTAAGTTTTTTTGCATTTAAAATGCTCAATTATTCTTAAATAAATGAAAAACTGGGATTCACAATTTCTGTAAAGAAATTGATCTCGGGTGGTCTTAGCTGCTTAGCTTTCATTTATTTAAGAATAATTGAGCATTTTAAATGCAAAAAACTTAAAAACATTATTAAAACATTGCAAGGCTTCACTTTAACTGGGATTCACAATTTCTGTAAAGAAATTGATCTCGGGTGGTCTTAGCTGCAAAGCTTATACCATAAGATGAAGCTACGTTAGCAATATAACGTAAAAACAAAAATGTGGTAAGTAATTTCGAGGCGTAGCGCCAGGCCCCGGTAGCTCAGTTGGAAGAGCACTCGTCCGGCAAACGAGAGGTCCCAGGTTCGAATCCTGGTCGGGTAATTTTTATTTATCACATTTTTCATTTATTTTTAACAATGCAATTATCCACCTCTTTGACTTACATGCACCCAAAAAAGAAGTAACCTGCAAAAAGTACAGCTATCCATGGATTACCAATACCATTAAACAAATGATGCGAATGCGAAACCAGGCTTACAATCGTTTTAAAAACACCAAACTGGATACTCATCGTCAGTATTACAAGGCACTCAAGGGCATTGTAAATACAGCAATCTATGAAGAAAAGAAGGCTTACTTTAACTCGAATATCAATTCTTTAGTCTCAAACCCTAAAAAATTATGGAAAAATTTAAAGACTAACATTTTAATATCTCACAAAAGTGACTTCTGCTTACCAGATAGCTGCAATGATCCAGAGATAATTAATAAATACTTTTTAGACCTACCTGGCGATAACAAGGTTGACCTTTCTACGTTGACCTATTACGAATACCATAGATACACAACTGCACGATTTGAGTTACATGAGGTGGGAGATGATCTGATCGCAAATATTATTAAAAACTTGAAATCGAACGCTCAGGGTGAAGGCCAGATTTCACTGGATATGCTGAAACTCACCTTGCCACATTCATTACCTCATATAAAATCCATTGTAAATATTTCGATCTCATCAAAAATATTTCCAGAAGCTTGGAAAGTGGCGGTGGTGACACCTTTACCGTAAACCAGCAACCCATCCAATGTTACAGAATTAAGACCCATAAGCATACTGCCTTGTCCTTCAAAAGTTCTAGAAAAAGCCATTTGCCTGCAACTTACACATTATTTAGAAAATAATAATATTTTACCAAATGCTCAGTCGGGATTTCGCCAAGGATACAGCACAGCTACTACTCTTTTGGATGTGGTGGACAATATCCTGACCGCCCAAGATCAAGGAAAGGTGACTATTCTGACACTGCTAGATTTCTCGAGGGCATTTGATACCATTAACGTGTCTCTGCTTCTGGCAAAAATGCGATACTACGGGTTTGAACCAGGAACAGTCCGTTGGTTTGATAGCTATCTCAAAAACAGATTTCAGCGTGTCAAAGTTGTAAGCCCCGACGGTCATATACTGGTTTCTGATCTGACAGCTGTGTTACGAGGGGTTCCACAAGGCTCAATCTTGGGTCCAATATTATTTGCACTTTACTGTGCGGATATAACAACTTGCATCAAAAGTTCAAGTTACCATTTGTATGCAGATGACACCCAAATATACCGACATTTCCAGCCACATGATGCACAACTAGCCATAGCGGAACTAAATGAGGACCTACATCGAATAGCCGAATGGTCAAAGAGAAACTGCCTCACACTTAATCCAAAAAAGTCGAAATATATGATAATTGGCTCCAAAAAACAGGTTGAAAAGGTGTTAAAATGTAATTCTGTGCCGACAATTTTAAACGAGCCGATTCAATATGTTTCTGAAACACGAAACCTAGGACTGTTATTTGACAATCAGCTGAGATTTGAAAGTCATATATTGGAAACCGTTCGTAATTGCTTCTACAGACTAAGAATGATGTATAAAATTAGGCCTTACTTAAATACTACTTTAAGGCTCAGTCTGTGTAAAGCTATTGTGTTGTCGAAATTGAACTATGCAGATACTGTCTATGGAAACTGTATTCTCAGTCGCTCAAAAAAACTTATACAACGTATTCAAAATGCGTGTGCTCACTTTTGCTTCCAAGTTCCTAAACGATCGCATATTAGTCCCTACTTGAATGATTCCAACTGTCTCAAAATGGAAGCGCGAAGGAAAGTACACTTTGCCACACTTTTGTTTGGAGTGATCAAAAATAAAATACCGAAGTATTTGTATGACAAGCTGAATTGGGCGGCTGATTTTAATAAATATGTATAATCATATTATTATTATTATTAATAATGTATAATATAATACACGAGCATCATCCTACCGCATTCAGTGCCCACGACACAAAACAGCGGCGTTCCGGAGCAGTTTCAAATTCGCAGCAAGCCGCTGCTGGAATGACTTACCTCCACCAATACGATCTGCCAAAACCAAATTTAGTTTTGTCAATAAAATCAAGGCATTATATATAGAAAATCAGAAGACGTGATAAATATTATTAAAGTCCTTGATAATGAACGTTATGCACCTTACTTATGTTTACATATATTTTGTTATGTGAAAAATGCTTAGTTTTAGTTTTAGTAGTGTTAGTATTATAATTATTTTTTTTACCTTTTTCTTTGTTTTTCACTGTTGAAGTTTTTGTTGATCTATTTTATACTTAATATTATTTTTGTTGTATAGTTATATAGGTATTCATTTAAAGTTTTTATTTTATAAATTTTATTGCTTTTGAGTATACTTGTGTTAGTTTATTGAATTAGATGGTAAGTTTTTCTAATTTTTTGGCTCCCTCATAATATCAGCGGCAGGGCGTATGTTCTTTATAGCATACACTTTGCCAAATGCTGAGAGGGAGACCATTTTTTTTAACATCTCGCCTCATTATATTTATTTTTAAATGTATTACTTTTACTTTTCTTAAATGTTATTAAGATGTTAAAAAATAAATTATTTTCTTTCTTTATTTTCAAAGACGTTTTTTCTTGTTAGCTTCCATATTTAAAGTAATAATTGCGTCTGCTAATATAAAATGTTGATTAGTTATATAGTTGAGAGTATAATAAAGTAAAATAAACAAATGATACTTTAGCATGTTTTTTTTATTTTTGGTTTTCCTTAAGTGTCCGTTTCTCGGGGACCTCCCCCTAAAACTCGCCTGAGTGACTGATAGACAACGTACAGCCATAACTACTAGGCGTAGAGAGCTGAAGCTTAAACATACATTCCTAGGGAGATATAGGGGTAGGAGTGCACCAAGGCAAGTAACCCGAAAGTCCCTCGGGAACGGAAAACATTTTAGTTTGTATGAAAAACTTATTCACTGTGTGCACCGATGTGAAACTTGCTAAAAAGGTTCATAAATGGGGGTCTGGATAGGTGAATTAAAAATAAATAAATATTTCCAACATTCACAACACATTATCTGGGCTAAATAACTTTGCTTAAGAACTTACGCTTTGGATACTACTCGTAGATAGACAATGTTTATTCACGTACGGAGTGATGAGCAAAAGCTAATCGTTGTACTCATAAAAAAAAACTCCGAAGACAGCGACGTTGGTAGCGCACAGAAATTATAAAAGGAGAGAAGGCTTACAGTTGAGAAAACAAAAACCTTTAAATGCTCTGATTGTTTACATTTTCACGATACAAATTAATTCCTAAGTTATCTCCTAAACGAGTAAACTGATTTACATGATTCAAATGGATTAATTGGTTTTATACCCAGAGCTTTCATTTGACATCAAAATCGTAACGATAACTTAACAAACAAAAAATTACATTTTCAAGTTGCTCTCGTAATTATCCAATTTGCAATCCGAGTCCCTTTGATGTTGTCTAAAAAACCGACAATTCACGAATTGCATCGAGCAGGCTATGAGCGTCACGCACACAGGAGCAAGTCTCACTCACACAGGCGCAATCCGTGTTCGCGAGCGGTGCGTCCACATTAAGCATCGAGCATTTTTTGATGTTATTCAAAAAACAAATAATGTACGGATAGCTTAGAGCAGGCCACAAGCGCGCTCTACTGCAGCTCAGTTGGCGCTCGAGAGGCGTCCAAATCATGGGAACTTTTTTGCAGGTTACATTTACTAGTTGCATTTCTAGCAATTTGTACGCACCATAAGGAATTAGCAAAAATTTGGTAAATAAAAAAGTTTTGAATATCACACACTGCTATGTATGATATAATCGAACTTCACGCGGGCATATGCTAGCAGGTATAGTAATTGAGCACCCAAAGAAATACTTTAGGCACTTCGAAAAAAATTGTTTACAGTAAGTAAATAGTATAATACAATTTTACATGGTGGAGGCACCGTGCATTATACAATTGACGTAGGAGTTATAAAGAATAGAATTAAAACTTTGCATGCGCGATTTATTCTACAGATAGCTCCATCTACCGAAAAGTCGTCAAAGCTTTTTTTTGAAGGAGACTCGAAGAATGTTTTGTTTTTTTTTCTTCTCGACAGATAAACTTTTTAAAGTGGTGATGAACCTATTACCTGCGAAGTAAATAATAATACTAGACTTTATATGATAGCCGGTGATACGAGGGAGACAGTGATCAGAACTCTGTTTCCGCCGACGACCATGTTTGACTTGCCTTGTCGGCGTCGGAATTTCAACAAATGGTCACTACGATGTATGAGTCATTTAAAAGGAAAGGTTTAAGTGTGAATGTTGGAAAAACAAAAGTCATGGTTATGGAGAGGAATGAAGATATCATACATACATACATACATAACTTCACGCCTGTGTCCCGTATGGGGTAGGCAGAACACCAGAGGTAATAAAACCATCTGATGTCACGTTTGACAAATTTGGAGGCATTATATTAGTGGAGAGAGACTATTGCAGTGACAGGGGGTCAGCCTATCGCCCACAAAAAAGCCTTCCATAACACCTCGGTCCCTTAACTGACTTTATGCCCGGTACAGTATGAACAGTATGGACAGTATGCCCGGGAAGAGAAGCAGCTGGCACATTCTATGTTTTTCTTTCGCTCCCAGTCTAGCATAGAAGCTGAAGATATCATGGAATGCAATATTATGATAGGAGACGAAAAGTTGAACAAGTGAACGAGTCTGTGTGCTTGGGGTCCCTGTTCACAAGACCTGGGTAGTATGACGGGGATATTGAAAGGAGGGTGAAAGCAGAAAAAAGTGTGAATGGCACCTTATGCTAGATTATGGCAAGCAAAATTATACCAAATTACCGTACTTGTAGGAATTTTGCCGGCAACACTAATGCATGGTAGTGAATCTTGGGTGTGGCAGAAGACACATGAAAGCAGGATTAATGCTGTGGAGATATGGGCGTTTTGGAGCTGTAAAGCAACTTGCACCAGACTAAGTTAAGTGACTTTATAAAGTGTCCAGAAGGCGTAGTTAGAGAAAAATACATATATTTTTATTAATATTAATTATTTATTTTTTATTGATAAAGGTAAATGACTTTCAGCCTTTTTCTTTAGGTAGTCCAAGACGTAGGTTTTTAAGATCTTATTCAATATTAGGAACCAGAATACAAAATTCCCTCAAGGTATATATTGAGCCATACCTTAGTAGATGCCCAATATTCAGAGGTCCGAATGTTTAAAAGACGAATAAGCGGGTGCAAAGTGTCAATCACCACCGATGCCTGGACATCGAAGGCTACTACTTCCTACCTCGCTGTAACTGTCTATTATTGCATTTTGAACATTTACAGTTTAAAGCTCTCACCTTAAATTCATTCGTGCGTGCAGGAATACAGGATTGTAAATAAATGAATAAAACATTTATTTGCATCAGACATACACTAAGAATAGTGACAGAAAGACAACAAACAGACATATAAACAAACATGGGAAATAACACATATGTTATACACATTATGAAAAAAACCTGACAAAAAAAGAAAGCTGCATTGAACAATTGTCACAATCAAGTTTGCTACTAAAAAGACTCTAGGTAGACTCGGGGAATTGATCAAAAAATTGATTGAAAGTTACATAAAAGTCCAGTCAAAAAAGTCAAAAGAATCTTTATTTCGTAAGTATTAAAATACATTTGAAATAAGTCACAATTTACAAATTGAACTGAATCTACCACCACTTCGGAAAGTCGATCTGTTGAGAAGAAGTGGCAAGAAACTCAACAGCAATCATCTTTTAAAAATACACAATAACAATAACAACAACAACAATTTACAATCTTCTTGCATCCGGATATCTTATAATAAAACTTTATGCTTATCCTTAAATCTATCGAAGGGTTAATTTTAAATATTTTGGAGTTTTATTATAAAAGCGTACACATCGACCCATGAACGAGTTGGTGATCTTCTGGAGTCTACTATTATATTTATACATTAGGCAATCAAGTACTAGACAGAAACGTAGACATAGATATAGAGGTAGAGATAGAAGTAGATAGATGTAGCGATAGAGGTGAGAGATATTACAGATAATGTGGATGGAGATGAGGATAGTCGTGGACAGAGACTGGACACTAACACTGACGTGAACATGGGGGAATGGGATGGAGATGGGGAAGTCAGAGTCAAATTCAAAAAAGTAACAAGTCATAAAGTCTTCAGCAAAACGACCTGGCACCGCTAGCAGCACCCGTTCACGAGTATAACGCAAGCACCAGCCATCACTCTCCTCAACCATATTTTAGGGAAGAGGGTGACCCGACACCCGACGCTACCGCTAGCCATGCCGCCTGAGGGAGCATGACGTTCTTGCTGTTGTATGGATAAGAAGGAGATGGAGATGGCGTTGGATGAGAAGGATATGGAGATGGTGTTGGAGATGGAGTTGGAGATTGAGAATATTTGAAAAACAATTTACAACCAAGGACTTTTATCGTCCATATATTCAGAAATTGTATAAAAGCCTTCACTACACAATTTTTGTTTAATAGTTTCTTTAAATTTATCAAGTGGTAAGTCTTGAATATTTGTGGGAACCTTATTATAGAAACGTATGCATTGACCCATAAATGAGTTAGTGACTTTATGAAGTCTACTATCATAGCCGGCTAGCTTGTACTTATTTCTACATTATGCAAGTCACATTTTCTATGGAACATGTTTAAGTTCTTTTTTACGAACATAAGATTTTCAAAGATATATTGTGAGGCAAAGGTAAGAATATTAATTTCTTTAAACTTATTTCTAAGTGTCGCCCTGGAATTAAGTTTGTAGATTGAGCGAATAGCCCGTTTCGACCAACAACCAGTAGCGACCAAAAACTTATTGCAATTAAGGTGCCACTAAAACCAGCTCAAGAACCATTGAAGCCAATAGCGGACATAGTGACGAGTAGAATAGTGCCGAGGACATGGAAGAAAGGACTTGTTGCCTTCAAGAATCGTTAGAAGTGTCTTTGGGAATCAAACATAACCCAGTTGACTATCTTTCAGAAGGCGTTTGGCAAACACTGTCCGGTATAATAAAAAATGAGAAATTCTACGTAAGTCCAGCCGCGGAATATTTTTTTGGGCAAGTGAGTAAACTTCTAATTTCATAGTAACGAAACAACAACTACTAACAACGAAAACATGTGTCTTGAAGCAGTATTTTCGATTGTTATACTCATCTATAAAATTATATGAAAATGAACGGTGTGAAATATTAGTGACTAAAAGGCATTCTTTATTTAACCATATAGCTCCTGCTTACTTGAGGTTGAAATTAAACGATCAGTTTGATGATTAGAAATATAATGATTTATTAAATTGATAAAGCTTAATATATACAGGTGTTAGAAAGAAGTAATACACTATCAGCTATTTCATTCGAAACTCTCGCAGAGCGAGATAGATGTGTCTATCTCGCTCGCACACACATATCCTCGCTGTTGCGCCGTAGTCGGGTAGTAGCAGCTAGTTGCAAGGGTAGCTACAACCACAATAAAACAGGTCAAGTCACATCGAGGCCGCGGATGTGACTTGTCCTGCCACCACCGCGCCGCCCACCCACACGACTGCCACCGCACCGCCCGCCCGGCCGGCTGCAACCGTGCCGCCGGGCCGACCGACCGACACCACACCCACCACCACCCGTGGCCCCTCACCCCAGAAGAAACCACCGATGCCCCGGTACCCCCCAATAGTGGTGGAGCGCTTACCTAACTGGCAGGTGCACCTCCTCAAGCTTAAGGAGGTGCTGGGGCACACGCCAAATGCCCGCCCCTATGGGCAGGGCATCCGCTTCACACCACAGGACGAAGAAGAGTACCGGCAGATCCAGCAACTGGAGGCGTCAGAGAAAGTGGCCTGGTTTTGCTACTCCCTGCCTGCGGAGAGGAGTCTGAAGGTCGCCATACGCGGCCTTCCAGCCGACACCCCGCCTGCAGAGATTGAGACCGAACTCCGGGAGATGGGTTTCTCCCCGGAATATATCCGCCCGATTCGGGCGAGGCAAGGCCGGCCAGGATGCATCTTCTTCGGCCAGCTACAACGTACACCGAATCTGACCCCTGGCATATATGAAGTGACGGAGTTGCTCTGTATGCCGGGGATAAAAATCGAAGCCTGGAGGGGCAAGAAAGGCCCCGCCCAATGTCATAGGTGCCAGAAATTCAGGCATTTCTCACACAACTGCCACAGGCGGCAAGCCTGCGTGTGTTGTGGGGAAGAACACCCAGCCCAAGATTGCCCCAGGCCCCGTGAAGAACCCGCAACGTGTGCCAACTGCGGCGGCGCCCACACCGCGAATAATGCGGCATGCCCGGTTTTCCGCACCGAGCAGCGAAACAAATGGGCCAGCACCATTGCGCGCACATACAGGCGCAAAGATGAAGAATCCAACCACCCAATAGCAGCCGAGCCGGCAGCTGCCGGCTCCCTAATGGCTGCAGCCAACGCCCCCGCCCCCGCCTCTGCGAAACCACGCCGCCGAGGGAAGAGGGGCAAGAAGAAAAAGAAGGCCGTAGAAGACATGCCGGCACAAACATCTATAGCCGCGCCGTCCGCCCCCCTCCCAGCAGTCGCTGCACCTCCCGCTCAGGGGAAGAAGGCACAGCGGGGGGGGGACCCGCTACCACCCACGCCGTCGGCTACTTTAAGAACGCCCGTCGACCAGAATGCAGCTATGCTAATTATAATGCAAACGTTTGCCGCCATTACCCAAGCAATGGCCACGGGCAACGACATAATTCCAATAGTGCAGGGGGCCCTGCAATCGTTGCTCACCAATGGCGCACAAGCCACTTAAGTTACTACATTGGAACGCCGATGGTCTGTCTTACGCTGCTTAGACGACTAATTGCCGAAAGAGAAGTGGATGTGGCTCTCTTAAATGAGACCCACCTGAAGACCAGTGACCAACTAAAGGTACCAGGATACCACGTGTACCGGAAGGAGGAGACCTCACCGCACGGCATCGCCTACAGGGAATTGGCGGTGTATGTGCGAAGGAACATCGTCCATCAACCGCTGCCAGTGCCTTTGGGACTCCAGTCGACCTACGCCCTGGGCGTTGAGCTCTGCGTCGACCGGCAACCGCTGCGTGTGTTTGCCTTTTACAAGCCCCCGCAAAACCTGCTTGTAGTGGCAGATGTCCACACCCTGCTGGACTCGCCACTACCCACGGTCATAGCCGGGGACTTTAACTGCAAACACACGGCGTGGAACTCGACGCTCGTCTGTCCGGACGGGCGCCGACTGCTGGATGACGCAGAGCGTGGCCAATACGAGATGTGGGATCCTGAGGTCCCAGCGCACTATCCATACGTCGCAGCCGCATGCCCCGACGTCATAGACCTAACTGTGACGAAGGGGCTTGGAGACCACCAGCCCGAGCAAGTAGTGATGGACGACCACGTCTTCTCCGACCACCAGCCGGTCCTGGTCACATTGGACGAAACATCCACCCGGATGAACCCAGCATCCTCTCGACGGAGACTGGATTGGAGCATCTTTGCCGACTACATGGCGAACCAATGCCCGACCTTCCCCATCGAATCCGCCGCCGACGTGGACAAGCTCGCGGAGGAGTTTGCGCTGTGTGCTGAGCAAGCACTCGGCGCCGCCTCCGCTGGAGCTACGAGGAAGTGTCGGCCACCACCGACTCCCGCACACATCCTGTCTCTGATCGAGAAGAAGATTAAACTGCGCAGACGGTGGCAGCGAACCCGCTGCCCCGCCCTGAAGACCGAGTTGAACGCTCTGGCGGCTAGGGTTTCAGACGCGCTGGAAACAGCTGCGACGGAATCCTGGCTCGCCGCCATCGTTCGCGCTGGTGAAGACTGGCCAGGCATCCACCAGCTCTCCAGGAAGCCACCTCCGATCCGGCCTCTGCTGGCTAGTGACGGTACGCCCCGTTACAGAGCCGCGGACCGGGCGGAGGTCTTTGCAGAACACCTAGAGATGCAGTTTCTACCGAATCCGTCCAATGACGTCGAGCACGCAGCCAAGATCCAGCAGCACTTGGAGGAATACTTCAAGGCGCCGATGACTCCCGACGAAGATCCAGTTGTCTTCAGGTCGCACGCATGATACGTCGACTTCCGCTGAGGAAGGCCCCAGGTCCCGATGGCATCCCGAACGAAGCCTTGTGTCACCTGCCCACGCAAGCAATCGCGACGCTGACGCGGCTGTTCAACGGGATCCTTCGCTTAGGGCACTTTCCTCATGCCTGGAAGCTTGGCCGAGTCATCATGCTGCCGAAGCCGGGGAAGAACATTTTGAAGCCTGAGAGTTATCGGCCCATCACGCTGCTGTCGACCACTTCAAAGTTATTCGATGGGCTGCTGCTCAGACACCTAGTTCCGCATATCCAGCCACGCGAGGAACAGCACGGCTTCAGAGCCGAGCATTCCACAACGCACCAGCTCACTAAAGTACTGCACTTAGCAACCTCCGCTTATAATAAGCGTGAGCCCGCTGTCGCAGTATTCCTGGACATGGAGAAGGCGTTCGATCGCGTCTGGCACCCCGGCCTGCTATACAAGCTGACCACGTCGACTACTCTTCGTCGAGTAGTGCACACTGTGGCCACCTTCCTTCGAGACCGGCGTTTTCAAGTGGCGGTAGAAGACGCCCTGTCTACAACGAAGACCGCACAAGCTGGAGTGCCCCAAGGAAGCTGCCTCTCACCCGTGTGCTACGCCAGGTACACGGACGACATCCCGGTCGCCGCTGGATCTACACTAGCGCTGTACGCTGACGACGCGGCGTTTGTCACAACGTCGCTGAAACCCGTACATGCTGCCGTGAAGATGCAGCGGTAACTCGACCTGCTTCCCGCGTGGCTGAAAGACTGGAGGTTGACAGTCAACGTCACGAAGACACAGGCGATCGTCATCAGCCGTGGCATCCTAATGCCGCCCCGGCTGACCCTGATGGGGGAGACCATCGACTGGTCGACGAAGGTGAAGTACCTTGGTGTCACCATCGACCGGCGACTCACGATGGGCCCCCACATCAGTAACGTCGTCAACCAGGTGCGCTCTGCGCGCCACCTCCTGCTGAAGGTTGAAGGTTAAACATACATTCCTAGGGAGATGTAGGGGTAGGACTGCACCAATTAATTCAATAATGATACAAATTAATTCAAGTAACCCGAAATTTCCACGGGAACGGAAAACATATGACTTTTAGTGTGATGAACACAGATATTAGTCGTCAAGTCATGGATGATCAAATGTTTATTTAAGGTTATAATATTAAAAAATATGTATTTATTCAATATGTATGTTTATATATTTCTTAAGTATATCAGTTATCTAGTATCCATAACACAAATTCGTTAAGAAACTTAATTTGGGCTAGATAATGTTGTGTGAGTTTCAGAAATATTTATTTATTTACTAGCTGTATCGCGCGGATTTACCCACGCAATTTTGAATCCCGTGAGAATATCAGGATAAAAAGTACTCTATGTGCTATTCCAGACTGTAAACTATCACCATGCCAAATTTCACCCAAATCCTTTGAGACGTTTTGCCGTGATGGAGGAATAAACATCCATACACCGAAACTTTCACATTTATAATATTAGTAAAATTTATTTAACTTGCTAAAAGGGTTTGTACCTAAATGGGTGTCAGGTTAGGTTAATTAAAAATAAACAAACATAATTCCAACATTCACACCACATTATCCAGGCCAAATGAAGTTTGCTTAAAAACTTACACTTTGGATACTAGATAGAATGTTTATTCGTCTACGGAGTCATGAGAAAATCGTTGTACCTACTCATAAAAAAAACTTCGAAGACCGCGACGTTGGTTGCGCACAAAATTATAAAAGGAGAAGGCTTACACTTGAGAAAACAAAAACTTTAAATGTTCTGATTGTTTACATTTTCACGATACAAATTAATTCCAAAGTTATCTCCAAAACGAGTAAAGTGATTTACATGATTCTAATGGATAAATTGGTTTTATACCCAGAGCTTTCATTTGACATCAAAATCGTTACGATAACTTAACAAACAAAATATCACATTTTCAAGTTGCTCTCGTAATTATCCAATTTGCAATCCGAGTCCCTTTGATGTTGTCTAAGAAACCGACAATTCACGGATTGCGTCGAGCAGGCAATGAGCGTCACGCACACAGGAGCAAGTTTCACTCACACAGGCGCAATCCGTGTTCGCGAGTGGTGCTCGGACGAAATTAGGACGGGCGCGCTAACGCCCGTCCACATTAAGCATCGAGCATTTTTTGATGTTATTCAAAAAACAAATAACGTACGGATAGCTTTGAGCAGGCCACAAGCGCGCTCTACTGCGGCTCAGTTGGCGCTCGAGAGGCGTCCAAATCATGGGCACTTTTTTGCAGGTTACATTACTAGTTGCATTTCTAGCAATTTGTACCGCACCATAAGGAATTAGCAAAAATTAGGTAAATAAAAAAGTTTTGAATATCACACATTGCTATGATATAATCGAACTTCACGCGGGCAAATGCTAGCAGGTATAGTAATTGAGCACCCAAAGAAATACTTTAGGCACTTCGAAAAAAATTGTTTACAGTAAGTAAACAGTAGTTATATTACAATTTTACATGGTGGAGGCACCGTGCATTATACAATTAACGTAGGAGTTATAAAGAATAGAATAAAAACTTTGCATGCGCGATTTATTCTACAGATAGCTCCATCTACCGAAAAGTCGTCAAAGCTTTTTTTTGAAGGAGACTCGAAGAATGTTTTGTTTTTTTTCTTCTCGACAGATAAACTTTTTAAAGTGGTGATGAACCTATTACCTGCGAAGTAAATAATAATACTAGACTTTATATGATAGCCGGTGATACGAGGGAGACAGTGATCAGAACTCTGTTTTCGCCGACGACCATGTTTGACTTGCCTTGTCGGCGTTGGAATTTCAACAAATGGTCACTATGATGTATGAGTCGTTTAAAAGGAAAGGTTTAAGTGTGAATGTTGGAAAAACAAAAGTCATGGTTATGGAGAGGTATGAAGATATCATACATACATACATAACTTCACGCCTGTATCCCGTATGGGGTAGGCAGAACACCAGAGGTAATAAAACCATCTGATGTCACGTTTGACAAATTTGGGGGCATTATAATAGTGGAGAGAGACTATTGCAGTGACAGGGGGTCAGCCTATCGCCCACAAAAAAGCCTCCCATAACACCTCGGTCCCTTAACTGACTTTTATAGTGTGCCTGGGAAGAGAAGCAGCTGGCACATTCTATGTTTTTCTTTCGCTCCCAGTCCAGCATAGAAGCTGAAGATATCATGGAATGCAATATTATGATAGGAGACGAAAAGTGGAACAAGTGAACGAGTCTGTGTGCTTGGGGTCCCTGTTCACAAGACATGGGTAGCATGACGGTGATATTGAAAGGAGGGTGAAAGAAGAAAATAGTGTGAATGGCGCCTTATACTAGATTATGGCAAGTTAAATTATACCAAATTGCCCTACTTGTGGGAATTTTGCTGCCAACACTAATGCATGGTAGTGAATCTTCTGTGTGGCAGAAGACACATGAAAGCAGGATTAATGCTGTGGAAATATGGGCGTTTTGGAGCTTTAAAGCAACTTGCACCAGACTAAGTTATGTGACTTTATAAAGTGTCCAGAAGGCGTAGTTAGAGAAAAATACATATATTTTTATTAATATTAATTATTTATTTTTTATTGATAAAGGTAAATGACCTTCAGCCTTTTTCTTTAGGTAGTCCAAGACGTAGGTTTTTAAGATCTTATTCAATATTAGGAACCAGAATACAAAATTCCCTCAAGGTATATATTGAGCCATACCTTAGTAGATGCCCAATATTCAGAGGTCCGAATGTTTAAAAGACGAATAAGCGGGTGCAAAGTAGGTGTCAATCACCACCGATGCCTGGACATCGAAGGCTACTACTTCATACCTCGCTGTAACTGTCTATTATTGCATTTTGAACATTTACAGTTTAAAGCTCTCACCTTAAATTTATTCGTGCGTGCAGGAATACAGGACTGTAAATAAATGAATAAAACATTTATTTTCATCAGACATACACTAAGATAAGTTACAGAAAGACAACAAACAGGCATATAAACAAAAATGGGAAATAACACATATTTTGTACACTTTATGAAAAAAAACTGAAAAAAAAAATCAAAACTGCATTGAACAATTGTCACAATAAAGTTTGCTGCTAAGAAGACTCTAGATAAACTCGGGGAATTGATCAAAAAATTGATTGAAAGTTACATAAAAGTCCATTTAGCGACCAAAAACTTATTGCAATTAAGATGCCACTAAAACCAGCTCAAGAACCATTGAAGCCAATAGCGAACATAGTGACGAGTAGAATAGTGCCGAGGACATGGAAGAAAGGACTTGTTGCCTTCAAGAATCGTTAGAAGTGTCTTTGGGAATCCCACATAACCCAGTTGAGTATCTTTCAGAAGGCATTTGGCAAACACTGTCTGGTATAATAAAAAATGAGAAATTCTACTCAAGTCCAGCCGCGGAATATTTTTTTGGGCAAGTGAGTAAACTTCTAATTTCATAGTAACGAAACAAAAACTACTAACAACGAAAACATGTGTCTTGAAGCAGTATTTTCGATTGTTATACTCATCTTTAAAATATATGAAAATGAACGGTGTGAAATATTGGCGACTAAAAGGCATTATTTATTTAACCACAATAAAACAAGGTTGGTTAGGTACGACGGCAAGCGTAGCGAGCAGGAGCATTAGGTTGCATATAGGCCACACGTGATCTAGAGCGTTGTGATTAAATAACCCCTGACATGGTTTTTGGCACGGATTGTGACGGACATAGTAATTTAGAAGGCATCTTGGATTTTGAGAGTGGAATAATTTAATTTAAAAGAAGTCTGTTTAGTTAGCACCCATAAAATATCTGCAGCCCTTTAAATAGTTTACAAAAGAAATGTCTTCAGAAAACAGGTTACTATTCAAGCTTCAACAGAAAGTGAGACTTTCAAAGTTTGATCCAAGTAGCCTTTAATAATATTGAGACTTAAATATTAATTTAAAAATAGATTTAAGAACTGTTACAGTTGCCTACTGTTGTTTAAAACAGCACTTTTCGACCCGTGCTTCATGAAACTTGCCTTTAGGCTTGCACCGAGTTAGGAATCAGCTAAAAATTCGGTAAAAACTGAGCTGCAAAATCTGTTTGACTGAAGTAGCCAGTCAATACGTACAGAAAACAAATGTACATCAGTTATAACTAAAGATGTCAACGACGCTAAAACAGCTGTAAAAAATTTGATGCTTTGGCAACTTCGGTCTCTGCTTCAAGCTCTGCAATCAGCTGCAGCATATATACAATGAGGCAGTTTACGGAAGAATGGATTATCTCTAGAAACGAATGTCTATTAAATAGGTGGCAGGCTCGGGCAATTTTATACCTCGATATTTTACAATTGGCGAATCTCTTCCAGGCAATCTTGCTAAGTTCATAATGTGAATGCAGCGCGAAGCTTCCACGAAAACTTAATCGTGGCCAAAAAGCCGACACTGATTGGGACACAGCAAGGAACGTTAACGCCGCGAAAGATATTCACATTTCCGCTTGGTTACGACCAAAGGGAAGAATGTGACCTTAATTTTATTTAAATCAATTATACTGGGTGTTGAAAAAAGTGCATAAATATTCCAGATTGGGCTAGTCTTCCCCATTATTATACAATTTTTTTTTAACAGCATCGAATACTCGAAAGCGCGAAATATAAGCCTGAAATAATCTCCTAAATTAATTCAAACTTATTATAACAGAGATCACTCTAGTCTAGAGCGTTAAGACCGCCTTTGTACCTTTTGTTCCATGTTGTTTGTTTCCCATTGATGTTATTGTACGAAGCCAGCAGATCAAACGTTACATTACCTGTCAAATTTCCCCAACTAATTTTAACTTAATATCGAAGGCATAGAGTTCAGATTCAAGTACATTTTTTTGACAGATTTGTAACGCTTGATGTGCTGCTTTCTGTATAAAAAAAAAACAAAATAAATATTTTGAAAAACCCACGACGCGACGTTTAAAAATTGATTGAAAAATAATAAAATAATTTAAAATTATTGAATTCATTCAATGGCTGGGGCTGCCATTGAATGAATTCGTTTTGTAGTTTTATATTGAAATTTAAAATATTGATGGCAGCCCTCGACGGATTTTCTTGCTCTTTTTATAAAGTTCATAGTGAGTTGAATACCTATTTTATTGCGACATCTACATCTTCGAGAACCGGATAGGTAAGCGTAGGGAATTGCTATGAAAACGAATAGTATGTTGTTCATAATATGGCCGACTCTGTGTGAGATCAAGTGAACTTTTAAAAAAGCTTTTCACGTTAATTATCTCTCGTCACATAAATCATTTCAGTAGGGGGATTTTAAATTATTTTATTATTTTTCAATCACTTTTTAAACGTCGCGTCGTGGGTTTTTCAAAATATTTATTTTGTTTTTTATTTCAAACTTTTTAAAGAGCATAATATAGGTACCATACATTACATTACACAACACCTCGTTCCTCATCAGCCCTCTCATGTCCTCACCACCGCTGGAAAACCCATGTAGTTTATTTAAATACAAAGTGAAGTATTATAATAAGTATTTACAACTCAACTTTGCTGGGGCTTTGTTGTAACGTAACTCGATATCATATAACATTATACCAATCAAATCCAAAGCGATAATTGAAAACGGCATTCAAATCGGACCAATGGTTTGCAAACAAATATTTACTGCAGCGCCCCCTGCTGAGTTGTTACCGCAACACCTATTTCAGAACATGCGCTAATCAAATCCAAAGCGATCACTGAAAACAGCATTTAAATCGGACCAATGGTTTTGCAGATAAACGGTAACATTGGCTTTTACAAACAAATGTTTACTGCAGCGCCCCCTGGTGAGTTGTTACCACTACACCTATCTAAGAACATGCACCAATCAAATCCAAAGCGATTACTGAAAACCACATTAAAATCGGACCAGTGGTTCTGGAGATAAATGGTAACATTGGTTTGCACAAACACCCTCTCACCCCAAACGCATATACCGTCTCCGTTCCGTCGTGGGTAAAATATAAGTAAATAATCGTCGAAACGTCGTATTTAAGACTGATAGTTGTTGTTTTAGCTTCTAGCGCGATGACGGTTTCCAGATTGATCTTTATTCTGAGCTTAAACTAAAAACTCTTTACAATAAATTGAAATAAATCTATGACCTATTGAAAACTTTACGTGTCATCAAGAAAAAACAAAAACAGTAGCTTTGCTTCTCACGCCGAAAATATTTTCTGCAATTTTACGGTAGTTGGAGCTATCTGTACAATAAATCGCGCATGTAAAGTTAAATTATATGTTTTACTAGCTTTATCCCGCAACTTCGTATGCGCTTAACTACTATACAACCAGACACCCACTGAAAGAACTTTTATACCAAGTATCACGCCCATGCATTCTTCAATGAGCGACTGGTTGAGAGTAAAGGAAAAGCATATAATGTGCCAGCTGCTTCTCTAACAGGACATACTGTAAAAGTCATGTATGGGACAAAGTTTTTATTGGAGGTTTTTTTAGTGCGTCAGGGATGTTTGCTGAAGTAACAGTTGACTGATACTATACAACAATGCGTAAAAGAAACGTCCTTGGTACGGCGAGTGCGGGCGACAGGTAACAGCATCCTGAATATGATCTCAAATAGATTAGATTCGACGTATTTCAAGCATTCCTGTGCCATTTCGGGGGATATGCTGCAAGTATGGCCTCTGTAAATTAGTCTGAAAATTATTTTGTTTTTAAGTTTTATATATACTTAGTTAAATATTGACTAACATAGTCTATAGGCATTAATACAAATTTCCTGAATTTTAATTAACACATCACCTCTTGTAGCAGTCTCTCCACATCAATCCCAACAACATTTGTTCTGCGACTTTTTACAAATCTTGATAATATACAAAAAATAAAATAAAAATAATAATAATAAAAAAATAATAATTACAACTAAAATAATTCAATTTATCTTGAAGTGTACTGCAATACAAAGGCACACAACTCAGTTAAGCTAAAAACAGGTTTTCAGTTGCGGCCTGATTAGGGCCACCCCCGTACTCTCAACACATACACACACATAATAAAAAATTGAAAAATTAAATAAAAATATAGTACTTATTAAAAATGTAAATGGACTTAAATTAAATATTTATGATAATTTACTAAATACAATAAACAGATAAAATAATATATATATACATACACATATACATACACACACATACATATACATACATAAATGTTATGACTAAAAATTATCAAGCTACCTACTTTGGAACACTCTGTTTACCCAATAAAATAACTTTGATTCTTTTATTGAAAGTATATTTTGTCTGTGGATTTCGCAAAGGTGGGGGTAGATTATTCCATTAGTCTGTCTGACCCCCTGTCACTGCAATAGTCTCTCTTCACCTTTACTCTAAGCTCTCCACCATTACAATGACTTCAAATTTGTCAAACGTGACATTAGATGGTTTATAACCTCTGTTGTTTTGGCTACCCCTTAAGGGATACAGGTGTAAAGTTATGTATGTACTTAGGAGCAAAAAGATTCTGCTGGTGGAATTGCCAATTCGTCAGCGGTGACTTCGTGATATATGACGAAATTATAACCATTCCTTATAATTTTTGCACGGTTGTGTTTACGTTAAAGGACCTAATATCCAACATTTCCAGATATTGTTCATATCCACGATATGTCAATTGAATGATTTTGTAAACGTACCGTACTAACCCCGAGAAACGACCAAGCAACGCCATTTTACGATATACTGTTAACGTCTTTTGAGGGGAAAGAAATGTTGTACACGTCGACTTTGTGGTTCACACTGATGACGCAATGGACTATCCTGTTCACTGAAACCATCGGGTCTTACGTATTGTAAGCTTAGTCTGCGCCACTCTTGTAATGTTATTGCAAAATTTAAAACCTTCTCATCTGCAAAAGTGTTTAATCGCAATGTCACGGGAACGGAAAACATATGACTTTTAGTTTGTATGAAAAACTTATTCACTGAGTGCACAGATGTGAAACTTGCTAAAAAGGTTCGTCAATGTGTCTGGGTAGGTAAATTAAAAATAAATAAATATTTCCAACATTCACACCACATTGTCTAGGCCAAATAAAGTTTGCTTAAAACTTACGCTTTAGATACTAGATAGAATGTTTATTCGCCTACGGAGTCATGAGCAACAGCTAATCGTTGTACTCATAAAAAAAACTCCGAAGACCGCTACATTGGTGGCGCAGAGAATTTATAAAGGAGAGAAGGCTTAGTTGGGAAAACAAAAACTTAAAATGTTCTGATTGTTTACATTTTCACGATACAAATTAGTTCTGAAATTATCTCCTAAACGAGTAAACTGATTTACATGATTCAAATGGAATAATTGGTTTTATACCCATAGCTTTCATTTGACATCAAAATCATTACGATAACTTAACAAACAAAAAATCAAATTTTCCAGTTGCTCTCGTAATTATCCGATTTGCAATCCGAGTCCCTTTGATGTTGTCTAAAAAACCGACAATTCACGGATTGCGTCGAGCAGGCTACGAGCGTCACGCACACAGGAGCAAGTCTCACTCACGCAGGCGCAATTCGTGCTCGCGCAATTAGGACGAGCGCACGAACGCCCTTCCACATGAGCATCGAACATTTTTTGATGTTATTCAAAAAACAGAAAATGTACGGATGCTTAGAGCAGGCCACGAGCGCACTCTACTGCGGCTCAGTTCGCGCTCGAGAGGCATCCAAATCATGAAACTTTTAGCAGGTTACATTACTAGTTGTACTATTTGTACGCACCATTAAGGAATAAGCAAAAAAATGGTGAATAAAAAAACAGTTTTGAACATCACAAACTGCTATGATATAATCGAGCTTCACGCGGACGAAGTCGCGGGCATATGCTAGTAGGTTTAATAATTGAGCACCCAAAGAAATACTTTAGGCACTTCGAAAAAAATTGTTTACGATCATTATATGGTGGAGGCACCGTGAGTGATAACACTAAAAAATACAATTAACGTAGGAGTTATAAAGAATAGAATAAAATCTTTGCATGCGCGATTTATTCTACACTAGCTGTGACCCGCGACTTCGTCCGCGTGGATACCGGTTGTTGGAGTTGGATAAATACTATTATTATATCCTCCTTGAAGTTTAAACTTACCTTATTCAAAATTTCGTCAAAATCGATTCAATAGTTAAGCGTTACTGATAGATAAACAGACAGAGTTACTTCAAAAAATTTTACAACAAAGCTGTGATCCGCAGTTTCACCTAGGTGTTTTGTGAAAAAGTATAGGTAGGTAGGTATATTACATATATGATGCCTGCGACTTCGTCTGTATTGAATTAGTATTTCGAGTAGGTTATTTTCTTCTCCAAGTTCCTAAGTACTATCTTTAATAACAAAAATAAAAATGAAGAATCTTCGTCCAAATAATATGTATAATCCTAACCACAAACATAGGTAACTATATAAGGTACATTACAAACATAGGTAACTATATTAGGCACCTTGCGTTATAAACAAATCGGGTGCCAAAGTGTCTTAAATTTTACCTACATAATTCATGCAATACCTATCTTCATTAATTATAGCTTATTGTTATTCTAAGTAAAGCTATATTACTGTAAAGTTTCAGAAGAATATATTCGGCAGTTTTTGCGTGAAAGAGTAGCAAAGATCCATCCATCCAGCCATTATCAGTGTATAATGTGTATCTATCTATAGTTATGATTGGCTACTTTTCACGGTAAAATGGCTGAGCCAATTTAATGTAAATTCTTTTGGTAGTTAACACATCTACTTTACTTTTTATTCTACTTCTAAATCTATGGTTTCTAACTTCCAAGAGCTAGAAATGATCACGAAATAAATAAAACCTTGAGTCCCATTATTTTAAGTTTAACTTTCTTACAATATATCTCTGTATGTACAGAAGGCAGCACATCAAGCGTTACAAATCGGTATTTTTTTTTTACTTGAATCTGAAATCTATGCCCTTGACATTACCTAAGTTAAAATTGTTTGGGGAAATTTGACAGGTAATGTAACGCTTGACCTGCTGCCTTCTGTACCTACCTGTATTAAATCGCGCAAGAAGCTTTATTAATGATTTAGCCCTATCAACATAGCAAAATTTTCTACTGCATACCAACTATTTTTCAGATTTATTATTTTTAAGCCCCTAGTACTTTTACCAGGAGAATTTCCTTAGAACTCTTATTCCCATGTTTATTTTTAGTGTAGTTCAGTTTTCTTTTTCTTCTGGCTATCCGAACGCTTTAACATCTATCTGATCTACTAATGCCACGTTACAATATCAAAAACACTGTTCGTTCGTTGCTTCCACGCTGGACTGGGAGCAACAGAAAATCATAGAATGTACCAGTTGCTTCTCTTCCCGGGCATACCTTAAAAGTCAGAGGTTTTATTGGATAGAGGTTTTATAACGAATAAAGGCGTGAAGTTATATGTATGTATGTTCGTTTATTCTACGAACAGTAGATTTAGCTATCATACACGTTGAATATTGAAGCGTATAAAGCGTTTCAATATTCAACGTCTTATCAAATTACTACTTACTATTCTTATAACTACCTACCGTTCGTTTGTAGTAGCTTTTACTCATGTAAAATATTGAAACCCAGCATTCATTGATTTTGACGACAATTTATAATTTACCCCTAGAATAACCCTACCGCCTCTGAATAATTGACTAATCCGAGTGAGCCCCGCTTGGTGGTAAACTGACTGTCTCGGCTGACTGAAATTTGCCGTCAAATATCACTACTGCCAGCGGTGACGCGTCCCGAAAACATTTTATAAAGAGCCAGTTCTAGAGCCGCAAACGGGTTTATGATAGAACTGGCTTGGCTTCGGTATTCGACCTCATTTATACTAACCGTCATGTGAGAATGAGGTCAAATTCGGACTTATTCACCGATTTGAAAAAAAAACTTAGTATTTTTAATATTTTGGAATAGAAAGTTATAAAATTAAACTCGTGGGTAGTCTGACTCCCAACCGTTACAAAAATTTGGTGGTTCATTCAGAGAAATCTTATTTCCAAGTGAAATCATAAAAGTTGGATGAATATGGTCATAGGCACCCAGAGTTTGGTAGGTATCTCAAACAATTAACAGCGTTAGTGGCCAGCCATGCCAGCGAATCACTCGCTCGCCCGCCCGCGTCTTATCGAACATACCTAGGTACCTATTTTATGACGGAGTTATTTTAAAATTATTACGATATCACTTTTGAAATTGGAATCAAGTGGTGTCAAAGACAATTTTGTTCACAATTAAATATTTATTGTAAACAAAAAATATATATATAATTAAAAAAAAATTACGCGAGCAGGATCGAACCCACGACCTTAGACTCATGGTTGGTCTACGCGCAACAGAACTGAGCAATGAGTACTTCTCATCTGTATGCCGAACATCTCCACCATATTCTAATAAAGTAAGTTTTAGGCATAACTTTTAAAAATCTATTACAATTTTTTTAGATCCTAGATTTTTTTTATGTCTGCAGAATCTGCTCATCATCCTGGACAACTTTTGTTAAGGCATCATATCTATATTTCTTACGGTTTTGATGATCCCTAAAGGGTTCTGCATCAGGTGTTCCAGTAACCGAAATAAAATATACCCTATATGTTGCCCCGGCTTCACAGCTATACATCAAAAAAAGGTTCATTCAAATCCGTCCAGCGGTTCCAGAGATTAGCGTGTGCAAACAGACAAACTTACAAACAAACAGACAAATTTTTTTTTTCAGATTCTTACTCTTTTTTCATTTCTTTATAACCCTAGATAATTTTTTTTGTAAAAATATTAAATGTACAGACACGTTTTTTTTACTGTTTTATTATATGTATTGATATAGCTCCATCTACCGAAAAGTTGTGAAATATTTTTTTTTGAAGGAGACTCGAAGAATTTTTTTGTTTTTTTTTTCTTCTGGACAGATAAACTTTTTAAAGTGGTGATGAACCTATTGCCTGCGAACTAAATGATAATACTAGACTTTATATGATAGCCGGTGATACGAGGGAGACAGTGATCAGAACTCTGTTTTCGCCGACGACCAAAACTCAATTTAAAAAAAAATCTTTATTTCGTAAGTATTTACATACATTTGAAATAAGTCACACAATTTACAAATTGAACTGAATCTACCACAACTTCGGAAAGTCGATCTGTTGAGAAGAAGTGGCAAGAAACTCAACAGCAATCATCTTTTAAAAATACACAATAACAATTAACAATCTTCTTGCATCCGGATAACTTATAGTAAAACTTTATATAACACTTATTCTTAAATCTATCGAAGAGTCAATCTTAAATATTTTGGAATTATATTATAAAAGCGTACACATTGACCCATGAACGAGTTGGTGATCTTCTGGAGTCTACTATTATATTAATACAATAGGCAATCAAGTATTAGACAGAAACGTAGACATAGATATAAAGGTAAAGAAAGAAGTAGATAAATGTAGCGATAGAGGTGAGAGATAATACAGATAATGTGAATGGAGATGGGAATAGTCGTGGACAGAGACTGGACACTAACACGGACGTGAACATGGGGGAATGGGATGGAGATGGGGAAGTCAGAGTCAAATTCAAAAAAGTAACATAGTCATAAAGTCTTCAGCAAAACGACCTGGCACCGCTAGCAGCACCCGTTCACGAGTATAACGCAAGCACCAGCCATCACCCTCCTCAACCATATTTTAGGGAAGAGGGTGACCCGACACCCGACGCTACCGCTAGCCATGCCGCCTGAGGGAGCATGACGTTCTTGCTGTTGTATGGATAAGAAGGAGATGGAGATGGCGTTGGATGAGAAGGAAATGGAGATGGTGTTGGAGATGGAGTTGGAGATTGAGAATATTTGAAAAACAATTTACAACCAAGGACTTTTATCGTCCATATATTCAGAAATTGTATAAAAGCCTTTACTACACAATTTTTGTTTAATAGTTTCTTTAAATTTATCAAGTGGTAAGTCTTGAATATTTGCTGGAACCTTATTATAAAAACGTATGCATTGACCCATAAATGAGTTAGTGACTTTATGAAGTCTACTATCATAGCCGGCTAGCTTGTACTTATTTCTAGTATTAACATTATGCAAGTCACATTGTCTATGGAACATGTTTAAGTTCTTTTTTACGAACATAAGATTTTCAAAGATATATTGTGAGGCAAAGGTAAGAATATTAATTTCTTTAAACTTATTTCTAAGTGTCGCCCTGGAATTAAGTTTGTAGATTGAGCGAATAGCCCGTTTCTGCAGCACAAAGATGGTTTTAATATCGGCAGCATTTCCCCACAGGAGAATGCCGTATGTCATTAAGCTATGAAAATAACCAAAATAAACCAACCGCGCAGTAGCTTCATTAGAGATATTTCGCATCTTTTTGACGGCATATTCTGCAGAACTAAGTCTCTTCGCCAACCTTTCTATATGTGGTCCCCATTGTAGTTGTGCATCTAGGGTTATGCCAAGGAACACTGTTGAATTTACAGGGCTCAATTCTTGTCCTTTTACAATTAAGTTAGTATTTACATGCCGGACATTAGGCAAAGAGAATTTTAAAAATTTAGTTTTATTTTCATTGAGTAGTAGGTTATTGGCTGAAAACCATTTCTCCACAGTTTCAATACAACAGTTTATTTCAAAGCAATGCTTCAATTGCCTACTCACTTTAAATAGAAAAGAGGTATCATCAGCAAATAATATGACCTCACACTTGTCTTTCACTAAAAATGGCAAATCATTTATATAAACTAAGAATAAGAAAGGCCCAAGAATCGAGCCCTGGGGCACTCCCATATGAACTGCTGATCCCGATGATCTCTTTCCATTAATATCAACTCTTTGAATTCTATTGCATAAATAGGATTTCATAAAATCAAGTGCCCTATCATTGATTCCATAGTGGTGTAGCTTCATGAGGAGTGTATCGTAGTGAACACAGTCAAAAGCCTTGGACAGATCACAAAAGACACCGAAGGCATCACGTGACTCCTCCCAGGCATCAAATATATGTTTGATAAGCTCAACACTGGCATCAGTTGTTGAGCGACCCCGTGTGAAACCAAATTGATTTGAATTCATTAAATTATTGCTAAAGAAGTGTACCACTAGTTGGTTTAAAATAAGCTTTTCAAAAATTTTACTAAGTGTTGGTAATATAGAGATTGGTCTAAAGTTACTGGGGTCGGTTATGCTTCCTGCTTTAAATACGGGAATAATTTTACTAAGTTTCATTAAGTCCGGAAACACACCATTATCAACACAATTATTAAATATACTGGCTAAATAAGGTGCAATACCGTCAATGATAGATTGGATGATTTTAACAGAAATACCATCCAGATCAGCAGTGTTCTTAATTGTTTTACTTTTAAAAGCTTTCAATACCTCACTTTCAGTAACATGCCTGAAAGTAAAGTTAGTTTTACACTTATTTACATTATTTTCAAGAAAAGACTGTGCAGCTTTAACTGATGAATTTAATGTCTTCGTAGTCGAAACTGGAATGTCTGCAAAGAATTTTTCAAAAGCTTCAGCAACTTCTGTATCTGATGTCAACAGTCGATCACCAATTTTCAGTTTATGTTCCGAGTCTCTAATGTTTGACTTTCCAGTTTCGCTGTTTATAATTTGCCAAGTAGTTTTAGGTATATTTACACTATTTTGAATTTTATTATTAATAAAATTTGATTTCGCAATACTACACACATTTTTGAACATTTTGGAGTAATTTTTAACATATTCCTTAAAGGTTTCGCTATGATTATATGATTTTTCATCATATAATTCATATAATCTGTCTCTGCTTTTGAATATTCCTACTGTTGCCCAGTCACTAAACTTAAACGAGTTATCATCTATTTTAATTATTTTTGATTTAAATACTGTATCATACTCATATTTAATTAAATTAAAAATACAATTATACTCCTTAACAGGATCATCATAACATTTAAGTTCCCACAACTTATCCAAGACATTACTTCTGAATCTCTCCAGCCGACCCTCGTTCATGGGTACAAACTTAATCTCTCTTCTTAATGCCTTGTTTGTGTTAATGTTAAAAGATGCTAATTGTCCACTGTGATCCGATTTTAACTTATTAAATATGTATTGACTGTTGGGTGTTGCATCAGTGAAAATGTTATCAATACATGTTGCTGAAGTGGCTGTAACACGTGTAGGCTCTAAAAAGAGATTTTTAAGTCCATAACAAAGAAACAAATTCGTTAACCTTTGGCTAAGCGATGATTGGATTAATAAATCAATATTAAAATCACCACAGACAATGATATTTTTTTTAGTATCACTAAGTTTAAGTAAAGCTTCCTCCATGATTTTTTCAAACAAATCAAAGGATGAAGCTGGCCGCCTGTATACGCTTATTATAATAACTTTCCCTAGTTCTATACATGCCATTTCAATGGTTTGCTCAACAGAAAGACTAATAATATCCTTTCGTTCTTTAAATTTCATTCCTTTGTGTGTAATAATCAAGGAGCCGCCACAATTAGCCTAGATTCTGCTGTATGAACTGGCTATTTGATGATTATTGAACGAAAATATCATTTGATGGTATTTTAGCCAGTGCTCCGTTACACACAAAATATCTAAATTTTCTTGATTCATAAAAAGTTCAATTTGTAAATCCTTACCCAGCATGCCTTCAATATTTTGGTGGGCTACATTTAATACATTTTTACTACATTTTAATTTTGCAGCTGGGGCATATGTGCTAATAACATTTTGATTATAGCTAGAAGTCGTATTATCTATTGTCGTCGCCTCTAGTTTAAATTAACTAGAGTAGTCCTAATACTATTACTTGGAATGTTATATTCCACCGGTTTAATAAATATAAGTGGCTGCTCAATAGAAGCAGAGGTTTCAGTCAAGATGACTGGTAAATCATTACTAATAATATAAGATAGCGAAATTGCTATTTGTCGTATAGAATAATCGTACAAATTGTACTTATCATACTTAAAATAAAAAGGTTTACTAACTATAATGTTAGTATCAATCATATGGAATTTATCACTATGCCTACATGTCATAGTGTGTAATATTTTATTCAGATGGTGCCTTATATTGTTTTCTTGCTCTGAGAAAGTGTGGCTAAAAGGTAATGCAAATAATATTATTCTACATATATTTTTCTTTTCATGTAAGAAAAACATTACTAGGTTCCTTATGGGAACCCTCATTTGACGGGTACCAACAAATCGAACTCATATTAAAATCGCCTAGTAGTAAGAATTTATCGGTTGGGTTTGATAATGTGATGTCTTGTAATTTTAATAAGAAATTGGACAATTGTTGAGAAAAAAAAAGACCCATGTTTTCATGACATAAGTAAATTACGCAAACATGTAACTTATTTTTACCCACCTCAACCGTAATCCATAAGTCCTCCGCTGAAGAGCACCACTCCGGGCGAAGAATGCAAATGGTACAAAGGTCACGTCCCGTGTCTGCATACCTACGGTCGCGTCTCCATACAGAATACCTGTCATCTAAAATCTCAGAGTCCAATATATTTTCGTTAAGCCACGTCTCTGTTAATGCTATTATATCGTAGTTTTCTAGATTTAGGTTTCTATAAAAGATTGACGTTTTTGTTCGTAGGCCACGAACATTTTGGTAATAGCAAGATAAATTGTTGGACATATTTGCAGTTTACTATAAAAAATATAGATGGTGAAGTTTACTTGATCTGAAAAACCATTTGCGGGGTAATCAAACCTAAATAATTTGACAGAAACCTTAGTCAGGCTGGGTATAGAATTGATAAAAATTAAAAAGTGTAGCAAAAATATTAAATCTAAATAAGTTAAATATTTAAAAAGCAAAGTGTAGGTGTTGTAGGTAATCATAGTTAATTGTAGGTTCAGTTTGTGTTTAATTTTTAATTTTAAGTACACAGGGATGTACAAGCGTCTTAAAACTATAATAGTATAATAATAATATACCACCGATAATAAAGGAAATATCTGAAACAGTCTATAAATGCCAAAATAATATTCAAAAGCAGGTACCCTAGATTTGAACGACCGGCGGCAGCGGGTCGTGCGCAGCCGACAGCCGCGGGCGATAAGGCAACAGCTGATCGGTATTTCGATATTATTATTAAAGCGGATAGTAGAATGGCCCCTATAGTTTAGTGTAAGCAACACGAGATTATGTAAAGTATATATAATAAATAGACATAATAAATACAGAACATCGATTAACGGAGCAAGTAGTACTTTCAATTTAATTAAGTTAAAGAAAACTTGGAGTAAAATATAAAATAGAACACAGATTAGGATAACTTGTTTAAATCACTCTCGGAATTTATAACTAAGACATGTGATGTATCATTTTTTCGTACGTGAATTTTAGAAAATTTCACCCATACATATTATGCATAGTCTCTTTCCTTAGCCAATCGCTTCGTTTTAGTTAGCAGTTTTTTATGTTCCGGTGTTAAGTGGTCATTCACAAAAATGCGGTGGTTATTATCTTCAGTAAATCCTACGTCCGCCGGCGTTATTGACTTTAGTAGACGTGCAGATGCAATAAAATCTTCTTTTACATATCTATTTAAGAAACTGACAACTATAGATTTATCTTTGTTTGAATAAGATGGTATTCTGCTCACATAGTTAATATGATTTTTTGTGACTTTGTACTTTATAAAATTTCCAATTTTCTCAACCACGGCATAAAGATTTTCAGACTTTTTTATAGGTACCCCCTTGATCTCCACATTGTTAAGACGTGACCATTGGTCTCGTAACGCTTCGTTGTGCTCAAAATTATTTATTTGGGACTTTAGCTCAGTTACTTGACAAGATGCCGCTTCCAATGAAGTTATGCGTGATTCCAGTGTCTGGGTTTTACAGTCGAACTCCTGCATTTTTTTATGTATGCCTTTCGAAGACTCCTGCAATTTTGATATGTCGGTTTTGATCACTTTCACATATTCGATTAACGCTGGAAGACATTCCAAATTAAGTGCCATCGCATTGAGTTTTTTCATAATTGCTTCTAATGAGACATCCGGGCTGAGGGCTGGTGTGACTGTGACCCGAGGGGAAGGTGACCGCTGCCGGCATGTCGAACATTTCCAACTTGCACGCCGCTCCGCTCCAAGTCGACGGTAGCCAGATTCCGTTATGTTAGCACAACCGAAATCGAATTGATTTTTGCAGGTGCTACACTGAACTCCGTCATTAAATTTTTCACCACAAGTAGCACAATTCATTATAAAAAATAAATAGAGTGATTAACGTATGAGGTATATTTTAATAAGTAACACGTAAAGTACCAACGCGGACGCGACACGAATACGTGCTACACAGACAAGTGACGGTAGGTGACTGAATATACGCGATAAATCCGGTTAAAAAGTGTTTTATTTAATAGTATGAATCGCGTAAACTTAAGACAATATTACAAGCTATGATTACTTTGGGGCCATGTAGTTGGTGTGATTGTCTGGGGATTTTATTTTTATTTTATTTTATTTTTATTATTTATTACTTACCTATTGAAACACGCCATAGCCGGGTAAGCTCAGCTGCCGGCTTGCCCTCCACAAACCGCTGCCTGTAAAGCCTTCGAGCTTCGTTGATGCTGTGGTTCCTAGCGGCTCCAACACACAGTATCATATCGTAATATTCGTTGGTCGAATACACATTGTCGTCGTGCATTACCTCCAATACTTTCAAGTCGAGACATTTTAAGAAAACTTCGCAAAAATAGCGATGGCAACTGATGTACACACTTCAAAACGTACATGAAAGCACTGAAATAAATTTAAACAAATAGATAATTATTCATTTTTACTAATAACCGAACCAAACAGTTCTAGTACCTAAAATTTCTTAGGGTTCTTCCGTATAGCGATACGATAAACAAAATCTTAGTACCAATTCATTTCATAATACAGTGAAAGGACTTCATGATCTTGTTTTTTGTATTGTTAAGTTATTCTGTTACAAATAAATAGTTTTCTACCGTGATATCACTTAAATAATTCTTAAGTTGTTTCTTCAAAGGGTATAATTCCGAAAGGCGCAAGTCGCGAAGAGACGCCGAAAGACACCGACAAAGGGAAGCGAAGCGATTGAACTTTTCATGAAAGAAGTCCGGCGACTTGAGCGATAATACACCTTATGTGTTTGACATAAGAGCTATGCACGGGTTATCTTTTATGAAAACTACTTTACTTAGTTGCTAATTTTATTAATTTAAAGCTTCATTGTTGTATGTAGTATGTATTGATAGTTGTAAGTATGTGAGAATACAAAAAGTACAAGAAGCTGTGAGTATTGCATCATAGTTTATGGGCGGGTACACATTGGTGTAATGGAACCGGTAATGTAATATCCAGCGCTCGATGCCTGCGCTCGCTGTATTTAAACGTGTATTGCGCAAGAACTGAACATTCAATACGGGCATCCTGAGTAAGATTTTTCCGTATTTCGTCGCGAGCACGGTCCGTCGCCGCACACGTCCTTTTCAACCGACTTCCAAAAGGAAGAGGTTATCTAATAGTGTGTATGTTTGTTACTTGATTAATTGGTCAGTTATGAATCGATTTGGATGTTTCTTGTTTCATTTGATATATCAGAATAAGTCAGAGGTGGCCCATTGAAATTTAATGGAGAACGATTCAGTACCTACTTAAAAAAATATTTATGAAAGCGGAGGATATATTCCTACGTAGGTGATATTTCACTTTAGCCAAAATTTTGACAAGGATTTAAAAATGTTAATGAAGTTGGTTTTTTAATGCTCTGCATTTCATAATACCTCTCTCCGCGACACTTCACAAAATTAATAGATCACACGGGATATAGAGTCCGAAGACCTCATTCGTGCTCTAATTTTTATCAGAGCTACATCAGTATCATACATACCTCTATCAAAACTCGCCTGAGTGACTGATAGACAACGAACAGCCATAACTACTAGGCGTTGAGGGCTGAAGCTTAAACATACATTCCTAGGGAGATGTAGGGGTAGGAGTGCACCAAGGCAAGTAACCCGAAATTCCCACGGGAACGGAAAACATATGACTTTTAGTTTGCATGAAAAACTTATTCACTGAGTGCACCAATGTGAAACTTGCTAAAAAGGTTTGTATATGGGTGTCTGGTTAGGTAAATTAAAAATAAATCAATATTTCCAACATTCACACCACATTATCTGGGCCAAATAAATTTTGCTTAAGAACTTACGCTTTGGATACTAGATATACTTAAGGAATATATAAACATACTATGTATTTATTCCATATGTATGTTTATATATTTCTTAAGTATATCAGTTATCTAGTATCCATAACACAAGTTCTTTAAGAAACTTAATTTGGGCTAGATAAAGTTGTGAGTGTCAGAAATATTTATTTATTTACCAGCTGTATCGCACGGATTTACCCGCGCAATTTTGAATCCCATGGGAATATCGGGATAAAAAGTACCCTTTGTGCTATTCCAGACTGTAAACTATCACCATGCCAAATGTCACCCAAATCCTTTGAGACGTTTTGCCGTGATGGAGGAACAAACATCCATACATAGAAACTTTCACATTTATAATATTAGTAAGATTTATTTAACTTGCTAAAAAAGTTTGTAAATGGGTGTCAGGTTAGGTTAATTAAAAATAAACAAATAATTCCAACATTCACACCACATTATCCAGGCCAAATGAAGTTTGCTTAAAAACTTACACTTTGGATACTAGATAGAATGTTTATTCGTCTACGGAGTCATGAGAAAAAGCTAATCGTTGTAATCATAAAAAAAAACTCCGAAGACCGCGACGTTGGTAGCGCACAAAAATTATAAAAGGAGAAAAGGCTTACAGTTGAGAAAACAAAAACTTTAAATTTTCTGATTGTTTACATTTTCACGATACAAATTAATTCCTAAGTTATCTCCTAAACGAGTAAACTGATTTACATGATTCAAATGGATCAATTGGTTTTATACCCAGAGCTTTCATTTGACATCAAAATCGTAACGATAACTTAACAAACAAAAAATTACATTTTCAAGTTGCTCTCGTAATTATCCAATTTGCAATCCGAGTCCCTTTGATGTTGTCTAAAAAACCGACAATTCACGGATTGCGTCGAGCAGGCTATGAGCGTCACGCACACAGGAGCAAGTCTCACTCACACAGGCGCAATCCGTGTTCGCGAGCGGTGCGTCCACATTAAGCATCGAGCATTTTTTGATGTTATTCAAAAAACAAATAACGTACGGATAGCTTAGAGCAGGCCACAAGCGCGCTCTACTGCGGCTCAGTTGGCGCTCGAGAGGCGTCCAAATCATGGGAACTTTTTTGCAGGTTACATTACTAGTTGCATTTCTAGCAGTTTGTAGGCACCATAAGGAATTAGCAAAAATTAGGTAAATAAAAAAGTTTTGAATATCACACACTGCTATGATATAATCGAACTTCACGCGCGCATATGCTAGCAGGTATAGTAATTGAGCACCCAAAGAAATACTTTAGGCACTTCGAAAAAAATTGTTTACAACAGTAAGTATATTACAATTTTACATGGTGGAGGCACCGTGCATTATACAATTAATGTAGGAGTTATAAAGAATAGAATAAAAACTTTGCATGCGCGATTTATTCTACAGATAGCTCCATCTACCGAAAAGTCGTCAAAGCTTTTTTTTGAAGGAGACTCGAAGAATGTTTTGTTTTTTTTTCTTCTCGACAGATAAACTTTTTAAAGTGGTGATGAACCTATTACCTGCGAAGTAAATAATAATACTAGACTTTATATGATAGCCGGTGATACGAGGGAGACAGTGATCAGAACTCTGTTTTCGCCGACGACCATGTTTGACTTGCCTTGTCAGCGTCGGAATTTCAGCAAATGGTCACTATGATGTATGAGTCATTTAAAAGGAAAGGTTTAAGTGTGAATGTTGGAAAAACAAAAGTCATGGTTATGGAGAGGAATGAAGATATCATACATACATACATACATAACTTCACGCCTGTATCCCGTATGGGGTAGGCAGAACACCAGAGGTAATAAAACCATCTGATGTCACGTTTGACAAATTTGGAGGCATTATAATAGTGGAGAGAGACTATTGCAGTGACAGGGGGTCAGCCTATCGCCCACAAAAAATCCTCCAATAACACCCAGGAAGAGAAGCAGCTGGCACATTCTATGTTTATCTTTCGCTCCCAGTCCAGCATAGAAGCTGAAGATATCATGGAATGCAATATTATGATAGGAGACGAAAAGTGGAACAAGTGAACGAGTCTGAGTACTTGGGGTCCCTGTTCACAAGACATGGGTAGTATGACGGTGATATTGAAAGGAGGGTGAAAGCAGAAAATAGTGTGAATGGCACCTTATGCTAGATTATGGCAAGCAAAATTATACCAAATTGCCGTACTTGTGGGAATTTTGCTGCCAACACTAATGCATGGTAGTGAATCTTCTGTGTGGCAGAAGACACATGAAAGCAGGATTAATGCTGTGGAAATATGGGCGTTTTGGAGCTGTGCGGAGTAAAGCAACTTGCACCAGACTAAGTTAAGTGACTTTATAAAGTGTCCAGAAGGCGTAGTGAGAGAAAAATACATGTGCTTTTGTGGTATTCGACTATTATTATAACTGGTATTTCGTATTTTATCCTTGTCTATTCCCTTGCATTTTGATTGATTAATATTACTCTGTACTACAAAATGTAATTGTTAATGAATTGTAACACAGGCATACGACTGTCACTGCCAATGTCACGTTGAACGGTATTTAGGAGGGGATCTTGATAATTTTGAAAGATGGCAGTATCAGTCGTATTCTTGTTGGTGAAAGCATTAGAGTTTAAAAAGATGATTGCTGTTGAGTTTCTTGCCACTTCTTCTCAACAGATCGACTTTCCGAAGTGGTGGTAGATTCAGTTGAGTGTTATATTTAAGGGTATTAAAATATACCTGGTTAATCATGTGAGTATTAGTTTCGTTTCTTTACTATAACAACCCGACCTTTATATCATAAAACTGCTTGAAACGTAAATTTGTAAGCTAGGCCCATTCCAACGTGTTTAAATCTCAGAAGTGGGATTGTACAAAACTATAATTTTTTTTTTGCCAGTTGAGATTTTGTCTGTACAAACTATTTTGCCCTGTGCGCATCTACATACTTTGAATATCTAATGTAACAAAGGAAAGGGATAAAGTGTGCTACTGAAATGTTTGGTTAGTTAAAATGCATTTCATTAATTGTAGCACAAATCTTAACAAAGGAAATATAATTGTTTGTTTGTTTTTTTCCCCTTCATACTTTAAGCAGATGTTAACTTTTTAGTATTTGATCCGTACATATCTCTTTAATCCTTGAATATTAATACGATTACTGAAGTCTTTTATGCTTAATATGATGAGCTGGGTGTATTCCGCGCTTTATTTTGCGATTAGGACTATCTTCAATCTCGTGTAACCATAATGACATCTTCTAGTTTTTGAATATTCTGTAGATATCTTTTAAATCATTCAACATTCATATGAATATTGAAGTGTTTGATGATTAATATTCTAAATTGCATACATTTTTCGCTTTATTTTACAAATACTATTATTTCATATCGTTTTTTTATGTTGCCATGTTGCTTACACATTAATAATATTTTTTTTAATTTAGACGCCATCTTGTTGAAATTTTACCTTGAGTATTGTTTCTATCTTTTACCATCCCTTTTTCTTACTTAGTAACTAATTGATCAGTGAATGTCATAAATTATTTCTTTGAGTTTCATCCTAGTTTTACTTACTTAGTAGTAAATGTTAGGAATAAGCGTAGAAGTCTGTAAAACATACTTTATTTATTCATATAAGCTCGTCTACCCCTTACGCCCTAGTCTATGGTTATGTTGATATGGGGTTGCGCGAGTGCGTATTTGGGTTACATGAACTACGCGTAAGAATTTACGTTTCAGAATGAACCAATGTCGGGAACGCGTGGTCTACACTCCGACTAGTCCAACTAAGTCACCTGCTGGAGGTCGTCGGTCACGCAGTTCTACCAGGCGCCAACCGAGCCATCTTATGCTGCGGACTCGCAGCCGCTTCGGTCAAGACTACAGGGAGCGGGCAAGCCGCAGCTTGCAAGATCGAACAGAACGTCGTCGTGATTCAAGCACTCGTCGTGACCGCGAGCGACCTTCATGCAGCCCCAGCCGTAAGCAGCCGGGTTGTCAAGAGGATCATCTCGTCAGCCGCCATCCGCCTCATCGGTCTGGTAGTCGGGCAAGCAATCGCCCTGTCTGCCCGGAAGACGTGCGGTTGAATGTATTCTTCATGGCATAGATGACCGTTCTGTAAAGTTAAGTAATTGACTACCTTGGTCCGCATAGATAGATAATGGACACCCTGGTCCGTATAGATAAGTAATGGACCACCTTGGTCCGTATAGATAAGTAATGGACCACCTTGGTCCGTATAGATAATTAATGGACACCCTGGTCCATATAGATAAGTTTTGGACAAACCTGGTCCTACTATGTAGCATAAAACTATGTATGTTTATGATACTTGACTTATTTGACGACCGGCTGGTGTAGTGGTAACATACATTGCCTTCTATGCCAGGGGTCCTGGGTTCGAATCCCGGCGGCGGCGGATATCGGTGTGATGAGCACAGATATTGGCCGTCAAATCATGGATGTTTATATGTTTATTTAAGTTTATTCTAATGGGAAATAAGTATTTGTTCAATATGTATGAGTAATGTTGCCGAGGACGGACTCCGGTATGGGCTGACCAGAGTCGGGCGGGCGATCTGGGGCGACCGCTGTGCGACGACCACGATGCTCGTGCCGAAGTACCTAGTGCTACGCCGCTAGACGTCCGCTTCCTCTATGATTGTTGCGCCAGCTGGAAGGACGCTTCCCACCAGTACCGACGTATTGCAGGTAGGGAGAGTAATGTGGTTTTCTTCAATGAAACCACCGTGTACTCCAAATACCTTTATTTTCTAGATACAGTGATGTAGGCATATACTATTGTGGGTATAGACAGTCATATGAATTAGGCCTAGTTACACTAATCTAGGTACCATACGATTGTATAGTCTAATGGAGTACATAGTATCATCTAACTGTGCAAAAAAGATGCATAAAACTTCCTAGAACAAAATGTTCTTAATAATACTGTTTGCACTAATAAGTAGTTAAGAAAATAAGACATTATATCCAAAGCAAAACGGTTCCTAATGAAAACTAAACTATTTCCAATTCTTTAGAGTATACATAATCGGAATACAATTACGACAAATCATTATTCTATTAAATTAAACATAATTATCCATTTAAATCTATACGTAAAACAAGACCTTAATTTTCTCTCAATTTAACCATATTGCTTTATACATAAATACGTTACTATCATTCAAATATATCAATACAGACATCAATTTACCATAGAATTACATAAAATAGTCGAAAACCAAATTATCAATATATCCAACCTACATACATCGTAAATTATTTCGAGAACATACAAGATAGCTTTTAATTCCATACCTACTTCTATTATTGTCATACTAGAAAGCTCTAGATTCACAAAACAATATTCAAAAGAACGTTATTTACCGCCAAAACATTATAACTTAAAATATACCTATACCTGTACGTTCATACTTCTTCTGAGGTTCATACAACATTCGTTTCCGGAAATTTCGACTATCTCAAACGTCTCAAGTTTTAAAAGAACATTCTAGTTTACCTACAACCTATAGATTCATCTAACATAATGTTCTCGCAGTTTCTTATACTATTCAATGAGACCGAAATATGTTCTCTCTCGCTCACACGGCGTCAGAGCGCAACTAATACCTAGAAACATATAAACTTTCTGGAATTCTAATAAGAAAGGGAAGTATGATCTCTCTCTCGCTTTCGCACGGCGGTAGAGCGCAACTAACCCTAATGATGAAAGAGGATTCAAACTTACAAACTTTGAAAGTAATCTTTTTAGAAATATGGTAGGTACCTATGTTCTATAAAACTTTAAACTATGTTGCGTCGCTGACAGTATGTATGTATTTCTTAGGTGTATAAGTTGTCTAGTATCCATAACACAAGTTCGTTAGGAAACTTAATTTGGGCTAGATAGTGTTGTGTGAGTGTCGGAAATATTTATTTATTTATATGTTAATATACATATATTTATGACCACTCCCTTATAATGTTTAAAGTGATTTATCTTTGTTTGTACGTATATTCTCTTCATAGTGTCCTTGTGCTCTCATTCTATTACCAGATACAAATGGAAACGTATCTTTATTTCTAGTCTATAGAACATTCTTCAAATGATTTTTAATACAAGTCCCACCTCTACGTATGTTGGGGTGAGTATAAGAGGCTGACGTAGATCTACTAAGGGCGCGGACCCATGTCTGCGGTGCGGCGCCGCTCGCCGCGCGGCGGTGCGCCGCCGCACCGCAACGCGACGCGGCGGCCGGCGCGGTTCCGCGGTGCCGCAGACGGCGCCGCGGACAGTGCGCGGTGAGGTGAGAAATGAAACTAGCCTGAATGGATTAGGATATGTTTGTTTATTATCAATATATATAAAACTGTTCCGTTACTGACTGAGTGACTGAGGTACTGAGTGACTGACAGACAACGTACAGCCGTAACTACTGGGCGTAGAGAGCTGAAATTTGGAATATACATTTTTTAGGGGATGTAGGGGTGCACTAAGGAAGGAATTCCCGAAATTCTCACGAGAACGGGAATTATTGGACTTTTTAGTTTGTATGAAAAATCTTATTCCTTGAGTGCACGAATATGATACTTGGCATAAAAGTTTTTCAAAAAGAGACTGGTTGTGTTATGAAAGGAATTCCCGAAATTCCCACGGGAACGGTTAATATATGATGTTTTAGTTTGTATGATAAAATCTTATTCTTTGAGTGCACGGATGTGATACTTGGTATAAAGGTTCCTCAATAAGGGTCTGTTTGTATAATGGAAGGAATTCCTGGAATTCCCACGGGAACGGAAAAAAGGACTTTTGAGTTTATGCGTGTACGAAGTCGCGGGCAAACGCTCGTTTGTAGAATATTTTTTTAATTCTGTGACAGATGCCTGACGAAATTTTAATTGAACATAGTAGTGAATAAATTCCGACACAAACATTTTTCAGTGCCGAGGAGCATTGGGATTGCCCTTTTTTGTGGCACACACACATCTGGTTTGGTGGCTCCCTTTTGTAAATTAGAGTCTTATAAAAGTTTCACTGTACCTAGTGTACCTAGTTTGCCATGTTTGCATTGCACATATATAGTTGTTCTCCACAGGCTGTTTCTTTAAAATTGAGTGTATATTTTTTTTATGTGATGATATTAGCTGTCTTGTGTTTGTTTCTTTTATGCACTTAATAATGTAAAAATTAGAAATTGAGTTGAAAGAGACGATTGCTGTTGAGTTTCTTACCACTTCTTCTCAACAGATCGACTTTCCGAAGTGGTGGTAGATGCACTTTAATTTGGAAACATTCTGACGCGATTTAAGCGTATGTACACATACCTATAAATAATAGTTATTTTGTTTTTTATTACTTTCACAAAGTCACTGTCACAATAAAATATATAAAACAAAAGAGTGTTTACCAGAAAGTGGACAAACGCATATTTATTCACTACTATGTTCAATTAAAATTACGTCAAAAAAATATTCTACAAATAATAAACAAACATATCCTAATCCATTCAGGCTAGTTTCATTTCTCACCTCACCGCGCGCTGACCGCGGCGCCGTCTGCGGCACCGCGGAACCGCGCCGCCGCCGCCGCGTCGCGTTGCGGTACGGCGCCGCACCGCCGCGCGGCGAGCGGCGCCGCACCGCAGACATGGGTCCGCGCCCTAATAGTGCATGATGGGGATTTAATTATATCTCAGTCATTCACTGAACAGCCTCTTACTTTATTTTACGAAAGACTTGTAATCATTTAGAAATTACACAACCTCAACAAACAGATTTTAGTGAAAATAGTAAAATTAATATTTACATTAGTGACAATAGTCATCTCAAGTACATCCGCGATAATTGTTTATACAGATGTTCATCACATAGGCGAAGTCTATGTATATAGAAGGTGGTGCGCGAATGTTTTAAGGGCTCTATAGGATTATTAAGGTTCTAGCCTTCGATCGTTTTCTCATTGAGGATACACCCCTAACACGCAAGGGTAACAGAACTTACACTACTGTTGTCTCTGTATACAAAATAAAACGGTGGATAAATTTTAAAAGGCCAAATATCTACTCTTCTGATGATGAAGACGAATTTAAATTGAATTTAAATTGGTACCTTTTCCCAAGTATGTTACTCACTATTCTAGTCTTGCATTGGTAAGTAACTATTACACGACTTATTATTATAATGCCCTGTGGACTATGTCCGCCTCTGGTATCCAACTACTGTATATTTAGATAGCTACTAGAGTATGTGCTTTACGTTTATCACAATTAGTGAACACAAAATTTAACATAAAATAAGTATAAGTATATATGAAATAAACATACACATCGTTATCCTGTGTTTTTAAATGAGCTTTTATCAGATAAACAACAAATAAATCTTTGGAATTCATAAGATAATAAGTATATGTAAACAGTTTTAACAGGCCTGTCTAAGTTTGACACTAGTTGGCCCGATTATCTTACTGTAAGTTAACTTTTAGTAAACAATCATAAATCTGTCGATTCTGATCTAACAATTGTATAAGTGATAAAACTGGATAACTAATTAAAAATTATGAGTACATTATGTGACTTAACTTACATGCCAATCAGATTGTGATAATACTTTACATACCTAAAACAATACCTCTACTTACCTACTGATGTAATTAATTTGTTAAGTGTGATTTACAGTGAAACATTACTGTATAAAAAATTATATATATATATTGTAAAATTGTGTTGAATTAAATAAAATTAATGTATTTAAGATATGCTAGCTTTAGGTTTAAAGAACTTTATTTCTCATAAGAACATAGTCACAGTTCACATAAAATGAGAAACAATTAATTGTTTAACTCATAACTAAATAAGATGAAAGATTTATATTTGTTTGTCTCTGATATCTTGTAAGTACATGTAGGTATTTAAATAATCATTTTTATATAAAAAAAAAATAAGAAAGAAAGTACATTGTATAAGTATAACATAATAATACGAAAATATACATAGGTATGCTAATTGTTATTGAAATTTTGGAAATGGTTTCTTTAATCTAAAGAGTAATGTTAATAGCTGACCCGTCAGATTTTTGACAAGTCATGAAATGTATAAAAAAAAATCATATCTATACTTCAAATAATAACTCATGTTTGGTTAATTCCAAATCATTAACTTATATTAGAAACCGCAGCAAGGATTTTAATATTTCACCCTCTCAAGTTACTTAATAAACTACTAGTATCATCCACTTGAAATGAAAATCCCGATATCGTTTCTAAGAAATTAAATCAAGTCTGCAACAAAAGTTTACACATAATCAGGCAATGACAATATCATCTTTATACGACTCGAAAGAGTTAATTTATTTTAAGTTATTTGGTACTTTATTATAAAGTTGTGCTCAGTAGAATAAAACTGTAGTCTTTCCGTAATTTGTGGGAATTTAAGGTAAATTAATCTTGTTTCTGTTTCTTAGAGAGTATTTATTTAGCATTTTATTAAAAGTTTTACTAGATTGGATTGAATTAGTCAAAATATTTCGTATGAAGATGCAAGTTTTGTAATTATATAGTTTTTTTTTAAGAGTTTTGTATTCTGATATATTTGAGGTTTGCAGTGAAGTGCCTGACCGATTTCGATGGAATTTGTATGGGACCAACTATGAAGTATCCTGATATCCTCTACATATGACTTAGGAAATTTTGGGATCGATTAATAATTGTCTGAAATGTCGCGTGGCGGGGACGCAAGGAAGAGAAATACAGAGGAATTGGGAACCTCCTCCTTTTTTGGAAGTCGGTTGATAAGCATAGTGGAACAATACTTTATATTTTGTAACTTGAAACTCTACTCTATAACATGCATTAAATGTATTTAGTTATTAGAATTTACTTAGATATACTAAGCAATTTATATGAAGTGTTTAAATTCATATTATTTGTATTTACTTACTAAGTATTGAATTGAATTGAATTGAAAAAAATGAAAGTATGAGGACATACTGTTAAAAACGGATGGCCGACTGTGGTCTTCGACTATTATCATAACTGGTATTTCGTATTTTATCCTTGTCTATTTCCTTGCATTTTGATTGATTAATATTACTCTGTACTACAAAATGTAATTTTTAATGAATTGTAACACAGGCATACGACTGTCACTGCCAATGTCACGTTGAACGGTATTTAGGAGGGGATCTTGATAATTTTGAAAGATGGCAGTATCAGTCGTATTCCTGTTGGTGAAAGCATTAGAGTTTAAAAAGATGATTGCTGTTGAGTTGAGATCCACAACAATCCGTAAACACTGCATTTGCATGTCGTTTACCCAGTTTCATTCATCCATTTGTGTACAATCGCATGCATCAACTGTGCCACATAAGTGAATGCAGCATAAGAGAGGCCAAAACTCTAGTAGTCAATCTGTTGCTCCATCTTTCTTACCTGTCTACAGAGAGTTTGGTCACAGATTCGGAATTGAACATTCGCCATTTCATATCTAATATAAAATTCCCAACAGCTACTAGGGGAGACCGGGGCTGGTTGTGACATTTTTTTTTCCAACTGTCATATTTTTGTATTGGTTTCGTTGTTTTACCTGACTATGAGTTTGTTTGATTAAGTAACTATTTAGGGTCTTTATTAATAATAAATTTTATCTAGAACTCTAATAGCAACAACACAAATATTTCAATTATCAAAAAAAATCGGTGTAACTTTCAACCCCATGCTTGGGGCTGGTTGTTACACTGAATGGGGTAAGTTGTTACATTAAAAAACAAACATGTCATAATAGTTTTTATTAGCAAAAATGATCACACTAAGTTATTGTTTTCATTTTAATAACGTAAAACTATGCCTATAAAGCAGTCTTTTGCCTCTACAACAAAAATATCTTTAAAAAATACACACTTAATAAGTGGTCTTCTACTTCGTAAGAAAATAAACTAATTTTTAACCTATAAGATTATAAAAATCTGTATAAAGCATAACATATGAACAAAACGTATTTTTAAATTGAAGATAAACTATAGTTTTTTAAAAGAAAAATAATTTTAAAAGAAAAATAAAGCAGTTTAGTCACTGTAGTCTGAAAAATCACTTTCGCAATTCTAACATATGTAATATTTCCTCTTTCACATGTGACCAATTCTTACGAATTCAACACTATACCCATTCCTCACCAGATTTTTTCGTATCAAAGGGGTCGAACAAAAATTATGAAGCATAAATTGTGTAAGTCAGCAACAAACACTATGGGGCAGGTCACCGGTCATGTCACAACCTGCCCCGAGCCAGTGTAACTTTCAACCCCAACGACAAATTTGAACATTCAAGTTCATGCAGTAAAAACGTCGACAAACTTAGCTAAATAAACTAACAACCATTGCAAGACAAAACCATAAGGATGTAAAAATCACAACAAGGACATCTGTGACTTCATGGAACATAGGTTGAAAACCAATATTACTAAATGTGTAAAATTTTACTAATCTGCAATTTTAATGACAACACGTGCGGACTTCTCTCACAAAAACACTAGCGCCACTGGCTCTCGCGGCGTGGTAGCTGGCGTTGGCGGGAGTATATGTCCCTATCTAATGTCACTATTACGTTCTCAGTTTCGCAGAAATTTTCACTGTAACTACCTGCCCCTGTCACAACCAGCCCCGGTCTCCCCTACATAATGCCCTTCACGCACACAAAAACATACCTGCACAAACACTGGGTACTTTCAACACACACACTCACAGATACACACACACATACACACACACAAACACTCACTCACACTCAAGAGATCCGCCGTATGTAATAATCTCCATAAAAAAAAAGGTTTGTAACTTTATTAGCTCCTCAGTTGAAAAATGTTTATATTAATTTTGTAAGTAATCATAATTATAGACTCCCGAGATACAGGACAAGTTCCTAGTTCGGGGTCTGTTGTATAAAAAAAAAAAAAGAAGAATATAAATAATGTACATTATCTTAATTCCTATAACTATGTAAAACCTGTTCAACTTTGTAACTACTTTTTGGAAATAAATATTATATTTATATATTATATATTTCTTTTATATATTGTATCACACACGTAATGTTTAATACAGTGAGTTTCTTGCCACTTCTTCTCAACAGATCGACTTTCCGAAGTGGTGGTAGATTCAGTTGAGTGTTATATTTAAGGGTATTAAAATATACCTGGTTAATCATGTGAGTATTAGTTTCATTTCTTTACTATAACAACCCGACCTTTATATCATAAAACTGCTTGAAACGTAAATTTGTAAGCTAGGCCCATTCCAACGTGTTTAAACTTTTATTAATATTAATTATATATGTATTAATTAAATAATAAATAAATATTTCTGACACTCACACAACATTATCTAGCCCAAATTAAGTTTCTTAAAGAACTTGTGTTATGGATACTAGATAACTGATATACTTAAGAAATATATAAACAGATATATTGAATAAATACATATTCTTGATAAGAATAAACTTAAATAAACAAATAAACATCCATGACTTGACGACTAATATCTGTGTTTATCACACAAATATCCGCCGCCGCCGGGATTCGAACCCAGGACCTCTGGCATAGATGGCAATGTATGTTACCGCTACACCAGCCGGTCGTCAATTGATAAAAGTAAATAACCTTCAGCCTTTTTCTTTAGTTGAACACGCAGGTTTTTAAGATCTTATTCAATATTAAGAACCAGAATACAAAATTCCCTCAAGGTATATATTGAGCAATACCTTAGTAGATGCCCAATGAGGAAAAGACGAATGAGGGGGTGCAAAGTATATGTTAATCACCACCGATGGCTGGAAACCGAAAGCTAGTACGTCCTACCACGCTGCAACAGTCTATTATTGCTGTCCGATTCTTTATTGCATTGAAACTAAATTCAGTCTGATTAAAACCATCAAAACAAATACACGCGTTTTTCTATACAACCGTTTTATCAACCCAAAATCAACCTTAAGTGGTTAAGCATATGGTCCAAACGAGTCGGATCTGGAACGGAGCGGACGCGATAGAACGAAAACAATACAAGATAGTGATTCCTAGAAGAAGGGTCTTGTTTACGTGATATTTGCATAAATTTGCATTGTGTGAACATTTAGTTTGAATACTGAGTAGTTTTTGTTTAAAAAAGATATTTCGTGAATGTGATAGACGTTGTGAGTTAAATTGAACTATAAATGACTGTTAATTAGTGCTACAAAAAATAACTTTACGATGTCCGTGCCTACAACAGATCAAAGTGGATGTTTATCGATGTTGGAAGACATAGCAAATCTATTACAGAAAGCTCAAACTAATTTAAAAAAATGTCGTAAGCAACGACTCACCGTCGGTTATATTAAGGCGAGATTAACCACTATAGAAGAGTACTGGAATAATTTTAGAGATGCGAATATGAAACTTACAAAGTGTACGCCGCGGGAACAACGGGGGTCGATCCCGTATTTTTTAAACGAAGATTACTTCACAATAGAAGAATTATACATAACTTTACATGCAAGTTTAACTGATCACCTAATCAAATTGGAGTCAACGAAAATTGTAGACGAGTCCATTTCAACCCCTGACGTGAGTTTGGCTAGATTACCAAAAATACAATTACCTACCTTTAGTGGAAAGTATGAAGATTGGCCTACCTATCACGATTTGTTTCTGGTACTTGTACATAACACCAACATAAATAACGTACAGAAGTTACACTATTTAAAAAGCAGCGTTTCGGGGGAAGCGGAGATTTTATTAAGACATATTCAAATTACGGAAAGCAATTACGTTCAAGCATGGGAAAAACTAAAAGGGCGTTTTGGAAATAAAAAAATGATTGTTAATTCTATTTTAAAGAAATTATTTAGTAATAAAAAGGTGGTTAACAATTCGGCCAATCACATCAAATCAATATTAGATATGACCACAGAGTGTATTAACAGCCTGAATAATGTAAACATTAACACTGACTCTTGGGACCCTTTAATTATATTTTTGGTTGGTCAGAAGTTGGGTACAGAGTCACTGCAGGACTGGGAAGAACACACCTATACAGAGAACCCCGAATTGATGCCCACCTGGAACGATATGAAAAAGTTTCTCGAATCAAAATTCCGAACACTCGAATTAGTGACTCCAACAACATCTACCCCGCGGGATAAATTACATACACACAAAGCATTTCATATTATGAGAAAAGAAGACGAAGACAAACACATTCAATCTACGCATGCCAGTATCAAAACTCACTTATCTTGTAGCTACTGCAATAACGATCACTACATATGCCACTGTAAGGACTTCGCAAAAATACCTATAGAAGAAAGAAGAAACCACGTGAAGAAGAACAACTCATGTTTTAATTGCTTAGTGCCGAATCACAGCGTATACAATTGTAAACAAAAAACATCATGTCGCGTCTGCGGTACAAGACACCATTCTCTCTTGCACCAAAATAAAGAAGAAAGCCAAGAGGTGAACACACAAAAAACGCAACCACACCAAGAAGAACAATCACAACCAATACAAAGAATTACAAGCGCACACATTTCACGAGAACAACCTGATCACGCAGTATTATTAGCCACAGCGCAAGTAGCCATTCAAGCTAGGAATGGGCAGACACATACAATACGTGCTCTGATTGACCAGGGTTCAGAGGCATCATTTGTTTCAACTAGAATAGCAGACCTACTGAATTTATCAAAAATCTGCATTAACAGTGTTGTCTCTGGAGTAGGAGAAGAAACTCAGATACCTATCAAGCATTTAGTTGAACTGCTAATTATATCACGATCAAATAATAAAGTAATTCGAGTTAGCGCTTATGTAATGAAGAAAATCACAACAATACTACCCTCTAAACACGTTTCGATGAACTGGCCAAAACTTCAAGAATTAGAACTTGCAGATCCTACCTTTAACATTCCGGGTAAAATTGATATTTTGCTCGGCGCTGATGCGTTCTGTAAAATCATTAAAGATGCCAGATGGAGTTGTGGCTCAAAATACAAGCCTAGGGTGGATTCTATCTGGTCAACAAGAAGGTATTGAGCACTCTCGAGGCTATCACCACAATTTTGTATCAATGCATGTCTCAACGATGATCGCACCAGATAATGATATGTTGAAGAAGTTGTGGGAAATAGATGGAGAAATATACAAAAAGAAGAAGATACTCACTAAAGATGAACAAATATGTGAAGACATATATAGAAACACAACAAAAAGAGATGAGAGTGGAAGGTACATTGAAAATTTACCCTTAAAACAATCAATTGAAGAAACTGTAAAATTTTGTGGAGATACAAAACAACAAGCTATACACAGATTTCAACAATTAGAACGAAAATTTGAGAGTAATCACAAACTAAAAGAAGAGTATACAAGAGTTATAGACGAATACAAAGAAATGGGTCACATGATCAAATCAGACAAAGCAGATAATCACAAGGCTATTTACTTACCTCACCATGCTGTTGTGCGGGAAGACAAAGATACTACAAAGGTACGAGTAGTCTTTGATGCGTTTGCTAAAGGGAGTAATAGTAGCTCTCTCAATGATACCATGTATATTGGACCTGTCTTGCAACCGGATATTCGAAGTCTCATCACTAAATGGCGCATGCATAAAATCTGTGTTGTCAGCGATATTGTCAAGATGTTTCGCATGGTGAGAATGACAAACAAAGATACAAATCTACAAAGAATTATCTGGAGAGACGATCCGGAAGGTGAATATGAAAGCTACAACTTAACAACTGTTACATTTGGTACAGCAGCTGCTCCTTATCTGGCTGTTCGTACTTTAAACCAAATAGCAGACGATGAAATCGCAAACTTTCCAGATTCCGCTCCTTTAATCAAACAAACTTTTTTCATGGATGATTTAATGATTGGAGATGATAACGTGGAACAAACAAAACAAATGTGCGATGACATAAAACTATACTTAAAAGAGGAGGTTTCAACATGCAAAAATGGTCAAGTAACTCGGAAGAAGTGATGGAGTACTTACAGGAACGGAAAGATATAGAAACAAGGGATACATTAGAGATAAAGATAGACAAAAAAATCAAAATACTGGGACTCACCTGGGATCGAAAAGAAGATAGATTTGAAATAACGGTAAACTTACCCGAAATTAAATAACCAACGACAAAGAGGTCGGTTCTCTCTGATGTGGCGCGGTTATTCGATCTTTTTGGTTGGTTAGCGCCCGTTGTCATCACAGCCAAGGTTTTTATACAAAGACTATGGCAATGCAAGCTGGGGTGGGATGATGAACTGACAACAGAGCTGCACAAACAATGGGTAGCATACAGAGGAGAACTGATACACCTGCAAAACATAAGCATACCACGCTGGCTGAAGACTACAATACAAAATCATGTAGATATAGAACTGCATGGGTTTGCAGATGCATCAACTCAAGCCTATGCTGCAGTAACATACCTAAGAGTTGTTAAAAGTGAGGAAGTCTACATAACTATGATTGCGTCCAGAACCAAGGTTGCACCAATCAAGCAAATATCTCTCCCACGATTAGAGCTATGTGCTGCAGCACTTTTAGCAGAGTTAATTGAAGATGTCGAAGAACTGCTTAACATTCCAAAACACAAAATATTTGCTAGGACAGACTCAATGGTGGTACTTTCATTGTTAAAATCACAACCTAATCGTTGGCGTACGTTTGTGGCGAATCGAGTCACAGACATAATACGTACTGTAGATACCGACAGATGGAGCCATGTTCCATCTTCTGATAACCCTGCAGATATCAGAACAAGAGGTATGAAGGTAGGCGATCTAGCAAAATCGGAGCTTTGGTGGACAGGGCCAAAATGGCTGAAACAAAGGGACTTAGATGTTGAGAAACCAGATATTCCTGAAACAGACATTGAAATAAAGGGTACTTATCACACTACACTACAAGAAGACAAACCAATATGGGAATATTTTTCTACATTAACAAGGATGAAGAGGGTACTATCGTATTGCAGAAGAATGAAGAAAAGAGAAGAATCTGAAACAAGGGATGAATATTTAACACACAAGGAAATGACAATAATAGAAGATAACTGTATAAGATTTTATCAAAATATGCACTTTGAGAGAGAAATTGAAGATTTGAAAAAGGATGGAAAGGTAAAGAAAAGAAGTACACTTATTACACTTTCACCTTTCCTAGATAAAAATGGGTTGATAAGAGTAGGAGGGCGTCTTCAAAATGCTTCGATTCCAGAATTTAGTAAACATCCAATTATAATACCTAAAGATACTCATATTGCTAAGTTATTAATAAACGAAGCCCATTTACGGACACTTCACGGCGGCATACAACTTATGATGGCATATTTAAGAACAAAATACTGTATATTGGGCCTGAAATCAGCAGTTAAGAAATGCATACATGCATGTAAGACATGTATTATAGACAAGGCAAAGGTAAAGACTCAGTATATGGGACAATTACCGTCAATGCGCGTCAACCAGCACAGAGCCTTTGTTAATAGTGGCGTGGATTATGCAGGACCTGTACTAATGAGAACTTCTAAAGGGCGCGGCCATCAAGCTACGAAAGGTTATATATGCTTGTTTATATGTATGTCCACTCGCGCTGTCCATTTGGAAGCGGTTACTGACCTAACCTCACAAGCATTTTTGGCTGCTTTTAGACGGTTTGTTTCTCGAAGAGGACTATGCAGCCATTTGTGGAGTGACAATGGCAAGAATTTTGTGGGTGCAGCGAAAGAACTCAAGGATTTGTTTCTGCAAGGCCGAAAAAATCTTGCCCATGAAGTAGCTGAACTGCTCGCTAACGATGGTACCACATGGCACTTTATACCGCCGCGAATGCCAACCTATGGTGGTTTATGGGAGGCTGGAGTTCAATCAGCAAAGAGGCACCTGATGAGAGTTACTAAGAACACTAAGTTAACTTACGAAGAAATGTCAACCTTTCTGAGTCAGGTCGAAGCATGCCTCAATTCCAGACCCCTTTGCCCTCTAGATAGTACAACTCACACACCGCTAACCCCAGGACATTTCCTTGTTGGTGGTTCCCTGATTAGTGTACCAGATTTAAATTATGAACATCACAACATAGGTACACTCACTAGATGGCAACTATTACAGAGAATGACACAAGACTTCTGGCGGCGCTGGCAAGTAGAATACCTCCATACTTTGCAGCAGAGATATAAATGGCAAACTCCAGTTACGTCACCTTCAGTTGGCGATCTGGTAGTTATCAAGGACGAGGACACACCACCTACGAAGTGGTTACTAGGAAGGATTAAACATCTACATCCTGGCGCTGATAACCTCGTGAGAGTTGTAACTGTACAATGCAAGGGAAACCAAGAATTGAAAAGACCATTATATAAAATTATCCTACTTCCTACTGAGGAAGTTTAGAAGGTGTTATGGTGGGCGGTTACTACGTTGCTTTATCTTGGAAATTAAAATTTTGTATAGATACTTAACTTATCTCGAATTAACGTAACTTTAACTTTACTTACCCAAAAATTTGATGTTGATTATAATATTCTTACTTTAAAGATACAGTCCATTGCTTGTTAGTTAATACTATAAAAAACTATTGTTGTATTGTCCGATTCTTTATTGCATTGAAACTAAATTCAGTCTGATTAAAACCATCAACACGCGTTTTTCTATACAACCGTTTTATCAACCCAAAATCAACCTTAAGTGGTTAAGCAATTGCATTTAGAACATTTACAGTTTAAAGCTCTCACCTTAAATTTATTCGTGCGTGCAGGAATACAGGATTGTAAATAAATGAATAAAACATTTATTTTCATCAGACATACACTAAGAAAAGTTACAGAAAGACAAGAAACAGGCATACAAACAAAAATAGGAAATAACACATATTTTATACACTTTATGGAAAAAAAAACTGAAAAAAACCAAAAGTGCATTGAACAATTGTCACAATAAAGTTTGCTGCTAAGAAAACTCTAGATAAACTCGGGGAATTGATCAAAAAATTGATTAAAAGTTACATAAAAGTCCAGTTATGTAGCGACCAAAAACTTATTGCAATTAAGGTGCCACTAAAACCAGCTCAAGAACATAGTGACGAGTAGAATAGTGCCTAGGACATCAAAGAAAGGACTTGTGGCCTTCAAGAATCGTTAGAAGTATCTTTGGGAATACCACATAACCCAGTTGACTATATTTCAGAAGGCGTTTGGCAAACACTGTCCGGTATAATAAAAAATGAGAAATTCTACTCAAGTCCAGCCGCGGAATATTTTTTTGGGCAAGTGAGTAAACTTCTAATTTCATAGTAACGAAACAACAACTACTAACAACGAAAACATGTGTCTTGAAGCAGTATTTTCGATTGTTATACTCATCTATACAATTATATGAAAATGAACGGTGTGAAATATTAGTGACTAAAAGGCATTCTTTATTTAACCATATAGCTCCTGCTTACTTGAGGTTGAAATTAAACGATCAGTTTGATGATTAGAAATATAATGATTTATTAAATTGATAAAGCTTAATATATACAGGTGTTAGAAAGAAGTAATACACTATCAGCTATTTCATTCGAAACTCTCGCAGAGCGAGATAGATGTGTCTATCTCGCTCGCACACACATATCCTCGCTGTTGCGCCGTAGTCGGGTAGTAGCAGCTAGTTGCAAGGGTAGCTACAACCACAATAAAACAGGTCAAGTCACATCGAGGCCGCGGATGTGACTTGTCCTGCCACCACCGCGCCGCCCACCCACACGACTGCCACCGCACCGCCCGCCCGGCCGGCTGCAACCGTGCCGCCGGGCCGACCGACCGACACCACACCCACCACCACCCGTGGCCCCTCACCCCAGAAGAAACCACCGATGCCCCGGTACCCCCCAATAGTGGTGGAGCGCTTACCTAACTGGCAGGTGCACCTCCGCAAGCTTAAGGAGGTGCTGGGGCACACGCCAAACGCCCGCCCCTATGGGCAGGGCATCCGCTTCACACCACAGGACGAAGAAGAGTACCGGCAGATCCAGCGCTACCCGACGCAACTGGAGGCGTCAGAGAAAGTGGCCTGGTTTTGCTACTCCCTGCCTGCGGAGAGGAGTCTGAAGGTCGCCATACGCGGCCCTCCAGCCGACACCCCGCCTGCAGAGATTGAGACCGAACTCCGGGAGATGGGTTTCTCCCCGGAATACATCCTCCTGATTCGGGCGAGGCAAGGCAGGCCAGGATGCATCTTCTTCGGCCAGCTACAACGTACACCGAATCTGACCCCTGGCATATATGAAGTGACGGAGTTGCTCTGTATGCCGGGGATAAAAATCGAAGCCTGGAGGGGCAAGAAAGGCCCCGCCCAATGTCATAGGTGCCAGCAATTCAGGCATTCCTCACACAACTGCCACAGGCGGCAAGTCTGCGTGTGTTGTGGGGAAGAACACCCAGCCAAAGATTGTCCCAGGCCCCATGAAGAACCCGCAACGTGTGCCAACTGCGGCGGCGCCCACACCGTGAATAATGCGGCATGCCCGGTCTTCCGCACCGAGCAGCGAAACAAACGGGCCGGCACCATTGCGCGCACATACAGGCGCAAAGATGAAGAATCCAACCACCCAATAGCAGCCGAGCCGACAGCTGCCGGCTCTTTAATGGCTGCAGCCAACGCCCCGCCCCCGCCTCTGCGAAACCACGCCGCCGAGGGAAGGAAGAGGGGCAAGAAGAAAAAGAAGGCCGTAGAAGACATGCCGGCACAACCATCTATAGCCGCGCCGGCCGCCCCCCTCCCAGCAGTCGCTGCACCTCCCGCTCAGGGGAAGAAGGCACAGCGGGGGGGGACCCGCTACCACCCACGCCGTCGGCTACTTTAAGAACGCCCGTCGACCAGAATGCAGCTATGCTAATTATAATGCAAACGTTTGCCGCCATTACCCAAGCAATGGCCACGGGCAACGACATAATTCCAATAGTGCAGGGGGCTCTGCAATCGTTGCTCACCAATGGCGCACAAGCTACTTAAGTTACTACATTGGAACGCCGATGGTCTGTCTAAGCAGAAACTCACGCTGCTTAGACGACTAATTGCCGAAAGAGAAGTGGATGTGGCTCTCTTAAATGAGACCCACCTGAAGACCAGTGACCAACTAAAGGTACCAGGATACCACGTGTACCGGAAGGAGGAGACCTCGCCGCACGGCATCGCCTACAGGGGATTGGCGGCGTTTGTGCGAAGGAACATCGTCCATCAACCGCTGCCAGTGCCTTTGGGACTCCAGTCGACCTACGCCCTGGGCGTTGAGCTCTGCGTCGACCGGCAACCGCTGCGTGTATTTGCCTTTTACAAGCCTCCGCAAAACCGGCTTGTAGTGGCAGATTTCCACACCCTGCTGGACTCGCCACTACCCACGGTCATAGCCGGGGACTTTAACTGCAAACACACGGCGTGGAACTCGACGCTCGTCTGTCCGGACGGGCGCCGACTGCTGGATGACGCAGAGCGTGGCCAATACGAGGTGTGGGGTCCTGAGGTCCCAATGCACTATCCATACGTCGCAGCCGCATGCCCCGACGTCATAGACCTAACTGTGACGAAGGGGCTTAAAGACCACCAGCCCGAGCAAGTAGTGATGGACGACCACGTCTTCTCCGACCACCAGCCGGTCCTGGTCACATTGGACGAAACACCCACCCGGACGAATCCAGCATCCTCTCGACGGAGACTGGATTGGAGCATCTTTGCCGACTACATGGCGAACCAATGCCCGACCTTCCCCATCGAATCCGCCGCCGACGTGGATAAGCTCGCGGAGGAGATTGCGCTGTGTGCTGAGCAAGCACTCGGCGCCGCCTCCGCTGGAGCTACGAGGAAGTGTCAGCCACCACCGACTCCCGCACACATGTCTCTGATCGAGAAGAAGAGGAAACTGCGCAGACGGTGGCAGCAAACCCGCTGCCCCGCCCTGAAGACCGAGTTGAACGCTCTGGCGGCTAGGGTTTCAGACGCGCTGTAAACAGCTGCGACGGAATCCTGGCTCGCCGCCATCGAGCGCGCCGGTGAAGACTGGCCAGGCATCCACCGCGTATGCCGCCAGCTCTCCAGGAAGCCACCTCCGATCTGGCCCCTGCTGGCTAGTGACGGTACCCCCCGTTACAGAGCCGCGGACCGGGCGGAGATCTTTGCAGAACACCTGGAGACGCAGTTTCTACCGAATCCGTCCAATGACGTCGAGCACGCAGCCAAGATCGAGCAGCACTTGGAGGAATACTTCAAGGCGCCGATGACTCCCGACGAAGATCCAGTTGTCTTCACCCCCGGTCAGGTCGCACGCATGATACGTCGACTTCCGCTGTGGAAGGCCCCAGGTCCCGATGGCATCCCGAACGAAGCCCTGCGTCACCTGCCCACGCGAGCAATCGCGACGCTGACGCGGCTGTTCAACGGGATCCTTCGCACAGGACACTTTCCTCATGCCTGGAAGCTTGGCCGAGTCATCATGCTGCCGAAGCCGGGGAAGAACATTTTGAAGCCTGAGAGTTATCGGCCCATCACGCTGCTGTCGACCACTTCGAAGCTATTCGAGAGGCTGCTGCTCAGACACCTAGTTCCGCATATCCAGCCACGCGAGGAACAGCACGGCTTCAGAGTCGAGCATTCCACAATGCACCAGCTCACTAGGGTACTGCACTTAGCAACCTCCGCTTATAATAAGCGTGAGCCCGCTGTCGCAGTATTCCTGGACATGGAGAAGGCGTTCAATCGCGTCTGGCACCCCGGCCTGCTATACAAGCTGTCCACGTCGACTACTCCTCGTCGAGTAGTGCAGACTGTGGCCACCTTCCTTCGAGACCGGCGTTTTCAAGTAGCGGTAGAAGACGCCCTGTCTACAACGAAGACCGCACAAGCTGGAGTGCCCCAAGGAAGCTGCCTCTCACCCGTGTGCTACGCCAGGTACACGGACGACATCCCAGTCGCCGCTGGATCTACACTAGCGCTGTACGCTGACGACGCGGCGTTTGTCACAACGTCGCTGAAACCCGTACATGCTGCCGTGAAGATGCAGCGGCAACTCGACCTGCTTCCCGCGTGGCTGAAAGACTGGAGGTTGACAGTCAACGTCACGAAGACACAGGCGATCGTCATCAGCCGTGGCATCCTAATGCCGCCCCAGCTAACCCTGATGGGGGAGACCATCGACTGGTCGACGAAGGTGAAGTACCTTGGTGTCACCATCGACCGGCGACTCACGATTGACCCCCACATCAGTAACGTCGTCAACCAGGTGCGCTCTGCGCGCCACCTCCTGCGCCCAGTACTGCAGTCCAAGATGCCGCTACGCGCCAAGTTGGGCTTCACAAGGCCTACCTCTGCAGCCGTCTGACGTACTGAAGTAGCCGCCCCGGCGTGGTACGCGTTGAGAGCAGAGACGGCTAGGCGCACTCTACGCGCCCAGCAGGCTCTCGAGCTTCCGCCATTTGCGGACTCTAGCTCCGTACGACGCGCGGCCCCCGGACCAGAAACCGTTTCCGCGGGAACTCATCCCCAGGACTAGACACCGCGCCGCCGGTTGGAGGATCGCTCACGGATGGGAGCTTGAACCTCGCCGGCCCCGCGCCCCCCTGAACAGACTCATCGCCATCAAGATGACGCCCCCGAATCACGACGTGGAGGCCAGCTAGAGAGTGACCCGCCCGCCGCGGGCTTGACACTCGCTAGCCCCCCCCCCTGATTGACTACCCGTGCGCGCCGGCTGAGCGATCACTTGCTCGACAGGCACCCCGCACGGTCCCGGATGAGACACCGCTGCGGCCGCAGGCTAGAGGATCGCCCGCTAGAACTTCTAACGGGCTTGAACCTCGCCAGCGTGCTGCGGCATGACCCATGGGCCCAGGACACCAATGTCCGCCCCAACGCCCCTCCTGTCTTTACAGGAGGCGACTGCAACCGCAGAAAGAGGCCAATGCCTCGAACTGCCTCGACCGTCCCCTCTAGGGGGGAAGAGTGAAGATCCGTGTAGTAACATGGTTGGTTAGGTACGACGGCAAGCGTAGCATTAGGTTGCATATAGGCCACACGTGATCTAGAGCGTTGTGATTAAATAGCCCCTGACATGGTTTTTGGCACGGATTGTGACGGACATAGTAATTTAGAAGGCATCTTGGATTTTGGGAGTGGAATAATTTAAATTAAGAGAAGTCTGTTTAAGTAGCACCCATAAAATATCTGTAGGAGCCCTTTAAATAGTTTACAAAAGAAATGTCTTCAGAAAACAGGTTACTATTCAAGCTTCAATAGAAAGTGAGACTTTTAAAGTTTGATTTAAATAGCCTTTAATAATATTGAGACCTTAATATTAATTTAAAAATAGATTTAAGAACGGTTACAGTTGCCTACTATTGTTTAAAACAGCACTTTTAGACCCGTGCTTCAAGAAACTTGCCTTTAGGCTTGCACCGAGTTAGGAATCAGCTAAAAATTCGGTAAAAACTGAGCTGCAAAATCTATTTGACTGAAGTAGCCAGTCAATACGTACAGAAAACAAATGTACGTCAGTTATAACTAAAGATGTCAACGACGCTAAAACAGCTGGAAAGAATTAGATGCTTTGGCAACTTCGGTCTCTGCTTGAAGCTCTGCAATCAGCTGCAGCATAATTACAATGAGGCAGTATACGGAAGAATGGATTATCTCTAGAAACGAATGTCTATTAAATAGGTGGCAGGCTTGGGCAATTTTATACCTCGATCTTTTACAATTGGCGAATCTCTTCCAGGCAACCTTGTTAAGTTCATAATATGAATGCAGCGCGAAGCGTCCACGAAAACTTAATCGTGGTTAAAAAGCCGACACTGATTGGGGGACAGCAAGGAACGTTAACGCCGCGAAAGATATTCACATTTCCGCTTGTTTACGACCAAAGGGAAGAATGTGACCTTAATTTTATTTAAATCAATTAAACTGGGTGTTTAAAAAAGTACATAAATATTCCAGATTGGGCTAGTCTTCCCCATTATTATATAAAAAAAAATTAACAGCATCGAATACTCGAAACCGCGAAATATAAGCCTTAAAGAATCTCCTAAATTAATTCAAACTTATTATAACAGAGATCACTCTAGTCTAGAGCGATAAGACCGCCTTTATACCTTTTGTTCCATGTTGTTTGTTTCCCATTGATGTTATTGTACGAAGCCAGCAGATCAAACGTTACATTACCTGTCAAATTTCCCCAACTAATTTTAACTTAATATCGAAGGCATAGAGTTCAGATTCAAGAAAAAAAAATTGACAGATTTGTAACGCTTGATGTGCAGCCTTCTGTAAAATAAAGAGTAAATAAATAAATAATCGTCGAAACGTCGTATTTAAGACTGATAGTTGTTGTTTTAGCTTCAAGCGCGATGACGGTTTCCAGATTGATCTTAACTAAAGCTTAAACTAAAAACTCTTTACAACAAATTGAAATAAATCTATGACCTATTCAAAACTTTACGTGTCATCAAGAAAAAACAAAAACACTAGCTTTGCTTCTCACGCCAAAAATAGTTTCTGCAATTTTACGGTAGATGGAGCTATCTGTAGAATAAATCGCGCATGTAAAGTTAAATTATATGTTTTATAAGTATAAAGTGGTTTCGTTTCGTCGGTCGAAATTCAGAAGCCCATAACCTTTTAAATATTTTTTCCGAAGCGCCTACGGTATTTCTGTGGGTGCTGATTTATTGAATTACATTAGAGCTGCTATGCTAAAGTAATAACTATATTAATTAAGCGGACCCGTACATATCATAGAACACATATACTCAAGAGAAGAAGTACAACTTCATACATTAAAAGTTAAGACTAGACGCCATCTGAAAACGGTCCACATAGCTAATATGGCGGGAATTTCAAACAGTTCAAACGACTTCGAGATTTCAATTTGCTCTGGTCTGAATAAAAATAAGCAAATACTTGCAAACTTGTTAGGTGAAATACCATATGTATCAGTTCTGTTAGGTTTGCTTATTTTTATTCCGACTGGCTAAATATAAGGTTAACTTGATGAACAATAAGTAAAACAATAAATAAGTTTTTGATATTTTTATTTTGTTTAAGGTAACACAACAAAAATTGTGGATAAATTGACACTCTTTCTTAAAAATACAAATTCACACTGACGCGAGTTTCTTCAAGCAATCAGGGGGAGAAAAGTCGATAAAATCACAAGAAAACTTAAAACACAAACACAATTTAAAAATATCGCAAAACCGCAATTGCGAAAAAATATTTAGATACATATTGTGAAGTAGACGTTAATTTTTGACATTTCTTTTTATGTCTGTGTTGCTATTATTCAAATAACATCGATTCGCTAATTCATTCGATTATGTAATACGGTCCCTTTAAATATTTGTTAAATTATTTAAAAATGATGAAGAAGTCATGAAAAAGTTTTCGTTTAATGTTATTTCTAATAAAAGCGAAGATTTCTTGGAGAAAAATATGAATAAGTGTAAACCAAAAAAAATACTGCGATGTATTCGAACAATCGATTGAATATTTTTTTTCATGGGCTACACTGGTATCATTCTTGCTCTTTTCCTCTTATTGTGTTCTGTCTTCTTCACTCTGACTCCAGTATGTAGTCTGCACCATCTCCATACATTGTCGACGCCCCCTGGTACATATTCGGTACTACCACAATGAGTTTTCGTTACTTTCATTTCATATCGATCGTTACTTTAGTGCGATTTGTACCGAATACCGTTTATAATATAATATATTATACCGTATATAATAAATAATATAATACAAGTTCGCGAAATGAATCAAGTCGTATTGCGTATGAGTATCGTATCGTATGACCTTGCGGCGTCGCACCATTCGTAATTGTTCAATGAAATCGCATTTATAAATTACATATCAAGCTACGTAAGAGATTTTATCTTAATATACAAAACTCTTCCGTTACAGACTGAGTGACTGACAGACAACGTACCGCCATAACTGTTGGCCGAAGAGAGCTGGATTTGGAACAAGTATCTAACCCCTAGGGGTTGTAAGGGAGCACTAAGGAAGGAATTTCAGAAATTTCTAGGGAAACGGGAATTATTGGACGTTTTAGTTTGTATGAAAAATCTTATTCCTCGAGTCCACGGATGTGATACTTGGCATAAAAATTCTTCTATGAGTGACTGGTTGAGAGTAAAGGAAAAGCATATAATGTGCCAGCTGCTTCTCTAACAGGACATACTGTAAAAGTCATGTATGGGACAGAGTTTTTATTGGAGGTTTTTTTTAGTGCTTCAGGGATGTTTGCTGAAGCAACAGTTGACTGTTACTATACAACAATGCGTAAAAGAAACGTCCTTGGTACGGCGAGTGCGGGCGACAGGTAACAGCATCCTGAATATGATCTCAAATAGATTAGATTCGACGTATTTTAAGCATTCCTGTGCTATTTCGGGGGATATGCTGCAAGTATGGCCTCTGTAAATTAGTCTGAAAATTATTTTGTTTTAAAGTTTTATATATACTTAGTTAAATATTGACTAACATAGTCTATAGGCATTAATACAAATTTCCTGAATTTTAATTAACGCATCACCTCTTGCGGCAGTCTCTCCACATCAATCCCGACTTTTTACAAATCTTGATAATATACAAAAAATAAAAACAAAAAAATGTTTGCTCCTTACTCTACATTTTATAAGAAGGAACTATTATTACAATGAAACGATATTTTACTACGTAAGGTGCGTGGCATATCTACGCTCAGAGTAAATAGAGTAACGCCTCTAAACAGGGGCTATAAATATTGTTGTACAGGAAAACTAAAATTTAAAAAACTAATAATATTGTCTAAAGTTTTCGCGATTCATACTATTAAATAAAACACTTTTTAACCGGATTTATCGCGTATATTTACATTTTAAATTTTGACTCTTTTTTTTTTTTTTTTTTTTATGAATTATGGATGGGACGTTTGTCTTCCATGCCACCTGATGTTAAGTGCACATGAAGACTAAGGTGTTACACGTCCATCCACGAGAAACCTATTCACTCGACGCTTAAAAGTACTAGGACTATACTGGTCAGGGAAAATAGACGCAGGCAGTTCATTCCAAACCTTGGCGACCCGTATCAAAAAGGAACTGTCAAAGCGCTTAGTTCGACTTTTCGGAATATCTACCACATACGGATGGAAGTTCTGTCTGCGTCTAGTAGTCCGATGGTAAAAGGGTGAGGGTTCAATTTGTTCAAACAGAGCACTGGCGCACTCACCAAAATGTATCCTGTAGTACACGGTTAAACACGCAACCTTACGACGATGCTCTAAGGTCTGCAGTTTTTTGGTTGTAAGGTCGACGTCGTTAATTAATTTACGGGCTCTTCGGTCAACGGAGTCTAGCGCTTCGAGCTGGTATTTCGCAGAACCATCCCAAAGGTGACTACAGTACTCCATGCACGACCTCACTTGGGCTGTGTATAAGTTGAGCAGCCGTTCAGAGCTGAAGTACCGCCGGACCTTCGAGATGATACCCAATTTTTTGGAAGCCGTTTTTGCCATAGACTCAATTTGTTGACCGAAGTTTAAACCGGATGTTACAGTTACGCCTAAAAGCCCTAGATGGTCAGTGATGGGGACAGATACATTTTGGAAAGTGGGCGTAAATGTGAAGGTGCTCTTTTTTGCGGAGAATAGACACGCCTGAGTTTTGGACGTGTTGAATTTGACCAGGTTAGATTCGCCCCAATCGGAAACATTCCGCAAGGTCGAATCAACGCGCTCAATCATAGACTCTCTCAAAACCTGGATTTCATGGGCGCTCGTTCGCGCATTGGATATATATCTCTCAACAACAGTGCTGTCATCAGCATATCCAATAATGCCTGGTGTTAGGAGGTCATTAATGTGCAGCAAGAATAAAGTTGCAGAGAGAACAGATCCCTGAGGTACCCCGGCATTAATTGCCATTAGGTCAGAGGAGTAGCCGTCTAAGACTACTCGAATCGACCGTTCCCTCAGAAAATCAGATATCCAGTCGCAGAGCCCGGTTGGTATGCCATATGCTGGAAGCTTGCTTAAGAGACCATCGTGCCAGACCCTGTCAAAGGCCTTGGAGATATCTAAGGATACAGCTATTGCTTCACCATAACCCTCCAAGGCCTCACTCCATAAGTGAGTGGCATACAAGAGAAGATCGCCGGTCGAGCGTCCGTTGCGGAAACCATATTGGCTATCGCTTAGGAGCTCGTTGGTCTCGAGGTATGCCAGGAGTCGATTATTCAATACACGTTCCATGACTTTGCAAAGTATGGAGGTGATTGAAATTGGTCGATAGTTGACAGGATCGGCACGGCTTCCCTTCTTCGGTATTGGCTGTACGTTAGCAAGCTTCCAGGACTTGGGGACCTTACCCGATTCCAATGAAAGTCGATAGAGGCGCGTCAAAACGGGAGACATCTCAGCTGCGCAACGTTTTAGGACCACTGCAGGAATACCGTCTGGACCACTAGCTTTGTTCTCGTCTAGGTGCAGCAAGCATTTAAGAACCTCCTTTTGGCGAATGTGAACGGTACCCATTGTAGGTCCGAACTGAGGTAATTGAGGTGGGATTTTTCCTTGGCAATCTAGACGAGAATTTTCCGCGAAGATACTAGCAAATAAATCTGCTTTCTCCTTAGCAGTGTGGGCCAGAGATCCATCGGGTTTCCTCAGTGGAGGCAGCGACGGGCGACAAAAGTTCGTTTCGACCGACTTGGCAAGGGACCAGAAAGCTTTGCTTCCCGAAGGGTATGCTGCTATTCTGTCTCCGATACGGCCTATGTGGGCAAAACGAGCTCTTTTGATCACCTTTTTGCAGGACTTGGCGGCAGCATTGTATCTTTTCTTAAGTTCATGCGAATCCAGGGCTTTGCTTCTGCGAGCATTTGCCCAGGCTTTGTATGCTTCCCGCTTTCGCTTTTCAGCGGTAAGGCAAGCACTATTAAACCATGGGCAAGCTTTGGTTTCAAGGGATAGGTCAGCGTGGGGAATGTAGAACTCCATTGCTTGAACTATCACACTTGAGACAGCATCAGCGCAGCACGATGGATCGGTTGATGTAAAACAAGTTTGCCGCCATGGATAAGATGCGAAGAAATGTCGCATTTCATCCCAATCTGCTGACTTGTAAAGCCATACTCGCCTGGAGCCTTTTGGGCGGGTGTCAGGTGGCGAGTACAGCGATACAGATTTCACCATACAGTGATCGGATGTCCCTAAAGGTGCAGTGACGGACACCGAGTATCTGTCAGGATCGGTTGTCAGCAGAAGGTCCAAGCAATACGCAGTGTGGCCAGCAACGTCGGGGATGCGCGTAGGCTCGTTAACAAGCTGTGAGAGACCATAAGTCAGCGAAAACTTAAAGGCCTCTCTGCCAGCATGGTCAGTGTCCTGATACGGGTATAACCACTGCCCGTGGTGAGCATTAAAATCCCCCAGAAACACCAACTGCGCCGTGGGAAAACTTTGCTGAATCTTATCTGCTGTATTGCCAAGGTATTCCATAAGCCTCGTTGTCTCCCGATCTCCGCTATGTGAACGATAGATACAGGCGTAAACCACTTGGTCTAGGCCAGTATCTATGTGAACCCACATGACTGAAAGGTCCGGCACTTCCAAGTAACGGAGACGCTGATAACAGATCGCGTCACTGGCATACATGCACACCCCGGCGTGCGGGCGGAATAGAGACACTCCAGGATATAGCCTGGGTAACCAAGGTATGCCGAGTCTGACGGATCGCAGATCTGCGTCTCCGTTAGAAAGAGTAGGTGTGGTCTCTCCGTCTCAAGATGGTGGTGGACATCATTCAGATTGGAGTGCACTCCACGGATGTTACAGAAGTGCACTTTGAGGGAGAGGAAGTGCAACCGCTGTTGAACCTTACTCTTTTTAGGACCTTTCATTGTAGATTGATAGTGGAGTGAATAGGGAGGAGAATAGAAGTTGAGTGAAGCGCTGCAAATGGAACCAAGCAACTCGTAAGGAACAACGCACCATTGGGGAACTCGCCTGGAGACTGCGGGGACGCCCGAACCCCCCCGAGGTCGCCATCGGGTCCTCTCCAACCGGTCGCCAACCGGCACGATGGAGCCTCCCGGGATTTTTCGCGAGGTGGCGGGGCAGCCTTTCGCATGTGGCTGGCATGCTACTTGGGCCCCCTACTACCTGCGGTCGGCCAGCGGTGCACCGTGCTTCGGATCCCGCTACCCTCCAAAACGAGTTACCCGGTGAGTCACTATCCTACGAGTTGAAAACAGTTCTCAAATGCAGCACGATTACTCAGACCTACCCTCCTAAATGGCTGCACTAAACATCATACCGGAACGCGACTAAGTCACTTGGCGGCATGGTTTTGTCTAGTAGGTGGTGACAAGCCGCGGCCGAAGCCTACCACCAGATGTTACCGCTCGTTTAGCGCCACCCAGGGACCACGTACAAGGCATCGAGGGCTAAACCTTGCGGACGCGAGCAGTTTTCAGTCCCCATGACGGGGTCTGCAAAGACACCAAACTCGACGTTTCGGTGTCTTTGCAGACCCCGTGGTCAGGAGCGACTGAGGTGTCAAGCGTCGGATTGATAGATTGAAAAAGTTATACATCATCATCTCCATCTGTTTCTCAGTCTTCGAGCGTAGCGTTCTGGATTGACACAAAACGAGCTTGACGTTTTAATTAAATGAAATCCAAATGGTACACTTAGTCACACAGTTTATAGGAAACCCACCCATACTGACCGCTATTTAAATGGGAAGTCACACCACCACCCGAACCAGTTACTCGCCGTAGGCTCCTCTTTGTTTCAGAGAGCACATGGAATCTGCGATCCTCAGCACATTGATGATGAACTGAAACATGTTGTCAAGGTGCTTCGTGAAAACGGCCTCAAACCACCTCGTTGCCGCCGCAGTGACCTGAAGCCTCAGACAGTCGAACGCAAACCTGCATTTTTACCTTTTGTAAAGGGTGTTACAGATAAAACCTCAAACATTCTTAGGCGCGCTTCAATAAAAACAATTTTTAAACCAAATTCAAAAATAAGTCAACATCTTCGCTCAGTTAAATGCAGCATCCCTTTACAAGACCCAGGTGTTTACAAGATTGACTGCGGCTGTGGGCTTTCCTACATTGGTCAAACCAAAAGAAACGTATCAACCCGCGTAAAAGAACACATAGCTGATATTAAAAATCAAAGAGCTTCAAAGTCTGCAGTTTGTGAGCATTCCATGGACAAGCCCAACCACTACTTAAGGTTTGACTCTGTAAAAATTTTATCTAGAGAGAAGCATTACATTCCTAAAATGATCAGAGAAGCGATTGAAATTAAAAAACACCCTAATTTCAATAGAGAAGATGGTTGGAAACTATCACCGACATGGGACCCTATCCTGAAAAACATTAAATCTAACATCCAGCAAGCTGCACGACCTGAAACTCAAGATACTGTCAGCTCGTTTTGTGTCAATCCAGAACGCTACGTTCGAAGACTGAGAAACAGATGGAGATGATGATGTATAACTTTTTCAATCTATCAATCCGACGCTTGACAACTCAGCCGCTCGTGACCACGGGGTCTGCAAAGACACCGAAACGTCGAGTCAAAATTTAAAATGTAAATATACGCGATAAATCCGGTTAAAAAGTGTTTAATTTAAAAAACTATTCATTTTAAAAAGTCTTAGAACAAATGTTGTAGGGATTGATGTAGAGAGGCTTCCCGCAAGAGGTTATGCGCTAATTAAAATGAACCCTGTATATGTACCAGGCAAGTGATTGTATGCTGTTTAGTACTACAACGTAGTGATTGTATGCCTTTTGATATGTACTAACAAATTGTGTATTTGTTGCTTCTAAATAAATCATTCATTCATTAGTAAAGTAAAGTAAAAGTAAAAAGTAAAAATCATTTTATTGTAAATACAGTACCTACACATACAGGAAAAAAACATAACAGCAAGAACAAATACACACACTTTATAATAATAAAAAAAGAATAATTACAACTTAAATAATTCAATTTATCTTGAAGTGTACTGCAATACAAAGGCACACAACTCAGTTAAGCTAAAAACTGGTTTTCAGTTGCGGCCTGAGTAGGGCCACCCCCGTACTCTCAACACATACACACACATAATAAAAAATTGAAAAATTAAATAAAAATATAGTACTTATTAAAAATGTAAATGGACTTAAATTAAATATCTACGATAATTTACTAAATACAATAAACAGATAAAATAATATATATATACATACTACACATATACATACACACACATACATATACATACACATACATAAATGTTATGACTAAAAATTATCAAGCTACCTACTTTGGAACACTCTGTTTACCCAATAAAATAACTTTGATTCTTTTATTGAAAGTATATTTTGTCTGTGGATTTCGCAAAGGTGGGGGTAGATTATTCCATTAGTCTGTCTGACTCCCTGTCACTGCAATTGTCTTTCTTCACCTTTACTCTAAGCTCTCCACCATTATAATGACTTCAAATTTGTCAATCGTGACATTAGATGGTTTATAACCTCTGTTGTTCTGGCCACCCCTTAAGGGATACAGGTGTAAAGTTATGTATGTACTTAGGAGCAAAAAGATTCTGCTGGTGGAATTGCCAATTCGCCAGCGGTGACTTCGTGATATATGACGAAATTATAACCATCCCTTATAATTTGTGCACGGTTGTGTTTACGTTAAAGGACCTAATATCCAACATTTCCAGATATTGTTCATATCCACGATATGTCAATTGAATGATTGTGTAAACGTGCCATACTAAGAAACGATATACGACCAAGCAACGCCATTTTACGATATACTGTTAACGTCTTTTGAGGGGAAAGAAATGTTGTACACGTCGATTTTGTGGTTCACACTGATGACGCAATTAACTATCCTGTCCACTGAAACCATCGGGTCTTACGTATTGTAAGCTAAGTCTGCGGCACTCCTGTTATGTTGTTGCAAAATTTAAAATCTTCTCATCTGCAAAAGTGTTTAATCGCAATGTCACGGGAACGGAAAACATATGACTTTTAGTTTGTATGAAAAACTTATTCACTGAGTGCACAGATGTGAAACTTGCTAAAAAGGTTCGTCAATGTGTCTGGGTAGGTAAATTAAAAATAAATAAATATTTCCAACATTCACACCACATTGTCTAGGCCAAATAAAGTTTGCTTAAAACTTACGCTTTAGATACTAGATAGAATGTTTATTCGCCTACGGAGTCATGACCAACAGCTAATCGTTGTACTCATAAAAAAAACTCCGAAGACCGCTACATTGGTGGCGCAGAGAATTTATAAAGGAGAGAAGGCTTAGTTGGGAAAACAAAAACTTAAAATGTTCTGATTGTTTATTTATATTTTATATTTATAATTTTTTGAAATTATCTTCTAAACGAGTAAACTGATTTACATGATCCAAATGGATAAATTGGTTTTTTACTCAGAGCTTTCATTTGACATCAAAATCGTTACGATATCTGAACAAAAAAAAAATCACATTATCAAGTTGCTCTCGTAATTATCCAATCTGCAATCCGGGTCCCTTTGATTTTGTCTAAAAACCGACACTTCACACGACACTTTGCGTCGAGCAGGCTACGAGCGTCACGCACACAGGAGCAAGTCTCACTCACACAGGCGCAATTCGTGCACGCGCGATTAGGACGAGCGCACGAACGCCCGTCCACATAGAGCATCGAGCATTTTTTGATGTTATTCAAAAAACAGAAAATGTACGGATAGCTTAGAGCAGGCCACGAGCGCACTCTACTGCGGCTCAGTTCGCGCTCGAGAGGCATCCAAATCATGAAACTTTTAGCAGGTTACATTACTAGTTGTACTATTTGTACGCACCATTAAGGAATAAGCAAAAAAATGGTGAATAAAAAAACAGTTTTGAACATCACAAACTGCTATGATATAATCGAGCTTCACGCGGACGAAGTCGCGGGCATATGCTAGTAGGTTTAATAATTGAGCACCCAAAGAAATACTTTAGGCACTTCGAAAAAAATTGTTTACGATCCTTGTATGGTGGAGGCACCGTGAGTGATAACACTAAAAAATACAATTAACGTAGGAGTTATAAAGAATAGAATAAAATCTTTGCATGCGCGATTTATTCTACATATAGCTCCATCTACCGAAAAGTTTTGAAAGCTTTTTTTTGTGAAGGAGACTCGAAGAATGTTTTTGTTTTTTTTTCTTCTTGACAGATAAACTTTTTAAAGTGGTGATGAACCTATTGCCTGCGAAGTAAATGATAATACTAGACTTTATATGATAGCCGGTGATACGAGGGAGACAGTGATCAGAACTCTGTTTTCGCCGACGACCAAAAGTCAAAGTCAAAAAAAAACATACATTTGAATTGAATTCGTAAGTATTTACATACATTTGAAATAAGTCACACAATTTACAAATTGAACTGAATCTACCACCACTTCGGAAAGTCGATCTGTTGAGAAGAAGTGGCAAGAAACTCAACAGCAATCATCTTTTAAAAATACACAATAACAATTAACAATCTTCTTGCATCCGGATAACTTATAGTAAAACTTTACATAACACTTATTCTTAAATCTATCGAAGGGTTAATCTTAAATATTTTGGAATTATATTATAAAAGCGTACACATTGACCCATGAACGAGTTGGTGATCTTCTGGAGTCTACTATTATATTTATACAATAGGCAATCAAGTATTAGACAGAAACGTAGACATAGATATAGAGGTAAAGAAAGAAGTAGATAGATGTAGCGATAGAGGTGAGAGATAATACAGATAATGTGGATGGGGATAGTCGTGGACAGAGATGGGACACAAACACGGACGTAGACATGGAGTTGGGGAAGTCAGAGTCAAATTCAAAAAAGTAACGTAATCATAAAGTCTTCAGCGAAACGACCTGGCACCGCTAGCAGCACCCGTTCACGAGTATAACGCAAGCACCAGCCATCACCCTCCTCAACCTATTTTAGGGAAGAGGGTGACCCGACACCCGACGCTACCGCTAGCCAGGCCGCGTGAGGAAGCATGACGTTCTTGCTGTTGTATGGATAGGAAGGAGATGACGTTGGATAAGGAGATGCAGATGGTGTTGGAGTATTATTAAAACATTTAAGACAATTGATATTAAAAAGACAACTGATCTCTGGGGCATATCTGTTGAAATATTAAATTCTATTATAGATGTAATAGCTCCTTGCCTTGTTGAAATATTTAACAACTGTATTATTAGTGGGGAGTTTCCTGATTTAATGAAGCATACTAAGGTTATACCTTTATTTAAGTCGGGTAGCACTACAGACCCTACTAATTTTAGACCAATTTCAATTCTACCTACTTGTAGTAAAATTTTTGAAAAAATTATTCTTAATCAACTCTTGGCCCATTTCACCTTTAACAATTTACTTCATAATAAACAGTTTGGATTTACAAAGGGCCGTTCAACAACTGATGCTGGTGTTGAACTATTTGAAATAATCACTGGTGCCTGGGAGAGGTCGGAGGATGCCCTAGGTGTATTTTGTGACCTATCTAAGGCACTTGACTGTGTTCAGCATGACACTCTCATCAGGAAACTCCACCACTACGGCATCAAAGGCACTGACCTCAAACTTTTGAATTCATATCTAAGTGATAGAATTCAGAAGGTTGAGGTTAACCGGAAAAGGTCGGCTGGGTCGGTTGTGAGAATGGGAGTGCCTCAAGGATCAATTCTGGGCCCATTTCTGTTTCTAGTCTATATAAATGATCTACCCTATATGGTAGGCAATAATCACGAGATTGTATTGTTTGCTGACGACGACGATGTAACAATGCTCTCGCAAATGTTGTTCAGTGGTTCAATATAAATAATCTAGCTTTCAATGATAAAAAAACTAAATGTATAAAATTCTCTGCACCAAATGTAAAACAAGTTGAGTCTGATCTGCGGCTTAATGGGAACAGATTGAATCTAGTAGATAACTCTGTTTTTCTTGGAATTACCTTAGATTCTAAATTGCAATGGGGCGCCCATATCTCACAACTAGCGAGTAGACTTAGTTCTGCAGCGTTCGCGGTAAAGAAAATTCGCTCATTGACTGATGTTAATACAGCGAAGCTGGTATATTTTAGTTATTTTCATAGTATAATGTCCTATGGCATCCTACTTTGGGGCAATGCCGCAGATATTGACACGATATTTACACTGCAGAAAAGGGCTATTCGTGGAATGTATAAACTTGGAAACAGAGAATCTCTTCGAGAAAAGTTTAAAGAGATTGGTATCTTGACCCTTGCATCACAATATATTTATGAAAACATTATGTATATTTATAAGAATAGTAATAAATTTATAACTAGGAAAGATAATCATGATACAAATTACTCTGTAAGGACTAGGAACGACCATAAGTTAGCGTTTCCTAAATTAAGGCTGGCTAAAAGCAGCAAATCATTTATTGGAATGTCAATACGTATATATAACAAAATTCCGAAGTCAATTCAATCCCTGCCATTCAATAAATTTAAATCAATCGTTAAAAACACTCTATCTCGAAAAGCTTATTATAAAACTAAAGATTACTTACATGATAAAAGGGCATGGGATTAAGCACAACAGGATATTTCTAAAAGTTTCTAATTACTTAATAATTTTGTTTACGGCTTGGCTGTGCAGTATATATATGACATACTGGTGACTGTCCCACTCACTTATTTTCTTGTCGAGACAACAACAAGAACGTCATGCTCCCTCAGGCGGCATGGCTAGTGGTAGCGTCGGGTATCGGGTCACCCTCTTCCCTAAAATATGGTTGAGGAGGGTGATGGCTGGTGCTTGCGTTAACTCGTGAACGGGTGCTACTAGCGGTGCCAGGTCGTTTTGCTAATGATACTATGACTATTTTATTCCATTTTTGTTCAAATACTCTGGTCCCAGTTTGTCATGTTCGTATTGTGCATCCATAGCTCATTGCATCTGCTATGTAAGCAATTTGGTTGTGGCATGACATTGGCTCTCACAATCAGCTGTCTTGTGTTTGTTTTTTTTTTCATGTCACGGTCAATTTGTACTGTACCTATTTGTATTAATTTGATAATTCTGACTGAAAAAGAGTGCCAAGAGTTTTTTTCCGCCGGCTTTTTTTGTCTCTTGGTCTACTGTAATATCTTATTTAACAACTATCAACAACTAGTTAAAGCCGAAGTATGTGATGACTGACTTCATCAAGTGTTTTGTGAAATTCCTAAGATGAATAAAACTTTTTGAATTTTGAATTTGAATTTTTGAGATGGAGTTGGAGATTGAGAACTTTCGAAAAACAATTTACAACCAAGGACTTTTATCGTCCATATATTCGGATATTGTATAAAAGCCTTTACTACAAAATTTTTGTTTAATAGTTTCTTTAAATTTATCAAGTGGTAAATCTTGAATAATAGGTTGGGGAAAAAGTCTTTTCGCATTATAGTATGTATGAACTTGTAATAAAATCTCTTTGGCTATAGTATTTGTATCTGGCTGGTTTTGGTATCATTGAAAGTTAAAATTTTAAAGAACATAATTCCAGATTCAAATTAGGAAAATGTGTGATTTTCATTTGTTTTTCGTACTGTCAAGATGAGTGAATCTAAAGAAGAAATTCGATACATTTTAAAATTTTACTACGAAAAAGGTAAAAATGCAACGCAAGCCGCGAAAAAAATTTGCGATGTTTATGGACCTAGTGCAGTGTCTGTGAGAGTAGCAAAAATTTGGTTTAAGCGTTTTCAATTCGGAAATTTTGAAGTCAAAGATGCACCTCGCTCTAGTCACCCTATTACGGATAAAATGGATGCCATTTTTGAAAACGTGGAGCAAGATTGACATATCAGTAGTTACGACGTAGCTGAAGAACTGGGAATTGACCACAAAACAGTTTTGGCGCATTTGAAAAAAGCTGGGTCCACAAAAAAGCTCGATATTTGGGTACCTCACGAGCTCACTGAAAGAAACCTAATGAACCGTGTACTCATTTGTGATTCTTTATTACGACGTAACGAAACCGAATCATTTTTGAAGAAGCTGATAACTGGTGATGAAAAGTGAATCACGTACGACAAGAACGTGCGAAAAAAGTCGTGGTCAAAGGCCGGTCAGGCTTTACAGACTGTGACGAAACCCGGGTTAACTCGCAATAAGGTGATGTTGTGTGTGTGGTGGGATTGGAAGGGCATTATTCATTATGAGCTGTTACCACCAGGCAGAACTATGGATTCTGAACTCTACTGCGAACAACTTATGAGATTAAAACAAGAAGTTGAAAGTAAGCGGCCGGAATTGATCTACAGAAGGGGTGTGGTGTTTCATCATGATAACGCTAGACCTCACACATCTATAGCCACCCAGCAAAAATTAATAGAGTTTGGCTGGGAGGTGTTAATGCAACCGCCGTATAGTCCTGACCTTGCAACTTCAGATTTCCACCTGTTTCGGTCTCTTCAGAATTCTTTAGGCAGTGTTAGGTTAACATCACGAGAGGACTGCCAAATCCACTTGTCACGGTAATTTGATGAGAGGTCCCAAAATTTTTATAGCAATGGAATCATGTCCCTACCTACAAGATGGCAAAAGGTTATCGAACAAAATGGTACATACATACTTTAGTTAAATGACAATAAACTATATTAAAAAATGTTTTGAATTTTCTTAAAAAATGCGAAGAAACTTTTTCCCCAACCCAATATTTGTGGGAACCTTATTATAAAAACATATGCATTGACCCATAAACGAGTTAGTGACTTTATGAAGTCTACTATCATAGCCGGCTAGCTTGTACTTATTTCTAGTATTAACATTATGCAAGTCACATTTTCTATGGAACATGTTTAAGTTCTTTTTTACGAACATAAGATTTTCAAACATATATTGTGAGGCAAACGTAAGAAAATTTATTTCTTTAAACTTATTTCTAATTGTCGCTCTGGAATTAAGTTTGTAGATTGCGCGAATAGCCCGTTTCTGCAGCACAAAGATAGTTTTAATATCGGCGGCATTTCCCTACAGGAGAATGCCGTATGTCATTAAGCTATGAAAATAACCAAAATAAACCAACCGCGCAGTAGCTTCATTGGAGATATTTCACATCTTTTTGACGGCATATGCTGCAGAACTAAGTCTCTTCGACAACCTTTCCATGTGTGGTCCCCATTGTAGTTGTGCGTCTAGGGTTATGCCAAGGAACACTGTTGAATTTACAGGACATGGAGTTCAGATTCAATTACAGTTTTTGACAGATTTGTTGCTTGATCTGCTGCTTTCTGTACATACGTAAAAAATAAAATAAAAAAACTATCTATCAGCACAAAGGAATAAAATAAGAAATAAAACACTGAATAAAAAAAATGACAATTTAATTCGTGAATCATAGAACTTAAATAGTTAGCACATCACGCGAGATCAGGTGCCCATAGCTTGAAGGTTCTGTCATATGAGCTGGTCGCCACATATCTGCTGTCCGGAGATATGTCAGCGCTCATCACCTGCAACCAATAATAAACATTGAATATCGCTACAAAATAACAATTATTTATTTAATAACAAATGCTGGACTGCGAGCTAAAGAAAAACATTGAATATGCCAGCTGCTTCTCTTCCCGGGCATACTGTAAAATTCAGTTAAGGGACAGAGGTTTTATTGTCGTTTTAGTGGGTGATAACCTGTCACTGCAATAGTATCTCTCCATCATTATAATGCCTCCAAATTTGACAAACGTGACATCAGATGGTTTCATAGCCTCTGGTGTTCTGCCTACCCCTAAGGGATACAGGCGTGAAGTTATGTATGTATGTATGTTATAATATCACAATTGAAATCAATTTAATAGAAATTCCGTATAGGTATGTCCCAAGTCACCTTTAAATTAAAACTTAAGAAATTCTATTTCCAAAATCAACTGGATAATAAATAATGTTAAAATCCGGGTGTGCATAATAATTAAAACTTAATCTCAATAAAATTTTAGCTACATATTTATTTTGATTAGACAACTTGTTTTTAATTTATGATTTGAACGTAACTTATAAAATGAAATTTGAAAGAAAGTAAATAGGTATATGTCTCATATTTTATAAATTACAATATTCTGCTTGTATAATGCATTATTTTAGTTAAAATGTTTTCATTTAATATGTATAAATAGGGTGTTGTATTGCTGTATATGTATATATATTTTTAAATGGTTGCCCAGTTATTTGTTTTTATTATTTCGGCACTAAGGAAAGGGTATTTTGAAAATCAGCGTTGTCTATCTCAGACAACACAATGCTGAAATTACCCCTTTGGCACATTTTTGTATCTTTTTTTTGTTATAACTTTTATATTCCTTTTTTGTATTATTTTATGTGTACGAGTGTTAACGATTTGTGTCAATAAACGAATTTATTATTATTATTCAAAAAAGACGATAAGTCTCTCCCCTTTTACGGCAAAGAGGGTCTGATAAAGCAGGTTACTCGGGCTTAAGCCAAGAGTATCTACTGGTGTTTTTAAATGGTAAATGATGATGATACTGTGGATGATGATAAAAATTTGCAAGTTATACGACACGTGTTTAGTATGACGGCTTTTTGAATTGTGTTTATGATGTAATGTGGTAGTTTTAAGTTTTTAAGGCTTTGGACAAGGGTTTTTGGTATAATACCTGTTGTTGATATTACTATTGGGACTATGTGAACGGTGTCGGACCTCCATTGGGCCTTAAGTTCGATTGCTAGCTCCTGGTATTTAGTAATTTTTTGTGATATCGTAGACTGTAGGTTGTTTGTGTTAGGTACGGCTATATCAATTAAATAGGTTGTTTTATTTTCTTTATCATATAATGTGATATCTGGTCTGTTGAAGTATATGGTTTTGTCTGTAATTATAGTGCGGTCCCAATACATTTTGTGTGAGTTACTTTCAAGTATGACTTTGGGGGTGTATTTATAATATGGAATCGTTTTAGGAATGAGTTTAAATGTATATTATTATTAAGTAGTGGCTCTATTCGATACCCAGCTGTTTGGAAACCCAATCTACCCTAATACAGAATTTGATATCAGATTGTTTCATAGGTATAGCCTTCAATTTCACACGAGACAAAGATGAGATCGAAGAAACACAGGGTTAATTTAAATCATCGCATCAGCTCTTGCACGCAGCCTCTTCACATCAATCCCAACAACATTTGTTCTACGACTTTTTAAAATGAGGTTTTTAAATTTAAGTTTTTATTTATTGCCTCTAAGCTGGCGCAACTCTATTTAACTCTAAGCAAAATCGTTTTTATTTATTTATATATTACAGGAAAACTTACAGCTAGGTTTTTCATATAGTTAAAACAAATTAAAAAATGGCCATAAATCAGTTTTCAAAGGTAAGCGCGAAAATATGAGAAGAAAAAGAATTACGAATACTTAGGCAGCACAAAAACAACATTATACAAGGATAAAAGGTAAACAAATTATAATAGAACAAAGTTAAAAATATTAATGTAACATAAAAACATAATATCAGGTTTAAAAAGAAACAACACAATCAATTGCTAAATTATAAACTTCATTAAATTTAATAAACCAAATTTAGCTTTTTTGTGGGCGATAGGCTGACCCCCTGTCACTACAATAGTCTCTCTCCATCTTTATAATACCTCCAAATTTGTCAAACGTGACATCAGATGGTCTTGTAACCTGTGGAGTTCTGCCTACCCCATAAGGGATACAGGCGTGACGTTATATATGTATGTAAACTAAATTTACAAAAAAAAAATAAGATGATAAGACCGCTCTAATAGCTGGCACACTACAGTATTACACATCCAGATTGTCCAATCTCAGGATTGCATCGTCAACGCAGCCGCAAGATCTTGCAATGAACGAGTTCTGTCTATAGTTAGTGTTTGCAAAACGTACATTTAGGAGAGAGGGTTTATCTTTATTTTCAAATTCAAATTTCTTTATTGCGTATCACTGTACAGAAAGGCTCTTAAAATAATTGGTGGTTCTAGTGACGCCCTGCAAGGGCATTGCAGTATAATACAATTAATGTGGATGAGAGGACATTTTTCTTAACCTAAGTTTATCTAAATAGGTATAACACTTAATGCTACTTTAGTTGGTATGTATTTCTCATCATCACAATAATATTTACATAAGGGCAATTAATCTATTTTAATATTTTTATTTACAATATTGTTATTGTGAGAGACTGGTGCCTAAGCTAGGCTCGAAGCCTGTGTTGCTGAACACCAGGTCTCCATAAAGTAAGTACATTTTAGAGTTTCATTACATAGGCGCTTATAATTTAAAATACATACATACATACATACATAACCTCACGCCTGTCTCCCCTTGGGGTAGGCAGATACAAGGGAACACCAATTGCTGCGATCCAAACATACCTCTTTCGCTTCTTCCACGTTCATCAATCTTTTCATACATGATCGCCGGTTACGGGTACTTTTGACTAGGCCCTTTAAAATACTTTTACATTAAGAGTTACATATAGCTTTAAGGAATTTTATCAAAAAAAAGGAAATGAAAAGTTAGTATTACAATCATTGACATATGTATAGGTAGTTTTATTATATATCAATGTTTACAATATTGGTTATATACATAGCTACTACTTTGGGTGTGTGGGCCTTTTATGTTATGTGTATACAATATACGTTTATATTTCTTTATTAAATAGGTACAGTATGTTTTTATTAATTTTAATTGAATTCTATATTTATCTTCTCTTATTTGCCATCAAGGTATTCCTTAACTGTATAGTAACATTTTTTGATTAGCAATTGCTAGAGTAATTTTAAAAATTATTTTTCTTTTGTTTTCTTTTATTTTCAGGGATTCCGGGAGGTGCTTGTACAACTTTATGGACATTTCCAGCGGGCCGTGTAACAATAGTTTTAGTCGGGAAGGCGGAGCTATGAGTTGTTTTCTTCGGCTTGGTCGCAGGGAGTATTTTGTAGTCATATCTTCGCGTTTTGTGTAGAATTCTGGATATTTTGTTACGAATTTACAAACCTCCAATTTTTTGTGTTATTTATCAAGATTAGTAAAAAGTCGGAAGTCGTCGTGGCGCCGTGGTTACTGTGTGTATCATACGATATCACAGGTTAAGCAACGTTCGGCGCGGTCGGTACTTGGATGGGTGACCGCCGACCATTCATTTCTCACGACGACTTCCGTGCTTCGGAGGGCACGTTAAGCAGTCGGTCCCGGGTGCTGTATACTTGTATACAGTAGTCGTTAGGGTTTGTTAGAAGCCATTACGGCGCCCTGAAAATTCTGGCATCCAGCACTGGGCCAGCTTGGTGGTTTATGGCCTATACCTCTTCGTCACCTAGGGGAGAGACTCATTCCCTGCAGTGGGTGAGTTACAAAGAGTTGTGGTGGTAAAAAGTCGTAGGACAATCAATGTTGATGGGATTGATGTAGAGAGACTGCTTGCAAGAGGCATAGCGGTTATACGTGGCGACAGATTTAATATCAAGGGCGGTCGCTGCTAGCCTGGGGAACGTTGGAGGGGTCCTATTTTCAATCAATCAATCATTTATTTATTTCTTCACAATATGAAACAATTATAACTTATGGCTAAACACCGAATTTACAATATTTTTCCTATGTGTGAGAGTCTGGTGCCTGTGATAGGTCTGTAAAACCTGTGTTACAGGTCACCGGGACCCTCCTCCGGATGGGCTGGTTACATGTATGCGTATATAATATATATAAATCAGAAAACAAAAAATGAAAATAGAGATGAAAAAAGTAAATTAAATGGAATTGTAACAAAAACACTTGTTGACAGATGGAAAGTGTGGTGTTGTGTTGTGTGCATGTGTATTTGTGAGTGTGAGTGTATTTATTTGTGATATGATGAATAAACATGGTTGTCTGTAAGAAATCGCTCGCCAGCGATAAGCCCGCCTAGTAGTACTTACACAACACACTGTTTTTTTTCTCATTTACTATCTGTACTGTGTACTGAAGTGTAAATAAATAAATAAAATAAATAAACCTTATACTATTACCTTATTGTCGTGCCCTGAGAGAGTCCTGAGCGGGTGCCAGGCGGGGTTCGACCAGATCTTGGTGGTCTTGTCGTACGAGCTCGTTATCAAGTAGTGCCCGTGGCTCTGTTGGAAGCGGACGTCTGTGAAATAAACAGGAATATATAAATGACTATATTATAATATTGTATTAAGTTTTAAATATTATCGTGATACATGATCAATGTACAGGATTGTTTTTCAGTCACCGGCAAAAAATTATTTATAACAAGGAAATTCTGCCTACCCCATAAGGGATGCAGGCGTGACGTTATTTATGTATGTATGTATGTAAATAGTTTTTAATTTATTTTCTCGCACAAATTATTAATTTAAGTCCAGCACATAAAATGTTAAGCATTTTATGCTGAAAATGCTTGATGACGACCGGCTGGTGTAGCGGTAACATACATTCCCTTCTATGCCAGAGGTCCTGGGTTCGAATCCCGGCGGCGGCGGATATCGGTGTGATGAACACAGATATTAGCCGTCAAGTCATGGATGTTTATATGTTTATTTAAGTTTATTGTAATAAAAAATATGTATTTATTCAATATGTATGTTTATATATTTCTTAAGTATATCAGTTATCTAGTATCCATAACACAAGTTCTTTAAGAAACTTAATTTGAGCTAGATAATGTTGTGTGAGTGTCAGAAATATTTATTTATTTAAATAGTAAATGTAGTGAAAACAATATATTACAGTTTTTAATGGTATGGTTGGCAACCTAGATGGGGCTATTATAAACAACTGACCGCTGACTAGATGCGTGTGCGCCGGTATCGTGTACAATATGGACCGCTTTCTGATGTCCCAGATCTTTGCCTGAAACAACATAAGAAAAATTACCAAGTTGATAAAAATATGTGAGGAATCAAAATAAGGTTTTAATCGCTGACAAACATCATTTCTGTGGTTTTAATACATACTGACACACCAAAATATTACCTGTTATACAGGGTTGATTTGTAGTCACCGGCCAAATTAGACCTTTTTTTGTAAATAAAACCCCCAGACAATCACACCAACTACATGGCCCCAAAGTAAGCATAGCTTGTGATATGGGATACCATGTAGCGAACTAGGGGGGAACCTAGAATATAAATACATAAATAGATAAACACGAAACCGAACATTTTTTTTCTTGTTCTGTGCGGGAATCGAACCCGCAACCACTGGCGTCTGAGGCAGACAGGTTTAACCCATCGCCAAAGTGGTCGTCTATTCTACCTATTTCAAGTGTATGTATGTGAATACTAAATAACATATTCTTGAGTTTTTTTGGACCCGTTTTCGTCGTCCTTCACACAAGAACCGGCAATATTAATAAATATTAATTATTTACTGAGTAAAATTCACCGAAAGTTACAGAATAGTTGCACTAGCGTTGGTAGCGTGCCATGTGCCAGGTCACTTGAAGCTATCGATTCAGTTGTATGTAAATTAAATAGTAGTATTTATTTATGGGGAATTCCACTGAAAAATTAAGTACCTACTTTTATTACATAATTATGAGCAGAATCGAACACAAAATGCTCTCCTTCAGTGTCTTAAATTTGTCACAAGTCACCCTGTATAAAACTCAAGAGTTTGTTTGGTAGAACGCGCTAATCTCAGAAATTAATGCTCCGATTTGAAAAAAAATTTTTCGTAAAATAGTTCATTTATAGAGGAAGGATGTTTATATTATCCCGGAGTTCTCACGGGAACGGGAGTAATGCAAGTGGAAATGCGGGGACCGGCTAGCTATTAATATATTTAGCTCTATATTGTACAACTGTAAATATGTAAAATAATTCTTCACAAAAAGAAACAAATACCAGAGGTGGTCTTTTAATTTCATTGAGTCGATAAGATAGATATTTAAATAAATGAAAAATGTCATAAATAAAAATTACCGGACCAGGATTCGAACTTGGGAACTCTCTTTTGCCTGACGAGTGCTATTCCACTGAGTCACCGGGGCCTGGCGTTACGCTTCGAAATTACTTACCACATTTTTTTTTTTTTTTTTTTTTTTACGTTTTATTGCGAACGTAGCTCCATCTGGTATAGCTTTGCAGCTAAGACCACCCGAGACCAATTCCCTTACAGTAATTGTGAATCCCAGTTAATGTGAAGCATTGCAATGTTTTAATAATGTTTTTAAGTTTTGTATTTAAAATGTCGAATTATTCTTAAATAAATGAAAAATGTGATAAATAAAAATTACCCGACCAGGATTCGCACCTGGGACCCGGTAGCTCTGTGGAAGAGCACTTGTCCGGCAAACGAGAGGTCCCAGGTTCGAATCCTGGTCGGGTAATTTTTATTTATCACATTTTTCATTTATTTAAGAATAATTGAGCATTTTAAATGCAAAAACTTAAAAACATTATTAAGATAGATATTCTTCGTTTTTGTTGCTGAGTGGCTGAAACGTTCCTCTCTCTATATACAGTACCTGGTGGTCGGCGGCGGCCGTGGCGAGGAGGCAGGCGCCGGGCGCCCAGTGCGCGGCCAGCACGGCGCCGAGGTGGCCCTCCAGGAACATCACGCAGCGGCCCGTGCGCAGGTCCCACACGTTCCTCTCTCTATATACAGTACCTGGTGGTCGGCGGCGGCCGTGGCGAGGAGGCAGGCGCCGGGCGCCCAGTGCGCGGCCAGCACGGCGCCGAGGTGGCCCTCCAGGAACATCACGCAGCGGCCCGTGCGCAGGTCCCACACGTTCCTCTCTCTATATACAGTACCTGGTGGTCGGCGGCGGCCGTGGCGAGGAGGCAGGCGCCGGGCGCCCAGTGCGCGGCCAGCACGGCGCCGAGGTGGCCCTCCAGGAACATCACGCAGCGGCCCGTGCGCAGGTCCCACACGTTCCTCTCTCTATATACAGTACCTGGTGGTCGGCGGCGGCCGTGGCGAGGAGGCAGGCGCCGGGCGCCCAGTGCGCGGCCAGCACGGCGCCGAGGTGGCCCTCCAGGAACATCACGCAGCGGCCCGTGCGCAGGTCCCACACGTTCCTCTCTCTATATACAGTACCTGGTGGTCGGCGGCGGCCGTGGCGAGGAGGCAGGCGCCGGGCGCCCAGTGCGCGGCCAGCACGGCGCCGAGGTGGCCCTCCAGGAACATCACGCAGCGGCCCGTGCGCAGGTCCCACACGTTCCTCTCTCTATATACAGTACCTGGTGGTCGGCGGCGGCCGTGGCGAGGAGGCAGGCGCCGGGCGCCCAGTGCGCGGCCAGCACGGCGCCGAGGTGGCCCTCCAGGAACATCACGCAGCGGCCCGTGCGCAGGTCCCACACGTTCCTCTCTCTATATACAGTACCTGGTGGTCGGCGGCGGCCGTGGCGAGGAGGCAGGCGCCGGGCGCCCAGTGCGCGGCCAGCACGGCGCCGAGGTGGCCCTCCAGGAACATCACGCAGCGGCCCGTGCGCAGGTCCCACACGTTCCTCTCTCTATATACAGTACCTGGTGGTCGGCGGCGGCCGTGGCGAGGAGGCAGGCGCCGGGCGCCCAGTGCGCGGCCAGCACGGCGCCGAGGTGGCCCTCCAGGAACATCACGCAGCGGCCCGTGCGCAGGTCCCACACGTTCCTCTCTCTATATACAGTACCTGGTGGTCGGCGGCGGCCGTGGCGAGGAGGCAGGCGCCGGGCGCCCAGTGCGCGGCCAGCACGGCGCCGAGGTGGCCCTCCAGGAACATCACGCAGCGGCCCGTGCGCAGGTCCCACACGTTCCTCTCTCTATATACAGTACCTGGTGGTCGGCGGCGGCCGTGGCGAGGAGGCAGGCGCCGGGCGCCCAGTGCGCGGCCAGCACGGCGCCGAGGTGGCCCTCCAGGAACATCACGCAGCGGCCCGTGCGCAGGTCCCACACGTTCCTCTCTCTATATACAGTACCTGGTGGTCGGCGGCGGCCGTGGCGAGGAGGCAGGCGCCGGGCGCCCAGTGCGCGGCCAGCACGGCGCCGAGGTGGCCCTCCAGGAACATCACGCAGCGGCCCGTGCGCAGGTCCCACACGTTCCTCTCTCTATATACAGTACCTGGTGGTCGGCGGCGGCCGTGGCGAGGAGGCAGGCGCCGGGCGCCCAGTGCGCGGCCAGCACGGCGCCGAGGTGGCCCTCCAGGAACATCACGCAGCGGCCCGTGCGCAGGTCCCACACGTTCCTCTCTCTATATACAGTACCTGGTGGTCGGCGGCGGCCGTGGCGAGGAGGCAGGCGCCGGGCGCCCAGTGCGCGGCCAGCACGGCGCCGAGGTGGCCCTCCAGGAACATCACGCAGCGGCCCGTGCGCAGGTCCCACACGTTCCTCTCTCTATATACAGTACCTGGTGGTCGGCGGCGGCCGTGGCGAGGAGGCAGGCGCCGGGCGCCCAGTGCGCGGCCAGCACGGCGCCGAGGTGGCCCTCCAGGAACATCACGCAGCGGCCCGTGCGCAGGTCCCACACGTTCCTCTCTCTATATACAGTACCTGGTGGTCGGCGGCGGCCGTGGCGAGGAGGCAGGCGCCGGGCGCCCAGTGCGCGGCCAGCACGGCGCCGAGGTGGCCCTCCAGGAACATCACGCAGCGGCCCGTGCGCAGGTCCCACACGTTCCTCTCTCTATATACAGTACCTGGTGGTCGGCGGCGGCCGTGGCGAGGAGGCAGGCGCCGGGCGCCCAGTGCGCGGCCAGCACGGCGCCGAGGTGGCCCTCCAGGAACATCACGCAGCGGCCCGTGCGCAGGTCCCACACGTTCCTCTCTCTATATACAGTACCTGGTGGTCGGCGGCGGCCGTGGCGAGGAGGCAGGCGCCGGGCGCCCAGTGCGCGGCCAGCACGGCGCCGAGGTGGCCCTCCAGGAACATCACGCAGCGGCCCGTGCGCAGGTCCCACACGTTCCTCTCTCTATATACAGTACCTGGTGGTCGGCGGCGGCCGTGGCGAGGAGGCAGGCGCCGGGCGCCCAGTGCGCGGCCAGCACGGCGCCGAGGTGGCCCTCCAGGAACATCACGCAGCGGCCCGTGCGCAGGTCCCACACGTTCCTCTCTCTATATACAGTACCTGGTGGTCGGCGGCGGCCGTGGCGAGGAGGCAGGCGCCGGGCGCCCAGTGCGCGGCCAGCACGGCGCCGAGGTGGCCCTCCAGGAACATCACGCAGCGGCCCGTGCGCAGGTCCCACACGTTCCTCTCTCTATATACAGTACCTGGTGGTCGGCGGCGGCCGTGGCGAGGAGGCAGGCGCCGGGCGCCCAGTGCGCGGCCAGCACGGCGCCGAGGTGGCCCTCCAGGAACATCACGCAGCGGCCCGTGCGCAGGTCCCACACGTTCCTCTCTCTATATACAGTACCTGGTGGTCGGCGGCGGCCGTGGCGAGGAGGCAGGCGCCGGGCGCCCAGTGCGCGGCCAGCACGGCGCCGAGGTGGCCCTCCAGGAACATCACGCAGCGGCCCGTGCGCAGGTCCCACACGTTCCTCTCTCTATATACAGTACCTGGTGGTCGGCGGCGGCCGTGGCGAGGAGGCAGGCGCCGGGCGCCCAGTGCGCGGCCAGCACGGCGCCGAGGTGGCCCTCCAGGAACATCACGCAGCGGCCCGTGCGCAGGTCCCACACGTTCCTCTCTCTATATACAGTACCTGGTGGTCGGCGGCGGCCGTGGCGAGGAGGCAGGCGCCGGGCGCCCAGTGCGCGGCCAGCACGGCGCCGAGGTGGCCCTCCAGGAACATCACGCAGCGGCCCGTGCGCAGGTCCCACACGTTCCTCTCTCTATATACAGTACCTGGTGGTCGGCGGCGGCCGTGGCGAGGAGGCAGGCGCCGGGCGCCCAGTGCGCGGCCAGCACGGCGCCGAGGTGGCCCTCCAGGAACATCACGCAGCGGCCCGTGCGCAGGTCCCACACGTTCCTCTCTCTATATACAGTACCTGGTGGTCGGCGGCGGCCGTGGCGAGGAGGCAGGCGCCGGGCGCCCAGTGCGCGGCCAGCACGGCGCCGAGGTGGCCCTCCAGGAACATCACGCAGCGGCCCGTGCGCAGGTCCCACACGTTCCTCTCTCTATATACAGTACCTGGTGGTCGGCGGCGGCCGTGGCGAGGAGGCAGGCGCCGGGCGCCCAGTGCGCGGCCAGCACGGCGCCGAGGTGGCCCTCCAGGAACATCACGCAGCGGCCCGTGCGCAGGTCCCATACGCGCCCGAACGCGTCCATGCCGCTGCAACCGGCCGCATAGGGACATTGTTATTACACTTCGTTTGTTGCGAGCACAGGAAAATGTATTAAATCTATACTAATAAATAAAACACTTTATCTACTCTCATATCATAATATTCAAAATATAAAACTCAGAACGAATTTATATTGACATACTTTTTAAAATAGTATAACGAAATGAAATTAAAAAATTAAATTATAACACACTACCTCGAACAATACAATGTTATAATATTTTTTTTTTTCATTTCGATACAGATAACAGACCATAGATTTCATTTTTTTATCTGTGTCCTGCGAGCGCCGCGCTACGTTACATTCTGTGGCCGCGCGGCGCGTTTTGGCGCATGCGCGATAATGGCGGGAATAAATATCTTCAGTGTATGAGATTAGATAAAGTAGTGTATGAAACTGCACATAACTAGGTATTATGTGACAGTTTCATAAACTACTATTTTAACCGGATTTATCGCGTATATTTACATTTTAAATTTTAGCTCGACGTTTCGGTGTCTTTGCAGACCCCGTGGTCACGAGCGACTGTCGCTTATTTACATACATACATAACGTCACGCCTGTATCCCTTATGGGGTAGGCAGAACACCAGAGGTTACAAGACCATCTGATATCACGTTTGACAAATTTGGAGGTATTTTAAAGATGGAAAGAGACTATTGTAGTGACAAGGGGTCAGTAGTGTTTTATTTAATAGTATAAATCGGGAAAACTTAAGACAATATTCTATACTAATATATAAAGTTGAAGAGTTTGTTTTTTTGTTTGTTTGTTTGAACGCGCTAATCTCAGAAACTACAAGTGGGATTTGAAAAGCTTTTGATAGCCCAACTCTTGAGGAAGGTTATAGGCTATATTTTTTCCCGAAATTCCCACGGGATCAAAAGTTACGCGGGTAAAACCGCGCGCGGTGGCTAGTTAATAATACAACACAAACAAGAATTATTGACATGAGGTAATTTTTGTTAATAAAATCGAATGTAAATTTTTATTATCAACGACTGCGGAGCATTAAAACACCGACTTCACATCAAAAATTTTTAGACCTTAGAGCATCGTCGTAAGGTTGCGTGTCTAACCGTGTACTACAGGATACATTTTGGTGAGTGCGCCAGTGCTCTGTTTGAACAAACTGAACCCTCACCCTTTTACCATCGGAGTACTAGACGCAGACAGAACTTCCATCCGTATGTGGTAGATATTCCGAAAAGTCGAACTAAGCGCTTTGACAGTTCATTTTTGATACGAGTCGCCAAGGTTTGGAATGAACTGCCTGCGTCTATTTTCCCTGACCAGTATAGTCCTAGTACTTTTAAGCGTCGAGTGAATAGGTTTCTCGTGGATGGACGTGTACCACCTTAGTCTTCATGTTCACTTAACATCAGGTGGCATGGAAGACAAACGTCCCATCCATAATTTATAAAAAAAAAAAAAAATTTGGCTGAAGTAAAAGGCCGTCAAGGTAAACGATCTCCGAATTGTAACATATTTAAAAAGAAAATTATGAAGTACTCAACGATTTCGATGAAATATCCTATATCATATGAAACAAATATCATGAAAATCGGTTCACCCAGTCAAAAGTTATGAGGTAACAAACGCAAAAAAACAATAGACGAATAGAGAACCTTCTCCTTTTTTTGAAGCCGTTTGAAAATAATTATATTTGCTGTACGAAAATACTAATGTGTGCTCCTCAATTGCCTGACATACTTATAATGTTTAACCTAGATGCTTCAAACATACAAACATATTATTTTTAACGAGCTTGGGGAAGAACTAAATAAATAATAAATAAATCCCAAGACAATCACACCAACTACATGACCTCAAACTAAGCTGAGTTTGTGATATGTGATACAATGTAGCGAACTAGGGGGTACCTAGAATATAAATACATATATAGATAAACGCCCAGACCCGGAACATTTTATTTTCCTGTTCTGTGCGGGAATCGAACCCGCAACCACTGCCGTCTGAGGCAGATAGGTTTACCCCATCGCCAAAGCGGTCGTCGATTATATTTGCAGCAGTTTTCATATTATTAAATAAAACACATTTTTACGGGATTTATCGCGTTTATTTACATTTTAAATTTTAAAGTCACGAGCGACTGTCGCTTATCGCTTATGAATCGCGAAAACTTAAGACAGTTTTCATATTTCTACGCGAAAATGCAACTTATGTGTCCACCTCTTTTGCCTGACGTACTTATAATGTTTAACCTAGATGCTTCAAACATACAAACATATTATTTTTATCGATGACCCCGTGTTTGACCTGAATGTCACCTGATGGTAAGTGAACAGGTCGAAGATGACAGCACACGGGTTTATGGAAGAACTGACTGTTCATAAAATCTTAACCACTTTGGCGATGGGGTAAACCTACCTGACGACGACGGGTTGGATTCCAGCACGGAACAAGAAAAAAAAAATGAGCCGGGTCTAGGTGTTTATCTAAAATGTATTTAATCTAGGTTCTTCCCTAGTTCGCTACATGGTATCCCATAACACAAGCTTCGCTTACTTTAAGGCCATGTAGTTGGCGCGATTGTTTGGGGATTTTGTTTTTTAAATTTAGTTTAAGAAGTAGTATCGGCACACATCGCCGCCGAAGCGGTAATATTTGCGAGAGACTTTATATGGCGGGTGATCACTAACCTTGCGAACTCCGGAGGTTTACTTGCCCTTAACAGCGCGCTTATCCAATATTAAAACAGATAAAACCGATTTCTTTTCCTACACTTTTAATATACATGCTGTCAGATTGTGGAATTCATTACCATTCGAAACACGCGAATCAAAAACTATAATTTCATTTAGAAAAAGAGTAAACATTACTTTTCTCAAAATGCGTAAAATTGAAGTCAAATTAATCAACGAATACATTTTATTTATATATATGTATGTATGTATACATTTATTTATTAGTATTGTATTTTTTATATCTTAGAGTAGGTATTGTATTTAAGTATTTTATTATTTGAATATTGTTTTTGTTACGCACGCTCTGCTGGAAGAAATTTCTCTTAGAAATAACCTGTACCTTTGTACATATATTAGTCTTTAAGTATCATTGAACTATTTAAACTGTGTGTACATAAATGATTAAATAAAATTGTTAGGGATATTCTAAACCTCCATGGCAAAGAATATATGTATATAATTTCACTTACCCAGTAGCGATCAAGGAGCCATCGCCCTGAAACGCCAAACTGTACACCTCCTTCGCGTGACCTTCTTGATGTAACACCTCCGTCGCTAGAACACGAAATTTAGTCATTGATTAATTAACACAATTCATTAAATTTAAAAAAATATTTTTATTTCCAGATTTTATAACCTGCGGAACTTTTTAGACCCGTATTTATACAGGGTCTGTATAAATACTGTGCAATAATGAAATTTCATTTTATTGCTCTGAAAGTCTAAAGTGATGAGATTAAAGCATAGGTGAAATAAATTATCACAGAGCTGCCGTTACAGTGACGATAACGCCATCTTACCCGATGCTATATTAATTTTTTTGTATCGAGTGATACTAAAGTAAGTATGCAGGTACGTTAATATCGTATCCAATAAAATAATATTTAAATTTTGATGGTAGCTAAAAAACAACCCTGTATTGCGCCGTAGTAAGGTGTGTGTGGCAGTTTCAGTGATGAATCGTTCCACTTCTGGAATTTACTGCGATTTTCAAACTATGACTTAGTATTATCCTTTTAACATTTATTTGTTTTCATAATCTGCACATTTTTACAATCTTAACCCAAAAATATCATATTAAGGAATACAATTATGTCTAAGTGCCTGAACTAGGTTTACCCTGTTTTTAAGGCGAAAGGGGGTCTGAGTGTATACAAAATAAAAATAAAACTGACAATAAATACTTATGTTTACTATATCTTTTGAATAATAAGGATGAGTAAAAAAGAAAAGCAAAAAAGGAATCCTTAACCAGTGGTTATAAAACTAACGTTAGGCTAAAATACTTTGAAATTGAATAATGCAATTTATGAATTTTAAACTAACTTATTACTGCTAACAATGTTTCTGTGTCTTCATAAGACATGTTTTGTAACGCCTCTTGAACATTTTTTTTCGTTTCATTCAAACACAGAGAGTACAAATTTAGTTTTGCATTAACTCTATTGTAAAGAAGCGGGCCAAGAAATAAGAAGAATCTGGTACATAAAGCATTTCAACTGTGCATCGAACCCAACCCGAATGTTCTAGTCCTAAAATTAAAATCTGGTACTGACAGATTTAGCATCATTACGCAACTGACACCCGCACTATATAATAGAGATTAAATAAATAAGTGTCTCTTACCTGTCTCCAAATCCCACAACCTCCAGGAGTTATCAAACACTGCGGTCGCTAAAAACCTGCCCGAGGGGTGGAACTCTGTGCGGCACACGCGATGTGGCTTGTGGCCTTCCAGGGACGCTATAGGGCTGTCACTGAAGGGATAGCAAGGGAATATTAGTCAACATCACAATTTATATTACAAGCTCCAGCAGTTGTCGAAGACTGCGCTCGCAATTACTCTCAAGAGTAAAAATCAAAATAAAATAACGTCCCCAGACAATCAAACCAACTACATGGCCTCAAAGTAAGCATAGCTTGTGATATGGGATACCATGTAGGGAACTAGATGGGAACCTGAAATACATAAATAGATTAACAACCCAGACACGGAACTTTATTTTTTCTTGTTTTGTGCGGAAATCGTACCCGCAACCACTGCACTGGCGTCTGAGGCAGACAGGTTTACCCTATCGCCAAAGTAGTCGTATGTAATATAAAACTGTTCCGTTACTGAGTGACTGATAGACAACGTACAGCCATAGCTACGGGGCGTACAGAGCTGAGATGTGGAACCTAAATTCTTGAAGAGGTGTTGGGGTGCACTAAGTAAGGAATTTCCAAAATTCTCCCAAAAATCTAGAATCGGGGCTATGCAGTTGGCGTGATTGTCTAGGAAATTAACAATTTATATATTATATAAGTTTTTAAACTTTCATGGTCTTCTACATTTAAATTTACTTTAGAAACGATGTTTGTAGTTTATTTTGAGTTCTCGATATTTCTCGTTGAAAAAACATCGTAAATTCCCGTTTCTAAAGTAAACTTAATTTATTATTCAAGTACAATCGATTGTTTTATTGGATTTTTGTAGGCGATAGTCTGACCCTCTGTCACTGCAGTAGTCTTTCTTCATCATTACAATACCTCCAAATTTGTCAAACGTGACATCAGACGGTCCTATAACCTTTGGTGTTCTGCCTACCCTATAAAGGATACAGGCGTGAAGTTATGTAAGTTCGACGACCGGCTGGTGTAGGGGTAACGTACATTGCCTTCTATGCCAGAGGTCCTGGGTTCAAAATCCCGGCGGCGGCGGATATTTGTGTGATGGACACAGATATTAGTCGTCAAGTCATGGACGTTTATATGTTTATTTAAGTATATTTTCTAACAAAAAATATGTATTTTTTTAATACGTTTGTTTATATATTTCTTAAGTAAAGACAAGTTCTATAAGAAACTTAATTTGGGCTAGATAAAGTTGTGTGAGTGTCAGATATATTTATTTATTTGTTTATAGTCGACTGACCTGCCAAAGCTCCACAGGTACACGGAGCCGTCGTACGCGCAGCTGGCCATGGCACACACCTGGCTGTCGTCGCTCGTTTCCATGGCAACCTGCAGCTGATCCGACGACTCTTGACACTCTTTGCTCTGTTCTACCGCTTTTATCTGTAGCGAGGAAGAATTGCTTACTAGCGGAATTTATATTAATAACAATTTTTAAGTATTAAAAAGAGGTTTTTACTGGCGTTTTTGCAGGCGATAGGCTGATCACCTCTTACTGCAATAGTCTCTCTCCATCATTTTAATACCTCTAAATTTGTCAAAAGTGACATCACATAGTTTTATAGCCTCTGGTGATCTGCCTACCCCACAAGGGATATAGGCGTGAAGCTATGTATGTGTGTATTTAAGTGTTTTATTCGTTTTATACAGGGTGACTGGTAGGTCACTTTCGAAATTCGAGGATGTGATAGAGATCATCATGAAGAGAAAAATGAAATAAAAATAAATATTAATTATTTACCACACGCTACGCATGGTAACTCTAGCTTTGGCAGCGATCCGCGATTGACTCAGGTTTAAGAAAAGTAAATAGTAACAATATAATATGTTTATAGGGAATCTAGTGAAAAATTAAGTACCTACTTTTATTACATTTATTTATTTATTTATGGCATGCCAACTAAAATACATCTTACAAACATTTTCAATAAAATTGCACAATTAAACACTTATTAAAATGATTTTAAATAAGTGAACGAGAAATGAAAAAGGTCAGCACAACAATCTCCGTTAAAATAGTTCGTATAAAAACAAAACTCTATTTTTTTTTTATAATTTAAAGATATTAGAGTTATTATATTTAGATAGGTACTATAAAAACAAAGCTCTTTTAATTAATTTTAATTACAATCTAGGTTATTTTACGTTACAATATTATACAATTTACAAAATTTTACAATACTTTACAATTTACACTATTAAGATAAATTTACATTTACTTAAAATTTTATACAAGACTACATAATTATGATCACAATCAAGTGTGCTCTTCTTCGATATCTAAAATTTGTCACCAGCCACCCTGTATATTACTAGTTGTTTCACGCGATTTTACCCAAGTTATTTTTGATCCCGTCGAAATAACGGTATAAAAGTACCTACCTAACCTATGATTTTAAGTATTTGCATTTAATAATGCTCAATTATTCTTAAATAACTGAAAAAATATGCTCATTGGAAGAGCACTCGTCCGGCAAACGAGAGTCCTGGTCGGATGATTGCTTTTTTTTTATCTCGCATATTTTTCAGTTATTTAAGGTATGCTATACCTACATATGTTACTCCAGGCTATGATCTAGGTATATCTGTGCCAAATTGTATCCAGATTCGTTAAACTGTTTTTGCGTGAAAGAGGAAAAACCTTCTATACATACTCACATCATTCCGAAGAAACAAAAATCTATCCTAAATAAGCTCCTATGCTGCATTGGGAGCAAAAAACAAAAGTGATCATTTTACATAAGATACTGACTTTGTAGTTAGATAGTAAGTTAATAAAAGGAATTGCATTGATTTTGAATGGCTGGTGCAAGGAGGTGAACAATTTGTTATGTAGCTAAAGCATTGAGTTTGACGAAGACAACCCGAAAAAATCTATGGCCTATAATTATTATATCAACAAATATAAAAATAAAAAATGAATTGTCTGAGATGCATATTTTTTTATTACTCCCCAACTTTGGCGATGGGGTAAACCTGTCTGCCTCAGACGCCAGTGCTGCGGGTTTGATTCTCGCACGGAACAAGAAAAAAAAAATGTTTCGTGTCTGGGTGTTTATCTATTTATTTATTTATATCCTAGGTTCCCCCTAGTTCGCTACATGGTATCCCATAACACAAGCTATGCTTACTTTGGGGCCATGTAGTTGGTGTGATTTTCTGGGGATTTTATGTATTTATTTAACTCCCATAGCATAATGTTTGTGCAGTTTATATCATCTCATTGCTATTGCGCAGTTTAAATTTGATTCGTTACCTTTGTAATAAAACGAATCAAATTATAATTGCGCAATAGTAATAACTTGTACTACGATTTTCTTAAAATTTGATAGTTGCTTTGGTCAAAAACGTTCCTAAGGTGGATACTGTATGGCACTAAAGTGCAAAAACCGCGAGACGGTCATCTATACTTTAGTACTTATCATAAAGTAACTTTTATATGGTACTTATATTCATCTATGCTCAGTGCGGGACCAAACCTCGTACGCACAGCTACGCTCGCGTTATAGCTTCATTTTATATAAATTCTAAACGCGATCCTGTACCTTGCTTTCTTTGTGTAATATAACAAGTGTACAGTCCATTATTACATGAGTTTTATTGAAGCCCCAACAAACGTTTATCTTATCTTACTAATATTATAAATGTGAAAGTTTGGATGTATGGATGTTTGTTCCTCAATTACGAGAGAACGGCGGAACGGGTTTAAATGAAATTTTACATAGTGATAGTGTACAGTCTGGAATAGCACATAGGCTTTTTATCCCGATATTCCCGCGGGATTCGAATCAAGACATACCATCTCAAACTGCAGACCTCAGCGCATCGTCGTAAGGTTGCTTGTTTAACCGTGTACTACAGGATACATTTTGGCGACTGCTCGAGTGATCGAACAAATTGAACCCTCACCCTTTTACCATCGGACTACTAGACACAGACAGAACTTCCATCCGTATGTGGTAGATATTCCGAAAAGTCGAACTAAGAACTTTGACAGTTCCTTTTTGATACGGGTCGCCAAGGTTTGGAATGACGTGCCTGCGTCTATTTTCCCTGACCAGTAAAGTCCTGGTACTTTTAAGCGTTGATGGACGCGTACCATCAGGTGTCATGGAAGACAAACGCCCCATCCTTACTTTATAAAATCTCAAGTCGAACTGACCTTATCCATAAAGCTCTGCGGCGTGACGGCCTTAGGGCTAAAGGTGGCGGAGCTGACGTTGCAGGTGTGGCCCTTCAGAGTAAGCAGCGGCTCACAGCCCGGCACCGACCACAGCTTCACTAGCCCAGACCTGCGTGCAACCAGGGTATGAGTATTTAAATATTATAAATAAAAAAAAATTATAAATTAATTATAAATTAATATTGTAAAAATCATTTAAGGGACAGAGGCTTTATCGACGTTTTTGCGGGCGATAGGCTGACCCCATGTCACTGCAATAGTCTCTCTCCATAATTTTAATGCCTCGAAATTTGTCGAATCAGATGGTTTTACAAGCCTTTGGTGTTATGCCTACCCCACAATGGATACAGGCGTGAAGTTATGTATGTATGTATGTAATTAATATTTCTGTTATTGCTCATCAACATCAACAGCCTGTAGACGTCTACTGCTGGACATCAGCTTCCCCTCACGTAACATTTTCTAACCTAAATTAAGATTCTTAAATAACTTGTGTTATGGATAATAGATAACTTGTAGTAAGCTTAAAAATACATAAATCCTATTTCGAGTTAGATAGCGTTGTATGCATTCACTTACACATCAGGTAAGAAGACAAACGTCCCACTCTTATTTTAAATAAAAAAAAAATTGTACAGTGTTGATTTGTAGTCACCAGCCAAATTTAAATGTTAGTTAGTTTCTTTGATACGATATAAACATACCTGCATATTTATTTTAGCATCGCTCAGTACAAAAAAGTAGAAATATTAGGAACCACAAACTTTAAAAATTAACTAAATAAAATAATATACAACAAAATACAAATACTTATATAACGTATAACAATATTCATATATTATAACAAAGACTTAATATGTAACACACATCACCATTTACAACACTAAATATTTGATCTTTTAATCAGCGAATAAACTTGAATGGATCGGTTATTTACTTGACAGCGACGTATAATGCACTTTCAAATTCCTTTTAAAACAATTTATGCTTTTTGCTGAGTGCAGAAATGCAGGTAGAGAGTTCCACATGCTAGCCGAAAATACAGTAAACGATGGTAATACACCTCTATCCACGAGAAACCTACTCACTCGACGCTCTAAAGTACCAGGACTGTAAGTAGTGGTCAGGAAAAATAGACGCAGGCAGTTCTTTGCAAACCCACCCTATATCTAGTCCATAAATAATAAAGTCTATAAATACTAATATGTTTTATTATATTGTATGGTCTCTCTTCCATGCCACCTGAATGAAAGTGCGCATGAAGACTATGGTGTTCCACGTCCATCCACGAGAAACCGATTCACTCGACACTTCAAAGTTCCGGGACTGTAGTGGTCAGGAAAAACAGACGCAGGCAGATTGTTCCACACCTTGGTTTCTCAAAGAACTTATGTAATGGATACTAGATAACCGATATACTTAAGAAATATATAAACATACATATTTATCAAATACCATAGTAAAAGTTACTTTTATAGTGATTTTTATCAAAAAATTAGGAACGCATCATTACTTGGTCACATGTTTTTAAGAAAATGTGTACCACAGTTTCTCTGAGGATATACACATGCGGAAGTTGTGGATGTGCCTACTCGCTTAAAACTTTTATGGAAATGTACATATTACGGTCCGCATTTTCAACATTTAGATACAGAAAACATAATTATTGTATAGATTTACCGCAAAAAAGAACACTGAACAAGTATTTCAAATAACAACTTGTTCATTTGACAGTGTCTTATGAGTCAAGCGTATGAAGCGACATCCACAAAGAGCTTTTTGTTTTCTTCTTCTTTAAAAAAAGTCGGTAAATAAATGACTACCATTTCCTTACCAACTGGACGTTATCAGCATTTGACTGTCACTGCTGAACCTGCAGCCACTTATCGGTCGAGTGTCGCCGATCTGAAACGGAATTGAATACATAATATGAGAATGTAGAGCCGTTGTGTGTAGCCAATAATACATGTTTGTGCTTTCTTTAAGCCTGGACGGATCTGTGTAAATATAAGTTTGACGGCCACTTTGGCGATGGGGTAAACCTGTCTGCCTCAGACTCCAGGGGTTGCGGGTTCGATTCCCGCACGGAACAAGAAAAAAAAATGTTCCGTGTCTGGGTGTTTATGTATTTATATTCTAGGTTCCCCCCTAGTTCGCTACATGGTATCCCATAACACAAGCTATGCTTACTTTGAGGCCATGTAGTTGGTGTGATTGTCTGGGGATTTTATTTATTTATTAATAAGTCAAGATATAATTAAATGTATTCGCGGAATTCTTACTACGATCTTCGAGTTTTATTCCGCGCGTCCGATATTTTGATGCTGTTACAAGCACCATGATTGCGGACTGGCATGATCGTGATAAGAATCCCGTGAATTCAATAAATTATAGTGAAAATAACTCCGACTATTTAAAACAGTTAAATAATTGATTCCATGCTGGCCTGGAAGCGAAAGAAAAACATAGAATGTGCCAGCTGCTTCTCTTCCCGGGCATACTGTAAAAGTCAGTTAAGGGACAGAGGTTTTATTGGCATTTTCGTGGGCGACACGCTGACCCCCTATCACTGCAATAGTCTCTATCCATCACTAAAATACCTCCAAAGTCAAACGTGACATCAGATGTTCTTATAACCTCTGGTGTTCTGCCTACCCCATACATTAGGGATACAGGCGTGATGTTATGTATGTATGTATGTATTAAATAATAGACTAAGCCTGCGTTTGACCAATATCTCATTTAAAGCTACTGTTACATATGCTCATTTCAAGCACAAAAGCATGCTTCAATTGAGCACTTGCTACAGTGAATTAGCTTGCTCATTTCGAGCACGCTTGTGGATCGACAGGCTTGCTATTTTTGAGCATGCTACCAGCGGCGCCGGTGGAAGGGGGCGTGATTTAGGCTGCAAACTGGACGGCAGCGACAGAGATAGCGGCGCGGGCAGCGATTTCCGCGAAACGATAGAAAGTATTGAGTTTGTATGAAACCGCGACAAATCGTTCGAGCGCCCGCTGGCGTCGAGAATGGCCCAGATTCCCTGCGTCGCTACCCGCGCCGTTGTCGCTTTCGCTGTCGCTGCCGTCCAATTTGCAGCCTTAAGCGCGTCTAAACAGGTTTGCTTATTGAACATGCAAGTATTCAAATCATCATCTTTTTTTTCTTTTCTTACCGAGCTGATATAAGCTTTTGGATGCATTGATTAGCCAGCAAAGGGATCATCTTATTCAGCCCCATACGTATAGCTGTTTGATTGTCCATGACTTTGTGAGAACTGAACAGAGAAAGAACGTTATAAAATAGCATGTGTATTTTGAATGTTTGCTTTGAGCCTGCTAAGTCAGGAGCATACTTAAAACTAGCATGCCTATTGCTAGCAAATGTAAACTGCTCCTAAGCTTGCTCATATTGAGCACGTTTTAGCATGTTACTTTAGATCATGTGTAACAGTAGCCTAAGGACTCGTTTAAGCACTTCCGGCGCGTCTTTACTCTAAGCCAGCGCATGGTTTTATTTATTTATTTATTCTTTATTGTACATAAATATTTACAGAATAAGTTTGTAACAATACGATAGAGTACAATTGGCGGCCTTATCATCAAAAGTTGATCTCTTACAGGCAACATTTTCACAAGATAAGGACAATCACCTTAGTGAGATAACCAATAAAAGTTAACTTATAACTACATAGATGCAACTACCTATATGTATAATGTATAGATATATACATATTATAGATATGTAGGACTTTTACGAGACGCTTATAAAGGGCGGTAGGGCTACTCTCACCTTACACGGATACATAAATACATATACTTGACGACCACTTTGTCGATGGGGTAGACCTGTCTACCTCAGACGCCAGTGGTTGCGGGTTCGATTCCCGCAAGGAACAAGAAAAAAAAAATCCGTGTCTGGGTGTTTATCTATTTATGTATTTATATTCTAGGTTCCCCCCTAGTTCGCTACATGGTATCCCACAAAACAAGCTATGCTTACTTCGGGGCCATGTAGTCGGTGTGATTGTCTGGGGATTTTATTATTTTAAATACATACATATATAAATCCCATATAATATACATATAAGATAAAAAATATACTAAATAAAAACAAATTATAAGATAGATTTTGCATGGAAATGTGTGTCGCGGCCGTGCCGGGCGACGGTGCATCGGCGGCGGACGGTTTCTAAAACCTGTTCAAAGAGTACTTGTTCCCCGCGCCCTCTACGCCTGGTTCACTCTCGGCTCGAAGCCGACCCCTGCTCGCATCTCGATCGCCCTATGCGACGCCGCATCACAAGCGTGTGATTATAGTTACATTTTTATACCTTTGTTTTGTAAAAGTTCAAATTGTGGAAACCGGATTACATCTTGCAACTATCCAGGAGAATTTTATTTACTACAAGACCCCACTCTTGTTCAATGTGATTTGACTAGCTTTTTGAATTGCTGAACTGTTTGAGCTTTTTTTATTTCCAGAGGCAGTTCGTTCCACAGTGACACAGCTGGAACCGTAAACGATTTATTATAAATATATGATTTCCATAGTAAAGCCGGCGATGTATTAAAAACGATCGACGCAACGCCTGCGCATAAACGAGGCTTAATGGTAAGCATAGATGAAGTCTAAGAAGAAAGCACACAGGCTATAGTCGGCGCGGCGAACCTTGATCACTATGACACTGACAATAATTTCCACAACATAACCTTGTAGTGCCGTCACCGTTATATTAGAATCGTATTGGAGGCTTCTAAAAATGGCATTTATTTATTTTACGTAGCTATATTCTAATAAAATGATATTCCGTTGGAATTATAACAATTCATAACATTTGCAAGAAATTATCTCAATCACACTTTACGTTTACGTTCTGCAAAAGTTACTTCGTCGGGTATTTATTAAATTATACCTGGAAATTACTGTCAGTGTCATAGGAATCATTAGAAAACCATTCAGCTATAGTAACGCATGACAATCATCATCATCACAACTCCGTGTAATGAGCCCACTGCAGGGCTATGAGTCTCTCCCCTGGGTGACGAGGAGGTTTAGGCCGTAATCCACCAAGCTGGCCCAGTGCAGTTTCAGGGTGCCGAAATGGCTTCTGACAAGCCCTAACGACCACTGCATACAAGTATACAGCACCCGGGACCGACTGCTTAACGTGCCCTCCGATGCACGGAAGTCGTTGTGAGAAATGAATGGTCAGAGGTCACCCACGCATGACAATGTTAAGTCAAAATTAATATCATACTTTTTAAATGATGCGTAATTATCTGGCTCCAAGAAATAAACTATATAAAATGCTAATGAGATATAATCGATATTAATATTATTTTTTTACAAACATACATACAAAACTTCACGCCTGTATCCCTAATGGAGTAGGCAGAACACCAGAGGCCATAAAACCATCTGATGTCACGTTTGACAAATTTGGAGGTATTATTATGATGGAGAGAGACTATTGACATGGCAGCCTATCGCCCGCAAAAACGCCAATAAAACCTCTATCCCTTATTTGACTTTTACAGTTTGCCTGGGAAGAGAAGCAGCTGGCACATTCTATGTGTTTCTTTCGCTCCCAGTCCAGCATTATTTTTTTAAATAAAATACATATAAATGAAACATATCTTAAATATGTAATACACCTATAATTTATTGTTGTCTTAGTTATCGAGCTACTTAACATTATTATTTGAACCTGCGTGGTTCTTCAATTCCAGGCTATGTGATTGTGTAATTTTTTTTTAAACAATAATAAAGTTAAGAATAAAAGGAAAGAACTACAACGCTTGACTAGAGTTAAATAATACTATATGTAAATAAATAAAGAATAAATAAAATCCCCAGACAATCACACCAACTACATGGCCTAAAATCAAAGTAAGCAAAGCTTGTGTTATGAGATACCATGTATCGAACTAGGGGGTACCTAGAATATAATAATGATACTATGACTATTTTATTCCATTCTTGTTCAAATACTCTGGTCCCAGTATGTCATGTTCGTATTGTGCATCCATAGCTCATTGCATCTGCTATGTAAGCAATTTGGTTGTGGCATGACATTGGCTCTCACAATTAGCTGTCTTGTGTTTGTTTTTTTTCATGTCACGGTCAATTTGTACTGTACCTATTTGTATTAATTTGATAATTCTGACTGAAAAAGAGTGCCAAGAGTTTTTTTCCGCCGGCTCTTTTTGTCTCTTGGTCTACTGTAATATCTTATTTAGCAACTATCAACAACTAGTTAAAGCCGAAGTATGTGATGACTGACTTCATCAAGTGTTTTGTGAAATTCCTAAGATGAATAAACTTTTTTTTTTAAATACATATGCAGGGTGTTTGGTAACAGGATGCAAAGCAGGAAGAACTTATAGTCTACACCATTTAGAACATTTTGAGCCATACATGTCTCAGACTAATTTTTATATAATTTTATTTGATTGTTTTGAGTATTAAAGATTTAAGGTTTACCAAGAAAACTCCAAAATTTAACATTAAACCTCAGACACAAGGAAAAAAATCCGTTTGATTAGTTTAGGTAGCTTATTTCCGAAGATATGATAGCTACTGTTGTAAATGATAACTTAAATGAAAGAACAGTTGCCAAGGATGTTTTTAAAATGATTTGAATAACCCAGAATTAGTTTAGTTTATTTTTAATCCATCCCAAAACAAACACTTGGGATTCACAGATGTTTCAAATAACAGTGACTGTATACAATAGACATCAGACAATCCAAAACAGAAAAAAAACCTACTTACAGTAACAGAAGTACTGAGAGTTTTAAGATCAAATTTTGGGGATTTCTTGGAAAAACTTTAAATCGATACTAATATTATAAAGAGGAAACCTTTCTATTTTTGTATGTTTGTATTGAATAGGCTTAAAAACTACTGGACCGATTTCAAAATTTCTTTTACCATTACTTGGAGGGATTCTTCCGAATCCCTATAGGCTACTTTTTATCCCGAAAATCCCGCGGGAATCGAAATTGCGCGTGTAAAACCGCGCGCTTTTATAAAAAAAAAAACCATCACACTTCGTCAAAGATATGTATGGCTCAAACTAAATGTTCTAAATGGTCTAGACTATCACCTCTTTCCCGCTTTGCATCCTGTTACCAAACACCCTGTATGACACAGACCCGTTTTTTCTTGTTCCATGCAGTAATCGAACCCGCAACTACTGGCGTCTGAGGCAGATAGATTTACCCCATCGCCAAAGTAAATAAATAAATAAGGCAGCCTTACCTGACTGCAGTATATGGACATGGCCGAGGCTCTCCTGCGAGACTCCTGTTTCGCGGCCGCGCGCACGCTGCCCGCCTGTTGCAATTCCTCGCGAGCTCGCGCCAGTCTGAAAGCAAGAATCATAAATTAATATTTCTGACATTCACATAACATTATCTAGCCTAAGTGTCAGCGATGAAGGTTATTAAACACGATAGAATTAATCACTGGACAGTTACTTAGTACCGAGTCTGTGGGCTTGGGTAAAACCCTGGCTTAGTCACAACAAAATCTTTATTCGCGAGTCCGTTCCGTCAGTTACAATGCCATCTCAATTAATACCGAGCTACTATCGACCGTCAGTCCGAGATACGTCAGCGCACCTAGTCGTCCTAACCGTATCTGTGTCACTTGCCATCATCCTACTTCAAGATACAACCTATGGCGTTGCAATCGAATGTCAGTCATTCATTGCATTTAGCGCCCTCTTTAACAGTACTACCAACATACTTCCGCTACCATGAAGTCATTAAAACATCTTAATATCGCAAACTCATCGTTATCGCCGACATAAGTTAAGTTCTTTAAGGGCATCTTGTAGCGTGGTGCGGTGCGTACTTCCACACTTTCCACCCAGATATCGCTAGCGATTTTCTCCGACGAAAATACGTTTAACTGGTTTACTTTTTTTAAATTACTATTTAAAAATTTTGCTTTACCCATCCGTTAGGAGAAGTCCGCTTCATGTTTTTATGTAGTTTTAACATGAATCTTTTTTTTTTTAATAAATATTTCTGTCACTCACACAACATTATGTAGCCCAAATTAAGTTTCTTAAAGAACTTATGCTATGGATACTAGATAACTGATATACTTAAGAAATATATAAACATACATATTGAATAAATACATATTTTTAGTACAATAAACTTAAATAAACATATAAACATCCATGACTTGACTACTAATATCTGTGTTCATCACACCGATATCCGCCGCCGCCGGGATTCGAACCTCTGGCATAGAAGGCAATTTATGTTGCCACTACACCAGCCGGTCGTCAATCTATTTTGGAATTTCGTAGAAATATCCGTTTGAAATGGTAAATTATTGTTATGTGACTATTTTTTATCGAGCCAATTTACATAAATCATGTTGCTGTCACAGCGGTTAGTTATATGGTTAATTTTTGTAAATATTTTTTTCAGACACAACACTTACACGTTAGGGAGCGTTCAAGTAATACGTAACGCAATTTGGGGGGAGGGGGGATCTCGTAAAACGTTACGATGCGTTACAGGGGCGGAGGGGGTCTTTCTTACAATACATAACGTAACATTGTCTTTTTTTAAAATAAAAAATTAGGGAATAATAACTCCAAAATTGGCAACCCTTTTCATTTACGTTTTACGGGGAATCCCTTGATTTTATTAGTCTGTTCTTCATTTTTGATTTGTTCTCGCAAGTTGGCAAACCTTTTTGTTTATATTTCACGGGGAATCCCTAGATTGTATTGTACGTCATTTATTGGTGTTCTCGTTGTCAGTATTCGTTAGTGTTTATGCAGAAGCACATTGCTATAGTCGGTGTTATTAAAGTGAGTTCATAGTGTTCATACTGTAATGTCCTCAAAAGAGGGAGATTTGTATCATCAGCTGTTCTTGGCCTATAAAGGCCCTCATGCTGACTTGCCAGCGCAACTGTGTCAAAAAAACGCAATTTGGAAAACGGCTAAAGAAAACCTAAAAAATAAAGAGAAGTTTATAGAACATATAGGGTTGCCTTATAATAGTCAATAAAGCAGATTAAGACTGATGAGTGGGTCACAATAACGAAAAAAAAAATTTTTTTTTTTTTGTATTTTTCATTAATTAAAATTTTCAAATTCTTCTAAGTGATCAAATTTAAGTTTGATCTGTAGTTTATGACTACACAGCCAGTAATAAAAACGTTTCCATCTAATTGTATGTAGTCATAAAATGTAGATTAATCGTAAATTTTACTCACAGAGAAGAATTTTGAAATTTTAATTTATGAAAATCATTTAGAAAAATAAATATTTTTTTGAAATTCAGACCCACTCATCGTTCCTAATCTGCTATTAAAATATAATTGACTATTATAAGTGGACCCTGTATAAATGATGTTATACGAGAGTTGAAGGTGACGGCCACGAAGAAGAAAGGAACAATGCTTAGTTATTTTACATAGGTAAGTTTACTGCTAAAATGTAATAATGACATAAGTATTATAATATATTATCCAAACCTTGATTTTTCATAAAAGAACTGTTCATAAGTATTATTTATTTTTTTAGCTAATCATGAAAACATCACGCACGCCAGCAACACTGAAGCCCAATGTTTCGTCGACTTCGCATGCTCTTCAACAAAAATCGGTGCATCTACTTGTATGTGTTGTATATTATGTTCTTTTTAATCGCATGTGTCAATAATACCTATTCTTAATTAATTTTCTCTTGGTCCATAGGATTCGGATGTTGTAGCTTTATTCACGTGTTCATCTCTTATGGAATCGATTGTCGCAGTCGCTGGACAAGAAAGCACTGCCGTCAAACGAAAGATGAGCGATACCCACGATGAGCAAAGTCAGAATACTGATGAGGAAACTGCGGAGACACCGTCTACGGAACCACACACGAGTTTGATTGATTCGGGCAAAACTAAAAATGTTCCAAGCAAATGTTTCAAGAAAATCTTATGAAGAAAATTGGTCTACTGCAACAGAGAATAAAAGTTCTTACTGAAGCAATTGACATTGGTATAGCCAAATATGATGTTCACGACGAAATAAAAAAGCTACGCAAAGAGTTGAAAGAAGAAGAGAAATGTTTAAAGAAAAAAAGAGACTCTGCTAAGCGTGCAAAAAAATTTCGAGCCAAAGAAAAACTGGAGCAAACTGAACGTCAGAGAAATAGTCCTGCTGCAGCACAGCCTCCTCCTAGAGACCATAATTAATATTGCCATTCATGGCAGCGCTGCTGATGAACGTCGCCGAAGAGAGATGATTAGGAGTTGTCTCACTCCATCCGACCTGCATGAGAGGCTGTTGTTAATGGGATTCCAAATTTCTCGAAGCGGCACATATCTTCTTTTACTCCCGCGCGTTTCTAACACTCAAGAGGGATGAAGGCACGTACGTACCGTACCTGTAAAGTTAGCAAGACTACAGACTGAGATGCACAAAAAGCATGAGGACGGGGAATTTTGCACTGCTACAATCAGGTTATTGGAATCTCTCGCGTCGCTTCTGGGACCGCAGCAAATATCTGTACCTTCAGTGAAAAGTGATACATCTCGGCCTAGATCGGTTCTCATATTCACTGATTAAACTTCTTAAAAAAAAATTAGCTAAATTTCAGTCTTATCCCCGTTATTATAAGATTGAAATTGAGCGAGTGTTTTTTGTGAGTAGTGATATAAGTAAGCATTTATTTCTGGATTTTTTTGTGTAAAAAAATACTTTTTCATTCGTATCAAAGTGTACTGAACCCATACTAATATTTCTAAAATGTATTTTAATACGACTCAAGATACCACATCTTACGCGACTCAAAAGTTTTTACTTCAATTAGTACAAAGTGATATAAATCGAATCCTATCATAATACATTAAAAAAAAAAAACACAATGCAGTTTAGTGCAAAGTGGTACATTTGTACATAAACCATAAAAATACAAAATTATTTTCATAAAAAGAAGTGACTAATGATACAACTGCAAATCAATCAATTTACACGTAATTTACCTAGCTAACTTTGATGTGATTATAAATTGAATACATATTATATTAATATAAACTTACGGAACATAGAACATAGATTTATGTGAAAAATTATACTTTTATAGTAGAATCAAAACTATCGCCAAATTTTAGAACTGAATTAGCGGAAAAATACGTAAAAAGTGATTTAAGTTCGCGCAGCTCTTACGCACCCCGTCCCGCACCTCTTAGCGGGGGTATGGAAAGGGCGTAGGAGACGCGTGATTGTCAGTTTCGTACGTGCGATTAGAGAGGTGCGTCGTGCGTTACACCACAGGACAACGACGCGTAAGGTAAGACTTGTATCATTTTACACGAATTACGTAACATTTTTGTTATTGAAATGTTTACAAGGAACATGTATTTTATATTGATTTTAATAATGCAATTTTGTCATAAAATGTAGAGTATTTTATCATAGTACCTATTGTCAAACAGTCTTTATAATAATAATAAATAGGCAGTCTATCAATGAGTTTTAAATCGTTTTTATAAATTAATGTAGACTGGGTAGGTATTTTAGTGTAGGGATAGAGCAAATTATTGTTTTTTTTTCCATTGTGAGCATTTGCGTAGCTTCTTGGTGAGAATCACATTTTATTGCACCTATAGGTAATCATTTATTGTACACACGGCTACGCATCAAGTTATACAAATCGGATAAATTTATTTAATGCAGTTTATACCTAATTTTGTTTGGAACTAGAGGCACCGATTTTATTTTTAGTTTTTGAAGTCGGTTACTTTAACGCAGTTTCTTTATTTTGAAACATACATTTTGTCTGAACTGCATAACAGTAATGTTAACTTTTTATCTGCTCGTCTTTCTTTTAATGGTATTAATTTTATAATATTAATTTGCACTGTTATTTTTTTAGAGTCCATAATGAAAAAACGAATAGATAAGATTATGGAAGGCCTTCACCTAAGGAGGGATGTAATAAATACGAGAAATGAACAAATAATAAATGACGAAGAATCTAATCAGCCCAGAGAGAACATAGAAATAGAAATCGGTGAAAAACTAAAAAATACTCTAGAAATAGTGGATCAATATGAAGAAGAAAACGCACTAAAAAAAGACGATCAATATAAAGAAAATATTAGCAATGAATCACAGGGCAAGGAAACTGTACTATCGCCTGGATTTCTTGATTTCAGCTCCGGGAGTAGTGATGATTATATACCAAACAGTGAAAGCGACTCAACTGAAACTAGCACGTCGACTAGTAGACCAAAGAAAAGGTGTAAAAGATCAAATAATCTTATAATTGCTGAAAGCTCTGATGACACAGATATCTCCATCACAGAGCCAGAGCCTGGATGCTCAAATTCAAATAAAAAGCAACGAAAATCGTTAAAGGAAAGAAGAGCAGAGAGAGAGTCCCGATTAATTTTACGCAATGCAGGCAAGAGTTATGTTACAAAACTGGGTAAAATGAAGCCTGGAAGAAACTTGGCTCCACTAACGGAGTGTCGCATGAAATGCAGAAGTCGTATATCTGAGGACATAAGAGAATTTATTTTTAAGGAGTACTGGGCTTTGGGTTCGTACGATGAAAGAGCTAAGTATACTGAACGCTTTATTAAAATTAATAATAAAAAAACTCATACAATCGGAAGCAAACTAAAACGAGAATACACTAATACATATAAAATTGTTTATTTTAATGAGGATTATAAGATTTGTAAAGGTTGTCTTTTAAAAACTCTTGGTGAGAGTAATCGCTTTCTTCAGACCGTGAGTGAAAAAATAAAAAAATTTGGTCGTGTGACGAAAAGTGAAAGGGGGCGTGCTGCCAGTTACAGAAAAATCTCTAACGAGCGACTAGAACTCGTGAAACAGCATATCAATAAATTTCCGGCATACGAAAGCCATTACTCTCGATCCAAGACTTCTAAAAAGTACCTTAGCTCTGACCTATCCCTCAATACTATGTATCAGCTTTATTGTAAAGAAAATAGTAACCCTGTCTGTAAAACTGTATATGCCAAAGTTTTTAAAGATATGAACCTATTATTTAAGAAACCTAGTGTAGATACATGTAATAAATGTAACTTGTTACAAAATAAGCTGCAATATTTACAAGATGCTGAAGAAATAGGACAAGTACAGGAGCAACTGAGACTACATCAGGAAAGCTACGAAAGTGCTTACAATGAAAAACGCAAAGATAAGGCTTTGGCTAAAACTAATTCTGATTTTTGTGTAATTGCATTTGATTTACAACAATGTTTGCCTACTCCAATGCTGAATACTCAGTCAGCATTTTATAAAAGACAACTATGGGTCTACAACCTAACAATCCACGATTTTATGTCTGATAACGCATATTGCTACATGTGGCCAGAATGTAGTGGTGGTAGAGGCGCCAATCAAATAGCTTCATGCTTATACGACTTTATCACTGTGAGACTTCCGTTGCTTCACCCAAATGCTAAAACCTTAATCATGTATTCAGATTCATGTTCGGGACTAAACAAAAATTCTATTGTTTGCACAGCCTTATTATTTGCAATAAAAGACTCGCCTCAACTTTTGAACATTGAACAGAAATTTCTCGTGCCCGGCCATACGCACATGGAAGTTGATAGTGACCATGCGCTGATTGAAAGAGCAAAAAAACGAACTTCAATGAATATTCATCACCCACGTGATTGGTGTCAATTGGTAAGGACTGCATCGACTAGAACTAATAAATTTTCGGTAATTGAAATGGCGGTAACAGATTTTTATGATTTTGCACTATTTTCAAAAAATAATTTTACTGTAAAAAAGACTAATTCTACTGGTGAAAAGTTTGTATGGTCAAATGTACGAGTTATTAAATTTAGTAAAGAAAAATTTCCTGTTTTTGAATATAAAGAAAGTTACGAAGGTGATGACTATTCAATGATGTCTTACGACAAAAAGAATAAAAACTACAGTTTAGTTAGTATCAATGCAGTACAAAAATGTTACAATGGACCGGTCCCTATAAGCGTTTTGAAGAAAAGGGATTTAATATCACTGTTAGAATACATTGACCCAAGTGTTCACAATTTTTATCATGATCTGATAACCAACTCAAATATGCGTGACGTAGATCCTGATATTGATTCTGATAATGAATAGTTGATAGATGTTTCAACACATTTGTTATTTGATTTTTGAGACAACTGATTTGATGCTGTGATAATCAAGATTTACCCTCCTTACTAATAAACGCGAAATAAAGTTACACCAACTCTAATCGGTTAAAAATGTATGTTATTCCGGAGATCATCCTAGTTGTAACTTAACGCCGTGTTTATTAGTAAGAGGGTAATGCTATAAGTTTAAAAGTTATGTTTTTTTTTTATATAGATGTTAAGTACTTTAAAATATATTGTTTTGTGAAAGGGTTAGTTGAAGTGTTTAAATGTATCTATTGTTTAGTTTTTTGAGACTGATTTTTAAGAGTAAAGACTGATTCGAAGAGTTAAAATTAATCAAGATTATCGCTAAGGTTTAAAGTTACGTTCTATTTAAATACATAATATTGTATTGTGTAATGAATAGTTAAAGTGCTATAATTATATCTGTTGTTTTGTTTTTAAAGACTGATTTATACTAGTTAAGACTGATTCGATACTCTGATAATCAAGATTAAGGCTATAGGTTTAAAAGTTATGTTTTTCTTTATAAGGATATTGTTTTATATCGTGTAGTTAGAGTGCTACAATATAATATCTGTGTTAATTTCTTGAATTCTTTATTAAAGGAACCCTTTTTTAATGTTGGTTTTATTTTATTTTGATATTTACGTAATTTTAACCTTTCTATGACCAATACGTTTGAAAGTATCAGTGACTTGTATCACTAAACACTTTGAAGTATAAAAATGTATTACGATATATTCTAGCTTGTAGCATTAATCACTAACTAGTTTTAAAAAAATCTTTGGTGTAAAGGGATACAAATGAATATTTTCATACTATTCTTTAATAAAACAAGGAAATAAGATTGCTGACAATTAAATTGATCATATTAGTTTTACGACTTTTGCTTACAATAACTGTTTGCTAGCAAAACAGGGCAAAACGCAAACCTTATAACATTTCACACCAAACGATAACTAAATGTGTAAAATAATGCAATTTGTTTTAGACCTATCTACACAAAAATTAGCAAAGAAAATTATAGTGTACAGTGATACAACTGGCTATTTTCAGAAATAACTTAAATCTCGTGCAAAATAATGAATTCAAACCTAGGTCTAAATAATCTTATTGGTATTATGTACTCGTAACACATACCGTTTTTCATTATAAAACGTCAGAAACATAATGAGAATTTTTTGAATCTTTAACTTCAAATTACTCAAAACTGTGATTTTTGACTTGTATCACTTTTCACTGATGGTACAGATATTCGTTCTCTCACAAGACGATAAGGCACGTGTACCAATAGGTTTACCAGCAGTGATAAGTCAGAGTCCTCTTTTAATGCATATGGAATACAGAATACTTTTACCTGGTCATGACTGGGTCGTGGGAGAGCGGCACAAACTTATTCCTTCTGTATACGACGGCGTCAACGTGGAACCTAACAGTTTCGGTAAGGAAGAAGCTGTTGGGTACAGCGGGCCGACACACATATCCATAAGGAGCGGGAAACACGCATCCTCCACAGCGAACACCCATGCTTATGATTCATGACATCTTCTTTAATAAATTGAATGCAAATTGCACTAAAGTGAGAGTGTGCAGACTATTTTTCCTAAATACACTTCGCATTGGCGAAGATAGTTTCCGGCGATGGACGAAGGAAGCTGATAACACTATGGAAGAAAATAAAAGTGAACAAAATGACAACTCTGAAACAGCTTCAAGTACAGTTAGAACAGGACGAAACAGTGAATTGAGGAAAACTGTTAAGACGTGGCTCGATATTTTAACAAAAGTACCAAGCCATTACTGTCGTGCTACTTCTACAAAAAAATATGTTGAATCCACATTTCGTTCTGAACTCCACATGCATCAATATTTTAAGGAATGGTGCGTTGAAAACAACTTAAAGGCTGCCTCTAGAAAGGTTTTTTCGAAAGTCCTCTCCCAAGAAAACATTGGCATTCACCATCCGCGGAAAGACCAGTGTGATACCTGCTGTAGCTTCAAAACTGGTAACATTTCTAAAGAAGAATGTGAAAGTCACATTGCGAAGAAAAACGAAGCCCGTGAAGCCAAAACAAATGCTGTAGCTAGTGCAGACGAGAAAGTTGTAGTAATAACGGTTGATGTACAAAGTGTTCTGCTAGCCCTAAAGTTATTGGCCAGTGCATTGTACTATAAATTTAAATTACAATGCCACAACTTCACAGTTTACAACGTTTTGTCAAAAGATGTCACAATTTATTTTTGGCATGAAGCAGACGGCAATGTCACTGCAAATGAATTTACATCTTGTCTTATAGACTACTGTCAAAATTTATCACCCTCGACATAACGTATTATCGTAATTTCTGATGGTTGCGCACATCAAAACAGAAATCGAATTTTTTCAAGTGCACTTAGTGACTTGACCCAAAAAAAGAAAATAAGTATTGAACAGCTTTACCTAGGAAAAGGGCACACAATGATGGAAGTCGACAGTGTTCACTCCACCATTGAGCAATATATCAAGCCACCAATATACGCTCCCAGTGATTATGTTATCCGGATGAGACAAGCTAGACCACAAAATCCTTACGACGTTAAATCTATACTCAAACCTGAAGTCTATACGCCCTGGGTCTGGGCGATATCAGGGGTCTTAAATATTTACCAGAAGGATCTATATTTTATAGATTGAGACATATCGATCCATGGACCACACTTCCACAGAGAAGATGTAACCAAAGTAGCAGCAGCTCGATATCACCAAACCGATTGTACATGTCTCCATTAAAGATAACTGAAAGTAAATTTAAGCATTTACAGGAATTGAAACTGGTGATTGATCAAGATTATCATCCATTTTACAACTCCTTACAATACAATCCGGGTACTTAAATTTCATACTTACCTACGGCGTTATTTTTTCCGTTACCATTTTTTTTTTTATAAATTTTTATTTGTTTCACTTATACTCTCAAGTTAAATTACCCATGATTTGATTACAAAATTATAAAGATTTGATTAATATTTTAAATTGCGTAAGCCATACATTTACAAACAAATGTCGCGGGTGAAGGACCCGCCGTATTTTTGGAAATGCATTTTTCTTTAAAAACATGAGAAGATTTTGTTTTCAAATAAAGGTTTTTTATAATGTAGCAAATTTATCCACACAAAATGAAGAAAAGTATACAGTTACCTATATTTTTAATTTTAGTTCGTGTCTTTATATTTTTTTCAGTAGACAGTTTTTATCGATTTTGTCATAATTGTCATTTTTACACATAGGAGGTCTTAAAGTCGCAACGACGATATATACCCAAGTAACTCATAACATTCTTATAACATCATATAGTCATCAATGTTTTGCTTTGTAACAAAAACTTTTTAATTTCATACTGATATTACAAGAGTTCCCAATATGAACTGTGACTTATTGTTAATGTCATATATTTATTACTTTGGGTCTAAAATAGTACTATTTTGCAGCCTTAGGATAAAAATCTTTCTGATGGTATTGAAACTACTTTCACACCACGGCTCTTTAGATGAGGAAGCTGATTCACTATCAGAAGTCTCTCTGCAATCTTCTGTATTAGAGAGGGGACGGGACCGAAGTCGACGCCGTATGCGCCGCCCGTCCGATGATGGAACGGTCAGTTTCAGCCTAAAGAAATTCCATTTTATCAACCCAGCTACAAAAAAGATGAGACGGAGACGTGGGGACTTCAAGATTATTTTTCACAATATATTAATGAGGACATTTTTGAACAAATGGTATCTCCTACGAACCAGGGAATAGCTTAGGTCTGTCAGTGAAAGGACCAAAAGTTTTTTAGGTATCCAGATGGTCAAGAGTCTGATTTTGAATTAAACAATCGACCAGGTTATGTACTAGCAAATAAGGGTGCTAAAGCTGTATCTTCAGTAACCTCGACTGAAAAGGGGGAAACCATAACGGTGATTGCATGCTGTAAAGCTGAAGGGGTGTTCCTTCCAACAGCTTGCATTATAAAAGGAAAAAAAATAGGAAACAAGAATGGAAAGATCCTATGCCACCTGGATTCGATCTATACCTGTCTCAAAAATCAGCATACATTAATGCTGCAATATTTTTCGAATGGTTAAAAATGCATGTTTTACCACGCAAGCCAGATGGAAAAGTTTGCTCTGTCTAGATGGGCATACATCGCACTGTAATTCGGTGGAATTACTAGAATTTGCCGCGACTAATGATATAATCTTATTTACTCTGCCAAATCACACAACACACTTTCTTTAACACTTGAAAGATCTATGTTCACGTCACTAGCGCTACTCTTGCGAGCGTATTTGCAAATTGAACTAAATTGACCGCAAGATTTTGACAAATAAAGTAATAGGTTGGGGAAAAAGTCTTTTCGCATTATAGTATGTATGAAGTTGTAATAAAATCTCTTTGGCTATAGTATTTGTATCTGGCTGGTTTTGGTATCATTGAAAGTTAAAATTTTAAAGAACATAATTCCAGATTCAAATTAGGAAAATGTGTGATTTTCATTTGTTTTTCGTACTGTCAAGATGAGTGAATCTAATGAAGAAATTCGATACATTATAAAATTTTACTACAAAAAAGGTAGGAATGCAATGCAAGCCGCGAAAAAAATTTACGATGTTTATGGACCTAGTGCAGTGTCTCTGAGAGTAGCACAAATTTGGTTTTCAACAAAAGCGTTTTCAATCCGGAAATTTTGATGTCAAAGATGCACCTCGCTCTGGTCGCCCTATTACGGATAAAATGGATGCCATTTTTGAAAAAGTGGAGCAAGATCGACATATCAGTAGTTACGACGTAGCTGAAGAACTGGGAATTGACCACAAAACAGTTTTGGCGCATTTGATAAAAGCTGGGTGCACAAAAAAGCTCGATATTTGGGTACCTCACGAGCTCACTGAATGAAACCTAATGAACCGTGTACTCATTTGTGATTCTTTATTACGACGTAACGAAACCGAATCATTTTTGAAGAAGCTGATAACTGGTGATGAAAAGTGGATCACGTACGACAAAAACGTGCGAAAAAGGTCGTGGTCAAAGGCCGGTCAGGCTTCACAGACTGTGGCAAAACCCGGGTTAACTCGCAATAAGGTGATGTTGTGTGTGTGGTGGGATTGGAAGGGCATTATTCATTATGAGCTGTTACCGCCAGGCAGGACTATCGATTCTGAACTCTACTGCGAACAACTTATGAGATTAAAACAAGAAGTTGAGAGAAAGCGGCCGGAATTGATAAACAGAAGGGGTGTGGTGTTGTGTTTCATCCACCCAGCAAAAATTAAGAGAGTTTAGCTGGGAGGTGTTAATGCATCCGCCGTATAGTCCTGACCTTGCACCTTCAGATTTCCACCTACTCTTCAGAATTCTTTAGGCAGTGTTAGGTTAACATCACGAGAGGACTGCCAAATTCACTTGTCGCGGTATTTTGATGAGAGGTCCCAAAATTTTTATAGCAATGGGATCATGTTTCTACCTACAAGATGGCAAAAGGTTATCGAACAAAATGGTACATACATACTTTAGTTAAATGTCAATAAACTATATTAAAAAATGTATTGAATTTTCTTAAACAATGCGAAGAAACCTTTTTCCCAACCCAATATGAGATACCGTAAAAAAGTGGCATTCTTTAAGGTAAATGCCCCGCCACTATTTTTCTAATTTGAGACTCGAACCGAATTCAAAGTCCCAAATTAAAAGCATCTATTTTACGAGTGAAAATAGAAGAAATCATAGTTAAACAGTGTTTAAATGAAGTTTTCAAAGTGAATAAGTCTACCCACTGAAGAGATACCAATGGCAAGAATGTTTTTGTTTAAAACAAAACTACTTTTATTTTAAAAAACCTTTAGTAAACGACGTGAAAGGTCATGTTGCAAGAAAAAATACAACTGCTAAAGTTGAGGATGTGAAAAAATTTATTTAAGAGGTGTTGCTTAGCTATTGCAAAACCTGAAATATGGAAAACCTGCGTGGACCACATTAAAAACGTAATTAAATCAGGATGAGGAAAAACTCGTCAAAAACTCCGACAAAGTTACGCCAGACCCTATGAGGAACGTCTGTAATTTCCATGCCTTATCCTTACAAGTAAATTTAGTAAATTTGGGTTGGCTCTTATATCTGTCCGCACTATTTCATGAATAATTTTGGTCTTAAACGATAGTTATAACTGCCTGGACCCATTATCTAGCGGGTTTTTATGCGGAAATGTTTAGTTTTTGAGAAACACTAATTTAAATTTTTGAGGTTATATTGCAAGCAAAAAACAAAAATATTGTCAAACTAGTGTTATTGAATGAATGATTGATTGAAATGTTGAATAAATCATTCATTCAGAAAGAACTAGTGACATTTTCAGTTTCTAATTTCATTCCCTTATCGCTTGCGTTTGTGTGAATGTGCTCTCTGTGTTTCGTTTTTTATCTCCCTCAACGACCCCACTTCTTTCCTTGGACCCTTGATTTGCCTGCTGCTGACCCTTTTTTGTTTACCTGGACTACCGATTTTTTGCAAGTGTTTTGTTATTTTGTGTGCTATACAAAATGGCCGATAATCCCCAACCGTCGACGAGTTCAGCGTCCATTGTCCCGCGCGGCGAAGAGAACGACGTATTAGTAGAGGATTTTTACGGGGAATACGTAAAGCGGAAATTGAACGTGGCAGAAATTGCTAAGACGTGGAGTCTGGCGAAAATTGTGCGTGAGCTCGGAACCCGTGAGCAATGCATAACTTTTTCCGTTCAAAACCACCTCATACCTGGGGAAAAAATGTGTCGGGTGCATAGAAAACCGATGAACATAAATTATGGACATAAAAGAAATGTCGGTTCCTTTATATGCAATAAAGGAATTTGCCGAAGCCGCTCCAGAGTGGCTCGAGGGAAGGGGACGTGGTTCGAGGATGTACGAATCTCGATGCCACGTATTTTCTTCCTCATGTACCATGCCCACCGCAAATCTTATAGCGAAGTAGTGCATGACGATCCTGAGAAGTCGGAGGAAGAGGGCTGTCTATCCCAGACAACAATATCCGATTTGGTATACCTACTGTTGGGAGACAGTAGTTCTGTACCAGTTGGAAAAACAAGAGGCAGTTGGACTGATTGGCGGCCCTGGGAAGGTGGTCCAAATTGATGAGAGTAAATTTGGAAAGAGAAAATACAACAAAGGTAATCGTTTGTTCTTACTATTATAACTCATTCTACTATCCCCTCGACCAAAAGCTTTCCTTCAGAAAACCACATGGACCGGTTAGGTTAGGAGGGTTATTTTTTTTATAATCGCACAAAACAGAGTCTGAGACAAAATATGATCCCTTGTAAAAAAATTGTAAGGCCCTATTCTTCATAATAATAATAATTTAGAAATTTTGTCTGTCATAGAATCAGTCACCATGAATCTGTGTTTTGTATTTACTATTTTAAATTATAACGATTTTTGTTTTGTTGCAGGACGCCATGTTGAGGGCCACTGGGTCCTCGGGTTAATAGAAGATGGGAGCGAGGACCTACGCTTAGAGGTTTGCCCGGACAACATAAGGTCCACGGAAGTTTTGATTCCCCTCATAAAAAAGCATGTTGCTGAGGGGACAACTATTCATACGGACTGCTGGAGAGCCTATGATGCCTTGGGGTACACAAGAAGGTTAACCATTCCGATCCCGAAAACCCATTTGTTGCCTCAGATGGGACTCTCACTCAACGTATAGAGTCCCAATGGCGGGTTGTAAAAAGATTTTTTTAAAAAGATAATTATAACCACCCAGCCAATTTTCCTGACATAATCGTAGAATATATGTGGAGGCGCTGGGTGGAAAGAAATAAAAAGGATCCATTCATCGAATTAATAAATTGTATTAAACATATTTATCCAATAAAAGACTAAAAAACATAAATTTGTTTTTATTTCAGGGGTCGAGTAGAAGCGTCCCGTGAATGGGGAAGGTGCAGGATTTCTGGTCTTTGAGAAATACAATTTTCAGGATGGTCTATAAAAAAAATTATTCTTATCCTAAACCATTCAAGATTAATATCAAGTTGTCTTTATTCTTTATGGGATTGTATTATTGTAACAATTTTTTTACTTATCGGTTTGAAGTATTTCAATTTTATATATAAAAATATGGTAAAATGTGTAAGTTTCGATCTTCCTCACTGGGAGATATGGATTTCTTTCTTTCCTCACAGCTTGATATTAATTTTGAGTTGCTTAGGACAAGTATTCAATAATTTTCATAGACCTAACCTCAAAATTTTAAATCAGGATTTTCTCAAAAACTAAGAGTTTCCGCACCTCCCCCCCTCCTGGCGAAGCTTCTACTGACACCCCTCCCCCTCCCCCCGCCACTCCTACGATGCGGATCGATATAAGAGTAACCCCGTAAATTTGACCAGGATTGGGCGAGGTTTGTCTGACTTAACTAGATTTCCACATCTTCATTTTTGTGCTTTGGTATACCATGAAAAAGGACAAAGGCGAGTACCATCGAGGCCCTACATTGCGGTTCTGGGCAATAACACAGTAAAAATTTAATTGAACAAGTTAGACCGTATTATTTTATTAAAGATAAACCTAAATTAAAATTAAATTGCATCCCCGATTCATATAAAATCAGATTGAAAATAATTTTAAAACTAAGACACCGAAACATTTGTAGGAACATCATGAGTCCCGTCGTCAATGTCAAATTGACAGCAAATGTCAAGTTTGACGTTGTTGACAATGCCATTGATTGTTTTCATCGATCGCAAGTTGCGAAATCAACTCAGCAAGCAGACGACTTTTCGGCTTTCCTCTGTGTGGTTCGTGATTTCGTTGCGCTCCGTGATCCTTAGTGTTCTCCGTTTTCTTTTCCCTTTGACCTGGCATTTCAACTGACCCCGAATCTTCTATTTTTGACCGAATCCGCTGTGTTTCCTTGACGCCGATATGCTTTGCTTGCGATTTGTTTAAGGTATGAAAGTAAACATTACCTACCAACGTAATAAACTTGAAATACAATGTATTTTAGAATCATTTGAATCAGCTTTTATATTGAATATTGACCGAATGTCGTTAATATTTGTATTTTTACAATTTTAGACACCATGGCTTTTTGTGTGTCCTGCCACATTCGGATACTACCCAACCTGCAGCCGTATACATATATGATTGTAGACTTAAGCTCTGAATTAGTTCAAATCACTGAAGAATGGTGTCGTCATGAGGTATGTTATTCTGTGAACCTTAATGATCTGTTATTTCAGAATGATATAATCTGTGTTAGACAAATACCTGATATACATATTCTGACTGACTACTTTAAAGTTGTCTGTGCTGTGATTAAATTCCTACCAAATAACTATTATAGAGATAGCTAAAGTCGATTACAAATCTTACTCTCTCTGGAAAATATAAGTACCAAGGCAAGGAATATACTACTTTCTTACCAGGGTGACCTTTAGAGTTCACAAATTGCTACATAATTTGGACTCTCAGTATACGGTATCTACACCCACAATAAATAATAGCATTAGAAACTATGTTTATCAATAAGGAGTTCTAATTCAAAATCTATTAATGGAATGCAATATTCATGATATATGGATAGTTCTTAGATCGGTGACATTATTCTGGTTTCTTTAAATAACTTTTTTATAACCTTATAAATAAGTAATAAAATAATTGTTGCAGGTTTCTGAAAATGATCAACTGTGTCAACAGTGTCTTCATTTTATCATACTTGAAAATATAAATCGGAGTGAAAACTCTACTCGTGGACCTCGACAGTTGGGGCATACTTGCGTTTGCATATCCTGTGGATACTCTTTGTCTACACGGTCTCAAAGACGTCGATTTAGAGTCGTAGTTGGGAGTGTGGAAAGAAACTTTTTAGAAAACGATATACTTCCCCGACGGGTAATTATAAACATATTTTTATTTTCCATACATACTTAATAGTAAAAAGGTTCACTTGTTGTTACCTAATATTTTTTATTTTTCTTTTAGATGCCAGATGAAGTCTGGGCATGTAATACATGTTGGTGTAGGGTTCGACGAAGCACTCATCATTCAATTCAATTGAATGAACCAGTGTTGGTTGAACCTGAGGCGAATGAACCAGTGTTGGTTGAACCTGAGGCGAATGAACCAGAACCTGTTCCTGAAGAGTTGCCAACCAGCCCAACTATGATTCAGGACATTGATGAAAATAATTGGACTGAAGAAAGAGAGGAGCCTGAACTTGTCCCAATTATATTACCCAGTTATAAACGGACTGCTGATACTTCAGGACATTGTTTTGTTGCTCAATGTCAAAATGTGGAAAGGTTAAGGGTACCACATTATTTGAGGCGACTTTTATTATCCAAATATAAACTATATATTACTCCTAATGCGCGAGTGTGTAGTGAACATTCGGTATTGTATAACTGGGATATTTTAAGTGATCAAGATTTTACACACAGTTTCACTAGTAATCAAATTGAAGAAATGTTTAATCTATTGAATAATGCGCCTGCAGTGATATTAAACTTTGAAAATATTGAGAGTATTACAGATATGACATGTAAATATTGGACGGGTCTTACAGTTTTTAATTTTTTGGAGCTATTTTCTAGAATACCTCAATTAGAGGCCATGGTAAAAAAGCCCAAAACTGCCCTTGGCATATTTTTAATTAAATTAAGAACAGGGGAGTCCTTAGCGAGAATAGCTAGTTTATTTTTGCTTTCAAAGACTACAATATTTAATTATATAAACAAGGCACGCAATTGTCTAAACAATTTTTATGTACCATCTTATCTTGGTATTAATCATTTGAGTAGAGAACAACATAGTGCTCATAATCTTATAATACCTCAAGGAATTTTTGGAACAAATTATAATAATCCCATTGTAATTTGTGATGGGACCTATATATATTTTCAGAAATCGTCAAACTATTTGTTCCAAAAAAAGACATATAGTCTTCACAAGTACCGAAACTTGGTTAAACCTTTTTTAATGGTAACTTGTGATGGCTATATAGTCGATGCTTTAGGACCTTATGCGGCGACACAATCAGATGCTGATATAATGAAAACTTTATTTGAAAGTGAAAATTCGCCGCTGAGGTCCTATTTTCAACCAAATGATGTATTCATTCTAGATCGAGGGTTTAGGGATTCATTACCATTATTAAATTCCTTGGGGTATTCAATTTATAAACCTGAGAGTTTGGGTGTAGGTGAAAGACAATTGTCCACTGTAAAAGCAAACAAATCAAGATTAGTTACAATGTGTAGGTGGGTGGTAGAAGCAGTAAATGGCAGATTTAAAAGAGATTTTAAGGTATTCAGGGGTGAATATTTTAATGTAGCATCTAAAAACTTCATGATTGACTTCAGAATTGCAGCTGCTTTAATAAATAACTTTCAACCCCTGATTACCAACCATCCCAATGCCGAAGCAATATTGGAGAGAGCATTAGAAAGGTTAAATACCCCAAATGCTGTAGCTACTTATATAATAGAACAAAATATTAATAGGCACAGAGCCAATTTTGTTATTATAGATGGCCAGCTTCCTCAACTGGATGTGTTCCCCATCATGGACCCTGAAGATTTAATATTATTTGCCCTTGGCAGTTACCAAATAAAACAAGCACGGTCCTACTATGGGGAACACATTCGACATAATGGTACTTTCCTCATAGAGGTTGATGACAACTTAGAAAGGTATTCCAGCAATTCATTGATATTGAGAGGTAGAATAAAATCTAGACACCTGAGCACAAAAGTATATTATACATATATATTACTAGATTTAAATGCTCAGGTGAATCAATGGAGACAACGGATTGCTGGATATTACTGCAGTTGCAATATAGGAAAACGTACTGTAGGGAGCTGTGCCCACATAATGACAATTGTGTGGTATTTGGGATGGGCACGTCATGAAGAGAGGATTCTACCACCTGCTAGTTTTTTGGACAATATTTTATTATGCCCTAATGACTATGATGTAGAAAATGAATAAAATTAATTGATGTAAATATATTTTTGTTTTCTTTTATTTTTTACATAAAAACTAAACCTGTCATTGTTACTTGATACATCAGGAATGTGAAGTTAGATTCTTTAGCAAAGTAATGTATCTCATAAAAGAGAAGCTTTTAACAGAAGGCAGGAATACCATTCTAGTAGTAGAGTGCTCAAGCAGTTATACTACATGGAATCTTCATGAATTTCTTTGTGATCCTAAAGATTACTGCATTTTGAAAGTTTCACAAGAAATATGATTATTAAACATGTTTCAAAACAAGGGGGCGATACCAAGACTTAAGGTTGCCTTATTAAGCACATCTAATCATATGTTAAATGAATCAAAAAGATTGAGAGCTTGGTACTTTTCAAAATTAACGATATAACTTTCGTTGATGAGTGTTTAAACCACAATATTATATTCATATTTATTGCCTTGGTTTTTATCATAATAATTTATTTCATTATGTACGGCTTATGAGCATAGAAAAGTATTACTCTAACGAGCTTAAGATAAATTAGGAAAGAATGCTTTTATTTATTTTATTTTAAAAGTTAATGACAAGCGACTGCTCTTGACTTCAACAATGTCAATTGTCAATTAACTAACTGATACTTTTTTACAACCAGCCTTAAAAGATGGTGATGGATAACCGCTCATTTAGCCATGCGTTCCGTTAATGTACAATTATTAAATATACAAAAATTAACGAATATCTCCTGGGAAAAAGAATTGAATAACAATGCTTTTTACTGAAAAAAGGCTTAAATGAATAAAATAAAATGAAAACGTGGGTATACTTTATACATTTCGCTTGTATAAAGTATGCACAACTAAGAGGGAATATGAGTTACTATCAATCACTTTGTATTTGAAAAAAAAAATAAACGGGGATGATTTGAATTTTCATTTAACTGTATTCTAAACCGCGATTAAACGAGCTTTTCAAAGATGTAAGTTTCATTTTGTGTTATTATTCAACTGCCAAGAATTGAATCTGTTTCTAAAATTTATACAAAGCTGCATTTATTAACAGATGGAACTTATTAAAATCTTCAACGAGTAAGGAAGAAATGGAAACAGACTTTTGTGATAGATTTTCGTTCAGCTCCTAACGAAATTCTGCAATTTCATTTTTGAAAAGATCTGCCATAGTGACCTTTTGATTTGATTTTGGAATACATTCCATTGTGATAAAGTGAGATCAAGAAGAAAAGTGTACAGCAATGGTGGCCAGTACTGAAAAGATATTAAGTGTGGCCAAAAATTCAAATTCAAAAAGCGAAATGACTAGCGCTCGGAAACGGACGAGTCTCGCTATATTACAGTCTTGAATTCAATTTTTTCGCTCCCGCTCGTCCATTCTTGCAATGACAACTTAATAACTTTTTGGCATGATTATTTAGTAATTTTGTAATTCGGTATTATTTTGTATGTTGTTTGTAATTGTAGTGTAGTGTTTAGTTAGTGTTTGTTTTGTTTGATGTTTTTAAGTCTATTGTTTTAATTGTTGTAAGTATTTCGTTTTTTTTTTTATGTCTATTACTACCTATTTGTGAAAACTTTTAATTGGCCTTTTTTTAACTAAAGCATTTTGTATATATTTTTAACTAGCTGTAAGTTTTCCGAAAATAATAGAATAAATAACTAATCAAAAATTAGAATATTGAACCGATTCTTAGAAACAAAAATGAAATGTTTAAAGATGAGAGAAACCATCCCTTTACCAAGACTACATTACAAATACTTTGGAAAATATTCTATAGTTGATAGGTTTAGACATTGGTTTGGATCGAAAAATAAAATAAGTTTAAACGTCAGTCTCTCCCGAGTCTTGTCATTATGGCTTTTCGCAGTTTCGTTACCTACCTGGATCTCTATGTTGCCTTGCGCACCCAAAAAGTTCTTCGCGACTACACTTCTTTGTTTGGTACTATTAAAATCAAATAGTAATTTTCAATTATGCGAAGACGCTAAGAAAGTGTGGTGTCCGTTTTGTTACCGAGTTTTCGAGAAAAGAAGACGTACTCAAGAAGTAAGAACAAGTTGCAGTGAAGATGCGCTAGCTATTGTTGTCAACAGAATGTGCCCTCAAGTCTGGAAGAAGAAGGGATGTGGCCGCTATCATGACGTATTTTTTAAAGAATCCACAGGAAGTTTCTAAAGAAAAGAACGTAATACAAAGACAATGCACATATTCCCGAGAAATTTCTTCTCAGAAAGCTCTTGCTTTATATTTCAGCATGCAGCTATCAAAGTGGCGTTACAGTATACTTAGAAACTTCAATGATAAGGAAGGTCTCAAGTATCCTAGTTACTATCAATTATAAAAGGAGAAAAATAATTGCTATCCCAAAAAAGAAGATATTACTATCACAGAAGCTTCTGTAAAGATCGGGCTGCAGTCACTCCTTGATCTAACCGTGCAAAGACTTATCGTTTCACTGGGAGATAAATGTAACACAGAAGAACAACTAGTGCTGCACAGTAAGTGGGGCTTTGATGGAGGTTCGAGTCAAAGCGTGCCAAACATCTTCAACTGGTGATAATGACCAAACATCTTCAACTAGTGATAATGACCTTAACTCAGTGTTTATGGCAAGCATAGTGCCCTTGAAACTAACTACTACGAGTGATGACACACTGGCAGAATGAGCGGCCATCATCTACTCCATACTGTCGACCGTGGTCTTTCAAATTCATGAGGGAGACGGAGTGTAACGTAAAGGTTGAGATGGCTGCGTTCGAACGAGAGATTTCTGAAATCACTTCATCAAGTTTTCAAAATACCACAATAAGTCACAACTTACTTCTAACAACGATAGACGGCAAAATACACTCTTTCAATGAAATGAATAACTTGCAAGTTGTTAGAGCTAAACCAGTAAATGAAGTTATGCTCAAGCGTGGCCTCAGTTCACTGCATGCTTGGATACGCTCTATGGAATGTTTACTGCACATCGCATATAAAATAGAAGTCAAGTCTTGGCAAATAAAAGATGAAGCTATGAAGCAGAAAGTGAAGGATAAGAAGGCCTCTATACAAGAAGCATTCAGACGTGAAACAGGACTGTTATTGGACGTAGTGAAGCAAGGCAGTGGCAACACCAATACAGGAAATGCTGCTAGGTTTTTCGCTGATCCCGAGTCTGCTGCACGTCTGACAGGCTTAGATGTAAGATTGATTCGAAGAATCGCTGTCGTATTGCAGTGCATATCGTCAGGCGAGAAAATCAATATAGAGAATTTTAAGCTGTATTGTGATGAAACTGCAGATTTATATGTACCTACAGCTCTAGGGTTTCTACAAGTCTGCATAAATTGCCGATCCATCGCCCGCAAATTGTGGACCACCTATCTAAAGTTGCTATCGGCTTCCTCTAACAAGAAGCCTCTGAGGCCAGAAATAAAGATTTCAGAAAATACAGGGAAAGCCAGTCGCGGAAAAGTAGCAGTTTAGCAAATAATGAAGATATATCCTTAATTCTTCCGATCCATTAATAACAAGCTTGCGACCTAATATGAACAAAAGAAGCAAGGCATCTTCATTCAAGGAGCTCGAGGATTTATTGTTACATGAGAATAGTGATATTAAGTTCATTGATGTCTCTTCAATCCTTCAAGAGGATTCATGTGACGCATTATCATCGTCATATCACGATTATCAAATATGTTTTTGTAATACTTTATGTTCTTTGTGAAATAATAATATTTATTATATATATTTTTTTTTATTTAAAGCTACACGCCTTTCAGCGGAAAGACCCGACAATTGGACCAATCTGTATAGATCAATTAAATTGTATACTATGTATTCAACTTTATCGCACTTCTGCACTTTAATTAGTACTTTTGATGTTTTAGTTCATTTTTATATATATAAATGTAAATTTATTATGTTTGTTGCATTTTGTTTTAACATCTTAATATTTCTATAATATTTGTTTATTAAGTTTTTTAACACCTTTAAAATGTTTTAATTCAGTGTAGAAAAATATATTTTTTATATATACTTAATCAGTGTATGTTTTAGAAAACTTATAAAATATATGAAATTAATCTTGTTAATAACTGTTTTTTGTAGTATTAAACCTAATTTAAAATAATTAAATATCACTGAGCACTAAAAACTAATGTTTTTAACTATCTTCAGCAAATGAAGCAGTTCTTGATTATTTTGGCCCATTATTATTCTAAACTTAACGAAAATATATATTTTCTTCAGGTTTTGGCCCATATCTCCGAAGACGCATGATTGCGCAAATATCGTGCCATATTTGTAAACTCTACAAATTGTGTACCTGCTTAGTGCTGTGTAGTTGTGGTTCCTGTTTATTAATGGTATGATTTATTGATTTTTCTTTTACCAGGTATGATTTTAAATGCTTCACTTTACTAAATATATTTTGTTTATATCTAACGCCCGAACCCAACAAAATAAAATAAAAAATCCCCAGACAATCACACCAACTACATGGCCCCAAAGTAAGCATAGCTTGTGTTATGGGATACCATATAGCGAACTAGGGGGGAACCTAGAATATAAATACATAAATAGATAAACACCCAGACACGGAACATTTTTTTTTCTGGTTCCGTGCGGGGATCGAACCCGCAACCACGGGCGTCTGAGGCAAATAGGTTTACCCCAACGCCATAGTGGTCGTCTTCGATCCTAATCCATTTTTGCCTATCCGAGATTGAGATTTCAATCCGAAATTGTGTTTTAGTGTGCCAATAATGTATCCACAGATTGCATTTGCTATCTGTGGATGCAAGCCATCCATGGGAGGTTCAATCTCAGATTACGGATTCCGTATGAAAATGTCAGTTTGACAGCTTCCATAACCTATCCCAATTTTGACGTTTCTTTCGATTGACGTTTTGATCCAAATCTGCAATCTTTCGTATTTCTCGGTTTTACATTTGAAAAATAAACATGTCCGTATTATCAAGCAGTGATAGTAGTGATTTGAAGGATTCATTAATGTTGAATTCGAGCGGTGAAGATGTGCCGAGACGCTGTTCACGTAGGATGAGAAGAGTGAACTACATGCAAAGTCTCGATGAAGCAGATTTCACTTTTAGGTTTAGGTTATCAAAACCTGCAGTAGAATTGTTATTAAATGAAGGCGATTAATCGAGGTAAGTAATGAGAAACGACAAACCTACATAACTACATAAATTCCTATGTTAAATCCAAAGTAACTGTCTTTTTTTATTTTTGTATGTACATTGCAGAAACTACGGAGTCTCACCGCTACATCAATTGCTGTTATCGTTTCCCTTTTATGCATTAGGCACAATGCTTGTATCAGTAGCAGACTTTGTTGGAGTGTCCAAATCTACCGCAAGTAGAATAGTGCGGGACATATCATCAGCTATTACCAGATGTATGATAAATAGAATAAACTACAGTATATGGACCGTCAGACTGGACGATAAGATTTTTACGGGTAAAAGATTATTGCCTAAGACGTCTTTCTGCAAAGTTTCACATTGCGGAGATACGTAGTTTTTGTAAAATTAAAGTTTGAAATTCCATTAATTTCAAGCTAAAAAAACAAACATTAAGTATAGAGTAATGAATGCAATCACTGATTGATCAATGTCTTCTGTCATTGCGTTTAGTTTCACTAAAAGTCGTAAAATACAGTTTAATGTTTTTGATATAAATAAATGAATAAACACATTTATATATGCAAATTGTAAATAAAAGTCTTATTATGTAATAAATTACAACTCAAAAAATATTTATATGTAACGGTTTGCGTACTAGTGAAATTTTCATATCATTAACGTGCAAAACAAAACGTAATTTACGATGCCGCCATTTAGAGTTGTCAATGTAACATCAATCAGTCAGTCATCGTCTGTTCGCCCATCCAGGCCTATGCAACTCTAGTGTCAAAAACTAGGTAGCGCTGGGATAGCCGATTTATTAATATCTCGTCAGGAACCGGAAAAGATGTTGACTTTGACAGACTAGTCAACAGACTATTATAATAGTCTATGAATGATCGTGTGCGTGTGCGTCTGTTGCGTTTCGTGTTTTCTCCGCCATTTTATTTAAGACTTAGATTATTTTAACAAATTCGCTGTGAATTGGGCAGTGAAGTTACTTGTGTGACTTACTAACAACTTAAAAGGCTTCAGCAACAAAAGTTAATAAAGACTAAAGTGCGGGAAAGCGAAAACAGTGTAAAAATTGTGTAATATATTGTGTAAATATAAAGTGATTGTGCATGTGATTTAAGTATGACTTGCTGTAAGTCATAAGGTTAATTTGGTCGATTTCATAAAAAAAAATGTCAATGAAAATGTTGATTCACAGTTGCTATAATGGGGTGAACCGAATAATAAATGGACAATTGACAAAATTTGATGAGGAAGATGGAGCGAAGAAAGAGGCTTTTGAATATTCCACGAAACAATAAATAACCTTATAAAATAAAGATTTTCGTTTTATTTTTTTATTTTTGACCACTTATTTAATATAAATACCTTATTCTGTATTTTTTAAAGCAGTTATCATAATAAAATTCTATAAAATGTTACATTAAATGTGATAAACAGGATAAGATATTTTTACCTTAAATTTTTTTTGTATAATGGAGACTTATCTACTAAGGCCGTCTAGCGGTCAATTTAGTTACTAGCGCCATCTATGATATAAGGTATTATTCTATTTTGCCAATAAAATCAAGTTGCCCATCTATCTCATATTAACTGTATCGTCTATGCGCCCATCAGTTGAGATCGTTTTACGTACTCCTGTAAGCCCTTCAGCGTATGACTACCATGGCGTCTTCAAAACCCCAGTGTTCGGACTCTGTCTCGTCGTGGTGTTTCTGTGGCAGCGGCAACGCAACCTGGTGTAGTGCAAGTGTTGGACTCAAATGAGCCACTTATGCTCCACGGTGTTTCTGTGGCGGCGGCAACGCAACCTGGTTTAGTGCAAGTGTTGGACTCTAGTGAGCCACTTGTGCTCCAAGGTGTTGCTGTGGAGCCTATTGCTGGACCTAGTGGAACTGGTGTTCCTGTTGGCACTTCCAGTCCTACTCGGGCTACCAATTCGGATTCACCTGATGAAGAGTTCTTCCCTAGAACTGGCTCATCAGGAACTAGACAATTTTACAATGTCACAGAGTTGAGGTGAGTTTCTGCTAACTAAATTTTTTTAAAGTTGTATTTTGTAACCTATACACTTAAAGATTAATTTCACTTTATAATCTTGTTACAGATCATCCTGGTCTTGGGGAAAAATTTATAGAGATCTTGGCACTGAAGAGCAATGTTTAAGATTTGCTGAGGAAGGAGGTCTTATTCCTACAACAAAGGAATGCACCTACCATAGGAAGCCTATGACTTTGTCTTTAGGGCAGGGAGCAGGCCACCTGGGCAAGTTTCGTTGCCGGAAGAGCAATTGCCGAAATCGATCCATTAGCAGGGCTGCTGGCACTTGGTTTGAAAACGCCAAGTTGCCGATTACAGCAATATTCAAATTGATGTACGCATTTGCGGATGAGTCTACTTATCATCAAATAAGAAAAGAAATTGCTACAAGTGAAGAGAATACTACTCTTTCCGAAAATACTATTGCAGATTGGTTTAATTATTGTAGGGAAACGGTTGTAGTATATGAGTTAGAGCACCAGGAAGAAGGAAAAATTAGTGGCCCCGGAAAAGTGGTACAAATTGATGAGTCTAAGTTTGGAAAAAGGAAGTACAATCGGGGTCGCCATATTGAGGGTCACTGGGTAATAGGAATGATTGAAGATAGAAGTGATGATTTAAGATTAGAAGTTTGTCCAAATAATGAAAGGACTTCAGAAGTGCTGGTGCCACTTATAGAAAAGCATGTTGAGGTAGGCTCCATTATCCACACAGATTTTTGGAGAGCCTACCTTTCACCACAGAGTGAACCACAGCGACCCTGAAAATAGATTTGTGGCACCAGACGGTGCCCATACCCAAAGGATCGAGAGCCAGTGGAGGGGTCTTAAGAAAGCCTTTAGGCAAAAGCAGAATAAGAAGGACTTCTCCGACTGGCTCGTCCATTATAGGTGGCGCAGGAAAATTATAATGCGCCACGGGGATCCATTTGAGGAACTAATTAAAGCCATACAATATGTGTATCCTATAGATAATGGATAGTATAAATAAAATTATAAAAACACGTTTTTGTTTTATTTCATTATTAAAGATTAGAGTCCAGTATTAACATAAGTAATTGTAACTTTTACAATTTGTGTCACAGAACCGACGTGGACCGGTAAGGTTAGGAGCTAGAAGGTTAGGAGCAAAGCTCCGCTTTGCTTCGCTCCTTGCATTAACCTTCGTGGTTATTTTTTTATTATAATCACACAAAACCACAGTCACAGAACTGACATGGACCGGTTAGGTTAGGTTAGTTATTTTTTTTAATAATGGCAAACCGAGTAAATCACTTTCACAATATTTTGCGCGATTTCGTGCGTCGAACTAACGTAATTCAACTTAGATAGGCTGTATAAACTAGTGGTGTACATATATTCCTCCTCCCCTGCTTCCTTTTATCCCTAAAGTCCTTATAAATCCTATCCTTGTAAATTTTTTTTCATTCTAACCTCAAATCTTTATCTTCGATTTTCTCAGTAACTACGAGGCTCCGCACCTCCCCTTCGAGGGGGAGGTCACCAACCCCCCCCCCCCTAAATTCGACGGTCCATATACTATAGTTTAACTTTAGTGTTTGTTAATTTAATAATAGACAATAAAAAAGTCACTCAAAAATGATTTCTTTTTAGGTAATTTTATAGGAGAAGAGTTTCGGAATAGGAAAGGTTACTTTTCTATTAATGTACAAGGAGTCTGTGATGCAGACTTGAGGCTGATGAATGTTGTAGCTCGGTGGCCAGGGTCTTCACATGATGCCACTATCTTCAATAATTCAACGCTAAGAGGTATGGATGTATTAATGTGAATCCTACAACAGAAGCTGAGAATAGATACAATGAAGCCCATATTAAAACTAGAAATACTATGGAACGGTAACATTTTTATTTTACAGCTTATTTGTTTATTACTATTCGCCTGTGATAGATAAATTAATAATAATTTTTATTTCTGGACATTTGGAGTTTGGAAACGTCGTTTTCCTGTTATCAGCCTAACTCTACGTTTATCACTGCCAAACATCTTTGCAGTGATAATAGCTACAGTAGTTCTACACAATATTTGTAGAAATTTCAACGTGCAAGACGTTCCTTCAGAAGTTGAGGTGACAGCACTGCCAGCTGAAGATATTGTTGAGGAAAGGTGGCATGAAGAGTTAGACATTACTCAAAGAAAAGACCTCATAAATAACTATTTTAATTAGAAATTAGAAGGTTTAATAAAACATTTTACTATATTCTTAACGTGTTTTAATATATTTGCAAAGAAATTTGCTGACTTAACTTAATTTTAAGTTTAATTTACTATTTTATTTTACTCCATGAGTGATGACAGTTGGATTGACAGTTTGACTGAAAAATTAAAGACCGATCTTTGTTTGCCATTATAACGTTCCGGTCCGTCCATGTATTGAATAGATGAAAAACAAAAGAATAAAAAAACAAGCGCAAAATTGCGTAATTTGTACATTTTTATGTTTTTAAAATAATTTATTTCTTAAATTAAAGACTATTATATTTAATTTGCGAAGATATGTGATTAATATTTCCATAAAAATCTAAACGAGAAACATGCAGATTTGCGCATAACCGAACGTCCGGGAGGGAAAGGATCATTGGCTATCCGGGCACAAAAAAGATTGTGGGTTTATGCTTTTTTTATTGAGACGGAGATTGGAGATCGATCTAAGGATTGGTATCGATCGAAGATTGATTACAATCTGTGGATTGGGATCAAATATTGGGTTGGGGCGTTAGTGAGCAAATAATTTGGGAATCGATTATGTTGCAAACTTTTATTCACATTAAAACCAAGGAAGTAAACGTGTCCAAAGATCATTATTCTGGGAAAATGTTCTCTTAAGTACATTTTGTGTATTGAGTTTTATTCCTAAAAATCCTATCTTTCTATCGTTTTTTTCCTATATACCTACCTACTACCTTTGCGCACCTGTATGCGCAAAGATCATTCATTTCCCGCGCATTTATAGACTTCCGTTGGGCGCGGCTGGTGGGCGCTCGCAATTTAGCAGGCATTCATAATGTTGCGCTGACTTAAAATTAAGGAGTTTTTAGACACAACGTGAAATTGCTTACAAATAATTGATTTAGTTTGTTTAAAGGGGAAAAATAAAAAAATCACGATAGTCAAATTCTGACTTCACCAAGATAATTACTTGCATACGTGTTTCTGCTTTATAAGGGAATTAGATTGCACCCGATATACAAAAGCGAAGATCCCCAAAAACCAATCGGTGAGCGGAACCTAATGTCATTAAGAGAAATAATAATTTGATTGGGGATGAAAAAACTCCGTACATTGGAAAACAAATTACGGAGATCTGACAAAAGACGGTTGTCAGATCTCACTTAACTTGATGAATAGTTATTTGGTGTTAATGGTGTTTGTGAAAGAATTCAAATTGGTTCTTGTTCGCACTTTGCACTCTATTTTGAACTGTTAAGTTATGCTTTCATTAATTTTCTACTGAAATGTGTTAGTTTTTATCCGAGTGCACTACAAAAACGAAGGGCAGAAATGTGAAATTGAACTAACTAACTAAACTACTTGTAAAATCTGGAGTGAGTGCAATAAACATACATATTTTCAATATTTCTAATAAAAAAAACAGGATATTCATCGAGCAGTTTGCCAGATCGCGTATGTGAAAAACACAAAGGCCCTAAAATGTACAACTCTCACAATGCGTCATATACAGGCAACATCAGAAATTTTACAAGAAGCCTTCAAAACTTGATTAGATGTTATGCTGTACAAATTATGTTAAATACAAAAATCAAAGACAAGGCCGGAACTCAAAATTTGATGATTGAAAAAAAGTACCAATTTGCCAAATTGAACGGAGAATTTAAAATTGAACGGAGTGGAAAAGTTTACCAGAATTGACTTTTTACAGAGAGACTTAGAAGAACAAGTTTGATGATTCTAGATATTCAAGTAAACTCAGAAACCTTATCAATATACGCCTAGATGACTGCGATTCGATAACCAGCTATACCTATCAGCCAGCTTATGGAAACCACACAGAAATAACAAGGGACTGGTTTTGAAAAAAAAATGACCAATGGATTGGATCATTAATGTTAGCCGTATTACCGGGAAAGTTTGAGCCAATGATAATGGCAATCGAACATTCAGGCATCAACATAGCGCGAACGCTATAAAAAGAAAGTCGGATATGGGTATAGAGGTGAAATCGGCAGGTACCTTCTTCAAAAAACATTTAAATCATCATAAATATGGCGGTTTGAAAAGTCAGACCGGTCGCTCGTAATATACTGAAAACAGAACGAATACATCGAAATTTGTATTACGTTGCAGCCTCTATCGTGAAGAGCGATCAGCGAGCAATCTTAGCTGTCAGATTGCGACTAGTATTTATTTATTTCTTTTCAATTTTTTTGTAATCGCTACCTATATTTTTGAAGAAGGCTCGCACTTTTCACTTGTTAGAAGCTTTAAATGCTGAGGAGAGGCGTATCGATAATCGCAACTCAGCTCAAACGAAACCTTGGAACTCAAGCCAAGGCACACTACAGGCTCACGAAAGAGCTATTCATGGATTTGTGTAATAAACCCTACATGCCCTACATGGATCGATCACGAAGAAAAACAAAAATTTGTGTTGAAAATAAGGTAAAACAGTTATAAAACATTAAGTATTGTTATAGTTATAACATTTTATTAGGTTTTACCACGGTTCAAATGAACAGGTTCTCACAGCATTGTCATTTTATGCGACGGGTTCATTTCAAAAGCCAATGGGAATGACCTATTTACATGGTCTTAATCAGGCTAGTGTATCAAATGCTATAAAGGAAGTGACTATAGCATTAAATCAACAAAGTATACAAACTTTCGTCAGTCCCTGCAGGAAAGAGAGTTAATCATTCATAAGTGAGTACTATTGATATCTATCATGTAAAAATGTGTTAAATATTTCAAATATATTTACCATATACAATAAATATTAATTAAAAAAAAAGGAAATCATCTTTCATAATCTATGAAGTTTTATTTCTTCTCCTTGTGAGTATGCTGATAATGTTCTGTGTTTTTTGTTTATTTTTTTGCTACTGTAAAGAATGTAGTGAATGACCGGCCAGAACTTTCTCACTACGCTTACACCAGACACTCTAAACTATTACTACAGGAGTAATTGGGCCATTTATTTTTTGAAAATGTACGGGGCCACGCGACGAATGTCAATGGTGAGAAATATCGACACATGATTAAGAATTTCTTTTTGCCAAACCTGCGAGCTCATCCATCGTTCTCATCACACGTGGTTCCAACAGGATGGTGCGACTGCACACACGGCCAGAGCTTCGATAGATTTGTTGCGAGAAAATTTCCCTCAAAAACTGATTAGTCGCTTTGGGGACATCCCGTGGCTACCAAGGTCTCCTGACCTAACCCCAATGGATTCTTTTTGTGGGGCTACCTCAAAGCAAGATTCTATACCAACAACCCGCGAAAAGAAGACAAGAAGAAGACATTTGGAAGACATCATCTTTAAAAAATGAAATCCGCATTATGGCTCTGTATTAATTAAAACTTTTCGTATAAAAGTTTTTTTTGTTATTTTATTATGAAAACCTAAATCTACCACCAGACACCCTGTACTACAACAAAATATACAAACTAAAATTAAAAACTTCTTAAAATTATTATCGCAAAGAAGACGAAAATCCGCAGTTAGTTAAGAAAACTAATATATTTACGATATTCCTCCTTCCTTGCTCCTTTATAAACAGTTTTAGTTTATATTTTAGTTAATTTTTAATACTTTAACAAAATATACCAGACCCATTATTAAAAGATGGTTTCTGCCCATTCGAAATACTTTTTTTTTCAAAACCCCGAAATACATTCTAAACGCTATTCCGTTCCCAATTTCAAGATCTCCAATGAGCGAAACTAAGCATCATTCCAAGATTCTTCCTTTTACAAAAGAAAACATCAGCTAAAACCGCCAAACTACCAATAACTGTTTTAATAATTTATCTATGTTTTAACTCTCCTTTCTTTCCTTAGAAACACAATCCATTTTCTCAAGCTGCCCTTCACAATGCCTCCTTTCACAATACAATATACACAAGTAATTTAAATGACCTTTTTTTATAAGAAAAAAGTATAGATTCTCAAAACAAACTTAAGTGAATAAAATAATTGAACTTTCTGTAGTATAACGCAAATAAATGTCAACATCAATGTCAATGAGTGACACACTGTCAATTTAACTTAAGTGTATCGACCTTGATCATCCGGACGTCGGTCGTCGTAACGAACGCACGACATAACATTAATATTAAGAAGAAACATTGTTACATTTAAAAGAAATATAAATGGTTAATATAAATGTGGTTTTATTAAAAGCCCAAATTACACTTTCTACTGAAATGATTCATACTCCAAACCAACTTCAACCAAGTATGTACAGTGCCACCAACTTATCTGTTCAGGTGGCCAAATGAAGAACTAGCGACGCCATTTTTAAATGTCATTCCGCTGTCAGTTTCGATTAGTGTGAGTGCTCTTTGTGATTTATTTTTACTTTTGTGGTAATAAGTGTTTCTAAAATGCCTAAGGCTGTAAAAAGTGATGCACGAATAATTATACTAAAAGTATTAGCTTTTATGAAGGATGAAAAACGTGCACAGCAGCCAATAATACCATTCGAAAAGCTGTATGAACGCGTTGCTGCAGCCACAGGTCAGTGTTGCTAGATACAAGAAAATCAATTTCCTAAGAGGATTAAAAACAAATTATGGGAACATTAAAGCTTCAATTAAAATATTTCTGTTATTATGACTACCTAAATAAACAATTTGCGATATTTGACATTTAAGCCGTATTTCTAATCTTCTCAAATTCGACATTTTAATTCCAATAACTTTAAAAAATGATAATTCTTAATGATTTTTATATTTAGTTATCTCATTTATTTCAGGTGTTTCTGAGCGATTCTTACACAAGTTAGTTAATGAACAAAAATTGGCTCAAGAATGTGGCACTAAAATTGAAACACCAGGCAAAAAGAGAAACAGGACTTCAGGTAAAATTGAAATGGACGACTTCGATATAGGTGTTATTAGAAGAAAAATTCATGAATTTTACTCTATAAAAAAAGAAATACCAACTATTCCAAAATTATTGAACGTACTACGTGAAGAGATAAATTTTAAGGGAAGTCGTGAAACGCTTCGCAAATTGTTAAAAAAAATTGGATTTAGATTTAGAAGAACGCAAACAAACAGAAAAGTTCTTTGCGAACGGAATGATATATGTGCTTGGAGAGCATCATATTTACAGAAAATTAAAGATAACGAGCGTGAAAATACTAAACCTGTAATTTATTTAGATGAAACTTATATAAATTCATCACACTCGACTGGAAAATGCTGGCAAGGCCCTGAAGAAGATGGTGATTTAGAGCCAGTTGCAAAAGGTCAGAGATGGATCATTGTACATGCAGGCGGCGAAGAAGGCTTTGTAAAGGATGCCCTTTTGGTATTTAAATCCAATACTAAAAGTGGCGACTACCACGACGAAATGAATAGCACGAATTTCAAGAAATGGTTAACCGAAAAGTTATTGCCAAATTTGCAGCATCCGTCTTTGATCGTAATGGACAACGCGCCGTATCATAGCATATGCATTAACCGAAGCCCCAACTCAAATTACAATAAGGCTGATATGCAAAAGTGGCTTTTAGAAAGGGGCGTGGAATTTTCAGCACGAATGACAAAGCCTCAGTTATATGAATTAATTAAAAATAACAAGCCCGTGCCAGAGTACGAGATTGACAAAATAATAAAAGAAAATGGGCATCAAATACTACGTCTCCCACCGTATCACTGTGACTTGAACGCCATAGAAATGGTATGGAGTTCAATGAAACGAAAAGTGGCAGAAACAAATATTTCAAAGTCAAGTGCTAACATGCCTGATTTAATTTCGGATGCGTGCGGAAAGATCTCATCAGCTGAATGGATGAAATACTGCCATCATGTGAAAAATCTTCATGAAGAGTACAGAAAGAAAGATGCACACTTGGATGAGCCGTTTATCATTACATTGCTTAGTGATAGTGAAAGCGAGAGCAGCGACTCTGAAGACGATATGCAGTGTGATCCAATAAGTAGCAGTATCCCTGGGGTTCGTCCACTGACAATGTGTCATGACGATCATACATACTGTTATAAAATATAAATAATATAGAATAAAATATAATAGCTGTGGGCTTTCCTACATTGGTCAAACCAAAAGAAACGTATCAACCCGCGTAAAAGAACACATAGCTGATATTAAACATCGAAGAGCTTCAAAGTCTGCAGTTTGTGAGCATTCCATGGACAAGCCCAACCACTACTTAAGGTTTGACTCAGTGAAAATTTTATCTAGAGAGAAGCATTACATTCCTAGAATGATCAGAGAAGCGATTGAAATTAAAAAACACCCTAATTTTAATAGAGAAGATGGTTGGAAACTATCACCGACATGGGACCCTATCCTGAAAAATATTAAATCTAACATCCAGCAAGCTGCACGACCTGAAACTCAAAGTGTTTTATTTTAAAATATAAATAAATTTGTTGACCCATTTTATGATTTTTTTATTATTTTTTGTTCCATTTGTTTAAGTAAGTACAAAGTAAATGTTTAACTCATAATTGTGATTAAACTGTACCAAATCATTGCAAAATATATATAAATGGCAACACTTGATACGACCACAGCGACGCCGCCACCAGAACAGATAAGTTGGTGGCACTGTAATCACATTTCAATTACTTAAAATACTTCGAAAGGTGAATAGTGTTAAATTTTCCCCTCTCTTTGCCTGATATGAGATCCGCTAAGACGTAAACATTACTATATGGGTTTGTTGCTATATATAACATATGGACCTTCGTAAAGAGGTTCAAACTTTTTAAGCTATTGCATAGCTTCTTCTATCGCGGGACTTGAGCGTGGGGACCGAATCCAGAAATTCCGTAACGAAAAAAACCTTACACCCCCCACTCCGACCGCTACAGCCGTGATGCTTTGATTTCATAACTTTACATGCGGGCTTTAATAAACAATTTTTAGATCAAACATTACTGCATTAATAAAAAAAAAATAATTGTAAATGCATAAGTTGATAGATGTCGGTCTATACGAGGCTCACATATTGATTTTGACAGCTTGTTTTTTTTTAAATGTTACTCTACACAATGAGGTGTAGCAGTTTTTTTTCTACGGACATGGCAAAGAACTTTCTTAGTATGTTATGCCTATAGGTAATTCCTTTGCCAAATAATAAAATTTACAAATAAATAAATATGGGTCTGGATGTTTTTCTATATAAAAAATAAAAAATATCTATGTGTTTATATATTTCTTAAGTTTATTTATCCGTTATCTAATATCCATAGCACAAGTTCTTAGTGAGACTTAATTTAGGCTAGACAATGTGGTGTGATTAAATAAATTTTTCTGACAATCCAATTACAAATCCAATATAGGTATATAATTTCAGTCCTCGCTGTCAGTATATTTCAGGTATTGTTGAGTTATAGTTAGGTACTTCCTTAGGTATATTTTCTTGGAAATTCACGTAAGGGTAACACAATTTTGCACAACTTATACAATATTTTTATAATTTATTTATAATTAAATTCATTTACACATCAATTCACAAAGATTGTTATTGTGTCAATCTCTACAAAGATTGTTTAATTCGAATTGAAACTTTCAATTCAATCAAACTATTCAACCAATTCAAGCAGTCAAGTGTCAATATCATTATGTGAGCCCATGGACAATATCCATAGACTGATGCTAATATACACTATGGAGATTACCAGCCGTGCGACCGTGTTAAGTGGCATTTCCCTCTTGCCCCTCGCATCGACTCCAGCTTACAGTCGTTGACATTCATGGACTACACAGACCACTCGAGCTATCCCCCACAAAATTCCTAATAAGGCGCAGGGGGCGCTCACCAGGGGGCTCCCACCAGGCGGTGCTAGGTGGCGATTTTTATTCATTTTATATCTATGATGTTGTTTTTCTACTCCTTGTGAGTATAGTGTTCTGTGTTTTTTTTTACAATATTCGTTAAAATATTCGTTGGTGTGGTTCAGTTTATATTCACGTTAAGTAGCATCTTGCTTGACTGCCCAACTTTAATATCTAAGTTCTGTTTTACTCATTTTTTTATCAAAGCATATTTTTTGGATTTGATGTAATTTCTTTTTTGTTACAGAAATGGCAAATAGATTTTCCTCTGAGCAGCTTGAGGAACTTTTAGATTTCCTTGTTGAACATCCCGAAATAGCCAAAGATCTTAGAGTAAGGTCCACGGAGACCATTGCGAAACTATAGAATTTCCGTAAAGTTAAAGTCTCACTGTTAAAAATATAATTTATAAACTACTACCTACCTAGGTCTTTTTTCACATGTTTCTTCTACCATGAATTCCTTTTTTTATAGTACCGGGCTGACTTAAAAGAAAAAAGTAAGTCTAGACTGGCTAAACGGAGGCGGGATGCTTTGGGTACTGGTGTTCCACCGAGCAGGCAAGATGATCTGTCTGAGATAGACCAGAAAATGTTGGCTATCATCGGGAAACAAGCTGTGTTAGGATTATATTGAGCACAGAGTGCCTCTATTTGTAAGTTTCACAATTCCCAACCATTTATCAAAACTGTATTTTATTTTGTACTGATTATGTAATATTATTTTAAGAACCCTGACACAGTTACAGCCTCGCCACCAATTTTTATACCGGAAAAAACTGAAGACCCAATTCGTCAAGAAATAGTTACAACTAGTTAAGGTTTTGTTAATCAAACAATTAAGTGTTGCAATTTTCAGTATTATAATAACAATTTTGTTACAGATAACATTAGCATGGCAGAACATAAACCAATCATGGTGTACTCACTATCAAAAAGAGGCAATACAAGTTCAGTGTGCAACTGTAGCAATATTTTAATGACATTTCTAACGAACTTCTGTTACAGATACACTTACAACTGCTGACTCTGCCTCAACTTCTTCAGCATTTAAATCTTTTAACGATAGAAGCAGCGCAGTCGTCGGTTTGGTATGGCTTTGTTTGTGCTGTATACGAATAAGCGATTATTTTAGCAAATATTGCGCATATTTTGCCATCGCTTTGCTTTTGCAAGTTTCTTGATAAGGCCGCCGCGCCGGTACAACCAGATTTCGAAAATGTTCCGTACGAAACCGACATTCTCTAGAAAAGAGACAGCGAGTTCAGACGAAGGGAGTATTCAAGTAAAGATAGCCAAGCTGAATGTTCGCTTGGCAAAGATTGAGCGTTCCCGGTCAAGACAAAGACGCACAAGCAGTCGTTCAAGAGGGCCATCGCGATCATTGTCGAGACGTCGCACCCCAGATTACCCACACTGGTTGTGTTTCAGGTTCCGGCAACGAGCCCACAAGGGCATCGCGCCGTGTTCCTGGAAGGCTATCCCTCCAGATTTGAAAAGACGGAAAATTCGAAAAACAAAAATGCGAAGTACATTCGTCGGCGGTATAACAGAAACTAAGTATCTATTATTCTATTAACTAGAAAAAATAAAGGTAAATGTTGCTCTAGTTATAAGTTTTATGCCGCACAAACGAAATAAGAGTACTTGACGCAATTCCCGCAATCGCTTTGCGAAAGCATATAAATTCAAAATTTCCTATTTAAAAAAAACACAGAACCATATAATAAGTACCCACGCCCACACCAAACTACTCAGGCTGAAGCTGGTGTCAACAACAAAAGAAGAAATATGTTCAGATAGATCAACCTGCTATAACCAAACTGTACGATGAAAAAATGGGGGACTTTGATCGTTCTGATCCAAACAGCAGCCTATATCAAACTTCCGTACGAGGAAAATGTCATTTTTTCTTGATAACACATAGTTTAGATGTGTCTGTACTCAATGCTTGGGAGTTACACAAGCATGACGAAGGAGAATACGATCATCTTTCCTTTAGAAGAGATGTGGCTAGCACTTTACTAGAAACTTTTAAGAGATCATAAATCCCTCCACTTTCATAGGAAAAGAGAAATGATTAGCTATCAATTTGTCTTATAATAAAAGAAAGAGAGAGAAAAAAACAATAAACTACTTTGAAGCATTTAACCTAAACAATTTATTTACCAACATACAAAACTATACACATAAGATTTCCTTGAATAAAACTGCTTCACAATTTGTTATTATATTACAGCCTTTTTCTTTGCAATATTTTTTTTACAACTGGCCACTAACAAAACAAATTGTTTGTTTTTAATTTATATCTTTCAAATGGTATCTTATTAATCATTATCATTGTAGCATTTTCCCAACTCATCAACAACATGTCTCTTTCCCAAGAGCAATTCATGTGTATATTACAACAATACCCATGCCTATGGGATCGCAAAAACTTCAATTTTTTAAGTCGGACTTGTAAAAACAAATGCAGAAACTCAATGACCGCCGACATACTCAAACTACACCAAACCACAATAACGGAAGAAGGGCTGAAGTTAAAAATAAAAAACTACCTTAAATTATTATCGAAAAGAAGACGTAAATCCGCAGTAAGTTAAGAAAACTAATATATTAACGATATTCCTCTTTCATTGCACCTTTAGTTTATATTTTAGTTAATTGTAATACTATAACAATATATACCAGACCCATTATAAAAAGATGGTTTCTGCCCATTCTTTTTTTTTTTTTTTTTTATAAGTGACTAAACCCGCGTTTGACCTCAATCTCACCTGATGGTAAGTGACGATGAGGTCGAAGATGAAAGCACACGGGTTTAGGAAGGAACTGGCTCTTTATACAATATTGCCGGAACACATTACCGCCGGAGCGGCAACATTTGGCGGCAGACTTTATATAAAGGGTGGTCGCTAGCCAGGCGGACCCAGAAGGGATCCTACCACCATGCAAACAAAATACTTTTTTTTTTTCAAAATCCCGCAATACATTCTAAACGCTATTCCGCTCCCAAGTTCAAGATCTCCAATGAGCAAAACTAAGCATGATTCCATTTACAAAAGAAAACATCTGCTAAAACCGCCAAACTACCAATAACTGTTTTAATACTTTATGTATGTTTTAACTCTCCTTTCTTTCCTTAGAAACACAATCCATTTTCTCAAACTGCCCCTAACAATGCCTCCTTTCACAATATATCCACTACCGTTAGTATATCCCTTTTATATACTAGATTATAAAAAAAAACTCATTTCCTTTTGTTCTTTATATTTATTTCTTTTTTAGTCTCCCCGACAATGGATCTATTTTTTTATTCCGAAGAAGATTAAAATTTTTTTCCTGACCTCCTGAATGTAAGCCCTTCGTTTATATATACGATCTCATGTATCGATTACATCTACGTAAGTAGAAAAAGTAAAAGTAAAATTTATGTGTTGTGCTCTTTTTTCAGATTTCCTTTTAAATTGTTTACGGTTCATCCAAGAAATCTCGCATCGCAGCTTCCAGCTCTCCGAGCTTCAGTCTCTCACAAGTCTACCACGTCCATCGAGGGGGACAGACTCCTGCGGAGGTCAGGGACCCGGAGAATCAGAAGAAAATCGTGAAGCTCCTGCAGGATCAGGATGCTGAGGAGCGGAGGAGATCTGAGTCCATCGAGTCGGGCACCACTATATTGATTATTATATAAGGGTAAATTGCCAAAATACACTTGTCACTGTGCTTTGACATGCAACAAGTGCAGCTTTGCCAAAAACGCCGATACAGTATTCCTTTTATGCTCGCCAAGTGAGCCTCTACAATTTATGCATAGTGCCACTAGATTCTAGAAATCCTATGTTTTACATGTGGGATGAAACTCAGTCAGGCAGTGGATCGACAGAGATGAGCTCAGCCCTCTATGATTATTTCTCTAAAATAAATACTGATAGCGAAGTCCATGCCAAAAGACTGTTCTGCAGTGCGAGCACGGATCTTTTCTCGATGGTCAATTTGACATAAACGACGGTTATTTATCGTGATAGTTTAAATTAACTGTAAACTGTAGCATAGACAACTCGATTCGTGTTTAGACGAATCTATCACGATTATTACCGAGTAAACACGAATGTGCTAACATGGAACTTTTAAAAGTTGACTAGTGGCGACTGTCATCGCATAAAGACGAATTTTTCTCTACATCAAAAAGTTGGTAGAGTAAAAATCGTAAAGCCACCATTTTACTTGCGCTCATACTGTTTTAGTGAAACATAATGGATTTTGGATTCGTATTAATTGCCGAGGAAGAGAGGCGGAGATATATTACTTCACAAATGATATCCAGAAGATTAATACGGGACGCTAACAATCCCTTTGAGCTTGCCGACCATGTCTTTTGTAAGCTATTTCGAATTAACAAAGACATCGCCACTGTCCTTGTCTTAAATTTACAGCAAGATTTACAGCGGAGACGATCTAATGGATTGCCTGTTCATTTAATGGTAAGTTCCTACGTGTATTTTAACTACTACTATCATTTGAAGTGTTTTGCAGCATCAATACTAAGGCGTGGTTTATTAATTTGGGGAAATACGACGGACATTTGAAATTGTTTTGTTGCCTAGAAAACGTGTGTGAGAGCTATTTTAGGCAAGGCAAGCTTACGAACCTTGCAAACCACTATATATCTCTGAGTTTATTGACACTGCCTTCAATTTATATATTGGAAGCTAAAGCTAGGAATGTACAAGAGTTACTGGACATGCAGAAAGATTGATTTATAAAGATTTCCTATATCTGTAGCTATATCACAGGCTATGTTAAACAATCTCTGTTAAACTCCACAATGCTATTCCTAAATCATATAAAATTTTATCATCTACAGGTTACCTACTATAAAAAATTAAGGTTTAGTAATAAGTTAACAATTGACCAATACACTTTAATAAGTATATGACACATAATACAAATCCTAATCATTTTATTATGTTTTGTTTCATATATAAGGAGAAACTTTAAAACTTAAGAGAAATGCCTATTACAAATATAAATAAGAAAATAAAGAAACTAGCATAATGGAATAAACATAATATCTTACAAGGATAAGAATGCAAAACAAGAAGGCAAAGGTAATACAACAAAGGTTACGTCTAGCACCTTCGAAATCAGACGACTCCTGACCATAGTATGGATGATATAGCAATTGTTCCCTCCGTTTAGAAAATATTGTGAATCAAATATCAAGTTGGTGTTACAACTATGTGAGCAGCGAGCTTTTGACGAAGCCCAAACTCAAAGAATATTATGTAGCTCGGTTGAAAAGATTGCCGACCAGTCTACAAAAAACTTTAACGACCGAATACGAACAGCAATTTCAATATCCAGAGTACAGGTATTTCAAGAAAAAGAAGATCGACGAATACAGAGATGTAAGAAATGGCAGCAACGACGCAAACCAAACACAAAAGAAATGGTACAGAAGCTTGAACGACTTGAGCTTGAACGACGAGAATTTGTGCTAGAGAATTCACAATAGTAACAAAACAACACTTAACAAAAAAAATTAACGCCAGGTTCAGCTTTCAACTTCTTCTCCTTGTGTATTGTATTTATGTAGGATATTTGTAAAACAAACGTCACTTTGGAGTCTGTTTGCCGAGACAATAAAAGTGTTACGTGTTCGAGTGATTTTCATTTAAATATCCCAAAAATACAGGATATTTTGGCGACGAGGATGGGATTTCCCTGTGAACTTCCTTGTATACTGCTTGGGAACTCCATCCCAAATGCTAGAGTGTGGAATCAATAGGCCAACAGAGATCCTAGTTCCTGGAGAAGTTGATTTCTCAGGAAAGGGAATGTGGCTAATTTACAAAAGCTGTGACGCTGTGTCCTCCAACCAATATTTCCTGTTCTTGTTCAGTTTGGTCTATAATTTAACCATGAATCGACTTACGAACGAACAACGCTTGCAAATTATTGAATTTTACTATCAAAATGCATGCTCGGTTAAGAGAGTGCATCGCGCACTTCTTCCAATTTATGGGCAGTTTGGTCGGCCTACTGAGGCAGCTATTCGGAAGCTTGTGACAAAATTTCGAACCCCGTTTACATTATTGGACATTAAACCACGAACACGCATACGTAGAGTGAGGACCGAAGAAAATATTGCGGCTGTATCCGCCAGTGTTAGTGATGACCGTGAAATGTCGATTCGCCGCCGTTCGCAGCAATTAGGCTTCTGTTACTCCAATACGTGGAAAATTTTGCGAAAGGATTTGGGTGTCAAACCTTACAAAATACAGCTGGTGCAAGAATTGAAGCCACACGACCTCCCACAATGTCTAACATTTGGTGAAAAGTTGGAGGAAGATCCACTTTTTTATCGAAAAATTGTGTTCAGCGACGAAGCTCATTTCTGGTTGAATGGATATGTCAATAAGCATAATTGCCGCATCTGGAGTGAAGACCAGCCAGAAGCATTGCAAGAGCTACCACTGCATCCCGAAAAAATGTACTGTTTGGTGTGGATTATGGGCCGGTGGCATCATCGGACCGTACTTTTTCAAAGACGACAATGGCCGAAACGTTACTGTGAATGGCGAGCGCTACCATGTGATGATTGGCTATATTTTATATATTATTGAGAGCCGCCTTCGGTGAACAGTTTATCTCATGTTTTGGGCCGGGCAATTGGCCGCCTTTGGACTATTTCTTGTGGGGCCATGTTAAGACTCATGTCTACAGGGATAAACCAGCAACGATTGACGCACTGGGAGCCAATATTGAAGCATTTATTCGTGATATACCGGCTGATATGTTGGAGAGAGTGTGCCGCAATTGGGCCTTACGAATGGGCCATCTAAACCGGAGCCGCGGCCAGCATTTGCATGAAATCATCTTCAAACATCAAATTATATTGATCGTTCTATCGATTCCAATAAAGATTTCATCAAATTTTTCCAATTTTTCGTGTTTTTTTTGAAAATCAAATCCTATACCTCTTAAAAAATCACCCTTTACGAGGTAGTTCCAAAGACAGTTTAACTCATGAAAATGTTTTTTCGTATGTATGAGGTGAAGAACTATATTCGAAAGATACGAGCACAGAGCTTCAGTTTACCATCGGCTTAATGCCACAGATTATACTAACATCCATACACTTAAGATTGTTTTTCGACGGCTACGGAATCCAAAACAAAAATTCTATCCTTGTAGGCATGTGTTCTAAATGGTTGCTTTTACATCCTAAACTTCAAAAAAATTACTTCCCAGTCACCGGTACAGTAAAGCACGCGTTTGCACACAGCAAATATCAAATCCCGACCCCGATCCCCGACCGACTGGTCCGATTGTCGGGTTTTTCCCGCCGAAAGGCGAGTTGATTTTGATATGCCGAATAATAATAATAATAAAAAACTCTTTATTGTACACCAACATGGTTACATAGTACTACTTGCGCCACTTAAAAATACACTCTTGAGTGTGACTATTGTTCAGAGCTGATTTTGTTTACATCCGACAGCCTAGGCAATTTAACCAGGCATTTAAAACGGAAACATCCCGGTGTTTCTACAGCTCCAGCGGAACGCCAAAATGATGCTGAAATTCTTGAGGCAGCAAATTGTTATCCCGAACACACAGCAGCTGCACCATCGTCGTAGGGTTGTGTGGCTGTTCGCGCCACTTTCAAATTACATACAATCATATTTCTATAGCACCCTTCCATATCCTATCCATCCCTCCCTTCGCACAATACTTCCGCTTGAAGAAAAGAAACAGAGGTATATTCTGGAGAAACTGCCATCCGCTCAAGCGTAGATAGCCGAGCTTTCTGAGACTTTTACATTCCGGTAAGATACTATCATCGAAAATATCATTTCACAACTAAAGGGGGATAATTATTATACCGATTTAGATTTAAACCCCTGTTAGCAATAGGGGATCTGCCAAATTTTCAGAAAGTGTTTTAAATTAATCTTTAAGGATACTTATTCTCATGAAAAATTTAATTTTATTTTTTATAGCCCTCTAGGTACTCAAAATCATGTTTTAATATTGTTTGTTTAAAAATCCCGCCAAAACGCCACGTTCTGTCACTACAGAGCGCGTGACGTCATTTGTGGTCATAACAAAACAGCTGCATGAGCGTTCGTTCGCGTCTTCGCGATAAGTTTTGTTTCGTGGGGTATATTTTTTATTTGTGTTATGGAACGAAAAAAATATCGATGGTGTGCAGTACCTCAATGTACGAACACGTCAGAAACTACTCCAAATAAAATATTCATTGAGGTGCCAAGAAAAGCAGATATACGAAAAAAGTGGTTAGACTTAGCGAGAAGAAAGTGCAACGGAATGTCTGTAACTTCACCAATTTACATCATTTTTACTTGTCTCAGCTGCCGAATGATATGGAAAATTACATGCGATACCTTGTAATGGGCACTGTTGATAGAGTAATATTAAGACATGGCTGTCCCCCCTACAAAATTTCAATGTCAAAGTGACAGAAAAAGAAGTTTGACTTCAACTATAACATCTAGGCCCGCTGCTATCAAAAGGCAAAGATTGGCTCTAGTACAGGAAGCTCTCGAAGACAGTACATTGGCTAGTGATACCATAAATACAACTTTGTCCACTAGTAAGTACTTATCAGAACCAATATATATCTATTTTTGTCCGGGAGTGTGTAATTTACTCACTCCGAGATTTAGACAGATTAACAATAATGACCTTTATCTTTGTTTTAGGTTCACCTGTAAAAGTCATAGTCGAACATCAGCAAAAAAATCTAGATAAAGGGGTTCAAGTTTTTGTGAAGAGTAAATACTTCAGAAGTAAGTCGACGCAAACAAAATTTAAACCCCATAGTATTGCAACATCACCATCCAAAACATGCAAGTCGACTGTATCAACATCTCCCTTCAAAGTAGAACATGTAAAGCTAGCAATGCCAAGTGCTTCCAAAATCCATAGAAAATTACTTGTGGATAGATCTGATAGTGACTCATCACTGTGCAGCCAGTCAACATTTCAAAAATCGTCACCTTCAGTCCAATCATTACAGTTGAAATCACTGTCCGAAAGCAGTAGCTTAAATGAAGAGGAAGCTATATTAGAAAAGAATAGAGAAGAAAAGCAAGCCCTAGACAATATATGTAAAAAAATTGAAGCCAAACCACGATTTTATATTGGAATAACTAATAACTGTTACTTTTTATTAAATTTAATTGAAAAAAATACCAACATACCTATTGTGAACATATTACTGAGTTTAAAAAAAAATAAGATTGAATACAACATTCTCAGAACTTTCTGATCAATTTGGAATATCTGCATCATATGCTGGCAAAATATTTAAAAAATGTATTCCAATGATTTCTGATGTTCTTAAATCATTTATTGTAAACTAGATAAGAAAAAAATGAAGACATCCCTTCCAATCGCATTTAGGCATCGCTACAATAAAGTCAACTGCATTATAGACTGTTTTGAAATTGAAATAGAAAAGCCTTCTAAATCAGTACATCAGGCATTAACATGGTCTGAATATAAAAAAGCGAATACAATCAAATACTTAATATCAAGTACACCAAATGGTTTGGTAAATTATATATCATTAGGATATGGAGGACGGATAAGTGACACTTTACTAGTGGAAAACTGTGAATTTCTTAACCACCTAGAGCCTGGAAGTTGGGTCTTAGCCGACCGTGGTTTTAAACATATTGAACAACTATTAATCCAAAAAAAATGTCATCTATTGAGACCCCCAAGTGTGAGTCAAGGGGCTAAATTAAGCAAGAAAGGGGCTCATCAAACTAAGCAGATTGCAAGTTTAAGGATCCACATTGAGAGGGTTATTCGGAGAATACGGGAATTTTCCATGTTAAAACCACATTCTGTGTTAAATTCAAAATTGGTAAGTGTGCTAGATGAATGTGTCATTATAGCATGCGCTCTTATAAATTTACAGGACCCCATTGTTTACTAATATAGTTCTAGTTCTGGGCATTACTTATTATTACATATTTATTTATTTAGGTTCATAAATTCAATTTACATTAATTAATTAATTGTTCTCTATGTATATAAGTTAAAAGCTCTTGTTGTAATGTTTTAAATTGTATCAAAACACTTCTAATATTTTTGGTTATAATTTTGTGTTATATTTTGTATAGATATAATCATTTTTATATTCCCTATACGCTTTAATCTGTTGTTTGCTGTGGTTGCCTTTAAGTGGGTGAACACAGTGTTATTGTTTATTATTTGTAATTAAGTATATTTCTGTGTATCATCTCTTGGCAATCCTTAATAATAAATAAATAAATTACTACTACTATTGGTAGGCATGAAGATTTTTTAGAAATAAGTTTATTTAGTATTGCATATTTTTCTATGTAATTATTGTAATGAATTCAATTAATCAAGAATAATAAATAATATCATTGATGATTAAACCACCGTTGTTGCGTCACTTCGATAATGATGAAAAGACGAGCACGAGGTTATATGTAGACGCTAGTGACTTAGCGACTGGGGCTTGCCTGATGCAAGGCCAGCGTGGAAGAATTATTGCCGATATGTTTTGCGTCGCGGAAATTAGCGGACGCAGAGAAGAAATACTCTATCACGGAAAAGGAGTGTTGAAGCCTAGTGTGGGCATTGAATTATTTCAAACACTGTGGGGGCTGCGTTTTCAGATAGTTACAGACCATAAAGCATTGTTGGTAAAAGTCGAGGAAGCACATGTCCGGCAGACTAGCAAGGTGGGCTCTAGCAATCCAGGCACACGACTTCGACATCGTCCATTGTTCCGGGAAGCAAAACGTGATAGCCGATTTTCTAAGCCGAAACCTGTTGATCGAAGAGGAGACGGAAATCGAAGACGGCCTGCAAATCTTCGCAGTCGAGGTGGAGGACATATCGCGACAACAAGAGGAAGTGAATTGCCGCCTATCGGTCCTGCATTTCAGGAGAAGACTAGAACTGGCCGGACACAGACCTGATGAAGGAGAAATCTATGCTGAAATAGTGTACAACAAATCTTTAGAAGGGAGGATGGTTGACAATATGCTAGAACAGTCAGAAGCCAGGCTATCCTTATTAAGAAAGGCACCAAACCCGCCGCAAAGGTACAGCTTGTCTTCCAAGATTACTGTAGGCACTGCAATATTGGCTGCTATGACCAACACACAGACATATGCATGTGACCAAATGCTATACCTGAAAAGCAATGGTAGGGTTTGTTATAATGAAAAGCGTTATGACCTTTCAACATATTCTCTAATGCTCTCGGATGGACAATCAGCATGCTTCCACGATCTAAACAAAGACATATTGATGATTAAATTCAATAGGCTAGATCACCTTTCTAGGAACAGTAAACTGTATGATACTTGTACTTATGAAATAACCAATAAATGACCTGAAACTGTTACGGTTCAGGTAAATGTTGGTACGGCAATTAATGTGGCAAGGGGTATAAATTAAATTCATTAGAGCAGAACAGCACAAATCCTCATGGGTATGGATGCCATATGACTTCTGTGTCATGCAATGGAATGTGTACTCGTGGTGTTTCGTGTATAAGGTACAGATGGGACCTGGCACCAAACCTGGACAAACTAGCACACGTCTACCAAACAATATCTGAATCGTGGTCAGCTGTCCTGACAGTGGATTACAAAGGCACATCTAGGAAAATCAAACTCCGAACGACCCCGACATGCATGTCACAACTTGTTGCAATAAAGCGATCGTTGGCGCCAATATTATTAATAAACATTGAGTATAAAAGCGGATATAAAACGAGAGAGAGCACACATCACTTCAGTATGTATTCAATTCTCCACATTATAACATCGGCTGAAATCGAAAAATATATTCAAAATGGACCTGGAATCTTAGAATCATCAAGTGAGTCTGGAAGAGACACTGTTGACCCCGCCGGAGGAGAACCAAGAGTCAGGTCTCCCAACAATATCGGTATCACAGGAGGAAGAGGAAGAAGAAGCACCCCTGTCTACAACTCCCCACCAAAATTTTATTTAAATTTTCCACGCTGAGTAGGGCGACTTAAAGCAACGGTAATTTCAGAGAGTCAGTCATGTCCGGAAACAGGATAATTCACCTAATAACCATCTATAAGGAACTCGATGATCCTAACATTAAAAGTGTGAAGGTCATATGCGCCTTCAAACCGCCAGGAGACTGGAACGCCGAGGTTCAGAGGGCGGAAAAAAAAAGAAATACAAAATGCCAGACCTGTGTATCAACGCAACTGCGTTAGACTATGCATGTCAAACTCAATATCATATCCCCTGAGAGGTCTCTAGATGCGGCAGGACCTTCAAATCCCAACAATAAGTTTAGCAGTTTGGACGATGCTAAATTATCCTATTACAAAGGTATCCAGAGAACTCTTGATATCTTGTTGAAGACTTCAGGAGGAGCACGGGAGTTATACGGAGTTTACGATCGTGAATCTTTTGAATCGGTTAATGATTTGACGTGGTCTTGAAGGCATGTGTCAGATAAAAGGGCCTTCTGCTATAATTAATTTACATACTTTAAGTAATGCATTTAACAAATTGTTTAATTTTAATAAATTGTGTACTATTCAGTAGTTATTTACCTTTAAATTGTTTAACGATATCTGATCTTGCAACTTTTGATAAGAATATTGGAGAAGCGGTTAAGGTTGCTGGACTCGCTTATCGAGTCTCGGGTGTTGCAAAGATTACTAGGTCTGGAGGGCAAAACCTCTTTTCCGTCAGTCTTTACAACATGGACCCGAACTCCTCTATTATAGATCCGGATTCGATGAGGGCGAGTTTTCAGAGACTTAATGTCACTGGGTACTCGTTCAGTTCTATAGAAGTTGTTTGGGCAACAAGGAAAACTCCAAATTTATAATAGATGCTTCTTTATTTTGGGTTTATAATGCCTTGGTAATATACAATTGAATAGCTAGTTAGGTTGTCTTATACGTAAATACACGCGTGTGTACGCGCAGGCTATGTCCTTGCAAGTGGGGATGCTCCACGAATCGCGGCGATATATCGAAGCTATACAGCCCGGTCGAACATTCTGGTCAAGCTGCGCTAGGCGCGCGAACATCCTCCGCCCGTTGGAGAAGACATCCTCTTCTTCAACTCCTCTTCATCATCTGGTGGCCAAAGGGGACAGATTCTGTTCAAAGCTCGACGAACAACACCATTGCATGTAGCGACGTCGGCTACCCGAGGTACTCCATCAGCTCCAGGGAATACAGCTTCTACTCTGCCAATTCGCCATTTCAAGGGTGGCAAATTCTCCTCCTTTAGAACCACCATATCTCCTATTTTCAGCGCCGGATGTCGCTGGCGCCATTTGGTACGTTGCTGAAGCTCTGATATATATTCTCCTCTCCAGCGATTCCAAAAATGTTGTTTCATCTGTTCTAACTGCTCATATCGCTGTAGTCTGCTTAATTTTATATCAGCCAGCTGCTTGGATGGTAATGCAGTTAATGGCTTTCCAATTAAAAAGTGACCTGGTGTTAGAGGGCTCAAGTCCGAAGGGTTTGAAGACAGCGGGCACAGCGGCCTTGAATTGAGAATGGCTTCTATTTCAGCAAAAAGCGTCGCTAATTCTTCAAACGTTAGGTGCCGATCTCCCAGTACTCTTCTTAGATGGAATTTCGACGATTTCACGCCTGCCTCCCACAAGCCTCCGAAGTGCGGCGCATAAGGCGGGGAAAAGTTAAACGTAATGCCTTCGTGAGAACCGAATTGTATTACTGAATCTCGATTTGAAAAAATAAACTTATCTAATTCATTCTTAGCGCCCACAAAATTAGTTCCATTATCACAAAAGATGCTACTCGGTTTACCTCTACGTGATATAAACCGTTTTAAACTTAACAAAAAGGAAGCTGTACTTAAATCACCTACGGCTTCTAAATGGAGGGCCTTGGTTGCAAAACATACAAAAATACATAAATAACATTTAGATATTTTGCATCCACGGCCTTTCCTATCAGTAATATAGAACGGGCCGGCGAAATCAACGCCAGTAACCTCGAACGGAATACCAGGGGTCAGGCGTTGCTTTGGCAGGTTACCCATTAAAGTTTCCATACTTTTACTACTTATGCGTCTGCAAATTATACATTTATGTGGAATCATTCTTGCGAGATTCCTACCATTAATAACCCAGTAATTTTCTCTAACAGAAGCTAATAAGAGTTGAGGCCCAGCATGTAAAAGACGTCTATGCGCGTCTTCAAATATAAGGTACGATAAGGGATGTTTTGAATTTAATAGTACAGGGTGTTTTTTATCATAACTAAAACTCGAATTTGCGATTCTGCCTCCAACTCTTATTACACCCGAATTATCCATAAAAGGATTTAATGACAATATATTTGAATTATTTGGTAACGATAGATTATTTTTTAAAGAATGAATTTCGGAATAAAATGACTCCAATTGAGCTAATTTATTTAACGCCACTGTACTACTTTCTAGTTCCAGAACTGTTAATTGTAATGAATTTTGAATAATATTTTTATTTTTGCAATTATTAATAAATCTCAAAACATATCCAACTACACGACGTAACTTACTTAATTTCGAATACCGAGAAAAATCAATAACCTGATTTTTTGGCAAAGTATTTATAATATTACTCACAACATATGCATGACTATCGTTATTAAGAAAAGAATGTGGACCATACTTTTCGCTTGGCCATTGGGATTCATTCAATTTCAAAAACTCAGGACCTCCCCACCAAAGGCTAGCTAGCCTTTCATCAAAGGAATCTACACCGCGCGATACTAGGTCCGCCGGGTTGTCCTTAGTTGGGACATACTTCCACCGACCATTAGGTGAAAGAACGTGTATTTTATTCACCCTATTAGCTACGAAAACATTTAGTTTTTGAGAAGAGGAACTCCGTAGCCACCCAAGGACCACCATGGAGTCAGTCCAATAAATACAACGAAGTACCTGACAACGTAGTGCCTTTATTATTTTTGCACCCATCTCAGCCGACAGCAGCGCCCCACATAGCTCCAGTCGAGGTATGGTGAGCGTTTTTAAAGGCGAAACTCTTGATTTTGCACATAACAGCTTAACATAAATCTGCCCTTCACTATCTACTGATCGTGCATATGCGCATGCGCCATAAGCCGCCTGAGATGCGTCTGAAAATAAGTGCAATTCAACCGATATTAAGTTTTTACAAAGTACATGTCTAGGTACATTAATACATGGCAGTGAGTTTATAGGTTTTACAAAGGTATCCCACATTTTTTTAATTTCCTCGCTAACTTTGTCATCCCATCCTAATTTGCATTTCCATAAATTCTGTAATATTATCTTTGCCTTTACTATAAATATACTCAAAAGACCCAAGGGATCAAATATCTTTGCTATCATTGATAACATAATACGCTTTGTAATATTTTCAATTATTTCAAATCGTACCGGAAACATGAAAACATCTGACGTGGGTGACCACAGCAGCCCTAAAGTTTCAGTATCGTTTCTTAAATCGGAAATATTCTTACTTTCTAATACACTATTTTTATCGGTTAAAATGTTTGAGTTTGAACGAAATTTTCGAAGATGAAAACCAGCCTCATGTAATATTTTAGTTACTGAATTACAAATATACTGTAATTCCTGTTCATTTTCAGCACCAGTCAATCCGTCATCAACAAAAAAATCATGTTTTATTATTTCTGCTATACATTTATCATTACATTCCTCCGCTAACTGAAACAAACAACGAGTACTTAAAAAGGGCGCCGATGCGGTCCCATATGTCACCGTATTTAATTTATAATAACTTAAAGGTTCATTTTCGTTTTCCCTCCAAACTATCATTTGCCATTGTCTTTCATCTTCATTTAAAATAATCTGTCTATAAAATTGAGCTATATCTGCTGTGAATACAAAATTATGCTGTCTAAACCTAATCAAAATACGAAATAAATCATCCTGTATAACCTGACCAACACCCTGTATATCATTTAGCGACCGCCCCGAGCTAGTCTTAGCCGACGCGTCGAATACAACACGGAGTTTCGTCGTTTCACTCTTTTCACGAAGTACAGGGTGATGAGGTAGATAATACGCACGATCGAGCCTTCTAGATAATGACAAATGACCTAAATCCCTATATTCATTAATAAAATCTACATAAAGATTTTTAATATGGGGTTGCTTCCTAAGCCTCTTTTCTAAATTATAAAACCGCTGTCTAGCCATACTTAAAGAATCCCCTAATATTTCAGGTGAAGTGTGAAAAGGTACTTTAACACAAAACCTACCGTTTTGCAATCTACGAGTATTTTCTAAAAAATGCATTTCACAAAAATCTCCACCTACACTAGTATTACCGTTCAATTTACAATGCGAAATTTCTTCAATCATCCAAAATCTTTCTAACTGACGACTAATATCAATATTTAATTGACAAACTAAATTATTATTTTTACCTTTTTGTGTACATACGGGGCCGCATACCAGCCAACCCAAACTCGAATGTTGCAGGGTAGGCTTACCCCGCCCCAACCTTACCAGATTACTATTCACGATTTCCCAATACAAATCAGCTCCTATTAAAATATCAACCTCAGCTGGATTAAAAAACTGCGGATCCGCTAAGTCCGCCATAATATCCTTTGGGATACCTATACCCCCTACATCTACCTTTACATTTGGTAAAATACTAGTTATGTGCGGCACTACCATACTATTTACTTCAATTGAAAAATCACCTTTCAAATTGTTTAATACAAAATTACAACTGTCCGCAATACATAACCGTATATTTCCAATTCCAGAGACGGTCACGGGCTCGTTACTAGTTACACTACTTATACCTAACTTGGCACGTAAACATTCGGTTATCATTGTGATTTGACTACCGCTATCCAGTAAAGCGCGCACTACAAATACTTCATTACTTAAATTATTGATAACTCGAACGAGCGCCGTAGACAAAAAAATGTATTGATTAGCTACCGGGAGGGATACTGATAAGGAAACCGGTTCTATTGCCGCCGAGTCGCTCCTGCCGGCCGACTCCTGCGCTTGCGATACAAATGATTGCAAATTATTATTTGCTACGGGATTGTACACCTTCGACCTATGCAATAGGGCGTTATGCTTAAATTTACATACCTTACACGGTTTTTGCCTACAATTTTTAGCGAAATGTCCACTATTTAAACAGTTAATACACAATTTATGTTTCGATACTAAATTATGGCGATCATCTAGATTCATAGAAATAAAACTAGGACACTCGTACAAGCGGTGAAATTGTTTACACACTATACAAATCACGTTATTACTTTTATTAGGAACTTGATTAGATGTTACGAAATTAGATACCCTTTCATTTTTGGAAGTTTTTGTAAATTTAACTGTCTCTAAAAAATCGGCACGGTTACGTAAAAATGTTATAAATTCCTTTAATGTGGGTGTTTCCCCGAGAGTGCATTTACGTTCTTCCCATAGTCTACACGTAAAATTATCGAGTTTAGTTGAAATTAAATGAATCACCAATGTGTCCCAGTATTCAACGGGTTGACCCAAATTCCTTAAAGCTTGTAAATTTTTTGAAACTTGATCGATTATAAAACGTAATGAAACATCCGACTCCTTAACTATGTTTTCGATTCCAAACAAAGACCTTACGTGATTAGTTATAAGTAACCTCTTATTGTTATATCTCTCACATAGTAGGTCCCACGCTGTGATATAGTTATCAGAACAAAAATCTATCGAATTAATAAGCGAAGCAGCACTACCTTCTAACGAAGACCTTAAATAGTGGAATTTATTAATTACACTCAAACTTTCACTATTATGTATCAACGAAGTAAACGTGTCCCTGTACTCCAACCACTTATTGTAACACCCATCGAAAGTTGGTAATTTAATTGTAGGCAAAGAAATACTGTTGTTAGATGTACAATTTTCAAAATTACTGGACTGATTACCGCCGTTTGTATTAGACAAACCTTGTCGCTTACCGCTTAAGTTATCCACAGCATCTAAAATAGATTGGATTTTCGACATTAATGCAAAGAAACTATTTTCCATAGTTTCTCTTTCGACTAATTGTTCACTAGAATCGTCGGATAACAATTCAATCTCGGTCTGCAAATGATCAAATAATTCGAGATTTTTATCCAATTTATTTAATCTAATTTTTAATTCGGAAGTTTGCTGGCTAGTTAATTTAGATAAACTAATTTGGCCTATTGTATCTAAATAATTTTTACAAACAGTTAATTGACCTTTCATACAGCTCCGTCGTTTAATAAGTTTTTCTAAGTTATCGCTAATATCAACCATTTTGTGGGACTAAGAATTTATTAAACCGAAACGAATTGAAATTAAAATCTTATTATGCACCAAATTTAAAGGATAAAATAATGAAAATTAATACCTTGATGATCCTTTGTATTTCGAAATGTCTAGAAGGAATTACGTTTAATATTCACCCACACAAATCCACCACAAGACGGTAGCAAGTAGAAAGGCGTTGGCTTTGGCTGTTAATCCTGGTCACGGCACCACTTTCCTTGTTTGGGCAACAAGGAAAACTCCAAATTTATAATAGATGCTTCTTTATTTTGGGTTTATAATGCCTTGGTAATATACAATTGAATAGCTAGTTAGGTTGTCTTATACGTAAATACACGCGTGTGTACGCGCAGGCTATGTCCTTGCAAGTGGGGATGCTCCACGAATCGCGGCGATATATCGAAGCTATACAGCCCGGTCGAACATTCTGGTCAAGCTGCGCTAGGCGCGCGAACAGAAGTACTCACGTTCTTGTCTACCAGCAAGCTTCCACCACCATCTTGGAGATTGCAGGTCAAGTATACTAAGAATTAGATTGAGTTACGTTAAGTGTTAGGTTAATAACTAGTTGTAAGATAAATTCCAGTTGCGCATATACTTTTAACTTCTAAATTCACTTTAAATTTCAAATTTTATTATGAATCGTCGTGCATTAATAATGAACCATAAATTCGTTGCCGCTGGCAGCGAATATAGGAATAATGTCGTCTCTTGGCCGACAGATAACACTCACAGAGAACCGTGTGTTAAAATTTTAGGCGAAGGTGCTAAACGTATCAAAGACATGGAGTCTCTGAGAGAAAACACCTTTTCAAATACCAGAAATCTAAGCGAGTTTATGCGTAGCGGTAAGAAATAGGTTAGTTGAGGGAGTCGCGTCCCTCTAGGCTTAATCCGTGAGGAGAGTCTTGAGCGAACATTTCTTTCCTTTTTGTTTAATTTTAAAATTAGAACCTAAAATTTGAGTTCGGCCCATATTGGTTTGGGTTAAGTTTCTTTATATTTTTCTTCATTTATCTTTTAGTTTGTACTTTACAAAACCAAAAAAAAATAAAAAAAAAACTATGATAATGGAAAGTTTATCAGATCTTCACTTTAATGTGACACGCTTAACAGGACTGGCACTAACATCATCAATATGAATCCAAAATATGAATTGAATAACATCTTTATTGGGCAAATGTCACATATGCCACGGCAGCTAAGTAAGGAAGAATATTTATTCTTCGCTGACTTTCTAAATAAAAATGGAAGTAAACTATGGCACATGGTGGTAGCCAATAACAACGAGAACCGAGAACAACGAGAAAGATTTTAATGTGTCTCCAACTTTACTAGAATCAGAACGCAGTAGCTTATTAGAAATGTTGAATAAATACCTACCAGCTTTTGCATTCGATAAGAAAGAGTAAGGTAAATGTAGTTTGGTTAAAGTTACGGTAGATACATTAGACGACATTCCTGTACACAGCAAGCCATAGAGTATCGAGCGTGCAACATAATATTATTCGCGAGCAAATCGCAGACATGCTCGAGAGTAATGTGATCCGTAAGTCAAGAAGTCCTTACGCATCACCTGTGGTTTTAGTTAAGAAACCGGACAACTCGGAGGTTTTGCGTAGATTATCGAAAACTAAATAATAAGGTAATTAGTGATTCAAACCCGTCATACGTCACTAGCAAGAACAACAAGCTTTAACAGACACAATGTCCAAATTTTTTTCGATAACTTAGAGAAATGTTATCTAAAGCATAATTTCCCTCCAAACATGATATGGGATTTAGACTTAACTGGGTGTACTACGGTTACTGATGTAAAATAGTTTTGCAAGCAGGTGTTTAGAGAGTTGGTCAAACCAGCTCAACAGAACATGGCGCGCTTGTAACTATGCTGAGTTTCGCAAATGCTGCTGGAAGCAGTCCTCCTGCTTTCTTTTTTCTACTTTTTCGTTTTAAATAACACATGCTTGAAAACGGTCCTAAAGATGCTTTAGGCCTCGCAAATGTGACTGGTTGGATAACCAAAGAATGTTTTTTAAAAGCTTTAAAATATTTTGTTAACTTTGTCAAGCCTAGTATTGAATCACCAGCTTTAAAAGTCTTTGACAACCATATGATACATATTACAATGAATTTGGTGCTGTATGCCCGAACAAATAATATTATGATACTAAAATTTCCTTTTTTGCTTGGTGGTAGGATCCCTTCTGGGTCCGCCTGGCTAGCGACCACCCTTTATATAAAGTCTGCCGCCAAATGTTACCGCTCCGGCGGTAATGTGTTCCGGCAATATTGTATAAAGAGCCAGTTCCTTCCTAAACCCGTGTGCTTTCATCTTCGACCTCATCGTCACTTACTATCAGGTGAGATTGAGGTCAAACGCGGGTTTAGTTACTTATAAAAAAAAAAACCTCACTGCAGTATAGAGCTAGTATGAATGACTTCAAACCCTGGCAAAACGGTCACAATTTATAATGTTACTCGATGCGTTGGAGATGCTTTCTAAGCTGATTTTAATATGAACAAAATAATTACTAGCTTCAAAAACACCGGGATATGGCCAATTAATAAAAATATTTTCTCAGGTGAAGATTTTTTACCTGCTTTCGTGACCACAAGAGGGAGTTTTAACCACAATCTCTTAAAACTCCCTCTGGATCAGCTGAGAACTCTGATGAATCTTCCTCAAATGAAGATGAATACTCACGAGAAATACTCATTTGACACTTTATTAACGTGTAATCAGGACACAGTCAAAATTTTTTCGGGTATATTAGGAGCTATGGTGTAAGGAATTAAGGAATGTGGCGCCCAATTGTGTAGCATTTGAAGGTGCCTACAAATCTTTATTATTAAATTATTATAATACGCCACATTCCATCCAGGAAAACTGTGAGGAAGACAAAAATTATTGTCTTCAATCTTTAGATTTCTTCCTCACAGAGAAGCCTAGCTCTAAAGTTCCCGAACAAGTTGCTATAAATTATGCATTCAATGAAATTGTTTTAAATTCTAGTGAGCGTGTCATAGTTGATAAAGGACAGCGAGAGTATATATGCAGCTGGGTCCTCAGTATGTATTCAATTCTCCACATTATAACATCAGCTGAAATCGAAAAATATATTCAAAATGGACCTGGAATCTTAGAATCATCAAGTGAGTCTGGAAGAGACACTGTTGACCCCGCCGGAGGAGAACCAAGAGTCAGGTCTTCAACAATATCGGTATCACAGGAGGAAGAGGAAGTAGAAGCATTCCCGTCTACAACTCCCCACCAAGACCTGAGACAACACCTACAAGCGAAGAGGAAATTGCCAATTTCCTGGCCAGACTGTCAAGAGACGAACAAGAAGAGAAAAACGAGATCAGATATCAATACAGCAGCCAATTGGATTGCAGCTTGGGTAAGAGAAAATATAACACAGGAACAATTCGGACTTCTCCTTGGAAAGTCATCCTCAAGCATCTCAATACAAGAAAAGTGCATTACCACCTCATTTACGTCTCTACAGTCAAAAACTGGGGCCATAATAGCAAACTTGGCAAAGCTATTAGATCCGAAGAGTATAAATGTACTCAAGTGTCATGTATTGAGTGTCTTCTGCAGTACCTTAGTGCCGGCCCTGATCGTCAAAGACTTAAATATATTCTCACAGATTGCGATAAACGACTGGCACAATGCGTCTCTCATTCGATGGGAGTTGATTCTAAGCAGAACTCGGAAAGTGGTAATGATGATACCGAAAGGAGAGCTGATTTACTTCGAATTCAAAGCCCAACACGAGACGGTGCTATCGGACGAGCGGATCAAAACGTCGAGTCATGAAAAAAACGAGTCTTTGCAATGGACACGAAGAATCATTTCTACCAGAAAATACAAAAAAAAAAACAGCTATTCTTTTTCGGCCCGCCAAACACAGGAAAAACTATGATAATGGAAAGTTTATCAGATCTTCACTTTAATGTGACACGCTTAACAGGACTGGCACTAACATCATCAATATGAATCCAAAATATGAATTGAATGACATCTTTACTGGTCAAATGTCACATATGCCACGGCAGCTACGTAAGGAAGAATATTTCTTCTTCGCTAACTTTCTATAAAAATGGAAGTAAACTATGGCACATGGCGGTAGCCAATAACAACGAGAAATATTTTAATGTGTCCCCAACTTTACTAGAATCAAAACGCAGTAGCTTATTAGAAATGTTTAATAAATACCGACCAGCTTTTGCATTCGATAAGAAAGAGTTAGGTAAATGTAGTTTGGTTAAAGTTACGGTAGATACAGTAGACGACATTCCTGTACACAGGACGCCATAGAGTATCGAGCGTGCAACAAAATATTATTCGCGAGCAAATCGCAGACATGCTCGAGAGTAATGTGATCCGTAAGTCAAGAAGTCCTTACGCATCACCTGTGGTTTTAGTTAAGAAACCGGACAACTCGGAGGTTTTGCGTAGATTATCGAAAACTAAATAATAAGGTAATTAGTGATTCAAAATACGTCACTAGCAAGAACAACAAGCTTTAACAGACACAATGTCCAAATTTTTTTCGATAACTTAGAGAAATGTTATCTAAAGTATAATTTCCCTCGAAACATGATATGGGATTTAGACTAAACTGGGTGTACTACGGTTACTGATGTAAAATAGTTGCCCAAGCAGGTGTTAAGAGAGTTGGTCAAACCAGCTCAACAGAACATGGCGCGCTTGTAACTATGCTGGGTTTCGCAAATGCTGCTGGAAGCAGTCCTCCTGCTTTCTTTTTTCCATTTTTTCCAAGTGAGTCTGGAAGAGACACTGTTGACCCTGCCGGAGGAGAACCAAGAGTCAGGTCTTCCAACAATATCGGTATCACAGGAGGAAGAGGAAGTAGAAGCACTCCTGTCTACAACTCCCCACCAAGACCTGAGACAACACCTACAAGCGAAGAGGAAATTGCCAATTTCCTGGCCAGACTGTCAAGAGACGAACAAGAAGAGAAAAACGAGATCAGATATTAATACAGCAGCCAATTGGATTGCAACTTGGGTAAGAGAAAATATAACACAGGAACAATTCGGACTTCTCCTTGGAAAGTCATCGTCAAGCATCTCAATACAAGAAAAATGCATTACCACCTCATTTACGTCTCTACAGTCAAAAACTGGGGGCATAATAGCAAACTTGGCAAAGCTATTAGATCCGAAGAGTATAAATGTACTCAAGTGTCATGTATTGAATGTCTTCTGCAGTACCTTAGTGCCGGCCCTGATCGTCAAAGACTTAAATATATTCTCACAGATTGCGATAAACGACTGGTACAATGCGTCTCTCATTCGATGGGAGTTGATCCTAAGCAGAACTCGGAACACGAGACGGTGCTTTCGGACGAGTGGATCAAAACGTCGAGTCATGAAAAAAACGAGTCTTTGCAATGGACACGAAGAATAATTTCTACCAGAAAATACAAAAAAAAAAAACATCTATTCTTTTTCGGCCCGCCAAACACAGGAAAAACTATGATAATGGAAAGTTTATCAGATCTTCACTTTAATGTGACACGCTTAACAGCACTGGCACCAACATCATCAATATGAATCCAAAATATGAATTGAATGACATCTTTACTGGTCAAATGTCACATATGCCACGGCAGCTACGTAAGGAAGTATATTTCTTCTTCGCTAACTTTCTATAAAAATGGAAGTAAACTATGGCACATGGCGGTAGCCAATAACAACGAGAAAGATTTTAATGTGTCCCCAACTTTACTAGAATCAAAACGCAGTAGCTTATTAGAAATGTTGAATAAATACCGACCAGCTTTTGCATTCGATAAGAAAGAGTTAGGTAAATGTAGTTTGGTCAAAGTTACGGTAGATACAGTAGACGACATTCCTGTACACAGGACGCCATAGAGTATCGAGCGTGCAACAAAATATTATTCGCGAGCAAATCGCAGACATGCTCGAGAGTAATGTGATCCGTAAGTCAAGAAGTCCTTACGCATCACCTGTGGTTTTAGTTAAGAAACCGGACAACTCGGAGGTTTTGCGTAGATTATCGAAAACTAAATAATAAGGTAATTAGTGATTCAAAATACGTCACTAGCAAGAACAACAAGCTTAACAGACACAATGTCCAAATTTTTTTCGATAACTTAGAGAAATGTTATCTTAAGTATAATTTCCCTCCAAACATGATATGGGATTTAGACTAAACTGGGTGTACTACGGTTACTGATGTAAAATAGTTGCCCAAGCAGGTGTTAAGAGAGTTGGTCAAACCAGCTCAACAGAACATGGCGCGCTTGTAACTATGCTGGGTTTCACAAATGCTGCTGGAAGCAGTCCTCCTGCTTTCTTTTTTCCATTTTTCCAAGTGAGTCTGGAAGAGACACTGTTGACCCCGCCGGAGGAGAACCAAGAGTCAGGTCTTCCAACAATATCGGTATCACAGGAGGAAGAGGAAGTAGAAGCACTCCTGTCTACAACTCCCCACCAAGACCTGACACAACACCTTCAAGCGAAGAGGAAATTGCCAATTTCCTGGCCAGACTGTCAAGAGACGAACAAGAAGAGAAAAACGAGATCAGATATCAATACAGCAGCCAATTGGATTGCAACTTGGGTAAGAGAAAATATAACACAGGAACAATTCGGACTTCTCCTTGGAAAGTCATCGTCAAGCATCTCAATACAAGAAAAATGCATTACCACCTCATTTACGTCTCTACAGTCAAAACCTGGGGGCATAATAGCAAACTTGGCAAAGCTATTAGATCCGAAGTGTATAAATGTACTCAAGTGTCATGTATTGAGTGTCTTCTGCAGTACCTTAGTGCCGGCCCTGATCGTCAAAGACTTAAATATATTCTCACAGATTGCGATAAACGACTGGCACAATGCGTCTCTCATTCGATGGGAGTTGATTCTAAGCAGAACTCGGAAAGTGGTAATGATGATACCGAAAGGAGAGCTGATTTACTTCGAATTCAAAGCCCAACACGAGACGGTGCTATCGGACGAGTGGATCAAAACGTCGAGTCATGAAAAAAACGAGTCTTTGCAATGGACACGAAGAATCATTTCTACCAGAAAATACAAAAAAAAAAACATCTATTCTTTTTCGGCCCGCCAAACACAGGAAAAACTATGATAATGGAAAGTTTATCAGATCTTCACTTTAATGTGACACGCTTAACAGGACTGGCACTAACATCATCAATATGAATCCAAAATATGAATTGAATGACATCTTTACTGGTCAAATGTCACATATGCCACGGCAGCTACGTAAGGAAGAATATTTCTTCTTCGCTAACTTTCTATAAAAATGGAAGTAAACTATGGCACATGGCGGTAGCCAATAACAACGAGAAATATTTTAATGTGTCCCCAACTTTACTAGAATCAAAACGCAGTAGCTTATTAGAAATGTTTAATAAATACCGACCAGCTTTTGCATTCGATAAGAAAGAGTTAGGTAAATGTAGTTTGGTTAAAGTTACGGTAGATACAGTAGACGACATTCCTGTACACAGGACGCCATAGAGTATCGAGCGTGCAACAAAATATTATTCGCGAGCAAATCGCAGACATGCTCGAGAGTAATGTGATCCGTAAGTCAAGAAGTCCTTACGCATCACCTGTGGTTTTAGTTAAGAAACCGGACAACTCGGAGGTTTTGCGTAGATTATCGAAAACTAAATAATAAGGTAATTAGTGATTCAAAATACGTCACTAGCAAGAACAACAAGCTTTAACAGACACAATGTCCAAATTTTTTTCGATAACTTAGAGAAATGTTATCTAAAGTATAATTTCCCTCCAAACATGATATGGGATTTAGACTAAACTGGGTGTACTACGGTTATTGATGTAAAATAGTTGCCCAAGCAGGTGTTAAGAGAGTTGGTCAAACCAGCTCAACAGAACATGGCGCGCTTGTAACTATGCTGGGTTTCGCAAATGCTGCTGGAAGCAGTCCTCCTGCTTTCTTTTTTCCATTTTTTCCAAGTGAGTCTGGAAGAGACACTGTTGACCCCGCCGGAGGAGAACCAAGAGTCAGGTCTTCCAACAATATCGGTATCACAGGAGGAAGAGGAAGTAGAAGCACTCCTGTCTACAACTCCCCACCAAGACCTGAGACAACACCTACAAGCGAAGAGGAAATTGCCAATTTCCTGGCCAGACTGTCAAGAGACGAACAAGAAGAGAAAAACGAGATCAGATATCAATACAGCAGCCAATTGGATTGCAACTTGGGTAAGAGAAAATATAACACAGGAACAATTCGGACTTCTCCTTGGAAAGTCATCGTCAAGCATCTCAATACAAAAAAAAATGCATTACCACCTCATTTACGTCTCTTCAGTCAAAAACTGGGGGCATAATAGCAAACTTGGCAAAGCTATTAGATCCGAAGAGTATAAATGTACTCAAGTGTCATGTATTGAGTGTCTTCTGCAGTACCTTAGTGCCAGCCCTGATCGTCAAAGACTTAAATATATTCTCACAGATTGCGATAAACGACTGGCACAATGCGTCTCTCATTCGATGGGAGTTGATGGGAGATGAGAGCTGATTTACTTCGAATTCAAAGCCCAACACGAGACGGTGCTATCGGACGAGTGGATCAAAACGTTACTGTACCCGACCAAAGTATACATCCAGCCGGAGGGAATCAACCACCTGATCAGTGTGCGATCGGACCGATGGAAAAAGAAATTAACAGACAACAGTTCCAGGCACGTCCGGAAGCAGACTTTCTGCCAATACTTTACGACTTGCATAAGAAAATGTCAACTTGGTGCTTTTACCATGTCAAAACAAAGCTTTTGACGAAGAAAAAGCTCAAAGAGTACTATCAAAGTCGGTTGAAGGGGTTGCCCTCCAATACCAAAGAGGATTCGATGAACGACTTGAAAAAGCTATACGTGTTGCCAGTATTCTGGTATTTCAAGATACACCTGGACAAAGACTGCACAGAGCAAAAGAATATCACCTCAAACTTAACCCCGACGCAAACTCACCAGAATTTGTATTGTCAGGAGTAAGAAACTTGGAAAACATATTATATAAAAATAATATACCAACAATGAACATTGTCATGGACACGAAGAATCATTTCTACTAGAAACTATAAAAAAAAAACTATTCTTTTTCGGCCCGCCAAACACAGGAAAAACAAATCATCAATCTCTTCTCCTGTCATTGAAGATCTTTTGCCTCCACCAGAAGTAGTAGAGATAGTCAATTGTAGGATTGAACAGATCAGAGAATCATGCTTCGGAACTGAGTCAACTGAAGATAAACAACGGTCATTCGTAAAGTTAGAGGTTATCTATCCTTGAGGCTCATTGAACAAACTCTAAAAAATTTTAATAATGTATCTGAGAAAATTTATTCCGTTGTTAAAACGTACCGTGAATTTGATTTACCAACAATGATACCGGTTCCTCAATACGAATTTAAAGACTTTAGTATAAGAGAACCGGTTTTGATTCCGAACTTAGAGTTATCAGACATAACTTTCTTGCAAATCTTTTATGACAAAGTCCTTCCTGGAAACTCCTTACACGACTATTCGTTCGATCCTATGATTGTGCAGTGTTCCGATTTGGTTTTGAATCTTGAAGATACATCTTTTAATCCATCATATAAATTTAACAACTTCAAGACTCAAGTATACGACAAGTTAAGACCAACTTTTCGTTGTTAGCTATGATAAAGAGAAATCAGTCAGTACCGGAGTTGGGCGGTTTTGCTGATATAGATAGGTTAGCCGAGATCATGTTGCAAAGATTTAACAAATTAATTAAACCCGAAGCTCTATTTATGTTAGAACAATATAAGAAGTTTAAAATTCTCCCTAACTCAGTTTCAGTTAGGAATTGGTTAATGACGCAATCGGGAGAAACCTTATCGCAAATAGAACAGCCGGAAGATATCCTGATCAGACCACATAGTAATTATAACTTCATGATTAAATCCAATGTCAAACCACAACTGGATACGAACGCTCCGTTTATTTATTCAGCTTTGCAGACTATAGCTTATAGCGACAAAAGCATAAATGTCAACTACTGCCCAATGTTCAGGGAATTAGTCGATAGGGTTGTGCCTTTGCTAAGGGACCATTTAATATTTAATTCCGGTATGGCACCGGAGGATCTGGATAAAAAAATTTCTGAAATCTGTAAAACTAATAACTTAGATATTACGAAAGCAGTTGCGTTAGAGGTTGATATGTCTAAGTATGACAAGTCTCAAGGAGAACTTATGCTTGCCTTCGAAACCAAATTCCTTAAACAATTTGGTTTCGACGATGAATTTATAACTTCCTGGAAACGTTCACATGAGAGAACTACATTAACGGATATAACTAATAAGGTTAGGTGTAAGGTTAGTTATCAGCAAAAATCCGGAGACCCTAGCACTTTCACAATGAACACTTTCTATCTTATGGCGATGCTGGCCACTCTATTACCGATAGAGGACGCCAAGTTAGCATGTTTTAGTGGAGACGATAGCTTGATACTGGGAGATAATGCGTTTAATGTGAATCTTAGCTCTGTAACCGCGATACTATTCAACATGGAGTCAAAATATTTTCGAAACTACAAGTACAATTATTTCTGTTCTAAATTCATACTACAAGATCCGGAAGGCAATGTAAAATTGATTCCGGATCCGGTTAAATTAGTCACAAAATTTGGTAGGCATGATATAGCTAACTGGGAGCACTTGGAAGAGTACAGAATATCACTCGAGGATCTGACTAAAGCTTATGGTAATGCTTTGTATTACCCTATGCTCGCCAGAGCTGTCTGTGAACGGTTCAACGTCAAAAGGTCAGTCGAATACGTGTTTCCCGTAATCTACAATTTTGTACGAAGCAGAGAATTATTTAAAACTTTTTTCTATACAAGACCGGGCGATAAGTTATGCTAGGACCCGTCTCAGTCGAAGTTCAAATAGGTAACTATATGTAAGATAAACTAAGTCACCGGTATACATATTATGAATTTAGATTTGGATATTTTACAGCTTTTATTTAAATACAACTTTTCGGATAGCGTAGATAGAATTATTATTTATCATTTGACCCAACAAATTAAAGACGTTAAATTAAGATTAATTTTGCTCACAAAATTTTACTCTAGTGTTGAAAACTGGTATTCCAGTCTAATCGAAATATACTCCCAGCTTCAAGATTACTTCAAAGAAGAACCTCTCATCCACCGCTGCATGAGTTTACGATCGTGAATCTTTTGAATCGGGTAATGATTTGACGTGGTCTTGAAGGCATGTGTCAGATAAAAGGGCCTTCTGCTATAATTAATTTACAGACTTTAAGTAATGCATTTAACAAATTGTTTAATTTTAATAAATTGTATACTATTCAGTAGTTATTTACCTTTAAATTGTTTAACGATGTCTGATCTTGCAACTTTTGATAAGAATATTGGAGAAGCGGTTAAGGTTGCTGGACTCGCTTATCGAGTCTCGGGTGTTGCAAAGATTACTAGGTCTGGAGGGCAAAACCTCTTTTCCGTCAGTCTTTACAACATGGACCCGAACTCCTCTATTATAGATCCGGATTCGATGAGGGCGAGTTTTCAGAGACTTAATGTCACTGGGTACTCGTTCAGTTCTATAGAAGTACTCACGTTCTTGTCTACCAGCAAGCTTCCACCACCATCTTGGAGATTGCAGGTCAAGTATACTAAGAATTAGATTGAGTTACGTTAAGTGTTAGGTTAATAACTAGTTGTAAGATAAATTCCAGTTGCGCATATACTTTTAAGTTCTAAATTCACTTTAAATTTCAAATTTTATTATGAATCGTCGTGATTTAATAATGAACCATAAATTCGTTGCCGCTGGCAACTAATCGTCTCTTGGCCGACAGATAACACTCACAGAGAACCGTATGTTAAAATTTTAAGCGACGGTGCTAAACGTATCAAAGACATGGAGTCTCTGAGAGAAAACACCTTTTCAAATACCAGAAATCGAAGCGAGTTTATGCGTAGCGGTAAGAAATAGGTTAGTTGAGGGAGTCGCGTCCCTCTAGGCTTAATCCGTGAGGAGAGTCTTGAGCGAACATTTCTTTTCTTTTTGTTTAATTTTAAAATTAGAACCTAAAGTTTGAGTTCGGCCCATATTGGTTTGGGTTAACTTTCTTTATATTTTTCTTCATTTATCTTTTAGTTTGTACTTTAAAAAACCAAAAAAAAAAAAAACTATGATAATGGAAAGTTTATCAGATCTTCACTTTAATGTGACACGCTTAACAGGACTGGCACCAACATCATCAATATGAATCCAAAATATGAATTGAATGACATCTTTATTGGTCAAATGTCACATATGCCACGGCAGCTAAGTAAGGAAGAATATTTATTCTTCGCTGACTTTCTAAATAAAAATGGAAGTAAACTATGGCACATGGTGGTAGCCAATAACAACGAGAAAGATTTTAATGTGTCTCCAACTTTACTAGAATCAGAACGCAGTAGCTTATTATAAATGTTGAATAAATACCGACCAGCTTTTGCATTCGATAAGAAAGAGTAAGGTAAATGTAGTTTGGTTAAAGTTACGGTATATACATTAGACGACATTCCTGTACACAGGACGCCATAGAGTATCGAGCGTGCAACATAATATTATTCGCGAGCAAATGCAGACATGCTCGAGAGTAATGTTATCCGTAAGTCAAGAAGTCCTTACGCATCACCTGTGGTTTTAGTTAAGAAACCGGACAACTCGGAGGTTTTGCGTAGATTATCGAAAACTAAATAATAAGGTAATTAGTGATTCAAATCCGTCATACGTCACTAGCAAGAACAACAAGCTTTAACAGACACAATGTCCAAATTTTTTTCGATAACTTAGAGAAATGTTATCTAAAGCATAATTTCCCTCCAAACATGATATGGGATTTAGACTTAACTGGGTGTACTACGGTTACTGATGTAAAATAGTTGCCCAAGCAGGTGTTAAGAGAGTTGGTCAAACCAGCTCAACAGAACATGGCGCGCTTGTAAGTATGCTGGGTTTCGCAAATGCTGCTGGAAGCAGTCCTCCTGCTTTCTTTTTTCTACTTTTTCATTTTAAAGAACACATGCTTGAAAACTGTCCTAAAGGTGCTTTAGGCCTCGCAAATGTGACTGGTTGGATAACCAAATAATGTTTTTTAAAAGCTTTAAAATATTTTGTTAACTTTGTCAAGCCTAGTATTGAATCACCAGCTTAAGTAGTCCTCGACAATCATAAGACACATATTACAATGAGTGTGGTGCTGTATGCCCGAACAAATAATATTATGACACTAACCTTTCCACCTCACTGCAGTACAGAGCTAGTATGAATGACTGGATGACTACAAACCCTGACAAAACGGCCACAATTTATAATGTTTTTCAATGCGCTGGAAAAGCTTTCTATGCTGATTTTAATATGAACAAAATAGCTACTATAGTAGACGCATTACGAACTGAGTCGTCGGGCCATAAACGTCAATAACGATAGGAATGTGCAACGCAATGCAGTTCGTTATCGATAAAGCTACCTGCGTACGCGCTGTCGATGAGTCACTGTGACCCTCATTAGCACTCTGACTCCTGATTGGTCGTTACGATGCGCCGAAAGGGTTGTTGTTTTGCTATAAATGTAATTAATGTAATGAAATGTACACAGTCACCTATGACACTTTCTTGTGCACAATGGAGAATTTATTTTCTAACGTGGGTTTGAACAAAGTAAAAGGTGACATCAACGCTCTAGCTCGGACTGTAATTCACAACGTGTTCCTGTCTTTAAACGAATTGAAAAGTGATCCCGAGAAAATAAGTTTACTCAACTTCAATAAACCACGTGACATGGCAGCGCTATTTTGTGGAGTTAGTAGAGCGACCGTGGACCGCATAAAGACAGAAGTCACCCAATCGGGCAGCCCGAATATACCGAGAGCAAATTATAAGAAACCTGCGACTGTCACCGATATAGACAGTTTTGATATAAGTGTACTGCGACGCACGATTGATTCATTTTATGACAACGGAGAGTATCCATCCGTGACTAAAATTTTAGAAAAATACCGAGAACAGATGCCCGATTTTAAGTGCGGGTATTCTTCAATGAGAAAAATTTTAAAGAAAGTTGGCTTTAAATATAAGCAAAATGCCGAAGGACGGAAGTATTTAATGGAAAGAATCGACATAGTCTGTGCCAGAATGGACTTTTTAAGAAAACTGGACATGCTCAGAAAAACAAATGATCAACGGCCCCGATTTTATCTTGACGAGACATGGGTTAATCAAAACCACTCAAGAAAACGCATGTGGCTTGGAAACAATGATGAAGGTGGTTTCAAAAATCAGCCCGTAGGAAAGGGCCAGAGATTAATTGTTTGCCATGCCGGCTCTGGAAAGACTGGCTTTGTTCCGGAGGCAAAGTTAGTCTTTAAAGCCGTTAAATCCAAGGACGCTGACTACCATACTGAAATGAATGGTAACACATACACAGAATGGTTTTCTGATTTATTAAATGTGCTTGAAGAACCTTCTGTCATTGTCATCGATAACGCCAGCTACCATTCGATGCAACTGGAACGGATACCTACATCGTCTACAAAAAAAAGTGACATTCAAGAATGGTTGACAAAGAAGAACATTTATTTTTTAAATACAGATATAAAGGAAGAATTGTTAAGAAAAGTGAAAGCGAGTAACCCGAAGAAGATTTATGCCTTAGATCAGCTGGCAAATGAACGGGGTCATGAAGTCATAAGACTGCCACCATATCACTGTCAATATAACCCCATCGAACTCATCTGGGCTCAAGTCAAAGGAGAAGTTGCTGCAAATAATCATACATTCAAGATTGCAGATGTTGAAATCCTTCTCCACAACGCTATAGATAATGTTACGCAAGAAGACTGGGCCAAATGTGTGAAGCATGCCGAGGAGCTCCAGGACAAAGACTTACAGAAAGCCATTTTAAGAGACGAAGCCCCGCCACTGATAATAAATCTACAGGAAGATGACACAGATGATGAGGATTCAGATGAGGATGAATAATTAATAATCCCCTAAGGATATTTTTTATTTATTAATTTATTGTAAAAAACGGCCCTTTTCAGGGCCACAACACGATCTACAGTGTTTCATTACGTCTGATCAAATTCTATCAATATAATAATAACCTCATTTTTTTTCTAACTAAACAAAAACGCTTATTTGTTAAAAGATTCTATTAATTTACTTATTTACTGATGAAGTTTATAATTCAATTTTTATTATTATAATATGTACATAGCTAAAATTATTGTATCGATATGCACCTCGACCACTCTTACGCACATCAATATGCCGCTCTATTGTTATGGACGTATTTCTATAGGTGCGAGCGAGATAGACAGATAAAAATGATTTATGGCCCGACGACTCAGTTCGTAATGCGTCTACTATAGCTTCAAAAACACCGGGATATGGCCAATTAATAAAAATATTTTCTCAGGTGAAGATTTTTTACCTGCTCTCGTGACAGACCGACCACAATCTCTTAAAACTCCCTCTGGATCAGCTGAGAACTCTGATGAATCTTCCTCAAATGAAGATGAATACTCACGAGAAATACACATTTGACACTTTATTAACGTGTAATCTGAACCAGGACACAGTCGAAATTTTTTCGGGAATATTAGGAGCTATGGTGTAAGGAATTAAGGAATGTGGCGCCCAATTGTGTAGCATTTGAAGGTGCCTACAAATCTTTATTATTAAATAATTATAATACGCCACATTCCATCCAGGAAAACTGTGAGGAAGACAAAAATGTCTTCTTCACAGTCTTCAATCTTTAGATTACTTTCTCACAGAGAAGCCTAGCTCTAATGTTCCCGAACAAGTTGCTATAAATTATGCATTCAATGAAGATGTTTTAAATTCTAGTGAGCGTGTCATAGTTGATAAAGGACAGCGAGAGTATGTATGCGGCTGGGTCCTTACTAAATGTTTTAAAAATATTACAAAATCTTGAAAAATATGTGAACTGGATTTAAAAGCAGATTAAAAAGGTTATGATAACGCTTTAATAAAATTAAAAGAGTATAACCGAAAAAGGCTTTGCTATCAAAGTAAAATTTTTTTTAAATATTTCCAAGAAATTCAAAGTATTACTGCACCTTCCTTAAAAAAGATGTACCAAAAAAGGAAATAAAAGCCAATATTAAAATGATTTGTGATACAATTATTCAGTGTCAATTCAACTGTCAATTACACAAAGGAAAATTGCAGGCGTATTTCGTCGACACCATCATTAAAATTTTGATGTACAGCTGGTGTCGTACAATAAATCGAATACTTTCAGGTAAAATAACATACGAATGCAACAAAAATGAGGATTTAAAGTTCATAGCTCATGTTTATTATAATAAGCATAAACACAATAAAAACCCTAAATAAAATTAACTGTCTCTTTAATTTTCTCTTCTTTTACCTTAAAAAAAGATTCCGTCTTAAATACATTTGACGGCTTCTGTATAAGGTCTCGGGTTCGAAGCCCAGTAATGTAACTTGATCTGTTACAATATCAGAAAATATTCATAGTAACAGGCATGTTATTATTATTATTACTACACCAAAATACAGGTGGCAGCACGAAAGTGTAGCAAAATGGCGGCGCATCAATGGGGTGACTAGTTGCCGCGTCGAATAGGCTCTTTATTCCTTATGGAATATTAATCTTTCTCTATGCGGAAAACTCTGCGGTTGAAGGGTGATTGACTGTGAGGCAATTGTCAAATCATGTGTCAAACGGAAAAGGGAATTTGTCTAGGCCCCAAGGATGACGATGTGACTGTGAACCGTCAGAGTAAGATGCAAGTAAAATTGAAAAAAATATGTTTTTCGTCTAATTAAGCCATACTTAATTAAAGGAGACAATTTATACATGGACAATTATTATAATAGTTATGTCGGGAGCAGTCTAGCACCCAGTTTCTGAAACGCCAATCAACGAAAAATCTGTCAAATCTCTTGTTAACTGTCAATTGAGTTGCTGAAAGCCCGGTCAACTACTTTGATTTGATTCTCCTGTTAGTTGACAGGGCTGTTAAATATTAGTACAAATGTGATTGTCAATCACCATTTCGGGTTTCTGGAACGCCTATTACGCGCTAATCATAGATTAAACTACTGTCAAAAGCTTTGTCAAGTAATCAGTGCATTTGGGCTACTTAACTTTTATACTCTGGTTGCCAATTGAATTGAACTTTTAAAGTTTAAACTATAAATTTAAAATTAAATAATTATAAAATTTAAACTATATTGTTTTTACGTAAATCTGGTAGTTTCTCGGCAGATTATTACATCCACGGTATCTATTTTATGTATTTTAATAATAATTACTATGTTTTATTTTGTTTTAACTATTTTTTTTTTATTAATTTCATTTTGTATTTTGTTGTAGATGTCTCTTTCGGATATTAGCCTTTCCTGCAGCAGCGATGAAGAGTTTCATGAAACTCGGCGAACTTTTAAAAAAAGGATGAAGCCCTACGAGTACTACAGTGAGGAAGAATTTGAATATAGCTATCGAATGAGCAAGGCCACAATCATGTTCCTAGTTTCTAAAATAGAAACTAAAATAAAACCTATGACATTCAGGAACAAATCCATCAATGAATAAAATGAAAAATAAAAATTTCCCGACCAGGATTCGAACCTGGGACCTCTCGTTTGCCGGACGAGTGCTCTTCCAACTGAGCTATCGGGGCCTGGCGCTACGCCTCGAATTTTTTTTTTTATTTTTCACATTTTTCATTTTATTTAAGAATAATTGAGCATTGATTGCACACACATTAAAATACAGTCTCAAGATTCTTAAGCAGAGCTCTACAGAAACAGAAAAGAATACTTTTCATTAAACATCCAGGTTATCTGTGATTCTAAATTAACCATAATGTACGGCAGTGACTACCTTCTGGGAGATAGTGGTTATCCTTGCAGATCTAAACTTATTACTTTATATAAACAACAATAATAATGTGTTCCCATTAGTCACTAAACTAGAACTAGAAATTTCGGGGATGTCATGCTCCATGTCAGCACATCTGCCCGTGCGCCGGCAGCCCCCTTTCCTACGCGACGTCGACCAAAACACACGCACGCATACGCTTATGAAAGCCATCCGCGCATCCGCAATGTAACCGTACATTACTATTTATAACAAACAATTTTAATGTAATTCAACAAGTCATGTAACCACATTTAACCAACCCTTAATTCGGCCGAATAAAGGAAGCATGAAGAAGTCTATCCCTGCAGTTTCAATTCATAACGAGACGTATCCAAGACGTTGCTCCATGCAAAAACGCACACTAATGGAATACTACGTATGAATCGAAGAGGCAATTCAAAAGTCGTAGTTACTTGGAAATTATATAAAGGAGAACATATCTGGTGTAGATGCGGTCAAATATACAAGGTTGATTTGTAGTCACCGGCCAAATTTTTTTTACACAATAACTATCAATTATTGAACTGATTTTTGCAAAAAAAAAGTATTTTTTTTTTTACAAAGAAATTAATATATCCGCTAACATATTAAGCAAACCATGGTCACTCTAAATTACCATTAAAATAAAGGCAACTATGCGCTGCTACAAAACATCTTGTAGTACTACGTCTAGAATTATCAATGAAATGCCGCTTCGTAGTAAGTATGTTCATCAACAGCGACTTTTTTTAAAGTTTGTGGTTCCATATTTATACTTTCTTGTACTGAGCAACGCTAAAATAAATATGCAGGTACGTTTATATCGTATCAAAGAAACTAACTGTGGCGTCCTCCGACGTGACCCACAGAGAATCAATATATTATTTCCTATTCATCAAACGTGCTCGATAAAATCAATACCAAGATAAAATCAAATAATGTTAACTTAATTATGCACGTACATCTTACTATATAAACTATTTCTATTTGTTAATAAATTATCACTCAAGATGTAATCGTGTTTTGCTTTAAAACCCTTTTCCTGGTCGTAATACTGACATTTAAATTTGGCTGGTGACAAAAAAACAAAATGGAAAGATAAACGCCCAGTGCTAAGCTATGGACCATCCACGTTTGAAGGAAACCAAAAATAGGTATGGCAATTAAAGATCAAGCCTGTTGAAGTCGAAGTTAAAAATATGTCAGGTATTGACAGAGCTGACCAAATGATAGCCTACTATAGATATTGAAGATACCATTACACAAGCTTTAGTCTTATGACCGGGGCATACGGTTCACGGTTCACTAACAGCACGGTGCCGATATCTACAGTAATTCAACTTCATACAAACGGACGAAACGCGAGCTATACATACGCGGCTCGATCTCGGCATACGGCCTATCGCGGCCATCGCGGCATAGTCGCGAGTTTCTGCATGCCGAAACTTGTTGATTGAGCTTGATTTGGGCGCAAGTATTTTTTGGTCGCTAATTTATAAGATCGATTTTTTATTCAAACGTAAGTATCGTTTTTTTTACACAAAACATATTTTTGTTGAACACTTCCTATTCAATTTACAAAGCATTTAATTTGTTTATATAAAAAGAGCATAATTGCAGTCACAAAACTATATGGAAGTAAAAACAAATTAGGAAAATGTTATTTGAATGCTGAAAGAAAATGTAATTTAGGGCTGCCGCTATTACATGTGAACGGACCGCGGCGCTTTAGGCATTTATTTCAAAGATGCGGCCGAGTTGAATTCCGGTAGATATCTGTACTGTGCCAATAATAAATGAAATTTACCTTTTTTTTTACTTTTCTTTTCATGCTGTTGGTGTACAATAAAGGATTTTTATTATTATTATTTTATTATTAATAGTCAATCGTTGCTAAACATTGCGAAACGCTGGCCAAGAATACATTTCTTATGGAACGAAAAAAAATATGGCTGCCAAAAAAATTGGTGCATACTGTAATATTATAAACTGCCAACAGAATAACCGAAATTGTTACCTTTTCAGTGATATTGTCAGAAAAACTATTTTTGATGATTTTTACAAAAACTTATCTTAAGAGAGATTTCGTTTTGCGACACGTGACTGTATAATGTTATACTTACTCACTGTACTTACTTTTTAGCAGATTCGTTTTATATTTTTCCTTAAGTTGTATATTTAGTTTGTGAATATGGAAATATCTATACATATAATAAAATGGTAGGAAAGTCAAAACTGTACATTGAATATTTTTTTAAAAGAATACTTGGGGTATGATCTACAATCAAAACAGAAACAAAAAATATAGTTTTTAGAATTTTTGTCTGTTTGTCTGTTTGTCTGTTTGTCTTTCCGGGATAAACTCAAAAAGTACTGCATGGATTTACTTCAAATTTGGCATGAAGATAGTTAAGAAGTCGGGTCAACATATAGGCTACATATTATCACGCTAGCAGTGTTATAATCGTAGGTGCGTTTGGTGCTGCATAGCGTTCACGCAGACGACGTCGCGGGCAGCAGCTAGTATATAATAATATAATAGAATATATAATATATTGGAACTCTTTACTGCTATACTGGCCGATGTGTCATAAAAAAGAGAAATGACGTGTCAAGGATTTTGACAACGTCAGGCAGAAAAAAAAATAAAAAGGTCCGCGGAGGAGACATGTGAGGAGTCGGAAAAAGAGAAAAGATCGGGAGAGAACGCTGGAGGACGGCTGACCGATCCGGGAAAAGCCGCCGGCCCTCCCCGGCGATGACGTCCTGCCTCCACCTGAGGCGCCCCGCTCTGCTCGGCGCTCTTCACGGCTGCGGCCGTGCTCTACAACCCTCGCGGTGGTTCCTACCGCTGTGAGCGGCCTCCCTGCCGCTAACTTAGCGGTTGTTGGTGGCTGCCTCCGCCACTACCGCGGCTGTGAGCTGCGGTCTCCTACGGCGTCTACTGTTGGCCGAGGGCCGCTAGCTCCGACCGTCTAAATCAAACATTTTTCACAGTGCTATAGTGACTTTAAGTGCCTTTCTCCCTTTGTAAATAAAAATTAAAGTTTTTAAGTGTTATTAAATAGTTTTCTTCCACTTCAGCACCCTTTTGAACTGCGAGCTACGGACCCCTTCAGGGAATCGGCGCTACGCGACAACTGAACATAATTCAAAACAAAAAACAGATATATCCGGAGATAAACCTTCGAGGCGCAAAAGGACACTTCGGTATCATTTTATGTAATTTTTTGTTTTAAATGTAATTATATTCTTAGAGAAATATGGTTCAGTGTAATTTGGTAAGTGTATATTTATAGAATAAACAATTTTAAATATATTTTCTTTGTTCGGATGTTCTGTATGATACATATTATAACATATTGATTTTTGTGTAACGTTGTCATAGCATAGTTTACTCGCCCTCCGGCACTCTGTGATGGCAACAGCTGAAAATCAGCGTCTCAGTCTAGACTGTGACATAACGCTGAGCTGTGGCCTTTTCGGCAAATTAGTATTTAAGGTGTAAAAACTGTATTTTTGTATATTCTGTAGTAATTGTAATATTGTTGTATCCTTGTTTTATTTGCCGAATAAATGTTTTTCATTTCATTTCGTTTTACTTTGAATGGTAAGAAACTTCTAATCTGCAGAACTTTCTTTTTAAACACATTGAGTGTCTCAGAAAAGTTTGTCCGAACGTCGATGGCAATGCCCAGTCAAACAGGAGTCATGTTTAAAGAAGCACGTGGGGGTCGCGTTGAAAGTCTTCGATCAAAGATCATATTAATCGCTTTCCTACGGTAGAATCACATTATTGTCGGGAAAACTCAACAAAACAATACCTACATTCGCAGTTGAGCGTAAAAAAAAATGTACCGTATGTAGATCGATTAGCTCAAATTACCACATAAAGATGCTCCGAGTTTAACATGTTACAAAAAAGTATTTAAGTCAATGAATTAAGCCTTTGTTCGTCCTAAAAAAGACCAATGTTCTCTTTGTGCTGCTTATCATGAAGGTACTCCTGAAACCAAATTAACCCTCAAAGAAAGATATGAGAAACATTCTGCTGAGAAGAAGTTAGTTCGCCAGTCAAAGGCGACGGATAAGAAAGCCGCTTCAAGTATAAATTCAGAAACAATATGTGCTTCATTCGATTTGCAACAGGTCATTTATTAAACAACTACTAATGAAGGGACAATTTTCTACAAAAGACAGCTTTCCGTATATAACTTCACCATCAATCAATATATATAAAACTGTTCCATTACTGACTGAGTGATTGAGGTACTGAGTGACTGAGTGACTTACAGACAACGTACAGCCGTAACTACGGGGCGTAGAGAGCTGAAATTTGGAACATACATTCTTTAGGAGATGTAGGGGTGCACTAAGGAAGGAATTCCCGAAATTATCACGGGAACGGGAAATATAGGACTTTTTAATTTGTATGAAAAATCTTATTCCTTGAGTGCACCGATGTGAAACTTGGTGTAATGGTTTTTCAAAAAAAATTGCAATTGTGTTATGAAAGGAATTCCCTAAATTCCCACGGGCACGGGAAATATATGATTTTTAGTTTTTATGAAAAAAAACTTATTCCTTGAGTGCATGGGTGTGATACTTGGTATAAAGGTTCTTTCAGTGGGTGTCTGGTTGTATAGTTTCTGAAATTTCCACGAGAAGGGTAGTTAAGCGCAGACGAAGTTGCGGGATAAAGCTAGTTTACAATATAGCAAATCGTGACTGTTACTGCTTTACTTGGCCAGAGACCGAAAGTAGACGAGGCTCGTCTGAGATTTCCACAGCTGTCATCATTTTCATCTATGAGCATGATTTACCAGGCTACACCTCGGTGAGCCTGTATGCTGATGGTTGCTCAATAATAGCCTCAGCCTTTGCTTGATTGCATCAATAATACAACCAACATACAGTCTATCACATTGAGATACTTTGCTCCTAGTCATGGACAGAATGAAGGAGATTCGGCGCACAGTGCCACACATATGCTTATAAAAAAGCTGGAGATATATTTCTACCTTCTCAGTTACATCCGATTATACAAATGGCAAGATCTTCACATCCCTACATTGTCCGACCTTTACAGTATACTGATTTCAAAGACTATAAAGAGTTGTCTAAAACAACTAATATGCTCAAACTCCACAAAGATAACGAAACCGGCGCTTCAATCAACTGGACAGAAGGAGTTATTCGTCGTTTCGCACGCAAAAGATTCGCACGATTGTGCGAATTGACACCATTCGATTTTACCTAATGTTTTTGTCTTCATTTCGCACGCACGTACAATGTACAGTCAGGTAAAAATATTGAAATCAAGTTTTATAAACGACTACGAATAAATGACCATGTATGAAATCTTAATATCAAGTTTGTTATCTGAAATAGGTACTTATACATAAATAAAACATCTACACTACTGACATGCTCGGTCACATTACGTGACGGCAAAACTTCGGAGTGAGAGAGATGGCGTACTAGAAAGCAAGAAGGATGTAAGCCTCGCTCGCTTCCTAGTATTGCGCCATCTCTCTCACTCCGGCGTTTTTCATCACGTTAACCGTTAATGTAGCCCAAAAAGATAGCGCGGTCTCTTTCTTTTTATCTAATCTCTAGTGGTGCATCTTAGTGACGTCAGTCAGTCTTTCCTTAAGCGTCTTTTACTGCGCTCGCGCATATTAAACTGCAACATGTCCTAAGTTTTAAAAATGAAAATGTGGGTGTTTTTACTATTTTTTATGTACGCTGGAGGTAAGTGTATTTAGAATATAATAGTGTTACTGTGAATGTTCGAACGGCTACTTCGTTCAGTTATACAGTGTGTCCGGGGACGTATAACGGAAACTTTAAGACCGTATAAAAAAGGTAATTAAAAAATTAAAATCACTGTATTTCGGGGGTGGGCGCCCCCCATGGGGAGTTTTTTGTCGATAAAATTGATCATATTATACGGTCTTAACGTTTTCGCTATACGTCCCCGAAAACACTGTATATTTAAATGTTTTTTGTTTTGTGGCGGCCATCTTGTGCTTATCCTATCTTGACAGGCATTGGTAGAAATTATGAGATGAAACTGAGAAAATGTGAAATTCATTTGATAATTAAATTTAAAAGTGTGTTTTACCTTAATAAATATTCTAGATTTGATTTAAAAAGCTGGTTTGAGATTAGAAACATTTTTCTTTGTAGGAAATGGATCGCAACCTGGCCCATCTAATTCAGGAAATGATCCACCAGCCGGACCTTCAAGTACGCATACAACTGGACATGAAATAATCAAATCAAAACGAGGAAAGCCAGTACTTTTTCGCGCGGGCCACAAATATAATTTACACAGGAGAAATAAAGCTTCTTGTGTTTGGAGATGTTCGAAGAGACACATATGCAAATCTATGCTTGTTATTAATAATGATAACTCTATTAAACGGGAGGATAGACACAACTGTGAGCCTGATTTTACGTCAAATGAGCTTGAGATAAAATTTAACGAGTGCGTTGAAAAAGTTAAAACTGACTATACTGTACCTATACCAACTGTTTTTCGACAGACTGTAGCAGAGCTAAAAGACAAGGGAATCAGCCTCATCCAAAGAATTCCCACATTTAAAAATGTTAAGAATAAGTTTTATCGAAACCGAAATAAGTCGCTGGGTGTAAAAAAAATATGTTTTAATACATTGAAACAAGTTGTTGTGCCCGAAAGATTCAAAAGCTTTTTATTAGCTGATTACTACAACTCGAGGAACAGAATTTTGCTTTTCGCTGGTGAGCATTGCAAAACAATATTGGCAAATCCCAATTTGACAGTTTTATGTGATGGAACCTTTAAATTTTGTCTAAAACCTTTTCAGCAGTTGTATACCTTGCATGTTGATTTAGGAAGTAGTAAAACACACACGAATATAATACCTGTGATTTATGCGTTATTGGCAAACAAAACTAAAATAACTTATAAAATATTGTTTTCCTTGATCAAGAGTCAAATTCCTCAATTTGATCCCAAAAATATTATACTCGACTTCGAGCGGGCGACAATGTCAGCGATCAAAGATATATTCCCAGAGACTTGCATTAGTGGGTGTTTCTTTCATTTTTCTAGAAGTTTGTGGCGAAAAGCTGACGAAGTAGGAATCACAAAATCTGCACTGGCTCGAAAACATATAAAAAGGTGTACTGTTTTGGCACATTTGCCCAAAGAAGTTATTGAAAATGGGTGGTTGTACATCATGTCTCAATGTCCCAACGATGAAAAAATTGTCTTGTTTAACAATTATTTTGTAGAGACATGGTTAAATGAAACTTCTTTTTTTACCGACAAATGGTCCTGCAGTAGTAGTCATCATCGTACTACAAATATGGTTGAGAGCTGGCATGCTATCGTAAACAAAAAAATTAATAATAAACCCAAAAGTATTGCACATTTTTTGACTGTCTTACAACAAGAAGATAATTATTATCAAACTTTATATTTAAAAGGATCTAATTTTACAACAAAAAAGAAAGAAACCTGCGATATCGATGAACACATTGCTACCACAATTACCCAATTCAGACACGGAAACATTAGTGTTGAATTTTGTATAGAAAGTCTCGTCGTATGATTTTTTATGGTTTCGACAATCATCTTGATCTCTGATTTATTATGTATATTTTTATAAATACTTAGTTAATAAACAAGCCAAATGCTTTTGTGATACTGTTGATTATATTGATAATTTTATTACTACTTTAATATTCTGTGATGTCGTTGATTATAATTTGTAGATGTAAGTACGTTAAAGTTTCGTTATGACAATCATCTTGAACTCTGATTTATTATGTAGATTTTTTTATAACTACTTAAGTCTTAACCAGCCAAATGCTTTAGTAAAACTGTTGATTATATTGATAATTTTATAACTAGTTTAATATTGTGTGATGTTGTTGATTATTTGTAGATGTAAGTACTTTTATACTTTTGCGATGTTGATTTGTGAAATATATGTAAAATTAAAAATATTTTGTTTTATTAATACTTAATCCCATCAGCTTAGTCAGCTACAAAAAAGTTTTAAAAAGCTTTTTTGTAGCTAACTGTACTTAGCTACATCAGATGTTTATGATCGTGCGAAATGAAGACAAAAACATTAGGTAAAATCGAATGGTGTCAATTCGCACGATCGTGCGAATCTTTTGCGTGCGAAACGACGAATAACTCGACAGAAGTAGTTGAATTCTGAGTAGAAAAAATTTGTCCAACTACTTTGTATTTTAAAACAAGTCATACTCAATCCTCTTATAGATCTATCACTGTGAAGAGATTCATACTATTAAATAAAACACTTTTTAACCGGATTTATCGCGTATATTTACATTTTAAATTTTAACTCGACGTTTCGGTGTCTTTGCAGACCCCGTGGTCACGAGCGACGGACCTTTTGAATTCAAAATGCAAATATACGCGATAAATCCGGTTAAAAAGTGTTTTATTTAACTGTGAAGAGAGTCCATGCCAAGTTTTTTAAAGAATCTGTAAGCATGCTGAATTCTTCTTAGATCAACATAAGTAAAGCTAAGTACGAAGATCTAATGAGTATGTGTACGGAAGATACAGCATTTATACGGCACCAAGAGCACAAAACCTTTTATATTTATTTGCCTCGTTCATGGGTCAACAGTGTGTACCCTTTTATAATAAAATTCCAAAATATTTAATATTAATATTAATCTATTAATATTAATTTAATATTAATAGATTTAAGGATAAGTATAAAGTTTTACTATAAGATATCCGGATGCAAGAAGATTGTTAATTGTTATGTATTTTTATTTATTGCTGTTGAGTTTCTTGCCATTTCTTCTCAACAGATGACTTTCCGAAGTGGTGGTAGATTCAGTTCAATTTGTAAATTGTGACTTATTTCAAATGTATTGAAATACTTACGAAATAAAGATTCTTTTGACTTTGACTTTGACTTTGAAGAGTAGCATGACATTTTATATTTTTACAATATTTTCAGTTCAGTTCAATATTGCCAGTTTAAGTGTTTTTGATCTCAATCATCAAAGATGTAAAAAAGCTTGATCTCGGTTTTTATCACCGAAATATTTGTAAGAAAAAGAATGATTTGCCGTCCATGGCCCCTCAGTGTTGGTGTTGCTAGTTGCCAGCAATCGTTACGACTAATGGTCGATTAGGTACTGGTTGGCAGTAAATTTTTTTTTAATGTTTTTTTACATTTTATAATTCCCAAATAGTGTGATGAAAAATTTCTAGACATTTTGGTAGAATATTTGTAAGTTAAACTTCAATTACATACAATAAAACTGTTCAATTACTGTACCATTTTATTACTAGCAAATAAGTTTAATCTTTGAATAGTTCCTACCTACAAAAAGAACGTAAATGACGTTTTCTAGCCTATATTACGTACGTACCTACACTCTGAAGGTAGACCAATTTTAGAATGCGATTATAAGTGATACATCATCATCATCATCACAACTCTTTGTAATGAGCCCACTGCAGGGCATGAGTCTCTCCCCTGGGTGACGAGGAGGTATAGGCCATAATCCACCAAGCTGGCCCAGTGCTGGGTGGTGGATGCCAGAATTTTTCAGGGCGCCGAAATGGCTTCTGACAAACCCTAACGACTACTGTATAGAAGTATACAGCACCCGGGACCGACTGCTTAACGTGCCCTCCGAAGCACGGAAGTCGTCGTGAGAAATGAATTGTCGGCGGTCACCCATCTAAGTACCGAGCGCGCCGAACGTTGCTTAATATGTGATATCGTATGATACACACATTAACCATGGCGCCACGACGACTTCCTTCGAAGTGATACATACAACATGTCAATTTTAATATTCCTTATTGTAGTGTATGCGTTCATTTAGGTCATTCACTCATTCAGTTCAACAGACATTTACTATCTCGGGCGCACGTCAATGACATACGAGAGCCATAGGCGAGAGTAGACGTGTTGGTGTCTGTCCATTAAGTGCGTGTGCGAGCCAGTGATTCTATTACATATCCTACAATCGGACTGATTTTACACTTATATTAATGGCATAACTCAAAGAGAACGCTCACAAAATAAAAACATAGGTACAGTAAATTTCAGACGCGACAAAAAGGCGAATAAATTTTAAATGTTTTTTTTTATATATAAACGACCTTAAAAAATATATATACATATATATATATATATATATTTATAAACACCTCTTTGCGCACTTAGTTGATCCAGCCACGACCCCGTACATTGCTGACTCCACCTTTTGCACCGAATAACTTGAATCCAGTTGCGTATTTCTCGGGCGAAATGGCAACGTAGCATTCTATTATGCGTTGTTGCCAAATGTATTCGTCGATAGAACCTATACTCGAAAAATATTTTTTCAACAGTTTCATGCAATTGTGGATCCGTAACGGCTAAATTTTTTGAATGTAAGAAGACTTCTTGGCTCCGAATATATTTCAAATATTAATTACTTGTGCTGATCCATTTATATACTCGTACTTCCATTAGTACTTGCTTTGATCCGAATAGGTATTCGCATTGCTCCATACATTGTTAGATCCACCTCGGTTGTAACGGTTAAGGCACGTGGGGGTAGCGAAGATAAGGGTACGAAGACTTCTTGGCTCCGAATATATTTCAAATATTAATTACTTGTGTTGATCCATTTATATACTCGTACTTCCATTAGTACTTGCTTTGATCCGAATAGGCATTCGCAATGCTCCATACATCGCCTCGGTTGTAAAAGTTAAGGCACGGGGGGGGGAGCACCGTACCACATCCCGCGCCCTTTAGGCCTTGGTCTCTGCTTTGCTGCGCTATTTTGAATCTCTCATGTTTTACATTTAGTACCGACTTAAGCGATTTTTTCTATGTGAAGTCCCGACACGAGAAGTTATAAGTTTTAAAGTAAAGAACTTATACCAAGTTAGTTAAGTTACGAAGTTACGATAATAATATATGCTCCCTAAGCAATTATTTGCATGTATTAATTAACAAATCATAATATAATAAAATACAGTGCATCAACTGCCCAATTCAATTAAGTTTGAAGGGCTGTCACTTACATTAACTGTCAATTAATTCTGCTGTTGGCACATTGCTGGTAATTAAACTTTTTAGACTTTCTAGACTTTTTAAACTTTGGTAGTTAAACTTCGTTAAAAAATGCATGAAGATGGAAATTAAGTTAAGTTAAACTTACCCTTTTTTGAAAAAGCCTACTTGACTGTTAACACATTGCTATATAATCCTGTACATCTACACGTCGTTCGTTCTATTCTAAAATATTTATTTTTTTTTGGTTGAACTAGGTCCAGACCAAAGTTGCAGAAAAATTAAGGACCCTACCTGTTTTGTCTAAATTCTGTCAATTTATGGTTTGTAGGTTGTGTATGAGGTTGCGCGCGTCCGTAGGAGTGCCAGGAGAGCAATACTTAGGGGGTGGGAAGAGTCCCTTGTCGCGCCCGCTTACGGGGCCTGGACGATCGATGCGATTCGTCCGGTCCTCGTTGACTGAGTGCAGCGAAGGTGGGGACTCTGACCTTCCGCCTTGTGCAGGTATTGACCGGACATGGTTGTTTCGGTCACTACCTGCACAGGGTCGCCCGAAGGGAGGTGACGACAGAGTGTCACCTGCACAGGGTCGCCCGAAGGGAGGTGACGACAGAGTGTCACCATTGTGTGGTGGCCGACGACACAGCGGAACACACCTTAGTGGTGTGTCCGGCAGGAGGTCGGCTGCGGCACGAGTTGACGTCTGTCGTCAGAGAGGACCTCTCGCTTCCTAGCGTGGTAAAAGCCATGTTAGGGAGTCGAGAGGCTTGGGCGGCCATGACCTCGTTCTGCGAGGACGTTATGTCGTAGAAGGAGGTGGCGGAGCGGTACCGGGAGAATGACGCCTCTTCGACACCGATTTGCCGTAGGTGGAGTGGGGACAGAGAAGGAGATACGCTCACCTTCACCCTCCCGATGGCCGGCCGTAGCGGGTGAGGGGACCTGCTGTGGCTATTACAGCTATGTGTGGGGAAATGGTCTCGTGTGCTGGACCATTTCCTATATGGGGGGCGCTCGGTTAAGGCTGAGCGAAATCTGTCGGGGCTCGCGGGTAATGCCAATGGCGGTACCGTGAGCTCCACTTTGGCAGATGAGGTACACCTTGAGGTTTTTAGTGGGTAGGTCCGGCCTTCTGCCAGATCATCCCCACATACCCCACCGTTCTCCCTTGGGTGGTCGGGGACGTGATTGCATGTTTTCCTCAAGTAAAAAAAAAGCTATCCAGACCAAAGTTGCAGAAAAATTAAGGACCCTACCTGTTTTGTCAAAATTCTGTCAATTTATGGTTTGTAATATATATAAAGCAAAGTTTGGGTTTAGATTATGAGAAATTTTCGTGTGTGACTAATACCTACATAAAATTGTGAATGTTGCGTGCTAGCTAGGTATATTAAAAGCATGTCCATATTTATAAGGCTTCAGCGGTGCGAGCACAGATCTTTTCTCAATCGTGGATTTGACATAAGCAATTATCATTTTTGAAATTAATTGTAAATGGTAGCTACTTGTAGTTACTTAGACAGTAGAGGCTGAACGTGCTCGTGGCGTACCGGCACGATTCGGATTTGCACCGGCCAGACGCGCCCCCGAGCGAAGCGCCTCCTCTCGATGATACGAGAGTGTTTATTGTTTCTTGCATAACGGATTCTCACAGTCCCGAGATGGGATAGTTTGAATAGCACATGAATGATCCTTCCGCAGGTTCCCCTACGGAAACCTTGTTACGACTTTTACTTCCTCTAAATGATCAAGTTTGGTCAACTTCCCAGCAACGCCAACGACCGTGAAGCCACTGCGTGTCGCAGTGGTCAACTTACCAGCGTCCGAAAACCTCACTAAATCATTCAATCGGTAGTAGCGACGGGCGGTGTGTACAAAGGGCAGGGACGTAATCAACGCGAGCTTATGACTCGCGCTTACTAGAAATTCCTCGTTTATGGGGGATAATTGCAAACCCCAATCCCCAGCACGAAGGAGTTTCAGTGGGTTGCCCGGGTCTCTAGGCCAGGGAGAACATGTTGATTCCTTCAGTGTAGGGCGAGTGAGGCCCAGGACATCTAAGGGTATCACAGACCTCAATCTCGTGCGGCTCGAGGCCGCCGGTCCCTCTAAGAAGAATTTTAATACGTCGTCAGTGAGATGCGTGACGGAGCCACGCACATCGAAATAACGACGCCTATTTAGCAGGCTAGAGTCTCGTTCGTTACCGGAATCAACCAGATAAATCGCTTCACCAACAAAGAACAGCCATGCACCACCACCCACCGAATCAAGAAAGAGCTGTTAATCTATCAATCCTTCCGGTGTCCGGGCCTGGTGAGATTTCCCGTGTTGAGTCAAATTAAGCCGCAGGCTCCACTCCTGGTGGTGCTCTTCCGTCGATTCCTTTAAGTTTCAGCTTTATGAGATGACGAGCGTTTGCCCGCGACTTCGTACACGCATAAACTTAAAAGTCCTATTTTCCGTTCCCGTGGGAATTCCGGGAATTCCTTTCATAATACAAACAGACACTTATTGAGGAACCTTTATACTAAGTATCACATCCGTGCACTCAAAGAATTTAGATTTTATCATACAAACTAAAACATCATATATTTCCCGTTCCTTTGAATTTTGTGAATTCCTTTAATAACACAACCAGTCTATTTTCGAAAAACTTTTATTCCAAGTATCATATCCGTGCACTCAAGAAATAAGATTTTTCATACAAACTAAAAAGTCCAATAATTCCTGTTCCCGTGAGAATTTCGGGAATTCCTTACTTAGTGCACTCCTAAATCCCCTAAAAAATGTATGTTCCAAATTTCAGCTCTCTACGCCCAGTAGTTACGGCTGTACGTTGTCTGACAGTCACTCAGTCAGTAACGGAACAGTTTTATATATATTAACGAGCGTTTGCCCGCGACTTCGTACACGCTTAAACTCAAAAGTCCTATTTTTCGTTCCCGTGGGAATTCCGGGAATCCCTTCCATTATACAAACAGACACTTATTGAGGAACCTTTATACCAAGTATCACATCCGTGCACTCAAAGAATAAGATTTTATCATACAAACTAAAACATCATATATTCCCGGTCCCGTGGGAATTTCGGGAATTCCTTTCATAACACAACCAAACACACATTGAAAAACCTTTACACCAAGTTTCACATCGGTGCACTCAAGGAATAAGATTTTTCATACAAACTAAAAAGTCCAATTATTCCCGTTCCCGTGTGAATTTCGGGAATTCCTTCCTTAGTGCACCTCTACATCCCCTAAAGAATGTACGTTTCAAATTTCAGCTCTCTACGCCCAGTAGTTACGGCTGTACGTTGTCTGTCAGTCACTCAGTAACTCAGTCAGTAACAGAACAGTTTTATATATGTATATTGATTATGAATAACTCTTTGCAAATTACCATTGTATTTTTTCTATTGTAAACATAATCACTTTATTATTTTTCGAAAACGAAAATATAATCTCTTTCAATCAACATTAAGTTTTTTATTCAGAATCAAAAATAAACACAAGCACATTCATGCCTAAAGATGAGTGGAGCGACTATTTTCTTGTGAGTTTTCCTTTTTTAAAGACAAGATTCTCTACTACTTTGAGGAGAATTTGAAATACTAGCTAGACATTATTATGTTACTGTAGCCAGTAATATAGTAGCCCAAACGTGCCAATGAGGTAGCCCTTGGCAAATGATGCGCCCTGATTGGCCCATTTGAATTGGATCAACAACTGCTTATACGCCAAAAAGGTAGATTTGTATAAAAATCCCTTAATTATTATTATTACTCATCGTGACTCTTGTGGCTCCGAACGGAGCTACATATTTATGGTCAGCTGGCAATGGATCAACAAAGGACACCCGGATCAACAAGTGAAAATGGATCAACAAATTACTACCTATACGGCACGTTGGAGCCACAAAGTGCCCAAAGGGATATCTATATATCTAGATTATGTGCAATTTAATGCGCAACCATATAACATGACTTAGGGGGAGAGGGGCACATTGATTCACGGGGCACATTGGTACAGTATATACATCTCAAAACCGATGAACGCTACACAGTCCGGCACATCACTATTGCTCAAGGACATTCACAAGAATGACAGTTGTGACATCGCTCGCCGCCAGTTTGCCATTGGGCCAGCGTTGCCAACATAACGGATTTCCCGTCATCTAGCGGATTAAGGTATGAAGAAACGGAAAAAATCGTATTTTGACGGCAAACGGATTTTTTTGCGGGATTTAGTTAGCAAAAGAAAATTATAAATAAGCTTAGCCAACTTTATTTTTATAATTTCTTTCTATATTTTTTATAGAAAAAAAAAAATCAAACATAACAAAATTTCTAATATACTCTTCGTAAACTTAACGCAGAGACTAACTAAACGTGTAGTACGGGAATTTTTTTAGTCATAGACAAGATAGAGATTTTTGTATTGTTCTTTCTCACTTATTTCATCGTTTTGATAGTACGGACATAAATTAGTTCAGAGAGATCAGACATTGCGAATTTTCTGGTCTTGCGTTTTTTTGTCAGTTGGTGAAAATGCTGAAACCGACCTATAAACAAAAGTTTCGTAGTGAGTGGCTTATGGATAAACTGTTTACAGACTGGATTGTAAGAAAAGAAGATAGTTCCGGTGAATCTTTTGATCCACGGACATAAGTGTTACAAAATACCTTGGCTTGGGGATTATGTACTACAGTATAAAATCAAAAAAAATAACAACGTCGTTTCTAAAGTTGGCACCGCTAATTGAATGCACTGCAGATGGAATAGTTAGCGCACTCAAAGATACTCTAAACGAATTTGGTTTGGACTACAAAAATATTAGCGGTATAGGAACTGACAATGCAAGTGTCATGACTGGCGTAAATAACGGTGTGTATGCAAAATTAAAGCCTGATATTCCCGGACTCGTTCTCGTGTATCGACGTTGGATGTCGATATGTTCTGACTACGAAGCTGAACGTTAATAAAACAACGAAGAAGAAAGCGAGGTTAGTAGCAAAGGGTTATAGCCAACGTTACGGCGTTGACTATCATAATACATTTGCTCCTGTCGTACGCTTAGATTCTATAAGGTTGTTGTCGGCGCTGGCTGTTGAGTTGGACATGGATGTACACCAGTTGGACATAAGCACGGCGTACTTGAATGGGTATCTCAACGAAGATATTTATATGGAAGTTCCACCTTTACTAAGGGAATGTCTATATAAGCTGGTTAAAGATCCTGAAGTGAAACAACAAGCTGTAAGGATGTTATCCGATCTGAAAGCAGGGGGTGATACTTGCCACCTGAGAAAAGCGTTGTATGGATTGAAGCAAGCAGGTCGACAGTGGAACAAAAGACTAGATGAAAAACTGAAAAGTATGGGTCTGATTCAGTCATTAAAGGAACCCTGCTTTTATTATAATATCGACCATAGTACGAAACTGTTTGTTACTGTTTTCGTAGACGATATTTTAGTTGCAAGTCAAAAGCGAGAGTGTATTAAAAAAAAATCTAGTAAACACGTCAAGACAAATCAAACCTTTTATTTTTATTATATATTCCTGATCGATTTATTTACCCACTTCCACGTGTTTTATACGCTGCGCGCCCACAACCCCATCATTTGTCACTCTATTCAGCTTGCTGTATCCCACGCTTCAGAAGGCACAATACCGAGAAATCTAGAATTTTTGATATCCGAAACATATAATTGGTTTTCTCAGTCATCGACTCGACAGGCCGAATATAAAGAGTTGTCATCATCATCATCATCACAACTCCGTGTAATGAGCCCACTGCAGGGCTATGAGTCTCTCCTCTGGGTGATGAGGAGGTATAGGCCATAATCCACCAAGCTGACCCAGTGCTGGTTGGTGGATGCCAGAATTTTCAGGGCGCCTCGATGGCTTCTGACAAACCCTAACGACTACCGTATACAGTACCCGGGACCGACTGCTTAACGTGCCCTCCGAAGCACGGAAGTCGTCGTGAGATATGAATAAAGAAGTTGTACAAAACAATAAATGAAGGCCATGATCCGTTAAAAATTGTTCGAGGGTGTCAAACTCGCTGGCTATCGATACATTCAGCAGTAGAAAGAATACTGAAACAGTGGTGTGAATTAAAAACACATTTTGAAATATCCGAAATTATACTGCTGAGTTATTGTATCGAATGTATAGAGACGACATGAATTTGGCATTTCTATCATTTATATGCCCGATATTAGAAGAAATTCAGCGAGTAAATAAAACCTTTCAAGCCAAGAATGCGGATCCCTGTAAATTATTTAATGATTGGTTGCGAAAATAATTATTCCACGTCCGCAAGTTAGATCCTTTGACGATATATGTCGAAAATTATTTGGACCCAAAACCTTACCTTGGTTACGGATTTGAATCAAAAATAAGGGAAATGAGAGAACAGAACTTGATAAACGAACAAACTGAGCGTGAACAGCGACAGCAGTGTATTAATTTTATAATAAAATTAATTCAACAACTGCGTTGTAGGCTACCTGATAATATCGAGATATTGCAGAAAGTAGAATTGCTATCATGTACAAATGTATTGAAAGTACGTAAAGATTCCATAAGCTCGTTATTGGCTCATTTCCAGTACTCGAATAATATGATTACACTAATAGAATCCCAGTGGAATGCAATCAACCTCACGAAATGGACCAAAGTGAACGATACGATTTTGGTCAGAAGTGAAAGAGTACAAAGATGCTGCTGGCACTAATTCGTTTAAAGAACATAGTGATTTTGCATTTTCAATGTTGATTTTACCATATTCAAACGCAGAGGTTGAAAGAGTGTTCAGTGTAATGAATAGCGTAAAAACAAAGCTAAGAAATAGAATGAAGACAGATATGGTTAACGCCATTCTTAATATACGAGCAGGGCCACAGAATAAGTAATAGTACCGGTACAGAAGAATTACTCCGCAAGAAGATCTAAATAAATTCGAGTCTTGCTACGACGCGATACGGTGGAATTCAGCTCGCACAGCATTACATAGGGTAAAGGTTGGCTATTTGGTGATATATGGTAATATGGTGACAATTTTGGTTTTACCAATGCTAATATTGCCCAGTGCAATTTTGAAGGTTATTTTAATGAAACGACGACAGCTTAGTTCCTTGCCCGTTCATTGGGCCGCGAGCCACTGTCAATACTGGACGCCGTTCGCTCGTTTGGCGCGCAACTGAGTAAAATATGGAGGATAATCGGTACGTAATTATAACCATATTACTGGACACATTATACCTAGTCGGGTCATAAGTTCTGTCAAAAACTTTTAATGTTCTTAATGATACACTTTTTGAAAATTACTTAAAAATTATATATGAAATGAAAGGTTATTAAATGTACAATATAATTTTAATTACATTATTTGAAATGCCCTCCTCCTTTTTTTGAAATTTTGGTGAGGTTTAGCACAGACTTTCTCCTCCAAATATTGCCATATCTTGTAGTCCAGTGGGTTTAAGTCTGGACTAGAAGAGGGCCAGTCTACATGCCGGATAAAGTCAATTCCGCGGGCGGTCAACCAGTCTTGCGTGCTTCGAGCCTTATGAGCCGGTGCAGAGTCCTGTTGGAATATCCAATGTCTGTTCTTGAACATTTTTTGAGAAAGAGGTTCCACTGTGTTTGTCTGGACAGTATTTTGATAAACCACGGCACTGGTTCTCACACCTTTTTCACAGAAAAACACCTCAGTTATGCCTGAATATGAGACTCCAAGCCAAACCATGAATGAGGAAGGGTAATGCCCGCGCTGGACCCTCGGAATACGCGCGCTCGCTTCTTCACTACTGTGGGCATACACCTTATCGTTTTGTTTGTTATAACTTTCTTCAATGTTAAAAATTTTTTCATCCGAAAAAAGAATTTCTCGGTATTTTTTTCCCGCGTACAGTCGTAACAAAGCGCGGGATCTTTCTAGTCTTTTTTTTTTTAAACGCTCGTTTATAAAATGTCCGGTCTTTTTACGATAAGCTCGTAGTCCTAGGTCTTCATTTAGCACTCTTTTGACCATGGTTCTGCTTAGCCCCATCTGGTGAGCTAGGATTTTTTGTTTACGCACGGGATTTCTTTCGATTCGCGCCTTCACTGCTTTGATGACCGCTGGTGTCCTAACTGTGCGAGGTCGGCCGCTTCTTTTACGATCTTCGAAGCTTGATTCTTCAGTGAATCGTTTAATAGTACGACAAACGAACCGTAACGTTATTTTCAAATTTTGTAGAATATTGAAAATCTCTTTTGGCGCGTAACCACAGCGGTGCAACGCGATAACCGCGATTCTATCGTCTTTACTCGACCACTCCATATTTGAAAATGAATAAAATATAATTTCTTTTTTATATTCAACATTCGCAACCGCTCTATTTTCAAAATTAATAAACGTATTTCTGGCCAGTATTCGAAAATTAAAAATATGAGGTTTTGACAGAACTTATGACCCGACTAGGTATACTTAATATTTATTTTGTTTTTAGCTCGATTTGAATGTGTTGTGCAGGAAGGGTGAAGCAATAAAGTTTGCGTCTTACTATTTTAAAAAATAACGGATTGCATTTAATTTGTTCAAATTACAAGCTTAGGTATTTTTTGATTTTTCTTACAGAAACAAGACTTCGTGCATACGAAAGCGCAAAATGAAAGGTCAAAAACGAAGAAATTATGATGCTTTATCCTTCAAAAATGCTTACCTAAAGGTCGTAAAAGACAAGTGGTCGGTTTACAAGGCATCTAAGGAGTATGGCATACCATGGTCTACTTTGAAGAGGCACATAGCTAATCATGGAGGTGAAAATTTCGATTTACCTAAACTTGGAAGACCGTTTACACTGGACAGCGATCTTGAATGTAAGTTTGTTTCTTATATAATTAAAATGCAAGAACTAGGATTTGGCCTCAGCGTCACAGACATCAAAGCCAAATGTTATGCTTTGGCAGTCCAAGCAGGAAAAGTACACCAGTTTAACGATGCTAAGCACAAAGCTGGGCCTTATTGGTGGTGGTCATTTAAAGAGCGTTACGGGCTTTCTTTGCGCACTCCAGAAAAGCTTGCAGCATGCCGAGCTGTTACTGCCAACAGGCACAACATTGACGATTTTTATGAAAAGCTTTTGACGGTTTTGGTTAAGCTGGATATTCAACAAAAACCGGAACGGATCTATAACTGCGACGAGACGGGTGTAACATTTGTCGTTAAACCGTCAAAAATAGTCACTCAAACGGGAAAAAAAATAATCTACAGTAGAACCTTTGCAGAGAAAGGTGTCACACAGACGGTGCTTGGATGTTGTAGCGCTAGCGGAGCGTTTGTACATGGTTAATGATTTGGCAAACGGTGCCCCAGAAGGGTCGATCGTAAGATTATCTAAAAACGGCTGGATTAACTCCGAACTATTCCTAGAGTGGATGCATCATTTCGTAGCCAAGATTCCACCAGCAAGACCGGTACTTTTGATAATGGATTCTCATTCTACGCATGTTAGTCCAGAAGTTATCGAGTTCGCTATTAGAAACGACATTCATTTGTTTACTTTTCCCAGTCACACAAGTCATCTTCTGCAACCGTTGGACGTTTCCGTATACAAGTCGTTGAAAAATGCATGGGCTAAGGTCCTTAATGATTACAAGCTTGAACATCCAACGAGTGCGCCAACTAGATTGGACTTTTGTCGCCTATTGACACCAGCCTATGAGCATGCATTTCAACCTTCGATAATAATGAATGGCTTTCGAAAAGCTGGTATTGCACCGTTTGATCGAAATGCTATTTCTGATGAAAGTATTGCCCCGTCACTGATACAGCCAAAAGACCTTCTGTCACCGAATATTGAATCAGCTGCTAGCAATGCTGGAGACAATCGTAGTACTGCGTCACCTTCGGTTTCTTCTTTGCTTTCGATTCCTGAAATCCCGCAGTCTACTATTAGTACGCGACGATCTAAGAGGAATCCACAGGCCCGGTACTTGACAACTCGAAGCGAAGAAGAAAATATTATCCTAAACGAATCCGCAGTCCCAGTAGCAAATAAGGAGGCAGTTATCACGGTTACTGTTTCCCCTGACTCTCCTACTCCAGGGCCCTTCAAACGAATACCAACATGGTAAATTTTCAAAAGTGAGGAAAAGAAACACGCCAAAATCGTACAAAAGTACTATGTGTGACTTTTGTGGTGTTCACTACTCCCAAGATGTGGCACTTAGAAACGGAGCTGTTTGGGTAGAGTGCATGAATTGTGGCAAATGGTACCACCAGGAATGTACTGGCACTGAGTCACCACAGTTCCTGTGTGATAATTGTGACAAAGGTGACTTTTCGAGCTCTGATGACAGTGATTGGGCTCCGGAATAGAGTTGTCACCATATTGCCATATATGGTATCACCATATTGCCCCCATATCTCCATATTGCCAATGTCAGAAAGATTTTTTTAAATTGATTTTCCTAATTATGCTTAAGGCTTAAATATCTGTGATTAATAATTATCGTAAAGAAAAGTCTGATTATTGTAATAAGCAAAGTGATTTCATAATAAATGTAACTTATCGTATATTTATTTCATTTTATACCTTATTATCACCATATAGCCAACCTTTACCCTACCTGCAAATTTATGTACCTAGAAGTTATGTCTCTTTCTATCGCATGCCTCTTATCTTTTCTTACGCTGTTAGGGTTGCTGCCTAGTGAAGAATAATTAATCTCCTTATTTGTAATTAAGTATCTACCGATGGAGGTATTACTGTTATTCTGCCTTTGTAAAAAATATTATTTCAACTTACCTAAAGTACAAAATGAAAAAAAAGTTACGACGAATAATTAGTAATACTACCTATGTTTTGTTAACATAATCAAATTTAAACATAATCTAATTGAATTTGTTTCTTTTTATGTCCATTTTTAAATACTATTTGCGACCTCGATCATAGGATTACTGTGAGTGCTATTAGGTAGGTAGGTCTCTACAACGTCCAGACGGGCGCGCGCGTGACACACGACCCATTCGAAATACGCCGACGACGGAGCGCTTCGCTGTAGGTAAATAACGAATGTACCGCGCGGAGTGAGCCAGGCATGGCAGGGCTAAAACGCAATGGTAAAACTTGTTACACATATGAGTTACCAGATAAAGTATTAAATCTAATTGGAACCAGTCAGAGTTATAGCCAGCCGTCAACTTCTACTGCTTCCGGAATGACTGAGACCCACAATAGTGACGATGATTTAGAAAATATAGATTATTTAAAAAAATTGTACCTACCTACTTAATTTTCATTAAACTTAAGTTGTTTTTTTATTTACCAAAATGTATTCTGACGGATTTCACTGACGAGAAAAATACACGATTAATGAAAATTGGCTCGATAGTAAAAAGTCACAAACATGACACTAATTTACCATTTCAAACGGATATTGCTACGAAATAACATAATAGATTCATATAAAAGTTACATAAAACATAAAACGAACTTCTCTTAACCGATGAGTAAAGCAACATTTAGAAATAGTTATAATTTTTGAAAATAAACCAATTAAACGTAATTTCCCTTCTTCACGTCGGGGAAATGATCTGGGTGGGAGGTATGGAATGCAAAATGCAAAATCTGTAGTCTCCTTTAAGAAAAATGTTAAGAATTATTACCTTCAGACTACTTCTCCATAAATTTAACTACGCTCCAAATATTTTTGTGTACTTATGTCATTTATTTATATATTGTATTAAGAAATATGTATCTATTTATCTGTAAGTTTATTATTATTATTATGTTTCTTAGGTTGATACCCTTTCTCGACTTACGTCTATATATTATTTTATTATTATAATGGCAATGCAAACCCTACCAAATTATTATTTTTTGTATTTTCTTTTTTTGTAAATAAAGGTTGCCTGGAAGAGACCGCTCATGAGTGATAAGGCCGCCTAAATTGTGTTGAATCCAGTTTTCCTTCCGTATAAAATATTTTAATATGTTTGTATCCTGTTGGTTCTGGAAATAAAGTGTATTTGTATTTGTTGTATGGATGTACGCACCGCGCTAAAAGAGGCCATTAAAAAAAACCACCTACCTGTCTTGAGTTCATTTGCCCTCGGCAAGTTAGAACACCAATAATATATCGGCATGTGGAATCGCTGATTCGCACGATTGAAAATGATCGCGTAGATACGTACCTAAACGGTAAAACTAAAACTAGGTATACCTTGGTAAATAATTCAATGCAGTAAAATTCAAATTTTAAATTTCATGCTACTTTGCCCCATACAGTTTGATTCCCGCTCGGAACCAGAAAAAAAAAATGTTCCGGGTCTAGGCGTTTATATATATATGTATTTATATAAAAATAAAAATCATCGACGACCACTTTGGCGATGGGGTAACACTGTCTGCCTCAGACGCCAGTGGTTGCGGGTTCGATTCCTAAGAAAGAAATATGTTTCGTGTCTGTGTGTTTATCTATTTATGTATTTATATTTTAGGTTCCCCCTAGTTCGCTACATGGTATCCCATATCACTAGCTCTGCTTACTTTGGGACCATATAGTTGGTGGGATTGTCTGGGGATTTTATTATTATTTATTCTTACATTCTAAGTTCCCCTCTAGTTCGCTACATGGTATCCCATATCATAGCTCTGCTTACTTTGGGACCATATAGTTGGTGTGATTTTATTTTGTATATGTTAAACGAATAAACACTTGTAACCTACTTTCTTGGTGGGTGAGGGCACGGTAGCTAGTAGTCACTTGCCACCAGGCCGGATTAACCCCAGAGCAGATGGAAAGCTCCTAGATGGTAGCATTCTATGTTTTTCCTTTAATCTGAGTCTAGCATTTTGGTATCATTATTTTTATTTTTGACATCACGCAAACATTCTACATTTCTCTCTGCAAGAGTAACGTCGGTACTAATAGCCCTCTCGTCGTTATTTGCGATAGCTACAAATTGTTTGTTAATAATAATAATAAATAATTTATTTCCCTATTCTTATTCTATTACAAATGTTGTCACCTGGAGTCTTCAGTTATACATAAAATGCCTGTGTTTGAAGACCCCGCACTTCCACAAATTATAGTTACAATTGAAAATAAATTAGTTAAATTCGATTGAATTAAATGAGAATTTGATAAATTAAACAATTTGGTTGGTATTAAGCGAAAACAACAAATAATTAAAAAAAAAAACTAAAGACAAAGAAAAATTACAGCAACATAAGATTTTATTCAAATGTAAAAATTAAAATTATATTAGGCGATAACATATACATTAAAGATTAATTTAAAAACTAAAGGGAAATAATAATTACAATAACGATTTTTATATAATATTGTGTCAATAGATAACATTCAGTCATTAAATTTGGTTTGTCATTTTTATAGAATTAACTTATAAAAATAAGCTATGTTTAAAAATGTATTGCATTGTTTTTATTTCAGAACAATAAAATAATATAATGAATGCACTACAAGCTGATGACCCGTAACCTGACATTTTTCATGACTCCCTGGCGGTTTTTTGTAAGAAATTTGATAATTGTTAACTATTATATCGGAATTTTTATTGTTTGTTGTTTTCTAATTGACTTTTTTATCTTAAACAAGCTGACGCGGCAAACGTTGTTTTGCCATATAAATATAAAAAAAAATAGATGTGGGCCGATTATCATAGATACCGGATAAGCACAAAAAATTTCATCAAAATCGGTCAAGCCGTTTCGGAGGAGTATGGCAACGAGAACTGTGACACGAGAATTTTATATTTTTATCTTAAATTGTGACATTGTTTTATCTTTGTAATTTTGATTAGGCTTTTATAGTGTTATTAATTATTGTCAATTTATTTTTTATATAAATTATCAGATATTACTTGAAATGCTGTTCATACCTAAATCCAGACATATGTATCAGAACTGTTTACCTAGAAAATTATTAACCTTAAATTAATGTAATTGTTTCCATGCTGAACTGGGAGCGAAAGAAAAACGTAGAATGTGCCAGCTGCTTTCTTCCCGGGCATACTGTAAAAGTCAGTTAAGGGACAAAGGTTTTAAAGGCGTTTTTGTGGTCTCTAAAATAGTCTCTCTCCATCTTTATAATACCTCTAAATTTGTCTAATGTGACATCAGATGGTTACAGAGGTTACACTCTGGGAGCCAATTCTCACCCATTCGACTCTGAAGACGTCCACGACAAAAAGTATCCGTCTACCTCTTTTTTTTATCAAAAAGTTATTTTATGTATTCTGGCAAAAGTCTATAAAATTGTCTATTACTTTCTGATCGCCTTTACTGGCTCTCGAGACGAATGGTCTTGACAATTCGACTCTCAAAAGGCGTCCAAAAAGTGGACGTATTCGTTCGTTGTCGCTTGTCTTTGTGTGTGTCATTTTTGTTGTGGTAAATTGGTGCATGCATAAACGTGAACGTAAAACTGAATAATGGATGAGTTTGTGGCGGCTTTTGTACAAGACATGTTGGAAGATGGTGAAATCGCTGCAGCTGTCCCACGACGCCGTGCTATGTGCCGGGTGGAGCCATTCGACTTGACCGACGCCGACTTCTTGAAAAACTTCCGTCTCTCAAAAGATCTCGTGAGGAACCCCATAAGGGATACAGGCGTGACGTTATGTATGTATGTAATTAATGTAATACATTTGTTGCTGGTGTGTCATACGAATAAATAAATAAATTACGAACTATCAGTTTACTGCTTGAATTATTTGCCAAGGTAACCATAATAAAAAACAACACCTACCTGTCTTTCGCCCTCGGCAAGGAGTATTTCGCGATCCAGAGTCGAGCGACCCTCAGCTCGGGCGGTCCCTCGTGGTACCAGGTTCCTTCCCGGCCCTTGTCGCGTTCTATACGGGCCTCCTCTTCTTCTAGCTTCTTGTTGATTGCGTCTTCTCCGAGACTGTGGAGCAAAATGATTGGATACATTTTCAACTTCCATGCTGGACTGGGAGCGAAAGAAAAACATAGAATGTGCCAGCTGCTTCTCTTCCTGGGCATACTGTAAAGGTCACTTAATTTGGCATTTTTATGGGCGATAGGCTGACCCCCTGTCACTGCAATAGCCTCTCTCCATCATTATAATATACCTCATTTGTCAAACCTGACATCGGATGGTCTTATAGCCTCTGGTGTTCTGCCTATCCCATAAGGGATACAGGCGGAAGTTATGTATGTATGTATGTACGTACATTTTCAAATGACTTCCAAAATAAGAAGGTTCCAATTGATATGTATTTTTCTTTAATTTTGTGTTTGTTTTTTTTTTATATTGTAAGGATAGGCCGTGTGTCTTCCCTGCCACCTGATGGAAAGTGCGCATGAAGACTATGGTGTTACTCGTCCATCCTCGAGAAACCTATTCACTCGACACTTAAAAGTTCCAGGACTGTAGTGGTCAGGAAAAACAGACGCAGGCAGATTGTTCCACACCTTGGCAATCCGTACCAAAAAGGAACTGTCGAAGCGTTTTGTTCGACTTCTTGGTAAATCCACTATATAGGGATGGAAGTTCTGTCTGCGTCTGGTAGTCCGGTGGTAAACAGGAGTGGGTTCGATTTGGTCAAAAAGAGAGTTTTTACGCGACTGTTTGGTAATTTATGCACCGATTTTGATGATAAGTATTTAATTTAATAGGAGGTACTTCAGAGGTCATCTCATATAAATTTCAACAAAATCGGTAGAGAACTTTTGAACAAATTTGCAATTTTCAAAAAAATATGCATGAATACGGAATTATTATGTAGAAAATATTGGTGAAGTTGATTTTTCAACCGACTTCCAAATAAGGAGGAGGTTCTCTATTCGTCTGTTTTTGTTTTGTTTTGTCTTTGTTACACGATATTTCAGACAATTATGGTTCGATTTTGAAAAGTTGAAAGAAGATACTTCATAGTTGGTCCCATAAAAATTTTATCAAAATCGGTTGAGCACTTCATTGAAAATTTCAAATTTTTGAAAAATTATATATTTGTTCGGAGAATGTTTACGTGGATGACATTATAACGCAGCCAAAGTTTTCACGTGAAGTCGGTGTTTTTAATGCTCTGCATTCGTTAATTATAAACATTGATACAATTGAGTTATAACCTATCACTATTTCTGATGTGTGGTGTCCATAACATAAAACTATAAAACAGCTCACTTTGGAGTCACAGCGATGGTGTGCAAGCTTCGATAACTCGCCTAGCTGGGGTCCATGGTTTGACAATGCAGGCCTTTCTAACAGGGTCATAATATCAGCATTTAGCTGCGCTCTGGGCCCATTCAAAGAAATAATTTTTACTATTTAATGGGTATTACTCCATCACCTCGTTGTGAGATGTGTGATACATTAGAGGACCTCACTCATTTATTGGTGGAATGTGCTCGGGGTGCTGAGTTTAGGGAAAGAATATTTGGGTGTACATTCTCACTTTTTAATGGGCAAAAAAAACTGTTGGCTTGCACAACCCCCATCGAAGAGTGCCATCAGTATATATAAAACTGTTCCGTTACTGACTGAGTGACTGAGGTACTGAGTGACAGAGTGACTGACAGACAACGTACAGCCGTAACTACTAGGCGTAGAGAGCTGAAATTTGGAACATACTTTCTTTAGGGGATGTAGGGGTGCACTAAGGAAGGAATTCCCGAAATTCCCACGGGAACGGGAAATATAGGACTTTTTAGTTTGTATGAAAAATCTTATTCCTTGAGTGCACCGATGTGAAACTTGGCGTAAAGGTTTTTCAATGTGTGTCTGGTTGTGTTATGAAAGGAATTCCCGAAATTCCCACGGGAACGGGAAATATATGATGTTTTAGTTTGTATGAAAAAATCCCATCCCCTGAGTGCACGGATGTGATACTTGATATAAAGGTTCCTCAATAAGTGTCTGTTTGTATTATGGAAGGAATTCCCGAAATTCCCACGGAAAGTGGTTGGACTTTTTAGTTTGTATGAAAAATCTTATTCCTTGAGTGTACGGATGTGATACTTGGCATGAAGGTTCTTCAAAAAGTGACTGGTTGTGCTACGAAAAACATTCCCAAAATTCCCACAGGCACGGGAAATATATGATTTTTAGTTTGTATGAAAAAAAGTTATTCGTTGAGTGCATGGGTGTGATACTTGGTATAAAGGTTCTTGCAGTGGGTGTCTGGTTGTATAGTTTCTGAAATTTCCACGAGAAGGGTAGTTAAGCGCATACGAAGTTGCGGGATAAAGCTAGTTAAATTATATAGTTTTCTGACATAGTTGTTTTCACCGACCATATTATAAATAAGGGTTTTGAAAGTTTAAGTTTGAAATCTCCTATGAGGCTGGCATAGCCACAGCAAGTGGCTGAAGCCTCAACAAAAATGAGATAAAAAAAAAAGCTTCGATAATTAGGTATTTTGAATTTTACTTACTAGCTGAGCAGATCTCGAAGCCGCACCCTGCGCTCGGCGGGGCCTTCACCAAAGAGGCACTGAGGCTCGCCTAACTGACGCAAACTTCTGCGCACCTGTACAAAATAATAGAAATCAAAGTAGGTCTTAAGTTTTCAATATTCATACTTAATCTTAATCCTTGAGTGCACCAATGTGAAACTTGATAAAAAGGTTCTTCAATAACACCAGCAGGCCTATTATGGATCTCAAAACCATACAATGATATCATCAAATAGTTTTGATGTAAAACTTATCATCCAATCATTATTCGGTATCATTACTCCTCTCATAACATGATCATTACTCCTCAGGGAAATCTCTTAGCTAAGCTCTTGCCATGTAGACTGAATAGAATAATCCCAATATACAGGGTTGATTTGTAGTCATCGGCCAAATTATTTTTACACAATAAGTGTCATTTATAGAAACAATTTTTGCAAAAAAAGAGTATTTTTTCTTTTACAAGGAAATTAATTTTTCCGCTAACATCACTCTAAATTAAATTACCATTAAGATAAAGATCACTTCGACATTTTGTAGTACTACGTCGTAGTATTATCAAGGAAATGCCGCGTCGTAGTAGCTATGTTCATCAACAGCAACTATTTTTAAAAAAGTTTGTAGTTCCATATTTCTACTATTTTGTATTGAGCGACGCTAAAATAAATTATTACGCAGGTACGTTTATATCGTATCAAAGAAACTAACATTTAAATTTGGCTGGTGACGAAAAATCAACCCTGTATAATAACATAGTATTTATTTATGAAAGCATATGACGCGGAAACACACAAATGAAATCAAGAAACAAACATATCATAGAGGTGGGCGTGATCTCACTTTTTTCAATTGATGTTTTTAAGTCATAGATGATATCATAGAAATCTTAAGAGTAAGAATTTCATGTCATGAAATTCATGTCATGAAATTCCCACAGAAACGGTTGTTATTCCTTGTAATAGGCTTAGAGCAGCCCTATCACTCCTGGATAAGCATGTTGTAATCCGCTTAGTGGTAGGATCCCGTCTGGTTCCAGCTGGCTATCGGCCACCCGAGTGATGTGATTAGCCAAAATATTTTATAAAGAGCCAGTTCTTTCTTAAAGTTAAAGAGCTTCTGTGCTGTCTTTATCTTTATCTACAGTTATCACTAGGCCAATATAATGTAGGTCAAATACAGGTCATAAAAAAGTGGTTGAGTAGCCTTGAGGTGGCTGAAGACTAGAGTTGCCGACTTATTTTTCTAGAATGAAAGTATATTTGAGTCTGAAAAGCATATTAAACAGTATTTTGGAAAAATTCAATGTATTTATTGTTTTCAACATATATTTCTGGAGCTTCTCGCACAGATTACCTATTAATTTAAGTCTAAGAGTTTAACATTTTATGTTGAAAATTGTATTTTGTATACTTTATTTCAACAGTAAAAAGTATAATGTAGTGAAAAACAGTATAATACTGTTTTTAACAATATGTTTGGCTACCCTACTCAAGACTTGTAATAAACCTCTTTTTCGTATATGGTATTTGTTGTGAGCTACCTGAAAGTTTATGGCTCAACCAGGTATTCAAAAATCTCTTTTATCATAAAAGTACATGAAATAAACCAAAAAAACTATATAAAATTGTCTCTAATGTTTCATTATTATGTTGTAATGTTTAATTAACTATAATCACTCAATAATTCAGTAATTCACTTCAGACAATTTTGATGTGCGGTACAGTAATGTACAGATATAGTACATTACTGCAGCGGCCGGCAAGAGAGGCATTGATGGACAAACGAGGCACACATACGTAAGTCCATACCTAAGCCAATACCTAGTTGCGGCCAAGGCTAGTATAGTACTTTTCTCAAATAATGCACAGAAATTAAACTAAGTAGTACAATTCAGAATAATAATAATAGTACCTAATAAAATAATAATAATAGTTGATCTCAATCCGCACCTCATCATCGTCAGTGGAGACATTCAGCTGCCGAGCTTTCCTCCTTCGTTCGAATTCCTCCAGCAAAGCCTTCTTGTCTTTGGACATCTCATCTTCAAGCTCCATGTATTCTGAAAGAAAAGCAATGTTTTCTTAAATAAAATAAATAAACAAATATGTCCATATTAAGTGCCAACGCTGCGTCACGCGTTCGAACGCGCGTTTCATAAAAAACTGCAACGTCCGTACCATACGCAGGTTCGATACGGACGTTCGGAATGCGCCAAGCGCATGATACGCGCGTACCGCTGCTTTACGCGTTCGGTAACGCAGCGTTGGCACTAAATTTGTTAAAGAGCCTGAGTGATGTATACTGGATAAATAAAATTAAGATACATACATATTGCATTGCTCCCATGCTGGACTGGGAGAAAAAGAAAAACATAGAATGTAGCAGCTGCTTCTCTTCCAGGGTTTACTGTAAAAGGACTAAATTTCTGTTGTCATCACACAAATATCCACCCTCCGGGATTCAAACCCAGGACCTTCCGGCATAGAATATAACCTAATTTACCTGTACACCAACCAGCTGTCATTTTTTTCTATACATATTGTTGTACAGTCACATTTAATCATTATGTATACATTTTCATTAGAATTTGAACGTTATTACAACTGAATAAGTGTGTACATATTAACACATGTGACTGTACATTCAATTGGTTTTACTGCATGCATGGTAGTTTTTCCTAATGCGAGCAAGATCACCATGATGACCGAATCGTACCGATTATGGATTAATGCGACAATGGATGACATAAATCAATCATAATATACATAAAATACTTAATCATCAGAACTCCGTGTAATGAGCCCACTGCAGGGCTATGAGTCTCTCCTCTGGGTGACGAGGAGGATTAGGCGGTAATCCACCAAGCTGGCCCAGTGCTGGTTGTGGATGTCAGATATTTCAGGGTGCCGAAATGGCTTCTGACAAACCCTAACGACTGCTGTATACAAGTATACAGGACCCGGAACCAACTGCTTAGGGTGCCCTCCGAAACACGGAAGTCGTCATGAGAAATGAATGGTTGGCGGTCACCCATCCTAATACAGGCCGCACCAAGCGCACTTAAACTGCGATATTGTTTGATATGCACAGTGACCACGGCACTTCAAATAACACTTAAAGTTACAAATATCCATATGTTGCAACATGTGTATTACTTTACTATTTAAATTTAATTTGTTGTAGAGGATATAAAGATTTTTATTACTACTATCCATCATCCTAATAATGGAAAAATGCTTAATCTTCAAAAAGACGAACAAATGTATCTTGATGAGCTTATGTACAGATCCTCATTTCCACTACATTATCCTATCTAGACTCGGTTGCCTGGTGAAAATCGCTCTACAGCAATAAGGCCACCTTTGTGTTAATATTAAATTAAAATGTATCTTTAATTTTTACTTATCTGTACAACAAAAGGATTTATTAATATCTTCATGTAGATATCAAAAAGGATATTCTCTCTAAAAGAGGTAAGTAACAATGTAGGCTTTTAGGCATTTTAAATTTGAATTATTATTATAGAAAGAATTTTATAGTCTAGAACATCATTGTATGCTTCATTTATCCCAGAAAAGCAAATAGTTTATAGGGGATATTTTTGTTTTCTAAATGAATCTGGTTACAAATTATGAATAAAAGCAGTGGATACCTTGCAGATTATGTTTTTATTATTCACTTTTGTGAGTCTTTTGTGATTAATTATTAATGTAAATGATTGGATGTTTGTTCCTCAATCATGGCAAAACAATTCAACGGATTTTAATGAAATTTGGCATAGAGTACAATCCGGAATACCACATAGGCTACTTTTATCCCGAAACATTAATCGAAATTGCGCAGGTAAAACTGCATGCAACAAGTAGTGACAAATAATTTAACATTCTTAATGATAAATCCTAACAATGGCTAGGTGTGAACAAGTAATGTACAAAAATTATTTAGGTACTCTGGTCACTTCTTTACCAAACTATGAGTAAATGGTAGTTTGGTACAGATCACTTCCCATTGATAAGACCAGCATTTATTTTTATGTGCTATTTTATAGCAAACAATACAATAATTCCTGATCCCCCGCTGAAAGCCGTGTAGCTAATAGAGGCTGCGGTATTGCTTGATATTGCCCGAATCGTTCGCGGGTTACTTTCTCTCTTGCCCTGATACCTGACCAACTGGTCTGATTGTCGGGTCTTTTCCGCCGAAAGGCGTGTAGTTATAAGTATGCCAAATAATAATCAAAGGCGTGTAGTTGTAGGTATGCCTAATAATAATAATACATTGCAAGGAACTCACCATTTGATATCTGAATGTCTCCCAACTCCTTCTCATCTTCATCAACGCCTTCTTTAACAGCCGCAGCAAGAGCTGCCAGACGAGCCTTTTCTTGTTCTTCCAGTGACCCATAATGAACTTGCTTAGGCTTCTTTGTAACTATGATAACATCATCATCATCCGACATTTTGAGGTTATGTTACAAAAACTTTAGTTTATTAATTTATGGAACTGAAAATCAGTTTAAACTTTAGTTTATTCAACGGAACTAGTGAAAGTTCACAAGTGCTGCAACTTAATTTACTTTAAGACGGATATTAAACATAAATAACTAGCGGCATTGAATCGTAAACAAACTTGAACAAACTTGAAGTTGAATTGAAACAAACACTCCGCTCGCTACTTTTTAAAACAAAGTGGTTGATTGATTGATTGATAATTTGATACAAGCTAGCTGTAACCTCGGCTGTACAGGCCGAGAGCGAGAGTGTGTGTACAGGGCGCTCACGTCTCGACGACGATGCGACGTCTCGTTCTCGTCTTGGTCGCTCTCGGTGGGGCGTGTCGGTATTTTGCAAACGAGTCAAAGGGTCTCGTTGGCTCTCGCGAGGTAAACGAGAGCGAGCATGTACACACTCGTTCAACTTCAATTAGTTCGTTAAATGTTTTTATGAACGGACGTGTTTTACCATGTAGTCTAGCGAACGCGAGTTACAGACTACAGTTTTTGTGTCGAGGCTGCAACCTCTATTTCTAGTTTTATGCAGCTGAATTAATGCTTATGCTTGGTGGTAGGATCCCTTCTGGGTCCGCCTGGCTAGCGACCACCCTTTATATAAAGTCTGTCGCCAAATGTTACCGCTCCGGCGGTAATGTGTTCCGGCAATATTGTATAAAGAGCCAGTTCCTTCCTAAACCCGTGTGCTTTCATCTTCGACCTCATCGTCACTTACCATCAGGTGAAATTGAGGTCAAACACGGGTTTAGTCAGTTATAAAAAAAAAAAAAAAACAGTTTTTAAGTGGCACAACGTATTTTATTTTATTGAGTTTGACACAGGCAGGATATATTTTTCAAAACAAAAGCGAGAGCTTAAAAAAACAGTAAGATTCATAGACTAAACTAAAAAAAAACACTTTTATTCCCTTTTTTAATTTTAAGGTGCGTTCCATAACACAACACCCTCTCCTAATTTCCCAAATTACACATTTTATATTAAAACATAAAATTTTAAAAAAATCTTCCTACCTATCTAAAATCTTTCTCGCTTTATCTATGACACCATATTTCTACATTCTAAACTAACTTAATCTTTGACAGAAATAAATATACCTTCTATAAACTTATTCTTTAGCAGAAATATTGCTACAAATTGGTTACACAAAATATCAAAAAAATAGGTAGGTACACATATTATCCTGTCTTACTTATTATTATACAATTTTTAAGCTTATTGAATTTAATTTTATCCAAAGCTTTGGTAAGAATGTCAGATACTTGACATGACATGACATGGCAATATTCAATGCTGAACTCATTATTAGAATATAACTCATTTATGTAATGAAAACGCACATTTATGTGCTTAGATCTCTTGTTAAAAATGCCTGTTTTTATTAATTGAATTGCACTCTGATTATCAACCTTAAGTGAAATATTAAATTTGTAGTGAGTTCCAGTAGCAGGGATTTTAAAACACGACATAGCATAATCTCTCTCATAATTTTGCCGTAAAATAAAGAATCTACTAAGAGCTTGTGCGAATAAAAAACATCATTTAAACTGAATAAAATGGGTTAGCAAAAATCGGGTTACTAGAGGTTTTTATTTTTTATTCGTTTTTTTTAGTATGAAATTAACAAGTATAACTTTAGTAGTGTTTAACGGTATCGCTATTCCATACAGCGAGACTGTTAAAAACTTAGGTATTATTTTTGACCGCACGTTGTCTTGGAAACCACAAGTCACTGAGTTGAGCAGGAAGATGTTTGCCGCGGCGAATTCGCTCAAGCGCTTTCGTAATTCCCTCCCTATTGCCACTAAAATTACGCTTGCACAATCTCTCCTATTACCTATTCTCGACTATGCCGATGCCAGCTATCTAGACTTAACTGAAGAACTTCTCAATAAACTTGAGCGACTACAAAATCTATGCATAAGGTTTGTATTTGGATTACGCAAATACGATCACATAGGTATCTGACTTCCGGACAAATCTCAAGTGGCTTCCTCTTCGCCTTCGCCGGAATACTCACATTCTTTCTCTAGTCTACCGTATTCTGTACCATAAAGTGACCTACGTATCTGAAAGACCGTTTAAAGGACCGTTATACCAATAACGACCGTAACTTGCGTTCCTCATCGAATTTACTCCTGGCGACACCATCGCATACGTCCACATTTTTAGGCAAGTCCTTTTTTATACGATCGGTGTCGTTATGAAACGAGCTCCCGATTGAGATCCGTTTGGCGCACACACTGCGCATCTTTAAACGAATGCTTAAGGTGGACCGATGAGCCTACAAAAAGCTAAAGTCCCGCTAGATGGCGCCAGTTCCACAAATTTCTGGATTTTATTTATTTCTGAAATCAGCTTTCCAATTTTTTGACTTTAAAAATGTGCTGCGACATCTTTATATGAATATAGAATTTCCAAAAAATAATTCACACGATTTATTGTATTTTACTATCCAACTAATTCAATTAAATCTTTCTTTACGTTGGGTTAGGATAACGCACACATGCACAGAAGAAACTCTCACAAGTGCGACAGAGAGCGCAACAGATGGCGTCCTTTTTCCGTGTTTTATGGCCTCCTCGTAGCGATTGTTTGATATTTAGTTTACTTTTATTTATTTACGACACAAATCTAGCATGTTGGCGTTTTATGCGTTTTATGAGCACCGAATTTATTTTTTTTGTTGGGATAGAAAAGATGTCTATAATATAGTTATAGTTTTACCCAATTTCAAACAAATAATAAAGGAGGCTGCGAAATTCTGGTGTTCTATATAATATTTTGTTTCCGTCTATGGTATTGGTATAATAAATACCCAGAGTAGTAATCCATGGCGCCAAAGAAAGCAAACTTTGTGTAATGGATTATCATATTATGAATAGCAAACTATGCGGAACTAATTTATAAAGAGCCAGTTCCCTCCTAAACACGTGTGCTTTCATCTTCGACCTCATCGTTACCTACTTACCATCAGGTGAAATTGAGGTCAAACGCGGGTTTAGTCACATATAAAAAAAAATACACAGATTTTGACATCCGCGGCGCAATGCCTAAAGTGCTAGCTGTAAGGTCGAGGGTTCGATCACCGCACGGACAAGAATTAAAAATAAATATGTTATGGCTCTGTATATATAATATGTTATGGGTCTTGGATGTGTATTTATACAGGGAGACTTGTAAAACGCTGGTCAAACTCTCAGAGGATTTCATTTATTGCGACCTTGGTTGTAGCGAATGTAATCATTTGTAACAAATTCCTAGAAATCCCATGCAGATATTGCGACCGGAGTCAACCGCCAAAGAGACAAACATTTCTTTTATTTCACAAACACAAGACTTCCTATCTTTTGTTTACATCCACACAGATGGTCAGCAAGTGTGGAGACCTTTACCTTCTGTTTATACAATGTGTCCAAAAGTTGCGCAGTAAACAAAACAGCAGAGCGTACGAAATTGCCGTTATGTAAAGAATTCCTACCAAACCAATTCTACCTGACCAATGTATGATATTCCTCTATCTGTCTCTTTCTCACATCCATTGAATTTCCAAGAACAAGAACAAAGGATCGGTCTCCGGTGCGTGGCAAAGCGAAAAAGGTTATAATCTAGTAATAGTACCCGTTTTTTTTCTGTATTGTAGTATGCCTTATGTATTATACCATTTTATAATCGGGAAAAGTGGCGCTAATTTTTAAAAAAGTTGCCGCGGTAGGTTTCATACATTTTTTTTTTACACCACAGTGAGCGAAAGTGAGAGGAAATGAAAAAACTTTCAAAAATTTTTTTTTTTTTTGATTATCTGTGGTAAAAAAACTATTAGTTTTCTGGAACTTTTAAAGGTTTTAAAGGAAAGCTATACTACTCTTGATAGCTTACGATAGCATAAAAAACACTATAAAATTCAAAAAAATGTACGAGTAGTTATGACTAGGTACACCCCCTGGTGCCAGCTTATCGTTGAATTTTTGGACACGTTGTAGATATCAGCTAGTCAGCTAGGTTGGTACGTTGGTACGAAGCGTGTACGTTTCGGATTTATGGTTCAGTTACAAAATATTGAATATTTTTCAGTAGGCAATTTTATTTATATTGTAATAAATAAATTAGGTGTTTATGTAGGAAATAGGATAGGAAGCAGGATTTTTGCGATCAGAAGTCAAGTAAGTTATAAAGTGACTGACTGAATAACTCACGTTGAATTGAATGAACGAGCGCGAGCAGACAGTAGTAAAGTAAGTAAGATCGGCAACATAGCACACGAGCAACTGTCCCGCCCGTCGACCGTCGTCTCTGTCAGTGATTGCATGGAGTGGCAACGTAGCCTATCGTGTTATTTTCACACACACATTCGTATTTTAGATGAAAATTTTCAGTAGATTTATTTGTGATTTCTAAATGAACGGTATGTTCGAACCACCTTAAGAGGTGAAACACTGTCCATCTTAACTGTCTATATACCTATATTTATATGTGTATTGATATAGTATTTATTTATATAGTACACAAGTATTTATGTAAACGTTTATGTATGTGTATGTAATTATTCGTATGTAGTTTATGTTTACGAGCCGTTCACCTCGCCCACATCCATTTCCATCAATGCCTGGGTTGCCTGGCAGAAATCGTGCTTAGGCGATAAGGCCGCCCTTTGTATGTTAATTGTGATTGTTATTTTAATTTAATCTATGTAAGTATGTTGGTGCACAATAAAGAGTTTTATTATTATTATTATTCACTAAACTAACCATTTTACTATTCTGGGTTAAATGCGCTAACTTCTATCGAATGGCACTTGCCAAGACACTTAAGTACATTTTTTTTTAAAGGAGGGCATTTTTTTTCGAAGTTGGAAAATTATAAAAAAAAATTCATAGTTTAAACAATAGTCTTAATTCTAGAAAACTTGGGGCAATTGTGTCATTATTTTCGGCTTAGGTTTTAGAAATATTATTGAGTAATAAGGTTCCAAAGTTTATATGAGCAAAAATAGTAAGAAATAACCACAATAACCGAAAAATGGATTCAGTTTTTCAAGGTTTTCGGTTTGACGTTGAGTTTTGGGACACCCTGTATTATATGGTGTTTACAATGACTCAAGTCATAAGGACTTTCTTTAGTCATAAGGTGTTTAATTTTTTTATTAATTAACTTAGAAAATACCACAGATTTATTGAATCAACTTTAGATCTTATTATTGTGGTATCACCCAAGATGCAGATAATACGCTGCAAAGCTGGAACTTGTCTCGTGTTCTTTTGATGTTCAGGCAGCTCTTTTACTTTATATCTACTGGTTGAATGATAGTGGATATTCAAAGAAAACTGAGGTAAATCACTGAATATAACTTATATTTCACACACTTCTTAATTCTACGACTTTACAATTATGATGCTGATCAAAGAATGCTGCAACCGGCCATTTTTCCCACGCTTGCTAAAAATGTTCCCGTGCCAAAGTATCGAAACCAATCAGAATCGGCTGCCCGGTGATTGGCTAAACCTGACCAATCACTGAGCAGCGGAACCGGAAAATGTTTAATTTTTGGTAGAAATAAATGGAATAAGTGAGTAAAGGTTAATAAACTTCCGGCAAAGTCAAAACAAAACCCTATAAAAGTGAATTATTAATAAACTTCCTTAGAGGTCAAAACAAAACCCAACAATCGTCCATCCTGAAATCGTGTGAGTCCCTGCACACGACGCCAGGTGGCCAACCCAACAATCGCTATGTATATGTAGATCTCTATAGGACTACGGCCAGTTGCACAATCTTAACAATTATGTAAATTATTCTTTCAATTACAATAACAACAATCTGAAATACCAATATGCTGTGATTATACATATCAAGAAAGAGGTTATTTTATAACTTTAGGATGATATTTTTTTGTGATTTCATTTTACAATTTACATATAGGCAAAATTAAACAACCATAATTTCATCAAATTATACAATATCGATACCAACTTAACTATAAACTATCACATATGCTATGATATTATCATGAATTATTATATTAAATACTACATACATTTACATTTAAATACATCATTAACTTCACTAAAAGAAAATAAACTTTTCAAGCAAAAAAAAAAGAACAATTCGATTACATTAATAAATCTGCAAACCAGTACCGAACGATCGATTATCGGAAACCGGAAAACAGATTTAATCTCTCTACGATCGATAAAGAGAGAAAACCATGAACTTAGTGCAATTCGAGTGACGAACGATCGATTATCGAACACTCAATGGGGAGTTTTCTGACAGCTCATTAAAAAACACAACTGTACAAAATTGGTACAAAAGGCTTCGATAGATGGCGCTTTACAAAAGGCGAAGGCGAAGAATTTATTCCACACTGCGTTTTTAAAAGTAAAATAATTTAACCGATGTCTGTATCAGAAATTGAACGTATAAATAACCATATATGGTTGATACCACTTACCTACATTATAGTTTACAGACTTAACGCCTTCGGCTTTTTAAAAGTGCCATTTATAGAGGTGTTTCGAACTAATTTTTATGAGCTGTCAGAAAACTCCCCATTGCTAATTTATTGAAAAGTATGGGTACCGAACGATCGATTATCGGAAAACCCAATCGACTGAGACACCTCGAACGACTGATTATCGAGGTGCCGACTGAAGTCTGCAAGACGATCGATTACTTTAGACAACAGTGCTTCGACATTTGTATCAAGTCACGAATCGATCGATCCTCGTGCTTGATCTGTAACAAGGAAAAATAGCATTCTGTAGCGGCTAGTTTATAGATATACTAAAATATCCAATAAATATACACACAAAAATCGAATCAAGACAATAACGTGTCGAATAAATATACACAACGAATCAAATAGAAACCATAACGTATCGAATAAATATACACAACGAATCAAATCGAAACCATAACGTATCGAATAAATATACGCAATGAATCAATAATAAATTAAGTCCTTTAACTCAAATCTTAAAGTTATTTATTATCACTACTATCGGTATCATCACGATTAACGTCTAGGGGCAGATATGTGTATCCAAGGCCTCATTCGATCAGAAGCTACTTTGTACCTGTCGTTACCCAAGACTTTTGCGACGCGATAGGGACCTTTATACGACGGCATGAGCTTTTTGCTCTGCCCGTCATTGTTAAAAAAGTCTTTGTGACCTTGACGAGGTCTCCCTCACTGTAAACACATGCTGGGTATCTGCCTAAGTCATAGTATTTCTTTTGTTTAATCTGTTCGTAGTCTATTTTATCTTTGACCTCCTGTTGCAATGCAGGGAGATCACATTCTGTGCTGCAACGATCTCGTTGAGAATGGAACTCTTTTCACTGCTCATACCGGTACCAAATAATACCTCGGATGGTGACTTACCGGTCGTTCTTTGAACTGTGTTGTTCAAGCCCAATTGAATTGTTCCCGCCTGACTGTCCCAATCTCTCTCATTATATTTTAAGCTTACTGCTTTTAAAGAATCTAAAACTGATCTGTTATACCGTTCCACTTGACCGTTCGACCGTGGACTAGAAACAGCATTTAGAATGTACTTGATCCCCTTGTCAAAGCAGTACCTACCGCTTAAATACGTGAGATGTAAAGCAACTACCCCTATCACTAATAAGGCGATCTGGAGTTCGGAAAGTGCAAAATATATCAATCGAGTGCTCTTATTGTAATCTGACTGTTTGTATTTCGCACAGGTTTAGCAAAACAGTATTTGGTAAATCCATCTACTACCATCAGCAAATGAGTATAACCTCTTTTTGATTTGACGAAGGGTCCAAGATAGTCGACGTGCAAAGTATGAAACGGCACTCCAATCTTTTCTATAGGGTGTAAAAGACCCTCGCGAGCATGAGTATTGTTTTTGGCATAAGCGCATTGAATACACGAGTTAACATATTTTTGAACGAATTTGTTCATCTTTGCAAACCAGTAGTGTTTTTTTTTATTCTTTCAAAGGTCCTTTCAACCCCGAAATGCCCAATTTCGTCATGATTCATGCGGCACAGCTGCCGTCTTGCACCCTTCGGAACAACCCAGCGAACATCTTTCTTATCATCGCTAATATATCGAAATAACCTATTATCTCTAACTACGTACTTCTCCTTAATATAACCTAGTTCTTTCTCATCTAGATTGTGGATATTGCGGATCCTTCCCAGTTCAGTGTCGCTCAGCTGTAAAGTGTGTAACCAGTCGTCTTCAGAGATAGACATTACTACTGGAAATGGCTCTACAGATGTATCGTCACTCACACTTACTGGGTTTCGAGATAACGCGTCTACATGGCTCATTTTAGAGCCAGCCCTATATTCTACAGAGTACTGAATTTCTTGGATCAGCAGCCACCACCGTGCTATTCTTGGGATAAGATCTCTAAACTTTCGTAACGAGCATTACTACCGCTAACGTTTGAAGCTCATATGAGTGAAAGTTTTTCTCCTGCGGCGGGGTCTGTCTACTATAATAAGCTACAGGACAGAAAGCTTTCATCTTTCTGCCGGCGTTGAACGAGAATACCACCAATACCAGTCTTACTGGCATCCGTATGCAACTCCGTCTCAGCAGATGGGTCATATATCGCAAGACTGAATAGTCTAGTCTTTAACTCCTCAAATGCCTGATCTTGACTACTTCCCCACTCCCAAGCTGTATCCTTTTTTTTAACGATTTGATTTACTAAGTGGAAAGGCAATCCAGGCAAAATCTTTTGTGAATTTCCTAAAGTAGCCAGCCAGGCCTAAAAACTGACGAACATTATGCACATTTTCTGGTCGTGGGAATTTCTTTACGCTCAGAATCTTTCTCACGCTCATAATGTGACAACCTGTAGGGACGATAAACAACAGGCTTCTCGCTATTTAATTCAATATTCATTTCACTACATTTGTACACCCTAGTTCATTAAGTGATGAGGCAAAACAATATTCGAATCGATCTAGCAACTGAAATAAACGCCGTTTGATGTTTTCGGAGCCCTTTTAGTTTACTCGAACTTGACTTGGATCGTAGTTATATCTACCTATAGTCAATCTGAGGGTGTTTCTATTTTTTAATTTAATTTTTAATATTTCTGACACTCACACAACATTATCTAGCCCAAATTAAGTTTCTTAAAGAGCTTGTGTTATGGATACTAGATAACTAATATACTTAAGAAATATATAAACATACATATTGAATAAATACATATTTTTTATTAGAATAAACTTAAATAAACATATAAACATCCATGACTTGACGACTAATATCTGTGTTCATCACACAAATATCCGCCGCCGCCGGGATTCGAACCCAGGACCTCTGGCATAGAAGGCAATGTATGTTACCGCTACACCAGCCGGTCGTCATTTCTATACTACTGACAGATTCAACCTTTTCTAACCGACACAAAATCGATCCTTCTGGAAACCAGCAAGACCCTGAGTAAGGCATTATCGTCAAATTAACTCTGCCACCCTTACTCTCATGTAGTCCTCCGATCACAAAATACTGTCTGTTAGATTTTCCCGCTAAACCACCCTTAATAAGAATACCACTAATATCAGAATCTAACAAAGTCCTAATGGAAGCTGCGTCAAAAATTTCTACTGAACTGAGAACCTTGACTTTGGACAAACAGGTACTATTCGTTTCAAAATCTGAATGAGGCATCTCCTGGCTAATCTCCGTGAACTGCAGACTCCGTGAATCCTTGTAGACAGTTATATGTGGTTGCTCGGTAAAGGATTGTCCTATCAAGACTGGCTTCTCAAGTAAATCATCACGAACTACCTTGCATTGGAGCTGCGCCTCTACTCCGTCGACACCTATAATGAGTGACACTGCCCCTAGTGATTGCACAATACCATTGCCAAAACCCTTCATACTAGATGGAATGTGATTGTGAGACAATCCTAATTCATGAGCAACAGATTCTCGTAAAAGCGTGACGTCGCTGCCAAAGTCAACAAATGCTTCGAAAGACAAGCCATTTATAAACACATTTTTAATGAATTTTGACTTTGGATCACTAGTACAGCTTTAAAAGTTGCAAGAATCAATCAACGTCGTTCGTTGTACATTATTGACCCCGGATACATTATCCTTGCTTGTACGAGAACTGTTACAGTTATCTTTCATGTGACCGATTCTGTTGCATTGCGTACATTTTAAAAGCGGCTTAGGACAATACATGAAACTGTGACCCTTCTCCTTACAGTTTTAACAGCCAGCGGGCTGCGTTCTACTATCCGCTGGTCTCATATTAGTATAGGCATTTTTATTGTTAAGATTATTTCTAAATTGTATTTGATCTATTGGCCGATAAGAATCTTTGCTACTCATTAAAAATTGCAAGAGTTGATCAGGGTGTGAACATTGCAACGCAAGAGCACTCGATCTCAGATTCCTATCGCTGATCCCATGGATTATACAATCTGTTGCCCGTTTTCCTTCTATATCGCACTGATTGAGTAGAGCTAGCTTTTCATAAAAATATAATTCAATAGGTTCGTTGAACTTACTTTTTCTTCTAAGCATTTCTTCCAGGGCCTGACCATAATTCTGTTCGAAGGGAAATTTACTCGATAACTTTAGTTGCCCTCATACCAGATTTTGGCCAGACCCTGAAGTTTTTGCATGGCAAAATGAGTAGTCGTTTTGTCATCCCATCCATAAACAGAGGCGCATTCGTTTACTTTTCGCAACCATATATCTATACGTTGATTTTTCACGCTTGGATCAAAATTCGGCACCATATTCATGTGATCTACCTTCTGAATCGATCGTGCGTCTCGTGTGGATGAATGGGATGTCAAACTATCTCTTAAACATTTAAAAATATCTACAAACTCTCTTTTAGAAATAGAAGGACTACGTGACCTTTTGCTATCCCGTGCGCAGACTCGTGGTTCTTCACGATGGTGATCGCCAGCTCGCCGCTGGCTGGCGCGTGATGATGTAGCACGGTGACGGCTGTCCTCAGCCTGGAGAAGTCGCCTACGTTCACGCAGCAGCTCCATTTCCAGAGTCTTGACGCGTTCGAGGTTGGGTTCAACTTGATTTGGCCTACTTGGTCTTAGACTTCGACGGCGTCCACGTTCCTTCGACAAACTGCGGCCGCTGTCGCCAACCCGGCTTCTACTCCGATCTCTTGAACTGCGGTGTGGAGTCTCGAGTCGATGCCGATCGGAGTCATGACTCCGATGACCTTTGGACCCAGTCATCACCTCGGAAGAAAACAATTATTAATTAGCAAAACATTTAATAACAATTCAAAACTAGCTCATACCTCAAATATAATACAATCCCCTAAGGTAGGGTAATAGGGCATTTATATATTTGTATTAAATTCACTAAAAGAAACATTTGAAAAACTTATTTCTTTAAATTATTATCAAACAAGATAATTATCAAAATAAAAAAAATAAAGAGACAGTATACTAACAGTATACTAGAATTAACAGTATCTTAGTTAATTTACCCCGAAATCAGTTCTTACATATATTTATAAAATATGTAGGTATCCGAGAAAACAGGGAAAAGATTTTGTTTAGTAAAAAAAAAACAAATGATATGCATTGTTTAAATAAACTAAAGGCACTAAATAATTTTCATTCTTTTGTCTCGAATATATTCATAGTTTTAAACACAAGTTTAACAACCATTTTAAACTCACTAGCTGTAGTTAGAAGTGCAACGAACTAAGGCTGTACTAAAATAATGAAAAATTCCCCAATACGTTTTATTTTTTTTTAAACAATCTCGATATTTTAAATTAAAGAATTCTAAATACACAAAGAAAAATTCTAACGAACAATAGTTAAAAACAAATAGGAAACCACATACGTGGACGTGTACTTACGGAATCTGATCCCACTTCTGAAATGTGGTATCACCCAAGATGCAGATAATACGCTGCAAAGCTGGAACTTGTCTCGTGTTCTTATGATGTTCAGGCAGCTCTTTTACTTTATATCTACTGGTTGAATGATAGTGGATATTCAAAGAAAACTGAGGTAAATCACTGAATATAACTTATATTTCACACACTTCTTAATTCTACGACTTTACAATTATGATGCTGATCAAAGAATGCTGCAACCGGCCATTTTTCCCACGCTTGCTAAAAATGTTCCCGCGCCAAAGTATCGAAACCAATCAGAATCGGCTGCCCGGTGATTGGCTAAACCTGACCAATCACTGAGCAGCGGAACCGGAAAATGTTTAATTTTTGGTAGAAATAAATGGAATAAGTGAGTAAAGGTTAATAAACTTCCGGCAAAGTCAAAACAAAACCCTATAAAAGTGAATTATTCATAAACTTTCTTAGAGGTTGTGGGACATACATAGCATCGTGGCACGCAGCTCCTGAGTCGACCGGCCTGCACCGCCGCTAGGCGCTTACTGAAGTGCGCGCGCTTTTTTTTTTTTTTTTTTTTTTTTTTTCCGCCACAGAAAGCTTAACTACCGACTTGACGCCCCTAAGGGTGCCACAGAAGGAGAGGAGGTGAATGCTTGATGCACGAAGAGGGGACCTTTGGGGGACTACCCCATCAGCCAATCCCTAACAGTGCGGGACTCACCGAACCCAGCGTTACCCGCTAAACACCCCCTTTGCTGAGATATCCCGAGTTGGGCGTGTCTCCTCATCTGAACGACAGCCAATTGGAGTCAGAGGCTGCGTACCGGGCGTCCCAAGAGACAACCCGTCACGAAAGCTTATCGCAGGACCGAATCTGTAACAATAAAAAATTGGAAACGACATCGTAAGAGTTATAAACACATGTTGTGTGAATTAATTGTTAAGGACAACCTAGAACCGGTTGGCTTGTTGAAGCTTCCTCACGAGGGAGGCGTGCTTGGATAGGATGGGGAGAGCATCGGCGAGAGAGTCCTGGCCGGCGTTGAGTGCAACGCCGAGCTCAAGAATCTCGTCGATAGGAGCGACGGTGACCCAGAACGCCAAGCGATCAAAACTGACCTTCGCGTTCTGTACCGCGGGTTGGGCGGGCGGCCGCGACGGAGTCGCGGCCGCGCGCCCAGCCCAAGCGGTAGGAGTGACGTTCGAAACGGGTTTCGATGCGCATTCCACGGCCTGAGGGGCCTTAGCTTGAGGGGAGCCCTTAGGGGGCTGGGGGCGGTGTCTCCAATTAAGGGGAACGGCCGCCGCTTTGGAACGGACCGAGCGCGGCGCCTTAGGGCACCCGCGATAATTCGCCGTGTGGCCGGACTGGCCGCACAGGACGCAAGACGGATCTGTCGGGGACTCAAGGGTGCGGGAGCACTCCTTGGTGGAATGATCCTCTAGGCACTTAACGCACCTAGGTTTGGCGAAGCAGTTATGTGCCGCATGACCATAGAGTTGGCAGCGGTGACATTGACCGGGGTGACCTCTGTTGTGAGGCTTTTCGACTCGGATTTGCGAGAGGCCGCATACAGTGCGGGCCCCATTGCGAAGTAGGGAGTTCCCAGCTGTGTTATTCGTGAGAATAACAAGCGCAAGGGGAAACTGTTTGCCCCGTTTGCTGTGCAACTTGTGCACGGACTCAACGGGGAAGCCTTGAGATTTAAGATCCTCGGCGATGAGATCGTTCGATAGCTCGAACGGCACGCCCCTAAGGATAACGCGGGCTTTACGCTCTTCCGGGAGAGCGTAAGTATGATAGGCGAATTGCCTTTGAGTTAGCAGGGAAGTCAGATTTCTGAAATCGATCAGAGTACATGGCTCGATCTTAATGAAGGCACCGGTGTTGGTTGCCTTCTTGTAGTTGATCTTGGGGGCAGTCAGACCCCCCGAACAGAGGGTCGAGACCTGTCCCCAAAGATGTTTATCCCGAAGGAAGACAGGGGGAGGGGGCTTAGAGCTCGGGGGAGGACCCTCGGGCTTGGAACGCGGGGCAACCTTGGGGCGCATTGCCGCCTTAGGGGCTTCTGCCGCCTTAGGGGCTACTGCCGCCTTAGGGGCTTCAGCCGCCTTAGGGGCCGCTACCGCCTCGGGAGCCGCCGCTGGAGAGGGCGTGGGAGGAGCGGAAGAAGCGGTATTCTTCTTTTTCCTATTAGAGGACTTTTTACCTCGGACTGGGGTGAATTGAGTATCATCCGTAACAGTGTCATCCGAGTGGGACGCACTGACGGGCGAAGCCTTGCGTTTAGACGCAGCGGATTGGGCGGAGGACTCGGCAGACTCGGAAACGGAAGATTCCGATTCGGAGATGCCGTCCATGTACTCAGAGGGGCCAGGAGACACCGTAGAGCGTTGGGACTGGGCATCGAAACCCGGGGGGACCTGAGGGGTCTGAGCGGCTTGAGCGGCCTGATGAGCGGCATAAAACTGAGCGACTTGGGCCTGGGCGGCGTTCAGTTCCGATTGAAGCTGCGACATTGCATTACGGAGTTGTGCCTCATGCACGTGAAATGTGGCGAGGAGTCTGGCCTCAGAGGCCTGAATAGTTTCGGCCACGCGGGCCTCCACTGCTGCATCGAACCTAGCTTGTTGAGAGGGGTCCATGATGGAGTACCCTCCGAGAAGATTGAACGTGCCGATGAACGGCGAACGAACTTAACCTAACGAAAAACCGATGCCGATGAACGGCGGCGGAAAAGCTGAAAAGAGGGGGTGCGTGCTCCTAATTTGAGCAGGCACCTAACCGTCCCCCTGGGAAAGGCCCAGTGCAATGGGTTCGGGTCTGCCGGATTTGTTAGCCCTGGAGAGCTAATAGCGTTCCGGGGCCACGCTAACGAGCTTCGTTGTCACCGTAAGGTATCAACTCGTTCAAACGCGGAACTTGGAAGTTTGTTTAAAGTTCGTCCTTTTCAGCACGAAAATCACTCAAACTTCCAAGTAGTAGGATAGCGAAGTTCGCGAGTGCGTCGTTAGCACGCAAGTGGCGCCACTGTCGCAAAACGGTACTAATACGCGGCAATACCGACCGGAGAGCCTCGGAGTCGATAAGCGGTAAAACGGAACGATAACGATAAGGGTCCTGCCGAGTCGACAAGTCCCTTATCGAACGAAACGGAGAGCACTGAGAGCACGATAAACACGACCACTGCGCGCGAACGATGAAACGGAACTGATTTTTAAGTGCGCGCGCGCGGTCGGGTCCTATTTATGCATTACAAGAGCCATCATGCTATCTCGCTCACACAGCGTGGTAGTCCTAACAGACAGCAATACCGTCACGAGAGCCATCATGCTGTCTCGCTCAGATCTCGCTCACACAGCGTGGTAGTCCTAACAGACAGCAATACCGTAACGAGAGCCGCGGACGCTGACTAACTCTTACCTGGCTTACTCGCTCTTGTATCGTGTTATGTTATGAAGTTGCTAAATTGTACAAATATCGCTGGTATAATAATATAAGATAACGCAACAATAATTACTGTTTTAATCATCTCCCAAACAATAAGTAGAACCCAACAGTGGTGAACCCGACGTGAACAAAATGGAAGAATACCAAGACGCAGCAGCAAGCCACACTACGAAACCCGAAGTCGCTACTATTTCACTGCAAGCAAGAATTCCACCCTTCCACAATAAGTAGAACCCAACAAGGTCAAAACAAAACCCAACATTATGACATTACAAAATCGTTAATACTTTGACCTACATTGATTTTGAAACTATCTAAATTTTCAACTTACTTTCATTAGCCAGACTATAATGATTATTTCGATGAACTTTGCAAAGAGTAAGTGATTGCTTTTTACACTTCTTGTGCTTAGATCTAGGACATTATGAATAATTTTTCGAATAATTTGCACATTTTTGCTCTAATAGCTTTGGTCTAGTTAGGATTCACTAGATCACTAAAATACTGCAGGATCTGTGCAATGATATTACCTATTTGATTGCTGGTGACTCATTTTTGCAATGAGATAATATTTTGAATAGAAAACAAAGTAGAGTCTGACCATTGAAAACTGTCCAAAAAAAAGGAGGTAATTTTGAAAATTAAGATGCGCCACCTGGCTTCACGCTGCTTAAACGAAGTTAATACCTACTATTGCACATACATCGAATAAATAACGTCCTCCTTTATCGAAGTCGATAAATAAATAGTACCAACTTCATTTGGACAGGGTAAAACCAGCATTGCCCGATCTTGACTTTTTAAAATTCTCGCTTTTTTTCGTGGACCGCTTTCATTGGTCAGAGTCTAAATTACATATTATGTGAAAAAATATATCGTTAAAAAAACAACTCGTGGGGTCTGCTTATACCCCGCCCTAGACGTTAAAGTTTAAAATAATCAACGCCTTGCGTCCGCGGCGTCTCGGACCGCTAAGCTTAAACTTAAAGAAGGGAGGTGTCCAAAGATTTAAATCCAATCTTTGGAAGTGTCCATATAAAGAACGAAAATAAAAGCCTATGTCAAAGTCATTATCAGTTCAGTCAATCCGTCAATCATAAGATGATCTCTCATCTCTCACTCACACACAAGTTTTCAAAACAAAATAGGATGTTCGCACGTGTGATTCGAATTTATTGTAATTATTCAAGTAATTTGTGATTTTGTGTAAAAAGCTTATGATTGTAAGAACATAAAATAGTTTTTGCAAATCATCATGATAATAACAGAGGACACAGCAATTGATGTCTTCATCGCAAGCAAAATAGGATCCTTTAAACGTAAGTTAGTTTAGTTTATCTTGATGGAATATTATGATGCACTTAAATGTGTTGAATTTAATTCTTAATATGCACCTAGTTTATGACACAAACTTTTCAAATTGTTGTACATATGCTTAAATAAAATGTCCTTATATCGGCTGGTTGCCAAATTGTCAAGAATTGAATTGAATTGACTTACAGGTTATGTGTTTATTAATATTTTGTTCACAGAGTTTTACAATTCGCAACTTATACTTTACCTGGCACAGTATTATGACATTATATAACTATTGTTTATGTATATTGTAGATTCTTGTACATCTAAATGTATCAGGGTCTCTCCTTGGTAGAATATATTTTTTTCTGGAAATTCCATTTTACCCCCTCAAACATATTTATTTATTTCACAATTAGATTGTAACAAAACAAATGGTTCAATTTGATTTTGTTTTCGGTCTTAGATAGGTACAGTTTTTAATAAACAACTTCAAATGCATAATTATGTGAACAGAAGTCACAGATTCGATTTGATAGAAATCAATACTTAATACATAGTATTTATGCTGAAAATATTCAGTTACTGAAAAAAAAAACTGTTATCGTACAATAATAAAAATGGTACCCAAATGATTTCAGTATGAATTCCTGTACTATTATTTTTAAATACACCCCATTTATGGTATGACATCATACAGAAAAAAAATGTACAGATATTCATATGGGTATGCAGTCCCTGGTTTTGTATGAACACACCATAGACACATGTGCCACAGCGTTGGCCCTAACACCACAGCATTATAAGAAACCCATTTATTTTATCATTTCAGATTTGAAATACCATACGGAACCATCAAAAAACAACAAAAGATGTATAGAAAACCTTGTGGACATAAAAACCTTGGAAAAAGATGACAGCATCACCTCCATGGTATGGGCTGATGATGAGCAGATAGAAATAATGCTCGGCCGGAAGAATCAACAGGTAAATAAATGAAGTGCAAATGTCCGTTTGTAATTTCAGAGTTAACATCTTTGCACTATATACAAATGAAAGTGTCCAAGCATCAAAATATATAAAACTGTTCAGTTACTGACTGAGTGACTGAGGTACTGAGTGACTGAGTGACTGACAGACAACGTACAGCCGTAACTACTAGGCGTAGAGAGCTGAAATTTGGAATATACATTCTTAAGAGGATGTAGGGTTGCACTAAGGAAGGAATTCCCGAAATTACCACGGGAACGGGAAATATAGGACTTTTTAGTTTGTATGAAAAATCTTATTCCTTGAGTGCACCAATGTGAAACTTGGTGTAAAGGTTTTTCAATGTATGTCTGGTTGTGTTATGAAAGGAATTCCCGAAATTCCCACGGGAACGGGAAATATATGATGTTTTACTTTGTGGGATAAAATCCCATCCCTTGAGTGCACGGATGTGATACTTGATATAAAGGTCCTTCAATAAGTGTCTGTTTGTATTATGGAAGGAATTCCCGAAATTCCCACGGGAAGGGGTTGGACTTTTTAGTTTGTAAAAAAAAATCTTATTCCTTGAGTGTACGGATGTGATACTTGGCATAAAGGTTCTTCAAAGAGTGACTGGTTGTGCTACGAAAAAAATTTCCAAAATTCCCACGGGCACGGGAAATATATGATTTTTAGTTTGTATGAAAAAAACTTATTCCTTGAGCGCATGGGTTTGATACTTGGTATAAAGGTTCTTTCAGTGGGTGTCTGGTTGTATAGTTTCTGAAATTTCCACGAGAAGGGTAGTTAAGCGCATACGAAGTTGCGGGATAAAGCTAGTATATACATATGGGAGCATAAGGCGCGCGCTACCTGCATAGGGGAAAGGGCGCGTGCGCGCTTTCCTTGAAATGTTTAGATTTTTTTCATGGAAGAACTATAAGTTTTACATCCTCTTAACACCAAATGCGGCGGCAAGCATGGCACCATACGTACATCACAATAGTAAAAAATATGAATATAGGGCTTCAATAGCATAAAAATGAGAGCTTTAATAGCTCTAAGCCTTTAAAGGTTTAAACCTTTAGAGCTTGAGCCTTGAAAGCTTCAAGGTTAAGGCTCAAGGCTTAAATTTATAGCACTACTGCCAAGGTTCTCCACAACTTCCTATTAATATAATAATAATAATATATTTTATTTATTTTGGTATCTTTGCCCAATTGTTAGTATTACAATCTTGAAAACTAGGTCAGTACCTACAGCATTAATTTCATATCAAAAAGTCCTAATAGATAATATACAGGCAATAAATTTAAATTACAGTCTATATAGGTCTACAAAAGTCTTATAAATTCTAATCAAATAAAAAATGTTAATAATAATAATAAACACTGTTTTATAAGTTACAAAATGATAGATACAATTTATTTATTTATTTATTACCTAGCCCATAGCTCTTGAACAAAAAAGTTGACATTTTATATTTACCACGGAGGAAATATATAGAGGAGCTGCCCTATTCAGTTTTTCCTAGGGACTCAAGTGAAGCCTACGCGCGGGGTGCAGGAGGGGTAAGCGGTGGGTTATGTCCAATCATAGCCAAACAGGCGATGGCATTAGTCACCTAGTAGCGAGTAGTAAAAACCGGTTGAAACATAAGGTTAAAATATTCGAAATTCGATATTTTTTAACGAAATTTCATACGTTCCAAATCTGTCAGAAAAAACCGCAAAATAAAAGTATTTCTACTTGACGCTAGATAGCGCAACATTTTTTCGCGTCATAAAAATCACCTAGGCAACAAATAACAATCTGGAATTTTGGACACAAATAATAGGAAAACAAACAATTTGTAAAAAATTAACGACGGCTGGTTGCCATTATAACCAAAAAAATTGAATTGAAAAAATAAATATGAATGAAATTATCTTCAGTGTAAGTTCATTTTATTTGGATTGTCAATGTAATTCCTTTATAAAAGTATAGAAAACTAAATTTTACATCGAGAAACAATGGAGGATTTAATTTTTTTTAAATATCTACGCGTGTACATACTTCACAGAAGTCAGCGACGAACTGACGCCAGTGCCTCTAGCGAGGAATAGCTTGAACTAAAAGCTGCGTGACGTCAGGACAACCCAAATTGAAGCTGTGCAACTTTGCTAACAGCAGCTCTACTATGTATCTGCTTTGTGATATTTACACTGACAGCCAATTAAGGGCTAACAATTTGATAAGTTAATCTGACAGTAAGCATTTTAAAAATAAAAACTAAGGAAAAAAAGTATAAATATGTACATCACAAAGTTAAAAATTAAATTGGTATGACACATATATCAGGATGAAAAAGAGTAAACATTTACTTATTTGTGATAAGAAAAACAAAATTTGCATATCTGTATATTGTTTATAGTATTTTGCCAACTTACATTTGTATAATTTATACTTAAAAATTACAATACTTAAAAATTAAAATTAATCACTATAGTCATTTAAAATAAATAAATAATACCAGTCAAATTAAGTGTGATGGCGATAAAGTTGAAGCTAATGTAGCCATTAATTATAAACGTATAAACGTTACATACCTAAATAATAATTATTTGAAACATATTATAATTATGTCAGTATTGTTAAAGTCATTAATGTCAGTGTTATTCAGTGAATTCACAGTAATATGTAGCAATTAAAGTCAAATAATGATGAATAATAAATTTTGTGTCTGAAGCCTATATTCATGAATGTCAAAATTATAAGTAAATTTTGAAAAAATAACAGTAAAAGGTCATATTAGTAAAATTTTAAATGTCAAGAAGAACTGCATAAAATATTAAAATAAAATTAAAACTATCTTTTTCACAGCGTCATTTAAAATTCATAAATAAAAGAAAGTAATTTACACCAGAACACTCATAAATTGCCTCCATATTGAAAGTTAAGGTTTAGACGCAAAAACTTTTAGTACGCTCTTAGAGCTAGTGCGTAGTTCATGAGTGAAGAGTTCATAAAATATCATAAAAGCGAAAGTTTTGCTAGAGGAATGTATGATTGGTCATCAATCACGGCAGAATACTAATCAGATCATTATAAAGTTTCTTCAGCTCTTGCAGGCAGCCTCTCCACATCAATCCCATTATGTAGTCTATAAGCATGCAATTGAGTTGATTCAACATAAGTTTTTAAAACACGTAAACTATAAGCAGCAATTGAGTAGCATGCAGTACACGGAAGCTTGTAAACATAATCATGTTTTAAGCTTAGAAAGTCGACGTTGTTTGCTTGATATGATATTTCTATATGGATTATGTAACGGTTCTGTAGATTGTATGGATTTGACACAACTCGCTCTTACTTTACACACACCCTCCTCCAGAACACGGCACACTCAACTATTCTACACACAACTCGCCAAAACCAATTACAATCAAAATTCACCAATAAATAGGATGCATAATATTTATAATAAACAATTCTCACGTATTTGTGATATATTTAATGACAGCAATGTAAAGTTTCGGCATAATATATTAAATATGTTATTTAAAAATGATAAGCATTAAAAAACAAACACAAACACGTATACAAACATACAACACTAACACTCACTTAAACATGTAACATCACCAAACACTCATCATATATTTCCCGTCATAAATAAGGGAGACTCGATAAAATTTATAACTATTATTTTAAGTATTATCACATTATTGTCACTTTTTTTTTTTTATTCTTACCTTTTATTTATGGTCAAAACTCACATGCAACACAAACACTACTTTTGACATCAAATTCAAATTACCTATACATAACACTAACTAGGGAGTCTTAACAAAATATTATTTTACTTAATTTTACTATTAATTTAATTTAGCCAGTAGTTTAATTTTTATTGATTTGTTTATTTTTTTTCCCTTTGTGTTTTTATTAATTAATTAAGTATATTCTTGTTTTGTACTTTCTTGATATTTTGTTTTGTATTTATTCTTGTTTTATTTTTTATTTTGTGTGCCTGATGGAAAACCTAAAAATTATAAATCCGTAATTGGCTGTCAGCATCGTTTTAAATGTGTATTTTTTTTATAATTATGAGCTGTGGATTTTGTTATAAATAAATAAATAAAATCCCAGCAACATTTGTTTTACGACTTTTTACAAATCATTATAATTTTTTTTTTACAAAAAAAAAGAAAAACCAAGCAAATTTTTGCTCCCTCTGTTATTTATGACTCTGTATGTTGCTGCGTCACTCCGTAGCGTGGTATCTGTGTAAGTAGAGTAACGTAATTTAATTTTTTGTATTCAATTCTTCAATTTTTTTAATTATTAATTTTAAAAAGTCGTAGGACAAATGTTGTTGGGATTGATGTGGAGAGGTTGCCTGCAAGAGGTGATGCGCTAATTAAAATTAACCCTGTATAGAAGAGTCAAATCTAATGTCTAGAATAGGTTACCGTCAGAATGGCAAGTCACTAGTCTCCAATCAGGTTAGAAAAGTATTTATATAATGGTGCCCATTTTGTGCCGTTAAGTGCCGCTAACGATACAATTGGTGCCATTGAATTTTAGGAGAATCAGCAAATTTAAAGGTGACCGTTCATTCTGACGTCAGGATGAACGGTCACCTGTTTTTAAAGTAGGATCTACGCTTATTTATGTTGAATTTTCTAGGACTAGTATTTGCTGCTAGGTTCCCACATTTGGTGCCTGGTGCCCACATTGCCCACATTTTTTGAAATCTTCACTATCGTAAGTATTGAGAATCAAAATATATCTATTAAAAGGGCACAAGCTGGGCAATAAATACTAGTTTTAGAAAATTCGAATAAATCCTCGTAGGTCCTACTTTAAAAACTGGCGTTCTTTCATCCTGACGTCAAAATGAACGGTCACCTTTAAATTTGCTGATTCTCCTAAAATTCAATGGCACCAATTGTATCGTTAGCGGCACTTAACGGCACAAAATGGGCACCATTATATACCTAAATACTTTTCTAACCTGATTGGAGACTAGTGACTTGCCATTCTGACGGTAACTAGAACAGCACATAGGCTACTGTTGAATCAAACTCATTCATTCTTAAATAGGTATATCTAATATTAGCAACATAGCTTATTATAAAATCAGACGCATCGCATTACAACTTAACACACAAACACACGTCTTTCATTACAAATAATAATAAATAAATATTTCTGACACTCACACAACATTATCTAGCCCAAATTAAGTTTCTTAAAGAACTTGTGTTACGGATACTAGATAACTGATATACTTAAGAAATATATAAACATACATATTGAATAAATACATATTTTTATTAGAATAAACTTAAAATAAACATATAAACATCCATGACTTGACGACTAATATCTGTGTTCATCACACAAATATCCGCCGCCACCGGGATTCGAACCCAGGACCTCTGGCATAGAAGGCAATGTATGTTACCACTACACCAGCCGGTCGTCCTCAAATCATAGCAATCAAAACCTTAATTATAATAATTCAAATCATAGCAATCAAAACCTTAATTACATCGACATATGGTCCGAAATCGACCCGAATATTGCAGCAGGGACCGACCGAGCTGCGAGAACAAGAGAAACCCTATTTCTGAGAAAAAATACTTGTTTACGCATATTTTTGCAAGAAATTGAATTTGAAGTTATTGGTTGTTACTTGTTATGATAGAAAATTTGAACTAAAGTTTTGATAGTGGTCTTAAGTGAATTGAATGAAACTTTGAGATTGTTACAATTAGTTATTTTGAACAGAAACTAAGTGAGTTTATAGTGAACATAAACAATGGCTGCTACTAAAGATCAAATGCAACTTCTTTCGGTATTGGAAGATACGGCTACGAGGGAGGATAGACGACTATCGCCCACAAAAAAAAAACCTCCTATTAAACCTCAGTTAAAGGACACTGACTTTTACAGTATGCCCGAGATTAGAAGCAGCTGGCACATTCTATGTTTTTCCTTTGCTCCCAGTCGAGCATGGAAGTCTCCAGCGTGGAAGGCCTCCACCTAGATATAAATACGTAATAATATGAGTGCAGCCAGTTACAGACTCACCTACTTTTTATATACCTAGCTAGGGTAAGCCAACTCTAATGGCTGTGTGTATAATGCATAAACAAATAAGATTGTTACATATTTAGACGACCGGCTGGTGTAGTGGTAACATACATTGCCTTCTATACCAGAGGTCCTGGGTTCGAATCCCGGCGGCGGCGGATATCGGTGTCATGAACACAGATATTAGCCGTCAAGTCATGGATGTTTATATAAGTTTATTCCAATAAAAAATATGTATTTATTCAATACATATGTTTATATATTTCTTAAGTATATCAATTATCTAGTATCCATAACACAAGTTCTTTAAGAAACTTAATTTGGGCTTGATAATGCTGTGTGAGTGTCAGAATTATTTATTTATTTATTACGCATCCATGCTGGACTGGGAGCTAAAGAAAAACATAGAATGTGCCAGCTGCTTCTCTTCCCGGGCATACTGTAAAAGTCGGTTAAGGGACAGAGGTTTTATTGGCATTTTTGTGGGCGATAGGCTGACCCCCTGTCACTGCAATAGCCTCTCGCCATCATTATAATACCTCATTAGTCAAACGTGACATCAGATGGTCTTATGACCTCTGATGTTCTGCCTACCCCATAAGGGATACAGGCGTGAAGTTATGTATGTATGTATGTATTGTTTCAATAGTGACTAGGTACTTGCATCTTGAGATCGTGTACGATGCGCGCGCGATTGAGTATTTCTAGACTAGCTGTTGTGCGCGGTTTTGCCCGCGTAATTTCAAATTCCGTGGGAATTTCGGGATAAAAATTAGCCTATGTACACTATCACTATGCCAAGTTTCATCCAAATCCGTTTAGCCGTTCTCCCGTGATTGAGGAACAAACATCCACACATCCAAACTTTCACAATATAATATTAGTAAGATTGTTGAGTTAAAATATAACATGATTCAAAAACTATTGCAATCGATTCTATTACTGATTCTGTACAAACTCTTTTTTCTTTGTGTAAAGAAACAATATCGTTGAATGAGGTGTGTTGGTTAATTATCTGAAATTCGTCCACAGATTCAAATCTACAACACTCAAAAGGACGCATTCACTCGCACATACAAAGCAGATTTCGGCGCAGGTCACATAGTTGGCCTCGGGAGGTATGAGAGGAAGATCATAGCCGGGCTGGCCAGTGGAGTGGTCAGGATCTGGAGCAAGAAGAGTGAGGTGAAGATAGAGACCGGGGCGAAGATGGACAGGTTGAGGCAGTGTCCTGATGAAGCTGCTCTGTTTGCCACGGGTGAGATACTGTTTGTTATGGGGGTTCTTGTAAAGAGAAATGTTGTTCGGGCCCATGGAAATATCAAAAACTAGCTGTTTCGCGTGGTTTTACCCGCGCCATTTCAAATTTCGCGGGAATATCGAGATAAAAAGTAGCCTATTCGCTATTCCAGACTGTAAACTATCACTATGCCAAGTTTCATCCAAATCCATTAAGCAGTTTTGCCGTGATAGAGGAACAAACATCCAGACATGCATACATCCATCCATCCAAACTTTCACATTTATAATATACAAAATTTTAGTTTGCTTTTATTCGATAGATGTCGCTGTACGTCGATTAAATCGCGCAAGAAGAATTATAAATGACATAGCTAAATTTACTTTGTAGACTAGCTTTATTCATCCTCACTTTCATAAATATAATATTACTAGGATATAGGTGGCGAATGAGGTTTCTTGTCAGAGACGGGTCGTTGACGTGTTTTTCGTGAACGAAACTAGACCGTCCATTATCGTCCATCGACCAGTCGATCATCTAGTTGTATTGGTCAACTAGTTGACGTCGTAACGGCAGACGTTCAATCGACTAGCTCGGTGTCGTCTACGGGCGTGACGGAACGAAACGTCTGAGTATTTTAAAGTTGAATAAAACAAAACTACTTACTTCAAGTTTCGAAGTAGTTGTTTTGTATAATAGTTTTTTGTCTTCATACTTTTCCAGATTTAGGACTGACTTGTATGAAGATGTGAATACACTCGTATTTCAGGGGTATTTTGAAGATCAACTGATTTTATTTAAATTACCAATTTGTTATTTTTATTTACATTTTTAATGACGCACTAATTTGATTTCAAATTTCTAAACAACGTAAACAAGTCGTATAAACCTGTTCAGTCATACTGCACTGCATCGTTTGACCAGTCTATTGACATTCTCTTTCGCGCAGTATCAGATAGCCTTACGAGTCTAGTTAAATAGATAACAAAAATTAACTCTATTTTCAAGATTACTGCGGCACATTTAATTCACAAAAGATTAATAAAAGAAAACATCTTAACTAGACTCTTCATCATAACTCTTTGTAATAAGCCCACTGCAAGGCGTGAGTCTCTCCCCTGGGTGACTAGGAGGTATAGGCCATAATCCACCAAGCTGGCCCAATGCTGGGTGGTGGATGCCAGAATTTTCAGGGCGCCAAAATGGCTTCTGACAATCCCTAACGACCACTGTATACAAGTAAACAGCACCCGGGACCGACTGCTTAACCTGCCCTCTAAAGCACGGAAGTCGTCGTGAGAAATGAATGGTCGGCGGTCACCCATCCAAGTACCGACTGCGCCGAACGTTGCTTAACATGTGATATCGTTTGATACACACATTAACCATGGCGCCACGATGACTTTCCCTAAAACTAGACTTTTGATTGGGTATACCATGTTGCGAATATTTCATTACGGATTTGACTTCTAAAAAGTGATTTTAATTTTAGGCAATTAACAATGTGATGTGAGTCAGACTTGCGTAGTTATAGTTTAAGTTCAGTTTTTATTTAATATAGCCTTATTTTAATTAAATGATAATTTTAGTATAATGGATGTTATGAACCTTCTAATTTGGCTAACCTCTCACGGCGACTTCCGTGCTTCGGAGGGCACGTTAAGCAGTCGGTCCCGGGTGCTGTATACTTGTATACAGTAGTCGTTAGGGTTTGTCAGAAGCCGTATCGGCACCCTGAAAATTCTGACATCCACCACCCAGCACTGGGCCAGCTTGGGGGATTATTACCTCCTCATCACCCAGGGGAGAGACTCATACCCTGCAGTGGGCTCATTACAAAGAGTTGTGATGATGATGATGATGATGAATTACGCTGATTGTTCATGTGATTATTAATATGTACCTACTATTTTTCATAATATCTTAATCTTCATCCCTTATAAATAACTTCACGCCTGTATCCCTAAGTGGGTAGGCAGAACACCACAGGCTATGAAACCATCTGATCATGTTTGACAAATTTGGAGGTATTATTATGATGAACAGAGACAATTGCAGTGACAGGTGGCCAGCCTATCGCCCGCAAAAACGCCAATAAAACCTCCGTCCCTTAACTGACTTGTACATTATATTCGTGAAGTAGATCCGTTTCTTAACTGATTTTACAGTATGCCCGGGAAGAGAAGCAGCTTTTTTTTTATATGTGACTAAACCCGCGTTTGACCTCAATCTCACCTGATGGTAAGTGACGATGAGGTCGAAGATGAAAGCACACGGGTTTAGGAAGGAACTGGCTCTTTATACAATATTGCCGGAATACATTACCGCCGGAGCGGTAACATTTGGCGGCAGACTTTATATAAAGGGTGGTCGCTAGCCAGGCGGACCCAGAAGGGATCCTACCACCAAGAAAAAGCTGGCGCATTCTATGTTTTTCTTTCGCTCCCATTCCAGCATGGAATCTTATATTCTCAATTATTCGCGGTTCTTTTACAAATATTGCTTTTGAGAATAAGTAACGATGATATTGTCTTAAGTTTTCGCGATTCATACTATTAAATAAAACACTTTTTAACCGGATTTATCGCGTGTATTTGTGTCGCTCGTGACCACGGGGCCTGCAAAGACACCGAAACGTCGAGTTAAAATTTAAAATCTAATATATAAAATTCTCGTGTCACAGTTTTCGTTGCCATACTCCTCCGAAACGGCTTGACCGATTTTGATGAAATTTTTTGTGCTTATCCGGTATCTATGAGAATCGGCCAACATCTATTTTTTTACATTTCTAATACACCTGTTCAAATACTACAGTCAGTTCAAAAGCTTAATGAGGACCTAAATAGAATAGCTGATTGGTCGAAAAGGAATGCATTTGTGCTTAATCCTAAAAAGTCTCAATTCATTGTGCTGGGTTCAAAAATACACGTCAGCAAAATCAAAAATAGTAATCCAACAGTAAATTTTTTTGGGGAAAGTATAAGCCAAGTCAATGAAGCTAGAAATCTAGGAGTTTTTATCGACAACTAAGTATTTGCGATTTGAAAAACTTGTTAAAAACTGCTTCTACAAGTTGAAAGTACTGTACAAATCCGTCATTTTCTTTCGGAAAAGGCCAGGATAACTGTCTGCGAATCGTTAGTGTTGTCTCGTCTCGACTCCATAATAAATTGTTTAGTTTTTTTTACAAAAGTATTAAATTTACAATAATCCAGGGCTGGGACCTGCCTAGTAGGTGTTCAATGACACCTGTGACAGGAGGCCCCGCTCTTCCTTAACAATAATAACATACATATGAAACATATATGACAAAATTTTAATTTAAACTACAACCAAATTTAAATAATGGCAACCTATTTAATTACAGTTAAGTTAGTTGATTATGTACATTTAAAAGAATTTAAAACTAAGTAAAAAATTATGAGATATTTTTTTTTCAAAGTGCATGTGTGTGTGTGTGTGTGTGTGTGTATGTGTAGGTTCAATTACGCAGATATTTTGTATGTTCCTCGATTATTGTACAGGACTAGTCGACTGATTCAAAGGGTGCAGTATGCTTGTTGTAGGTTCATATTCAATGTTCCCCCGCAGACATCATATCACGCCGTTTCTTAACAAGGCATCAATGTTGAATATGGAATCACGCCGACGACGGCTGCACCTGGCTACATTGATGTTTGACATTAATAATTATAAAAATCCCGAGTATTTGCTAGAGAAACTAAAATTTCCCAATCAAAATTCATAGCATGATTTTTAACCTACATCTTTACAAGCCCCCCTAAGCATGCAACATCACCGAACCGTAGCGTTTACCGGCAGCTTTCGATACTGCGCAGCAAAGTGTTGGAACAACATTCCGCCACCTATTAGAATTTTACTAGGTAAATATTTATTTATATGTACATACACAAAATAGAAAGGACATTAAAAAAAAAGAAAACACAATCGGCGGCCTTATCGCTAGTAAGCAATCTCTGCCAGGCAACCAAAGTAACATGATAAAGTAAATTTCAACAGATGAGGTTTACTTACATAACAAAAAGAAAAAAAAAACAAAAACATATCGACTATTTGTTACAGACATTCAGAAATTTTTAATTTATATATAAACATACATACATACGAATGCAAGATATACATACATATACTACACATTGACTTCTTCAGTTAAGGATAAGTAGTGTTTTTTTAAAAGCTTTTTAAATGTGGCGATGGTTTTAGCTGACTTAATACAAAGTGGTAGCTGATTCATAAGGATACTGCGCGAATTTTAAATGCATCGCCGAATAGGTCGGTTGAATGAGCCGGTGTACTGAGCATTAAATACAGTTTTAAGGCCAAAATAAAGACTTTTCTCTCTGACATACAAAAACTGAAAGTTCCAAACCACTTTGCAAGTAGGTAGTAATGGCTAGATTTGTTATATTATATACTAGCCACCGCGCGCGGTTTTACCCGCGTAACTTTTCCCTACCTTCCTCAAGAGTTGGGCTATCAAATGCAAAAAGAATTTTTCAAATCCCCCTTGTAGTTTCTGAGATTAGCGCGTTCAAACAAACAAACAAAAAAACAAACTCTTCAGCTTTATATATTAGTATAGATTTTTTACCATCTTATGCACTTAGAATTTATTATTTTTACACATTGAATTTAATTGAATTGAATTTATTTTTATTATTTCTTGATCAAATATTTCCTGATATCAAATATCTTCTATTATTTATTAACCTCAATGTATACCGGTTAAAAAGTGTTTTATTTAAAGCTACGATGAAATTCATCCTAGCTTGGAACAGTTTTGACTGATATTCTATTTTTAGAGTTAGTTATAGCAATTAGTTAAAACTAGTTTTTCCTAAAATCGGGTTTTAACTTAACACGTACAACGTCATTTTTTGTTCATGCAAAACATAGCACAAGGTTCAAATATTTTCGTTGAAAAAATCGGTACAAACTTTTACATAGACAGATGAAGCGTTTATTGATTCTAAAATCACATACTCATAAAATAAAACATTACATTTACAAAAAATACTAAATCTTGGTCAGTGTGTGTCTTAGCAGTGCAAAAAGCCATAGCTCAGCGTCTGTATTTGCTTAAAAAGCAATACGCTGATATTCTGCTACAACTTAAGAAGACGTTACAGCTTTGAATAAAAACAGAAAAAATATATTAGTAAAGTTAGTAGGATTGTGCAATCAATATAATAAGGATATGTCAAAATTGAGAATATTTTTTTTTATTTTATTTTTTCCTGAAAATTCTGTTTAGCTCAAGCCCTTAAAAAAGTTTTTATAAAAAGGTTTTTCTTTTCATATTTTTATATTGTTAAATTAATGTTGCTTGTTGAATGCGCATATGCTGGGTTGTAATTTGGAAATGTATCTATAATTATTATTTACTTAACTTTATTATATTTGTAACCTGTTTTGTGCATCTTTGAATAAATAAATAAATAAAACGGATAATAAAAAAGTCACATGGGATATTAGTCGAATGTCAGGTATACATTGAGGTTAATAAATAATAGAAGATATTTGATATCAGGAAATATTTGATCAAGAAATAATAAAAATAAATTCAATTCAATTAAATTCAATGTGTAAAAATAATAAATTCTAAGTGCATAAGATGGTAAAAAATCTATACTAATATATAAAGCTGAAGAGTTTGTTTTTTTGTTTGTTTGTTTGAACGCGCTAATCTCAGAAACTACAAGGGGGATTTGAAAAATTCTTTTTGCATTTGATAGCCCAACTCTTGAGGAAGGTAGGGAAAAGTTACGCGGGTAAAACCGCGCGCGGTGGCTAGTATATAATATAACAAATCTAGCCATTACTACCTACTTGCAAAGTGGTTTGGAACTTTCAGTTTTTGTATGTCAGAGAGAAAAGTCTTTATTTTGGCCTTAAAACTGTATTTAATGCTCAGTACACCGGCTCATTCAACCGACCTATTCGGCGATGCATTTAAAATTCGCGCAGTATCCTTATGAATCAGCTACCACTTTGTATTAAGTCAGCTAAAACCATCGCCACATTTAAAAAGCTTTTAAAAAAACACTACTTATCCTTAACTGAAGAAGTCAATGTGTAGTATATGTATGTATATCTTGCATTCGTAGGTATGTATGTTTATATATAAATTAAAAATTTCTGAATGTCTGTAACAAATAGTCGATATGTTTTTGTTTTTTTTTTCTTTTTGTTATGTAAGTAAACCTCATCTGTTGAAATTTACTTTATCATGTTACTTTGGTTGCCTGGCAGAGATTGCTTACTAGCGATAAGGCCGCCGATTGTGTTTTCTTTTTTTTTAATGTCCTTTCTATTTTGTGTATGTACATATAAATAAATATTTACCTAGTAAAATTCTAATAGGTGGCGGAATGTTGTTCCAACACTTTGCTGCGCAGTATCGAAAGCTGCCGGTAAACGCTACGGTTCGGTGATGTTGCATGCTTAGGGGGGCTTGTAAAGATGTAGGTTAAAAATCATGCTATGAATTTTGATTGGGAAATTTTAGTTTCTCTAGCAAATACTCGGGATTTTTATAATTATTAATGTCAAACATCAATGTAGCCAGGTGCAGCCGTCGTCGGCGTGATTCCATATTCAACATTGATGCCTTGTTAAGAAACGGCGTGATATGATGTCTGCGGGGGAACATTGAATATGAACCTACAACAAGCATACTGCACCCTTTGAATCAGTCGACTAGTCCTGTACAATAATCGAGGAACATACAAAATATCTGCGTAATTGAACCTACACATACACACACACACACACACACATGCACTTTGAAAAAAAAATATCTCATAATTTTTTACTTAGTTTTAAATTCTTTTAAATGTACATAATCAACTAACTTAACTGTAATTAAATAGGTTGCCATTATTTAAATTTGGTTGTAGTTTAAATTAAAATTTTGTCATATATGTTTCATATGTATGTTATTATTGTTAAGGAAGAGCGGGGCCTCCTGTCACAGGTGTCATTGAACACCTACTAGGCAGGTCCCAGCCCTGGATTATTGTAAATTTAATACTTTTGTAAAAAAAACTAAACAATTTATTATGGAGTCGAGACGAGACAACACTAACGATTCGCAGACAGTTATCCTGGCCTTTTCCGAAAGAAAATGACGGATTTGTACAGTACTTTCAACTTGTAGAAGCAGTTTTTAACAAGTTTTTCAAATCGCAAATACTTAGTTGTCGATAAAAACTCCTAGATTTCTAGCTTCATTGACTTGGCTTATACTTTCCCCAAAAAAATTTACTGTTGGATTACTATTTTTGATTTTGCTGACGTGTATTTTTGAACCCAGCACAATGAATTGAGACTTTTTAGGATAAAGCACCAATGCATTCTTTTTCGACATATCAGCTATTCTATTTAGGTCTTCATTAAGCTTTTGAACTGACTGTAGTATTTCACCAGGTGTATTAGAAATGTACAGTTGGACGTCATCGGCGTAAATTTGATAATTGAAGTGCCTAATTTTGTTAACTAAATCAGCGCAATAAAGTTAAACAATAGGGGACCAAGTATCGAACCCTGTGGAATGCCGCGGTAAACCAATTTGGTATCAGAAGTCAAGGTACTACCGTTTTATAACTACCGTTAATTATATTATTATCTTAAAAACTTAGCAAGTTTAAAGCTTCTTGGGATGTCTTGCTTTTGTCACGCGAGTGAGGACACTCAGCGTGCGGCGCTCGCTCGCTACAAATATATGCGACGTAGGTACCTACTTGGATCATCCTTGGATCGCGTGCAAGTGAGTGTGTAAATAATTTAGGGCTCTGTAGAGATTATTGAGTTAAAATATAACAATGTATAAAAACTATTGCAATCGATTTTATTACCGATTCTGATTAAGCTGTATCAAGGTTTCGTATGAACAAAAAATAACGTTGTATATTTCTTTGTTTTGCGTTTGATTCAATTTTATCGGTAAGGTTAGTGAATTCTGAAATTTATTGGTGCGTACGGATTGCTAGTAATGTAACGTTCTGCGCACGTTGCGTATTTGGATGTGTAGTGCGCAGAATGTTACATTACAAGTTCCATTGCAGCAATCTGCACGCACCATAAGAAATAACTGCTTTGTCCCTTTTAAGATTAAGTTTTTAAAGTTAAGATTTTTGTTACATTACAATTAAATTTGACTGATTAGGTACATGTGTGAAAATTATTATTAGAACCTGCTATGAATATTCATTATAACGTTTTTATAAAGATTTTCTGTTATCTTACAAGATTTACAATTCAATACATACATACATACCTAACTTCACGCCTGTATCCCTTATGGAGTAGGCAGAACACCAGTGGTTATAAGACCGTCTGATGTCACGTTTGACAAATGAGGTATTATAGTGATGGAGAGAGGCTATTGCAGTGACAGGGGGTGAGCCTATCGCCCACAAAAATGCCAATAAAACCTCTGTCCCTTAGCTGACTTTTACAGTATGCCCGGGAAGAGATGCAGCTGGTACATTCTATGTTTTTTTTTCGCTCCCAGTTCTGTCTTTTATGTTATTCAATAAAATATTCAATAAAATTACATAAAAGACAATGTTTGTTACATGTAAAACTTTGAAAAAAACCGGATTTTCGATCAGCAAAACCCTTCAAATCCGGTTTTAAATATCCGGATTTTGCAATCCCTAGTGCTCGCACTGCTGCTAAGACATGAATGAACAAACAGACCACATCGTTTCGTGCTTGCTAATGTCACGATGATAATATACATTTAATCATCATTATCACAACTCTTTGTAATGAGCCCACTTCAGGGCTATGAGTCTCTCCCTTGAGTGACGAGGAGGTATAGGACATAATCCACCAAGCTGGCCCCGTGCTGGATTTTAGAATTTTCAGAGCGCCGAAATGGCTTCTGACAAACCCTAACGAAAACAAGTATACAGATTTAATAGATTTAATATTCATGATTAACACGTATAAAAACATCTTTGACCACCACTTTGGCGAAGAGGTAAACTTATCTTCCTCAAACGCCCGTGGTTGCGGGTTCGATTCCGCAGGGAATAAGAAAAAAAAGTTTCGTGTCTGGGCGTTTATCTATTTATGTATTTATATCCTAGGTTCCCCCCTAGTTCGCTACATGGTATCCCATAACACAAGCTATGCTTACTTTGGGGCCATGTAGTTGGCGTGAATGTCAGGGGATTTTATTTTATTTTATTTATTTTTATCTTTCAGGCGGTGAAGAAAATGACTTGAAAATCTGGCGTATCGGAGAAGAGGCAGCGACATTTTCAGCGAAGAATCTACCGAACGACTGGCTGCAGTTACGTCGGCCTGTCTGGGTGTCTGACCTCACTTTCCTACCGGGGAGTGGGGGGTGTCTTGCTGCTGTTTGCTCAAGGCATGGCTATGTGAGGTAGGTGACCACTTTTTTGTTTATAGACTAACGGCTGGTTTCTTTTTTTTACATGAAAGGATATGTTTCCGTTTCTTTGTATCTGGTGCTAAAATGTGAGAACAAGTCTATTGAAGAGAATATATATACAAACAAATAGTAATCACTCAATCTATACTAATATATAAAGCTGAAGAGTTTGTTTTTTTTGGTTGTTTGTTTGTTTGAACGCGCTAATCTCAGAAACTACAAGTGGGATTTGAAAAATTCTTTTTGCATTTGATAGCCCAACTCTTGACGAAGGTTATAGGCTACATTTTATCCCAAAATTCCCACGGGATCAAAAGTTACGCGGGTAAAACCGCGCGCGGTGGCTAGTTTCAGATAGACATCGTATTAAAAAAGCAAGATTTATTGCCAATAGCGTTACCGTACATAGCAATTCCATTCCTTCGAATTTCAAGTGACTGGTTTGTATCAAAGACAAATTACATGACAATGACAGCTTTGACAGTAACAAAAATGTCGAAAATGGAATCGACGCTTTTTTTTCAATATTTCTTGTCTGAGAATAGCAGCAACTAATAACAGACCCTCCTCAACTGCACTCATGTTTGCAAATGGTAGAACATACAAAAATTGCATGCAAGAATTGGTTCGTGCTGTTTACACTACGAACGGTTTTGAATGGGCAATAATGTTACGTGTTGTTTAGACGATATAAGACATTTATTGCTTCAATTTTATGGTATACCACAGGCAATAAAATGGCATCGTCTAAATGGGCCTTAATGCAAAGGCAAATTGCATGCTGGTTTCCATTTACATTAAACTTTGACATATTTGTGCGTCATTATTTAAGCAAAATTTCGATATTTTTATCTATACCAGCATAATTTTAGCTACGTTGTGGTCTTGTGTTTATGAAATATTCCAATTTGGAAACATCGCCTTTTTTATTGCAAGAAGACAAAACAGAAGCAAACGATATTACAGGTATTAAGAATTGGATAAATAAACAATTACATTTGCTTCCCTAGACAGTCTCACAGTCAACATTTTATTTTAAACATTGAACAAGACAACTGAGTTCACAATATACATTTAAAAAAAACACACATTATATGAACGTTAATAAGAAAAAAGAAAAATTACAAACTAAAATGGGATGTAATATAAACATATGTTACGATTTACAGAATAGTTATTTTTAAATTTCGTAAGGGAAAATGTCCGAATAAGTCAGTTTTTTATTATATGAACTACATATTTTGTAAAGTTACACAACTTAATTATTATTTAAGCGTTTATTATTTTAAACATTTGAATTTATTTTAAGAATTATTTCATAATATTGATTTTGTATAAGAAGGATAGGTATCTGTATATAACATTAAATAACGCTCCTCTACTCCTAAAGCTGTAGCAGAATTCCAGCGCTTTGCTCTCTGAGCAAAAATGACGCTGAGCTGCGGCTTTTTGCACTGCTACAACACACACCTCATTATTATTATTATTGTGTCTAAATTATCTTTTGTAATATGTGTGTGTTTGTGGTAATCAATAAATGAATCTATCTATCTACATAAAGTGGAGCACGCAGTCCGATGTTGGTTCGGGCTCGTGAAAGATGGAACAAATGTCTACACCGAGTTGGATGGTATTCGGAAGCTAAGTTTGGCTAAGAGTTGTGGTGATTCAAATTTATGAAATGAAAATGAATTAAAAAATCAATTTCATTTTCCTGCCTACGCTGCGTCGTAACCGTCAATCGAGAACTTTTCTGCCCCAACGGTCCTTTATTGTGCATCCTATGTTGCGAGCTATGCCCTGCCGATTGCTACTTCAGCTTTGTAATGCTTCGCGCTATGTCGGAGACTTTGGTTCGCCTGTGAATCTCCTCATTCCTGATTCGATCCCGCGGGGAAACTCCGAGCATAACCCTACCCATTGCCCGCTAAGCAACTTTAGGCTTGTCTATCAGGTTTATAGTTAGCAACCACGCCTCAGTGCGGTATTTCATCATTGGCAACACACACTGGTCAAAAACTTTTGTTTTCAGTATTTTAATGAAAGTTACCTTATTATTGAAGTTACGACACCGAACAAATGGGTATGAAACCTAACCAGCAGGGCTAGCATGCAACCATCGATAAATAGTCGAATCGACAAGATAAATATTATTTTGTTATTTTATCCTATTACGTAAGCTAATATGCGCACCATAATAGATAGAATTACTCGATTTGACCATGATTAAGATCACAGAACCAAATATGTCATAATCTTAACAAATTACATACATATTTGGTTGATACTACCCAGCAGTGGACTGTATGGAAATGTGGAGGTTGGGCAGTACCAATGGGATCTTGAAATAAAACTTCGTGGTGACTTGATATAATAATAACTTGGCTTCGTTGCGGTATTTTTCAGGCAGGCAGTATACTATGAAGAGCACGATAGAAAGTAAATCTTGAGTTTGTTAATTGAAGTCAATATCAATCTCTCAGACTGCCGTTAAGACTCCAAAACTGAGCAATACCGTAAGGAGAGCCGCAATTAAATTTTATTTAATTTGTTTTTCCTCTTACATTCTTTAAGTTATTTCTATAATTGTCGTTATGTTTATAACTTATATTAAGGGTTATGTATATTAAAAGATGGATAATTTTATTTGCTACAAAATGCAAGAAAGCCTAAATTAAGAATATTAACAATTTAAATTTAAAGATCTTAAATATAGTCAAGTTTACAATTTTCCCCTAATCAAGTTTACATATTTTGTTATTTATTTTATATTTAGCCTTATATACATAGGATTTTATTACTATGGTTTAAAGGCAATCCTATGTGCTACATAATTATATGAAAATTCTTGTCAATACAAAAAGGTAACGTGGTGTAAAAGCCATAAACATGTGAAAGAGAAGTTCAAATAAGACAAAACTACGGGTAATAATAAGTTAGTACCTATGGTACATTAATTATTTTTAGGAAGATATAAAAATAGAAATAGTTATTAAGTGAAAAACAATCAATTTACAATTAATCTTACATACCTATTAAATAACTTTGGATAGCTTGCCTAAAGTTAAGTTAAGAATAACTATAAAGTTAACAGATAATTAATTTTGATTTCTAATATTTTTCTAGTTTTTTGTACCTAGCTTACTTCAGTCTCCCCCTCGTGCGCAAGCACCGTTTTAGTTTGTAAGCTAGGTCGGTCGAGAAGAATAACAGGGCGGCGAATCGATGCCGCGGACGATCTGACTTTAGACGTCTTCTTTCTTCATGGGAGGATTCATTTTGACATCTATGAAGTAATGTTCTTTCGGCGATAAGTAAGTGTTTCGTTGAAACATCTCTTGTTCTTGACTGTGATTCTCGTAGCCTTCGGGTTTTAAATACCTCAGCTGCGAGTAGCAGTCTCGCCGTAGCACGCAACATTCTATTATACGATGGAAATCGCGAGGGATCGGGTAAGTGATCGTACGTTTTGTTAATTATGACCGTATTAACAGGTTTAAGTTTCTTCTCGGTTGACGAGATTTTTGTTGACATTCGTATAACAGACCAGTCTTTAATGTCGGCCACAACTGCTACTTGGCCTTCGCGGAAACGAATTAATACGCTGAAAAGTAACTGCAATAAGTCGGGACCCGCTGCGAGTGCATCATTTAAGCATTTACCGGCTGTTCTACCCGCGGCGTCGAAGACTAGCCTTACGTTACCCTTTTGTGGGTGCGTCACAGCAAAGTGTGGTAAATACCAAAGACGCGGTGATGACGACGGTGCCTTGACTATTTCGGCGTAACCTTTTTCGATAAGGTGTTTTATCTGTTTACTATACTCCGCTTTTAAAGACTTGTCTTTATCTAATTTCTTTTTGAGGTTATACAGACGGCTGAGGGCTTGTTTACGGTTATCGGGCATTACCTCATCGTCCGATCGCCATTGCAACCCTACCTCAAATCTATTCTCGTTAGGTAACTTCGCGCATGTAGAATCTAACAAGTTTAGAGCCCGTACCGCGGGATCTTTTTCCGGTTTGCGCGGTTCGATTCCTAATGATTCTATACTAAAATGCTCTTTGACTTGCGGCGCGAGGCTCAAAGCGCCTATCGTGTGGGCGGTCATAGTTTCTAGCTCGCGGCTACATATGCCGCGGATGTTCGGCTTAACTCTTGTTGACTCCGAGTCATTTGTTTTACTACTGCAGACAGCTTCGATGGTGAGCTGCTCCGACCTACTTGGCGATACTAATCTATGAGTCACATCCCGCTTTATCAACGTCATTGTTGACCCTTCGTCTAACAATGCGTGTGTGGTGACTGTACCTAACGGACCACTCAGCTAAACCGGTAAAATCTTAAGGTACGTGGTTGACGCGCTAACGTGGTTGACTAAGTTTATCGTTGCATCCGCAGTTCCCGGGTTCGATTCCTGCCCGTGATGTAGTAAGCGATGATGCGACGCTTCACAACCGTTTATGCCGCACGGTATATATTTACATCTCATTATGCGTTTGTGTGCTTCATTTAAACATCTAAAGCACAGCCTGTTGCTCTTCGCTGTTTCCCACCGTTTTGCGACGTTTAATTTGGCAAAATCCGCACACTCTTTTATCAAGTGAGTACCCCCGCACAATGCGCACTTGCCCTTATCGACTTTATCGTGGCAAGGTGTGGCTTGTGGGGGTTTCGAGTTGCGTTTTTTATTTAAACTCTTTCGGTGAGCCACTGCAGCAACGGTTGCCTTTTTCGGTTCACGCTCGTTTTCCGACGGGCATGATGAGTCGCTACTGTATGAACGCGAGCGATGTTTGTATGTTTTCACGGCGTTAACCGGCCTCGGTTGCCGACTAAAGGCGCGTTCTTCCCTATTTGAATTGTATGAAAACATAGCACCGCACTGATCTGCCATTTTATTTAAAAATTGTGACAATAAAACTAATTCTGGTATGTCGGCATACATTGATTTAAATTCGAACCATTTATATTTTAAAATTACGCTTAATTTATCTATAACTCTACTTACTAACTCTGGTGAGTATAAATATTGAGGTTGATTTAAGGTTTTAATCGAGGCGACGGTGTTAGCTACCTTGCCAGCATACATCGTAATATTTTTCCCGTCTTCTGACATGCGGGGTAGCTTTTTTAAAGACTCTAACTCCGATAATATCAACATTTCCGGCCTACCGTAACGTCTTTCTAATGTTTCCATTATAGCACTTGGTTCGATGCTAGTGTACATTAAAGACCGCACGGTTTCTCTAGCATGGCCGCGGAGCGCCTTACGAAGCCTAGCTACGTTTTGAACTCCCGTGTACGAGTTCTGAGTGTCTATAAACACGGATTTAAATGGAATCCACTCGGATATGTTGCCCTCGAAATAGGGCAACTCTTCCATAAATTTAGGTATTGATTGACTGTTTGACTTACTAAGATTGACTGCCTTTACTATCGCGTCGGCTAGCGCCGACATGCCGCTTTCATCACTAATATTTTCGCGACTCTTAACTGGGTGAGACATCTGAACGTTTACACACGGAGGTACGCTAGCCGGTTGTGCCCTACATTCCCGTTCGCAAATTACTCGCGCGTTATTTTGATCATTGATCCAACTATGAACCCTACCGTCAATAGGTTCGGGGGTGACATCCGCCTCGTTGGAGTTTTCAACAGATGCCAGTTCGAATCTGGCTAACTCCAAACGAGTCTCAGCATATGCGGTTGCCGCCCGCGCCCGTTGTAATTCGGAGGCCCTAAGTTCTAACTGCGCCTTAATCTGAGATAATTTACTAGACTGCGAAGTAGATATATCGATTCCGGGCCTATCACTCGCGACAGGCATACCTACAACCGTCCCGGGTGCACTGTTTGCTAACGTTTGCACTAACACTTCCGTTACTTCTATATTTCCGCTCGATTCTGTCACCTGTTCGCTACTTTGTTGCGTGCTATTGCGTGACTGCTCTTCTGTGCCGGTCCCATGGCTCCACGTATTGGTCTCTGTGGTTCCTGATGTTTCACTGTCCAATGGTGTACCGGTTTTCTTGCCTGACCTTAGCTTCTTTCCGTCCGACATGGTGCTACGAGGGGGTTCCCTAATCTAAATATTCACTAAACACAATAAAAACCCTAACTTATAATACCTATTTCCTAACACTAGCAGTTCGACTGACTTCCTAGCGTGATGACGTCAGCCGAGGGTGGAAATAGGATAGGGCGGGTAGGGGAACCACCTGGCAGAGAGCGCTACCACCTTGGGCTGCTCGGAGAAGGGTAGGAACAACCCAACTCGTCAGCTTCCTCGAGGCCGTAAAACAGCTCTGAGAAACCCTCAGTAATAGAACCTTACCAGCGAGGTCAGACTATTAAGCCCTGTGGACTCGTGGGCGCGTCTGGTAACCCACACTACCATAAATGGCATTAACGCACGCTGTTTGATGGCCGTTTAACACCGCTAGGTGGCCGCGTGATGGCTTCTTCCAGCGCTGTCCGTCTTGCCTCTCGATCTTCACGGCTTCACGACGACACCACGACGGCACCACGGAGACTGCACACGACGGCTCCACGGAGACTCTTCGACGCCACCACGAAGACTGCACACGACGGCACCACGGAGACTCTTCGACGCCACCACGAAGACTCCACGAAGGCTTCACTAGGTTTGACGCAATCTTCAGAGATCCGGCTCTCGAAGGACCATTGGTTGATACTACCCAGCAGTGGACTGTATGGAAATGTGGAGGTTGGGCAGTACCAATGGGATCTTGAAATAAAACTTTGTGGTGACTTGATATAATAATAACTTGGCTTCGTTGCGGTATTTTTCAGGCAGGCAGTATACTATGAAGAGCACGATAGAAAGTAAATCTTGAGTTTGTTAATTGAAGTCAATATCAATCTCTCAGACTGCCGTTAAGACTCCAAAACTGAGCAATACCGTAAGGAGAGCCGCAATTAAATTTTATTTAATTTGTTTTTCCTCTTACATTCTTTAAGTTATTTCTATAATTGTCGTTATGTTTATAACTTATATTAAGGGTTATGTATATTAAAAGATGGATAATTTTATTTGCTACAAAATGCAAGAAAGCCTAAATTAAGAATATTAACAATTTAAATTTAAAGATCTTAAATATAGTCAAGTTTACAATTTTCCCCTAATCAAGTTTACATATTTTGTTATTTATTTTATATTTAGCCTTATATACATAGGATTTTATTACTAGAGTTTAAAGGCAATCCTATGTGCTACATAATTATATAAAAATTCTTGTCAATACAAAAAGGTAACGTGGTGTAAAAGCCATAAACATGTGAAAGAGAAGTTCAAATAAGACAAAACTACGGGTAATAATAAGTTAGTACCTATGGTACATTAATTATTTTTAGGAAGATATAAAAATAGAAATAGTTATTAAGTGAAAAACAATCAATTTACAATTAATCTTACATACCTATTAAATAACTTTGGATAGCTTGCCTAAAGTTAAGTTAAGAATAACTATAAAGTTTACAGATAATTAATTTTGATTTCTAATATTTTTCTAGTTTTTTGTACCTAGCTTACTTCAATATTCTAAGAAAATATCGATAAAAAGCCCGATTTATCGTTGTCGACGGTACCATGCTAGCCCCGCAGGTTTCTTATCATAATGTTAGAAGACAAACCTACTGTCGTCCTCCCTCATTCCACCGGGATAGGAGAGGAAAATCCAGTCAATATTGACTCTGTTCCATGCCGGTAGGCCTAGGTATATACATGGTTGTTTTTTAGTCTCCAGCCTTTAAATGTTATTTTACTTGATACGATATAAACGTACCTGCATATTTATTTTAGTAATGCTCAATAGAAAAATAAAGATATGGCACCACAAACTGTTTACGACGCGGCATTTCATTTTTAAACTACTACGACTTGGTACTACGAGATGTTTTGTAGTAGCGCGTAGTCGTCTTGATTTTAATGGTAATGGAACAATTCACTACAATAGACCAGATATAATCTTAAATAAAACTACTTTTTAACCGGATTAATTGCGTATAATTTATATTTTACATTTTAGCTCGACGTTTCGGTGTCTTTGCAGACCCCGTGGTCACGAGCGAAACGTCGAGCTAAAATGTAAAACATAAATTATACGCGATTAATCCGGTTAAAAAGTAGTTTTATTTAAATTATGAATCGTGAAAACTTAAGACAATACAGATATAATCTTACAGGATAAAACAAATAAAATTACATACATAATAGACATTGCAGTACCTAATACACACAACATACAAAAAACAATCACTGAAAAAATCAGTAAATATGCAGAACTTAAGGACGAAATTACCCGAATCTGGAGGTAAGACAAAGTTTACATGGCACCCATAGTCCTATCATCTACAGGTGTTATCCCAAATCGTCTTCTCCATAGCCTAAAATTACTTAATCTCAAAGATACTCTTTACATTACCCTGCAAAAAGCTGCAATACTAAATACATGTAGAATTGTTAGGAAGTTCTTGCAAACCGAAGAAAACTAAATAAATATCCCTTTCATCAAAACAAAGCTGCGCCTACTTGGCTTTTGCCCGTAAGTGCAGTCAAAACCAGCCTCTCTTGGCTGAGAATTTCGCCCTTTCGAAATAATAATAATACTCTTTATTGCCAAATAAGATACAAATACAATAATAACAAGCATAGAAACTGACAATTAGGCGACCTTATCGCTACAAGCGATTTCTTCTAGGTAACCTTTTAAAATGAATAACAAAATAAAAATTAGAAAAAAACCTTAAATTAACAAAACAAAAAGAAATAACAAAAAAAATTAAATCTATGATAATTATTGTACCCAAACCCTGTTTGGATAATCGTCGACAACTTTGAGCGTGGTGCCTCCTATTACCACAGGAACAGGTGCAACATGGACGTTCGACATGATCTTCGTCTTATCCATGTTCATTTTAAGACCCACTCGCTGCGAGGCTTTACTGCTGTCATTTTACTCAGGTCATTCAGCCATGACTACGATGTTATTCGCGAATCAAGTGAGTGATGTACTCCTCGTTGATGTTGATGCCGAGCCCATCCCAGTCCAGAAGCTTAAAGACAACTTCCAACGCCGCGGTGAATAGGTTAGGCGATATAAACATCGCCTTGCCTGACGCCCCGCTGCAGTTGATGATCCTGAATTCTGTTAATATTCATATTAAATAAATACTGAGTATAATTTTGATGATTTTGTTTCCGGACCCATTATAGTAGCGAGAGTTTCGCCATACGGTAATAATAGGTGTATCACTACCAAATATACAAAAAATTTAAATACATACATACATAACGTCACACCTGTATCCCTTATGGGGTAGGCAGAACACCAGAGATTATAAGACCATCTGATGTCACTTTTGACAAATGAGGTATTATAATGATGGAGAGAGGCTGTTGCAGTGACAGGGGGTCAGCCTATCGCCCACGGAGGAAATATATAGAGGAGCTGCCCTATCCAATTTTTTGTAGGGACTCAAGTGAAGCTTACGCGTGGGGTGCGGGAGGGGTAAGCGCTGGGTTATGGCCAATCATAGCCAAACAGGCGATGGCATTAGTCACCTAGTAGCGAGTAGTAAAAACCGGTTGAAACATAAGGTTAAAATATTCACATGATCATCAAAAAAGTTCAGCTATACTTTACCAGGTGGCTCTAGTTTTTTCACGAAATTTCATACGTTCCAAATCTGTCAGAAAAAACCGCGAAATAAAAGTATTTCTACTTGACGCTAGATAGCGCAACCTTTTTTCGCGGCATAAAAATCACCTAGGCAACAAATAACAATCTGGAATTTTGGACACAAATAATTGGAAAACAAACAATTTGTAAAAAATAATTATGAATGAAATTATCTTCGTGGTAAGTTAATTTTGTTTGGATTGTCAATGTAATTCCTTTATAAAAGTATAGAAAACTAAATTTTACACCGAGAAACAATGGAGGATTTAATATTTTTTTAATATCTACGCGTGTACATACTTCACAGAAGTCAGCGACGAACTGACGCCAGTGCCTCTAGTGAGGAATAGCTTGAACTAAAGGCTGTGACGTCAGGACAACCCAAATTGAAGCTGTGCAACTTTGCTCACAGCAGCTCTACTATGTATCTGCTTTGTGCTATCGCCCACAAAAATGCCAATAAAACCTCTGTCCCTTAACTGACTTTTACAGTATGCCCGGGAAGAGAAGCAGCTGGTACATTCTATGTTTTTCTTTCGCTCCCAGTCCAGCGTGGAAGCAGCATGTTATATGAAAGATAATGGGATTTTATTTACCACCTTGTAAAGAAAGATAACGTCAAAAAAAATTCACTTGAACTTAAAAATATTTGTACTCAAACATTAACATATTAAGTACTCGATGATTCGAATATAAATTCTATGAATAAATTCTAAATAATATTTTATACAAAGTTTAACCTAACCTTCCAAAAACTTAAAAAAATCTCACTAATACACTGGTCATCGCAAAAATCGGCCCACCCTGTTTTTTGCACTATTTCTCTTAAGATTTCAAAGATTGTAGCTGCTCAGTGCCGTTTTAATAAATCCTTTAGTATTCAATTTGGCCCTGTTTAATTCGCAACCAAGTGTTCGCAGCAGTGTTATTGTTGTTAACAAGACTTACTTTATTGATTTTCACTGTAAATTTGGTGAGTGTGCGAGTGCTCTTTTTGACCAAATTGAACCCACCCCTTTTTACCACCGGACTACCAGACGCAGACAGAACTTCCATCCCTATATAGTGGATTTACCAAGAAGTCGAACAAAACGCTTCGATAGTTCCTTTTTGGTACGGATTGCCAAGGAGTGGAACAATCTGCCTGCGTCTGTTTTTCCTGACCACTACAGTGCTGGAACTTTTAAGTGTCGAGTGAATAGGTTTCTCGTGGATGGACGTGTAACACCATAGTCTTCATGCGCACTTTCCATCAGGTGGCATGGAAGACAAACGTCCTATACTTACAATATAAAAAAGAAAAAAAAATCGGATCACAGTAGCCTGAAATTACGGATACTACTGAAACTGAGGCTACGTCGAAGAAAACTTCGAGTTTATGCATGATAGTGTGCGACCACACGTAGCACGCATTGTTACACAGTACTTAGGTCGGCATTCAAGTTGTGCCGTGGCCAGTAGGTAGCAATACGAGATATTAAATTTTAAAATGGCTGTCATTCAGAGGGGTGAGGGTTACGACCACCCAATTGTATAGTATTTTGTCGATAAAATTTAACGTATTATGCGTGGGTGCAGTATCGGAAATCCGATACCTAACACATTGTAAATACAAAGTAATTTTTTTGAAGATCAAAATATTTTAGGAAAAGGTTAAGAATGATGTGCGGATTAAATTTATGTCAAAAAAAAAATGTATATATTTTTTTGCAATTGAAATTTTACAATTCTTTTAAGTGATCAAATTTTTCTGACTATTGAAAAATCGATGCTTATTGTATTTCTTAATAGAAATAGTTGGAAAAACGCTTTTCTTTTTTGCTATTTAGTCGTAAATTACAGACTAAACTAAAATGTTGTTTACTTATGAGAATTAAAAAATATCAATTTTCCTAACAAAAAAGAATTTTGTTTTCATAAATTGAATCCACCCATTATTCTTAACCTTCTCCTAAAATATTTTGATCTTCATAAAAAACACCCGATATATAAAAGGTGTTCCTATTGATTTCCCATAACTTAAAGGTTTTGTTGCTTACTGAAAACAATACTTTTCGCCAAAGAATATGTGGTTCAAAGCAGGGACCGGAACCGCTTACCCTTAAAGAGGTTTTTGATTGGGTTTTTCATAGACTTGTTTTAAAAAAACCCTATCAATTTGGTAACCGTATCGAAGACTTACCCTAATTTAAGGCTTACCATATCAATAGAGTTAGCTTCGTGTAAGCAGTAAGCCTATCGAAAACCCTATTGAAGGTTACCGATTCAATAGGGTTTTAAAACCTGCAGGCAAATTTAATCTCTAAGAATATCAAATTATCAAAAATATCACCATCTATTCAATCTCGCACTTCGAATTATACTTCCGAATTCAACAGCATGCGCGGAAAGAGACAGAAATAGGCTAACCCTATCACAGGGTAAGCGCATCCGAAAGTAGTTAACTTTATTCAAAGTGTTACCACGTCGATAGGCTTACCATATCAATAGGGTTACACTTCCATATGGTAAGATTTTGATAGGGTTACCCTATCAATAGGCTTAATCAAATAAAGGGGTTTTCCGGTCCCTGGTTCAAAGGTGCATAATTTCCAAGATATCATCAATCAATCAATATATATAAAACCGTTCCGTTACTGACTGAGTGACTGACAGACAACGTACAGCCGTAACTACTGGGCGTAGAGAGCTGAAATTTGGAACATACATTCTTTAGGGGATCTCGGGGTGCACTAAGGAAGGAATTCCCGAAATTCCCACGGGAACGGGAAATATAGGATTTTTTAGTTTGTTTGAAAAATCTTATTCCTTGAGTGCACGGATGTGATACTTGATATAAAGGTTCCTCAATAGGTGTCTGTTTGTATTATGGAAGGAATTCCCGAAATTCCCACGGGAAGGGGTTAGATTTTTTAGTTTGTATGAAAAAATTTATTCCTTGAGTGTACGGATGTGATACTTGTCATGAAGGTTTTCCAAAGAGTGACTGGTTGTGCTACGAAAAAAATTCCCAAAATTCCCACGGGCACAGGAAATATATGATTTTTGGTTTGTATGAAAAGAACTTATTCCTTGAGTACATGGGTGTGATACTTGGTATAAAGGTTCTTTCAGTGGGTGTCTGGTTGTATAGTTTCTGAAATTTCCACGAGAAGGGCAGTTAAGCGCATACGAAGTTGCGGGATAAAGCTAGTGAGTCCATAAATTATCACCCTTGTAAAATCTCTCTAACATTCATTCAATAGAGGCGTGTCACTGAAGCCATACTGAAGTGTAAGTTGAGGAACGTTGCATACAATGTACAACGCGTTGCGAACTGTACCTGTAAAAAAAGGGATAGAAAATGCCGAATTGTCATGATTCGCATTAAAGGTCGCATTCGCATTGAAGTCGATTGAAGGCGACTTCCGTGCTTCGGAGGGCACGTTAAGCTGTCGGTCCCGGGTGCTGTATTGTATACAGTAGTCGTTAGGGTTTGTCAGAAGCCATATCGGAAGCCATATCGGGCCACCCTGAAAATTCTGACATCCACCAACCAGCACTGGGCCAGCTCGGTGGATTATGGCCTAAACCTCCTCGTCACCTAGAGGAGAGACTCATGCCCTGCAGTGGGCTCATTACACGGAGTTGTGATGATGATGATGCATTAAAGGTGTTTTACATAAGATGTTTTGACTTCATTGAATTATTTTGTATGAAAAAAAGAACTAAAAAAAAATAGAAAAATTATTCACATGTTATTTGATTCTATTACATGGTCCCATTTATACCCTAGAGTTATGGGAAATCAACAGGAACCTTGTATATTTGGAATACCAAGCGACACCTGTTTAGAGCTCTGCATTTTCTTCCCCATTGATGATTTATTAATATCATTTACAGATTATACGACAGCCGAGCGCAGCGCCGACCTGTCAGTAACGTCGACTTTGAAAACATGGCAGCCACTTGCATCGCGCCCAGTTTTGACGAAAGGTAAATAAATAGAATAGAAGTACATTTATTGACGGACACAACACATAACAATAGTTTGAACATACAAAAGAAAGAAGATACACACAAAAGAAGACAAAAAGAAAATCACAAAGTATAATTGATTGAATCAGGCGTTACTTTGCGGAAATCCATGACAACTACTATAAAAAGTTATTTTGCACCGTTTAGTTCGGTGGTGGTCGTTGCGCCCTGAGGATGCTTCTGGTTGAAGCGAAACACGTGTCGGTGATAGCTTGTGGTGTGGGTTCCCAGGTGTGTGTTCATTGCATGTCTTGCTTCTTGCTTGAGGGAGGGAGGGCGGTGAACCTACGCATGAAAATCCTGCATCACTAGTGCAAGTACAAGTCGCGGAATTAGCAAAATAACTTTTTATAGTAATCACAAAGTACATCACATATATACTCTGGCAAATAATTCAATGCAGTAAACTTACAGATCGAAATTTGAAACAGAAAAATAAAAACTTCGTAGTGTAAGTACTGAATGAGAATGATTGAAAACGAACGAGTATTTGTCATTCGTTTTGCATAAAACTTTAAAGAAATTTGTTAATAATTGAATTTGAGGTGTGTATCTTTAAAGTAACTTTAACGAGAATAATTAATTACCAAACATACCTTGTGCTTTAAAACGGTTACAGTAGAAGTAAAATCGACTTGATGACTTCTTGCTTTTTAAATTAAACCACATCACTATTTTTTTTCTGCCCTAAAGTGGGCTCACTGGAACCGTCATTTTACTGCATTGAATTATTTGCCAGGGTATAGACAATTTCATAAAACAAAAATAAAACAGATATGGGAGTGGAAACAGAAAGTTAGATTATTGATTGCCAGTCAAAACTCATCATATGTTACGTGACTGGCGTCGCAATGATGCTATGCTCTCGTCGCCCCAGGGTAGACGCCCATTTTATCATCATATTCATCATCACAACTCTTTGTAATGAGCCCACTGCAGGGCATGAGTCTCTCCCCTGGGGGACGAGGAGGTATAGGTCACAATCCACCAAGCTGGCCCAGTGCTGGGTGGTGGATGTCAGAATTTTCAGGGCGCCAATACGGCTTCTGACAAACCCTAACGACTACTGTCAAGTATACAGCACCCAGGACCGACTGCGTAACGTGCCCTCCGAAGCACGGAAGTCGCCGTGAGAAATGAATGGTCGGCGGTCACCCATCTAAGTACCGACCTCGCCGAACGTTGCTTAACCTGTGATATCGTATGATACACACAGTTACCACGGCGCCACGAAGACGTCATTTTATATTTTTTTTTATATATCATTTTATAATGTTATTGAATAAATATAAACTGAAAATAATCAATAAACACATTACCCGACCGATTGGGATTAAAAGTTTTCTATAAAGCGACTCGTACTGTGCATCCATAGCTCAATACACCTACTATCTAAGCAATTTGGTTGTGGCATGACATTGGATCTCACAATTAGCTGTCTCGTGTCACGGTCAATTTGTACTGTACCTATTTGTATTAATTGCATAATTCTGACTGCAAAAGAGTGCCAAGAGTTTTTTTGTCTCTTGGTCTACTGTAATATCCTATTCAACAACTATCAACAACTAGTTAAAGCCGAAGTATATGATGACGTCATCAAGTGATTTGTGAAATTCCTAAGGTGAATTAAACTTTTTGAATTTTGGCTAACCCGAGTGACTCCCGCTCGGTGGTAGGATCCCGTTAGGGTATGACTGGCTAGCGATCACCCTTCATATAAAATCTGCCGCCAAATATTACCGCTTCGGCGGTGATGTGTTCCGGCAATATTTTATGAAGAGCCAGTTCTTTCCTAATGCCCATGTGCTTTCATCTCCGACCTCATCTTCATTTCAAACCTCAACATCAGTTTATACATGGTTTAACAAACCCAAACAATTATTTTTACACTATTTACCATATGAGTTAATTTTAGCATCGCACCTTCAGAATAGTAGGGTAAGGATGCCTATTATGAGATACAATTTCTATTTTTGACTATAAAAACCAAACTGTTACATGTGTAGCTTTCTAAGATATAGTTTTAGATTGGAAATTTAATTTACTTTAAATATGCAATAGCTATTTAGTGCTAAATACAATATTTTTCTAGCTGTGCTGTAAAAAGTGAAAAATATCAGAAAAGTTGTCAAAAACAAATGGTTTCCTATTATGAGATACAATGGGGTTGCCAATATGAGATAGTATCTCATATTGAATCCCTTAAAATTTTAGGGATAAACAAACAAAAAAAACAATACAAATGTCATTATAATCACATTTTTATTGTAAATTATTAATTAAATATTATACTAAAACATCAGTTTGAATATTAATAAGATCTTCGGCATGGTCATCCATTTTCACATAGCGCTGAACATATGAGATAGGTATCTCATTTTACGAACCCCAGCATATCTCATATTAGGAAAAACAACAGTTTTACAAAATGGATGCCTCTTTTTTTGTTTCAAAATGAAAACACAATCAAACTGCACTTACATCTGAAAATGCAACACATAAGCTACAAAATAAAAATATATTAAGAGCTTTTAATGCAAAAATTTAGTTCTTGCGTACCTTGTAAACATTTGACGAAAAATTTTTGGTTTTACGATAATATAATAAATGACACGCACCACTTTTTAGATCGCCGGCGCGCACTGACAGACGTTTAACGCTATTGATGTGTCGATTCGAGGGTAACTAGCACCAAATGGCTGACGTGAATAGTTTGGCCAGTACCTTGCTATCTCATATTTGGCGCCTATTTCATAATAGGCATCCTTACCCTAGTGACGTATTTGAAGAAATACGTGGTTTTGGCAAATCAAGAATTAAGTTTTAAAACTGAAAACTTTCAACTTTGAAATGTTTTCATTTATTAATAATGTATAAAACATGTTAAATATTTGGTTTCTATATAAAATAAAGTTTATCTTTCGTGAAATAACAGCAAAAAAAAATTCTATGATGGTAACCAATTTCTTGGATTTTTGAATTGAGTCTATGAAATTCTGAAGCTGCGCAATGTACTAAACAGAGCTATCCCTGTCCGATCCCAGACAGGTCCTAGTTGGGTTCGGCCGAGGTCAGCTCCACCAGGTAGACCTCAGACAGAATCGGCGCGACAAGGGCTATAAGGGCGCCGTCGGGGCCGTCACGGATGTGGTCGCAGTGGCCACCAATAATAGGAGATTGGTGGTCAGTGCAGGGTTGGATCGCACGTTGAGGGTCCACGAGTGGGAGTCCAAAAGCTTGGTTTATAAGGTGAGTTAATAATAATAATAAATAAAATATTCATTAATATAAAAACATAACATTGTTGTACAATTAGATAGATAGATAAAAACGTTTATTGTTACTAAAATCTTCAAAAAATACTTAATCTAAATCAGTGTGTGTTATAGCAGCGCAAAAAGCCATAGCTCAGCGTCCGTATTTGCTTTAAAGCAATACGCTGATATTCTCCTACAGCTTAAGGAGGTTAAGTTATAACTTTAATTATATGATGAGGTACTTAGTGCATGCTGGACTGGGAGCGAAAGAAAAACATAGAATGTACCAGCTGCTTCTCTTCCCGGGCATACTGTAAAACTCAGTTAAGAGACAGAGGTTTTAAATGCGTTTTTGTGGGCGATAGGCCGACCCCCTGTCACTACAATAGTCTCTCTCCATCTTTATCATACCTCGAAATTTGTCAAATGTAACATCAGATGGTCTTGTAATGACATCTCTGTTGTTCTGTCTACCCCTTAAGGGATACAGGCGTGAAGTTATGTATATATGTACTTAGTTCTTTTAAAATAAAAGTTGCTCATTTCACAAATAAAAACTTATATCTAAAACCGTGTATGAAACTTATAATTATGCAATTATAAAAATTGCCAGGGGTTCTTAAACTAGGCTAAATGAGCCTGTATCTTTAAAAACCAGTGAAATTGCACTTAGAGTTATGTTTGTATAGGTTATAATACAATACTTATAAAATACACGGTGTTCCTGTTCATCATCATCATCATCGATATCCCATAACTCTAGGTTATTAATGGAACCAAGTAATAGAATCAAATAACATGTAAATCATTTTTCAATATTTTTTTTTGTTTCTACATTTCATACAAAATAATTTAATTAACTGAAAACATCTTATGTAAAACACCTTTATGCGAAGTATGACAACGTGGCATTTTCTTTCCTTTTTTTTATCTCTATGCACAGGTACAGTTCGCAAAGTTTTGCGTTGTGCATTGTATGCAACGTTCTTCAACGTTTAAAATGTTTTTGTTGTCTATTGTATGGTTTCAGTGACACGCGTCTATTGAATGAATGTTATAGAGATTTTACAATGGTGATAATTTGTGAACTCATTATATTAAGATTGATGATACCGGCTGGTGTAGCGGTAACATACATTGCCTTCTATGCCAGAGGTCCTGGGTTCGAATCCCAGCGGCGGCGGATATTTGTGTGATGAACACAGATATTAGTCGTCAAGTCATGGATGTTTATATATTTATTTAAGTTTATTCTAATAAAAAATATGTATTTATTCAATATGTATATTTATATATTATAGTATCCATAACACAAGTTCTTTAAGAAACTTAATTTGGGCTAGATAATGTTGTGTGAGTGTCAGAAATATTTATTTTTATTTATTTTATATCTTGGAAAGTATGCACTTTTGAACCGCATTTTCTTTGGCAAAAAGTATTATTTAAAAAGTATTATTTTTTATTAAGGAGCAAAACCTCAAAGTTATAGGAAATTAAAAAAGAACACCTTGTATATTATTAGTAGGGTTATACATAATAAATAAAATCCCCAGACAATCACACCAACTACATGGCCCCAAAGTAAGCATAGCTTGTGTAATGAGATACCATGTAGCGAACTAGGGGGGAACCTTATAATATAAATACATAAATAGATAAACACCCAGACACGGAACTTTTGTTTTTCTTGTTCCGTGCGGGAATCGAACCCGCAACCACTGACGTCTGAGGCAGACAGGTTTACCTCTTCGCCAAAGTGGTCGTCAAAACATCTTGTAGTGCTACGTCGTAGTATTATCAAAGAAATGCCGCGTCGTAACATAGCGTCGAACGTAGCTATGTTAATCAACAGCGACTATTTATTTGCATAAAAGTTTGCGGAGCCATATTTTTTTTTTTCTTGTATTTAAAAAATAAATATGCAGGTACGCAGTTACGTTATCAAAGAAACTAACATGTAAATTTGGCTGGTGACTACAAATCAACCCTGTATTATTGGTAGAGTTAGTAAGATACAAATATTTTGTTCCTTTATTACAGCAATACCTAACATCAAAGCTAGCCTGCGTGCTAGTGCAAACCAAGAACGCGACGCCGCTTCGCAACCCGCCCGAACAAGAGGTCAAATCGGAGGACGAGGTCAAAGAGGAGAGCCTTGTCGAGGTCGACGACATGGACGAACTTTTCGACAATATGGAGACTGTCGGGTGAGTATTTCATAATAATAATTAGAGACCGGATTATATGCATTTGCATATTCGCATATGCATTTGCATATTTTAGCCATTCTCAGCGGTAACAGCATATTTTACCTAAGATCAAGTTTATGATGCATATTACAACATATGCATCATAACTTGATCACTCGAAATGGGACCAAATTTAATAACAATCACAAAACATAAGCATTTAATGACCCTAAAATAAAAATAAACTTAGCACTGATTTGCACTAATTTTTCCTACATACCTGAAAGTATTAAAAAGCTTGAAACTGGCTGTTTGGCATTGACTGAATCTATCCAAAAATGAATAAAATACGCCAAATGAAATGCGCGTTGCCCAAGGCATTGCCGCATAAAAGTAAAGAAAACATTTTTTGAACAATAACCCAGGTTTCCAAAGTTTGTGTTAAATTGATAGTCTCATTAATGCGACGGCAGAACTATTGCCAGAAACTATAAGTGCTAACATAGCACCCAAGTTCAAATTCTGTACAGTTACCTCAGTGGATGTGGAGCGAAACTTTTCCACTTACAAAAACATTCTAAATGGTCGTAGATACAATCTTACCACTGAAAATTTAGAAAAATTTTTGATTTTACGTTTACGTATACAAAAATTTTAAATAATTTTAATGTCATATAATGTTACTGTGCCTATCAAAAAAATAATTTACTAATTGTATGCTGATTTTGAAATAAAAAACTTATCATTTAATTTTGCATATTCTGCCAATTTTCGTGCATATTTCAAGCATTTTTCATGCATATTTCCATGCATATAACAAGATGTTTATGTTGCATATAGTCCGGTCTTTAATAATAATAATAATTGCTTTATTTGCTAAAATTTTTACATTCAAGTTACATTTTATACTTACTTACTAATAAATGGGTACAACATTAAACTTAATGTACAACAAAATTAATGTGCTCTAGCTCCCACACTAGGAAACCTGTGTCGTGGGTAGCTAGTTTTATCTGTGTTCTTGTTTGTAATAAAATAAAAGTGTAAAGGTGATATCAGACGGGTCATTTTTTGTTCATTTTCCTCTTTCATTCCGCATCTTTCACTTCAAGTGACACATCTGAACATAAAATGAATCATTAGTGCCGAATGAATTCATTAGTGAACCGATCCAACAGTGTTGGATATAGGCATCTGGCATCTTTCATTTCCACTCCGAATGAACGCGGAATGAACGAATGAATGAACATTGAGAGCACGTTCATTCGGGTTCATCTATTTTGTGCCAAGTCCTGTAGGTAGCCAACAAACGTCACGTGTTGATAATAATATATTTTTTTAAATGGAACTATGAAAATACATTGCATTTTTTGGAAAACTTTAAACAATTTCAAATACTTTTAACAATGTATTTGAAGTTCCTAATACATTTCTTCTTTCAATCCATGGTCGCACCCACCACCGTCGACGTTTTCTTTGCTTCTTTCTTGTCAACTCTTTGATTAAATGATCACAAATTAAAGAAATTCCAAGACGCACGACTTCATTCGACGATATATTAAAAAGAAAGAAAAGTGAATGTTCATTTCTGTATCATTTCCTCTAAGCCGTGTGAACATAGAATGAAAGAAAAATGAAGCATTCACTCGAGTGAATATTCACTCGAATGAACCGTCTGATATCACCTTAAGTGAGTGTAAGTAAAGGTATTCAAAGTAGGTATGTAGGTAATGTATATTTGTGATGTGTATTATTTATAAGATATTATTAAGCTCTCTGTTTCGTCGTAATTTAGAGTAAGTGACCATTTTGTTATGACACGCCTGCAGTAAAATTTAGTTTTTGATACAATGTTTAATATTTTATTATATAGATAGGGCCCCATGTATACAAATTATCTTTTCCCAAACTCAGTCCTTATGGATTTAATCTCAAATTTTATTACTCAAATTTTATGACACATTTATTTACTAAACTTTCTGATACCGAATGAGGATCGACGCTGTCGGTTGATCGTCGATCCATTAATGTGGTAACACCTTAAAAGGCGACGAACTCGAGTGACTCTCGCTTGGTGGTAGGATCCCGTCAGGGTCCGACTGGCTAGCGACCACCCTTCAAATAAAATCTGCCGCCAGATATTACCGTCACGGCGGTAATACGGCGGTAGATAATAATACGTTCGCCGGTTTCTTTCTCTCTTGCCCTGATACCCGACCGACTGGTCTTATTGTCGGGTCTTTTTTTTTTTTTGATTTATTTTGGCAACAAACAGTCGTTTATATACAATTTATTATACTTAAGTCATATATACAAAAAGACCAACAGTGCCCAAAACAACATAAAAATACAAACTGACGTGGTCAAATTTAAACTTATTACTAAATTAAAATAATAAGATTATATAATCTAATAAGATGAGATTTTAACAGCTTTACATATTAACATCATTTATATCTCTTTAAAAACAACAAAAATACATAAAGCTAATTCGATTACTTAAAACAGATCAGAAACAGAACATATAACATATAGGCAGGAATAAGGTTTAGATTAAGCTAAGTGTAACATTCTTTTTCAAAGATTTTAAGGAGATGTTAAAATAGTAGTTTATGAAACTGTCACATAATACCTAGTTATGTGCAGTTTCATACACTACTTTATCTAATCTCATACACTGAAGATATTTATGCCCGCCATTATCGCGCATGCGCCAAAACGCGCCGCGCGGCCACAGAATGTAACGTAGCGCGGCGCTCGCAGGAAACAGATAAAAAAATGAAATCTATGGTCTGTTATCTGTATCGAAATGAAAAAAAAAATTATTATAACATTGTATTGTTCGAGGTAGTGTGTTATAATTTATTTTTTTAATTTCATTTCGTTATACTATTTTAAAAAGTATGTCAATATAAATTCGTTCTGAGTTTTATATTTTGAATATTATGATATGAGAGTAGATAAAGGTCTATTTTTGAGAATTCTCTGTTATACATTGGTGGAACGGTAAAAGTATGAATTACGAGTATAGTTTTTTTGACGTCGCGGTGGAATAAACATTGTCTTTTCCGCCGAAAGGCGAGTTGATTTTGATATACCGAATAATAATAATAAATCCATTAATTTCGGGTGGCATAGACCCATAGTAATATTAAAAATAAACAATCTCTTTAAATAAAATAATTAAATATTGAATTAAATTAAATCATTATCGAAGCACATTTGAAATAAATAACAATAACGAAATTAAAAGACAAGCAAATAATCTAAATAATTAAATGAAATATCTATACATATATAATATATAGGAATGGTGCAGGAGTGGCCTTTGTAAATTAGCCTGTAAATTATTTTGTTTAAAGTTTTTTATGTACCTAGTTAAATATTTATTAACATAGTCTGTAAGCATTTATATACTAACAAATTGAGTCTTTGTTACTTTTAAATAAATCATTCATTCATTCATTCATTCATTCATTCATTCATAATAAAATGGTAGGAAAGTCAAAACTGTACATTGAATATTTTTTTAAAAGAATACTTGGGGTATGATCTACAATCGAAACAGAAACAAAAAATATAGTTTTTAGAATTTTTGTCTGTTTGTCTGTTTGTCTTTCCGGGATAAACTCAAAAAGTACTGCATGGATTTACTTCAAATTTGGCATGAAGATAGTTAAGAAGTCGGGTCAACATATAGGCTACATATTATCACGCTAGCAGTGTTATAATCGTAGGTGCGTTTGGTGCTGCATAGCGTTCACGCAGATGACGTCGCGGGCAGCAGCTAGTTCTTGTATATAATAAATGCAATAATAAAATAAATTAAAACATAATTGACTCAAATTTAAAATAAATTAAAATCACAAAATTATATAAAAATTAAAAAGAAGGCTAATAATCTGAATAATTAAATGAAACAATTTGATAAACAATCATTAAACCTATTTTGAAAAATGCACAATGGTTAGTAGAACAATAGGTGACTTAAAAACTATTGTTAGTAGGCATACGGATTTTTAAGTAATGTGTTCCGGCGATATTTTACGAAGAGCCAGTTCTTTCCTAGCCCCGTGTGCTGTCATCTTCGACCCCACCTTCACTTACCATCAGGTGAGATTGAGGTCAAATGCGCGTTAAGGCACCAATTAAAAAAGACCTATTAACTTGAGGCCTTCAATCACCAGGACTATTCTGGTCAGGAAAAACGAACGCAGGCAATTTTATTTTATTTATTTACTAGCTATCTTCTACACTGGAGCGGAAGCAAAAGAAAAACATAGAATGTACCAGCTGCTTCTCTTCCCGGGCATACTGTAAAAGTCAGTTAAGGGATAGAGGTTTTATTGCTTTTTGTGTGGGCGATATCCAGACCTCCTGTTACTGCAATAGTCTCTCTCCATTATTATAATACTTTCGAATTTGTCAAATGTGACATCAAATGGTTTTATAGCCTCTGTTGTTTTCAACCGACTTCCAAAAAAGGAGGCGGTTCTCAATTCGTCTGAATGTTTTTTTTTGTGTCTTTGTTACACGATATTTCAGAGAATTATGAATCGAAAAGCCACCGCGCGCGGTTTTACCCGCGTAACTTTTGATCCCGTGGGAATTTCGGAATAAAATATAGCCTATAACCTTCCTCAAGAGTTGGGCTATCAAATGCAAAAAGAATTTTTCAAATCCCATTGTAGTTTCTGAGATTAGCGCGTTCAAACAAACAAACAAAAAATCAAACTCTTCAGCTTTATATATTAGTATAGATTTTGACAATTCTAGTTTCATATGATACTTAATTAATTTTTTTTTTTTATTTGTATGATTTCTTTGATTTCGTTGATGACATTATAACTCAGCTAAAGTTTTGACGTGAAGTCGGTTTTTTAATGCTCTGCGTTCGTTGATTATTTCTACCCCATAAGGGATAAATGCGTGAAGTTATGTATGTATGTACTTATATATTTTTTGTCCACAGTGAGAAACTCAAAAAGAAGCTACCTCCGCCCGAGGACTCCGCGAAACGCGTCAAGCCGTCAACAGATGGCAGCACTGTTGACGTGGACGAAGACGAAGCCATCGCTCAACTCCTGCGCAGCACAGAACGACAGAAGAAGATCAGGGAGAAGAGAAGGAAAGAGAAGAAAGCGAAGAGTGTGTTTCATAATGCTTAGAATATATTATGTTTTTAATGTTAAACTGTTTTTTTTATTTATTTATTTATTTACACTTTATTGTATGCCATTAATAAGTACAAAAAAAAGGAAATACATAATAACAATTTTGAGATGCAATTGGCGGTCTTATCGCTGCAAAGCGATCTCTACCAGACGACCATGGATATAGAAAATTTGTATATGTAGCTTGAGGTTAAAGGCATACCTACTATATAGAATATACACTAAATAAAAATATACTTACATTACAGATATACATAAATATAAAATACACACATAGATATAATAAATATGTCAATAAATATACATACATATATAGGGTCGCCACATAATATTTTAAAGCAGATTAAGAATGATGAGTGGGTGGATTCCGGGGAGTGGGGGAGTTCCGATAAAAAAAAATTATGAGCAATTTACAAAAATTTTAATCTCAAAATTCTTCTAAGTAGTTAAAATTTAAGTTCAATCTGTAGCTTATAACTACACAGCAAGTAATAAAAACGTTTCTATCTTATTGTATGTAGTCATAAAATGAAAATCAAACTTAAATTTTACTTACTAAGAAGAATTTTGAAATTTTAATGTATGAACAATATATTCAAAAATTTATTTTTTTCGTAATTCACACGCACTCGTCATTCCTAATCTGCTATTAAAATATAATTGACTATTATAGGCGGACCCTGTATATTTAAGTACAATATTAGGATCAGATTACTTCACAAGCTGACAAATAGTGGGACTTAAGCAGTTTTTTAAAGGAGTTTTTCTTATTTCATTATAACAATTGCTGCGTAAAATCAACAGGGCTATTTGCGTATCTAAACGTAACAGCGCTGTGCTTGTTACGTTGTGCCTTCGAGCTCACAGTTCTTACATTGAACAGAATATCAAAACCTAAAGAAAATTGTCAAAGAAATAACAGTTCTTACTCAGGTCATCATTAGCGACGAACGTTAGTGTCTTGTTATAATATAAAAAGTTAGATGTTTATCGCGGTTTTACCCGCGCAATTTCGTATACCGTGGGAATATTGGGACAAAAAGTAACCATATAGGGCAAACTCAATATCAAATATTCTTTATTTCGTAAGTATTTAAATACATTTGAAATTAGTGAAACAATTTACAAATTGAACTAAATCTACCACCACTTCGGAAAGTCGATCTGTTGAGAAGAAGTGGCAAGAAACTCAACAGCAATCATCTTTTAAAAATAAGAAAAAAAATACACAATAAAAATTTACAGCCTGGGAATCCCATCTTCTTGCATCCGGATATCTTATAGTAAACCTATTCACATAACACTTAGATATCCTTAAATCTATCGAAGGGTTAATCTTAAATATTTTGGAATTTTATTATAAAATAAAGCGTACACATTGAACGAGCTGGTGATCTTCTGGAGTGCACTATTATATTGCTATATGCTATTCCAGACTACACTATCGCTATGCCAAATTTCATCCAAACTCGTTGAGCCTTTCTCCCGTGATTGAGGAACAAACATACATCTTGACGACCGGCTGGTGTAGCGGTAACATAAATTGCCTTCGATGCCAGAGGTTCTGGGTTCGAATCCCGGCGGCGGCGGATATTTGTGTGATGAACACAGATATCAGACGTCAAGTCATGGATGTTTATATGTTTATTTAAGTTTATTCTAATATAAAATATGTATTTATTCAATATGTATGTTTATATATTTCTTAAGTATATCAGTTATCTAGTACCTATCCATAACACAAGTTCTTTAAGAAACTTAATTTGGGCTAGATAATGTTGTGTGTCAGGAATATTTAATATTTATTTATCTTATACATCCATCAATCCAAATTTTCACATTTATAATATTAGTAAGAAGTAAAATTATGTCATTCGTCGCTGATGCATCCATGGATTCGACGATGTTGTTTAATAGCTCTGTTGATTAGGTGGTAAAACTCTTTAAGGGCTCGTATGGTCAGTGATCAGCCGCCTAATCTCATTGCTCCTGCGGTGATGTGTTCCGGCAATATTTATAAAGGTGCATTTGCTGAAATCGTAAAAATAAAAATCTCTAACCCATTTGTGCCCAAATTTTCAAGTTTTAACTTTTTTGTTTTTATCAATTTTAAATGCTTTATCTTGCTTATGAATGTAATGTTCTCGAATAAATCAGTGAATAATAATAATAAATCATTAAACATAAGCGTGTTCCATTTTTGAACCAATGGGCACTTATGGGTATCATTATGTGTAATACCAAACCCAATCATAGATAGTACATACAAACATAACTTCACACCTGTGTCCCTAATGGGGTAGGCAGAAAACCAGAGGCCATGAAACCATCTGAGGTCTCGTTTGACAAATTTAGAGGTATTATAATGATGGAGAGAGACTATTGCAGTGACAGGGGGTTAGCCTATCGCCCACAAATCGTCAATAAAACCTCTGTCCCTTAGCTGACTTTACGGTATGCCCAGGATGAGAAGCAGCTGGCACATTCTATGTTTTTCTTTCGTTCCCAGTCCAGCATGGAAGTTATCAGTTATAGTTAATAGTGTTATACCTACTCTATTTATGATTGAGTTTGTTATAAAAAAAATGGAGTGACTTATTTTACATATTTCAGATCCGTACAGCTAACATAATAAAATAATTGACCAAAGAGTATCGAACTCTCACCCATATTTTTTTTATTTAATTTAGAAAGTATGGACCAATGGTATGAAATGGGACAATAATTTTTGACGTACCTATATTCACACAGCGACATCTAGTCATAAAATGGTGTAACAGCTGCTAGGCAACGCATATGCATACTTATACCTACTTATTTTTTTTCGGAAATACCTACCTACATACATATACATAATACACCCAGACAAACGAAAACAAACATGTTATGCTTAGGGTTTCTACCTTTCTTTTCATAGAAATAAAGTATATTTGAGTCTGAAATGAATATAAAACATTATTTTGGAAAAATAACGGTATTCAATTTATTTACTGTTCTAAACACATTTTTTTAAATTTAAATTATTAATTTAAGTCTAGCATATAAAGTGTTAAGCTTTTTATGCTGAAAACAGTATTTATTTTACAGTATAATGAAGTGAAAAACAGTATAATACTGTTAAAAACAAATATTTGCATTGTGCGGGAATCGAACCCGTGACCACTGGCGTCTGAGGCAGACAGTGTTAGGTACCACATCGCCAAAGTGGTCAGAAAGCGGCGCAACCACCATGTTTATTTTCTTTTAAAATTAGATGCAATTCAATGAGATAATTAATTATTATTTACACATAATAAAGGTGAAACATAAGGCAACCATAGAAATTAAGTTTAATAAAAAAATCATTGTAACAATACAGAATGCATGAACTAGATCTCACAGAAAAATTGCATCGAGATAATAAAATCCCCAGACAATCACATCGACTACATGGCCTCAGTTTAAGCAAAGCCTGTGTTATGAGATACCATGTAGCGAAGAAACTTAGAATCTATACTAATATTATGTTTCACGGCTTAATTCTTTGCGATTTAATGTTAACATGTTGTAGTAGTACTTCCAAGCGTCAGCCTTGCACGGTTTTTAGAGATACTTTTTTTTTTTTTTTTATTTGGCAACCTGATCCCCGCTCTTGAACTCCTCTCCACTTACTTCCCCTCATCATCCCTCCTCAATAATCATTCTGTATTTCCGTGCTCAAGCCTTCGCACGTGCGTCTATAATTTATTACTTAAATTAAACGTTAGATAGATAGTCTTATAGTTCAAAAATTTAAATCTCAACTTATTATTTGTCGTTCGTAAAAATGGGGAAAAGGAAATATGAAGACATCGAGACCATACGCAAGAAGATCAGAAAACTGGAAAAAAGCTTCAAAAGAAGCAAATGCCAAGTGAAATTTGTACCTTATCACTATCCATGGCTCTTTACATCGCATAATTGCGTTACGAATCCTTATTCGAAAACAAAGTTCAATGATCTTTATCACTGAATTTGAATGAGCCGAGTTTAAAACTCACAAATTTACCTAGTAAGAATCTTTATTCGAGACGATGGTAAATTTCTTTGTTTAGTGATCATTATCGCTAAAATGACTTTTCGAATCCTTATTCGAAAACAAAGTTCAATGATCTTTATCACTGAATTTCAATGAGCCAAGTTTAAAACTCAAAAATTTACCTAATTCGAATCTTTATTCGAGACTATGGAAAATTTCTTTGTTTAGTGATCATTATCGCTAAAATGACTACCCTACTTTTTGCATTTTATGCTCGTAGGTGCTAAAAACACTTCCTTCGAATTATTATTCGAGACGCTGACTACTTTCGTCTTTTCAGTGCCATCTACCTCAAGACATCCACCAGTAGATGATGTTGAGGATATAGAATTGGATAGCGATATCTTAGAGATGTTGGGAGATGCTCCTAAGATTGCTGAAGAACTAGGAAAACCTTTACATAAGGAAATTTCAACCCGGTGCGGTGGTCTGAAATCCTTTTAAAGGGACTACCCAAAGGGACGAGATAAAATCCTAGAGGATTATCTTATTCCTAGTAATTGTCAACTACTCCTTGCCCCTGCTCTGAATCCGGAAGCAAAAGTGGCAGTTATCGAAGCGGTCTCTAAACGGGATTCCTCCCTCATGTTTAGGCAAAGACAAACTGGTGTGGCTATAGCAGCTCTGGGAAGAGCTACCGAAACACTCGTAGGATCATCTTCATTAATACCACAGAAGCAACAAATAATTAAGCCGCTTAGTGACGCTTGTCGCATTCTATGCGACTTGCATTTTAATAAAACCCGTACACGTAGGAATTTCGTTCTTTCTTCTATAAACGCTTCACTTAAAGAAGCACTAATAGACACAACACGAGACAAGTTGTTGTTTGGAGACAATGTAACCGAAAAACTAAGGGCTACTAAGTCCATTCAGCGGTCAGGAGAAGAGCTGAAAAATACTCGAAAACCTCTTTTTAAGAATTATATGTTTCCGAAGCCCAGTTACCATGCCAATAATAATAAGAACCATTTAAACTGGCAAAGTCAACACCGCAAGACTCCCAACAAGCCGGAGAACTTGCAGCGTCGGCCTCCACCCTCGACTGCTCGTCAGCAGTTTCGCAACAAACAGCCTTATCAACGACCATCGGAAGAGCCCCCTCAGGGGAGAACGCAGAGGAGATAAATATCGAGGTATGCTATGCCGGTCGGCTTAAATATTTTGTCAATAAGTGGTCACAAATTACTAAAGACCCCACTTTACTGTCATGGCTGTCAGGTTATCACACCATTTACATCAATTCCATCGAATTCCGATTGTCACTGTCAGTCTGTTTTTTCCAAAATCCACACAAGAGAGCTTAGATTTCGACCAATCATTACACAACCTAATAAGCAATGGTGCCATCTCGAAATGTACTTATTGAAGGTCAATTTTTATCCAGTATATTTCTTGTACCTAAGCCTAATGGTGATAAAAGGTTTATATTGAATTCAAAAAAGTTAAATAAATTTGTACTTGCTAGTCATTTTAAAATGGAAGATTACAGAACAGCGTCAAAATTATTAACTGAAAACTGCTACAGGGCAACAATAGACTTAAAAGATGCATACTTCTTTGTTCCGACAAATGAAGCTCACAAAAAATATCGTCGATTCAAATACAACAATATATTATATGAATTCAATTGTTTACCGTTCGGCCTTTGTGCCGCACCTCTCGTGTTTACTAAATTAATGAAACCAGTTATAGAATACATGCGTAGTCGGGGTATGATTTCAGTTATTTATTTAGATAACATTTTTTTATCGGAAAGACTTACTCGGAGTGTGTCACTAATGTATCTACAACTATAGATCTATTACAGAGCTTGGGTTTTTTGATTAACTTTTCAAAAAGTTGTTTAATACCTAAACGTGAATGTAAGTTCTTGGGCTTCACTTTCGACTCAAAGCAGATGATTTTAAAACTACCCGAGGAAAAGAAGATAAAATTGAAAGATTTTATAAATAGATTTCTTTGTATAAAACGATGCAAGTTACGCGAATTCGCTAAACTCATTGGTTATTTAATTTCCGCAAATCCAACAATAACTTATTCGTGGTTACCTATATACAAAAAAGCTTGAACAATATAAATATAATTGTTTATTAAAAAAATCCAAACTACGATCAGACAATTGATATCTTAATGGGGAGTTTTCTGACAGCTCATAAAAATTAGTTCAAAAAACCTCTATAGATGGCACTTTTTAAAAGCCGAAGGCGTTAAATCTGTATACTATAATGTACGTATGTGTTATCTACCATCTATGGTTATTTATACGTTCAATTTCTGATACAGACGTCAATTAATTTATTTTACTTTCAAAAACGCAGTGTGGAATAAATTCTTCGCCTTCGCCTTTTGAAAAGCGCCATCTATCGAAGCCTTTTGTACCAATTTTGTACAGTTTTGTTTTTTTAATGAGCTGTCAGAAAACCTCTCATTACCCTACATGAAGAATTATATTGGTGGTTAGGAAACATAGATATAGGCCATTCATCACTCAAACCGAACAACTTTGTTTTAGAATTTTTTTCTATTGCCTCCTCTACGGGATGGGGAGCGTATTGTGATACAGTTAGATGTTGTGGATATAGGAAAGACAACGAAACTTCTTGTCATATAAACGAGTTGGAACTAAAAGCAGCCTTTCTAGCTCTGAAATGTTTCGCCAAAGAATTATCTAATTGTGACATCTTATCAACAGAATGGGCAGTATTCAATATGATCACCTAGATTATATATCTAGAAGTATGTGGAAATGGTGCGAAAAACGTAGAATAATCTTATTCGCTTCTTACATCAATACTAAAGATAATTGTGAGGCAGATTCATTATCTCGAAAACAGTTCGAGGATACAGAGTGGGAAATAAATCAAATTGCATTTAATGAAATAGTTCGCAACTTTGGTCATCCCAGTATTGATTTGTTTGCAAACAGATGCAATACTAAGTGTAAACAATATGTTTCGTGGAGAAATGATCCCGAAGCATGTGCTGTTGATGCCTTTACACTGCCATGGACCAATATGTTATTTTACGCCTTTCCACCATTCTCGCTTATAGTAAAATTAATGCAGAAAATCATTTGTCATAAGGCAGAGGGTATTGTTGTGGTGCCATATTGGCCAAGTCAACCTTGGTTTCCTATGTTTAAAAAAATGTCTGTTTAAATTTTTTTGTATTTTGGACCAGATATTGACCTTCTAACATCTCCTTTCAGTAGATTGTAGATTGTGTACACAAGAATCTACGCCTTGTTGCCGCGAAATTATCAGGCGAGCATTACTAAGGAAATATTTATCGAATAGGTCAGTAGCTATTATGCTAGCTTCGCTTGCAAATAATACTTACAAACAGTACGATGTTTGCATAAAATCTTGGATAATTTACTGTAGATTACATAATTATGATTATTTTAATGCTTCTATTCCAATTGTAATACATTTTTTAACCGATATTTTTGATAAAGGCGCTAAATACGGGACCATCAATTCTTACCGCTCTGCCTTATCTCTTTTGTTAGGTAATAGCTTAAATGATGATCAAGTCAAACGTTTCATGAAGGGTGTTTACAAGTTGAGGCCCACCAATCCAAAATATAATACTTCTTGGGACCCAAACATAGTGTTAAATTATTTGGCCACTCAATGGCCAAATGAAAGCCTTAGTTTAGAAGATTTCTCTAAGAACACGCTGACTCTGCTAGGTTTGGTGACAGCGCATAGAGTACAAACATTTTCTCTCATTAAAATAAATAATATAACTCAAAACAGAACAGAAATCTTAGTTAAAATACCTGACTTAGTAAAAACTTCAAAACCAAACTCCTTTCAACCCCTTCTAAGGCTACCATTTTTTCATACAAATCCTGCAATATGCCCTGCCAGATGCATTTTAGATTATATAAACAAAACGAGTGGTTTACGTAGTTGTGACACTTTATTTATTAGCCACAAAAGACCTCACTTAAAAGTTTCGTCTCAAACTTTGAGTCACTGGATCAAATATACTTTACAACGCAGTGGCGTGGACACATCCGTGTTTTTCGCGCACAGCACGCGCCATGCGGCCACTTCCACTGCTAGCAGAGTCGGTATCAATATTGATGTCATACGGAAAACCGCAGGATGGAGTAATACATCCTCGGTATTTGCCAAATTCTACAACAAAGAAATTGTATCGGATGCCAATCAATTTGCAACTAGTATTTTATGTAACTCTTTAGAATAAATAGATGTATATTTGTGATTTATTACTGTTGGTTATACTCTAACAATACAGTTTTACTTATACCTATACTGCAAAAATAATTCACATTAAAATACTCTGAACATCCTACAACATGTTAACATTAAATCGCAAAGAATTAAGCCGTGAAACATAATTAATCGAACACATAATTGTGATCGAACTTCACTTGGTAAGTTTGTTTGATCCTTAATTATAAAGATCAAGAGTTTGTTTGTTTTTTTGGTTGAACGCGCTAATCTCAGAAACTACTGGTGCGAATTGAAAAAATATTTTTGTGTTGGAAATCGCGCTGCGACTAATGCCAGAGAAGTTACAGAGGTTGCAAAAACGGGGGAATTATTATATTTTGAGAGCTTCCATTGCGTGCGCTACGTAAATGGTTAAGCTACGAAAAAAACATGTATGAAAATGTATGAAAAATAACAAGTCCGGGATAGCATAAAAAGAAATAAATATTTCTGACACTCACACAACATTATCTAGCCCAAATTAAGTTTCTTAAAGAACTTGTGTTATGGATACTAGATAACTGATTGAATAAATACATATTTTTTATTAGAATAAACTTAAATAAACATATGTAACACGACGTGTTACTATCTTCACGTCGCTGCGCATAAACACTTGAAGATAGCCACAAATATCAACCCCACGCCGTGACGTCACGCATCGAGCCAAGCTACCGTATATAAAGCGCTGCGCGTCCGCAGTTCAGTGTCTGTCTTCTCAAGGCTTCCCCGTCGAATCTGTGCACAAAATGCACAGCCGCCGAGGCAAGCAGTTCCCACTTGCGTTAGTAATCCTAGCGAAGAGCCCGCAAGGGCAGTCCATTTTCAGAGGCAAGCTCTCTGTGTGCGGTCTCTCCAACATCCGCGTCGAAGCACCACACAAGCGTGGTTTCCCAGGTCAGTGCCACCGCTGCCAATTGTATGGTCATGCGGCGGCAAACTGTTTTGCTTCCCCTAGGTGCGTCAAGTGCCTAGATCCGCATGGGACTAAGGAGTGCTCTCGCACTCCCGAATCGCCCACCGCTCCGTCCTGCGTCTTGTGCGGCCAGTCAGGCCACACAGCAAACTTTCGCGGCTGCCCCAAGGCACCGCGTGCTGCCAGGGCTACCGTGAAGCCCATCGAGAACTGGAGAGAGCGACCGCAGCCTAGCTCGGACGCCCCTCCAGTCAGTTCAAAGGCCCCTAAGGCCTTCACTTCTATCGTTCCAGGTCAGCGCAGCCGGGTCGCGACTCAATCGCAACCGGCCGCCAAATCGGCTTCCCAGTGCCAGAACGCAAAAGGTTCTCAAGACCGCATGGCGTTCTGGATCCAGCTCGCTCCCATCGACGAGATCCTGGCTTTCGGCGCCGCTCTCGACGCCAGCCCAGAGGGTTTCAACGGTGCTCTTCCGGTCCTAACCAAGTTCGCTCCCCTTATCAGGAAACTCCAGCAAGCTCAACGTTTCTAAACGTAGTCCTTCTTTCCAGCATTCCTATCTCAGAGTGAGTCTGATCACTCTAGATAATATCTTAGTTTCAGCTTTGTCATTTCTGCAAATCTTAGCTTTATTTTTCTCACTTTCAGTTCCTTTTGGTGGCAGCCGTCTGGATGCCGCTCACTGCGCAGCCTCTCTCTCCAATTGGCTGTCGCTCCGATGAAGACTAATGGCCTCAATCAAGGTGAGTCAGTAAAGGGGGATGTTTAGTGGGTATGCTCGGCTTCACTGAGTGAGTCTCCACACTGTCTGGGCATTCTATTTTATTTTAACCCATTCGTCCGTAATAGGATTCATCCTCCTCCCGCTAAAGCTTGCTTTACTGGTTAAAGCTTGTTTTAGGGGGTGCCAAAATTTTCTGTGGCGGAAAAACAAAAAAAAAAAAAAGCAGTTCAGTCAGTCGTTAGCAGGGGGAGTTTACTAATTTATTAGCCAATGCTGTCGATGGCAGCCGGAGCCAAAGTGGGACAAATCTATACGTATGAATGAGAAAGCTTTAAGGTACTTTGTTTTGACGTAAGTCTATATGTCAATCTTCTCAAAAGTGACAATCAAAGACAAACAATCATCCATCGCCAACGACTGACTGACGCCATTTGTAAAAACGGTTCATTGCGTTAACTGCGTAATTTCAGCAACCCATTTTTAATTTGAAAACCTGTAAAATTTTTGATTTGAAAATCTGTAAGCTGTGTGTTTTTACGGAAGTGCTATTTGTTCAGTGCGAAATTGACACTTTATATTGTGATAGCGACACTAAATACTTTGTAATTGTTTGTTTGTTTATTTGCGAAATTGACGCTTTTGTGCAGTAGTTTTAAGATAATGGTTGGAAAATAAATTTATAAACACCTATGAATTTTTATTAAATATACACAATTTTAATGTTAAAACAAAAATTATACATTAAGTTCCCATCTTAGAGTAATAGACTGCATAGATTACTACTGTGTAAAGTGGATCTACTAATACACTGAAAGTTGCGGATAGCATTAACTGAAGCGCTAGTGAGCTGTATGTATGCATTTACGAAGTATGAAGTAATCGTTCTTCTTTCGTAAGAGAGTATATTGTTCCATGGTCGTTAGCTAGGAACCGATGAGTGCGATAGCTCCCGTAGTCTGCTCAGAGGTTCAGTGCTTGCTTAACTTGATCGATGCCCCGCGTCCATCCTAGATCCTACGTAGGTCACGTATGAAACCTAACACATGTAATGTATATGAAATCTTATGTATAAAAACTTGCTTTAAAGTAAATAAACCATACCTACTTCAACATTGTGGATATTATTTCATACGCCAACCCTACATTTGGCGCCCAACGTAAATTTATAATTACCCACATAAGAAGAATAAATATCAATCCGTTCTGGAATCATTGAATATAACTTATTAGAGGGTAATTCAAAAAATGGCTAAAAACATCGTGATGAGCGAAGAGCAATTCAGTAGATTGATAGATTCGATTGCGTCCACATCACTTTCGTCTAATAACGATCAATTTGAGCGACTCGCACAAAGTTTTGCGTCAATAACAACTACAGAGATGTCGAAACCTAGTTTTACCAACTGTACTGCCCGCTTCGACGGCCAGAGAAGCTACGAGAAGGTAGAAGAATTTATTAATATTATTTGTACATATAAGAATATAAATGGCGTTGCTGATAAAGATGCCATTGAGGGTCTCTCTCTTTTATTCACCGGGACCGCATCTATATGGTGGCAAGGCGTTAAAAGCGAAGCAAAGGCCTGGGATTACGTCATAAAACTTATCCGTCAAGCATTTGCCCCTAAGAAGCAGCCACATGACGTATACATGGAACTTTTCTCAACCAAACAAAGGGAACGCGAACCAATAGACGTGTTCTTATGTACAAAGCGTGCATTACTAGCGCAGCTACCTACAAAAAGGCACAAAGAAGACGAGCAACCGGACATGATTTACGGACTTTTAAACCTTACCATGCGTAAAAATGTGCCACGCTGCGAAGTAAAAACTTTTGCTGACTTGCTGGAGAAGGGCCGACATGTGGAGTCCATCGCAAGAGAAAAAGAGCCCCAAGAGCAGCTTAGGACCCCCGCAGTTCAACGATGTACCTACTGTGGTAAGCGTGGCCATATCCAAACAATATGCAGAAAATTTAAGTTTGACTCTGAAAGAGAAGCCGCAACGAAACAAGAAAAAGCGATACAACTATCAAATGCTACGGTTGTAGAGCGCCTGGGGTGTATCGCAGCAAATGTATTAACTGCAAAAGCAAGGAGACCCCACCAAGGCCTGTCGCATTTTATTCAATACACTCTACGCTACAAGCTTCGATAAAAATTCCAACAATCGAAGTTTCCATCAAGGGCGAAAAGGGCTATGCACATATTGATACGGCAGCCCGTACCAGCATCGCCAGCAAGAAATTATACCACATGCTGTTACGTCAAGGTGCACCCTTCGACCAACAAATGGCTGAAATAAGTTTGGCTGATGGGTCAATAAAAAAAAACAATCTTTTAACAACCACCGTAGACATCATAATAGGAGGAAGGTTACTACAAGCTACCTTCGCTGCCATACCAGAGGCGACAGACAATAGAACCCTCCTAGGGATTGACTTTTTGGAGACGTCAGGCATAGTGCTGAATTTGCCCCAACGCACTTGGCATTTTATTGACGAGCCGACAAATAGTTACCCCTTTTTGCACCTAAGAAATGATCCGATACCATTGAAAGCGGTAAAGAAAATTACTTTTGGTGAAGAGGAACCGAAGGAATCAATGTCAGATTTCCTAAAATGGGCCAACGAACTTAATATGTTGTCACCCTTGGCAAGTACTCCATCACCCCAAATTACTGACAATGATGACGTCGAACCTCCTGAAACAAAAAGAACGCGATGGAATCTACACAAGCTGGATACGCCACTGCGACCATCACGTCCACGTGAGCCAGCCGAAAACAATGCCTGTGTAGATCCTAGAATTATATATTTACCAATAAATCCAAGTAAACTATACTCTATTGATATTTTTTTACAACCTGATGAAGGTACCCTATTTACAAATAATGAAAAAAATATTTTTAAAGATCTTCTATCCGAATATAAAGACATATTTAATAAAAATAGTAATCCAACCTCATATACCGAACACAGAATAGATACTGGTGAAAATTTACCTATTAGTGCAAAACCATATAGACTATCGCCTACTAGGCAAAAACAACTGAAGGTAAAGCTAAATGAGATGATTATTAATGATGTAATCGAGGAATGCGATTCACCATGGTCAGCACCTGTAATAATGGTACCAAAAGGTGAAAACGACTTCAGAATCTGTGTTGATTATAGAAAACTAAATGAAATAACAAAACCTGATAGGTACCCACTTCCTCGTATCGATGATCTGCTACATCAAGCTAAGGCTATGCCATATATGTCTACAATTGACCTCCAAGCTAGTTATTGGCAAATAATGGTCCATCCTCATGACCAAGACAAGACAAGCTTTGTTTCACCCTTTGGAACGTTCCGTTTCAAACGTATGCCTTTTGGATTGAGAAACGCACCTGCTACGTTCCAAAGATTGATGGATAAATTCATACAAGGCCTCAGAGCAGAGTGTGTACTAGCATATATTGATGATATCATATTGAGATCTCTTACATTCTCACAACATATAGAAGATTTAAGGGAAATTTTTAACAAATTAAGACAATATAATTTACACGCTAATAGAAAAAAATGGAAATTTGGCTGCTCTGAAATAAAATACCTTGGCCATCTCATAGTTCCGGAAAGAATAAAAACCGATCCTGAAAAAGTTTCAGCCATTAAAAATCTACAAGAACCGAAAACACTAAAGAAGCTAACATCATTTCTTCAAACGGCTTCCTGGTATCGAAGATTTATCCCCAACTTTGCAAAAATTGCAAGACCTTTAACCAATTTAACAAAAAAGAATATGACCTGGCAATGGAAAGTAGAGCAACAAGAAGCGTTTGATAAACTGAAAATAGCTCTTACTACTGCACCAGTACTGAAACAAGCCAATTCTGACGAACCGTTTATAATAAAAACTGACGCAAGTCAGTATGCAATTGGCGCAGCTTTAGTGCAGGGGGAGGGTGAGAATGAACACCCCGTAGAATATGCAAGTAGGCTACTTACCACTGCTGAACGCAATTACACTGTTACAGAGAAAGAAGCCTTAGCTATAGTATGGGCTATATCCCGTTTTCGTGGATATATAGAAGGAACAAAATTTTTAACAATAACTGACCACCAACCTCTCAAATGGTTCATGGATCTTAAAACTCCAACTGGACGTCTTGCACGATGGGCATTACAACTGCAACCTTATGAATTTAAAATCCAGTACACACCTGGTCGCACTAACGTTGTGGCTGATACACTATCTAGACCACCATGCACAAATCATGATGAAAACTGTACTATCTGCAGAATTAAATTCGATCTACCTAAATTATCAGAAAAACAACTACGAGACGAACAAAGTAAGGACGAAGATTTAAAATCTATAATTGACACATTAGAAGAAGGTCATGAAACCGAAAAATACATAGAACTAACAAAGAAAGGCTTTTTACTACACAAAGGAGTCCTATATCGTTATATCGAAAACCAAGATGATGATAATGCAAAACTTCTGGTTCCTAAAAATGAAATACCTAATATATTAAAATATTATCATGATGCACCTACAGCTGGACATATGGGCGTAGAACGCACATTTAATCAAATTACTAAGAACTTTTACTGGAAAGGACTAAGAAAAGATGCTATAAAATACATAAAGACTTGTGTAGAGTGTCAAAAATATAAGCCATCTAACAAAAAACCTACAGGCTTATACCAGTCGACCCCAAATCACCAAAGGTTCGAAGTTCTGTCTATTGACTTATTTGGACCACTACCAAAAGGAAAATTAGGAGAAAAATGGATTTTTATTGTTGAAGATAGAGCGTCAAGATGGGTGGAGCTCTTTGTATTGAACGAAGCAACCTCAGAATGCTGTGCAAAAATTTTAATTAATGAAATATTCCTTCGCTTTGGCCTGCCAAGAAAAATAGTTAGCGATAATGGCGTTCAGTTCGTATCAGCTATAATGCAAAAGCTTGCTTTCTGTTTTGATATTGAACAAATATACACACCGGTTTATCATCCAGAACCTAATATTGTGGAAAGGAAAAACAGAGATATGAAGACACAAATAGCTATAATTGTTAAAAACAGTCATCAAGATTGGCCATCAACTTTACCTGCAATACGATTCGCGATGAATACAGCTGTTTGTCAAACAACTAGCTACTCCCCATCATACCTGACATTTGGTCGAGAACTAAGAACACCTTACGAACTAAAACATGATCTAAGTTCCATAGTGAATTCTGAAAATTTTATTAAAGAAATTACACCAATGTTAAAAAAGTTAGCCCAAGACCTAGAACTAGCAAAAGAAAATATAGAAAGTAATCTAGATATAAATAGACAAAATGCAAATACAAAACGAAGACCAGACCCAGGATATAAACCCGGAGACTTGGTACTTATAGAAACTCACCCTATCAGTAACAATGACAAACAATATACTGCCAAATTTGCCCCTCGAAGGGACGGACCCTATATCATATTAAGAAAAAATGGAACTGCTACTTACGAAGTTGCTCATCCAAATTCACCAGACAAATCAATGGGTAAATATCATACTTCAGCACTTACACAGTTTGAAAAGAGAGATGATGTCCTACCCAACCCTGTCAGACCCCTTCGTCGAAGAGGAAGACCCCATAAAAACATAGATGCTGGTACTCTTGTCGGGACGACTTCAGAGCACCAGAGGGGGAGGATGTAACACGACGTGTTACTATCTTCACGTCGCTGCGCATAAACACTTGAAGATAGCCACAAATATCAACCCCACGCCGTGACGTCACGCATCGAGCCAAGCTACCGTATATAAAGCGCTGCGCGTCCGCAGTTCAGTGATCAGTCAGTCGTTAGCTAGGAACCGATGAGTACGATAGCTCCCGTAGTCTGCTCAGAGGTTCAGTGCTTGCTTAACTTGATCGATGCCGCGCGTCATCAGGTTATAGCTAGACTAGGAGGAAATAGGTTTGCGATGCCCCGCGTCCATCCTAGATCCTACGTAGGTCACGTATGAAACCTAACACATGTAATGTATATGAAATCTTATGTATAAAAACTTGCTTTAAAGTAAATAAACCATACCTACTTCAACATTGTGGATATTATTTCATACGCCAACCCTACACATATAAATTTCCATGACTTGACGACTAATATCTGTGTTCATCACACAAATATCCGCCGCCGCCGGGATTCGAACCCAGGACCTCTGGCATAGAAGGCAATGTATGTTACCGCTACACCAGCCAGGCATATGACTATCTTTTAAGATATAATCTTTTTATGGATATAAAATACGTTCGAAATTAATGTAAGTAGTAGGCAATTTACGATGGAGCCTTAGGTACCTAGGTATATATTTATTAAATAAATATTTATTTATACTTTATTACACACAATTACAACAGGAAAACTTATAAAATAACAAGGAACTTATAGATAGGCACTACAGGCGGCATTACCGCTGCAAAGCCATCTCTTACAGGCAACCTTATAATGGTGTTAATGAAAAAAACTACAATCACATCATTAGTCACGAATAAAGCACAAGTTTATATTTTAACAATAAACGTACTACTACATAAAAAAATAATAGGTATATATGTCAAATAAAATAAATATAATATTGTTATTTAATATAGATCGAGAACCAAACATCACTTGATTTCATTCAATACCTTAGGAGATATCGTAATTTTAAAATAATTCCGCAACGGAATAGGTATCTCTGAGATAACGCGCGCGGGCGAACGTGTTTTTCGCTGGTTTCGCGTTTCGACATACCTACCGAACTCTGGGTGGCCTATGATTGCCTATGGGCATAGTCCCTGAAGCTTTATTATTTTAAGTATAAATAAATAACATTTATTCGAACCACCAAAGTGTAACGGTTTCAGAGTAAGACTACCCGCAAGTTGAATTTCTGCACAATAACGTGATTGTTACAATGCTTTTGACTACTCCAGCAATTGGTTAAACAGTGCTTCTATCCTTGATATTCCCAATGATTCCCATAAATTGTTTAAGTACCTACAAATATTCTAAGTTAACAAGGCACTCATTTATTCAATTACGTAAAAATGACGACCACTTTGACGATGGGGTAACACTGTCGTAGTTGGTGTGATAGTCTGGGGATTTTATTTTATTTATTCTCCGTACCTATTCATACACATATGTTTTCGAAAATTTCGACGTTTTTAAAAACGAGGTACTCAGTCGATTTCGATGAAATTTATATGGGACCACCTCTGAAGTACATATCTCCTATAAAAAATTGTGTCACAAAGATAGTACAAAAAATATACCTACACACGGATTGAGAACCTCCTTCTTATGAAAGACGGTTGAAAATAACCTAGTTGTGAATCTATAACTACAGCCAATTGTTATTCTATGCTGTTTTCACTGTACCAATTGAATAACTAATTTGGATTTTAAGTTTTCAACCGATTTCCAAAAGGAGGAAGTTCTCAATTAGTATGTTTTTTATTAATTTGTTTGTATGTTTGTTATACGCTTTTTTTGACAGTTATGAATCGATTTCACATATTTTTTATATAGATATTTATATTAGATGTTTAAGTTTCATATTAAAGAGGATACCAACTTACTTCAGAGGTCGTCCTGGTCAATCAAATTTCATCGAAATCGATTGATTATAAGTTTCGTATGATAGAGGATACCTACTTCAAAGGTATAAATTTAATTTTATATTCATATAAATTTCATCGAAATCAATTGATTACCAGGTATATGAAAAAAATTTAAATTTTCGAAAAAATATTTGAATTCAGAGAATATTTACATTGATGAGCTTATACTTCAGCCCAAGTTTTGACGAGGACTTTAAAATGTAAGTAAAGTCGGATTATGTAATGCTCTGCATTCGTTGATTATTAAAATCACCTCCGGTCCGTGGAGGTGTGAGGGCGTGCGTCACTCTGTGATGTCAATATCAAAAGTCGAATCCCTATCTATAATTTACGACCATTTTGGCGATGGGCTAACACTGTCTGCCTCAGACCAATGAGGTCGCGGATTCCATCCTCACGCAATGCAAATATTCGTTAGCATACAACATTTGCATAGGTCTGAGTGTCTTATGTATAATGGTAAGTATTTACGGAAAAAACGTACATGTATGTACTATCGAAAATACTGAATCATGACATGACCTATTTCACTGATAATACGTTTGAAACTGTCAAACTTGTAGGGTCTATGCACTTAGGACATTTTAGATAGGTAGGTACTGTACAAATTCTGTACTCTGTAAATGTCAGTGTCTAATGAAATGATCACAAGTTCGTCACCAAGGAAACCTATCTTCAAGCGAATTTCGACCTATTGAAGTTCCAAAAATTGGAACTTACCACCGTCTTGGGAAATGTCACTTCATTACTTTTACCCAGTATTTAAATACATTTGAAATAAGTCAAACAATTTACAAATTGAACTGAATCTACCACCACTTCGGAAAGTCGATCTGTTGAGAAGAAGTGGCAAGAAACTCAACAGCAATCATCTTTTAAAAATAAGAAAAAAAAAATACACAATAACAATTTACAGCCAGGGAATCCCATCTTCTTGCATCTGGATATCTTATAGTAAACCTATTCACATAACACTTATCCTTAAATCTATCGAAGGGTTAATCTTAAATATTTTGGAATTTTATTATAAAATAAAGCGTACACATTCACCCATGAAGGAGTTGGTGATCTTCTGGAGTCTACTATTATATTTATACGTTAGGCAATCAAGTACTAGACGCAAAAAGCAAAATATTCTATAAGGCGACTCGTACTGTGCATCCATAGCTCAATACACCTACTATGTAAGCGTTTTGGTTGTGGTATGATATTGGCTCTCACAATTAGCTGTCTTGTGTTTGTTTTTTTCATGTCATGATCAATTTGTACTTTCCCTATTTGTATTCATTGCATAATTCTGACTGCAAAAGAGTGCCAAGAGTTTTTTTGCGCCGGCTTTCTTTGTCTCTTGGTCTACTGTAATATCCTATTCAACAACTATCAACAACTAGTTAAATCTTAAGTATATAATGACGTCAACAAGTGATTTGCGAAATTCCTAAGGTGAATTAAACTTTTTGAATTTGTAACCGATTTCTTCGTTTTTTTGAATTGAGTCTATAAAATTCTGAAAATGTGCAATGTACTAATCATGGCTATCCCTGCCCGATCCCAGACAGGTCCTAGTAGGGTTCGGCCGCGGTCAGCTCCACCAGGTAGACCTCAGACAGAATCGGCGCGACAAGGGCTATAAGGGCGCCGTCGGGGCCGTCACGGATGTGGTCGCAGTGGCCACCAATAATAGGAGATTGGTGGTCAGTGCAGGGTTGGATCGCACGTTGAGAGTCCACGAGTGGGAGTCCAAAAGCTTGGTTTATAAGGTAAGTTAATAATAATTAAAAGACGTGTGGCACTCGGAGACTGCCGCGGTAAAGCTATTGCGTAGCATTTTTTATCAACTTATGCAATTATAATTATTTATTTATTTTATTAATGCAGTAATGTTTGATCTAATATGAAGTTCCACAAGTTCCTAGTAGATGGCGCTGATTGTTTATTAAAGCCCGCATGTAAAGTTATGAAATCAAAGTATCACCGCTGTGCCGGTCGGAGTGGGGGTGTCAGGTTTTTTTCGTTACGGAATTTCTGGATTCGGTCCCCACGTTCAAGGCCCGCGATAGAAGCTATGCAATAGCTTAATAAATAAAATATTTATTAATATAAAAGCATTACATTGTTGTACAATAATTGTACAACAATAATAATAACAACAATGATCATATAATTATTATATGATCAGGTACTTAGTGCATGCTGGACTGGGAGCGAAAGAAAAACATAGAATGTGCCAGCTGCTTCTCCGGGCATACTGTAAAAGTCAGTTAAGAGACAGAGGTTTTAAAGGCGTTTTTGTGGGCGATAGGCTGACCCCCTGTCACTACAATAGTCCCTCTCCATCTTTATCATACCTCGATCGAATTTGTCTAACGTGACATCAGATGGTCTTGTAATGACATCTCTGGTGTTCTGTCTACCCCATAAGGGATACAGGCGTGAAGTTATGTATATATGTACTTAGTTCTTTTAAAATAAAAGTTGCTCATTTCACAAATAAAAACTTATGTCTAAAACCGTGTATGAAACTTATAATTATATAATTATACAAATTGCCAGAGGTTCTTAAACTAGGCTATATGAGCCTGTATCTTAAAAAACCAGTTAAATTGCACTTTGAGTAATGTTTGTGTAGGTTACAATACAGTACTTATAAAATACACGGTGTTCCCGTTGATTTCCCATAACTCCAGGGTATTAATGGGACCATGTACCTAATAGAATCAAATAACATGTGAATAATTTTCAATTTTTTTTTGTTTCTATTTTTCATACAAAATAATTCAAAACATCATACGTAAAACACCTTTATGCGAAGTATGACAACGTGGCATATTCTTTCCTTTGTTATCGCTACCCAGAGGTACAGTTCGCAAAGTTTTGCGTTGTACATTGTATGCAACGTTCCTCAACGTTTAAAATGTTTTTATTGTTTATTGTATGGCTTCAGTGACACGCGTCCATTGAATGAATGTTACAGAGATTCTACAATGGTGATAATTTGTGAACTCATTTTATTAAGATTGATGATACCGGCTGGTGTAGCGGTAACATATATTGCCTTCCATGCCAGAGGTCCTGGGTTCGAATCTAAGCGGCGGCGGATATTTGTGTGATGAACACAGATATTAGTCGTCAAGTCATAGACGTTTATATGTTTATTTAAGTTTATTCTAATAAAAAATATGTATATTTATATATTATAGTATCCATAACACAAGTTCTTTAAGAAACTTAATTTGGGCTAGATAATGTTGTGTGAGTGTCAGAAATATTTATTTTGATTTATTTTATTTCTTGGAAAGTATGCACTTTTGAACCGAACTTTCTTTGGCAAATAGTATTATTTTTTAGTAAGGAACAAAACCTCAAAGTTATAGGATATCAAAAAGAACACCTTGTATATTATTAGTAGGGTTATAAATAATAATAAATAAAATCCCCAGACACTCACACCAATTACATGGCCCCAAAGTAAGCATAGCTTGTGTTATGGGATACCATGTAGCGAACTAGGGGGGAACCTAGAATATAAATACATAAATAGATAAACGCCCAGACACGGGACTTTTTTTTTTTCTTGTTCCTTGCGGGGATCGAACCCGCAACCACGGGCGTCTGAGGCAGATAGGTTTACCTCTTCGCCAAAGTAGTCGTCAAATGGTTAGTAAGATACTAATATTTTGTTCCTTTATTACAGCAATACCTAACATCAAAGCTAGCCTGCGTGCTAGTGCAAACCAAGAACGCGACTCCGCTTCGCAACCCGCCCGAACAGGAGGTCAAATCGGAGGACGAGCTTAAAGAGGAGAGCCTTGTCGAGGTCGACGACATGGACGAACTTTTCGACAATATGGAGACTGTCGGGTGAGGATTTAATAATAATAATTAGAGACCGGATTATATGCATTTGCATATTCGCATATGCATTTGCATATTTTAGCCATTCTCAGCGGTAACAGCATATTTTACCTAAGATCAAGTTATGATGCAACATATGCATCATAACTTGATCACTCGAAATGGGACCAAATTTAATAACAATCGCAAAACATAAGCATTTAATAACCCTAAAATAAAAATAAACTTAGCACTGATTTGCACTAATTTTTCCTACATACCTGAAAGTATTAAAAAGCTTGAAACTGGCTGTTTGGCATTGACTAAATCTATCCAAAAAATGAATAAAATACGCCAAATGAAATGCGCGTTGCCCAAGGCATTGCCGCATAAACGTAAAGAAAAGTTTGAAAACATTTTGAACAATAACCCAGGTTTCCAAAGTTTGTGTCAAATTGATAGTTTCATTAATGCGACGGCAGATCTATTGCCAGAAACTATAAGTGCTAACATAGCACCCAAGTTCAAATTCTGTACAGTTACCTCAGTGGATGTGGAGCGAAACTTTTCCACTTACAAAAACATTCTAAATGGTCGTAGATACAATCTTACCACTGCAAATTTAGAAATTTTTTTGATTTTACGTTTACGTTTACAAAAATTTTAATGTCATATAATGTTACTGTACCTATTATTGCCTATCAAAAAAATAATTTACTAATTGTATGCTGACTTTGAAATAAAAAACTTATCATTTAATTTAGCATATTCTGCCAATTTTCGTGCATATTTCAAGCATTTTTCATGCATATTTCCATGCATATAACAAGATGTTTATGTTGCATATAGTCCGGTCTTTAATAATAATAATTGCTTTATTTGCTAAAATTTTTACATTCAAGTTACATTTTATACTTACTTACTAATAAATGGGTTCAGCATTAAACTTAATGTTTAACAAAATTAATGTGCTCTAGCTCCCACACTAGGATAACCTGTGTCGTGGGTAGCTAGTTTTATCTGTGTTCTTGTTTGTAATTAAATAAAAGTGTAAAGGTGATATCAGACGGGTCATTTTTTGTTCATTTTCGTCTTTCATTCCGCATCTTTCACTTCAAGTGACACATCTGAACATAAAATGAATCATTAGTGCCGAATGAATTCATTAGTGAACCGATCCAACAGTGTTGGATATAGGCATCTGGCATCTTTCATTTCCACTCCGAATGAACGAATGAATGAACATTGAGAGAACGTTCATTCGGGTTCATCTATTTTGTGTCAAGTCCTGTAGGTAGCCAACAAACGTCACGTGTTGATAATAATATATTTTTTTAAATGGAACTATGAAAATACATTGCATTTTTGGAAAACTTTAAACAATTTCAAATACTTTTAACAATGTATTTGAAGTTCCTAATACATTTCTTCTTTCAATCCATGGTCGCACCCACCACCGTCGACGTTTTCTTTGCTTCTTTCTTGTCAACTCTTTGATTAAATGATCACAAATTAAAGAAATTCCAAGACGCACGACTTCATTCGACGACATATTAAAAAGAAAGAAAAGTGAATGTTCATTTCTGTATCATTTCCTCTAAGCCGTGTGAACATAGAATGAAAGAAAAATGAAGCATTCACTCGAGTGAATATTCACTCGAATGAACCGTCTGATATCACCTTAAGTGAGTGTAAGTAAAGGTATTCAAAGTAGGTATGTAGGTAATGTATATTTGTGATGTGTATTATTTATAAGATATTATTAAGCTCTCTGTTTCGTCGTAATTTAGAGTAAGTAACCATGTTGTTATGACACGCCTGCAGTAAAATTTAGTTTTTGATACAATGTTTAGTATTTTATTGATTTTATTATATAGATAGGGCCCCATGTATAGAAATTATCTTTTCCAAAACTCAGTCCTTACGGATTTAATCTCAAATTTTATTAGACAAATTTTATGGCACATTTATTTGCTAAACTTTCTGATATCGAATGAAGATCGACGCTGTCGGTTGATCGTCGATCCATTAATGTGGTAACACCTTAAAAGGGGACGAACCCGAGTGACTTCCGCTTGGTGGTAGGATCCCGTCAGGGTCCGAGTGGCTAGCGACCACCCTTCAAATAAAATCTGCCGCCATATATTACCGTCACGGCGGTGATATAATAATAATACGTTCGCCGGTTTCTTTCTCTCTTGTCCTGATACCCGACCGACTGGTCTTATTGCCGGGTCTTTTTTTTTTTGATTTATTTTGGCAACAAACAGTCGTTTATATACAATTTATTATACTTAAGTCATATAGACAAAAAGACCAACAGTGCCCAAAACAACATAAAAATACAAACTGACGTGGTCAAATTTAAACTTATTACTAAATTAAATTAATAAGATAATATAATCTAATAAGATGAGATTTTAACAGCTTTACATATTAACATTATTTATATCTCTTTAAAAGCAACAAAAATACATAAAACTAAATCGATTACTTAAAACAGATCAGAAACAGAACATATAACATATAGGCAGGAATAAGGTTTAGATTAAGCTAAGTGTAACATTCTTTTTCAAAGATTTTAAGGAGATGTTAAAAAGGTTAAGTAAAGGTTAATTAAGAAAAATGTCCTCTCATCTACATAAATTGTATGATATTGCAATGCCCTTGCAGGGCGTCACTAGAACCACCAATTATTTTAAGATCCTTTCTGTACAGTGATACGTAATAAAGAAATTTGAATTTGAATTAGGTCTATTTTTGAGAATTCTCTGTTATATACATTGGTGGAACGGTAAAAGTATGAATTACGAGTAGTTTTTCTGACGTCGCGGTGGAATAAACATTGTCTTTTCCGCCGAAAGGCGAGTTGATTTTGATATACCGAATAATAATAATAAATCCATTAATTTCGGGTGGCATAGACCCATAGTAATATTAAAAATAAACAATCTCTTTAAATAAAATAATTAAATATTGAATTAAATGAAATCATTATTGAAGCACATTTGAAATAAATAACAATAACGAAATTAAAAGACAAGCAAATAATCTAAATAATTAAATGAAATATTCTTGTATATGATAAATGCAATAATAAAATAAATTAAAACATAATTGACTCGCATCTATACATATAATAAAATGGTAGGAAAGTCAAAACTGTACATTGAATATTTTTTTAAAAGAATACTTGGGGTATGATCTACAATCGAAACAGAAACAAAAAATATAGTTTTTAGAATTTTTGTCTGTTTGTCTGTTTGTCTTTCCGGGATAAACTCAAAAAGTACTGCATGGATTTACTTCAAATTTGGCATGAAGATAGTTAAGAAGTCGGGTCAACATATAGGCTACATATTATCACGCTAGCAGTGTTATAATCGTAGGTGCGTTTGGTGCTGCATAGCGTTCACGCAGACGACGTCGCGGGCAGCAGCTAGTTTAAAATAAAATTAAATAATCTGAATAATTAAATGAAACAATTTGATAAACAATCATTAAACCTATTTTGAAAAATGCACAATGGTTAGTAGAACAATAGGTGACTTAAAAACTATTGTTAGTAGGCATACGGATTTTAAGTAATGTCTTCCGGTATTTTTAATGAAGAGTCAGGTCTTTCCTTGATCTTGTGCTGTCATCTTCGACCCCACCTTCACTTACCATCAGGTGAGTTTGAAGTCAAAACGCGCGTTAAGGCACCAATTAAAAAAGACCTATTAACTTTAGGCTTTCAATCACCAGGACTATTCTAGTCAGGAAAAATGAACTACTAGCTATCTTCTACACTAAATTGGAAGCAAAAGGAAAACATAGAATATGCCAGCTGCTTCTCTTCCCGGGCATACTCTAAAAGTCAGTTAAGGGACAGAGGTTTTATTGATTTTTTTGTGGGCGATAGGCTGACTTCCTGTTACTGCAATAGTCTCTCTCCATTATTATAATACCTTCGAATTTGTCAAATGTGACATTAAATGGTTTTATAGCCTCTGTTGTTTTCAACCGACTTCCAAAAAAGGAGGAGCTTCTCAATTCGTCTGAATGTTTTTTTTTGTGTCTTTGTTACACGATATTTCAGAGAATTATGAATCGAAAAGCCACCGCGCGCGGTTTTACCCGCGTAACTTTTGATCCCGTGGGAATTTCGGGATAAAATATAGCATATAAACTTCCTCAAGAGTTGGGCTATCAAATGCAAAAAGAATTTTTCAAATCCCACTTGTAGTTTCTGAGATTAGCGCGTTCAAACAATCAACAAAAAATCAAACTCTTCAGCTTTATATATTAGTATAGTCAAAATTTTTTTTTTTTTTATTTGTATGATTTCTTTGAATGTTTATGTTGATGACATTATAACTCAGCCAAAGTTTTGACGTGAAGTCGGTTTTTTTAATGCTCTGCGTTTGTTGATTATTTCTACCCCATAAGGGATAAATGCGTGAAGTTATGTATGTATAATAATAATAATAATTCATTTATTTCGCAAAAACTTATACTAATTTACAGGTTGTTGGGGCATCCTTTTAAGTATTAATTACCTGTGTCAGGATACCCCGCTATTCCTTAAAATACAACATAAATATAGCTAGCGACAATTTTATTCTTAATACAATAACTATGTATATAAAATTGACTTAATAAGTACGCGACAATTTAATAATTAGGTACTAATATATTTTTTTGTCCACAGTGAGAAACTCAAAAAGAAGCTACCTCCGCCCGCCGACTCCGCAAAACGCGTTAAGCCGTCAACAGATGGCAGCACAGTTGATGTTGACGAAGACGAAGCCATCGCTCAACTTCTGCGCAGCACAGAACGACAGAAGAAGATCAGGGAGAAGAGAAGGAAAGAGAAGAAAGCGAAGAGTGTGTTTCATAATGCTTAGAATATATTATGTTTTTAATGTTGAACTGTTTTTATTTATTTATTTACACTTTATTGTATGCCATTAATAAGTACAAAAAAGGAAATACATAATAACAATTTTGAGATATAATTTGCGGTCTTATCGCTGCAAAGCGATCTCTACCAGACGACCATGGATATAGAAATTTTGTATATGTAGCTTGCGGTTAAAGGCATACCTACTATATAGAATATAAACTAAATAAAAATATACTTACATTACAGATATATATAAATATAAAATACACACAATAATAAATATGTCAATAAATATACATATATAGGGTCGCCACATAATAGTCAATAATATTGTAAAGCAGATTAATGGCGGGTTTCAATATTATGAAAACTGTTCGTTTTGCCTACGAACAATAGAAATCACTACCAAAATGCCTTTCTATATTCAAAATCTTGACATCTAAACCACTGCTTACGGACTGTTTGACTGTAATGGGTTGCTAGGTTACATTTGACCATTTACAAAATAAGTCATTATTATCTAGCCAACGACGACGTAACAAGTTATTAATTTAAACCAATGAGGTAAAGGTAGCATGGCAGTCTGCTGCGGCCAATAAGAGTGATGTTTGCATTACGTATGACCAATTAAAGAATAGGTCATTTTATCTAGCCAACGACGTAAAAATTTATTCATTTAACGAAATATCCTATCAAATATCTGTCAACATATCAATAATCCAGTTTTCTCTTTCTAACTTATCTATAACTGTTTTTGAAAAAAAGGACGAATATTATTGAATGACATAATTTTTCTTTTAAATATTTACTTTGACGTCATAAAAATGGGTTTCAACCAATGGCAAAATTAGTCGAAGGATTGGCGTTTCGTTTTACGTAAGCAGTTAAATGCAATTATTAATAAAAAGCTTTAAAAACATACTATAATATATTTATCGAATACTAAAACATAGCAAACATAAATTGAATAAGTTTATATATTTCTTTAGCTCAAATATCATACCAATAATTTGCGAATGCGTGATATTCTATAAATCACATATCACCTATTTTCTTGGAAGAACGTCACGCAAGGAGGGCCTATGCCAAATTTGAGAACTTACAGCCCGTAGCTAATAGATATTGTGAAACGCTACTTTTTTCCTACCAGTTTTGTACCTGTACCGGTTACGCATAGCAGTCAGTTGAATATTGAAACCCGCCATAAGAATGATAAGTGGGTGGATTCCGGGGAATGGGGAAATTCCGATAAAAAAAATTTTTTGAACAATTTACAAAAAAAATAATTTCAAAATTCTTCTAAGTAGTTAAAATTTAAGTTTCCTTAGCTTATAACTAAACAGCAAGTTATAAAAACGTTTCCATCTTATTGTATGTAGTCATAAAATGAAGATTAAACTTAAATTTTACTTACTAAGAAGAATTTTGAAATTTTAATGTATGAAAAATATATACAATTTTTTTTTTTTTTCGTAATTCACTCCCACTCGTCATTCCTAATCTGCTATTAAAATATAATTGACTATTATAGGCGGACCCTGTATATTTAAGTACAATATGAGGATCAGATTACTTCACAAGCTGACAAATAGTGGGACTTTAGCAGTTTTTTAAAGGAGTTTTTCTTATTTCATTATAACAATTGCTGCGTAAGATCAACAGGGCTGCTCGCGTATCTAAACGTAACAGCGCTGTGCTTGACGCCTTTGAGCTCACAGGTCTTACATTTAACAGAATATCAAAGCCTAAAGAAAATTGACAAACAAATAACAGGAGAAACATTATATACCTAGAATGATCAGAGAAGCCATTGAAATTAAAAAACACCCTAATTTCAACAGAGAAGATGGTTGGAAACTATCACCAGTATGGGACCCTATTCTCAAAGATATTAAATCAAACATCCAGCAAGCAGCACGACCTGAAACTCGAGACACTGTCAGCTCATTTTGTGTTAACCCTGAACGCTACGCTCGAAGACTGAGAAATAGATGGAGATGATGTATAACTTTTTCCACTATCAATCTGACGCCTGACACCTCAGTCGCTCGTGACCACGGGGTCTGCAAGGACACCGAAACGTCGAGTTAAAATGTAAAATATAAATTATACGCGATTAATCCGGTTAAAAAGTAGTTTTATTTAAATAACAGTTCTAACTCAGGTCATCATTAGCGACGAGCGTTAGTGTCTTGTTATAATATAAAAAGTTAGCTGTTTATCGCGGTTTTGCCCGCGCAATTTCGTATCCCGTGGGAATATAGGGATAAAAAGTAACCTATATGCTCAACTCTAACTCAAATATTCTTTATTTCGTAAGTATTTAAATACAATTGAAATAAGTCAAACTATTTACTAATTGAAATAAGTATAACTATTATTAAAGCTTGAGCGCCTTCAGAATATGTGTATTAAATTCATATTTGGTTTACGAAAATATGATCACGTTTCCGAATTTCGCGTTAGGCTCAAGTGGCTCCCAATTCGTCTTCGAAGGAATACTCATACACTCAGTCTTTTATACAAAATATTGTTCAACCCCTGTCTGCCAACCTATCTCAAAGAACGCTTCAATTTTCGCCATCAGCACCATGAACGTAACCTGCGGTCAGCCAGCAATTTCTTACTGGCAACCCCGCGTCACAGTTCCCACTTCTATCAGCAGTCGTTCACGGTGAAAGCAATATCACTTTGGAACTCACTACCATCTGCTCTCCACAATGCCAAAACAATAGCTTCCTTTAAATATAATTTGAAAAAGTTCTATCTCTCACACTTGTTTCATATCAAATAGAATATATATTTGTTTACCTACATACCGTATATATTATTCTGTCTATTTATATATTTATGTTAATTTAATGTACCTATTTAAATATTTCTATTGTTATATATCCAAGTATATCTATTTATGTATTTATTAAATTCTGTAGTATTTTATATTATGTTAATTAGTATTATTTAAGTATAAATAATATTATTTATGCCATATTCATGTTTTTTTTTTTAATTCATAAGATTTCGTTTAAGATGGGGTTGCCTGGTAGAGATCGCTTAGAAGTGATAAGGCCGCCCAAATTGCACATTTAATGTTTTTTTGTAATATTATTATTGTTTATTAATATTTATCCATTCTATGCAAATGGCAATAAAGTATTTGAATTGAATTGAATTGAATTGAATATTTACAAATTGAATCTACCGCTACTTCGGAAAGTCGATCTGTTCAGAAGAAGTGGCAAGAAACTCAACAGAAATCATCTTTTAAAAATACGAAAAAAAAAATACACAATAACAATTTACAGCCAGGGAATCCCATCTTCTTGCATCCGGATATCTTATAGTAAACCTTTTCACATAACACCTAACCTTAAATTTATCGAAGGGTTAATCTTAAATATTTTGGAAATTTATTATAAAATAAAGCGTACACATTGAACGAGTTGGTGATCTTCTGGAGTCTACTACTATTATATTGCTATATGCTATTCCAGACTGTACACTATCGCTATGCCAAATTTCATCCAAACTCGTTGAGCCTTTCTCCCGTGATTGAGGAACAAATATACATCTTATACATCCATCAATCCAAATTTTCATATTTACATACAATATTAGTAAGAAGTTAGTTTGTCACTCGTCGCTGATGCATCCATGGATTCGACGTTGTTTAATAGCCCTTTTGATTAGGTGGTAAAACTCTTTAAGGGCTCGTCTGGTCAGTGATAAAATCACTGCTCCTGCGGTGATGTGTTCCGGCAATATTTACGAAGATCCATTTGCTGACATCGTAAAAATAAAAATCTCTTTAACCCATTTGTGCCCAAATTTTCAAGTTTTAACTTTTTTGATTTTTAATCAGTTTCAAATGCTTTATCTTGCCTATAAATGCAAGGTTCTCGAATGAATCAGTGAATAATAATAATAAATAAGCGTGTTCCATTTTTGGACCAATGGGCACTTATGGGTACCATTATGTGTTATACCAAACCCAATTATAGATAGTACATACATACATACATAACTTCACGCCTGTATCCCTTACGGGGTAGGCAGAACACCAGAGGCTATAAAACCATCTGATGTCACGTTTGACAAAATTTGGAGGTATTATAATGATGGAGAGAGACTATTGCAGTGACAGGGGGTCAGCCTATCGCCCACAAAAACGTCAATAAAACCCCTGTCCCTTAACTGACTTTTACAGTATGCCAGGGAAGAGAAGCAGCTGGCACATTCCATGTTTTTCTTTCGCTCCCAGTCCAGCATGGAAGTTATCAGTTATAGTTAATAGTGTTATACACTATTTATGATTGAGTTTGTTATAAAAAAATGGAGTGACTTATTTAACATATTTCAGATCCGTACAGCTAACATAATAAAATAATTGACCAAAGAGTATCGAACTGTCACCCATATTTTTTTTTATTTAATTTAGAAAGTATGTTCCAATAATGGACCAATGGGATGAAATGGGACAATAATTTTGGACGTACCAATATTCACACAGCGACATCTAGTCATAAAATGGTGTAACAGATACTAGGCAACGCATATACATACTTATACCTACTTAATTTTTTTCGTAAATACCTACATACATATACATAATACACCCAGACAAACGAAAACAAACATGTTATGCTTAGGGTTGCTACCTTTCTTTTCATAGAAATAAAGGATATTTGAGTCTGAAACGAATATAAAACATTATTTTGGATTTATTAAAATATGTAGAAGTCATCGTGGCGCCGCGGTTACTGTGTGTATCAAACGATATCACAGGTTAAGCAACGTTCGGCGCGGTCAGTACTTGGATGGGTGACCGCCGACCGTTCATTTCTCACGGCGACTTCCGTGCTTCGGAGGGCACGTTAAGCAGTCGGTCCCGGGTGATGTATACTTGTATACAGTAGTCTTTAGGGTTTGTTAGAAGCCATTACGGCGCCCTGAAAATTCTGACATCCACCACCCAGCAATGGGCCAGCTTGGTGGATTATGGCCTAAAACCTCCTCGTCACCCAGGGGAGAGACTCATAGCCCTGCAGTGGGCTCATTACAAAGAGTTGTGTTGAATGTTCTAAACACATTTTTTAGAGTTTCTTGCACAAATTATTAATTTAAGTCTAGCATATAAAGTGTTTAGCTTTTAATGCTGAAAACAGTATTTATTTTTCTTCAACAGTAAACAGTATAATACTGTTATAAACAGTATAATTGGCTAGTTATGCTTACGAATATTTGCATTGTACGGGAATCGAATTCGCGACCACTGGCGTCTGAGGCAGTACCACATCGCCAAAGTGGTCAGAAAGCGGCCCAACCACCATGTTTATTTTCTTTTTTAAATTAGATGCAATTCAATGAGATAATTAATTATTATTTACACATAATAAAGGTGAAACATAAGGCAACCATAGAAATCAAATTTAATAAAAAAAATACTGTAACAATACAGAAATATTGACGACCACTTTGGCGTTGGGGTAAACCTGTCTACCTCAGACGCCAGTGGTTGCGGGTTCGATTCCCGCACGGAATAAGAAAAAAAAAATTATATTAAAAATTTAAAAATATTTATGTATTTATATTCTAGGTTCCCCCTAGTTCGCTATATGGTATCCCATAACACAAGCTATGCTTACTTTGGGGCCATGTAGTTGGTGTGATTGTCTGGGGATTTTTTATTTTTTAATAGAAGGCATGAACTAGATCTCACAGAAAAATTGGATCGAGATAACAAATAAAATCCCCAGACAATCACATCGACTACATGGCCTCAAAGTAGGTAAGCAAAGCTTGTGGTATGAGATACCATGTAGCGAAGGGACCTAGAATCTATAATAATATTATAAAGCTGAAGAGTTTGTTTGGTTGAACACGCTAATCTCAGGAAAATATGAAAAAAATTGCGAATTGAAAAAATATTGTTGTGTAGAATAGTCCATTTACTGAGGAAGCTTTGGGCTATAAAAATCACGCTGCGACTAATACGAGAGAAGTTACAAAGGAAATGTTGCTTAAACGGGGAAAATTATTATATTTTGAGAGCTTCCATTGCGTGCGCTGCGTAAATGGTTAAGCTACGAAAAAAACATGTGTGAAAATGAATGAAAAATAACAAGTCCGGGATAGCATAAAAATAAATAAATATTTCTGACACTCACACAACATTATCTAGCCCAAATTAAGTTTCTTAAAGAACTTGTGTTATGGATACTAGATAACTGAAATACTTAAGAAATAGGTATATAAACATATAAATTTCCATGACTTGACGACTAATATCTGTGTTCATCACACAAATATCCGTCGCCGCCGGGATTCGAACCCAGGACCTCTGGCATAGAAGGCAATGTATGTTACCGCTACACCAGCCAGGCATATGACTATCTTTTAAGATATAATTTTTTTATGGATATAAAATACGTTCGAAATTAATGTAAGTTATTATTATTATTATTATTATTTATTTAAAAAGAAAAACAGTTTACAATATTTAGAAACATACCTTAAATCTCGGTGATTTGTCTGGTATGTTGGTTTAGTTTATGAAGGGTTTTTAGAACATTAAAATTTCATTTAAAACACATTACAAACAAACAAAAAATAAACACAATAGAAGTTACATTAATAAATAAAGTTACAATTATATCCAATATTTTACCAAACCAAAATATTATAAAAAGCGTAATATTTGCATAAACAAGAGTATCCCCATTGTGTTTCTGCACAAGAGAGAGATGGCTAATGCTCTTAAGCGGTAGTAGGCAATTTACGATGGAGCTTTAAGTACCTATATATTTATTAAATAAATATTTATTTATACTTTATTACACACAATTACAACAGGAAAACTTATAAAATAACAAGGAACTTATAGATAGGCACAACAGGCGGCATTAACGCTGCAAAGCCATCTCTTACAGGCAACCTTATAATGGTGATAATGAAAAAAACTACAATCACAATACAATCACGAATAAAGCACAAGTTTATATTTTAACAATAAACGTACTACTACATAAAAAATATAATAGGTATATATGTCAAATAAAATAAACAAATATAATATTGTTATTTATTTATATAGATCGAGAACCAAACATCACTTGATTTCATTCAATAACTTAGGAGATATCGTAATTTTAAAATAATTCCGCAACGGAATAAGTATCTCTGAGATAACGCGCGCGGGCGAACGTGTTTTTCGCTGGCATGGTCTATGATTGCCTATGGGCATAGTCCCTGAAGCTTTATTATTTTACGTATAAATAAATAACATTTATTCGAACCACCAAATTTGTGTAACGGTTTCAGAGTAAAACTACCCGCAAGTTGAATTTCTGCACAATAACGTGATTTTTTTACAATGCTTTTGACTACTCCAGCAATTGGTTAAATAGTGCTTTTATCCTCGATATTCCCAATGATTCCCACAAATTGTTTACCTACAAATATTCTAAGTTAACAAGGCACTCATTTATTTAATAACGTAAAAATGAGACGACCACTTTGACGATGGGGTAACACTGTCGTAGTTGGTGTGATAGTCTGGGGATTTTATTTTATTTATTCTCCGTACCTATTCATATGTATTTTTTCGATGAAATTTATATGGGAACACCTCTGAAGTAGGTATCCTCTATAAAAATTGTGTCACAAAGATATGTACAAAAAATATACCTACACACGGATTGAGAACCTCTTTCTTATGAAAGATGGTTGAAAATAACCTAGTTGTGAATTTAAAACAACAGCCAATTGTTATTCTATGCTGTTTTCACTGTACCAATTAAATAACTAATTTGGATTTTAATTTTTCAACCGATTTCCAAAAGAAGGAAGTTTTCAATTAGTAAGTATGTTTTTATTAATTTGTTTGTATGTTTGTTATACTTACACTTTTTTGGACAGTTATGAATCGATTTCACATATATACTTATACTTATACTTTCTTTTTACTTATATTTATGTTAAATTTTATATTATTTTAGTTTTACTCAGATTGTATTTTTATCAGTTTATGTGTGTGATACTATAAGTTTGCAAATTTTCAATTTGAAATTGTAAAGATGGGTGTAGATTACCTGAAATAAATGATTTATTATTATTATTAAAGAGGATACCTACTTCAGAGTTTGTCTTGGTCCCATATGAATTTCATCGAAATCAATTGATTATTAGGTATATGAAAAAAATTGAAATTTTCGAAAAAATATTTGAATTCAGAGAATATTTACATTGATGAGTTTCTCGTGGATGGACGTGTACCACCTTAGTCTTCATGTTCACTTAACATCAAGTGTCATGGAAGACAAACGTCCCATCCATATTATATAAAAAAAAAAAAGTATTCGTTAGCATACAACATTTGCATAGGTCTGAGAGCCTTATGTATGGTAAGTATTTACGAAAAAAAACGTACATGTATGTACTATCGAAAATACTGAATCATGACATGACCTATTTCACTGATAATACTTACGTTTGAAACTGTCAAACTTGTAGGGCCTATCGCGTATATCAAAAAAAAAAAAAAAGTTTTATTCATCATAGGAATTTCACAAAACACTTGATGAAGTCAGTCATCACATACTTCGGCTTTAACTAGTTGTTGATAGTTGGTAAATAAGATATTACAGTAGACCAAGAGACAAAAAAAGCCGGCGGAAAAAAACTCTTGGCACTCTTTTTCAGTCAGAATTATCAAATTAATACAAATAGGTACAGTACAAATTGACCGTGACATGAAAAAAAACAAACACAAGACAGCTAATTATGAGAGCCAATGTCATGCCACAACCAAATTGCTTACATAGCAGATGCAATGAGCTATGGATGCACAATACGAACATGACATACTGGGACCAGAGTATTTGAACAAGAATGGAATAAAATAGTCATAGTATCATTAGCAAAACGACCTGGCACCGCTAGCAGCACCCGTTCACGAGTTAACGCAAGCACCAGCCATCACCCTCCTCAACCATATTTTAGGGAAGAGGGTGACCCGATACCCGACGCTACCACTAGCCATGCCGCCTGAGGGAGCATGACGTTCTTGCTGTTGTCTTGACAAGAAAATAAGTGAGTGGGACAGTCACCAGCATGTCATATATATACCGCACAGCCAAGCCGTAATCAAAATTATTAAGTAATTGGAAACTTTTAGAAATATCCTGTTGTGCTTAATCCCATGCCTTTTTATCATCTAAGTAATCTTTAGTTTTATAATAAGCTTTTCGAGATAGAGTGTTTTTAATGATTGATTTAAATTTATTGAATGGCAGGGATTGAATTGACTTCGGAATTCTGTTATATATACGTATTGACATTCCAATAAATGATTTGCTGCTTTTAGCCAGCCTTAATTTAGGAAACGCTAACTTATGGTCGTTCCTAGTTCTTACAGAGTAATTTGTATCATGATTATCTTTCCTAGTTTTAAATTTATTACTATTCTTATAAATATACATAATGTTTTCATAAATATATTGTGATGCAAGGGTCAAGATACCAATCTCTTTAAACTTTTCTCGAAGAGATTCTCTGTTTCCAAGTTTATACATTCCACGAATAGCCCTTTTCTGCAGTGTAAATATCGTGTCAATATCTGCGGCATTGCCCCAAAGTAGGATGCCATAGGACATTATACTATGAAAATAACTAAAATATACCAGCTTCGCTGTATTAACATCAGTCAATGAGCGAATTTTCTTTACCGCGAACGCTGCAGAACTAAGTCTACTCGCTAGTTGTGAGATATGGGCGCCCCATTGCAATTTAGCATCTAAGGTAATTCCAAGAAAAACAGTGTTATCTATTAGATTCAATCTGTTCCCTTTAAGCCGCAGATCAGACTCAACTTGTTTTACATTTGGTGCAGAGAATTTTATACATTTAGTTTTTTTATCATTGAAAGCTAGATTATTTATATTGAACCACTGAACAACATTGGCGAGAGCATTGTTAACATCGTCGTAGTTTATTTTCTGTCTTATCATTTTAAAAATTAATGATGTGTCGTCAGCAAACAATACGATCTCGTGATTATTGCCTACCATATAGGGTAGATCATTTATATAGACTAGAAACAGAAATGGGCCCAGAATTGATCCTTGAGGCACTCCCATTCTCACAACCGACCCAGCCGACCTTTTCCGGTTTACCTCAACCTTCTGAATTCTATCACTTAGATATGAATTCAAAAGTTTGAGTTCAGTGCCTTTGATGCCATAGTGGTGGAGTTTCCTGATGAGAGTGTCATGCTGAACACAGTCAAATGCCTTACATAGGTCACAAAATACACCTAGGGCATCCTGTGACCTCTCCCAGGCACCAGTGATTATTTCAAATAGTTCAACACCAGCATCAGTTGTTGAACGGCCCTTTGTGAATCCAAATTGTTTATTATGAAGTAAATTGTTATAGGTGAAATGGGCCAAGAGTTGATTAAGAATAATTTTTTCATTAATTTTACTACAAGTAGGTAGAATTGAAATTGGTCTAAAATTAGTAGGGTCTGTAGTGCTACCCGACTTAAATAAAGGAATAACCTTACTATGCTTCATTAAATCAGGAAACTCCCCACATTTTAGAACATTTTAGATAGGTACTGTACAAATTCTGTACCCTGTAAATGTCAGTGTCTAATGAAATGATCACAAGTTCGTCACCAAGGAAACCTATCTTAAAGCGAATTTCGACCTATTGAAGTTCCAAAAATTGGAACTAACCACCGTCTTGGGAAATGTCACTTCATTGCTTTTACCGCTCATATTTGTTATGTAAGTACTTCCCCATGGATAAAGGTGGACAGGTAGAAAAGGATTAATCCTATAAAAAAGGGGGCAATACGACAGTTCTATCCTTGAAGGCAGTTGAACGAGTAAAATATTTACACGCATGGAGATTAGAAAAATGTACAACTGAAGACGACTTAAAGCAGTACATTAAAAATATTATTGGAATCGATTCTGATATTATAATTGAAAAGTTAACACCTAAAACAGAACGCAGTTACCTACGCGTCGTTCAAGATTGGTGTTACTGAAAGAAGTTATGATAAACTTTGTGATCCAGAGATGTGGCCCCTTAATGTAGAATTTAGTGAGTGGATTTGGTTTCGTCTCTCAACTAAGACTAGATTGCCAAAAACCCAGTAGAAACATAAGCATACTATATCAGAACGTCAGGGGCCTGCGAACAAAAACTACACAAAGTATGTTATTGTTTGAATCTTCAGAGCATGATTTGTTTGCATTTAATGAAACTGGCCTGAATAGTGGTATACATAACGCAGAAATAATTCTCCCTGGATACCAGATAGTACGATGTGATCGAGATGATGGCCGCAACCTGGGAGGAGTATTCCTGGCAGCCAAGCCGAGGTACGAACTGCGACAAGTGACCATACCAGGTGACATTGATATAAATAATTATAATTTTGAATTAGTGTGTGTGTGTGTTTATAATAGTCTCAGTAGGTTTTTATTTACATGCTGTGTAGTTTATATTCCACCAAAATCCGACGAAAGTTTTTACACAGTAATGTTTAAAATATTAGAAAACTTATGTTTAAAGTTCAGAAATAGTTTAATAATTTTAGGTGATTTCAATCTGTATTCCTGTAATGATTATGTAAGTAATTATTTTGAATATTTTATGGCTTTTGGTGATTTCACTCAGTGTAACGCGGTGCCTAATATTAATGGTAGACAGCTGGATATTGTGTTGAGTACCGGTGGACGCGTGGGGGTGGCGGCGGCGGACGAGGCCGTGCAGCCCGTGGACGCGCACCACCCACCGCTGGCTGTGCGCGTGCGGCCGGCGGCGGCCCGCGCGCGCCGCAGCGAGTCGCGTGCCGACCCAGTCAACTCGAAACACGTCGGGTCAGTATCTATGCGTAACCAGTGGAACTTTAGTAAGGCTGATTTTCATAAATTATATTACTTACTAGCTAAAATAGATTGGAGTGAAATGCGCAACTTGAATAATCCTCTCGAAGCCTTAGATTTGTTTTATGAACGTATTTACTATGTTTTTGATTCGTGTGTCCCGAAAAAAAACACAAGCTCTCATAAGAGTAGGTACGTGTATGTACCCGGTATGGTATACGGCTGATATTATTATGGATTTAAAACTTAAGCACCAGCTACATAAAAAATACAAAGCTAGTAAATCCTCCAGTGACTACGAATTATTTGCTCGGTGTAGGGCGAAAGTCAAAGCTGCCAGCGCCCTGGCTCATGATAATTATCGCGATCGCATGCAAAACCACATGATGATTGATCCGCGGTCATTTTGGAATTTTATTAGGACGAAGAAAGGTACTGTTAACAAAAGCAAGTTAATAGAAAACGGTCGAGTTTTGGATGATAATGAATGTGCAAATAAATTCGCTCAGTTTTTTCAATCAGTGTACAGCACGGAGCAGCCAGAGCTGAATGTGTCGGCGGCCAGCGGGGCCGCGTCGGTGCCGGCGGGGGCGCGCTGCACGTCGCCCGCGCACAGCCGTCTGCCCGCCAAGCGCTCGGTCGGTCACGACGGTATACCACCTTTCATTTTTAAAGAGTGTCGGGAAGTACTGGTGGAGCCGTTGTTGTTCTTATTTAACATGTTTATTGATAATACAACATTTCCCAGTCATTGCAAGCTCACTCACGTTATACCCGTACCGAAAGGTGGTGGAGGCTCAACTACCAGCAATTTTAGACCAGTAGCCGTTCTGTGCACTCCAGCGAAAGTTTTTGAAGCGGCCGTTCATGGCTGTGTTTATACTCAGGTAAGCGCTCAGTTGTCCGATGCCCAGCACAGTTTCCATCCTGGATGCAGTACAGGTGGAAACCTGCTGTAGATATCAGGATTTCAGGTCGACGTCGCTTACTTCGATTTTATGAAGGCTTTTGACACCGTGGATAGTGATGTTCTGCTGGCGAAGTTGGCCAGGGTGGGATGTTCACCGCACACATTATCATTCTTTACCAGCTACCTACGGGATCGACGTCAGTACCTGGATTGTGGTGGGCAACATTCTGAGCCGTACTTTGTGAAATCCGGTGTGAGCCAAGGTAGTAATTTAGGTCCGTTGCTTTTCATTTTGGCCGTCAATGACTTACCAGAAGTAGTCAGTAACTGTACACCGCTACTTTTTGCTGACGATTTAAAATTAATTCTTGAAATAAAGGAAAAGGAGGATCATCTTAGATTTCAGAAGGATATTGATAATGTTGTGAAGTGGAGTTTAGATAATAAATTGTATTTTAACGTTTCTAAATGTTCTATAATAACTTTTAGTCGTGCACATCACCCCAGTCACCACCCATACAATATGGATGGCACGCCACTGCAGCGTGTAACGGAGGTAAAAGACCTTGGCGTACATTTTAACACCGATTTGCACTTTCGTAACCATATAGGTAGTTGACATCTGTAAAAAAGCGTATCGCAATCTAGGATTAGTGTTACGTCAAGCCAACCAATTTACGAATACGGGGGCACTCAAAGCACTGTACGAAGCACTTGTGAAGAGTCATTTAGAATATAATTCTTTTGTTTGGTCTCCTAATGAGCTAAAATATAACCTGATGCTAGAACGTATTCAGAATAAATTTACGAGGTTCCTGTATTTAAAATCTTACGGATTATATCCAGGTTATCCTCTACTTTATCCTAGCTTGTATGTTCTGGGCATGATAGGGTACTACAGATTAGAAGTAAGGAGGGATGTGAGCGCAGTCACTTACTTATTCAAAGTACTTCGTGGTAAAATTCACAATCCAACGATTTTGCGGCAGATTCGGTTCAGCGTTCCGGATGACGCATTAAGAGGAGGCGGCGGCCACCGCTACTATCGATCCCGCGCGCACGCACTAACCTACTACAAAATGCGCCGCTGACGCGTGCTCTGCGGGTGCTCAACACAATATCTGAGCATATTGATATATTTGAATGTGCAATGAGTGAGTTTACCAAAACAGCTTATTGCCAAATTAGTTTATAAACTGTAAAATAATTTGTTTAGTGTTTAGAATTATGTTTAATTTTGATTATGTTAGAATTGTGATTGAAATTTTAAAAAAAATATTGTATAATCATTGCATTAGGGAAACCTGTAAAAATAATTATATATTGAATAAATAAATAAATAAATTCAATATTATAGATATGAAATATGCCAAAATTTACAAAATGTTGGCCTACTTATGGCAGTTGTAAAATTTAGGAAGTTGTTTTCAGAAAGAAAAACAATTTAACGTCTCAATAAATCCTTTTTTTACGAGTAGGTAAAGAAGCAAGTTGCCTCTTGTTCTAAAGTATATTTTTCAAGTTGCCATTGCCATACTTTGAAAAATATACTTTAGAACAAAATCTTTGCTTTAGTTAGAACAAAATTCATTATTTTTTTTAAATCTTAATAAAAATTACGATTTCAGGAGAATTGTCCCTATAGAAATACTATGAAAAGTGAAAAAAGAAAAGCAGATTTTTTACAAACCTTTCAAAGAACGAGCTTTTCTACGTACTAGAGGGTACCTAATAAAGAAAGTAGTGGAGACGAGGAGGACGAGGAAAACAATTTATCATAAAAACATGATATGTATTATTTTCATGTTACTCTATTTTTAATACTTATATTTTCTTCTATTTATATCTTCAACCCTGTGTTTTTGTACCGCTAACTTTTCTCAAAGCTTACGCGACTTGCCTCTTTGTAGTACCTGCATAAAATAAAATAATTTCTGTTTTCAAACATGACAAAACTAAAAGTTTATGCATTCGTATTTTTCCCAGAGAAAAGGGAAATTATACTTAATGGTAACCCTTATTTCACCCTCACGTCTCTGACGTCATCATCCAAGCGCCAAAAAAGCCTTGTCGGACTGTACTAGCATTTAAACGGCTTAGCAAAATGAGGTTTTTTATTTATTTACACCTTATTGCCAATAAATAAAATACAAGAGTGACAAAACAAACACAAATTTTGGACAATGTGGGTGGCCTTATCGCTTCACGCGATTTCTACCAGTCAACCCGTTTACAAAAATCAGAACATTAACATTATAAAACAAAACAATACAATAAGGGCAGCGCTTAAAAAAGAAAAAAGTAAAATAGGTAAGTATGTTAGTAAATAAAATATTTGTACAAATTATTATATTATTATAATTAATATACTACGAGGGTGGATTGAAAAGTTCGCGGCCTAGTCAAGAAAACAGAATAAAGTACATACAAAACTATTTTTATTTTTCGACGTAATCTCCATTTAGCTCTATGCACTTCTTCCATCTGCTTTCCAGAGCTTCCATACCTGTTTTAAAAAAAGATTCCTCAAGGTCTTCAAAATACAGGTTAACAGCGGCTTCGACCTCTTCATTCGTTAAAATTTTCTGCCCACCGAGGTGTTTTTTCAGGTTTGGAAACAGATGAAAGCCCGAAGGTGCCAAATCAGGAGAATAAGCTGGATGTGGCAACAATTCGAAACCACAATCACGAATTTGAGCCATAGACTCGACAGACGTGTGGACTTGGGCGTTGTCCTGGTGAAACAACACTTTCTTTCTCAGTAATCCTGGGCGTTTCTGTTTAATTTCTTCACGTAAACGGCGCAGAAGGGTGCTATAGTACGCAGAGTTTATTGTTTCGCCTTTTGGAAGGTAGACCACCATAATGACACCCTTAGCATCCCAAAAAACCGATGCCATCACCTTGCCAGCCGACAGAATTGCCTTTGCTTTTTTCGGAGTTGGTTCACCTGATTTTTTCCATTGTTTGGATTGTTGTTTTGATTCTGGGGTATAGTGGTGAACCCAGGTTTCATCCATTGTCACAAATCTGTCAAGAAAACCTTGTGGATCAGCCTCGAACATCTCCAAACAGTCGCGAGAAATCCTGAGTCGAATTCGCTTTTGCTCTACTGAAAGCAATCTGGGGACCCACCTAGCCGAAACCTTAGAAAAGCCGAGTTCAAGGACAATGATGTTTTGCGTTCGTTCATATGAGATGCCTATAGTGTCTGAAATTTCTCTGATAGTCAATCTACGGTCCTTCAATATGAGATCACACACTTTATTGATGTTTTCTTCGGTCGTAGACGTCATTGGCCTGCCGGAGCGAGGGTCATCTTCGATGTTCTCTCGTCCACGTTTAAATTCTGCAACCCATTTTTTCACAGTGGTATAAGACGGGGCAGATTCCCCTAATGTTGTTTGCATGTCATCATGGATCTCCTTTGGTGTTAATCTTTTTTTAAACAAATATTTAATCACAGCACGTTGTTCGAATTTCTTCATTAGTGAAAATTTGTTCTACACACGCTTTGATTATTTAAATGTCTACATAGAACGTTTCGCTACAATCGATCAAAATCAACAGGCCAAGTTTGAAATCCTTGTGTGTGTATTACGCACACAAATAAAATATACTTATACTGTAATACAAAAGCTCCGCATACACGTATGTTTCTATGTGTGAAGGTTCAGTGTTACCCGGTTTTAAAAACTCCCATGTCTACGGGAGTAAAGGGTTTAAATTGATATATTTTTAAATAAGTTTAATTTTGTCAAAAGACAAGAAATGAAGATTTTCATGTAAAAAAGACGTTTTTTTAGGGTTCCGTACCCAAAGGGTAAAAACGGGACCCTATTACTAAGACTTCGCTGTCCGTCCGTCTGTCCGTCTGTCACAAGGCTGTATCTCATGAACGGTGATAGTTAAACAGATGAAATTTTCACAGATGATGTATTTTTGTTGTTGCTACAACAACAAATTCTAAAAATAGAATAAAATAAAATATATAGGGGTGTCCCATACAATAAACATGATTTTATAGATACATAAAACAGGTACGGAACCCTTAGCCTTTTTCACTTCTCACTCACTCTCAGATACACGCGAGTTCACCCTTTCCACACATACATTCTACCAAATCTATATCTATATCTATATCTATCTATATCTATCTATACTTATAATAAATCTGTAGAGAGGTCAATTCTGTACATGAAATATTTTTTCAAAATAACTATCAGGGGGTGATAAGTGATCGATACTGATGCCAAAAATGCAATCAGTAAAATTTTTGTCTGTCTGTCTGTCTGTATGTTCCTTATAGAAACAAAAAGTACTCGACGGATTTTAACGAAACTTGGTAAAATTATTCTTCATACTCCTGGGCAGGTTATAGTATACTTATTATCACGCTACAATCAAGGGGAGCAGAGCAGTGAAGGGAAATGTTGGAAAAACGGGAGAAGTTACTTCATTTTTTAAGCTTCCGTCGCGTGTGCAGCCTTAATGGTTAAAGCTACATAGAAATCATGTATGACAGAAATATTCTTCATAAAATTATATAAAAAATATCCCACAACAGTATATGTCTATATTTTATGGTTGACTCACAATAACACGTGTAAATCCCGATAGCTTAGCAGTTCGGAGCTTTCAGATTATATTTGTTTACTCTTACGTTTATAACACTCTCACTCATCCCTAATTAAAAAAAAATAACATTATTACCTATTCAATAAAAAAAGAATCATAGAAATCGGTATAGAAACACCAAACTTATACATGAAATACGCTAATTACCCATCGCGCGTGAATACTGAATGATGTAAGGATTATTTTTGCGGACCAAACTGATGGACTGAACTGACGCCAGACTGAGCGTGTAAACCTATGACTAACGGTTGCCGCGCTCGACGCGGCTCGCGGCGGTAGGGTATAAAAAGGCGGGAGGCGAGCGCAAGCTTTTGCGCGATTAAATATAGGTAGGTACAGAAGGAACAAGCGTCAAATTTCCCAAACCAATTTTAACTTATTATCGAGGGCATAGAGTTCAAATTCAAGTAAAAAATTTTGACAGATTTGTAACGCTTGATGTACTGCCTTCTGTACATACAGAGATAAAATGGAAATCAAGGTTTTGTTTATTTCATGATCATTTCTGCCTCTTGGAAGTCAGAAACCGTTGATTTCTTCGGAATAAAAAGTAACGTATGTGTTAACTACTATACCAAATTACATTAATATTGGCTTAGCCGTTTGGCAGTGAAAAGCAGCCATACATAACTATAGGTAGTATTGTATGTACACTGATAATGGCTGGATGGATGGATTTTTGCTATTCATTCACGCAAAAACTACTTAGCTTTACCTAGAATAACAATAAGCTAAGTAAAATTAATGTAGATATTGCATGAATTAAGTAAAATTGAAGGCATTAAATAAAACACTTTTTAACCGGATTAATGCTCGACGTTTCGGTGTCTTTGCAGACCCCGTGGTCACGAGCGACTGTTAAAATTTAAAATGTAAATATACGCGATAAATCCGATTAAAAAGTGTTTTATTTAATAGTCATACATAATAGTTATCGCGAAAACTTAAGACAATATTAAAATTTAAGGCACCCGATTTGTTTATAACGCTATGTGCCTTTGTAATGTACCTAATAGATAGTTACCTACCGATGTTTGTGGTTAGGAGTTAAACATATTGTATGGGCGAAGATTCTTCATTTTTATTTTTGTTATAAAAGATAGTTAGGACCTTGGAGAAGAAAATAACCTACTCGAAATACTAATTCAATACAGACGAAGTCGCGTACATCATCTATGTAATATACCTATAAATATACTTTTTCACAAAACCTAGGTGAAACTGCGGATCACTGCTTTGTTGTAACAGTTTTTGAAGTAATTCCGTCTGTTTATCTATCAGTAACGCTTTCACAGCTAAACTACTGAGTCGATTTTGACGAAATTTAGAATTAGGTAAGTTTTAACTTCAAGGAGGATATAATAATTGTATTTATCCAACTCTAATAAACGGTAGCCAAGTGGACGAAGTCGCGGGTCACAGCTAGTACTAAATAATAGGTGTTTTCTGATTAAAATTTATTTAATTGTATAATAATCTTGCATGTTTTCCAATTAGTGTTACATTTAAACAATGTGTTTTGTTTTTATTTATAGTTATAAAAAAATGTGGTATTTTGATTTTGTGTTTTATAGAATTCCAATGTCATCCATCTATTGCTAATGATGAATCATTGACTGTAGGTATAACTATAAAATATTTCACAGCTCAAATTGCAGGACTTAAGGATTAAGACAAAAGTCCATGATCTTAACCAAAACCGCGCAATGGTTTTACCCAAATACGTAGAGTTATAACTTCAGAACGTACCTATGTATCTATTTCCGTATTACTTCTTAACTACTAACATATAGCTAAAAAAAGGACAAATCGTTAGAAGTGTCTTAATTGTTGGCTGTATTTAACATGACAAAAAATATAATTTAAAGGTGCGTATAGGGTATCGAATGAAAGACATTTTTAACATTTAAATCTATTACTAGTTATGTAGTCGGATTTTGCTTTAAATGTTATGTTATTAGTAAAATCGTGTCACACACTGTTCTCGACATATTGAAATGGCTAATCCTATGACATCACTTCATTAATTGAGAGCCAATAGCTGTTACTTTTATTGGTTTCCAGATCTTGCCTTCGCGACTTTTTCTTATTACCATCCATCGATTTCTCAAGACAGGATCACTAGGTATTCTGTAAAAATATTTTAAATGCTTTAAAGTTTTTAAATAATTTGATTACAAACGGATGAACAAGTATGAAGTTACGCATTATTAAACACCCACTTATGAAGAAAATCAGCAACATTCGTTAAATGGCGTCTGCAAATTTCGAAAGCTTCAACAAAAAGTATAATAAAGTATGTTGAATTATAACACTTTTTAATTAATAAACTCATTTTACGAAACTAAATAATTTTCACAAACAGGCAACCCTGTAAAAAATATCTTTGATTGTCATACAAATTTCAATGTTTATTTACATTTAGTTTAAATTATTTTTAGCTATTTTATAAGTATTATGATGCTACTTACCGGTGATATGTGATGTTATTAGTTGTTCTTAATCGACCTTTGTAATTTCTACACACTTTTATGGCGCAAATCGTCATTTTTAAATTAAAACTTTCCTCACAGAGCGCGTGCGTGACTCACGATGTCCGGGTAAGCACTAAGCGAGTGAAAAGAGCTTATCGACCAACAGTTGGTCGATATTTTTTGGGCCGCTTTGGCATTTGAAGGTTCTATCTAGACAAGTTAATAATCAAAGTACACACGTATTTATATTGTTCGTAAAATTTTATTTAAACAAGATATGAAATTGAAAATTCGCGGGCTGACAATTGAATAATGACAGTTCAAAATGACGGCAGAAAAAATAACAAAAGTTTTTTTTTTAATGGCCAGGCCGCGAACTTTTCAACCAATGTAGTATAAAGACACACAATAAAGATAAAATTAAAAAAATAAAATTTTACAGCAGGATACTAGACAGAAGTTCATTATACAACATTAGAATTTGACTTATAAAACATTTTCAACTTTTTTTAAACTGCACAATTTTTTCTGCAGAGTGTAGATAAGGAGGAAGTGAGTTCCATACACTAGCAGCATGAACAGTGAAGGAGTTGTGAGAGAAACCAGAACAATGACAGGGTATCGACAAAAACTTATTATTACCTGAACATAAAAGATGCTTTTAATCGGTAAACTGTCCATGGTAGCCTATAGCTAGAACGTAGTGATTGTATGCTTTTTGGCTATAGCTGCCAAAAAAACATAGCCTGATATGTCCTGATAGCTCTATACTTACCAATAAAAATTTCCCGCCCGTCCGTTTCTCTATGCTTTTTTTTAATTCACGAACGAACTTCTGAGCTCTGTTTTAGGTTTTAGAACGTAAGTGACGTTCTGGTATTGTCAAAGTTTTTGACAAACGTCAACAAAGTTCAAAATTGTATCGACGGCTGGTTGCCTGCCATTAAACTTAAAGAAGAAGAAGAAGTCAAGAAGAAGAATTTCAGAAATACCGAATACGTAATTGAGTGAGTGCGACCCATGAAAAGTGTGTGTGTTTTCAAAAGTGCTTTAGTTTTTGTTGAATTTAAATATGTCGTAAGTATTTAATTTCGATGTTTTATACATCAAAATGTTCTCATTAATGTTTTAGTTAAGTACCTACTTACTTAGTGTTAGATTAATCAATTTCTTTTAGCAAAGAGTCTTCCGAAAATTGATCGAAGCTAACCTAAAATAGTACCGTATTTAAAAAACCGTTAATACTTTTTTTGATAAAAGGATATTTTGAGTGTAATGTTGGTTTTTTAGATCATATATTTAATAAATAAGCCAGTCTTTACACTTTTTGGAGAAAACACACTTAGATTTTTTAAATATATTAAGGTTTTTCACACAATTCAACCAGCTATGTTGGGCGGCTATAGCTACCAAGGACATTTGAAATATGAGACAAATAAATGTGGCTTCTCGTGAACCAAGGGAGTTAAATTAATATTTTTTTTTTGTTTAACTACCTGTTGGTTGATTTTTTTATTTATCTATTTGGTTTCTTTTCTGGGGTCATCGTTTATTTATGGTGATTTTTTATTATTATTTTTTTAAAACAATCTTTTGTATGTGATTTACAACATGGATAGATTTTTACAATTTATTATGTTTATATTTAGTGTCTGTTTCAGTTTTATTTTGTGCTCTTAATTCTTCAATTGTTTTTGAAGACCTATTGGCCGGACTTTTTTTGTGCACGCTTTTTAAATATTTGTAGTTCAATCAAAAATTTTTATTTTTAGTGGTAATTCGGAAAGAGGACGAGCCCAAGTTCGGGGCGCAAGACGTGGACGAGGACAAGGACACGGGCTAGCAAGTGGTGGATTTCCCGCAGTCCTGGTAGATCAGGATAATGCTGTGCATTCTGGGTAAGTTGTTTATTCATCATTAAATTATATTTAATATGAAACTTGCATAGGAGTAATTGATAGAATTAGACATAAATATATTGCGTGAACAAATTCTTTTTTGAGCGACATAAATTATTCAATGCCCCTTTAAAAAAAAAGTAATTGAATATAAATTTATTTATTTCACTCAGATCTAGAGCTGGTGAAATGGGAAATAGTCAAGTGTATGTTTATTTAATTTTATATTTTTTCACACTGTACATGAATCCGAAATTTTAAAATAAATATTTATTTCAGTGTTGTTCTTCATCAAATTCGGGCACAGCGACAGGTGACGAGAAGTCATCTTAAGCCCCTGCCTGGTGCTGTGGGCGAAGAATTGATGCAAAGGAAACGGCTGGCACAACTGCATCAGGTAGTAAAACCTAGGAAACGTTGCGCTCGGTTAGTAAATATTAAATGTAATTTTATTAATTGTGTATGAGATGGCGAGCTAATTTATAATATTTTTTTCATTATTATTGAAATTCATCAACTTGATTGTTTTCAGTAATCCTTCACTGCAGCGGAGTGCGCCCGTTTTTGCTGCAGTTGCTGAGCCATTGGCTATTGCCACAGTGGAGTCAGCGCCTCAAAACTTGGGCTTGCCAGAGCCTCAGGACTCAGGCTTGCTTGAGCTTGAGGCTTACCCTGCCACGCAACTTCCATGGGAAACCATTGGTGCTGAATTTGAAGTTCAATGTGGTAATTATTTAATTATATTTAGCACACTGTCTCAAATTTTCTAGTACACACTACTTTCAAATTAGCACTAATTCATATCAATCAAAGGCAAGCTCATCAGAAAAGGGTGCTAAAAAAGCCACAAGTAATATTTACGTCACTATATGCATGATATATCGGATATATGAAAAAATCTTATCTAAATTATGTAATATTTTCTAACTCTAGCATTTTGTTTCAGATTCGACTGACAATAACATTGAAGAGATAGGCGACTGGCTCAACTTGATGCAGACTGACAGTGACGACGAAGAATTGAATGGGGACGACAATGACTACGTTGACGCCATCCCATTACTGACAAGGACAGCGACTGATCAAATTGCTGACAATTCTGGCCTTTCTTCTGTTGAAATCGTGGCAGTTCAGCAGGAAGAAGAGGCCAGTAACAGACATTTACGAAATATGGTGATGAGCAACGACAACTACTTTGAATTTGACTGGACTGACGACGAGACTGCGTTTACAGAAAAAAGGGAAGTTTTTACTGGCACGCAAGGACCAACTTTTCCTGTAACGCAATCCACACGACCAATTGATATTTTTTATCAAATGTTTGACTCTGACTTTATTGATTTGATGGTGACGGAGACCAACAGATACGGCGAGAATGTCGTATCTGCTGCTCAACTGGACTCGACTTTAAAGAATGCGCGTTCTTTGCGTTGGACACCGACTGACAGAAATGAAATGGTAGCGTTTCTAGCGGTGATAATATTGCAGGGCTTATATCCGAAAGTGAAGGAGGAAGCCTATTTCTCGTACGACGGGTTCGGGACTACTCCTTACTTTTCAAGGATAATGTCCTTTAATAGGTATCACCTGTTAAAAACGTTCCACCATTTCATTGACAATAACACGACGACGGACTTGACAAAATTGAACAAAATAAGACCAGTAATTGACTACTTCAATGACAAATTTTCCAGTTTATACTATCCAGGTCAAGAGATAGTCATAGACGAATCACTGCTCAAATGCCAGGGTCGCTTGAGTTTTGCCCAAAAAATCAGCACCAAGGCCGCACAAGCAGATGTCAAAACCTACGAGCTGTGTGAGGCGTCTACGGGCTATCTCTGGAAATTTATAGTATACACTGGAAAAGATGGACAATTCAGGGCACGACTTGACACTGAACAGGGACAGCAAGCCAACGACGAATCTGACCAGAGACCTGACAATGACCAAATACATGACGATGGCCAAAGACCAGACAATATAGCCAAGATAATTTTTGACTTAATAACACCACTGCTACACAAGGGACACACGCTTATAATGGACGATTTTTATAATAGTCCATTATTAGCGCGCTGTCTCAAACGTGACGGACGGACTGACGTGTATGGGACATTACGACTTTCTCGGGAATTCGTTCCAGAGACTATAAAGACTTTAACGAAAAAAGACATGAGACAAGGTGAAGTAGTGGTGACATACTGTTCCGACCTGGCGGTTATGTTATGGCGAGATTCTAACTTTGTTGGTATGATCTCGACATACCATCCCCTCCCCCGGATTGGAGCAAAACAGACTCACAATCGACTGACATATAAACCGAAGATAGTACTTGACTATAACAAGGCTATGGGAGGGTTTCACTGCAAGGATCAGTACCTTGCGGGCCAACCCCTTGAAAGGCACCAAAACAAAGTGTGGTACAAAAATCTTTTTCGCCGTCTGTACAATACAGCTATATTTAACTGCTTTGTCATGTTCACCAGTGACCACACCCATAGACTGACTCACAGAAAATTTCGAACTATCTTGGCTGAAGAACTTTTGACTAAACACAAACAGATTGACCTGACTCTGGAGCCGCGACTTTTAACTCGAAACACAAAAACGACTGAGACTTCAACAACTAGGACACTGACAATACTAGAACAGAGACGACCTTACATCGAGGGAAACCATTTCCCGGCACCCACCAATTCTCGAGCAACTCGGTGTAAGCTGTGCTCGCAGAAAAAACAATTATCAAGGACTGCTTATAAATGCGAAGAGTGTGACGTTAATTTATGTATACTCGGATGCTTTAAGGAATACCACAAGCCTCCGATGTAATATAAATTAATGTTACAGTCCTTCTATCTTACGAGCGCGGATGAGCCATAGTTGCGTAGGTAAATGTACAATCGCCTCCCGTCCCGGTGTTCCAGTTAAGAAAATGTTCACTAGAACGGCTTTTGGATCGAAGCTCCGCCTATTTTTCTCTGCAGTCAATGAAACAATATAGATCTCATATCTATAATCATCGGTGAGCTTGCACTTTGTTTACTCCTTGTTATTTACTTAGTCGCCTTGTCGACGCCGGTTAGTTTTTTTGTGATCCCTTTTTCTCCGAATATTATTAAAACACTGATTAAATGTGTTGTCTCTCTTTCATTTTGCAAAAGAGTGAAAGAAACAAAAAATATTATAAATTATTTTAATTTGATATTTCATATGAATAAGGGGGTAATACTTAATTTTTTTAACTTGTCTTATTTCTTAAACAAGATTTCGAGATCAAATCATGTCTTTTTTTAACATAACTTTCCATTCAAAAATATGTTCGTTACGATAACAATAAACTATAATAATAAATTGTAACTAAACAGTAAAACCATTTAAATGTCATGAATGATTTGTTTATTTTATATTTTTTTATTGAAATAAATGTACATGATTTGATCTCGAAATCTTGTTTACCAAATAAGACAACAAGGCGGAGCTAACCGAACTGCCTAGTTATTAAAGTGCAATTGAATTTAGCCTTAAAAGTGGAACATCGGAACATTTTTCGATAGTACATGCACATTGTCTTTGTGTGCATAAGCTCTGAACTACTGCGTTTCGCCCACGCACACAAAGACAATGTACCTACATTTACCTACACAAATATGGCTCACCCGCGCTCGTGATATAAAAGGACTATACGACCTTTGTCCAATCTCACCTGATGTCAAGTGACATGACAGCTTGACCTGACTCTAAAGCCACGCCTTTTGACTCGTGACGTGACTGAGACGACAACGACCAAGAAAATGACGCTACAAAAACGGACACAATCTTCCGTCGAGCGTCGCCGAAGAGATTAGCAGGAGCACCAAAGTCACTAAGAATGCCTAATGCAAAGCTGATGGGTACATAGCTCGCAAGACGGATAGCCGATGGGGCAGTAAAATTCTTAAGTGATGACCAGATACCGGAAGGTGCAATTTCGGGCAATGAATAACAAGACATGGTTTCACATGACTGTTATAATATTTAACATCAATTCAATATTTTTCATAACTTCTATTAGAATGATTTTGTATAACTATTATAATAGACTATATATTATTATAATATAATAGTAGACTCCAGAAGATCACCAACTCGTTCATGGGTCAATGTGTACGCTTTTCTAATAAAATTCCAAAATATTTAAGATTAACCCTTCGTTAGATTTAAGGATAAGTGTTATATAAAAAGTTTTACAATAAGATATCCGGATGCAAGAAGATGGGATTCCCTGTCTGTATTGTTATTGTGTATTTTTAAAAGATGATTGCTGTTGAGTTTCTTGCCACTTCTTCTCAACAGATCGACTTTCCGAAATGGTGGTAGATTCAGTTCAATTTGTAAATTGTTTGACTTATTTCAAATGTATTTAAATACTTACGAAATAAAGATTCTTTTGACTTTGACTTTGAGTGTCAATCAGAATGGCGGGTAAACCATCGTGTTGAGCATTGAAATTGTGTTTATTAATTGCTTATGAATTGCTTATATTTGCTTATCATGACCAGAGAATTGCTTATTGCATAATTTAAAAGAAATAATACATTAAAAGTTTACCAGCCATTCTGACATCAGAACGGCTGGTCGACCTCTGTAGTGTAGCAACTGTGTAGACTTACTGAAATATTCCTTGGCCAAAAATTGCTTATCAATTGTTTATTTCATAATTTCTGAGCCTAAACCCTGTTACTTCATCTGTACCTAAGCAAAGAACAACATTAAAACTTCCATTGAACAAGTGCCTGTTAAAATAATGAGAGCAAAGTAACATATGTACAAAATTGCTATTGTATGACCAAAGGTTTTAAAATGTCTATAAATTTACCAGTTCGAGTTGAAAGGAATCTACCCTCCTTTTATTTTTATAACTTATTCTCGTCGAGTTTTTACTTGCAATATCAATTACGTAGTTGCGTTGAGTTAAGTAATTTAAAGTGCTTTTATATTGTTTTTCGCAATGAAAAGAGGAAGAAAGTTTGTTAATTCACTGGAGGAACAAAGAAAAGCGTTTTTACCATATAAACAGTTATTCCAAAATATCAATAACATTCCTGCAGCAAGTGACCCAGTGTATACAGAAATAAAAAGTGCGTTACCCAGGCCCATTACAGAACAAGGACTATATCTCTCTGTAAAAAAGAATTATAATTATTTCTTTGATGCGCCTCTACTAAGTAAAGAAGACAGTTATAGTTGCAGTACCAAAAAACAGCAAAATAAAGATAATTCAAGTAAGTCGATAAGCTTTGATTTCATGATAGATTTATATAAATGGGAAAAAATACAACCAATACAAAAGCAATTTAGAGTTATTAGGAATTCAAAACCTCTTATCACACAAAAATACCGTTTGCCAAAACATATGTGGGCTCACATATTACGAGAGGAAATTTGGAAAGGAATGAAATCGCCTTGTTCTTGGATTTTCAAACAATATTCTGTTAAAAATGATGATCGTATCACTTGCAAAGGATTATGTAAACAATGCAATGCATTGATAACTATTGTGATTTCCTGGCCTGTCGATAAAATTGCTCGCTGTAAGTGTAATATTATTAATTTTGATAAATCGTTTATTCATGTTGCTAACAAAAAGATTAAGCAGTCTCCAGCAAAACGGGTTGAAATGTCAGAAGAACTTAAATATGAATCTGCTATTACATATCGTAACCATTTAGCTGATCAACTTATGGATGCTGATGACAGTGAGCCACCACATATGCCAACTGTTGGATGCTTGAGGCAAATAAAATATGAAAAAAAAAAAACAAAATTTATATTATGATATAAATCCAATACTATCTTTGTGGATTATGACTCGTATTTCACCATATAAAGAAGCGATAAAGCAAATATCTTTGTACCCATTTTATGTTATTTATTGGACTCACTTGCAAGAAGCCTGTTGTAAAAAAATTAAGCAACTGGACAAATTAGTTCTCAGTATTGATGCTACCGGCAGCATATTTAAAGAATTTGGTCCAAATAACAGAATGTTAGTAACTAAACATATGTTTTTATACATACTGATCTCGAAAACACAAGAAAATCAAAGTTCTGTCCCGGTGTCACAAATGATATCAGAAAGTCATACAGTGGATACTATATTTAAGTGGCTTCAGGCTTGGAGTAAACTCAATCCTGTTCCTAATGAGGTAAACTTGGACGACTCTTCTGCTTTGATTGGAGCAACAGTAAAGGCATTTACGAAATATGACACCACTGCAGAATATGTTCAAGATTCGTACACAAGATTAGAACATGGAGAAAATTGTAATGATCAATGTTACATACGCATTGATTCGAGTCATTTTATTAAAATTCTATTCAATCTATCGTGTTTTACGCATTCCGATATCAGAGTGAAGTTTTTTTATGTTAAATGTTTAATTGAGTTAAAAATATGCGATGATTATGATCAAGCTAAAGATATTATATCAGATTTGATAATCGTGTCCTTAAATCAACGAGATGGCATGAACAACCAAGGAAATCCTTCGAGATGTGAACAATCTAAACAAAAATTAAAGAAACTTCCGTCATTTCGTGAAAAGGATACTGAAATAAAAATTGAAGATAATGAACAATTGAATACAAACATTGTTAACCCAAGTAAATCCGTGTTTAAGCTAATAACCGCTAATAACCGTGAAAATACAACATTACCCGTACAAAAGTCTCCCCAATGGTTTTATGATAAAATAGATGCTGAAAAGATTATTATTACTTTAAGCGATGACGATGAAATAGGTAACCACGAAAATCTATATTACTTTCCGGCTTTTATTGTTGTATTATCACGTTTGATGGGCCAGTTTCCATTATGGTCAAATGTTATGAAAAGACTTTATGGATCTAACATAGACAAGCCTACATCTTCTAATGTGGAGTCCTACTTCAAGAACTTGAAAAGACTCGTTTTTAAGATCGATACCAAGTCTCATAGATTACGTGTTGATGAATTTATAATAGAACATCTAAAATATTTGACCGGTGAATTGAAAATCGCCAACAGTAACATAGCAGCTCAAAAGAAAACGAAAAAAATCAACAAAAAAAAGAAAAATGTTAATAAAAATATAGTAAAATTTACTGATGACTCGGTTTTTTCAGAAAATCCAAGTCTAATAGAGAATTGGAAGGGATTAGGCATGTCAAACAATAAAAGAAAAATTCAGATTGAACCAAAAAGAAAAGTTTTATTGCTTTCCAACGGCAGCAGATTTATACTTGACAATATAATGGTAATTACTACTAATACATGTGCTCTGGATTCCATTTGTCAAGCCTTAGCTATATCATATATTGATGGAAGTAGTACAAATCAAATAATACAAGAAAGTGAGCACATGTTTTGTCAGCTCATCAAATCTATGTGTCAAAAAAACAGTAAAGATGTTTACAAGATTAGAACCACCTTAGCTAAAACATATTTTAGAAATGTACAAAAGGGAGCTACCATTGAAGTTGATTGTCAATGTAATGTACTGTACATATTTGATAGAATTCTAATAGACTGTTGTCTTTACAGTGCGGAAGAAAAAGAGTTTTGCACCAATTTAGACTGCGCTGTAAATAATGTTACAAGAAAAATTTCAGTTATACGCTTGCACGATAAACGTGTAACTGAAATTCAAGAAGCTGCAAATACATTGCTTAACTGTCCTGATATTACACCGTGTAGTAAATCTTCATGCAATGGTATAAAAACTTATGAATTGATTTTACGCAGTCTTATAAGTTTTGAAATATCAGATGAATCTATTTCTGTGTATGAAGCACCCACAGAACTAGTTTTAAAGGATACTGCATATGATCTGCTTTCAGTTATTGAATTTGTTCCGCCTGCTGTGGGTCCAATTGGTCACTATAAGGCACATTGTAGACGTGGAAATGTATGGCAATGTTACGACGATCTAAGTACAAAAATCATACGAAGTACCAACAAAAAAGTGATTCCACATTGTGTTATGTATGTAAGGAAATAGTGTAGTAGCTACGATTTATTTCAACCGCTTGAATCAATGTTACATAACTAGATATATATATGTACAATAATTATAATAATATTTTTCAATAATAAAAAAATATTTTATACACCACCTTTGTTTAAAATTCGCATTATATATGAGATAAACTCCACCTAAAACAAGATATTAATCCCTTAAGATTAAAAAAGGTATCTTACAGGGAATAAACAATACTTTAATCCTAAGGGTTATAATGTCATTTGATTTTGGAATGTCAATTGGAGCGAAATTTAATAATACCTACATGGACATAGCTGTATGACTAGTTGCTTTGCCTAATTAAAAAATATATGGGCGTTAAATTTGGCTGTATAAGTTTTTGTACCTTTGCATTTGGGACGACTACCAAGAAAAAACTAAAAAACTAAAGTCTAACTAAAATGAAACTAAGATCTAACTTGTTTGCGAAATCTAATATACAAAATTCTCGTGTCACAGTTTTCGTTGCCATACTCCTCCGAAACGGCTTGACCGATTTTGATGAAATTTTTTGTGCTTATCCTTTATCTATGAGAATCGGCCAACATATATTTTTTTTTTTATATGGCAAAACAACGTTTGCCGGGTCAGCTAGTGTTATATTGTATTTTTGAATGACATTCCTCTATAATGAAGAGCCAGTTCTTTTCTTACCCCGTATCTTCACTTACCATCACGTGAGATTGAATTTAAACGTGGGCTTGGTCTTCAATGAAAAAAGACGTTACCCTACAATTTTTTTTTCTGAACATACTGATATTTAAAAACAAAGTAACAGTAGCTTTTGTGATATAAACAAGGGCTCAAAGGGGTGCACATACAAAGTATGACCAGGCATCTTCTGAAGATAAGGCACGCACTTCGCTCGTTGAAATTTCATCACGTACCTACCTATCTATTCACTGAGCTTTGTGTGTATTTACTTGGGTATCACAGAAAATTTTATAAAAGTGATATAAAAGAAGTTGTCTATTACGAAGACTGTTTAGTGTTTTTTTTTAAATATTAGGTAACAAGTAGGTTCCTAACCGCCAATCGTGTACGGTCAAATTTCTAAGATTTATGGGCTTTTTATTATCACTACCCACGGTTCCTGCGTTTCATTACCTAATTATCTTACAAGGTGGTGTATAAAGTAGAGTATGCTCCTCGGGGATAACAGTGTCTTAGTCTTGGGCAGTCTTGAATCCCTCGCTTCATTCAGGATTCTTACCATAATTCCCTCACTTCGTTCGGAAATTAACATTTTAATTCCCTCACTACGTTCGGGAATTATCTACAGAATCCTTCATTTCGCTCAGAATTCAATATGATGCCCGTGACATAATACACTGCTTTATCCCCTTGGTGCATAATCTACTATTATAATTCACACTATTCTAATCTCAACTAAAACAATCCTTGTGCATTCCTGTTATTATTACAACCTAATAAATAATTGTTATCATTATTTTGACATGCACTTTTAATTTAGCAATTTTGTACATATGTTACTTTGCTCTCATTATTTTAACAGGCACTTGTTCAATGGAAGTTTTAATGTTGTTCTTTGCTTAGGTACAGATGAAGTAACAGGGTTTAGGCTCAGAAATTATGAAATAAACAATTGATAAGCAATTTTTGGCCAAGGAATATTTCAGTAAGTCTACACAGTTGCTACACTACAGAGGTCGACCAGCCGTTCTGATGTCAGAATGACTGGTAAACTTTTAATGTATTATTTCTTTTAAATTATGCAATAAGCAATTCTCTGGTCATGATAAGCAAATATAAGCAATTCATAAGCACTTAATAAACACAATTTCAATGCTCAACACGATGGTTTACCCGCCATTCTGATTGACACGACTTTGATAGTAATCTTTAAATTAATTATTATTGACATTCTACGTTTAATGTACCGATCTCAATTATTTTATTGTACATATTTGTGATAAGAATTAACAATATTTCTATGTGGACATATTTATGATTACATTCCGGAACAACACTATGACCATATCATGTAATTTATTAATTAAGAATGTATGTAATCTGTTCTGTTCATTGAAATAAATAAATAAAATACATCTTTTGGCCAAGACATCTTTTTTCTAATGTCATGTTGATTATTAATGTAATATAATGTATATGTTAATATTTAATTTAAATTAATTTTATTTAAGAAAATTGTAAATAATGCAATAAAGTCATAAAAAAATAACAATATTTTTATTTTTCAACAATGTAAATATTTAATAAATAAAAAAAAAATAGAAATCTTTATTTAAAATATCGTTAGTAGCCACGTTTTAGTAGGCCAAATCGGCGGTATTTAATCTGCCGAGTCCAAACAAAATTTCGAGCTGACGGGGTAATCAAATTGCTGATTATTTGCAGTACGTGACGTTCTTTAATATCAATTTTGGTATAAATAGAAAGCTAATTAAATTATCTACACTAACGAATGCAAAACTTTTAACACTATTTAAAAATATTCAAAGTTTTAGGCCTTCAAATCAGAAACTTAACAAAGGGCTATGAGTAATCCTAGTATGAAGGTTGGCGTCTTTTTTTTTTCTGGCGGCCAGAGATGAAATGTGGTTAGTATTTTAGGCCTATTCCTAACATAAATCAAAATGCAAAAATTATCGCCCTGCGGATCAACGTTACGGAGATATTGAATTTTAAAGTTTGGAAAAATTGATGTATTTTTCCTTTGCTATGTTAGCCTGTTTTATGCCGTTCGGGTTATATTGTTATATGTAAAATCCAAAGTATCTATTATAGACATGGTATTGGATATTTTTAAATGGAGTAGGCATTTCTCTTTTATGTACTTATATAAAATTAAAGAATAAAATAAACTTTTTGCTGACAATATTCTACGAGTTTATTCTGTTTGTAAGGAACATAATTTTTAATCGAAATTGAAATAAAAATATAGGTTTTTATTTTAAGTATATTTGTTACTGAGATTGTGATTTCAAAATAAGCTCTTTTTTATGCCTGTTTGCTGTTAAAAAAAATAGGTTAACTAAGTAGGTATATTTTATTTCTCATACACCTTATTTTCTTGCCTACTTTTTTGCGTAAAATATAAACCCATATAAGTCCCCACCGAGGGGCACGGGTCTTCTCTCTCAATATCTCTCTCTCTCTCTTTTACGTACTTGTCTGTTATAGTAGTTCCATCCTTTGCTTTTTGCTAAGTATAAATGCAAGTGGTAATGACTGGTGGCCTAGTTCATAGAAAGCCGAAGAAAAAACCATTGTAAAAGCTAAATAACCAATGAATGAATCGCAGCGCTTTATCTACAAAGTGGTGCACCAAAAAACACGCTCATTATTTATTGTCACTCACTACCCTTCCTTGGAAATGCACAGAATTTGCCGACCATGCTTGCAACGAGCTCGACGAATGCCTCAGATTGATGTTCTCGAACTTCCAACGACCTCAACAGCGCCTTTACCAGTAGAAGAGCACGATAATAACATTGAAATGCTGTGAACCTGTAGTTATGTCACCTCATAATTCTGAAATAGACGACAACGAAAGGCACTTTATTGACAGAGAAGTGCAAGTTAATATAAGCCAACGTTGGCCAATACCTGGCTACAGTCGTGCATCATATAATACACACAGGTGCATATTTGACAGATGCAACAACCTAAGCTTACAACGAATTGATGTAAACGTGTGACAATTAATACTTGAAGAGAAATCTTTTTATATTCCACGAGGTAGTCGTGTTTGTCAAGAACATCGATTGGAAGGACAATGGCAAGATATAAAAGCAAGCTGTCGCCATGTTTGCACCGAATTTTCGTCACTACAAGCAAGTGACATGTTGAATTCACTACGCAAAAAGAAGGTTTTCTTAGATTTTAAAAAATTACAATTAATAAGAGATGATGTTTTTTACTACAACATAGGATTTAACAAAGTTCAATTCCATGAGATACTCCAAAATACACCTTCTGTCGGACAGAGACTGAGAAAACCAGCGACAGCTTTAGCGACAGTACTTGTTAAATTACGTTCAGGTGATTCAAATCAAAGACTCGCTTCCCTTTTTATGATGACACGAAAAACTTATGAAAAAATAATGAAGATTGCAAGAGATTGTCTGATGAGTGAATTTGTGCCCCGAAATCTTGTATTCGATCACTTAACACATCAAGATATTATAACAGCAACTATTATTTTCAAAGAAAGTCGTACAGTCTGCACAAGTTTAAAAACTTAGTAAAACCATACATTTTGGTGTGCCCAGACGGCCACATAATTGATATTTACGGTCCTTACGAAGCAACGAAATCGGACGCGTCCATCTTGCACTCAATACTGACGTAAAAAAAAGACGTAATTGATGAGTTGAAATCGTTTGGCTACAATCCTTTCATGCAATTAAGTAAAAATGAAAATGAAACACAATTAAATACTTTGCAAGCAAATCAGTCAAGAAAAGTGACGATGTGCAGATGGGTTATCGAAACCATCAATGGGCGTATAAAAAACCAATTCCGCCAATTGCGCCACCAGTATACTTCAATAAAGCAGCAAACCACTTTATTGAAGAAGTAAAAATAGCAAGGGCTCTATTGAATGCATTTGGAAAACCTTCACAGGACCATAGACTGGCCCAAGAAATAATTAAAGAAGTTCACAGTAGAGAAAACGAAGAAAACGTATTAGGTAATTACGTAACTGTGAACAGAAGGGAAAAAATGTGTCAATGTGGGGAGTTCATCTAGGCCAGGTCTATGTCGGTTTTATTAACTTAAACCGACATAGAGTTGAGTTCCAGTCCATAGACGCTAACGTACCTGGCCTAGATGAATTTCCCACATTGACACATTTTTTCCCTTGGAACTTACCAATTAAAGCAAGCCAGGAGTTATTACGGGGAGCATGTCAAAAATGGTTCATATATCATAGAAGCGTGTAAAGAAATGAACCTCTTAAATCTGCATGAGAGCAACATGTTTTATAATAATCCTTGGCTTTTACGAGGAAGAATACAATCAAGGCACACAAATAGACGTATTTATTACGTATATATTTTGATAGAAGGAGATGTTGTTGGAAGGAAGGCAATAGTGGGCTACTACTGTACGTGTGTCATAGGAATGAGGACATTGGGTTGTTGTTTTCACACCATGTCAATAGTTTGGTTTTTGGGATGGGCCAGGTACCAAGAAAACTTGACGCCTCCAGCAATGTTTTTATTTTGCGTCATGATATAGAAAATGAGGAGTATGAGGAAACATAGCTATAAATTCCAATAAAAAAGCAATCAAACAATGTTATCATTTATGTTCATGTTACAAAGTGAAAGATTATTGTATTCTGTATTTTTTTTGTACAAAATAAACGACTACGTCATTAAAAATATATATTTATTTATCGTACACCCTGTATATTATTAAAACTAAAGATAAAAATTAAAATATAGACTAAATAATGTCACTTCGTAAAACAATTAGATTTTTACTGCACTCAAAAAGCTAAAATGAAAAAGAAGAAATATTGAAATTTTTTCGAACTTTAAAATTCAATATCTCCGTAACGTTGATCCGTAGAATAATATTTTTTGCAGTTTAATGTAAGATAGTATTAGGCCTACAATACCCATCACATTTAATCACTGGCCGCGAGAAAAAAAAAAGACGCCAAAATTACTCATACCCCTTTGATATTGAATATTTATTTATTTTAAATACTAATTCTTAGCTAAGTTATTTTGTTTCTATTAAATTAGCTTTTCTATAGTACTTTTCTTTTTAGGTTTGCTAAATTATTTAAGAAGATACAAGCTTTTTAATAAAGGTCCCAGCTTTGTTAGTTGTATGGTATAGTATGGTATAGTATATATTTTACAATCGCCGCGCGACCGGACGACAAGCTAGCGCGACCGCGGAGGGACCGGACAGTTTACCGGTAAAGTAATTGCTTAAGCGGTTCGGCCGAAAAACAAGTTCAAAGTTTAGATCAAAATTTTTAAGTGTCAACCCTAAAAACAGCTGTTAGCTTTGATGAAATCTATTCGATAACAGATGGCGTAAAAATAAAGTTATGGGTAACTAAGACAGATACTACAAGGTTCAGCCGGTGCGGGAAAGGTCATAAGGTCGCTAAAAGGCCTTCCAGACGATCGGATCCAACCGCCAACAAGCGTGACCTTGGTCGGATCAACCGAAATTTGTATTTGTTCTACACGGTCGGATGGTTGACTCAACTTGTCACTTCTCTCCGGACTTCGTAGCGTAAACACGTAGGTATCTAAATATGATTCCGTGTGTTTTGAAGCAACAAAAGATCGGCTTAGCGTTAACTTTTTTATGTTTGAGTGAAGTAGAAAAATAAAGCAATTTGTTTAGAAAGAGAGCATGTTTTTTTTTTTTTTTATAAGTGACTAAACCCGCGTTTGACCTCAATCGCACCTGATGGTAAGTGACGATGAGGTCGAAGATGAAAGCACACGGGTTTAGGAAGGAACTGGCTCTTTATACAATATTGCCGGAACACATTACCGCCGGAGCGGTAACATTTGGCGGCAGACTTTATATAAAGGGTGGTCGCTAGCCAGGCGGACCCAGAAGGGATCCTACCACCAAGCATTTTATAATAACAATCTGACATTTCATCTCAAAATTTTAAAATTTAGAAAAGAGTTGCAACAGAGGGTTAGAGTTTATATAATAAATACCTCATTACTTTAGTTTAATTTTTATGTAAATCAATTGTTTTAGCTATTGTTACTACACACTTTTCTGTATTATCAAACTTTGGAAACTTCGCTAGTTAATGTGTTATTAATGTGATTAAATTTACGTGCTATTTGTAACTGTTTGTTTCCCAAATAAACATAAATAAATAAAATAAAGAGAAAGAAGAAAGTGGATGAAACTGTGGCTGAAAGAGCGAATAATTTTTATTTTTATCTTTATATGTTTCGGAACTAGAGTCTCAAAGACATGGTAAATCAATATACAGACATATAAATTCAGTCAGAATCTCTCGTTCGCGGATTTCGTATTGCGAATCCATTGCAACCACAATGACGTGTGCTCGCGACGACCGACAAGCGCACACTGCAGGGCTCGCGTTGGCCAACAGCGTTCCAGACGGTTGGCTCCAACCACGATCGCAGCCTGTCGGGACGGACGCGCTTCCAACCAAGGCCGTTGGCATCAATCAAAAAATTGATTGGACAACCGAGTTCTACACGATCCATTTTTACATCAACTCAACCAAGGTCACGCTTGTTGGCGGTTGGATTCGATCGTCTGGAAGGCCTTTAACTGCGGCCCAAGTCTTGTTTTAGCTTATTAGGTTGACTAGGGTTGTCAAAATATTTTGTTGCAAAATAATTGAATAAATTTTTATGAAAGTCTATACCAGCACTGATCATGCTAATTCTTTTACTGTATATTCTACGTATGGTATAGAAGCTAACCCTTAAGTTTTATCTCTCCATTTTGTTACACGTTGTATAACTGTGAAAGGATGTGTATTCCTGCGAAGACGAATTGGGAGCCACTTGAGTTTATCGAGATACTCTGAAAAATGGTCATATTATCGCAATGAAAATATGAATCGTATGCACATATTTTGGAGGCGCTCAACTTTGTCTAACTGCTCTCCGGACAAGTCGAGATAACTAACATCTGCGTAATCCAGTATTGGGAGGAGAAGTGAGTGAGTGAGCGCAATTTTAGTTGGTATGGGTAAAAAATTTCGGAGGCGCCTAAGAGATCCTGCTGCAGCAAATATCTTCCTGCTAACTTCATCGATTTGCTGTTTCCAAGACATTGTGCTATCAATAAAAACGCCAAGATTTTTTTCAGAACTTGAGTAAGGGATAATGGTACCTTCAAAGTTGATTGGAGAAAGAGATGTTAAGTCAACTTTTGTTTGCATTTTACGAATACCTATTAAAATGACTTTTGTTTTTGATGGGTTTGGTTTGACGACGGCTCCAGTCTGATATTTTCTCAAAGTTGTTGTTCATATTATACAGTGTGGAAAAAAATGGAGGGAAACTGCCTTAAATCCTAAAGTTAGCTTATTTTACTTTAAGGAAACATTCATTTATTTTTAAAAAGAAACAAAACTGCATTCATAGATTTTCTTAAATTTGCTTGTAACACCCGGGACTCGAACCAGTAAAAATTAAAAAAAATAAAGATTCGTTATTTTACTATACTAATCGATAGGATAATTGTTCAGGATATTTCTCTAACAAACATTTGTCTGTCGAAACTTGTCGGTCGAACAAGATATACATACCTTACCTAGTACGGTTTACTTTCAACAAGTAAAAGACAAGTTATAATTCTCTTATCTCTCTAACATTCAAAGAGTAAAGTTCAATTCATTCGTATGAAGTACAAGCTTGCTAATTAATTTATTTCTAAGTACCTTGTTGAAGAATTCTACAAGAAAATCGTTTAATGGTAATAATATCTCTATGCACTTCTTACACGATATTACTTGTAAATCTGGAGATCATCTGCATATAGGTGGTAAGAAGAAGATAAGGGATGCATAGAATTAATGAAAATCGAAAACAGCAGAGGTGATAGCACACCGCCTTGAGGGATGCCGGCATTTGTGATATACCAATCGGAGACTGTTCCTCCGACAGATATACCTACTGGTTGACACTACCCAGCAGTGGACTGTATGAAAACTGTGTGGAGGTTGGGCAGTACCAATGGGATCTTGAATAAAAACACTTCGTGGCACTTTGATAATAACTTGGCTTCGTCGCGGTATTTTTCAGGCAGGCAGTGTGAAGAGAGATAGCACAATTAGAAATCTTATAAGTCTAATCTTGAGTCGATCTTGAGTGAGTACAAAATCTCTTTCAGACTGCCGTTTTGAAGTTTTGCCCCAAATTGAGCAATACCGTACGGAGAACCGCAGTTTTAATTTTATTCCAATTAGTTTTTCTCTAACATTTTGAGTCATTTTTATAATTTGTTAGTATGTTTACAACTTATATTTAAGGTTACATATATCAAAAGATGGACAATTTTAAATGCTATATAATGCCAAAAAGCCTAAGTTAAAAGTTTAAATGGTTTAAATGTAAAGACCTTAAATATAGCTAAGTTTACAATTTTCCCTTAATTAAGTTAACATATTTTGTAATTTGTTTTATATTTAGCCTTATATACGTAGGATTTTATTACACAAATTTAAAGGTAATCCTATGTGCTACATAATTATATAAAAATTCTTATCAATACAAAAAGGTAACTTGGTGTAAAAGCCATAAACATGTGAAAGAGAAGTTCAAATAAGACAAAACTACGGGTGAATAATAAGTTAGTACCTATGGTACATTAATTATTTTTAGAAAGATATAAAAATAGAATAGTTATTAAGTGAAAAACAATCAATTTACAATTAATCTTACATACCTATTAAATAACTTTGGATAGCTTGCCTAAAGTTAAGTTAAGAATAACTATAAAGTTTACAAATAATTAATTTTGATTTCTAGCATCTTTCTAGTTTTTAGTACCTAGCTTACTTCACCTACGTTGCCGACCACCATGTAGATGGCTACGAGACCAGTCAATAACCGTTGGAGAAATGTTTAGTACTTAATCTTAACTCATTCAGCTACACCAACGCACTATATGCGTTGAGCCAGATTATTATACCATGCCATCAACGCAACTTATGCGTTGAATTACCTTCAACTTCTTTTTATGCATGAATAATAAACGGTAGAAATTTTATTGAATCTGTGGCACCACTTTCTTTTGAAGGTAATTTTAACATGTTAAAACACTGGCGTTTTTTGCTTTGAACTGTCGGTTTCGATTTGATTTCGAAAACAACGTGATCCCTTCACTGACCATATTTGTTTTCATTATAAATTAAGTTTAATTCAGTGTTTAATAGTTGATGATCAAACGAACTTGTGAAGTTCGATCAAAATTATGCGAACAGCTTCATTCTAGCGATTTATGGTTAACATATTGTAGTAACACATCCAAGCTTTCAGCCTTGCACGGATTTTTAAAGTAAAAACAGTTAAAAGGTTGGCAACACTATCACTAGGTACCTGCGCTCCCGCCATTTGCTATCCTTCATTAGTTTAAAGCAATATTTTTATTTAGTAGGTTTTGTATATGAACATAAACCTACTAAATAATCGTTTCGCATTATCAATGAAATTAGGTGCCCTTGGTACCTTCTACTCAATATTTTTATTTAGTTTATCTATTTATCTACCTATAAAATTTAGGGGTAGGGTTATGTAAGTTCATTACAATAGATATCACATTATCCTTTACTGGAACTTATTGGGTGGGATCCTTCTAAATCGCTAGAATGAAGCTGTTCGCATAATTTTGATCGAACTTCACAAGTTCGTTTGATCATCAATTATGCTTCACAGCTTAATTCTAGCGATTTATGGTTAACATATTGTAGATGTTTAGAGTATTATTTTTAATGTAAATAAAACAACACAAATTTAATTGATAATCATTATATTTTGTATTGACCTTATCATGTAATAACATTGTCAACTAAAATAATTAAACAAAAATAAAAAATAGACTTTAAATTCTTATAAATTGTTAGATAGTATTGATCGTGCAAATGAACTCTGACTATCTGTGATATTTTTATTATAATGTCTCGCAAAAACACCCGATGTTTTGCTCCAGCCGGCTGTTTTCATTATAACATCTATGCTAACACCTAATTTGTTTGCAGTTGAAGTAGATGCATGTCTAGTGCTGTGTGCACTAAAAATAGATGTATCCACTCCACTGTCGTTAAGCGTTGATTTTATCCAGCGACTGAGTGTTTGCGAGGACACCGGTAGATGAGGTTTTTTAAAACTAAGAAATAATGAATCCTGATTGCTAAGACGGAGAGAATTAGTTCTGTTGATATATTCAATTAGGCAAGTTGCTGGACATATTTGGAGTTTTTTATTAAAGAAGGGTATATTTAAGATTGGTTGATTTAAATTGATTCTGGAAGTTTTTATTAAATCAGGTATTTTTATAATTATTGTGTTATTATTTTTAACAATTATATTGGTTATTTTGATTTTTGATAGAGTTTGTACTCTTTGTGCCGTTATTAGGGCTAATAAACTAATAGTTTTTCTCGTTAAAATTTCTAAATTTAAGTCTTCATTGGGCCAAAACTTTTCAAGATAATTTAAAACAATATTGGGGTCCCACACTAGATCATACTTGGGCTGGGGTGGCCGTAACCTATAAACACCCTTCATGAACTTTTTAAGTCTGTCATCATCAAAATCATTTTGCATTAATAGTTTTATGGCTGATTTATGTGAATTTATCGTACCGTACATTGCACCTTGATCAAAAAGTTCACACAGGTAGTGTAAAATAACCGGCACAGAAGCTGACGAGTAGCAATAATTATTTTTCTGGCAGTAAAGGATCCAAGATTTGACACATCCTTGATATTGTTTATATGTGTTATCAGAGAGGGCAGACAACATAATGTCTATTGTTCGTGATGAGAGGTGGCGTTTTGCTAGCGTTTCGCGGACAATTTCACGGCAACCAATGTTAGGGATCTGTACAGATTGTGGTGATACCTGAAAGGAGATTTAAGTAAATTTTTATCAGGATAAAAAATAATTGCATCGGAAGACTTAAGTTTATTCAGCAAGGGGAACTATGGTTGAGTGGGCCAGTCAGGTACTACAATAATTCCTTCAGCTTTGTCATGTATAATTTTTTAAAGTGTTTTTAATATTAAGCAAAAGGGTGGAAAGGCGTAAAAATTTAGGTCAGTCCATGAAATTGTAAACGCGTCCACAGCGTAAGCATCTGGTTCCTGTTTCCAGGATACAAATCTACTACATTTAGCGTTTTGTCGGCTAGCAAATAAGTCAATCAAAGGCAAACCAAAGTTATTAATTATTTCTAGGAAAGCATATTCAGCAAGTTCCCACTCGGTGTTTATCTGCTTCTATATTTTTTGTTGTATTGATGTAAGATGCAAAAATAAAAAGTTTTCTTTCCTCACACCATTGCCATATTTGTCGGGTAATATTTTCTAGGTGTGAATATTGGACACTACCCATCTTATTAATGCAGGCAATGGCGGTAGTGTTATCTATTCTAAGCAGTATTTCGGTATTGTTATAATTTTGAGCAAAGGCTTTTAGTGCAAAAAATGCCGCTTTTAATTCTAATATATTAATGTGGTCTGATTTTTCATTTTCTTTCCAATACCCAAATATTCTATTATCATTACAATATCCACCCCAGCCAGTTAAGGAAGCATCAGAAAAAAATTCAATTTTATATTGTAATTTTATGGAAGAATAACCAATATTAATATGACTGAGCCACCATAGTATATCCTCTTTGAAGTGTTCTGGAATTGTAACAAATTGATCATAAGATGGGTTGTCTAATAAACACAAATATTTAAAACGTTCGAATCGTTTTGTGTAAAGCCATGAATATTCTAGTGCGGGACAAGCTGATATTAAAATGCCTAAAAACTTAGCGAAATCTCTCAATTTGCATCGTTTTATTACTAAGAATTTTTGAATTATATCATAGATTTTACTTCTCTTTTCGTTTGGTAATTTAAGTCTCATACTATGAGAATCAAAATTGAAACCTAAAAACTTGCATTCCTTAGAAGGTGTAATTTGACTTTTTTCTTGGTTAATTAAAAAACCTAAACTCTCAAACAACTTTTTTATAAACAGTACGTTTCTATTACATTCTTCATAAGAATCTCCAAAGCATAAAAAATCGTCTAAAAATTGTACCGTTATTATGTTATTAATTCTAAGATATTCTACAATAGGCTTTAATAGTTTAGTAAAAACATATGGTGCGGTTGACAGGCCGAAAGGTAAGCAATTAAATACGTAAACGATTCCGTTTAATTTAAATTTCAAATATTTTTTGTGTATGTTATGAATTGCCAATAAAAAATAAGCGTCCTTGAGATCAATAGATGCCATAAAACAGCCAGGTGTTAATAACTTCAATGCAGTACGATAATCTTCTAATTTAAAATGATTGGTCTCAATATATTTATTCAAACATTTCAAGTTTAAGATAAATCGGTTCTCACCATTTGGTTTGGGAACTAAGAATACGGGTGAAATAAATTCATCTGATTCGTGTTGAGACTTAGAAATCGCACCAATACCTACTGAGTAACTTTTTTACACAAACATTGAATTTCATTAATTGATCTTGTGAAGTTGTTATTCATGTATGAGGATTATTATGTCTTATAGGTTTACTAATAAAGGGGATTTCGTATCCTTTTAGCCAGGATAATACACGCTTGTCGTCCGTGATAGTTTCCCATTGTTTAGAGAAGTAGGACAATCGACCAGCATAACGTACCTCGATGTTTACCGATTCTGTTGATAGTATCGGGGACGGGACGGCGGCTGCGGCGGCGGGGAGCTGCGGCGGCGGGCTCGGGGAGGCGCGGTCAGGGCTGGCGCTGTCCGAGCAGGTGGCCGCGGCCGGCCCATGTCGGGGCGGGCAGCTGTACTCCGATATGGGCCTCTCTGGTTTAAATTCTTATAAAAGTTGCTTGATGATGGTCCACCTCTAACAAAATTGTGCTTGTTATACATGTTAAACTTTTGAATTGGTTTTAAAACTTCACTTGTCTTTTTTATATTTTGGGCCGCTTTCAATTTTTCACACAAATTTTCTCCAAACAAGTACTTATCTGGTGTAGTATCTATTATAGCATTTTTCCACTGAATATTTATAGCAGTAATAATAAACATTCGTCGTATTCTAGTTTCATTGTGAAAGGTATCACAAAGTAACCGGCCAGCATCGCTAAGTGACTTTAATATTTCAGGCTGAGACACCGTTGTAATTTTATCTGTTAATAATGTTGTCATAGATTTGCTAAGCGCAGACAAACTTATAGCTATTTGTTTTTGTCGTTGTTGTATAGAAAAATCTCGTTTTGTCAACGTCTCTGGTAGTGCAGCTCGAACTTCCGCATTCAGAATAGGTGGTACAAGCTTATCAATGTTAGTAGGTATCAAGTGATCACTTAAAATTTTGTTTTTTATTTCTTCCTTGAGCCCCTTATGCAAAATTTCTAGCCACCGTACGGCGATATCTTTATGTACAGATGGTCCTAGCTCAATATTGTTTTGTGGAGCATCTCCTAATAAATTTAAGATAGAATCATCCAAGTCAACCTCTGTCACAGGTTCAGAAAATGGTTGTAGGTCTGAGTCAAGGTTAGTAACAGACGGCGCCTCCGCGGCGGCGATAACATTCGGCAAAAGCGAGTAGTCCAGCGCGCACTCGGTAATATCATTGCTAGGCGTGGCCGAGACAATTGTAGATTCAAGTTTATCTTGGTTTCAACTAACCGGGGTGACATCCTCTGTAACAATATATTACAGGTAAATTTTAATGTAGTGGCTATTAATGACGTGTCGGAGGTAGTCCTTATGACATCTCGCAACACGGTTCTATCTTTAAAATAATTACGTGACAGAGATAACCCTTATGGTGTCTCGTATCACATTACTTATAAATGTTATAAGTATCACATTTATTTGATATTAACATTATGGGGACGGAGGGAACCCTAGTAGTATCTCGCATCCCAAAAACATTTTGAATAAAGCTTACCATTGTTTTCGTCACTCGAACTTGACGATAAACGCCTGATCCATTTTTTATTTGATAATTTCTTCTCCAGCTTTCTAATCTTTTTTCGAATTTTATCTTCTGAATCCTTGTGTTTCCTTTTATTTCCCATTGTAATTAACTATAACTAGTATGAACTATTATTTAACGTTGGGAGCGATTAGATTAATTAGTACGTGCGAAGGCTTGAGCACGGAAATGTCGAATGAAGGATAGCAAATGGCGGGAGCGCAGGTACCTAGTGATAGTGTTGCCAACCTTTTAACTGTTTTTACTTTAAAAATCCGTGCAAGGCTGAAAGCTTGGATGTGTTACTACAATATGTTAACCATAAATCGCTAGAATTAAGCTGTGAAGCATAATTCGTCGTTAATCGATCGACAAAGAAAAGTAATATTCTTTTCTTGCAACTATGCTTTAATTTCATCATAATCACACTAAAACTCAGTAGTTACCTACAAAGCGAGTCTTTAATGCTCTAGAGCAATAAAAATTTATGAAATTTCATTAAGTATAGCACAGTTTTTTTTAATCGCACCAAAAGGTGTCAATTGGGGACTGAAAAAAACTGCTCGCGTCCGCAAGGTTTAGCCCTCGATGCCTTGTACGTGGTCCCTGGGTGGTGCTAAACGAGCAGTAAATTCTGGTGGTAGGCTTCGGCCGTGGCTTGTCACCACCCACTAGACAAAACCATGCCGCCAAGTAACCTAGTTGCGTTCAGGCATGATGTCTAGTGTAGCCATTGAGGAGGATAGGTCTGAGTAATCGTGCTGCATCGGAGAACTGTTTACAACTCGTAGGATAATGACTCACCGGGTAACTCGTTTTGGAGGGTAGCGGGATCCGAAGCACGGTGCACCGCTGGCCGACCGCAGGTAGTAGGGGGCCCAAGTAGCATGCCAGCCACATGCGAAAGGCTGCCCCGCCACCTCGTGAAAAATCCCGGGAGGCTCCATCGTGCCGGCTGGCGACCGGTTTGAGAGGACCCGATGGCGAACTCGGGGGGGTTCGGGCGTCCCCGCAGTCTCCAAGCGAGTTTCCCAAAGGTGCGTCACCCCTATCGAGTTGCTTAGTTCCATTTGCAGCGCTTCACTCAACTTCTGTTCTCCTCCCTATTCACTCCACTCCAAAACTTATGAAAGGTCCAAAGAAGAGTAAGGTAACACAGCGGTTGCACTTCCTCTCGTTTAAAGTGCACTTCTGTAACATCCGAGGAATGCACTCCAATCTCAATGATGTCCACCACCACCTCGAGACGGAGAGACCCCACCTACTCTTCCTAACGCAGACGCAGATCTGTGATCCGTCAGACTCGGCATACCTTTGTTACCCAGGTTACATCCTGGAGTCCAAATTCCACCCGCACGCCGGGGTGTGCATGTATGCCAGTGACAAGATCTGTTGTCAGCGTCTCCGTTACTTAGAAGTGCCGGACCTTTCAGTTATGTGGGTTCACATAGATACCGGCCTAGACCAAATGGTATACGCTGGTATTTATCGGTCACACAGCGGAGATCGGGAGACAACGAGGCTTATGGACTATCTCAGCAGTACAGCGGACAAGGTTCAGCAACGTTTTCCCACAGCGCAGTTGGTGTTCCTGGGGGATTTTAACGCACACCACGGACAGTGGTTATACCCGTTTCAGGACACTGACCATGCTGGTAGAGAGGCTTTTAAGTTTCGCTCACTCATGGCCTCTCTCAGCTTGTTGACGAGCCTACGCGCATCCCAGACGTTGCTGGCCACTGCCTGGACCTTCTGCTGACAACCGATCCGGACAGATATTCGGTGTCCGTCACTGCACCCTTAGGGACATCCGATCACTGTCTGGTGAAATCTGTATCGCAGTACTCGCCACCTGACACCCGACCAAGTGGTTCTAGGCGAGTATGGCGTTACAAGTCGGCAGATTGGGATGAATGGTAGCTTTATAATGGTCTTGCGCTTGGTGGTAGGATCCCTTCTGGGTCCGCCTGGCTAGCGACCACCCTTTATATAAAGTCTGCCGCCAAATGTTACCGCTCCGGCGGTAATGTGTTCCGGCAATATTGTATAAAGAGCCACTTCCTTTCTAAACCCGTGTGCTTTCATCTTCGACCTCATCGTCACTTACCATCAGGTGAGATTGAGGTCAAACGCGGGTTTAGTCACTTATAAAAAATAAAAATAAAATGCGACATTTCTTCGCATCTTATCCGTGGCGGCAAGCTTGTTTCACATCAACCGATCCATCGTGCTGCGCTGATGCAGTCTCAATGTGATAAGTCAAGCAATGGAGTTCTTCATTCCCTACGCTGATCTATCCCTTGAAACCAAAGCTCGCCCATGGTTTAGTGCTGATTGCTTTTCCGCTGAAAAGCGTAAGCGAGAAGCGTACGAAGCCTGGGCAAACGCTCGCAGAAGCAAAGCCGCGGATTCGCATGAACACAAGCAGAGGTACAATGCTGCCGCCAAGTCCTACACATAGGCTGTATCGGAGACAGAATAGCCTCATACCCCTCGGGAAGTAAAGCTTTCTGGTCCCTCGCCAAGTCGGTCGAAACGAACTTTTGTCGCCAGTCGCTGCCGCCTCTGCGGAAACCTGACGGTTCTCTGGCCCACACCGCTAAGGAAAAGGCGGATTTATTTGCCAATATCTTTGCGGAAAATTTTCGTCTAGATAGCCAAGGAAAAATCCCACCCCAATAACCTCAGTTCGGTCCTACAATGGGTACCGTTCATATTCGCCAAAAGGAGTTTCTTAAATGCTTGCTGCACCTAGACGAGAATAAGGCTAGCGGTCCAGATGGTATTCCTGCAATGGTGTTGAAACGCTGTGCAGCTGAGTTGTCTTCCGTTTTGACGCGTCTCTATAGACTCTCTTTGGAATCTGGTAAAGTCCCCAAATCCTGGAAGCTGGCTAACGTACAACCAGTACCGAAGAAGGGAAGCCGTGCTGATCCTGTCAACTATCGACCAATTTCAATCACTTCCATACTTTGCAAAGTCATGGAACGTGTATTGAACAATCGACTCCTGGCATACCTTGAGACCAACGAGCCCCTAAGCGATAGCCAATATGGTTTCCGCTGTGGACGCTCGACCGGCGATCTTCTCGTGTATGCCACATACTTATGGAGTGAGGCCTTGGAGGGTCATGGTGAAGCAATAGCTGTATCCTTAGACATCTCCAAGGCCTTTGACAGGGTCTGGCACGATGGTCTCTTAAGCAAGCTTCCAGCATATGGCATACCAACCGGGCTCTGCGACTGGATATCTGATTTTCTGAGGGAACGGTCGATTCGAGTAGTCTTAGACGGTTACTCCTCTGACCTAATGGTAATTAATGCCGGGGTACCTCAGGGATCTGTTCTCTCTGCAACTTTATTCTTGCTGCACATTAATGACCTCCTAACACCAGGCATTATTGGATATGCTGATGACAGCACTGTTGTTGAGAGATATATATCCAATGCGTGAACGAGCGCCCATGAAATCCAGGTTTTGAGAGAGTCTATGATTGAGCGCGTTGATTCGACCTTGCGGAATGTGTCCGATTGGGGCGAATCTAACCTGGTCAAATTCAAAGCCTCCAAAACACAAGCGTGTCTATTCTCCGCAAAAAAGAGCACCTTTACTTTTACGCCCACTTTCCAGAATGTATCTGTTCCCATCACCGACCAACTAGGGCTTTTGGGCGTCACTACAACGTCCAAATTAAACTTCGGTCAACAAATTGAATCTATGGCAAAAACGGCTTCCAAAAAATTGGGTATCATCTCGAAGGTCCGGCGGTACTTCAGCCCTGAACGGCTGCTCAACTTATACACAGCCCAAGTAAGGTCGTGCATGGAGTACTGTAGTCACCTTTGGGATGGTTCTGCCAAATACCAGCTCGAAGCGCTAGACTCTGTTGACCGAAGAGCCCGTAAACTCATAAATAACAACAATCTTACAAATAAAAAATTGCAGACGCTGGAGCATCCTCGTAAGGTTGCTTGTCTGACAGTATTTTATAGGCTACATTTTGGTGAGTGTGCGAGTGCTCTTTTTGACCAAATTGAACCCACCCCTTTTTACCACCGGACTACCAGACGCAGACAGAACTTCCATCCCTATATAGTGGATTTACCAAGAAGTCGAACAAAACGCTTCGATAGTTCTTTTTTGGTACGGATTGCCAAGGTGTGGAACAATCTGCCTGCGTCTGTTTTTCCTGACCACTACAGTCCTGGAACTTTTAAGTGTCGAGTGAATAGGTTTCTCGTGGATGGACGTGTAGCACCATAGTCTCCATGCGCACTTTCCATCAGGTGGCATGGAAGACAAACGTCCTATCCTTAAAATATAAAAAAAATAAACTCAATGGATTAGCTCTATTCAGCCAGCCGATATCAATACTTTTTTTTTTACGTACGTATTATTTGTTTCTATCCTAAAAAAACAAATATAAATTTGCCCAACAAAACTCTTAACCTTACGTTTAATAATTGCTCAAGCATAACTTTTAATTTCTATTCCTATAGGTAATAGTGGAAAGAAAAGCAGATTATGCACCTCGCCTTAAGTAATTTATATTGCCCTCATGCCTGTTAGATTAGAGCCATTTTCTTTATTTAGGTGCGCATTTTGTATTAATTAAAATACACATGCGCACGCATACTTAGCGTTCATAGGCATAGCAAGAACAATATTTTTTGGACAGTGTCATGCATGAGAAACGATTTATATAAAATGTTTGCAACATTCTCTTTTTTCGGTTACCAACATAGAAGTAATTTTTTTGCTGTTATTTTCACGAAAAATAAACTTAACTTTATACAGAAACCAAATAGCTAACATGTTTCATACATTATAATAAATGAAATCAGTTTAAAGTTGAAAGTTTTCAGTTTTAAAAATTTTATTCTCGATTTGCCAAAAACACGTAAGTACTTATTCTTTAAATACGTCACTACTATTCTGTTGGCGGGTGTACTATAGCGGGTGTTCTTTCTGAACTAAGTAGGTACACATTTTTTGGAGCGTTATAAATAGCTTTGTATTTATTTATTTATTTATTTAATAATTTATGTACACACAAGGAAACTTAAATAGACAAACAATTAAATTGATAACAAGGTACAAAGGCAAAGCTTATTTCTAAAAGAAATTTCTACCAGCAAGCCTGAGGCTGGGAAATGAGAAAGAAAAAAAAAACAAACTTATAATTAAAAAAATAAAAAATTTATAAAATTTTTAAATTTAAAAAAAAAAAAAAAATTATAATAAAAAAAAATTAAACTATGTACCTACATTATGTGTACATCTTTTTTGTTTATAGGTACAATTTAATTCGCTATTATACCTGAGTAAAGCTTCTGCCATTGAATTTTATTTAAGTAATATTGTTTAATACTTTGACGCAGGCGCATTATGGCAGCAGCACAAATTGACATTTACAAAAGTTCAAGGTACTGGAGCGATTTTGATGAAAGTAATAGTTCAAGTAGAAATTCACACGTTGCATAATAATTTTTTCAACACACTTGCTCGTAAAGTGAGCCTTATTCTATTGAATTTAGAACTATAAACTGGGCTATAAGTCACGCGTGCATAATATATTATACCCTAGTGCATAATATAATGAATCCTACAAAGTTGAATTGTACCTTAGTTCAAATTACATGCGAGTAAATAGAGCATATTTTATTGATCCGGGTTATACATTAAATATATGAGCGCGCGCGTCCAGGCGGCGCGCGGCCACGTGCAGCAGCAGCGGCCCGCACAGCGCCTCCAAGCAAAAATAGCGTGTGTACGTGTAATGGGACAGGGCTACTGACGCGCAGCAGCTAATAGCTGCTTCAAATAAATTTTATGACCACGTATATCTGCCTTTTACTCACAAGTGTGTTGAAAAACGTCGTATGTAACTCGTGAGCGTTGCTAATTACAGTCTCGGCTCATTATTAAGCACTCGCCTGTGGCTCGGGCTCAAATCACAGCCTCGACTGTAATTAGCAACTTAGCTCACTTGTTACATAATATACTATTAAATGATGCGTTGTGGCTCTTGTGACTAAATATGTCTTATCCGTGCCAGTAACGCAAATGGAGCGTTTAGCGTTTTGGAGGTGATTTTTATTTTTTTTTAGAATATTTTTAATTATAAAACACACCCCTATAAGTATTTTTTATTGATATCAACAAAAATATTAAGTGGCACCTCGGTGAAGTTCTAAAATTATAGGTGGCAATGACTGGGGTTACGAAGAATATCAAAATCTACCGTGTTAAATACATTGCTAAAGTCTAACAAGCTTAAGAGTGTTATCTGTTTATTTTCCACTAGACACCGCGCGCGGTTTTACCCGCGTAACTTTTGATCCCGTAGGAATTTCGGGATAAAATATAGCCTTTAACCTTCCTCAAGAGTTTGGCTATCAAATGTAAAAAGAATTTTTCAAATCCCACTCGTAGTTTATGAGATTAGCGCGTTCAAACAAACAAACAAACAAAAAAACAAACTCTTCAGCTTTATATATTAGTATAGATGTTGGCTCTAATATCATCCGTTATTTTAACAAGAGCAGTACTTAGTCGTACTATGGCCAGGTCAAAAACCTGATTGTAAAGGATTCATTAAATTATTTTTATTTAGGAAATATTGAACAAGGCGTTCTAAAACTTTTGATAGAAAAGGAAGGATTGAAATTGGACGGTAGTCGGTAAATGAGGTAGGATTTGTGGTTTTAGGTAAAGGAATTATATTGGCATACGAGCTTTTTCCCGCAACTTCGTACGCGCATAAACAGAAAAGTCTTGTTTTTCCCGTCCCTGTAAAAATTTAGGGAATTCCTTCCATAATGCAAACAGACACTTATCGAAGAACATGTATACCAAGTATCACATCCATAAACTCAAGGAATATGGTTTTTTTAATACATACTAAAACATCATATATTTCCCGTTCCCGTGGGAATTTCAGGAATTCCTTCCATAACACAACCAGTCACTCTTTGAAGAACCTTTATACCAAGTATCATATCCGTGCAATCAAGGAATAAGATTTTTCATACAAACCTAAAAGTCCAATAATTCCCGTTCCCGTGGAAATTCATTCCTTAGTGATCCCCCACATTCTCTAAGGATTGTATGTTCCAAATTTCAGCTCTCTACGGCCAGTAGTTTTGGCTGAACGTTGTCTGTCAGTCACTCAGTCAGTAACGGAAGAGTTTTATATATTAAGATTTCCATGATTCTGGAAATGTACCTGAGGATAAGGAATTATTCAGAATGTTGGTTATGATAGGTCTAAGGAGATCGAGAAGTGGGAGCACCATATTACGACTAATGCTGTCGCATCCAACGGCATTCGCGAACACAGATAAGATGCTCTTCTTTACAACACTATCGGTTAATTGGCAAAACTCAAATGGGACAATATCGGGACAAGGCAATGATGAAAGATAGTTTATGGTATGGCGTTTAAATGTCTCATCCATTGCTGATACATACATAAATAACTTCACGCCTGTATCCCTAATGGGGTAGGCAGAACACCAGAAGCTATAAAACCATCTGATGTCACGTTTGGAGGAATTATAATGATGGAGAGAGACTTTTGCAGTGACAGGGGATCAGCCTGTCGCCCGGAAAAGCGCCAATAAAACCTTCTGTCCCTTAACTGCCTTTTACAGTATGCCCGAGAAGAGAAGCAGCTGGTACATTATATGTTTTTCTTTTGCTCCCAGCACAACGTGGAAGGCTGGGAGATGTATAAGAGCTGATGTATAAGAGAAGCGCTTATTCAAAAGATTGAAATCAGTATTATAAGAATTTGTACCTCCAGTTTAAGTTCGCTGATGCCCAATTATTTAAATATTTCCAAACTTTAGCAGGGTTAATATTTTCTACGGAACTATGGATGTGGCGGCGTTGTGCATCCCTAAACAGCCTATTGCATTGATTCCTTATTAACGTTCTTTATTAGAAACCGAGGGATTAGTTTTATATTTAGAGCGCGTAGAGTTCTTTATTGCTAAAAGAATTTTAATATCCTCAGTTAGCCAAGGCGCAGGAAGATGCTTGACTTTTATAGAGCGGTTTGGTGCATGACGATTGTTTGGGCCTATGTAGGGACTATAGATTAAAACTAGTGGACTGTAACTATAATACCGGTTATTATCAAATTATATAAATACAGATTGGATTTTAGATAGACAAGTAGGTACGTCGCTCACGGATGCGTAAGGTGAACTAGCGGCGCCCTCTCACATCCCGGCCGCTCACTATCCGGGTTGAAGCATCCAACACAAAGGAAGCGGGCAGATGTTGTTATAGGCTCGCAGCAGCAGCCCCTTCTTCGTTTTCCCCTCTTCTTGAAGACCTTGACGACACGTCCCAATGGCCACAGCAGTGGCGGTTGTCCCTTTTCTTTAACAAGGACAAGTGCATCCTCGGTCAACTGGCCTGTAGAAGTCGCCCATTTAGTTTTTTACTGCAGCAGAGAAATATTTTCTAAATTAAAGCGGTTCCAGAAGTGCTGCTTTATATGCGCTATCCTCTGGTAGCGATCCAGCCGGGCGATGATGGCGTCAGTCACCTGTGGATGCGTAATAGACGTGAGTGGTTGTCCAATTCAAATGTGCGGGAATAAGGGCAGTTAAATTATAGGATCAGAGGATAAAGGGGTAAGAGGACGAGAGTTTAATACTGCCTCGATTTGAGCTAAGCAAGTTGCCATTTTCTCGAGCTGCTTAGTGAGCAAACAGCAGCTTCAGCTATGCCGTTGAAATGAGGAGAGTATGGAGGACTTAAGCTGAATTTAATACCTTGCTGAGCGACCTCGAACGAAAGATTTGAATCTTGCAAAAACTGTTTTAATTCATTACAAGATCAAACAAAAGTCCCATTGTCAGATAGAATGCTTAATGGCTTGCCGCGACGAAAGACGAAACGATTTAAGGCGGCCATATAAGCCTCTTTGGTTAGGTCCGTAACAAGCTCGATATGAACAGCTCTGACTGCAAGGCAAACAAAAATACACAGGTAAGACTTTATTAACTTACACCCTGTCGACACTGTAATTCTAAAAAAAGGTAGATATTCTAAATGTGGCATTCTAAATGTGGCAAGAGGGCAGTTAACCCATAGTAGCTCGAAATTATTTATACATATAATATTTAATAATCTTCCTCACGATTAAAAATGTTTAGAAACCTTAGGGTCAGTAAGTTTGCATGTAGCGACATCTAGCGACGCGCCATAGAACGACGACGACACGACGAAATTCCTACATCGCGCCATTAAAGTATATAGGTATAGCAACTAGCATATATACGACATTCCGACATCAACCGTGCTAGTCGCTATATAAATTTTAATGGCGCGATGTAGGAATTTCGTCGTGTCGTCGTCGTACTATGGCGCGTCGCTAGATGTCGCTACATGTATAATATATTGTAAGCTAGCATGTTACAAATCCGTATAAAAATTTAAAATATGAATTACGATTATTGAGTCTACCACGCGAATGATAACATTCATATAATTGAATCGACTTAAAGATAGAAGACTTAAAGTTTCACAAGTATAGAAGATTCTTAAAGGCAATGCTAGCATATTCCTTTTAAACATTTCTTGTTGATAAATACAAATAAGTAAGTAATTAATTTAAATTACGCATTGAACTTTTCATTAGAAACAAACCCTTGACTTTGTCATTTACATACATACATACATAGCGTCACGCCTGTATCTCTTATGGGGTAGGCAGAACACCAGAGGTTACAAGACCATCTGATGTCACGTTTGACAAATTTGGAGGTATTATAAAGATGGAGAGAGACTATTGTAGTGACAGGGAGTCAGCCTATCGCCCACAAAAACGCCTTTAAAACCTCTGTCCCTTAACTGACTTTTACAGTATGCCCGGGAAGAGAAGCAGCTGGCATATTCTACGATTTTCTTTCGCTCCCAGTCCAGCATGGAAGGATACACTTTGTGATTTTTATGTTCCATATTGTAAATAAATCTTTGTAAAAAATCTATCACCCTATTTAATATAAGTTATAAAATGTAAGTATGTATTAATGAACTGATGATTATTTAATGATTCGTAAAGCTCAGTTAATAAAGAATTAAAACATTGACTTGATCGTTTAGGTACATCTTCGGCCTGATCGATTACAGAACCAGTCCAACGATGCTGCATCTTTGTGAAGTTCATTTATATCCGTACCAGAAAAATTGCGCCGCATCAGAACTTTAGGCTTTACTTTCGGGACGCGTATTTTATACGATATATACAAAAGGTCATGGCAAGAAAATGCATCACCGCTACATTGTCCATATCGGGCAATGCAGTTCTTAGATGTGACTATGATAAGGTCTAAGAGAGAGGGTTCACAATTCGGAAAGAAATGTGTAGCATTCAATTGAGCCGAGTTTAGATTGGACAGTGGATAAAAATTTAGCAGAACGGTGGATTTCTTTCAGCAAGCAGGTATTGAAGTCACCCATAATTATGGTGTGGTTATAACAGGGTGTTAAATCTTCAAGGAGTTTTTCAAAATCAGAAAAGTAATTTATATGAAGAGAGGGATTATAAACAACTCCTAAAGGCTAGGATCGAAAGAGTGTTAGGTATATTGATGTTATATAATTTGTATGTTAATTTGTGTGTTAATATAAAATAACGTAGGTAAATGGAAAGAAAGTTCATATAAGGTGAGTGGAGGGAAGATGGAAAACGGGGTAAGACAGAAAGTCAACAATAACGCCACATCTAGCAGGTTTTTTGAAGTGTTTGTAGCACTGTTTAAGCCGCCATTTAATTTTCTTCTATGTCATAGTCAATGTTTGAAGGCTAATTGCACAGAAATATGTTTTTTTTTACAAAATTATACAATCTGACTTTTTGCGTGTTTCTTCAAGTATTTTTATCTTACCCCGCATCCTGTAACTATCATTAAAAGCTAGGTACAACTGATTCTTTTGGATACTTAATAATTACTTTTTATTTACGTTTGAGTTATTAAATAGATTTTTTGCCATTACTCATATTTTAGGAATTGAAACAATTTTCTATCTTTACCCATTACATTTTGATGGGGTAAGATGAACATATCAATTTTTGAGTGAGATATTTGGAATAATATTATGCTACCAAATATGACAAATGTAACATAATCAGATTTTTTGTTTGTTTCTGATTTTGCCTTTAACTTTTATTATCAATTTTACTTTAAACAATCGCTCAGCAATGTTTGAGAACATCCACTTCGATCTTTCCCCGGTGGGGTAAGATTGAAATACAAAAATCAAAATATTTGTCTTGTCTTTGTTTCCTTAGGTGTTTTGATGCTTGAGTCTGATTTTTTGTTTTCGGCATTACATTCCATAGACTAGTATTGACCAAGAATGTATGTCATTCTCGTAAACGATTTTAGAAAATAGTTTGATCTTTTCCCATTACCTTTCCGTCTTTCCCCTATTTTATTTTTGTCCATTGCAAATGATGATTGGTGTGGCACTCATTTCTTTATAGATTTAAATGTAATTTAACAAACTAGTTTAAAAATATACTCTCCGGTCGTCATCCACAATACATCAAGTTTAAATTTTGATTAATATGTAGTGTTTCACAAGGATTCAAAAACAACACTACTCATCTCATTGAAAACCCGTTCGATCTTGCCCCCACTCACCTTAATGTAATGTAAGTAATCGAGAATGAATGCCTAGTAAAACCTAATTTGGTTTAAAGGCATTAAAAACTGAAATGTTAATTGGATTTGTTATTGGTAATTAATTAAATAAATAAAAATAAAAGCACCTTACTATGTGAGATATTAACTTCTAGAAACCGATACTGTAGTCCAGAGTCTGACTGCTCATTGGATTTGGCAACAATATTGTAAGAAATCCCTGCTTTTAGATAGATTGCTACACCCGCCCCAGTTTACGAACCCTGACGTTACAGATTAAATGAAATCCTGAATCTGAATAGGGCTTTAGCCAGGATTCTGATAGTATAGGATCCCGCTATTAAACGACCTTCACCGAGCTGGTTAATGGATGAAAGATATTTTTTATCAAATAAAGTATGTCAATAAATATATTGCGAATGGGTTGTCTAAAAAATTTCAGTCCAGAATATGATTAATTAACCATGAAAAAAAAAAATTTTTTTTTTAATTACACTGGCTTGGTTAATGAACAAATTCCATTCCAATCGAAAATATGAAACTCATAGAATATACAAACGTTAGGTTGACTATTTATTTCCCGTCACAACTCTTGGGTAGGCAGGTATAAACAGGTAAATCGATACTAGTAACTTGCACCGGTCTGATTAATGAATGAAAGTAACATAAACATAAAGATAAGTTTATTACGAACACGGTGTTATAAGGTTGTCTGCAAAAAATCAGTCCTGAATCGCGGTTGTCGAATTTAAAAAAATAAAATATTGCTCCGAATGAATACGTGCGACAGCGAGGTCCGAGTAAACCATCCCATGCGCTAGAAAAGGACGCAGCATTGCAGCTGTCTATAGTTTGTCGGCTGAATGAAAGAGAGCGCGCATGTTATTTGTCGGTGAAAACGAAAAAGATAGCGATAGACTAGTAAATGCTAGGCATAATTTTGGAATAGATTGTCGCTACATTAGCAATTGAAAAAACGTGCTACGATTTATTATTGTAAAAAATGGCCAAAAAGTGTTTTTTGTGTGATTCGGATGATGGTGTTATTGAATTTAATGATGAAACTTTTAAAAACTTGAATAATTGGAAATTTTTTAAAACTTTTGTATTTATATTTTGTAGCAATAAAAAGAATATTTTCTTAATTTTTGTTTTTTTTTTTATTTTCGTGTGCTGATAATTTTTATTCACCTTTTTATTTACTAAAAAGAAATTAATTATAATTATTACTAAATGTAATTAATTTATAAAAAGAAATATTAAAAAAAACATTCTTCTATTTTAATATTAAGCTTCTCCAAAATGACGCCTAGCATTTACTAGTCTATCGCTGTCTTTTTCGGTTTTCACCGACAAATAGCATGCACGCTCTCTTTCATTCAGCCGACAAACTATAGACAGCTGCAATGCTGCGTCCTTTTCTAGCGCATGGGATGGTTTACTCGGACCTCGCTGTCGCACGTATTCATTCGGCGCAATATTTTATTTTTTTAATAATAATAATAAATAAATAATAATAAAATCTTTATTTGCATGAAAATTGGTACATTGGAGGTCTTATTGTATACATAGAAGTTTCACAATATTCTACCGACAAGTGTCAATGCGCAAATATTTAACTTAAGATATGTCGAGATACAAGATTACATAAGTCAATTACTTAAGTCAAATGTGAAAAAATAATTATTTATGTCACAATATATTTATCATTTAAAAATTCATTATTAGAGTAATATAATTTACATAGCAAGAATTCAAATAGTAGTTTTAAATTTATTAAATGGCAATTTTTTTATTTTATCTGGTAGTTTATTAAAAATTTTAACTGCCATACACACAATGTTTTTTTGAAATAATGTTAACCTTTGGGCAGGTACATATAGTTTTTCTGCATGACTTTTGCGACCAGAAATCATATCACGATTTTTTGGAAACAACTGTGGGTGTTTTTTTACAAATAGGCTCACTTCATAAATATATAGGCAAGGCAACGGTAAAATTCTGAAGTTCCTAAATATTGGTTTGCAGCTATCGATGTGTCCGGCACCGGATAGTGCTCTTACGCATTTTTTTTGAACTTTAAATATTAAATCTATGTCAACAGAATTGCCCCACAAGATTATTCCGTAGCGCAAGAGGGAGGCTACGTAGCCATGGTACGATAGTAGAGCAGATTTTCTACCTGCTACCTCTTTCAATCTCCTTAAAGCATAAATAAATCGGTCTAGCTTGTGACAAAGCCTTTCGATGTGCGCTTTCCAATTCAAGTATTTGTCAAGTTGAATACCTAAAAATATTGCCGTTTCTACGTTATTAATCTTGTTATCGTCAAAAGTTATGTCAATGTTCATATTATTTGAATTCTATGTTTAGAATTGTATTATGTTTGTTTTATTAAAATTAATTTTAAGATTCAAGTTGTTTAAAAATGTCACTACCTGTGTCAATATTTTTTGGGTTTCAGCTTTCAAATTTTCTTTATTATTTGATTTTATTATTATACATTTTTGATTTCCCATATCCATATCTCTAATCTAATCACATATACCATAATCTCTGGTATATCATTTATGTATAACAAAAAAAAGAGAGGTCCTAGTACGCTGCCTTGGGGAACACCGTTCGTTCCGTTTACATTCGACAACCGTGATTCAGGACTGATTTTTTGCAGACAACCCTATACCACCGTGTTCGTAATAAAATTATCTTTATGTTTATGTTACTTTCATTCATTAATCAGACCGGTGCAAGTTACTAGTATCGATTTACCTATTTTTACCTGCCTACCCAAGAGTTGTGACGGGAAATAAATAGTCAACCTAACGTTTGTATATTCTATGAGTTTCATATTTTCGATTGGAATGGCATTTTTTCATTAACCAAGCCAGTGTAATTTAAAAAAAAAATTTTTTTTTCATCATTAATTAATCATATTCTGGACTGAATTTTTTTAGACAACCCATTCGCAATATATTTATTGACATATTTTATTTGATAATAAATATCTTTCATCCATTAACCAGCTCGGTGAAGGTCGTTTAATAGCGGGATCTTAGACTATGATATAAGAATAGCATGCCAGTTTGTCATGTTCGTGTTGTGCATCCATAGCTCAATGCACCTACTAGGTAAGCAATTTGGTTGTGGCATGACATTGGCTCTCACAATTAGCTGTCTTGTATTTGTTTTTTTTCATGTCATGATCAATTTGTACTGTATGTACCTATTTGTATAAATTCGTATAATCATGACTGAAAAAGAGTGCCAAGAGTTCTTTTCCGCCGGCTTTTTTGTTTAACACCTTGTTAAAGCCGAAGTACAAAATTGTGACGTCATTAAGCGGCCATTTTTCATTTCATTTCATTTTTCATTTCATGGAGGAAATTTGGGTGAAAGGTATTGAGCATATCGACATGATGAGCAGGAATACTTTGAGCATTAATGTGAACGTTGAAGTTGTGAGGATAATCGGAAAAGTGATTTTGTAGAAAATCACTAACATTATGAAAGGGTTATGAAAGCTCGGGTCACTGTTCGAGTCAACAAACGGACATATATAAACGAATTTAAATATAAAAAAGAGAATCCTCATCACTATTTTCTGCATCCATTATGCCTGCTGCAACTTAAAATATATTTGATATAGGTAACTTTAGTAAGAATTTAACATAAGACAACGAAAGAAAAACCACAATATCCTGCCTACCAGCTTTAAAGTTAAAGGGAGTTTGAGATCCTGACAGCTGTCAAAATCATAGCTTTTTAACTTTCAATCAGAAATAAACTTTATTCAGTGGACATAAGGAGCTGGCAGGAACGCATTCCTGCTTAATTTAGGGCTAGATGGCGCCGTGTGAATATGTCTCCAACAACATTTATATTTTTTACATACATACATACATAACGTCACGCCTGTATCCCTAATGGGTTAGGCAGAACCCCAGAGGTTACAAGACCATCTGATGTCACGTTTGACGAATTTGGAGATATTACTAAGATGGAGAGAGACTATAAAGGTTGTCTGGTAGAGATCGCTCTAGAGCCATAAGACCGCCTTTTGTACCTTTTGTTCCATGTTTTGTATTTCCCATTTTTGTTACTGTACAATAAAGTGTAAATAAATAAATAAATATTGTAGTAACAGGGGGTCAGCCAATCGCCCACAAAAACGCCTTTAAAACCTCTGTCCCTAACTGACTTTTACAGTATGCCCGGGAAGAGAAGCAGCTGGCACATTCTACGTTTTTCTTTCGCTCCCAGTCCAGCATGGAAGCAATTTTCTACTCATAAATAAAACAACAACCCACATTCGTAATTCAATTTATTCCCACACCAACATCCACAACACATGTCCCATGTTCCCTTATAACATTATTCTTCTTAATTCTTTTAATGTTCTCCAACTGTGAACTTCCATGCGTCTTGAACAAATGTTGTACAGCGTTGCGGCGCCTCGCGAAGTTATTTTCACATATAAGACAGAGGAATGAGTAAAGTGAAGGACGGTGTCTGCTTTTGTGTATTCGCATCAGGGTTACCGATTTGAAACGAGCAGTGCATTGGTCACACTGAAAAGAGAGAGACAAATAGTATAGAATAAATATTTCGTTTAACTGTAAAAATATCGGTAGAATAAAGTCCAGTAAAAGATATCTTTTATTTAGGCCTGTTTTTTCAATCTTCGGATACACGTTATCAGTGGAGTTAGCGTCCATTGATAACGATAAATCGGGTCTGTTATCGATATTTACTTAGAATTTGGCACTCATAGTATATATTTTTTTAAGAATATGGCATCTTAGCTTCTGTGGGCTTAATCATGGTATCATCATCATCAACAACTCTTTGTAATGAGCCCACTGCAGGGCATGAGTCTCTCCCAGGGGGACGAGGAGGTATAGGCCATAATCCACCAAGCTGGCCCAGTGCTGGGTGGTGGATGCCAGAATTTTCAGGGAGCCAAAATGGCTGCTGACAAACCCTAACGAATACATACAAGTATACAGCACCCGGGACCGACTGCTTAACAAATCCTACGAAGCACGGAAGTCGTCGTGAGAAATTAATGGTCGGCGGTCACCCATCCAAGTACTGACCGCGCCGAACGTTGCTTAACCTGTGATATCGTATGATACACACAGTAACCACGGCGCCACGACGACTTCAGTCAATCATGTATCAAATCGAGTAATTCTATCTATGTATATAACAAAATAATATTTATCTTGTGGATTCGAGTATTTATCGATGGTTGCATGCTAGCCCTGCTGATATGACTGGTGGGTCACTTTCGAAATTCGACAACGTGACAGTATGAGCTCATACATGAAGAGAAAAAAATAAAATAAAAAATACCTAAATTTTAATTATTTACTGAGTAAACTTAACGGAACATTAAAGAATTCTTTACGCAACGCATGGTTACACTGGTACGGACGTATGCACGGCGCTATCAACACAGAATAGGTAGGTAGGTATAGACGGCTTCACGAACAGTCGTCGAACTAACTCTTTATTTATTTATAGGGAATTCTGCTAAAAAATTAAGTTAGAAAATTTATTACATAATGATGATCAGAATCAAGTACAGAGTGCTCTCCTTTAATATCTAAAATTTGTCACCAGTCACCCTGTATAATGTATTACTAAATTAAGGCGGAATAAAGTTGCTTTACGTTTTTGACATGACAATAAACTTGTCGAGTTATACTTTATTCGTATGATAACTTTATCTGATAATTGAAAAATCAGCACCTAAATAAAATAAACTAGATGTCTTGCACGGTTTCACCCTCGCAATTTCGTATCCCGTGCTATTCCAAACTGTACACTACCACTATGCCAAATTTCATCCAAATCTTTGAGTTGATCTGCTGTGATTGAGAAACAATCATCCATACATACATCCATCTCAACATTCACATTTATAATATTAGAAGAAGTAAGATAAAATAAAAAAATAAGCATGGAAACAAGGGCCTTAATAAACTAATTGTTAATTAATTTTCAATATTTCAATTTGTCGTAGCGCCGTGGTTACTGTGTGTATCAAACGATATCACAGGTTAAGCAACGTTCGGCGCGGTCAGTACTTGGATGGGTGATCGCGTGCCAATAATTTATCCCGACGACTTCCGTGCTTCGGAGGGCACGTTAAGCAGGTCCCGGGTGTTGTTCACTTGTATACAGTAGTCGTTGGGGTTTGTCTGAAGTCATTGTAAATTCTGATATCCAACACCCAGCACTGGGTCAGCTTGGTGGATTACGGCCTAAACCTCCTCGTCACCCAGAGGAGATACTCATAGCCCTGCAGTGGGCTCATTACACGGAGTTGTTATGATGCGGATAGTAGAAAGTATAGTTGAATTGTTTTCGAATGATTTTCGTGACAGTTCTCATTTTCCATTACGCGCAAACTATTTACAACTAATGAAATATAAATTAGCCCCTTAAGAAAATAAAAACTATGTCAATAAAATTGTTTATTTTAAAATTATAAATTGAACTATTTGTTCGCGCCAGTAAGGCGCTTTTAGTTCGTAGTTAAGGCTACCCGCATTTTTTCTATTTATTTGACCATTAGATGTCATTCGCCGCATACATTTTATTCTTCAGTACATCGTCATACAGCGTCACGAACGGTTCGCGTCTCACGTGCCCAACACGCGCCTGAAGGCTGTGTACTCATCATATAGATAGGGTGCTCCTTGATGCCCCTTGACCGCGCCGCCAGTGGATGCTTCTCTCGCATGAGAACCCACAAACAAACCGCAAGTATTGGACTAAACTGCTTACGTTGTGAAGTGACGTCATATTACCCGGGCCCGGAAGAAAGAAGCAATAGAAGAAGCAGACGTACCGCTCCAGGGTTCGTGTATGGGTGAGCGTTGCCGCTCTTTCCGCTGTAAGTCTAGGATAGTCCAATTCTCTCTTTTTATTAATAGATATTAGATGCTCCCTAACCGCATTATACTCTCAACCGCATTCAAAGAGGGTGTGTATCCCTAGCGATCCGAGGGTGGTTATTTGCCTCCATGTGAAGCAGTGGCCGCCACATACCCCATTCTGGTCCTTTCGAGCCTGATTTATACCCAATCTAGTCCTTTTGAGTCCGATTGATCTCCCAATCTGGTCTTTTCAACCTAGATTTCTTTCTTTATAACCTTAGGTATTAGGTATCGGTTCCAAGCAACCGCCCTAACCTGGCCAACTGCGCCTTCCGCCATATTTCTTTAATCGCTTTCTTACGCTAATATAGCAAATTACAACACCTAATTCCCTTAATATAATCAACTACAGTCCACTGATCATAATTTGTACCTTCCTAAAGCAAACTTTAATTTCGCAAAACCTATTGAGTTATACACTATTTTATAAGTTGTTTTTCAACTATTTCTTTACCGCTCATTCCATTTTATTCTCTTTGTTACGTTACGGAGTGTAAAAACTTGTTTTAAGCATACTTTTATAATTTCTTACAATAATATTTACATGTAGGTAGTTTCAAAACTCTCGCGAAATTGTTCTCGAACATTCCATTTGACATAGAATAGTACAGCGCTATTACGTCATACTGCGTTAACTAAATCTAAGTAATCTCTAATCTTTTAACATATTCTTTTAACTTAATGACGTCTAAGAGTGCAACTGTTTCTAAGGGCGTTGACAAAATGTCGTTAACACTAAAAAAGTTAACTCGAAAACGCGATGAAATATTCTCACGGTTACAAATAACCTATAACTATTCCAAAGACGCTTTACACGATGAATCTTCTTGCGAGTTATTTATGTGTAACATGATTTCCTTAGACGATTTACGATCTGAATTTAGTAACATAATCGAAAATATTAATGATCTTGAACAAGAAATAAATCCTTCGTATGAACCTAGTTTTCAAAGCTGGTCGGCATTCGAAGACTTATACTGTCGTTGTAGACACACCGCTAATAAATTATCTAATAAAACTAAAGTTTCTGTACCGCAACAGCCTTATTCTAAAAAGGCCGTCATCAATTTGCCTAAACTAGATTTGGTTAGTTTCTCCGGTGAACCTACTACATGGCCTACGTTTTATGAAACCTTTAAAAATACGATTCACGATAATCCTGATATAACCGACAATGAAAGAGTGCAATATTTGTTAGGTAAATTGTCAGGTCGTGCCCTTTCCATCTGTAGCGGTATAACACCTAACGCCGACAACTACCAATTAATATGGCAGACGCTTGTAGATAAGTACAACGACAAACGTAGTTTAGCAGCAGCATACCTTGAACAAATGTTCGAGTTTAAACCATTTAATACCGCACACTCTAATAATATTGACTTATTCCTAGATAAGTTTTGCGCCGCAGTCTCATGCTTACAATCTCTCAAACTTAATAATCTATCAGATTTTATGCTGCTACATATCGCTCTTAATAAAATTGATTCCGAAACCGCCCGCTGCTTCGAAATGCAAAATAGAGATTCATCCATACCTACCTACAATGATTTAATAACTTTCCTTCGTACACAAACTAAAATACTTGACCGTACTGCGTCACATTCTAATTACTCTCATAGTAAAAATCGTGCACCGACCTTATCTCGTCAAACCAATAATAATTATTCCCGATCCGTAACTAAGCCTATGCATTCCTTTGTAACTGCTTCTCACTCGCACTCGCAGAGTTGCTTATTATGTAAGCAACCTAATCATTATCAATTGTTTAAATGTCCGAAGTTTATGGACCTATCTATCGATAAACGCCTTGAATTAGTTAAATCTTATAAAGCATGTACCAATTGTTTAAGTTACAGTCATCATTTAACTTCATGTAAGTCGCTGTTTAACTGTCGATACTGTAATTACAAGCATCACTCACTGCTATGCCGCAAGCAAGTATCGAACCGTGCGCCTGCGCCTGCAACCACTGCGCCGACGGGGCAGTCCGCGCGCGACCGCGATGACTCACGCGCTTGTCTCGATGCCGCCGCGAGGACTCAGCCGTCCGCACAAAATAATGTTGCGTTATGTAATAACTTAGATTCCTTTGTTTCACGCGCGTCGACTTGTTTACTTGGTACAATCGAACTTTTAGTTTACGACACGTCTGGTACATCGCATAATATTCGTGCCCTGCTAGATTCGGGATCACAAAATCATTTTATAACCGCAAATGCTTGTTCAAAACTTAAACTTAATTATAATAAAATTTCCCGCGCTTTTGTTAAGGGTATAGGTTCATCGCCAAACCCAATAAAAGGCAAAACTTCGTTTATAATTAACTCGCTTAATAATAATAGTGTCTCTTTTCCGCTCGAGGCTTTTATCATAGACCGCATTACTGATAGTTTACCAAATATTAATATTGACATGTCAGCACTTTCTTACTTACAAAATATAACGCTAGCTGACAATAAGTTTTATAAACCTGGAGATATTGATCTTCTTATAGGTGCCCCACTATTTACTGAAATTTTGCTTTCTGGTCGCATTACCGGACCTCCCGGGACCCCGACGGGTCTGGAGACGGTGTTTGGTTATGTTTTAATAGGCAATGCGCCTGCCGCTAATTGTTTAACCGTAAATAATATTTCTTTATGTGCCTTTGCTGAACCCGCGCCGCAAATAGATAGTATTCTACATAAGTTTTGGCAATTAGAGGAGGTTTCTTGCGAGCCTGCCTTAAGCCCGTCCGCTCGCGAATGCGAACAAATATTTATCGATTCCGTGTCGAGAGACTCGACCGGCCGCTACACGGTTGCTTTGCCGTTTTCTCATGATACTGAACTTCTAGGTAGTTCATATCAAACCGCTAAACGACGTTATGCGTCGCTCGAACGTAAGTTTGTAACCGCTCCCGAATTACGCGCTCAATATAACGCTATAATTCAAGAATATATTTCCAAGGATTTTGTTTCGCCGCTCGCTTTCGATGATCGCTCTGGTTATTATATTCCACACCATGCCGTGGTGCGTAACGACAAAGTTTCCACCAAGGTACGGATGGTAATGGATGCAAGTTGTAAAACAGATACGGGTTACTCTCTTAATGATATATTACATACCGGACCTAATTTACAAAACGACTTATTTTCAATTTTACTTAACTTTCGTTTATATAAAATCGCTTTTACCTCAGATGTTAAACAGATGTTTTTAAGTATTTGTGTGAAAGAAGATCACCGCAAGTTTCAAAAATTCTTATTTCGATTCGATTCAACATCGCCGCTAGTTAGTTACCAGTTCAACCGTGTGTGCTTCGGTCTCCGCAGCAGCCCGTACCTCGCGATGCGCGTGCTGCGCGAGCTGTGCGCGGACGCGGGCTCGGCCGCCGCTGCCTCCGCTGGCGCTGACCGCGTCTCTGTGCGCCCGAGCGCCGCAGATGTCATACTCCGCCATTGTTACATGGATGATGTCTGTTATTCTACTTCCACTATCGAAGATGCCATTCTTTTAAAAGATCATCTGCTAGGGTTGTTCTCAGCTGGAGGTTTCGAGTTGGTTAAGTGGTCCAGCAACTCGACTGACCTACTTGAGTCCTTACCCGCGTCCCATCGATACTCGTCGAATGTAAATTTCGAAGAAAACGCAAATCAGAGTTTGAAGGTGCTTGGACTCCAGTGGTCTCCTATATCTGACGAATTTTATTTTACCGTTTCACTCGAAAACCGTCCATGCACTAAACGTAACATTTTGTCTGTAATCGCTCGTCAATTTGATGTACTCGGATTGATCGCGCCCGTTATATTATACGCTAAATTAATTTTACAAACTCTTTGTATATTAAAGTTGAACTGGGATGACACCCCGCCTTGTAACGTTATTCATATTTGGAAACAGTTAATACACGAATTACCTTTAGTTCAAAATTTACGAATACCACGTCATTTATATGTTTTTAAAAATTCTAAACTTTCTATAGTAGCCTTCGCGGACGCTAGCGAAAGGGCCTACGGTTGCGTCGTGTATTTACGTTTAATTAATAATTTTACGTCACCGCCAGTTATTAGCTTAGTGTGTGCTAAGTCTAAAGTCGCTCTGCTTCATACTATTTCTGTAGCTCGGCTCGAGTTGTGCGCCGTGTTACTTATGTCTAAATTAGTTAACCGCGTTATTAATAATTATAAAGCACGTCATAATATAGATAATATATATTGTTTTACCGATTCCATGATCGCACTTCATTGGGTGCACTCATCACCGCACAAATATAAATGTTTTATAGCAACCCGTATCACAAAAATTACTAATACTCTTCCTGCATCATGCTTTTATCATGTGGCAGGTAAAGACAACGCCAGCGACTGTTTGTCTCGGGGATTGACTCCCGCGCAAATAATAGATCATCCGCTTTGGTTTAATGGCCCTGATTGGTTAACTCAAGAGGTGTCTCGGTGGCCTATCACCGCTATAGATTCATCACGTTTAGATGAAAATTTACTCGAAACTAAACCTGTGGTTTTGTTTCCCGCTATAAAAAACGATGTCAATATTCATCCTCTTATTTTATTATCGCGCCGCTTTTCTTCGTGGATGAAATTGCTTCGTTCTATTGTTTATATATATAGATTTTTACGAATCTTACCGCCTTCAAATACTATCACCGCTACTGATATTAATAAAGCAGAATTATATTTAATTAAATCGATTCAAACGCTTTACTTTTCTGAAGATATTCAGAAGGTTAAATCGAACAAACGTTGTTCGTCCGCTTTAAATAAACTGTCGCCCTTCCTCGACTCGTCGGGCGTGCTCCGCGTGGGCGGCCGCCTGCGCCGCGCCAACCTCGCGTACGAGCAGCAGCACCCCGCGCTGCTGCCTCGCTGCGACCACAGCGTGGAATTAATTATTAAACACTATCACCGCGTGAACTGTCATACTGGACCAATCGCATTAATGTCAATACTTCGTCAAAGATTTTGGATTTTATCATGTCGAAATATAGTACGCCGTATCATACATCATTGTAATTATTGCTTCAAAATTAAACCCAAACAAACGTTCCCGCCAATGGCTGACCTGCCCGCCTGTAGAGTAAATGAAACAAAAGCTTTTACACACACAGCGGTAGATTATGCAGGGCCTATAAATATTATACCTTATAGAAAACGAGGTGTACGATCCATAAAATCATATTTATGTATATTCGTTTGCTTAGTTACTCGCGCAGTTCACGTAGAGCTAGTAACGGATTTAAGTTCTAATTCTTTTCTCTCCGCTTTTAAACGTTTTTTATCGCGCAGAGGTGCCGTTTCTTGCATGTACTCTGATAACGCAACTAATTTCATAGGAGCTAAAAATGCAATTTCTGAATTATATACTTTCCTCGAAACAGAAGATTTTAAACTCAATTTTTCAAATGAACTAGCATCGCACCGTATATCTTGGAAATTTAACCCGCCGCGTAGTCCGCATTTTGGGGGTCACTACGAGATTTATGTGAAAGCTTTTAAAACCCATCTTTATAGGGTAATAGGTTCTCAGCTACTTACGTACGAAGAGCTACTTACAGTTCTTACCCAAATTGAATGCGTAATTAACTCGCGCCCGCTCACGTTACTCGGAGAAGATCCGTCGGAACCTAGCGCTCTAACTCCGGCGCATTTCCTTATGTCAACGCCTTTGAAACACTTGCCCGCTTGTAACGTCACTGATGAACCTTCTCAATTATTGCGCCGCTATGCTTTGCTAGATCAAATGGTTCAATCGTTTTCTAAACGCTGGAAACAGGAGTACTTACATCTCCTGCAAACAAGAGAGAAATGGAATGCGCCTTCCAACCCCGTGAAGGAAGGTACTGTCGTCATCATTATGACAGATAACGTTGCGCCACTTCATTGGCCACTTGGCGTGGTGATCGCCACCTACCCCGGTAATGATGGGGTTGTTAGAGTTGCGTCAGTAAAGACGGCAACAGGCGTGTATCGACGACCTGTCGTCCGTCTCTGCCCTCTACCTTCCCAATAACCGCCCGCTTCATGCCACCCCGGCTTTTCCCTATACTTATTTAGTTTAGTTTAGTTTCTTTTGTCTCTTAAAACCAGATGGTTTTAAGGCCGGGGGCATGTTCGCGCCAGTAAGGCGCTTTTAGTTCGTAGTTAAGGCTACCCGCATTTTTTCTATTTATTTGACCATTAGATGTCATTCGCCGCATACATTTTATTCTTCAGTACATCGTCATACAGCGTCACGAACGGTTCGCGTCTCACGTGCCCAACACGCGCCTGAAGGCTGTGTACTCATCATATAGATAGGGTGCTCCTTGATGCCCCTTGACCGCGCCGCCAGTGGATGCTTCTCTCGCATGAGAACCCACAAACAAACCGCAAGTATTGGACTAAACTGCTTACGTTGTGAAGTGACGTCATATTACCCGGGCCCGGAAGAAAGAAGCAATAGAAGAAGCAGACGTACCGCTCCAGGGTTCGTGTATGGGTGAGCGTTGCCGCTCTTTCCGCTGTAAGTCTAGGATAGTCCAATTCTCTCTTTTTATTAATAGATATTAGATGCTCCCTAACCGCATTATACTCTCAACCGCATTCAAAGAGGGTGTGTATCCCTAGCGATCCGAGGGTGGTTATTTGCCTCCATGTGAAGCAGTGGCCGCCACACTATTAATAAAGTGTAATTTTTATTATTATACCCGGCGCGGCGAACCTTGATCCCTATGACACCGACAGTAATTTCCACAACACAACCTTGTAGTGCCGTCACCGTTACATTAGAATCGTATTGAAGGCGTCTAAAAATGGTATTTATTTATTTTACGTAGCTATATTCACGAAGTAACTTTTGCAGAACGTAAACGTAAAGTGTGATTGAGATAATTTCTTGCAAATGTTATGAATTGTTATAATTCCAACGGAATATCATTTTATTGGAATATAGCTACGTAAAATAAATAAATGCCATTTTTAGAAGCCTCCACGATTCTAATGTAACGGTGACGGCACTACAAGGTTATGTTGTGGAAATTACTGTCAGTGTCATAGGGATCAAGGTTCGCCGCGCCGGCTATAAATAAATTAAGTAAATAAAAATATTCATCTTAAATAGACAGATTCAAAGAAACGGAACGTTCAGTTGATAGTGATTGACACTACTGCAGTGCTAGCACGGATCTTTTGTCGATCGTAAGTTTACGAATGCTCGTATAGTATGGAGTCGGTTGCAAGTTTTTAGTAACAATGTAATTTTTTATTTTACAGTTATTTAAGAGTAGAACCTGTTAACAAACATTCAAAATTAACAAGGAACACATTTATTTAAGCTGACCGTGCGGCAATGGATAGATTTCAATTATTGCTTGCAAAACCGTCTCCATACTATACGAGCATTCGTAAACTTACGATCGACAAAAGATCCGTGCTAGCACTGCTGAATCGACATTGATTCGATGAATATGAGCGGCCATCTTGTAATCGGAAGTTTGTATACATTTTTTCACCAACTGATTCGATACGTCAAAGCCATCGAATGGAAGATCGCACAATTTCATTACGGCAACGTCACAAAGATTTTCAATTTTGAACTGTCACAAAAACCACTTGAAAACAATTCAACTATAATATATTATATACAATGTGTTAGGGTTCCGACTTTTGATACTTTACCTACGTGATATACATCAAATTTCATCGACAAAAGTCACCTTAGGGGGGGGCGCACCCCTCACCCCTCGTGATGGGGGTGATTTAAAAATTTCGTTTCTCTGGTTTGCTTTAAGTTCGTAAAACCATTTTTTTTTCATATTTATTGTGTGTATCTTGTTGAATTACATCTCATTTTAAAGCTTATTAAATTTACCAACTTTTGATACCACATTCACTAAAAAGTCATAAGAAGAAAAGAATTAATTTTAATGACTTAGAAAAAAAATCTTACTTTTTTGTAGTACTTTTTTAGTTTTTTGTCATTAAAAAAAAAACGAAGCCCTTAACAATGCATTTTTTTCTTCTTAACTAGTACTATTTGAGTTTATCTTTCTAACGATACAGAATACGACAGTTTAACTTCAAAGAAACAGTCCTAACTGCTAAGCTAAAATGACATCAAAATAAAAGACACGAAATTTACAATCTCTTTTTTATTTAGTTTTGCCGATTTTAAGTCAATTTAACAATTGTTCAAAGTGACCACCATTGTTTAATAAACAAGAAGTAGTCCTTAATGCTACTTGTTGTGTAGCTCTTTTAATCATAGCTCTGTCGGCTTTTAATTCATCAGCTGCGGTCATAATTTTTTGCAGCAGCTCTTCTCTTGTTGTAGGCACCTCTAGGTAAACCCGCTGTTTCATGGTCCCCCACAGAAAGAAATCTAGAGGTGTCAAATCAGGGCTACGAGCCGGCCAGGCAATTGTTCCACCTCTTCCAATCCAGGGGGTGTAGTGTTCATCCACATATGCTCGTACATTCCGGGCAAAATGGGCAGGAGCTCCATCCATTTGCAAATAAAAAGACCGGCGTTCACGTCTGTACTCCAATGGTAGCTCATGTAGGAAATCCCCTCTTAGAAATTCCAAGAATCTCTCACCATTAAGATTGTCTGGTAAGACGATGGGACCTAGCAGCTCATCATCAATAATGCCTGCCCACACGTTGATTGAGAATTCGTGTTGGAACGAGGCGGGCCTCACAGCATGGGGATTTTCATTAAGCCACAAATGATGGTTTCGGTGGTTGGATATCCCAGCTCTTGTGAATTTGGCTTCATCAGTCCATAATATTCGCCGTACGAAGTTTGTATCATGTCTCACTTTCCTATTAAGCCACGCACAGAACACAAAGCGAGCAGCATAATCTGGTTCAATTAAATTCTGAACTCGACGAAAATGAAACGGCCGTAATCCTTCCCGACGTAGAACTTGCCACACCGACCAATGCGAAATCCCAAGTCTTCTGGCAATATTTCTAGTGCTAAGTCGCGGGTCACTGGCAATCATTTCAATGATTTCTTCTTCCATGTCTGGTCTCCCCACAACAGCACGTTCATTAGGCGGCTGTCGGATTCCATGAGTGCGCAATCTTGCAAAAACGCTTGCAAAAGTTGGAGCAGAAGGTATGCGCCTTGTAGGGAATCTAATTCGATATTCCCGAACAGCAGCCGCAGCGTTTCCATTGGCGTATCCATAAATAAATACAATGTCGGCCACTTCACTTGGTGAATAATTAACTGCCATAGTATCGAGTAAGTAGTACTTAGCTAAATTCGAAAGTAAAACTTTGTAGCAATCGCAACGAGAAACGAAGGACAACTGATTAGCAAGTAGAAATCCTAACCAGTACCTTAGTATTGTTATCTCATTCACTATTAGACTGAAAGAGATTCATGTTTCGACTCGTACGATGCGCGGGGCGACGTGATTGGTGCGCTCTAGCCTTTCGGCACGGGCCTCGCCCTGATCATCCCTCGCCAACGCAGCGAGCGCAGAGGCAGTCAGGCGAAAACCTGAAGCAACCTGCTACCGCATTGCGCGCGCGCTCTAACTCGCGAGTCTTGATAGTACTTAAATTTTGTAACTAGGACGTATTACCTTAGTAAAATAAACTTTTGATATTTTAATTTCGTGTTTCCTTTTAACTAATTACTGAACCGGGCCTAAATTTTGGCATCGTTAGAAAGGTAAACTCAAATAGTACTAGTTAAGAAGAAAAAAATGCATTGTTAAGGGCTTCGTTTTTTTTTTAATGACAAAAAACTAAAAAAATACTACAAAAAAGTAAGATTTTTTTTCTAAGTCATTAAAATTAATTCTTTTCTTCTGATGACTTTTTAGTGAATGTGGTATCAAAAGTTGGTAAATTTAATAAGCTTTAAAATGAGATGTAATTCAACAAGATACACACAATAAATATGAAAAAAAAAATGGTTTTACGAACTTAAAGCAAACCAGAGAAACGAAATTTTTAAATCACCCCCATCACGAGGGGTGAGGGGTGCGCCCCCCCCTAAGGTGACTTTTGTCGATGAAATTTGATGTATATCACGTAGGTAAAGTATCAAAAGTCGGAACCCTAACACATTGTATAGTATTCAATTATATTATATTATTTATACTATAGTAGAAACTAGTACAGCAAACGTTGTATAGTAAAAAAAAAAAAGAATTTTATTTCGGTAACAAAAACTTATAAATAGCACAAGTAGATTGGGTTTTAACATTGCCTATGCTAAGAGACCCCGCTCCTGTATAACTTTGTAAAAATAATATTAATTTATGAATAATGTAATAATCTTTTAATAAAAAGTAGTATAGTAGAAAGAATGATAACAGTATTATAATAATTGACGACCGGCTGGTGTAGTGGTAACATACATTGCCTTCTATGCCAGAGGTCCTGGGTTCGAATCCCGGCGGCGGCGGATATTTATCTGATAAACACACAGATATTAGTCGTCAAGTCATGGATGTTTATATATTTCTTAAGTATATCAGTTATCTAGTATCCATAACACAAGTTCTTTAAGAAACTTAATTAGGGCTAGATAATGTTGTGTGAGTGTCAGAAATATTATTTATTTATTTAATACCGACCTGCACATTCTTATCCGGTAGATGTATAGCCAGGTGTTGCTGGTAGGTGCTATTGCGATGGAAACCGGCGTTGCACTCCTTGCACACGTATGGTTTCTCTCCAGTGTGCAATCGTTCGTGAATCTGCAAGAAATAAGATACGTTTTTATAATATGTCGGAAATATCTCGGACCGGCTCTATCCGATCAATTAGGAGTAATTTTCATAGCTGACCTGTCAGATTTTTGACAACTCATGAAATGTATTAAAACAACATATTATAGTGCAAATAATAGCTCATGTTCGGTTAATTCCAAATCATTTACTCATATTGAAAACCGCAGCAAGGATTTTAATATTTTACCCTCTCGAGAAATCCCGATATCTGAAAGGTAATATTAAAATCGGTGGGTCACTTTTGAAATTCGAGGACGTGATAGTTTGAGGTTCATGAAGAACAGAAAGAAAAATAATAAAAAATTTATACTAATTATTTACTGAATAACCTTAACCGTAAGTTATAGAATTGATTACGCAACGCATGGTTACATTAGCGTTGGCAGCGATCCGCGTGCCAGGTCACGTGCCAAGATTGTAATAGGCGAAAGTAAAGTAAATAGTAACAAAACTTTATTTATTTATAGGGAATTCTTGCGAAAAGTTAAGTTCCTACTTTTTACCCGACATCGGCGAAGCAAAAAGGAGGGTTATGATTTTGACGTGTATGTATGTATGTATGTGGGTCTGGATGTTCATCTGTTCCCTCAGAACTTCTAAACTACTAATCATAATTGGACAAATGAGGTGTCGTTGGAAGCCTCTTCACTGTGCACTGATTATAGGCTTCATAAAGTTATGTTAAATTGACTACAGCGCCCTCTAGAGTACTTATAGTGAAGAATTTTAAAAAAATGTTTCTGTTTTGTTTTGTGTGGGGTATCAAATGAAGGAGCTTTGTGAGCACAGCTCAAATATGTAAAATTACTCCAAAATAAGTGAAATAATAATTATAGTAAAGAATTTAAAAAAATCTTGCCGCTTTCGTGTAGGATATCGATTAAAAGAACTAAGTTAGCACATTTCAAATATGTAAACACTATTACTCCAAAACGTGTGAAAAAAAATAAGTTCAAAAACTGAGACCCGACTACTAAAAACACGCTCTTAAAAGTAGGAAACAAGTAATAGTCTTCGCTGAGATATTTATGTATTACGTCATATTGATAGAGATATGTTTAAAGGATAGCCGTGGTCGTATGCCACCTTTTATAGCAAAACAGATTCATTTTAATAATAAAATAAAATCAAAACGGCATACGATCACGGCTATCCTTTCAACATTTCTCTATCAATATGACGTCACACATAAATATTTCAGCAGACTATTACTTGTTTCCTTCTTTTTAGAGCGTATTTTCAGTAGTCAGGTGTTAGTATTTGAACTTATTTTTACATACATACATACATAACTTCACGCCTGTATCCCTAATGGGGTAGGCAGAACACCAGAGGCTATAAAACCATCTGATGTCACGATTGACAAATTTGGAGGTATTATTATGTTGGAGAGAGACTATTGCAGGGACAGGGGGTCAGCCTATCGCCAGCAAAAACGCCAATAAAACTTCCGTCCCTTAACTGACTTTAACAGTATGCCCGGGAAGAGAAGCAGCTGGCACATTCTATGTTTTACTTTCGCTCCCAGTCCAGCATTACATAATTATGACTGAATAGAGTACAGAGTGCTCCCCTTCAGTATCTGCAATTTGTCACAAGTCGAAGAACATTTGTTTTTTGTTGCAAGCGGGAATCGAACCGCGGGTTTCAGTATGTGTTGCTTTTTGAAATGGTTAGAATTAATTTCATTATTATCAATTAATTAGCGAATAAGCCAACACTGTAAATCTGTACATTCAAATTTATTCAAGGTGCTTCGCCGGCCGTTATTTGCTTCGGACGTACCGCTTGCTTCGCCCGCTCTGCTTGCAAACTTATGCCCTAAGTGCCAACACTGCGTCACGTCAGGCCTGGCTCACTCCGCGCGGTACATCCGTTATTTACCTACAGCGAAGCGCTCCGACGGCGGATTTCGAATGGGTCGAGTGTCACGCGCGCGCCCGTTGGGAGTTGTAGATACCTACCTACCTAATAGCACTCACAGTAATTCTATGATCGAGGTCGCAAATAGTATTTAAAAATGGACATAAAAAGAAACACATATTCAATTAGATTATGTTTAGATTTGATTATGTTCAATTTAGCAAACAAAACATAGGTAGTATTACTACAAGGGTGGATTGAAAAGTTCGCGGCCTAGTCAAGAAAACAGAATAAAGTACATACAAAAATATTTTTATTTTTCGACGTAATCTCCATTTAGCTCTATGCACTTCTTCCATCTGCTTTCCAGAGCTTCCATACCTGTTTTAAGAAAAGATTCCTCAAGGTCTTCAAAATACAGGTTAACAGCGGCTTCGACCTCTTCATTCGTTAAAAATTTCTGCCCACCGAGGTGTTTTTTCAGGTTTGGAAACAGATGAAAGTCCGAAGGTGCCAAATCAGGAGAATAAGCTGGATGTGGCAACAATTCGAAACCACAATCACGAATTTGAGCCATAGACTCGACAGACGTGTGGACTCGGGCGTTGTCCTGGTGAAACAACACTTTCTTTCTCAGTAATCCTGGGCGTTTCTGTTTAATTTCTTCACGTAAACGGCGCAGAAGGGTGCTATAGTACGCAGAGTTTATTGTTTCGCCTTTTGGAAGGTAGTCCACAATAATGACACCCTTAGCATCCCAAAAAACCGATGCCATCACCTTGCCAGCCGACAGAATTGCCTTTGCTTTTTTCGGAGTTGGTTCACCTGATTTTTTCCATTGTTTGGATTGTTGTTTTGATTCTGGGGTATAGTGGTGAACCCAGGTTTCATCCATTGTCACAAATCTGTCAAGAAAACCTTGTGGATCAGCCTCGAACATCTCCAAACAGTCGCGAGAAATCGTGAGTCGAATTCGCTTTTGCTCTACTGAAAGCAATCTGGGGACCCACCTAGCCGAAACCTTAGAAAAGCCGAGTTCATGGACAATGATGTTTTGCGTTCGTTCATATGAGATGCCTATAGTGTCTGCAATTTCTCTGATAGTCAATCTACGGTCTTTCAATATGAGATCACACACTTTATTGATGTTTTCTTCGGTCGTAGACGTCATTGGCCTGCCGGAGCGAGGGTCATCTTCGATGTTCTCTCGTCCACGTTTAAATTCTGCAACCCATTTTTTCACAGTGGTATAAGACGGGGCAGATTCCCCTAATGTTGTTTGCATGTCATCATGGATCTCCTTTGGTGTTAATCTTTTTTTAAACAAATATTTAATCACAGCACGTTGTTCAAATTTCTCCATTAGTGAAAATTTGTTCTACACACGTTTTTATATTGTTCGTAAAATTTTATTTAAACAAGATATCAAATTGAAAATTCGCGGGCTGACAATTGAATAATGACAGTTCAAAATGACGGCAGAAAAAATAACAAAAGTTTTTTTTTAATGGCCAGGCCGCGAACTTTTCAACCAATGTAGTAATTATTCGTCGTAACTTTTTTTCATTTTGTACTTTAGGTAATTTGAAACAATATTTTTTACAAAGGTAGAATAACAGTAATACCTACATCGGTAGATACTTAATTACAAATAAGGAGATTAATTATTCTTCATTAGGCAGCAACCCTAACAGCGTAAGAAAAGATAAGAGGCATGCGATAGAAAGAGACAAAACTTCTAGGTATATAAATTTGCAGGTACGTAATGCTGTGCGAGCTGAATTGCACCGTATCGCGTCGTAGCAAGACTCGAATTTATTTAGATCTTCTTGCGGAGTAATTCTTCTGTACCAACGGTACTATTACTTATTCTGTGGTCACGTGTTCGAACGCGCATTCCATACAAAACTGCAACGTCCGTAAATTAAGTATTCCATTGACACGACTGTACAAGTAAACTTATGAAATTGTACTAGCAACGCTGCGTTACGCATATGATACGGGCGTACGGTACGCGCGTTTGAATGCGTAACTGCTCTACTGAGACCATCAGATACCAATAGCAGCACATACCTTGACTTGTTCCGCGTTGGACGCCCTGTAGTCACAGAAGGAGCACTTGTCAGTCTTTTCATATCCATGTTTGGCGCGGCAGTGCATCAGTAATAGTCGGCGAGTTATGAACTTCTTACCGCAATGCTGGAAATTAGGTGATGGTTACGGGGATACTGTTAGACCGTTTTTTTTTTAGACAATCACACCAACTACATGGCCCCAAAGTAAGCTTGTGTTATGAGTAACCATGTAGCGAACTAGGGGGGAACCTAGAATATAAATACATAAATAGATAAACACCCAGACACGGTTTTTTTTTTCTTAATCCGGGCGGGAATCGATCCCGCAGCCACAGGCGTCTGAGGCAGATAGGTTTACCCCATCGCCATAGTGGTCGTCAAAATTCGTCTGTATGTATTTTTTTGTGTCTTTGTTACACGATATTTCGAACAATTGTGAATTGATTTTGAAAATTGTTGTTTCATATGATAGAGGATACTTCATAGTTGGTCTCATTTAAATTTTATCGAAATCGGTTCAGTACTTAATTGAAGATTTCAAACTTTTGAAAAAAATATGTATGATTTCGGAGAATGTTTATGTTGATGACACTCTCAACTCAGCCAAAGTTTTGACGTGAAGTCGATTTTTTTAATGCTCTGCATTCGTTGATTATTTTTATAGGTTATAGAGTTTTTTTCTACAGTGACATGTCAACCCAATCATTCCTTAACCCACTTAAATCTTAAGTGCTAATTATAAACATTTCTAAATCTAATATACATATAGGGTCAATTTATAATAGTCTGTGATATTTTAAAATTGGGTTAACAATGATGTGTTGGTTTAAATTATGAAGTAAATTTAAATTTTAATTTTTCATAAACTAAAATTTCAAAATTATTTTTAGTGAATAAAATTTAAGTTTAATCTACACTTCATGACTAGTTACATAGCAAAAACTAAAAATATTTCCGTCTATTTCTTTTAAGAAAATCACTTCACCAAAACAATAATCTTACGTGATTAGTAGATACCTACGCATCCGAGCGAAGGTCGTTGACGCGCGCCCGTGTGTTTGCGTGACCTAGTTACCTACTTAGCGCGGAATCAGCTGTAATTACGTCATACATCAGGATAAAAGGTGATTCTAATGTCCCATCACACTACTGTTACAGGTTTTTGACTATCAATTTCACGTTAAACTAATTGTACCTAAATACTGTTTTAGTTTTGATCTTCATTAAATTAAAAATGAACTTAAAATAAAGCATTCGTGCTTGAAGTCTTTGTTAAAACAAATAAATTGATTTTACAATTAATTTAATGTTAGAATGACGTGTTTAGTAACTGGAATAACCTTATTTATAACTATGTACAGTGTAGGTATAACGTACAAAAATAACTTACATTTTTACCTTGCGTCCTGTCGCTGATGTTAAATACCGTGCTAGGTATTAGTCACTGATAACTTATCTATCACATTCACAATAACTGCTGTACATGGAGTCCCATTAGCCCATATACTGAACACAAAACCTGTCATGTTTAGCTTATTAATTTTGACTATCCATAAAGTATCCTTATCACTTTTGATAACAGCGATAGGTGGACTCGTCAGTCCATAGAATGTGCTTCAGCAACCAACCATAGACTACACACGCGGAGCATAGGTAGTTGCTTCAGTTCTTGCACTTTCGTAAAGTGGTAAGACTTGAGCCCTCTCGTCGCAGCAAGCGCCGCACCCACGAGCTGCTGACTTCGAAAACCTGAGCCGCAACCTTTGTGCTGGCTATCGGATGCTGTTCAAAAAACTCCAGCACGTCTTCTTCGAGTGAACCAGAAATCGAGGTCTGCCGGCGTCTGTGACTGTGGATTAAACGTGCCATAATCGCGTAATTCGACATTTTTGTTAGTTATCGATTTAGTGTTCGCGCGCGCGAATCTCTGGACAGACTGACGAGCGGGGGGCGTGGCGTGGTTTCAATCAAACACAGTAGGCGCGGGCGCGGCGGCTCGAATTTGACTTTCGGCTCGTTTGCTTGTGCCGCGCAAGAACGTATAGGTATTGTTTGGTAATGTAACTAATATTTTATTGTTTAATAGAAATAGATGGAAACGTTTTCTCATCTTGCTATGTAGTCGTAAATTAGAGATTAAACTAAAATTTTATGCACTTAGAAGTATTTTGAAATTTAAATTTATGAAACATGTTGAAAAAAATTTTTTTTTTTTTCGAAATTCAGACTCACTTCTCATTCTGAATCTGCTATTAAAATATTATTGACTATTATGTGGCGACTGGCGACCCTATATAAAATTCTCGTGTCACAGTTTTCGTTGCCATACTCCTCCGAAACGGCTTGACCGATTTTGATGAAATTTTTTGAGCTTATCCGGTATCTATGAGAATCGGCCAACATCTATTTTTTTTTATTTATATGGCAAAACAACGTTTGTCGGGTCAGCTAGTAGTTTATACAACTCTATGGCAGTTGTGGAAGCCGGGAGACTCAGTATGACTTACTGCGCCTGTCTCCATTACTTAATGTATTTATTTTTTCAAATAGCTCTCGCTCATTTTAGTTCTTGCAACATTCCATCATAACTTGGTATACGTCATCAGTTTTGCTACACATTTTCGGCAGTACTAGCTTTGTTAAACATTTATTTTATTTGGAGTGAAATAGTTTATTTGATGTAAAAAAGTATACAGGGTTAATTTTAATTAGCACATTAGATCTAGCACGCAGCCTCTCTACATCAAAACCAACAACATTTGTTCTATGAATTTTTAAAATTAATAATTAAAAAAAAAGACGTGTGTCACTCGGAGACTGCCGCGGTAAAGCTATTGCATAGCATTTTTTATCAGCTTATGCAATTATAATTATTTATTTATTTTATTAATGCAGTAATGTTTGATCTAATATGAAGTTCCACAAGTTCCTAGTAGATGGCGCTGATTGTTTATTAAAGCCCGCATGTAAAGTTATGAAATCAAAGTATCACCGCTGTGCCGGTCGGAATGGGGGGTCCTAGTCATTCTCTACACTTGCCGTTGAGCTTTACAGTGTCTTACTACGGGTCATCCGTCAGGATGCCTGATGCGCCGCCCTGGATCCCACGGGGTGGTAGCTCATTACACGATCTAGGAATAGCTCTTGAGTTAGGGATCGGAGAAGGGGGTGTTTAGTGAGTAGAAGTCTCACACTGGCTGGGTATACGGTGGCATTCCGTCGGCGAGCGGTTGCTACTGTCGGCGGAGATTTATTAGTGCGTACTAGGAGTATTCACCCTCTCCCTATCTGTGGACGCCCTTTGGGGCGCCACAGTAGGGTGTCATTCTTTGGCAGGAAAAAAAAAGAGTGGGGATGTTAGGTTTTTTTCGTTACGGAATTTCTGGATTCGGTCCCCACGCTCAAGGCCCTAAAAAAATATTTATTGTCTTCAAACTGGCGTTACTCTATTTCCTCTGATGCCATGGGGCAAAATACAGAGTAATAAATGACAGAGGGAGCAAAATTTTTTTTTTTATTGTTTTCGTTGTTTATTAAGATTTGTAAAAACTGGCCCAACTGGGACTCGAACCCAGGTTCTCTAACAGCGCTGCCGAATCACTCAACCACTGCGCTACGGAGGACGTCATTCATTATTATTATTTTATTTATTAAAGACTAAACCCGTATTTCGACCTCAACCAACCTTTTTTTTTAAATCATTAATTTTAAAAAGTCGTAGAACAAATGTTGTTGGGATTGATGTAGAGAGGCTGCCTGCAAGAGTTGATGCGCTGATTTAAATTTGCTTGGTGGTAAGATCCCTTCTGGGTCCGCCTGGCTAGCGACCACACTTTATATAAAGTCTGCCGCCAAATGTTACCGCTCCTGCGGTAATGTGTTCCGGCAATATTGTATAAAGAGCCAGTTCCTTCCTAAACCCGTGTGCTTTCATCTTCGACCTCATCGTCACTTACCATCAGGTGAGATTGAGGTCAAACGCGGGTTTAGTCACTTATAAAAAAAAAACATGTATAAGCTTGTGTTTATGGAGACTACAGTGGAACTAGGGTGTGTCATAGTTTACATCCAGATACGAGTCAGTTAAGAAAAGTTAAGTTATCTAAACTGGCCCAACTGGGACTCGAACCCAGGTTCTCTAACAGCGCTGCCGAATCACTCGCTACGGAGGACGTCATTCATTATTATTATTTTATTTATTAAAGACTAAACCCGTATTCGACCTCAACCTCACCTGATGGTAAGTGGAGATGAGGTCGAAGATGACAGCACACGGGGCTAGGAAAGAACTGGCTCTTCATTAAATATTGCCAGGCTAGCTAGCATGCAACCATCGATAAATAGTTGAATCGACAAGATAACTATTATTTTGTTATTTTATCCTATTATGTAAGCTAACATGCACACCATAATAGATAGAATTACTCGAATTGATTCCATGATTAAGACCACAGAACCAAATATGTCATAATCTAATCTTACTCTTTGCACAGGTTATTTTTAAAACATGATAATTATAAGAACTCGTTCGATATAAATTTTGTAAAGTTAAGTGTACTTAGAAAAACTGTTTTAAGTACTTAAGTGGCCAACTTTGTACAACTTATGTTTATAAATGTCACTTTTATGTATAATTTCCTTCTTTCGATATTTTGATATATTATTTACTTATAAACTGTTAATTTGTTTCGGATTTTTTATATTGTTACTGCTATATTTTTTCTAACCTTTAATATTACTAAACTTTCAAAGTGTACCTTTACAAAGTGCACGCTATAACTGTTGATGCTGTGCTTACCTTAAAAAATAAGGCACTTGATTTTTTTTTTGTATTTCTTATATTTTGTATTTATGTAACAGTGTAGTTATTACTGGTGAGCCAAAAATAAATAAATAAATAAATCTTAATAAATTACATACACTATAGTTCGGCCGTTCAGAGTATGCGTTCCTGACACCTATCAGTTAGTCGCGACTAGTGATGGGCACAACATAACACTGAGTTCGTTACTGTTCCTCCAAAATGAAACGCCGCGTTATTTTTAAGATTATTTTCGTTTTAAATTGGCGGAATCATTTAAAATTTATATTTTAGTAATTTAAGTGGAAAAAAATATAATAAAATTGTTTTATTTATTTTTTGTTACAAAGTTACAATCTGTATTTCTATGCAATAAAGTACATTGAATTGAATGTGCGTAAAGAATATTAACCAGACTCCGATTCGCTTGAGGAGGTAGTGTCTTCATCATCAACTTCGCCTACATGTATAACTATTTTATTATCAATAACAGAATCAATCCTGATATCTCGGTCAAAATGTTCCATAATCAGGTTTTTAGTCTTTCAACAACCTTTGCCCAGTCATCTCTAGTGACTTCCCCGCAGGCTTCTTTTAATAGGGTCATCATCTTTTTCGTGCTGAAGCCCAGATTAGCTCAATCGCGTTATATTGGAAATGATACGATGGAATTCTTAGAACGCAATGACCGTACTCCAGAGCCAGTTCATCGATTTCGTATCGCACATTTGCCACTTCATTTTCTATAAGTAACTAATTTAATTAGCTCTGCTTTTAGCATCTGCATATTTGCGTCAATGCCTTTTGCTTGTAACCAACTTTTTTTCGCGCATTCGGTTTGGTCATAGTTTTATTTTTTAATTTAATAAAAGTTATCTTATAGTCCATTATTTTCAAATTCTTAAAAAGAAAAACAAAACGTATTATTTCATAAAGTATACCTGTTTAAGAACAGATTACGATACTGTTATTGTTAGCACAGCACTACAAATATAAAGCTTTGACATAACCTTGTAATAGCGCGGTATAGATTTTGAAAAATATTGTTTACCAAGTTATTTGACACTCAGTTTGGCACATAATTATAAAATTCATTGATTATTACTATAATATAGTTGTTTTAATGCTCATCAATTGTTAAAACGGTAAACAACCAGCAAAAATATTTTTTATCGTAACTGCAACGCCATTACAAAGTTACGTCGTCAGTTCAATCGCGATGTGTCAGGAACGCATTCTCTGAACGGCCGAACTATAAATACCATATTCTAAGAAAATATCGATAAAAGGCCCGATTTATCGTTGTCGACGGTAGCATGCTAGCCCCGCAGTACACATTATCGCCGCCGAAGCGGTAATATTGCGGTGGTCGCTAGCCAGTCGGACCCTGACGGGATCCTGCCTCCAAGCGGGGGTCACTCGTATTAGTCGCTTTTCACGACATGCTTATCCAGGGCAGGTAGGGATATTCTAAACCGACCCCTACACGGACTAATAATATTAGTATAATAATAATAAATATTTCTGACACTCACACAACATTATCCAGCCCAAATTAAGTTTCTTAAAGAACTTGTGTTGTGGATACTAGATAACTGATATACTTAATATAAACATACATATTGAATAAATATGTTTTTTATAAGACATATTTATTCATATAATAACATATTTTTATAAGAACAAACTTAAATAAACATATAGATAACTTATATACTTAATATAAACATACATATTGAATAAATACATATTTTTATTAGAACAAACTTAAATAAACATATAAATATCCATGACTTGACGACTAATATCTGTGTTCATCACACAAATATCCGCCGCCGCCGGGATTCGAACCCAGGACCTCTGGCATAGAAGGCAATGTATGTTACCACTACACCAGCCGGTCGTCAAAGTATAGATATAACATTGGCAGCAAATTCATATTCGGTTTTGTAAACAAAGTAACGATTGTTTTTAACAAATTGACCAATAGATGCAGCACAGTCGACTGACTATTCGTGACGCCTTTTTAGTAAATATAATATAAATACAACATAACCTATGCTCGTCTTGCCGTACTTGAGGGAGTTTTGGCGCCAACACTTATGTATGGTAGTGAATCTTGGGTGTCGCAGAAGACACATGAAAGCAAGGTTAATGCTGTGGAGATGAGAGCGTTGAGAAGCATGTGTGGAGTGAAATTGAGTGATAGGGTGCGCAATAGTGATATAAGAAAGAATACGGATTGAAAGAAGATGTAGTGACTAAGATTGAAAAGGGTATGTTACGGTGGTTTCGACATTTGGTAAGGATGAGTGAAAGTAGATTTACGAAAGAGGTGTACAGAGCAAGAATGTATGGTGCTGTCGGAAGAGGCCGATCAAATAGGCGACGTTCTTAAAAAGGGCCTAGTTAAAAGTACCCGTAACCGGCGATCATGAATGAAAAGATTAATGAACGTGGAGGAAGCGAAAGAGGTATGTCTGGATCGAAGCAATTGGTGTTCCCTTGTCTACCCCAAAGGGAGACAGGCGTGAGGTTATGTATGTATGTATGTATAACCTATGCAGTTAAAATTCATTTATTGAGTATATTCTTTACCTGGATCGAAGCAATTGGTGTTCCCTTGTCTACCCCAAAGGGAGACAGGCGTGAGGTTATGTATGTATGTATGTATAACCTATGCAGTTAAAATTCATTTATTGAGTATATTCTTTACTTATACAAGACCATTTTGTAGTCACGGACCAAATTTTTTTCACATTAAGTATCATTTATAGAAACGATGTTTGCAAACAAAGGTATTTAATTTTTTTACAACGAAAGTAATATATTCGCTAGCATATTAAGCAATGCAGGGTCACTCAAAATTTTTTATAAATGCCATTAAGAATAAAGACGACTACAAACTACTACAAAACATCTTTTAGTACTACGTCGTATTGATTACTATCAAACGTAATCAATGAAATGCCGCGTCGTAGTAGCTGTGTTCATCAGCAGCGACTATTTGTAAAAAAGTTTGTGGTGTCATATCTATTTTTTTTTCTACTGAAAGATACTAAAATAAATATGCAGGTGTGTTTATAATGTATCAAAGTAAATAAAATTTAAATTTGGCTGGTGACTAAAAAACAGCAGTGTATTGCTAACGTAGCTCCATCTAGTTGTATTGCTTTGCAGCTAACCACCAGAGATCAATTTCATTACAGAAATTGTAAATCTCTGATAAAGTGAAGCATTGCATTTTGAATAAATATTTTTAAGTTCTTGTATTTAATAATTCTCATTATTTTTAAAGATCGGAAATCATATACTCAACAAAATCATCCGACCAGGACTCGAACCTAGGATTCCCGTTTGCCGGACGGGTACTGTATAGCGAAAAGAATATACTAAGTAATTTCGATGACATGTGGCCAGGACCTGGTAGGTAATTTGGTGGAGTGCCTGACCGGCAAGTGGGAGTCCAGTCCGCAAACAGAAGATTTTTTATCTGTACAGATTTTAACTCGACGACGACCTTTCGGCGTCATTACTGACACTTAATGGTGCGTACAGATTGCTGTGATGGAACTATTAATGTAACATTCTGCGCACATTGCGTATTTGGACGTGTAGTGCGCAGAATGTTACATTTGATAGCAATGCGTCGTGTATTGAGTCTGTGAAAATTCGCGACAGAATTTCTCCACGCCACAGACTCAATCGCATCAATAGTCTGTCGTCTGTGCTGCAAAATAAACTTTTCATATACTCACCTCGCATACAACATCAAATCCCGTATGAATTTTATAATGATTCCGCAAAGACAAACGAGATGTCAAAACCTTATGACAATACTCACAGACTATATCTTCTTTCTCTTTTTTATTTTTCTCTTTTTTACCATCCCCATTCTCTGTCTTGCTCTTTCTAGGTTTTCTCTTTCCATTTTTACCAGACGTCAGTCTTTTGTTTTGCGGTTTTGTTTCTTTGCTGGTATGTTCAAGTGCTATTTCATAATCGATTTCAGTATTGACATCGATTGTGGTATCATTAGTGTTGTACCGGAATATGTCCAAAGAAATATCGTCTTCATAATCGTAGTTTGATTGTACATCCGATAAATCTAAATTTATTTTTGTATTAATTTCAGTCTTTACATTTTCTTGAGATTCAACTTTTACTGGGTTTCTTTGAAGTTGTTCGAGTAATTGTTGATTTACTAATTGGCATTTTCTGCGGAACTTATTCGAGATATTTATAAAACTTATACAAGATGAACACATGAGTTGCGGGAGCGCGTCGTTGATTTCAACCTTAAAAAAAACGTTCCAAATTTAAAAATATAAAACAGACATCTGAATCTGTAGGTAACTTTTAACACAGTGTATGATCCTAAATTTCCTGGACTCCATTGGAGTGTGCGGCGAGTTAGAAATTGGGAATCACACAATAGATCTTTTAGGTCGCAGTGTGACGAGCGGACAAGACTGCTCACACAGTCCCTAAACCCCCCAATAATAATAATAATAATGATCATGAGCATGTTGTTCGACAAAGGTTTTTCTAGTTTCTTTGTAATACAAAATTTGTATCAGCAGAATACAAACAAAATGTCACATGTTATGGTGCATACAGATTGCTTGTAATGTAACTAGTAATGTAACATTCTGCGCACGCTGCGTATTTGGACGTGTTCTGTGCAGAATGTTACATTTCAAGTTCCATTACAGCAATCTGTACGCGCCATTAACAGAACCTTTTACATTCAGAAGGCAGCAGATCAAGCGTTCCAAACCTGTCAAAAATTGTAATAAAATTTGAACTCTATGCCTTTGACGTAAAGTAAAAAATTGGTTGGGGAAATTCAAGAGTCTTGTAACGTTTATCTGCTGCCTTCTGTATATTATGTTAACATGAGCTAATTACAGAGTTGGGGCCCATATAGGATGTCCAATTATTGTGTTTCTTTATCAGTAATCATACAACCTTTCGGAACTTTAGGTTGTTTGCTAAATAGGGATTTAATTTTTCAGACATGAGCTGTAGGCATTTTACTTCGTAGTCTATTTGATTTTTAGGTAACATGATCAGAAAGGGATAATTTCACCAGGTGGGAAGTGAGGATATTTGGAAGAACAAATCAAGAGGTGATACTTGGAGACCAACTTAAAATAGGGTGGTCGTCAACCTGTAGACTTCCTTCAACCTTTACGATATGATTATCCAGTATTATTTAGCAAACCTAGTATAATGAACAACATTATTTTATATAATTCAAACTAAAAGTGTGTCAAAATTCAATGGGGTATTGAAATTCATATTTACACCCTTATCTATTCTCTATAAAATAAATATCAAGGAATTGGTAACACAAACATAAAACTATGAATTTTGATCAAACTGTAACTGTAATTAAAGGTAATAAATATGTTATAGTGTTTTTCCAAAAGAAAATCGTCAGATGATTTATTCCAAGTTATTCTCTATGGTGTCCTGGTGTATTCCATTTAATTTGTAAATCAATTAAATGTACAGAAAGTAACAGGTTAGCGTTTCAAATATGTAAAAAAATTGACATTGAATCTGAACTCTAAGTCCTCTATACTATGCCCCTATAAGCTAAGAAATGGTTGGGGAAATTTGACAACTTTGTAATGCTTGATCTTCTGCACTTATCAAAAAGATCTAACCATGTAAATCATTACAAACTTAAACATTTATTTGATCAACTGAATTATTGCAATTGAATTTGAACTCTGTGCTCAGAAATTAAGTTTAAAATTGGTTGGGAAATTTGAAAGGTTTGGAATATTTCATCTGCTGCCTTCTATAACTTTCAGTTTCAAGAGGCACTAGTATGTAGTACCCCTTGAAATGAAATGTAATTGAAGTAATGGAAATAAAGCTGCTTTTAAAAAAATCTATTTTTTGAGCCAGTCTCATAGTATTTTCTAAGTTTGCAAGTATTAGCAAGCTTTTAAATGAGGTTATGATACTTGTAACCAGGAGGTTAAAACGAGGAATTGATTAAATTCTCCTCCACTGAGGGTCAAAGTAAACATTTTAGCTCTGAGAACATGATTTCGATTGCACACAACAACAAAAAATGTTGATGTCACTGTTGATGTTGTTTTTGCAGTTAACTTAAATATATATATATATTGCGATTGCATGATTCAATATAAGTTTAACAAGTATGATTTTAGTTTAATTTATTGGAAACATACAACATGTTTGAGTGAAAGCAATGGAAGGCTGCAATTGAAGCACTTTTATTTCTTTTTTTTCACAATTTAACAATCTGCTTTTGCAGAAATATCATGAATGTAAAGTGTATCGTCTCACCTTTATCCCAGTAGCAGCAAATATAACATCAGAATATTTATCATGGTTATGAGATTTAAATATTGGATTTAAGTTAGTATTTTTTATACATGTCCGGCAACAATTTAGTGGATGCATTTTTTACAATAAATAATAAAACGTTTTACACTTAAACCTTACAGCAGACTTATAAGATTAAACATAGTTGACTGTAAAGAGTAAAGATGAGCCAAAATAAATAAAACTCCAAATCCAAAATAAACAAAAATAAAATCAATCAATCAATACGATGCTCACTCAATCAATCGGGAACAACCGAACGGACATTGACAGTATTTGACAGATATCTTTTTAATGAGTGGTTTTCGGACAGCTCATTAAAAATACAAAACGGTACAAGAATGGTACAAAAGGCTGCGATAGATGGCGCTTTACAAAAGGCGAAGTCTTGTCTGTCATATAGCCATTTATTCCTTACAGCGTTTTTAAAAGTAAAATAAATTAATTGACGTCCGGTAGGGACTCCATCTGTTTTCTGATCATTTTCAAGTTTTAGATGTGGTTCGATTGTGGTAAGAAATAGGAAGTTCTCCTTTACCTTCGATATTTGAGGTGGAACCCGAAGCTAATTTTAATGCAGCGTCCTCTCTTTTCAACCGACTTCAAAAAAGGAGGAGGTTTTCAATTTGTCTGAATGTTTTTTTTTGTGTCTTTGTTACACGATATTTTGGACAGTTATAAATCGATTTTAAAAATTCTTAATTCATATGATATAAGATACCTACTTCATAGTTGATCTCATAAAAAATTCTTCGAAATCGGTTGAGTTCTTCGTTGAAAATTTTAAAGTTTTGAAACAATATGTATGATTTTGGATAATGTTTACGTAGATGACATGATTAGTCGGCCAAAGTGTTGACGTGAAGTCGGTTTTTTTAGCGCCCTGCATTCGTTGATTATTAGATTTTTGAATCCGTCCTTTTGTGCACTCATATATGATGTACATCCACTGTCCAAGCACCACATATGTGCTTGGACGTCATCATTTTTAGTAGATAGACATAAATTTAAGCTTGTTTGAGCACCTGAATTTTTATTGCTGTTTTTGTTACTACTCCACGTCCTTGGTTTGCTCCAGCATGTGCCTGTCGTGTGCCCAATCTTCTTACAATTTTGGCATCTGACCTTCTTTTTAACATGTAGTGCACCCTCATTTCAGCTATTTGTGGCGTATGTCGCCGAGCCTCGGTTTCCTCTATGATTTTGATCTTCAGATCCTCTGGAGCAGGTAGTGGATCCCTGGTCGCCACCGCAATTCTGAAGTTCTCCTAAGATGCGGGCTCTATTTTTTAACAAGTCAATATCAAAATGCTCTATTATACAAGTCGAGTTTCAAATTCCGATAAAGTCAAAGCGTTTTTCGTTTTATTTCGAAATTGGCGCCTATATTTCTAGATAACAGATCAGATTTAATGTTGCGGTGCTCCAATGTTCACAAAGGTACCTACCTTTGGGGGCATGTAGTTAGTTTGTCTTGCACTGTTGGGACCAGGAGCTTAATAAAAGACAACTGCTTTAGTTGGAAGTTAACTGTATATTGAGATAATATATAACATAATGGGGAGGTGCGTCACACACTACACCTCCCCGGCAATTTTAATAAAAAAAATATAAAAATGATTTTTTTTTATGTTATTAACTCTTTGAATAATATAGCATAACTTAATTATATAAATAAAGTATACGAAATATAGGATTTTTTAAATTAATACATAGTTTTTGTTTTACGAATTTTTAGTAACTTCACTAACATACAGAAAACACTTTTTTTTTTTATAAAATATGGATGGGACGTTTGTCTTCCATGACACCTGATGTTAAGTGAACATGAAGACTAAGGTGGTACACGTCCATCCACGAGAAACCTATTCACTCGATGCTTAAAAGTACTAGGACTATACTGGTCAGGGAAAATAGACGCAGGCAGTTCATTCCAAACCTTGGCGACCCGTATCAAAAAGGAACTGTCAAAGCGCTTAGTTCGACTTTTCGGAATATCAACCACATACGGATGGAAGTTCTGTCTGCGTCTAGTTCCAATGGTAAAAGGGTGAGGGTTCAATTTGCTCAAACAGAGCACTCGCGCACTCACCAAAATGTATCCTGTAGTACACGGTTAAACAAGCAACCTTACGATGATGCTCTAGGGTCTGCAGTTTTTTGGTCGTAAGGTCGACGTTGTTAATTAGATTACGGGCTCTTCGGTCAACGGAGTCCAGCGCTTCTAGTTGATATTTGGCTGAACCATCCCAAAGATGACTGCAGTACTCCATGCATGATCGCACTTGAGCTGTATATAAGTTAAGAAGCTGTGCAGGGTTGAAGTACCGCCGTAACTTCGAGATGATTCCCAACTTTTTCGAAGCTACTTGAGCCATGGACACAATTTGTTGACCGAAGTTTAAACTGGATGTTATAGTTACGCCTAAAAGCCTTAGATGGTCAGTGATGGGGACAGATACATTTTGGAAAGTGGGCGTTAATGTGAAGGTGCTCTTTTTTGCGGAGAATAGACACGCCTGAGGTTTGGACGCGTTGAATTTGACCAAATTTGACTCACTCCAATCGGGTACTTTCCGTAAGGTCAAATCAACGCGCTCAATCTTTGACTTTCTTAAACTCTGGATTTCACGGGGGCTCGCTCGCGCATTGGATACGTATCTCTCTACAACAGTGCTGTCATCAGCATAACTAATAATGCCAGGTGTTAAAAGGTCATTAATGTGCAGCAAGAATAATGTTGCAGAGAGAACAGATCCCTGAGGTACCCCTGCATTAATTGCCATTTGGTCGGAGGAGAAGCCATCTAAAACTACTCGAATTGACCGTTCCCTCAGAAAATCAGATATACAGTCGCAGAGCCCAATCGGTATGCCATAAGCTGGAAGCTTACTTAAGAGACCATCATGCCAGACCCTGTCAAAGGCCTTGGAAATGTCTAAGGATACAGCTATTGCTTCACCATGACCTTCCAAGGCCTCTCTCCATAAGTGAGTGGCATGCACGAGAAGATCGCCGGTCGAGCGCCCGTTGCGGAAACCATATTGGCTATCGCTTAGGAGCTCGTTGGTCTCGAGGTATGCCAGGAGTCGATTGTTCAATACACGTTCCATGACTTTGCAAAGTATGGAAGTGATTGAAATTGGTCGATAGTTGACAGGATTGGCACGGCTTCCCTTCTTTGGTACTGGCTGTACGTTAGCAAGCTTCCAGGACTTGGGAACCTTACCGGATTCCAATGAAAGTCGATAAAGACGCGTCAAAACGGGAGACAACTCAGCTGCGCAGCGTTTTAAGACCACTGCAGGAATACCGTCTGGACCACTAGCTTTGTTCTCGTCTAGGTGCAGCAGGCATTTAAGAACCTCCTTTTGGCGAATGTGAACGGTACCCATTGTAGGTCCGAACTGAGGTAATTGGGGTAGGATTTTTCCATGGCAATCTAGACGAGAATTTTCCGCGAAGATACTAGCAAATAAATCTGCTTTCTCCTTAGCAGTGTGGGCCAGAGAACCATCGGGCTTCCTCAGTGGTGGCAACGACGGGCGACAAAAGTTCTTTTCGACCGACTTGGCAAGGGACCAGAAAGCTTTACTTCCCGAAGGGTATGCTGCTATTCTGTCTCCGATACGGCCTATGTGGGCAAAACGAGCTCTTTTGATTACCTTTTTGCAGGACTTGGCGGCAGCATTGTATCTTTTCTTAAGTTCATGCGAATCCAGGGCTTTGCTTCTGCGAGCATTTGCCCAGGCTTTGTATGCTTCCCGCTTCGCTTTTCAGCGGCAAGGCAAGCAGTATTAAACCATGGGCGAGCTTTGGTTTCAAGGGATAGATCAGAGTGGGGAATGAAGTACTCCATTGCTTGAACTATCACACTTGAGACAGCATCAGCGCAGCACGACGGATCGAAATGTCGCATTTCATCCCAATCTGCTGACTTGTAATGCCATACTCACTTGGAGCCTTTAGGGCGGGTGTCAGGTGGCGAGTACAGCGATACAGATTTCATCATACAGTGATCGGATGTCCCTAAAGGTGCAGTGTCGGACACCGAGTATCTGTCAGGATCGGTTGTCAGCAGAAGGTCCAAGCAATACGCAGTGTGGCCAGCAACGTCGGGGATGCGCGTAGGCTCGTTTACAAGCTGTGAGAGACCATAAGTCAGCGAAAACTTAAAGGCTTCTCTTCCAGCATGGTCAGTGTCCTGATACGGGTATAACCACTGCCCGTGGTGAGCATTAAAATCCCCCAGGAACACCAACTGCGCTGTGGGAAAAAGTTGCTGAATCTTATCTGCTGTATTGCCAAGGTATTCCATGAGCCTCGTTGTCTCCCGATCTCCGCTATGTGAACGATAGATACCGGCGTACACCACTTGGTCTAGGCCGGTATCTATGTGAACCCACATGACTGAAAGGTCCGGCACTTCCAAGTAACGGAGACGCTGACAACAGATCGCGTCACTGGCATACATGCACACCCCGGCGTGCGGGCGGAAAAGTGACTCCAGGATACAGCCTGGGTAACCAAGGTATGCCGAGTCTGACGGATCGCAGATCTGCGTCTCCGTTAGAAAGAGTAGGTGGGGTCTCTCCATCTCAAGATGGTGGTGGACATCATTCAGATTGGAGTGCACTCCTCGGATGTTACAGAAGTGCACTTTGAGGGAGAGGAAGTGCAACCGCTGTTGAACCGTACTCTTTTTAGGACCTTTCATTGTGAATTGGTAGTGGAGTCAATAGGGAGGAGAATAGAAGTTGAGTGAAGCGCTGCAAATGGAACCAAGCAACTCGTAGGGAACAACGCATCATTAGGGAACTCGCCTGGAGACTGCGGGGACGCCCGAACCCCCCCGAGGTCGCCATCGGGTCCTCTCCAACCGGTCGCCAACCGGCACGATGGAGCCTCCCGGGATTTTTCGCGAGGTGGCGGGGCAGCCTTTCGCATGTGGCTGGCATGCTACTTGGGCCCCCTACTACCTGCGGTCGGCCAGCGGTGCACCGTGCTTCGGATCCCGCTACCCTCCAAAACGAGTTACCCGGTGAGTCATTATCCTACGAGTTGAAAACTGTTCTCCGATGCAGCACGATTACTCGGACCTATCCTCCTCAATGGCTACACTAGAAATCATGCCGGAACGCAACTAGGTTACTTGGCGGCATGGTTTTGTCTAGGGGGTGGTGACAAGCCACGGCCGAAGCCTACCACCAGATTTTACGGCTCGTTTAGCACCACCCAGGGACCACGTACAAGGCATCGAGGGTTAAACCTTGCGGACGCGAGCAGTTTTCAGTCCCCAAAAGACATTAATTAACCATATATTTTTTAATTTTATTTTCTTTGCGCGTAATTATAGTACCTTAGCACAAAAACATTACAATGTTCCTACTTTATAAGTATTACAAAATATTAAACATAAATGCACAAAATTTAAAAAGATAACAAAATATATTTTCTTATTTATTAACGTATTTAGCAACATCGACAAACTCTACTCGGCCTGTGCAGTGGGCTGCAATGTATCGGCATTCCAGCCTGCAATGCAGCCTAATGCACTGGGGGGCATCTCCCATGCAACCGAGCGGGTGGGCAGGTTGTGGATAGCCCACCCCCCCGGGTGCGTGCGAGCGCTTCGGGTGCTTCTGCTTGAACGCTTTCGTGCACGCGGGGGGGAACGCTGCCTTAGGCAGCCCCGAACAGGGGAGTTGTCACCACTGCAGTCAAACAGTGGTGGTGCAACCCTTTCCCCCCTTCCTGTGTTCCTCATCTCCCTTATCTATTCTTATAAAGTATATATTATATAATCCTATCCGTACCCCCTAGACTCCCCCCCGACCTCTCCTGCCCAATCCCCAAAACCTACTCCCAGCACTTTTCGGTCCACAGCTTCGCTGCTTTTCTTTTAGTATAACACTTAGTTTAAGTATATAGGTTTGGATATGTATTATAATGGAACTATGTATAGTAAGTATTTTAGCATTTATATGTTGATAAGGTATATATTATATTTGAAATATATATAGAACCCCGAAACCCAAGGTGTGATGTGAACCGTGCCGAGGGGTTGCATGGCCAACGGGGTAATGTTGGTCTCTAGCGGTACCTCCACGATACCAGGCAGACTCGTGGTGTATTTTTGCCTTACCTTTCGCAAGCGGGGCTCTGCGGGGGTGGACCTTTATTTCCCTAGCTACTCGTGGGAACAGTATGGAGAGCTTATATAGTAAAAATAACGAGGAGGAGGAGTTGTCGGATCTGGTGCAATTTGCGCAGTTGGATCTGACAAAAGAGGAGGAGGCTAACCTCCTGCAGTCAGAGGCGGACACGTCCATGGACGCGGATCTGCCTGTAGACTCAAGCGTGTCTCAGCCGCAGCCTGAGCCTTGCTCACGTGTGCCCTCTCAGGGGCCTACTGAGCCCAAGGCTAGGAACAGACTTTGTGGAGCGGCAAGGACACGTCTGAAAATGCTGTTGGCTAAAGGGATTCCGAGGACGGAGGCCCTACAGCTGGCTAGGTTGAAGATGAGGGACATGCCGTCGGAGGTTCGTACGGCTGCTACAAAGCGCCCCCGAACCGAAGAGGTGTCCCCCAAGGAGCACAAGCGTAAGGCTGCTAAGCAGACTAGCACGCCTGAAGCTACCAAAGCTCGGCCAGAGACATCAGTGCCGTGCTGTGAGCCGGCTGCCCCCAGCATTAGCACGGGTGGTGGCTCATACAGCGCGGCAGCCAAGGCGTGGAGGGTGGGTGTTAAAAACGCATCCCCCATGTCTAAAGAGCAGATGGCTCTGGTGAAGAAGGCGCTGCTCTACCAGGTGACGCAGGAGCGGACGTTGACGGGCCCCATTTTGTTTGACGGTGTGGTGAACAAGGCGGGGTGGCTACTGGTCAACTGTAGAGACAGTGGCACTAGGGAATGGTTGAAGGCAGAAGTGGGTCGCATTAAACCCTGGAAGGGCGCACAGCTGTCCGTAATGGATGAGCTGCCCAAGCCCATTATTGCGTCCCTTCTCATACCGGCCGATGAGTTTTCGTCTGTGGAAACCACCTTTGCCTTATTAAAGGCCCAAAACTGTGGACTGGACACAGGAGTTTGGAAGCCTCTGCACTCCAAGGCGATTGAGCGAGGTCAACTGCTGACCTTCTCCATCGAAGAGGAAGGGCTTGAGGCTCTCAAACGAGTGGACTTCAGGCCAGAGTGTGGGTTTGGTAAGGTGAGGGTTTGGCTGAAGTCAGCTCCCGGCAAGGTCTCAGGGGCCAAGCCGGTAACAGCTAGGGCCGAGCAGGTCATGCCTCAGCCCGGTCCGGTGACTGCCAACTGTCCGCCTACGCCTAAGGCACAGGAGGGCAAAAGGCATGAACCGGCCGGGACGGTTGCAGGGCCAGTTCCACTGCCTGAACCTGTTGCTGGACCGTCGGGAGTGGCTGAAGGCTTATACCCCAAGCCCAGACAAGCCATGAGCTTTGGTCCGCGGCAGGCCAGCGGGGTGGGGGGTAGCAAAGGCTCTAAGCCGGCGGTACCTTCCTCGCCGGGGGCAAGCTGTGGACCGAGGACGACGCAAGCCGCCAAGCCACCGACTGCGGAACGGGTGTCCATTCCCATACCCGCTGCCCTCCAGCCTCCATGTGGGGGGCCTACAACTCCCGATGTGAAGGTAGGAGGGATGTGGAGGGGTCTGACACCTGGAACGCCGTCCGGAGGCGGAGGAAGCCTTCCGACGACACCGAGGATGCCGCCCAGACCCCGACGAGGTAGACCATCAGGTAGACCTGGTAGGGGGAAGGGGGGTAGGTCCTACGGGACCGGAAGAAGGCCATAATCCCAATGGCGTACTCACGGAGTGGAGTGAAGGTCGTGCAAGCCAATCTCCAGCATGCCACGGCTGCCACGGCAGTGATGGAGAAGAGTTTTACATCCGATGGCTTAGACCTTGCGCTCATCCAGGAACCGTGGGTAAACGGCAGCAAAATCCTGGGCCTTAATACTACAGGTAATCTTTTGTATAATACCAACGGCGTTAGGCCCAGAGCCTGCATCTTATTTAGGAAAGGCTTTAATTTTCTGCCAGTTACAGAGCTCTGCAATGACGACATAGCAGTGGCAGTTCTAAACACAGGGGGACAAAGGACAATAGTGTGCTCAGCGTACCTCCCAGGTGACAGAACTAATCCCACAGAAGATTTGGAGCGAGTGGTGGAATACGCCAAGAAGACACGCGCCGAACTAATCGTGGGATGTGACGCAAACGCTCACCACACGTGTTGGGGGAGCACGGACACCAACAAAAGAGGTGAGTTACTGTTTGACTTTCTTATTTCTAATTGTTTATTTATTTCTAACACAGGTCACAAGCCCACCTTCGTAACCAGAAGCAGGAAGGAAGTACTAGACATCACCTTTGCGACGGAAGGCCTCAGCAGGAAAATACAAGCCTGGAGGGTCTGCGACACAATATCGATGTCTGATCACAAACACATCCAATTTACTATTGGGAGAAGCTCGGAGGTTTCCACAACAACCTACAGGAATCCAAGACGTACGAATTGGAATGCCTACAGGTCCTCACTTGGAGAGAAGCTGAAGAGTTTTCCAAAGGCAATAAAAACTGCAGAAACGTTGAACATGGCGGCGGAAATGTTGGAAGGCATTACCATGGAAGCTTACCTGGAAAACTGCCCCCAAAAAACTCAAGCGAACAGCTGTAATGTTCCATGGTGGAATAAGGAGCTTACGGCGATGAGACAGAAATCACGTAAACTCTTCAACAAGGCCAAGAACTCCCAGACCGGGCACAGCTGGGACCTATACCGAAAAGCACTAACAGAATACAACGCCGAGGTCAGAAAGGCCAAAAGGCAGTCGTGGCAGAAATTCTGTGGGGAGCTAGAATCAGCGCCCCAAGTAGCTAAAGTCCAGAGAATACTGGCAAAGGATCCCCCAAAGCAACTTGGCTTACTCAAAGACCAGAATGGTATATTTACAACCACTGAAGAGGAAACTCTAAAACTGCTGGCTCAAACTCACTTCCCCGGGTCGGTGCTAGTTAAAACGCATGCCAGTGGGTCTCAGACAGATGGTAGGAGACACCGACCACGGATAAAAGATTGGCGACAGGCTGCCATTTTGTTCACCGGTGGAAAGGTGAGATGGGCCATTAACAGCTTTGAACCATACAAGAGTGGAGGGGTTGACGGAATATTCCCAGCTCTACTGCAACAGGGACTACCAATTCTCCTTCCTCACTTGATAAAACTGTACAGGGCAAGCTATGCACTGGGCAGTATACCAGAATCATGGAAAGTGGTAAAGGTCATTTTCATTCCTAAACAGGGTAAGAAAGACCAAGCACTACCCAAATCCTTTAGACCGATCAGTCTGTCGTCATTTTTGCTGAAGGCCATGGAAAAGGTTGTGGACATGTGGATCAGGGAAGAGATCCTAAGCTCGTGCCCACTGCATCCAGCGCAACATGCCTACCGTAAAGGCAGGTCCACAGAATCTGCGCTACTTGAGCTGACAGATAAATTAGAAAAGGCCGCTGACGACTAACAAATTGCCCTCTGTGCTTTCATGGACATAGAAGGAGCGTTCGACAACACGCCCATAACCTCCATTCTAAAGGGACTGGCAGAAAAGGGGGTGGACCAGACCACGAACAGATGGATAGAGGCAATGCTCAGAACCAGAAAGGCAAAATTAGAACTCAATGGTTGTAATCATGAGATTCAAACCACACGTGGATGTCCACAAGGCGGTGTGTTATCACCACTGCTTTGGACTCTCACGGTAGACCCCCTCCTTAACAGGTTAAGCCAGAAAGGCTATGAGGTCATAGGATACGCAGACGACATCACTATCATAGTTAGAGGTCCATGTCAAGAAGTCCTATCTTACCTCATTCAAGGTGCCATTAACATAACCTTAAAATGGTGTAAAGACAATGAACTGTCAATCAACGCCAACAAAACAATAATAGTACCATTCTGTAACAAAAGGAAACTGGATAAACTTAGACCGCCTTCAGTCAACGGATTGCTACTTAACTTTTCCAAGGAGGTGAAGTACCTGGGCATCACCTTTGACCAAAAACTCACTTTCAACCAACACATTGAGAATGTGATTCATAAATCCAAAACCTCATTATACTTATGCAGTCGTATGGTGGGATCAAGATGGGGTCTTAAACCCAAGATGATCATGTGGCTTTATACTGCCATCGTAAGACCAATCATCACCTATGGGTGTGTGGTATGGCAGAAAAAGACCTACCAAAAGACGGTGATTATGGAGCTTAACAAACTTCAAAGATCGGTTAACATCATGACCACTGGAGCCATGTCTACCACGCCAGGACAGGCATTGGATGCACTGTTAGATCTCCCGCCCTTACACCTGACAATTCGCAAGGAGGCGGCTGTGGGAATGCTGAGGGTGACGACGCAGCTCAAAAAGACATGGCTGTCTGCAAATCTATCCCAACTCAGGGACAGGGTTTACAGAAATCCAATACTAAGCATGCCTTCGGACAGCACAATGCCGGAGATGCTATTCACCAAATTCTACCAAGTGGAATTCCCAAGCAGAGAAGATTGGAGCAAGAGCCGGGTAGTCTGCGAGGACTACAGCCACATATGGTACACGGATGGCTCAAAGATGGACACCAAGGTTGGCTATGGAATTCACGGGGTGAGACCCAAGTATGGAGCTAGCTGCAACATGGGTCATTACCCCTCGATTTTCCAGGCTGAAATCACCGCCATTCTATCATGTGCGGAAATCAGCCTAAACAGAGGCTACAAAGGGCAAACCATATACATCTTCTCTGACAGCAAAGCTGCACTAATGGCACTTGACTCTTCAAGGGTTGACTCCAAACTGGTGAAGCAATGCCATGAAACGCTAAACAGGCTGGCAAGCCATAATAGAGTTTTTATTAAATGGGTTCCGGGCCATTCCGGTATAGACGGCAATGAAGCCGCTGATGAACTCGCGAGAGCAGGAGCAATGGGTAGCCGATATGGTCCAGAACCATTCTGCGGCATCCCGAAAAGCCTGACGCGTTTAATAATCACCACCCAGTGCCTCTCAGAAAGCAAAAGCCTCTGGGAACTTTCATTAGGCATGAGACACTCAAGGGAACTGATAGAGGGATACTCCAAGTCATACACAGAATCGGTAGTATCTCTTAACAAACCCCAACTACGCGCAGTGGCAAGATCACTAACGGGACACTGCAAACTAAACAAGCATATGTCCAACCTGGGTCTCACTGAGACAGCGCTCTGCAGATACTGCGAAAGCGCAGAGGAAACCCCTCTACACCTACTGTGCCACTGCCCCGCAGTTATGCACAAGCGCTCCGCTCACCTGGATAAGCACGAGCTGGATCCAAAAGAGATTAGGAGCATCGCCGTAAGGAAAATCTTAAATTTCCTGGACTCCATTGGAGTGTGCGGCGAGTTATAAATTGGGACTCACACAATAGATCTTTTTTAGGTCGCAGTGTGACGAGCGGACAAGACTGCTCATATAGTCCCAAAACCCCTAATAATAATAACATCGACAAAACATAAGTAATAAAAATAAATCAAAATTACAGTGTCATTTGACAAAAATACTAAAATAGGTTCAGAACCAAATATTTGAGTATCAACTGCTTAAATAAAATATTAAAGATGTGTCTAGGCATAAAAATATTAAAGTTATAAAAAAATCCTTTCAAAATACCTAGTTTTCCTCTTTGCTTTTTCTATCATTTCTTATTTTTTCAAAAATATTTTATTTTTAATTTTCTTATTTTAGCAAAAATGGGGAGTTTTCTGACAGCTCATTAAAAAAACAAAACTGTACAAAATTGGTACAAAAGGCTTCGATAGATGGCGGTTTACAAAAGGCGAAGGCGAAGAATTTATTCCACACTGCGTTTTTAAAAGTAAAATAAATTAATTGACGTCTGTATCAGAAATTGAACGTATAAATAACCATAGATGGTAGATACCACTTACCTACATTATAGTTTACAGACTTAACGCCTTCGGCTTTTTAAACGTGCCATCTATAGAGGTTTTTTGAACTAATTTTTATGAGCTGTCAGAAAACTCCCCATTAAGGGAAAAGAAACATGTATTCCTATCTTAAAACTTTGCCTGTATGCTATTACTTTATCATTCAGATCACATCATTTCCATTAATTTATCATTATATTACTTATACTTCATCCACATTATTTCATTTCAATCTACATTAATTCCTTTTCACAAAAGTTCTACATTCATATTTCCATCTTTCAGTATTGGCTACATTTAATTATAAGTATCCTACTTTGGGATATTTTCATTTTTATCAGCGGCCGCTGTATTTATTATTGATATATTTATTCATATCATATTTTTGGGTACTTACATCCATTTCATTGAGTCGCGACTCGCGACTCTCAACTTTTATTATATTATTTCATATTAATTAGGGTCACCGTTTTAAGACATTTTGTCTCCAATAGTTTTCACAGAGAAATCTCGTTTTAAACACCATGATCAAACTGAAGGATCGTTTTGTGTCCCTGTACCTACCCTTATTGTGTGCCAAATACTTATTAATCATTCCTATTACTATTGACAAATATAATTCACTAATCAAAAAAATCAATTATTTAAGACTCTATCAAAATAAATCGTTCCAAGAATAAGAAATTAGAAAAAACTTCTTGGGTGATCAGTCCAAAAAATTTGAATTTTCTATATTATGGAAGACTTCCAACAACTTTTAATTAACTTGCTCAATCCTAAATCTAACAAATCCAAGCATCTAATTAGCACATTCTATTACCTTCCTACACCAGTATCAACCTATTCATAAATCCCAACATTCAAATCTATGTAACAAGTAACTAATCGCATTCTTATGATGACGAAATAGTATATTATGTAACAAGTGAGCGAAGTTGCTAGTTACAGTCGAGGCTGCGATTTGATTTCTCGCATGTTATTTGCACAAAGGTACAATTCAACTTTGTAGGATTCATTATATTATGCAATAGGGTATAATATATTATGCACGCGTGACTTATAGCCCAGTTTATAGTTCTAAATTCAATAGAATAACGCTCACTTTACGAGCAAGTGAGTTGAAAAGAATTTTAATACTTGCACAAAGTCCAAAACCTTTATTAAAAAATAATGCCGTCTCTATTCTGAAAACATGTTTTCATTCTTTCATACTTTTAAGTTTTCTCAATTAATTTATCCAAACCATTACTTCTGTATTGATACTCTCATATACTGGCAAAGTAGTATACCTAATACTTTTATGCAATTTATTAAATTGAAAAACTTTTGTATGCCTATATTGTTAAAAAAAATATATTACCTATTTCGAAATAATTAAGTTTTAAAAGTTACTAAATTAATTCATGTTACACATGTTCGCAAACTATATTTGATGACAACATCAAATTGTTGACCTCAAAAAAAACATAGGTACTCAGTTACAGTCACGTTGTGCAGTCTTGATTCTAAAAACTCTCGGTATCGGATAGCTACCAGGCAGTAAAATGATGACGGTGATCCAATACTTTACGAACATACTCATGACTTCGTTGATTTCTATGCATGGAATATTTTGTTCAACCGACTTACAATAAGAAGGAGTGTATCAATTTGACTGTTTGGTTTTGTTTTCATAAGTATACAAACCTACCTTTCAGAAATAGATTCGAGAATTTATCATGTATAAAATACTTTTTAGTTCAAATTTGGTAAAAGTAATTTAAAGAATATTAATATTTGATATAACCAGTAAGATACGAGTAGATCACTAGCCGCTGGATAATTTATTTTATATGTATGATCAAAATATTTGAGTATTGAAAAAATTACTTCTATTCAACTAGAAATCTGAAAGAGTTATTCATATATTAAAAATTAATAAACTAAAACAATGTCATCCTGATAGAAATTAAATATTACGTTTTGTTTGAATCGAAATTATTTTTTTCTTTACTGGAGTTGGTTTTTGTACAGGTACAGAGAACACACGAAAGAAAATTTTACGCTGCAAATTTATGTTCTCAGAAACAAACCTTCGATTAGAAATATTACGACGTTGAATTACCTGTTTATATAGGGTCTTCTTTATGAAGATCAATACTCGTATATTTTAATAGAAGGTTAAGAATGATGTATGGATTCAATTTATGAAAGAATTTTTTTTTTGTTACAATTAACAAAAAAAAAATCTTTCATAAATATTTTATAATTCTCATAAGTTAACAACATTTTAGTTTAATCTGTTATTTACGACTAAAGCAAGAAATAAAAGTGTTTCTATTTAACTATTTACATTAAGAACTCACTCACACACACAAAGAAAAATCGCACTAGGCATAGGTATGTAGGTATTCTCTGACGGCACTATCGACACCGAAAGTCAAGCGAGCCGCCCGCGCCGACAACACTCTGTTGGCTTGTCGGCGCGGCGCGGCGGCGGCGACATTGTTTGAGCCAAACGCGCGCGACCCGCTCACCGCTCGGCGAGCGCTCGCCAGTCTGTAAAAGTCTGTCTAATGATTAATAATTATCAAAATGCCTAATTTCGCGTACACGAACCAAGAATATCTTCAAATGGCTTTGTGCTAGTGCTGCGAGTGAGAACCTGTCACGAGCTCGTGACACGTACGAGCAGAGACATGGAAGGCGTCCCGCCCTCTGAACAATTCTAGGAGCTGTGCAGCACCATCGAGATTATGGCACATTTACTCCACGTGCCCCAATGTTGTGTGCTGCCAATGTTATTAAACGAACAAGACTTTGTGTATCGCAAATAGGTAGTCATGTGCAGCAGTTACTATAAAGTGCTTGTGTATGTGTATTCGTGTGCTGTGTACCTAACATCATTGACAGGAAGCAATATGTAAGTTATTTTTGTACATAAACTGTAAATAATAATAGTTGATGATAAGGTGATTCCATTTAAACATTCAATTGATTGTAAAATACATTTATTCGTTAAGACAAACAGCTCAAGCACGAAAGCTTTTTTTTAAATTTATTTCTAATTTAAACATTATCAAAGAAGTCAACATTACTAAAACGGTATTTACAAGTTGAACGTTAAATTGACAGTTGAAGTGTGATGGGAAATTAGAATCAACTTTTATACGAAATAAGTATGATATTACAACAGCTGATTGTTACGTCATACATCAAGCTAAGTAGGTCACGCATCGCCCGGGCGCGCGAGGCATCGACCTTTGCTCGCGTGGATAGGTAGGTACCTACTAACCGCGTAAGATCTTTGTTTTAGTGAAGTTATTTTCTTAAAATAAATAGATAGGTTTTTTTTATTCCTTGCAAGGTTGTCGTAAATAACAGATTAAACTTAAATTCGGTCACTTAAAAGATTTGAAAATTTCAATAAAAAAAAAAAAAGTTATATGTATATTTTTATTTTTTTCATAAATTGAACCCATACCTACATCATTCTTAACCTTCTTTTAAAATATATTGATCTTCATAAAGAAGACCCTGTATACTAAAAAAAATATTATGCAGAGATCAGAGCACATATTAATTACGACTAATGAGATATTAAAAAAATGGATATGCACCAAACGTTTAACTCTTTTTAAGCTGTAGGTACCTACTGAAATTACCTTATGAAATAAAATTAAGTAAGAGACCTATAAGTACTATATTAGAACCAAAACCGTAGGTATTTATAATTTATTTATTTATATATTTCTACTTTATCTGTTCTGTCAAAGTGCTTCTAACTTATATTTCTAAAGATAAAATGAGAACAATTACTAAAAAACATAGACATGACAAAAAAATAAATATAAAACCCCTATTAACACTTTACACAAATGAAACCCGTTCACTATGACACTTAATAAATGAGCTTTAATTTTGCCATAACTCACGCACTCACTTTTCCGATTTACCATATCACTTTACTTTTACCATCAGCTTGGCATCGATCCTATACTGCAGCCATCCTTAATCGATCAGTATCCAGACTCGTTCAACTCCAGCTCAAGGCGCCCAAGGTTCATTCATTTGCGCCATCATTGCCTCTCTTCCCAACATAGTCATGTGATATTTCTTTTGTTTGCCTCCTCTCTTTTCGTAATATTTCGTATTTTTTTTATCTCCTTGGCTTTCTTTGCATGTTTTCTGTTTTTACATGGTTTTATGTAAATATTTTAAATTATTTCTATTTTGTATTTTATTTTAAGGATTTAATGTATTATCTCAGTTTATAAAAGTTACTTTGTGATGTATTATAGTCCGAATCGTTCCATCTGCGCAGCGCTGCCGCAAGGCAGCACTTGCAGGGTCGCCATGCACTGTTGGAACCAGGAGCTTAATAAAAGACAACTGCTTTTGTTGGAAGTTAACTGTATATTGAGATAATATATAACATAACTAGCTGACCCGGCAAACGTTGTTTTGCCATACTTATAAATAAAAAAAAATAGATGTTGGCCGATTCTCATAGATACCGGATAAGCACAAAATATTTCATCAAAATCGGTCAAGCCGTTTCGGAAGAGTATGGCAACGAAAACTGTGACACGAGAATTTTAAATATTAGACTAGCTGACCCGGCAAACGTTGTTTTGCATTTAAATAATAAAAAAAAATAGATGTTGGCCGATTCTCATAGATACCGGATAAGCACAAAAAAATTCATCAAAATCGGTCAAACCATTTCGGAGGAGTATGGCAACGAAAACTGTGACATGAGAATTTTATATATTAGATGGGGAGGTGCGTCACACACTACAGTCTGGGGATTTTATTTTTTATTATATGCATGATGTTTGCTAAAACATTTAGTATAATGGCAGCACTGCACTGCTAAAATTGACATTTAAACTAATGACGCAAGTAGCGTAACTTTTCAATCAATTCAATCAAGCACATCGTATTTTGCGCTAGGCGTTTCATCGTAGCGTAATTCCTAAAAAAGTTTCTCCCTGTGCAATTGTACGTAATATTTGTCCTTATTGCACTTAGCGAGAAAATAATTTTAGGAAAATATGGCTGCACCACCTATTTACAACCCTGTAAGTAAAAAGTTTGATTCGTTTTAAATTAGCACTAGTTTGTAGAAATCGGCTTTTCTGTGAGCCATCAAGGGCATCTAGAATAGCAAGTGAGTCATAATCAATTGTATTTGCCGTGTAAATATGCGTATGCAATGTTCTAAAGAATCTGTAATTACGATTGAATTTTGTCATGTAGGCCGAAATATTTGGTGTTCCTTTTGAATCTATTAGTGAAAGAGTAGTTTTCATAATTTTAATGTTACACTATATTTTAATGTTATATTTGATATATAGTGTATATGTTATATATATTATTGGTTCTAGCTGGCTTGTCTGTGTTTTCCTTGAGGAAATGTGAATAACATAGCCTTTTTAAACCTGTACATTATTGATTTATTTTACCATATCCAAGAAATGAAAGTCAAAGAAAAACCAAAATACTGGTATTGAGTTCAGGTAGAGGAAATCCTTCTTGACTGTAATAATTTATTGTTGTAATGAGTTAACATATGAAATAGATTATATGAATTAAATTAAACACTTTTTAACCTGATTTATCGCATATATTTACATTTTAAATTTTAACTTGATGTTTCAGCGTCTTTGCAGACCTTGTGGTCACAAGCAATTGAGGTGTCAAACGTCAGATTGATAGATGGAAAAAGTTATACATCATTATCTCCATCTGTTTCTCAGTCTTCAAGCATAGCATTCTGGATTGACACAAAACGAGCTGACAGTATTGAATTTTAGGTTGTGCAGCTTGCTGGATGTTAGATTTAATGTTTTTCCCATGTTGGTGATAGTTTCCAACCATCTTCTCTATTGAAATTAGGGTGTTTTTTAATTTCAATTGCTTCTCTGATCATAGCTCGTTTTGTGTCAATCCAGAATGCTACGCTTGAAGGCTGAGAAACAGTTGGCGATGATGATGTATAACATTTTCCATTTATCAATCCAATGCTTGAAACCTCATTCGCTCGTGACCACGGGGTGTGCAAAGACACTGAAACATCGAGTTAAAATTTAAAATATAAATATATGCGATAAATCCGGTTAAAAAGTGTTTTATTTAATAGTATGAATCGCGAAAACTTAAGACAATATTAGATTATATGAAATATCTGTGATTATGCCCGGGTAACTGACTTCATCAATGAGTACATTAATTATTATAACACATTAAACAACATCTTTGTTAGAAGGTACAATAATATAAGATAATACTCTTGGTCTTATAACAAAAAAAGAACATTATTTCTTATTTCCCTGTCTCTTTTACAATTTATCAATAGAATAATAGTGGTTGATAGTATGAAACATCTACTGTTTGAACAATTATACCATGAAGTTAAGTATTAACACATGTAGTAGGTACCTTAATTTGTAGAGAGATTAATTAGCTTCCTGGCAGGATCTGCCTGCCTAGTAACTACTTTGAAATAGCCGCCAAATATCGTCACTCCAGCATAAGTTTTATGAATAACCACTTACTTAACATTATATGATTTATGTATGTAAATAAGATAAAATTCATCTACATGTACAGGTTGAAATTCCAGGATGTGATAGATTGAGATCATACATGAAGAGAAAAAATTAAAAATAAATATTGATTAATTACTGAGTAAACTTAACCGAAATTTAAAGAATTAAAAGGGTGGTGGTGTGTGAGTGGCGGGAACACTGTGTGCGTGTTGACTGAGGCAGTTCGTTGGGAAAACTGTAGTAAGGTCTCTTCAGTATCTAAAGGAGTATCTTTATGAAATAAATTATTGAAAGTTGTAACAAACTAAGGAAACAATCACGGTGAACATGAACACAGCTTAGAAAAAACGGTTTTGACACTGACGTTTTGTCCTTCTGTTGGCAAATATCAAAATGGCGGCTATCTGTTAGGTATTCAAAGAAATGTTTTTTCCGTTCGTTTCTGCGTTCCGGGGTGCTCTCTTTTCGATTGCTGTGCTGTGTTTTCCTGATTCATTTATTAAAAAGATGAAATCTATAATCTATTTAATATATACTTAAAGAATAATTAATAATAACAAAGCAACAACAATAAACAAAGTAAATGTCGAGTTGAGTTGATGAACACGAAGTTGACAGTTCGACTTGACAGTTAAAGATAACATATTAGAGAGAAAATGGCTTGCGCGTGAAGCCCACAAAAATATTTTTTTCTTGGCTTAAACTTCATCTTTGACCAAAACTGTAAATGCAGTTGTACTCAGTGGTTAGTACGGTGTTATAAACCGTGGAGTGTACCTCGGTACCAAAATGGGCCACCCGTAATGAACTTCTTTGTCACCAGTCACCTTGTACACTAAAGACCGTTTAGGTCCCTATACTTGCTTTTTAATGGGTACATAAACTGTTAGGTAGCATAAGTCACACCGGAGAGTGCCATTATATTATATGTATAGTTTTCTGACATGGTTGCTGTTACCTTCCATGTTAAGGTTTTGTAACTTGAAGTCAGTAAATTTTTATTTGCTCTCGATAGTCCAGCTGCTGAAGAAGTTGAAACATATTTGCAGGGTGGATTGTGTATGAAGAGTAGTTGCTGGCCAGGTGGACCCCCATGGGCTTGTAGCACAATATCCCCTGGAACCAGGGTTGCCAACCATAATGTTTTTAACAGTATTATACTGTTTTTCACTACATAATACTGTTTACTGTTGAAAAATACAAAATACTGTTTTCAGCATAAAAAGGTTAACACTTTATATGCTAGACTTTAATTAATAATTTGTGCAAGAAGTTCTAAAAATATGTGTTTAAAACATTAAATAAATTGAATACTGTTTATTTTTCCCATATACTGTATGATATTCTTTTCGAACTCAAATATACTCTAGAAAAAAAAAGTTGGCAAATTTACCTGGAACCCCATTGCACTATACCCAAATATACCTTCGCCCTAGCTTCCATTTGGATATGTAAGATAATTTATGATAATCCATATTATGGGATATACAGGGTGACTGGTGGGTCACTTTCTAAATTCAAGGATGTGGTAGTTTGATCATACACATAGAGACGAAAAAAGACGTGTGGCACTCGGAGACTGCCGCGGTAAAGCTATTGCATAGCATTTTTTATCAACTTATGCAATTATTATTATTTATTTATTTTATTAATGCAGTAATGTTTGATCTAATATGAAGTTCCACAAGTTCCTAGTAGATGGCGCTGATTGTTTATTAAAGCCCGCATGTAAAGTTATGAAATCAAAGTATCACCGCTGTGCCGGTCGGAGTCGGGGGTGTCAGGTTTTTTTCGTTACGGAATTTCTGAATTCGGTCCCCACGCTCAAGGCCCGCGATAGAAGCTATTAATTTATTAATAAATTTTAATTATTTACTCAGTAAACTTAACCGCAAATTAAAGAATTCATTACACTACGGATTAGAAACTATTACCTAATTACCATAGATATACACACGCTGTTATGAACACAGACTAGGTAGGTAGGTAGGTAGGTATAGATAGACGTCGAGCCGTGAGTCATTCGTGAACTCTTTATTTATTTATAGAGAATTCTGCTGAAAAATTAAGTACCAACTTTAATTATGATCAGCGGTGCGAGACAGAACTTTATGGACTCGTATGTTTACGAATGTTCGTATAGTATGGAGTCGGTTGCAAGTTTTTAGTAACATTGTAATTTTTAAATAGTTCAATATTTTTAGGTTATTCATTTCACAATTAAAAATCTTTTCTAGTCATTAAACGAATATTCTTGATTACAGGTGATACCATGCGTGCATCCGATACCCGGAGGCATGTACCCTGGCCGCATGATCAGGTTCCAGGGCAACATTCCACCACAAGCACAGAGGTAAGAGGTTGGCTTGAAGAGAACGCTCTTGCGTGATAAGGCCGCAGCCACAGACAAACATCTACATGTTGTACACTTTTACGACGCAAGTGTCACGATTTGTTTTGAAACCTGCCGACTTTGTAGCACCCACTGTGTACAGGACGCGTATTTACAAAGGCTATACCATTACAGTGAAAGTGCAAACTGAACTGGCTTAGCTTTTGTATTACAAAAACTTGCCGAAACCCTAATCTATTCTAGTACAGAAATTGACCGAAGTCGTGTAGACTTTGTGAGATAACTTCAATTGAACATTGCAGCAACAAAAGCTAACCCATTTGATATCGATATTTACCGATCGTTGGCTTCAATTTGATACTTAAATGGCAATTGTTCTGATTTTCAAAGATAGAAATAAAATGTGCATGCATTATGACCATCGTTATTTTGATGACTTAACGTTTGACTTTTGACCATGTCGGGATTGTCCAGGGTTGACTATAATAGCTGACCAGGTTCATGGCGCTTCGCCGGCCGCTGCCGCGGCACCGCTCGCTTCGCTCGCTCGGCTCGCGCACGTTTATAACTATATGCAACCTAACATGCTCCTCCTCGCTGCGCTCATCGTCGCACCTAACCGTACTGATTCCGCCTTCCGGTGCGGGAGCCCTTCTCGTAGCTTATCTCTTTCATCGCAATGTATATCAAACAAAGATATACCTACTTTTCATCTTGACAAAAGCTTATCTATTTGAGTGAATATGTATTATACAGTACTAGGTTTTGTCATTGCATTTCTTTGAAAATTACAAGAGCAAAAGCTAATCCATTTCAGTCAATTTTTTTACTGAGTTAGATTAGGTATTGTCAAGTAATATGCATAAACAAAAGCTCCTCTATTAGCGTCTGACTCGTGATTCAAATAGTATAGCCTTTGTATATTCGCGTACAGGACGCGGTGTCCTATAAGTACTGTCAAGATGTCAAGGAGGTAAAGAAAGGACGCGAGTGATCGTAACGGCGTTTATTGTCAGACTGATTGTACTTAACTAATATAAAACTGTTAATTAAATATGCTGAGTGCATCAAAATTCATTTTTTTTTTTTTTATAAGTGACTAAACCCGCGTTTGACCTCAATCTCACCTGATGGTAAGTGACGATGAGGTCGAAGATGAAAGCACACGGGTTTAGGAAGGAACTGGCTCTTTATAAAATATTGCCGGAACACATTACCGCCGGAGCGGTAACATTTGGCGGCAGACTTTATATAAAGGGTGGTCGCTAGCCAGGCGGACCCAGAAGGGATCCTACCACCAAGCACATTTTATGCATGTGTGAATACAAAGATGTGTGAGTGTAGCTCATACACACTGTGACGTCACTGATATTTAGTGGTGGGAAATACAAACCAATTTAAAGACAGCAATATCGATATTGTGATATCAATTTTCTAACAGACATACATACGCGGGGTCAGCATTTAACGGCGACGAACCTTGACGCTTGGTCGGGGTTCGGCCACGCGAAGTACATGCATTTGCTTTATATCTGTAAATTTTTGTGGCCGCAGCCTTGAGTCCCGTTTTCGTTTGGATTTATGTTTGAATAATAATAATAATTTAGTTTATTGACACAACTCATTAACACTCGTACACATAAAAGAATACAAAAAAGGAATATAAAAAAAAAGATACAAAAATGTGCCAAAGGGGTAATTTCAGCATTATGTTGTCTGAGATAGACAACGCTGATTTTCAAAATACCCTTTCCTTAGTGCCGAAATAATCAAAACAAATAAGTGGGCAACCATTTAAAAAATATATTTTTTCATGAAAACATTTAAACTAAAATAATGCATTATACAAGCAGAATATTGTAATTTATAAAATATAAGACTAATACCTATTTACTTTCTTTTCAAATTTCATTTTATAAGTTACTTTCCATACCTATACAAACTCACGAATACAATAATACTTAGATATTAACCTTTGAACAAAAAAAAAAACACAAAATCATAAATTAAAAACAAATTGTCTAATCAAAATAAGCAAATGTATTGGATAACGTCGGAGGCATGACTTCTGAACTGTGTGCAAGCCACGCGGTTAGTGCGAGATCCGGCCGTCTGTTGCGACCAGCGGATTTGGTACGCCAGATCAAGTCCGCTGTCCGGCCCGGACCAAGTTCGATCGTCTGTTAATGCTATTAAAGGTGACTTGGGACATACCTATACGGAGTGTAGGGGGCAGATTATTCCAAATGTTTGCCGCTCGAAATCGGAAGCTGCTGTATGTGTATTAATCCTGGCAGTTGTAAAAGTTCTATTACTGCAGGCCATCGCTTGGATAAGCGTGTCACAAAAAGCGACTAATTCGAGTGATCCCTGTAGGGTTAGGACCTGTTTATGGGGTAACAATGTCGGCCTCAGACGCCAGTGGTCGCGGGTTAGATTCCCGCACGGAACAAGAAAAAAAAGTTTTCCGTGTCTGGGTGTTTATCTATTTACTGGCCACCGCGCGCGGTTTTACCCGCGTAACTTTTGGTCCCGTGGGAATTTCGGGATAAAATATAGCCTATAACCTTCCTCAAGAGTTGGGCTCAAATGCAAAAAGAATTTTTCAAATCCCACTTGTAGTTTCTGAGATGCGTTCAAACAAACAAACAAAAAACAAACTCTTCAGCTTTATATATTAGTATAGATTTATTTATATTCTAGTCCGCTACATGATATCCCATGACACAAGCTATGCTTACTTTGGGGCCATGTAGTTGGTGTGATTGTCTGGGGATTTTCATGTAAAATTTGCCGCCAAATACCACCACACCGGTGATGTGTTCCGGCAAAGTTTTGTGAAGAGCGAAATCCTTCTTGTACGTCATCGTCGATCTCATTTTAACTTATCATCAGATGAGTCGAGGTCAAGTACGGGTTAGTTCAAGATAAAAATAATTTACGCACAGAAGATAGGTATTAATTAAACAATTAACTAATAATCAACGAATGCAGAGCATTAAAAACAAGTTTCTTAAATAAATGAAAAATGTGATAAATAAAAATTACCCGACCAGGATTCGAACCTGGGACCTCTCGTTTGCCGGACGAGTGCTCTTCCACTGAGCTACCGGGGCCTGGCGGTACGCCTCGAAATTACTTACCACATTTTTTGTTTTTATGTTATATTTGCTAACGTAGCTCCATCTTATGGTATAGCTTTGCAGCTAAGACCACCCGAGACCAATTTCTCTACAGATTTTGTGAATCTCAGTTAAAGTGAAGCATTGCAATGTTTTAATAATGTTTTTAAGTATCTTTTGTTTATATGTATAGGACTTTGTCAAAAATCTTTTTCAGAAAGGGATCTATTCCGTGTAGAGGTTTTTCTTGATTGGACCGTAGCCTAGTATGTCATCTTGTTGCTACGAGGGCGGGTCAATAAGTGCGTGACTTTTGGAATAAAACACAGATTTTTTGATAAATAAATCGTTTTATTTTTCAAGGTAGTCTTTCCCTTGAGCTTGAGTAAATTTTGCTATCCCTATTATTAAGAGTACTATCATTTAAAAAATCCACCCTGTACAAAGCTGAAGAGTTTGTTTGCTTGGCGAAACGCGCTTATCTCAAATTGAGAAATTATTTTTGCGTTGAATAGTTCATTTATCGGGGAAGGCTATAGGCTATATTTTATCCCGGAGTTCCCACGGGAACGAGAGTGATGCAGGTGGAACTGCAAGGACCGGCTAGTTGTAAATAAAATTACATCTCATCAGAAAAACTGTTGATTTAATTTTAATGCTAAATATTATTTTAAATTACTTTCAGATTCGCAATAAATCTGCAGTGCGGACCAAACACGGATCCTAGGGATGATATCGCATTACATCTTAACTTCAGGTATGTTTTAAACATAAATTTAGCCTGGTTGTCTGGAAGAAATCGCTTGCTAGTGATACCGCCAATTGTTATATAATAAATAAATAAATATTTCTGACACTCACACAACATTATCTAGCCCAAACTAAGTTTCTTAAAGAACTTGTGTTATGGATACTAGATAACTGATATACTTAAGAAATATATAAACATACATATTTTTATTAGAATCACCTTAAATAAACATATAAACATCCATGAGATATTTAAAATGATGTTACAGTTAAGAATCTGTTTTCAAAATTTCTTACTCTTTATTGTATACCAAAAAACAGGATTATAATATTATTATTGTTTATCTGGCTACAACCGGCTGGTGTATTGGTAACATACATTGCCTTCTATGCCAGAGGTCCTGGGTTCGAATCCCGGCGGCGGCGGATATTTATGTGATAAACACACAGATATTAGTCGTCAAGTCGTGAACGTTTATATGTTTATTTAAGTTTATTCTAATAAAAAATATGTATTTATTCAATATGTATGTTTATATATTTCTTAAGTAACTATATCAGTATTCTAGTAACCATAACACAAGTTCTTTAAGAAACTTAATTTGGGCTAGATAATGTTGTGTGAGTGTCAGAAATATTTATTTATTTATAATGTTACACTAACAGCTACGCGTGGTTCTACCTGTATCTTTTGTAAGAATTTGCCCGTTACAATTTATTGATAACACGTGACCTTCTCCAATAGTCGTTTTATCATTTGCAAAAAGTATTTTTAAATACGAGAAGGCACTTTTCATTACAAACATTACGATATCTATGCTATAGTTGAATTCTTTCAAGTGGTTTTTGTGACAGTTCAAAATTGACAATCTTTGTGACGTTGTTGCCGTAATGAAATTGTTCGATCTTCTATTCGATGGCTTTGACGTATCGAATCAGCAGTGCGATCACAGAACTTTATCGAATCGTAAGTTAACGAATGTTTACGAATGCTCGTATAGTATGGAGTCGGTTGCAAGTTTTGAGTAACATTGTAATTTTTTATTTTACAGATATTTATGAGTACAACATGTTTACAAACATTCAAAATTAACAAGGCACACATTTATTTAAGCTGGCCGTGCGGCAATGGATTGATTTCAATTTTCTCTTAAAAACCGTCTCCATACTATACGAACATTCGTAAATATTCGTTAACTTACGATTCGATAAAGTTCTGTGATCGCACTGCAGTTGGTGAAAAAACTGTATACAAGTTTCCGATTTCAAGATGGCCGCTCATATTCATCGATTCAATGTCGATTCAGTAGTGTCAATCACTATCAACTGAACGTTCCGTTTCTTTGAATCTGTCCATTTAAGATGAATATTTTTATGACATTTACCTAATTTATTTACAGTTAATAATAACAATTACACTTTATTAAGAGGCCTGCCTATTTAGTTATTTACTTTCATGATTTAGTAGTGTAGTGACCATATTTTATTGTATGTGTGTAGGTTCGTAGAGCAATGCGTGGTGCGCAACAGTCTGACGGCAATGAACTGGGGCGTGGAAGACACCAGCGGCGGCATGCCTCTACAACGAGGCATGGCGTTTGAAGCGCTTGTGTTGTGCGAGCCGCAGAGTTTGAAGGTAACCTAATTTGTATATAATTATTATTATTATTTTTTTTTTTTATATTGTAAGGATAGGACGTTTATCTTCCATGCCACCTGATGGAAAGTGCGCATGAAAACTATGGTGTTACACGTCCATCCACGAGAAACCTATTCACTCGACACTTAAAAGTTCCAGGACTGTAGTGGTCAGGAAAAGCAGACGCAGGCAGATTGTTCCACACCTTGGCAATCCGTATCAACATACATAGCTTCACGCCTGTATCCCTTATGGAGTAGGCAGAACACCAGAGGCTATAAAACCATCTGATGTCACATTTGACAAATTTAGAGGTATTAAAATAATGGGGAGAGACTATTGCAGTAACAGGTGGTCAGCCCATCGCTTGAAAAAGCGCCAATAAAACCTGTGTCCCTTAATTGACATTTACAGTATGCCCGGGAAGAGAAGCAGCTGGCACATTCTATGTTTTTCTTTCGCTCCCAGTCCAGGGTGGAAGCATTTTGTTTAAAACTTAATAAATCCTAATAGTAGTATCCGAATAATAATATCCTATTCCTAATATCCTAATACTAGTTACCTAGTCGTAATGTATGCGTTGGGAGAGGCCTACGTCCAGCAGTGGACTAGCGCGGGCTGAGATGATGATGATGATGATAAATGTATGTTTGGCAGATCTTGAAAGAAATGATCAGTTCATGAGAAAATTTTGCATAGATTTTAATAATTTTAATTCCAAATTACCTAGGAGACTAGGGAATGCCAATTGCTGCGATCCAGACATACCTCCTTCGTAATATTTTAAGGTTTTTGCATTTAAAATGCTTAATTGCTCTTAAATCAATGATTAAATGTGTTAAATAAAAATAAACGACGTGTCCTGGTCGGGTGATAGATTATTGATTATTAGATGCAGTAGTTATATGATTTAAAAAGCCGCCGCGCGCGGTTTTACTCGCGCAACTTTTGATCCGGGAATTTCGGGATAAAATATAACCTATAGCCTTCCTCAAGAGTTGGGCTATGAAATGCAAAAAGATTTTTTCAAATCCCACTAGTAGTTTCTGAGATTAGAGCGTTCAAACAAACAAACTCTTCAGCTTTATAATATTAGTATAGATAATAAATTAAATATAACGCTAATTTAAAAAAAACAGTTCATATCCAAACTAATATTTTAAATGCGGAAATCTATCTGTCTGTCTCTCTGTGTAACGGTTACACTTTCAAGGCTTTGCCACTGGACAGAATTGTACAATATAATTAATAAAGTTGGGCCACAGCTGTCTATTTTTTGAAATACATCCCTTGAAGGGTTTAAAAAAGCGTTAAAAGTAGAAATGAATGAATTTTGACACAAAAATAGTAAATTTTACGCACTAATTCTGTTTTAAATGCAGTTATATTTCTATATTCTTAAAAATATTGACCAGTCAGTGGTTGTTAGAACGTGGTATACGTGAACCGTCTCAATTAATTTTTCACAAAGGCACCTAGGATATCGCGCAGATGTTATTCGCACAACCATCATATCAAACTACTGTCGCATAATAATGTATTGAACGATTTCGTAAAATCGGTATCATCTGCGCAGCTAATTTATTGTGCCGTCAGTAGGAATTATCGTTGCTTAAGAAACGATAATTATCGATAAAAATTTAACGATAAAAATCTAAGTAATATCCCTTCTTAAAATTATTCTGTATGACACACACACAGTAAGTTCATACATTCGCAGTTTCATCGATAAACTGATTAACATTGTTGCATAAGATTCAGGGTTGTCATAATATTCATCTGCCTACGCTACGCATTAGGCGGAAAATGCAATACGCGCGCTCTATAACTAAATTACTCTAAGGTAGGCAGAATCGCCAATGGCTGCCATCCAAACACGCCTCTTTCGCTTCCTTCTTCCCTTTTTTAATATGTCACCAATGTGGTGGGCATACGTTTGCCTAAACTAAACTGAATTTTTTTTTAATTCGATGCCTACCAGACCCGTAGTCATTTTTATGCAGGGGATTTATTACGATACGTTTATGCAGGGGATATTCTAAGCGGGCTTTTATAAGCAAAGAAAGAAAGAAAGAAAGAAAAAAATGTTTATTCAACATAGCAGCAAAGACACAAATAATAAAAATAAAAAGAAAATACAAAAAATTTGATAAAATAAAGTTGGTACAAATATTTAAAATAAATAAATATTTCTGACACTCGCACAACATTATCTAGCTCAAATTAAGTTTCTTAAAGAACTGGTGCTATGGCTACTAGATAACTGATATACTTAAGAAATATATAAACATACATATTGAATAAATACATATTTTTTATTAGAATAAACTTAAATAAACATATAAACATCCATGACTTGACGGCTAATATCTCTGTTCATCACACCGATATCCGCCGCCGCCGGGATTCGAACCCAGGACCTCTGGCATAGAAGGCAATGCATGTTACCACTACACCAGCCGGTCATCAAATGTTATAATTAATACAAATAAGAAAATTAACATATACGTATGACAAATAAAAAAAAACAGGAGTTTAGGATTTATAAGGTTGGTAGTGCTGCAGTGTCAAAAAGGCTCCGGCTCAGCTTAATGCTGCGTTTAGGCCACAAGTGCCAGAGCGCAGCGCTGGTTTTCAGCAGGTGCCTAAAGGTGAGTTGAAAATTACCACCAGTTTAGAATTTATAAATCTTGCAACAAATTTATGAAGTTGATTACAAAACTTACAAACAAAAGAAATAACATAAATTTTTATTTAAATTAATAACATAAACGAATAAAATAATAAAATAAAAGTGATCATATTACACATTACGTACAATCATATAAATATAGCAATAATAAATTAACACTATACTTGTTTTCATGGCGTCATTTTGCAGATTTGCATATTTATTTAGATTTAATTTCAGAGAATATATAAGCGTATAAAGGGTTTCATAATACAAGCTTTAACAGTTTTAGTTTCGTAATTACAGATAGCGCTAAACGGCATCCACTTCTGTGAGTTCGCGCACCGCACGCCGCTTCAACGTATCACACACATTACCATGGACGGTGATGTCTCGGTGCAGTTCATCGGTTTCGAAGGCGCCGCGCCGCCGCCACAGCAGACCTATATGGTAAGTAATAAATAAATAAATAAATAAAATCCCCAGACAATCACACCAACTACATGGTCCCAATGTAAGCATAGCTTGTGTTATGGGATACCATATAGCGAACTAGGGGGGAACCTACAATATAAATACATAAATAGATAAACACCCAGACACGGAACATTATTTTTTTTCTGTTTCCGTGCGGGGATCGAACCCGCAACCGCAACCGGCGTCTGAGGCAGATAGGTTTACCCCAACGCCATAGTGGTCGTACTTCCTTATCAATACATACATACATACATAACGTCACGCCTGTATCCCTTATGGGATAGGCAGAACAACAGCAGTTACAGACAAATTTGGAGGTATTATAATGATGGAAAGAGACTATTGTAGTGACAGGGGGTCAGCGTATCGCCCATAAAAACGCCTTTAAAACCTCTGTCCCTTAACCGACTTTTACAGTATGCCCGGGAAGAGAAGATATTGGCACATTCTACTGTAATAATTATCGCGTAATGTTTATTGACGTAGCTCGCTAGTGTGGCGCCAGAATAAAAGATAAAAATACCCCTTAAACCCTTTAGAATTAGCGAAACAGCCATCGGGTAGAGCTGACGTACGAAAAATGAATTGTAGCGACACAAGACCATTTTGAAAAGTGGCATTTTGTTGACGACCTAGTACTACAAGATGTATAGTAGCGCGTAGTCGTCTTTATTTTAATGGTATTCATTCGTAATTTACATTGACCATGCTTTGCTTAATATGTTAGTGAATATATTAATTTCCTTGTAAAAAATACATACTTTTTTTTGCAAAAGTCGTTTCTAAAAAACAATCCTATACAGGGTGTCCCGCCAACCCTATACTTATAATACCTTCACGGAGGTATTCTAGTACCCATTAGTATTACAGAAAAAATATAAAAGAAGAAAAATATCTTTTTAAATGCAATAAATTTCGAAATTTTTTTGCTAATAACATTATATCACATCATGGTTAAATACTGAGAGATATCTGTATCTGAAAACTATATCTGTCAATATCTTAGTTTTTAAGATAACATTATAATTTTTGGTATAACACATCTTTGAACGAATCTGAATTTGAATCTGCGTATATAACGACATCTGCAGATAATGTCTGGATATAATAAAAAACAAATGTATTTAGTCTGAAGGATTACGAGTGTCTGTATCGTTTCGACGACCACTTTGGCGATGGCTGCCTCAGACGCCAGAGGTCGCAGGTTCGATTACCGCACGGAACAAGAAAAAAATATTCCGGGTCTGGGCGTTAATCTGTGTATGGGTAATTCTCATCAAATTTCGAAATTTGATTCCCGAGTTATTAGTGCCGAGTCATATGCATTAACTACATAAGTCTTCTTTTCATTTCAATGTACTCTGTCTATACCACTATTGTTGAAAAAGTAACCGTAATTTTTTCTCAAAGATACCTAATGAAATTTAACAAAATGATATTTGAATATAATAGATTCTAAAATATTCTAAAATATTTACAAAAAAATAATAAAGAGATATCTGTTTGTTTGTACACACAGCAATAAAAAAACTGACAAAAAGCGCATTTTTCGAAAAAAAATTAAAGTCGGGAATATCTCGAAAACGGTGACACTTTTACTGAGGTAATTTTTTTTTATCTGGTAGAGCACACCTCAACCTTTCTTTCATTTCAGTTTGTCGTGCAAGTTACGGGACACCCTGTATATGTATTTATAGTCAAGGTTCCCCCCTAGTTCGCTACATGGTATCCCATATCAGTTAGTTTGGGGGCATGTAGTTGGTGTGATTGTCTAGGGATATTATATTATTATTAGTTATATTGTTCCAGCCTAAATAAGTATATACTCGAACAAAATGAACTAAAGTTTCCGCTGCCAATTATCATATCTGTTTAAAGTGGCTTGCAGATAATTAAGTTTACAGTAATTTGTGATCCGATTAAGTATTAGAACTAGTGTTGCCAACGTTTTTTTCTAGAAATAAAGTATATTTGAGTCTGAAAAGAATATAATAATAAATAAAATCCCCAGACAATCACACCAACAACATGGCCCCAAAGTAAATAATAAATAAATAAATATTTCTGACACTCACACAACATTATCTAGCCCAAATTAAGTTTCTTAAAGAACTTGTGTTATGGATACTAGTTAACTGATATACTTAAGAAATATATAAACATACATATTGAATAAATACATATTTTTTATTAGAAAATAAACTTAAATAAATATATAAATATCCATGACTTGACGACTAATATCTGTGTTCATCACACAAATATCCGTCGCCACCGGAATTCGAACCCAGGACCTCTGGCATAGAAGGCAATGTACGTTACCCCTACACCAGCCGGTCGTCAAAAGTAAGCATAGCTTGTGTTATGGGATACCATAAAGCGAACTAGGGAACCTAGAATATAAATACATGAATAGATAAACACCCAGACACGGAACATTTTTTTTTCTTGTTCCGTGCGGGGATCGAACCCGCAACCACTGGCGTCTGAGGCAGATAGGTTTACCCCAACGCCAAAGTGGTCAAACAGTATTTAGGAAAAATAAACAGTATTCACTTTATTTAATGTTTGAAACACATATTTTTAGAGCTTCGTTCACAAATTATTAATTAAAGTCTAGCATATACAGTATTTAGCTTCTTATGTTATGCATTTTTAACTAAATGTGCAATTATATTTACTTGTTATTTCAAGCTGTAATCTATGAATTATGCAATGGATAGTCGGGGTCTCCTGGCACAGGCTCTTCGAGCTTAAAAAGAGACTGACCTGACCCATATGTTCAAATGTACTTTTTGACGATGAAATAAAAGGTTTCTTTTTGTTATAGTTGAATTGTTTTCAAATGATTCCTATGACACTGACAATAATTTGTACATCATAACCTTGTAGTGCCGTCACCGTTGCTTCTATGCTGGACTGGGAGCGAAAGAAAAACATAGAATGTGCCAGCTGCTTCTCTTCCCGGGCATACTGTAAAAGTCAGTTAAGGGACCGAGGTGTTATGGGAGGCTTTTTTGTGGGCGATAGGCTGACCCCCTGTCACTGCAATAGTCTCTCTTCACTATTATAAAGCCTCCAAATTTGTCAAACGTGACATCAGATGGTTTTATTACCTCTGGTGTTCTGCATACCCCATACGGGATACAGGCGTGAAGTTATGTATTCCAATAAAATGATATTCCGTTGGAATTACAACAATTCATAACATTTGCAAGAAATTATCTCAATCACACTTTACGTTTACGATCTACAAAAGTTACTTCGTAAGGTATGATTTAATTTTATAATTTTATTGGAATATAGCTACGTAAAATAAATAAATGCCATTTTTAGAAGCCTCCAATATGATTCTAATGTGTCGGTGACGGCACTAATGGTTATGTTGTGGAAATTATTGTCAGTGTCATAGGAATCAAGGCTCGCCGCGCCGACTATAAACAGTAAACAATATAATGTAGTGAATAAAAAACAAAATAAAAATTTTGAAAAACCCACGACGCGACGGTTAAAAGTAATTGAAAAAGAATAAAATAATTTAAAATCCCCCGACTGAAATGATTTATGTGACGAGAGATAATTAACGTGAAAAGCTTTTTTAAAAGTTCACTTGATCTCACACAGAGTCGGTCATATTATGAACAACATACTATTCGTTTTCATAGCACTTCTCTACGCTTACCTATTCGGTTCTCGTTGATGTAGATGTCGCAATAACATAGGTATTCAACTCCCTATGAACTTTATAAGAAGAGCAAGAAAATCCGTCTGGGGCTGCCATTGAATGAATTCGTTTTGTAGTTTTATATTGAAATTTAAAATATTGATGGCAGCCCTCGACCGATTAACGTGGGTAAGTAGAACCCCTTTGTGTTCGAGTTTGACTCGCACTTGGCTGCTTTCTCAGGGTGCTTTGTTTGTATGCATAGTATATTAGTAACTTACTATTAATATTAACTTTTTTTGATGTCGTCGTGGCGCCGTGGTTACTGTGTGTATCATACGATATCACAGATCAAGCAACGTTTGCTGCGGTCGGTGCTTGGATGGGTGACCGCCGACCATTCATTTCTCACGACGACTTCCGTGCTTCGGAGGGCACGTTAAGCAGTCGGTCCCGGTGCTGTGTACTTGTATACGTTAGGGTTTGCCAGGAGCCATTTTGCCGCCCTGAAAATTCTGGCATCCACCACCCAGCACTGGGCCAGCTTGGTGGATTACGGCCTATACCTCCTCTTCACTCAGGGCAGACTCATGCCCTGCATTGTGCTCATTACAAAGAGTTGTGAAGATGATGATGAATATTAACTTTCCAGGGCGACCCGAACTACGGAGGGGCCTACGGCGCGCCCCCTCCCGCCTACGGCCAGCCCGGCTACGGCGCCCCCCCACAAGGTAAGAGCATTAGGACTAATTATACATGGTGGTAATTTGGCCAACTGTGTACCAAACACCCTGTATATGCAAAATATTTAGTTATTTACCCTTTATTTTACTGTAGATGATGATAAGTCTAAAAAAACTTACGAAAAAAGCGAAACGTGCAAACGTCGATTTTACTGCTAGATAGACCCAATAGTGTTGGGTTACCTGGTAGAATTTCTAATAAATAATGACAAAATTCGAAACCATTTTAGAGGTCGGCTGGTATAGTGGTGACAATACAGGGTGTTAGTTTTGATTTCCCATAACTCTAGGGTATTAATGGGACCATGTAATAGAATCAAATAACATGTGAATATTTTTTCATTATTTTTATTACATACATACATAACGTCACGCCTGTATCCCTTATGGGGTAGGCAGAACACCAGAGGTTACAAGACCATCTGATGTCACATTTGACAAATTTGGAGGTATTATAAAGATGGAGAGAGACTATTGTAGTGACAGGAGGTCAGCTTAACGCCCAAAAAAACGCCTTTAAAACCTCTTGAATTATTTTTATTTTTCTTACAAATAATTTAATTAACACAAAACATCTTATGTAAAACACCTTTATGCGAAGTATGACAACGTGGCATTTTCTATCCCTTTTTTATCGCTACCCACAGGTACAGTTCGCAACGTTTTTCGTTGTACATTGTATGCAACGTTCCTCAATGTTTAAAATGTTTTTGTTGTCTATTGTATGGCTTCAGTGACACTGGTCTATTGAATGAATGTTAGAGATTTTACAAGGGTGATTAATTATGAACTCATTATATAAAGATTGATGATATCTTGGAAAGTATGCACTTTTGAACCACATATTCTTTGGCAAAAAGTATTATTTTTTAGTAAGGAACAAAACCTCAAAGTTATGGGATATCAAAAGAACACGTTGTATAACCCTTCCATGCCGGCAGGTTGGTATGTTAGAATATTGTGATGAACACAGATATTAGTCGTCTAGTCATGGACGCTGTATGTTTATTTATATCTTTATAATTATCTAGTATTTGTACCAAAGGTTCTTAACAAAACTTAATTGGGGTTAGATATTTTGTTGTTTTATCAAATCCTACTATTATTATAATTATGAATGTGAGGACGAATAAAGGTAGTCTACTATGGAAGAGATAATTTTGAAGTGATAAGGCCGCCCAAATTGCACCATTTCATGTTATTATAATACTGTATGTTTTTAAATATTTCCCCATTAAATGGCAATAAAGTGGTTGAATTGAATTGAAGAGAAAAAATATAATAAAAATAAATATTAATTATTTACTGAGTATACTTAACCGAAAGTTAAAGAATTGATTACGCAACGCATGATTACGCTAGCGTTGGCAGCGATCCGCGTGCCAGGTCACATGCTGCGAATGCCTCGATTGACTCAGGCGCAGTTAAAGTAAATAGTAACAAAACTTTATTTATTTATAGGGAATTCTAGTGAAAATTAAATACCTACTTTTATTACATAATTATGACCAGAATCGAGTACAGAGTGCTCTCCTTCATAAGTCACCCTGTATAAATAGTTGTATAAACAAATATTGTTGGAATTGATGTGGAGAGGTGTTGCGCTAATTAAAATTCACCCTGTATAAGAGCTAACTCTGGGGCCATATTTTGTTTATTCCTTGTTTATAAGTTTATGTCCTTCGGGTGTTTCATACTGATAGTGAGGGAATGCATGGAAATTTATTTAATTGGCATGAATTAGCAAAATTCTTACAATTGGCTATTTTTGATGGCAGCACAATAAGTTCTTTAAAAATGGGAAATATTTATAGATAGCTTTATTTTTATTTATAAAAGTAATTGCATGTTTAGACTATCAACTAGAAAGAAATCTAATAATACAAATATAAGACAAAAAGATTAAATTAAGTAATGGAAATGAGAAATATTAAGATTTTTGAATGACAACATTTAAATTGTAACATAAAAGTGGAAATGGTGACAAAGTATTGTAGAATCACGGAACGGTTAAAGCTACAGAATTTCGTATAAAATGATACCGAAATGGAGAGCTAAATTAATGTTCTTTATCGTAATAAAAAAATATTTTTTTTATTCATGATAAAATTATGGTTTAAAATGTAACTTATATACAGCTAAATATTAGTTGATTTGTGTCTAATTTTAAAATATTTTTCTTAGTGTTGTTGTATTGTTAGGCAAAGGAAATTTTCAGGTAATATTTAAGATTAACATTATTGATTTTATGATAGGTTCTAGAAAAAAAAGTTATGGAATACTTTGTTTAACATTCTATCCAGATTTTCTGGAAGTATCGGTTTGTTGCAACATTATTTCCATCTGTAAAAGGCTATGATTTACAGTGACTAGGTGATATTAAAGGCCTACTATTAAGCCAAGCTAAGACCAAAAATCACGACCGTAGACCAAGTAGATAGACTGTTTCTTTTAATTTACTCTAAAAAAATGATTAAAAAAATGAGGTAGGTATTGAGGTCCCCCATCCCTGGGAAACGTTTGGTCCACCCCTCAAGTTACACCCTGTATATTGAAGCTATATGCTAGATATAAAAAAAAGACATTGTGCTGCCATCTACGCTGTAATAAGTATACAGGGTGGAATTTTTGAATGCAGTTTTATTTCTTTCCCAAAATAAAGGAATGTTTCTTTGGAGTAAGATTTGGCTATCTATATTATTTAGAGTACTTTCCCTCCACGGGGCATTCAAAAATTCCACCCTGTATATTGCTGTAGAAATTGGCTTAGCATACAATAAAATTAACAAATGCATTCTGTGTTACCACAAGAAAAAAATATAAGTATAGTTAGGTAAAAGTCGTATGGTATAATCTTAAATTAAAAAGTCTGAATATAATTTGATCTGCTTATATTTATCTTTTATGTATTTTTTGGACGTACATCGTACGAAAAAAACGTACGACGGCTTATAAAATAATGAAATGAGTGCGTTAACAGGACTATGAATTAAGTTTGTTTGTGCCTTTGTTGAGATTTAATAAAAACACATCTTTATAAGATTTTATAACATTTTTTTATACAAGGTGTTCTTTTGATATCCCATAACTTTGAGGTTTTGCTAAAAAATAATACTTTTTGCTAAAGAATATGTGGTTCAAAAGTGCGTACTTTCCAAGATATTATCAATCTTAATATAATGAGTTCATAAATTATCACCCTTGTAAAATCTCTTTAACATTTATTCAATACACGCGTGTCACTGAAGCAATACAATAAACAACGCAAAACGTTGCGAACTGTACCTGTGCATAGCAATAAAAAAGGGATAGAAAACACCACGTTTTCATACTTCGCATTAAGGTGTTTACGTTAGATGTTTTGATTTAATTGAATTATTTTGTATGAAAAATAAAAACAAAAAAATATTTAATTGAAAAGTTATTCACATGTTATTTGATTCTATTACATGGTCCCATTAATACCCCAGAGTTATGGGAAGTCAACAGGAACACCTTGTCTACTGAGCTCGATGTTTTGGTGCATTTTTATTTATATATTTTGAAAACACACTGTGGTCATCCCCTCAGGGTTTATTAGGAGAAAGCCGACTTTTGATAATATCATAAAAATCTAATTTATTTTTTAAATGTTCAAATAAAATATGGGTAAGGCAATAAAGTAGTTTTCAAAACGTCTGCTATTAAGTATGTTATATCGTAAAAACTTAGGATTTTTCCTCATTCTTATTACTTGGCCACCCTGAGTTTAGCTCTACTCTTATAATGACCACAGATTAATAATCTTACGCTGTGTGCTGTAGTCTGTGCAAAATATTTTTTCTTTGTGGTAACCCTTTCCTATAGTTGACGGCAACTTTTTGTTATAACGGCTTTGAACTTTGAAATAATAACAATTTATAAGCTGTGGACTTTGGAAGTGTTTTTATATATAACCTTTATTTCTAAGAGGTAAGTGTATTTATTATTTCTAATATCGTGTGTAGTTTGTGTATGTTTTGTTTTTCTGTGTATGTATTTACATGTATTGTAGTATTTATGTGGTTTTCTTTTATTCGAAATGTAAGATTACTTAATTAGTACTTAATTATTGTGGCATTGTAAGTTACAAAAACGAAATATTGAATTCTGGGTATGTTTAGAGTCCCTAAGATCAGTTATATTCTGCTCTCAACTCTTAAGATCGAACTTAAGGCAGTTGTTTCAATACATCTAGCGGATCTTAACACCCTCAGCGCCAGTGTATCATTTTGCACAAGCTTGTATAGCATTGTGTATCAAAAATGATACACAAGACCTCTTGTTTTCAAAGGGTTGAAAATCATGAGTGCACACGCTTTTCATAGCTTTTGTGTGAGGATAAAAATGCTCTGGCCTGGACGATCACAATATTATATTTGGGATTGTGTTATGACAAATTATACTTAAAAGACATACTGGAAAATAGAGGTAGAAAACATAGGTCAAGAGTTAGTTTTTACGTAATTATCCTTATGGCTTATACTGAACATTTTAGTCTATCTCCATCATTATGATACCTCCAAATTTGTCAAACGTGACATCAGATTTATAATTTCTAGTGTTCTGCCTACCCCATAACAGGCGTGAAGTTGTGTATGTATGAACATTTTATAAATTGGGCTTGGCGCGGTGTTAAGAGCGGTCTCAAGAGTTGAATGTTTCATTAATACGGACCTTAGGCTGCAAACTGGATGGCAGCGACAGCGACGCGGGGAATCTGGGCCGTTCTCGGCCAGCGGGCATGAGAGCGATTTTTCGCGGTTTTATACAAACTCAATACTTTCTATCGTGTCGCGGAAATCGCTGCCCAAGCCGCTGTCGCTGCCGTCCAGTTTACAGCCTTATAATAGCTACATTGCAACGTCCATGATGACATAACATATTTTCTATATTTATTACACATTTAATATTAATATATTTCCCGGTATTTAAGAGGATAGTCTTTGCCTTGAGATATAGAATGAACACCCTGTTCTCATATTATTCCACTAAAGCAAATTGTTTAGCTAATAATACCCAATATCTAATAATATCCCGTGTGCTAATCGCAGCGGTTCAACTTTCGTTTTATAAACCATAACAACAAATGTTTTATGTACATATTTTTTCACTGGTATTTAAGGAAGGGCGGCGCGTCGCGCGTCGCGTCGTACCTTTTTACTTCATTGCCGGCTTTATTATGGAACTATCCGTTGTTTTTAAATAAATGAAAAATGTGTTAAATAAAATTACCTGACCAGGACATGAACCTGTGACCTCTCGTTTGCCGGACGAGTGCTCTTCCTCTGAGCTACCGGGGCCTGGCGGTACGCCTCAAAATTACTTACCACATTTTTGTTTTTACGTTATATTGCTAACGTAGCTCCATCTTATGGTATAGCTTTGCAGCTAAGACCACCCGAGACCAATTTCTTTACAGAAATTGTGAATCCCAGTTAAAGTGAAGCATTGCAATGTTTTAGTAATGTTTATTTTTTATAATGTTTATTTTTTATTTTTATTTATCACATTTTTCATTTATTTAAGAATAATTGAGCATTTTAAATGCAAAAACTTAAAAACATTAATAAAACTATCCGTTGTTTAAGAATAAGAATAAGAATTTATTTATTTGCCAGAATGTGGTATAACAGTCTTAAATACAGTCTTATTCTAAAGTACGTACATTCACTCCGTCTGAGCATGCTAACATATTTTATTACAAAATTTGATCATTATTATAGCAGTGTTCAAAATTTATAATTTATAAATTGGGTCATATTAAGTTACAATTACAACAAAGTTCAAACGTCATAAGTAATCAGAAATATCATCAAATAATAAATTAAAAATAATATGTGAATTTAAAACGTCAAGTACAAATAAAAAATATAAAAAATTCATGCAATGAAAATGTCAACTAAAACATCATATATTCCTGAACACTATAAAAACAAATTTGTGCCAACCATGATTTTAGTTTATTTTTAAAATGACTAAATGGAAATAAGAGTAAAGCCGGCTACGTAACGTAAACGCGCGAAACTTCGCGCGACACGCCGGCTGTGCTTAAACGTGCCCTAAAGGTGATATCAGACGGGTAATTTTTTGTTCATTTTCGTCTTTCATTCTGAACATAAAATGAATCATTAGTGCCGAATGAATTCATTAGTGAACCGATCCAACAGTGTTGGATATTGGCATCTGGCATCTTTCATTTCCACTCCGAATGAATGAGGAATGAACAGTCTGATCATTGAGAGAACGGTCATTCGGGTTCGGCCATTTTGTCTCAAGTCCGTGTAGGTAGCCAACAAACGTCACGTGTTGATAATAATATATTTTATCTGCGTTGCGTCTCACAAAATAGTGTTTAAATGGAACGATGAAAATACATTGCTTTTTTTGGAAAAAAATTAAAAACTGCCAATGCCTTTGGTAGATATTAAACATAAAATTAAGACGATAAGGACACGCTACTCATTAGAATTAACCAACATAAAGCAGTCTACAAAAAGCGGTTGCTCTTCTGATGATGTCTATGTCATTTTCTTTGCTTCTTTTTTGTCAACTCTTTGATTAAATAATCACAAATTAAAGAAATTCCAAGACGCACGACTTCAGTCGACGACATATTAAAAAGAAAGAAAAGTGAATGTTAATTTCTGTATCATTTCCTCTAAGCCGTGTGAACATAGAATGAAAGAAAAATGAAGCATTCACTCGAATGAACCGTCTGATATCACCTTTACTGTATTATTTTAGGGTTTGTAAAATATGTATATGTCATATTTTCATATAGTGCCATTTAGACCTAATTGAGCTGTTTTTGCGAGTCGGATATCAGATTAAATACGTTTTTATTTGAACTAAGTGATTTTAATGCAATTTTAGCACAACCTATTTATTGATATAATTAAACATTTAATCTTACAAACTCTCACATTTGTAACATATTTTTATACCTTTATTTTCTAATATCTCTAATAGCTACATGAGTAATATCTTTCAATTTGTTTGAACCATTGAAAACATAATGGCTTTTCAAAATGCCACTTACGATTTTTACTCCGCGCATACTCGGTCATAACTCATTATATTTTCGTTCGCCTCTATAGTCAATACAATTAATTTGCCTTAAAATACTGCTACAGAAACATGTCGTTTATAACTTATGCTTCGCGCAGTAGAATGCAATTCATCAACAATTAGTAGCATTTTATAATTACAGATTCATTTTAAAATTAAAAAAATTCTAAAAAAAAACATAATTCAAAAAGTTTTATTCATCTTAGGAATTTCACAAAACACTTGATGAAGTCAGTCATCACATACTTCGGCTTTAACTAGTTGTTGATAGTTGTTAAATAAGATATTACAGTAGACCAAGAGACAAAAAAAGCCGGCGGAAAAAAACTCTTGGCACTCTTTTTCAGTCAGAATTATCAAATTAATACAAATAGGTACAGTACAAATTGACCGTTACATGAAAAAAAAAACAAACACAAGACAGCTAATTGTGAGAGCCAATGTCATGCCACAACCACATTGCTTACATAGTAGGTGCAATGAGCTATGGATGCACAACACGAACATGACAAATTGGGACCAGAGTATTTGAACAAGAATGGAATAAAATAGTCATAGTATCATTAGCAATTTAATGCAATTTTAGCACAACCTATTTATTGATATAATAAAACATCTATTCTTACAAACTCTCACATTTGTAACATATTTTTATACCTTTATTTTCTAATATCTCTAATAGCTACATGAGTAATATCTTTCAATTTGTTTGAACCATTGAAAACATAATGGCTTTTCAAAATGCCACTTATGATTTTTACTCCGCGCATACTCGGTCATAACTGATTGTATTTTCGTAGTGATTTCGAGTTTATTGAAAGGTTTAATTGTTCGCCTCTATAGTCAATACAATTAATTTGCCTTAAGATACTGCTACAGAAACATGCCGTTTATAACTTATGTTTCGCGCAGTAGAATTCAATTCATCAACAATTAGTAGCATTTTATACTAACAGATTCATTTTAAAATTCAAAAAATTCATAATTCAAAAAGTTTTATTCATCTTAGGAATTTCACAAAACACTTGATGAAGTCAGTCATCACATACTTCGGCTTTAACTAGTTGTTGATAGTTGTTAAATAAGATATTACAGTATAGACCAAGAGACAAAAAAAGCCGGCGGAAAAAAAACTCTTGGCACCCTTTTTCAGAATTACCAAATTAATACAAATAGGTACAGTACAAATTGACCGTTACATGAAAAACAGCAAACACAAGATGCTTCCCATTTTATTTAATTTTACGATTATACGGGGTTAATTTTAATTAACGCATCACCTCTTGCAGGCAGCCTCTCCACATCAATCCCAACAACATTTGTTCTACGACTTTTTAAAAATTTCAGTTTTCTTATACAAAAAAATATTTATTGTCTCTAAACTGGCGTTATTTCTATTCTATTTACATTGAGGCCACGTGCCATACGTCACGCCCCGAGTAGGGCGCGAGGTCACTTACAAAATACAGAGTAATAAATGACAGAGGTAGCAAAAATTTGTTTGTTTTTCTTTTTTTGTGTTAATTATCAAATTTTTTAAAAAGTCGTAGAACAAATGTTGTTGGGTTTGATGTGGAGAGGTGATGCGGTAATTAAAATTAACCCTTTACATTGAATTTATTTGTTGACCTGCTGCCAACTTCTAAGATACGAGGGTGAATCCAAAAGTTCGTGGCCTAACTAAGAAAACAACATTTTTTGTGAAATATAACAACAAAAGAAATATAAAAAATATTTTTATTTTTCGACATAATCAACGTTTAATTCCTTATACAGATACTTAAGAGATGTGCCGAGTAATACTTTTGCCGAGTGACGAGTACCGAGTTTTACTCGGTTCAATTTTTTTTCAACCGAGTGCTCGGCCGAGTAACTCGGTTCAATCAAATTCCCATTTCGCGCGCGTAAACATGTACAAACAGGTTCGCGCCGGTCGAGAGGCCGGCTCGCGTTGATACACCCCTCACCCTACCCGCGCCTTTCATCTACCAGTCACTTGATAGTTTGCTAAAAAATATTTTACGATGCGCGTCTTAGTGTATAAATAATTGAAAAAGTTAGTTAAATAAGGATTAACTGTGTGTAGTACCTGATCAGTGATTGTTGACATAATGACTTCACGTAAAAGATCACGAATTCCGGCGTTTTACGAGATTGTAGAAGATAAAGCAAAAGTGAAATGTACTTTATGCAATTCTCTAATTCCACGTAGTGGTGTTGGATGAAAAGGACGGCAATGTTAAACCATGTTAAAATAAAACACTTAAAGATTTGGAAAATGAAACTTTGCGGGAAATATCCTCAAACTGTTGAATTAACACTGTTGTTTTACCTAATTATATCTACCTAAATATATTGCTTTTCTTAAACAAAGTATACTCGGCATTCAAACCGAGTTATTCGGCCGAGTACGAGTATCAAAAAACCCGCCGAGTACTCCGAGTACCGAGTATCAACCGAGTACTCGGCCCATCTCTAGTACTTAATCACAGCACGTAGTTCAATATTTTCCATAATGAGAAAACTTCACGACTTGCTTTACACAAAAAAAAATTTAACAAACACAGAGAGATGTATCCAATTGTAAATTTGCACGCTTACTAGTAAATAAATAAACAAGCTACAAAATGATTGTAATAAAAAAAATTTAGACATTTAATTACTAGGTCAGGCCACGAACTTTTGGATATAAGCCCCCGGATACACTAGGGAACATTTTGTCCCGCAACATGATGCGCAACACAAAATATACGTGACGCTGGAACGTTGCATAGTGTCCCGCAACATGACCCACAACATTCTACATGACGCGGGGCAGGTTGCTTGCTCCCGCCTCAAGAGCGAGCGCACGTGTCCGCGTCAGTGTTGCGCCATTTGTCACCAAGTGTAGTCGCGTATTTTCGCGTTCTTTCTCGTTGTAATAAGAAATTCCGCATCCACCACCTTCTCTTTCTCTTACGTTTCAACACACTCGATATAATTACTATGTACGCAGCACTAATAGCCACAACCTCCTCGGGCGACATTTCTATAAGCACTGAGAAGTGTGGTCGACAAAATGATCCGCGACATGTATCTCGGCACATTCCACGTAGTTGTTGAGGAACATGTTCCGCAACATGTTGCTCCATTTGTCCCCTAGTGTATCCGTGGCTATACCCTCGTATTATACTACATATTTCCATTTCTTTATTTTCTCGATGACAGTGGACCTAGTGAGAGTTTATTCGAATGACTTTACCATCGCGTTAATCGAGCGAACCGCTTGAAACAACCAATCACGTTCTTACAAATTTGGTTTTCCATTCTCGTCACTAGATGGCGCTGCTTTGATCCCATACAAAACGAAGTTAACTTTAACTCGATGATAAAGTTAAAAAAACTGGCACAAGGTACTCTGTTCTAATTTGATTCTTAGAGTGTCATGACCAAATAATTTATGATATCGATCGCATTCAAACCAGGGACTGCATATCGGTATATTTTTTTTAAATAGTACTAGTAAAATTTCAGTACCCTTATTAGTGTACTGCCTCATCAAACACAATAACTGTACAAGTTATTAAAATCTAAATTAATTAAATCAGTAGCCAAATAATGTATACCGGATTAATTTCTGTAGATGTTTTTAGTACAGAAATATTTTAACCTATTTAATTTCTGTACTGAAATGTATAGGTCAGCATATGTAGGCTTCATAGGCTTCAACTAAACTATCGAACATTCTACAGTTATTTAAAAATAAAATTTTAATATCAATATTAATATTAATACCGGAAAATTTCAGTTAACTAAAAAAAAATATGTTATGCTACAATAATAAAAAAAGGTACACGAATTATTTCCTGTACCTACTGTTATTTTTAAATACACCTAATTTAACGGTATGACCGAAAAAAAAATTAAAGACCGTTTTTTACAGATTTATCATACCGGTATGCAGTCCTTGATTCAAGCGATACATAAAACAATTTTTAAAATAATAAAGATCACCCGTCGTTATAATTATTTCTTTTCATTGTCGAGTATCTTCCTACCTATACCTACTTATTTTACTACAGCTACGAACATTTTAAAGTAATTTGTATTATCAATCAAGGATCAATACCTACGTGTAACATCTTGTAATGAAATGTAATATTAGTTAGTAAATTTATACAAAAGTGGTTTGGTTTCTTACATTTTGTAATAAAATATCGGAACTGTTATCGTGTTACGTTTATCGATATAGCTCCATCCCTATCAGTTTCTCCGACTCTGGTATAACCTTGTATGTGTGAAAACGTCATATTTTTATAAAATAATGCATAGTACATAATGTAAGAAAGACGCTCATTCGTGTTTTCACAGGAGCTGTCATCGAGAAAATAAAGAAATTGAAATAGTATACTAGCTCAGGCTCACAGATATTTCAGATTGGTTATATTTTTATACCGCCGCTGAGTTTGATCTTAGGCGAACTGGACGGCAGCGACAGCGGCGCGGGCAGCGATTTCCGCGACACGATAGAAAGCATTTAGTTTGTATTGCACTGCGACAAATCGCTCTCACGCCCGCTGGCGTCGAGAACGGCCCAGATTCCCCGCGTCGCTGCCCGCGCCGCTGTCGCTCTTACTGTCGCTGTCATCCAGTTTGCAGCCTGAGAGCCCAACGCATAATGAATTAATGAATGATTTATTTAAAAGTAACAAAGAGTCAATTTGTTTGTATTTAAATGCTTACAGACTATGTTAATAAATATTTAACTAGGTACATATAAGACTTTAAACAAAATAATTTACAGGCTAATTTACAAAGGCACACACCATTCCGCCCGCAATGGCACAGGAATGCTTTAAATACTTCGAATCTAATCTATTTGAGATCATATTCAGGATGCTGTTACCGCTCGCCCGCACCCGCCGCACCTAGGACGCGCGTCGTTTGCGCATTGTTGCATAGTAACAGTCAACTGTTGCTTCGGTAAACATCCCTGACGCGCTGCAGAAGCGGGGCAGCCGCAACAGCATCCTGAATGCATTATTATATTGAATGCGAAGAGCTCGAGTTAGTCCACGCTCCCAGAGCTAAGAATATCTACTAGACAACTCACGATTATTTTTGTTTTGTTATTGTTTATCGACGTAATTTAGTATCAACCTCATTAATGTAATATAATAGAAAATAGAGTAATCATTTATTTGAAAAGCACCATTGCTATATTTTATTTTGCTTTTGATTGTTTTCTCGACTATTTTTTCATTATTATGTTTTATTTTTTGGCGCAGGCTTCTACTGAGATCGACTAGCTGTGACAAGTTCGACGGCTGTAAAATTAATAGGTAGTTATTCCCTTTTATACCTAAAATCACGTCTAATGGCGCGTACAGATTGCTAGTAATGCAACTTGTAATGTAACATTCTGCGCACGTTCCGTATTTGGACGTGTAGTGCGCAGAATGTTACATTACAAGTTCCATTACAGCAATCTGTACGCACCATAAGGCTGCAAACTGGACGGCAGCGACAACGGCGTGAGCAGCGACGCGGGGAATCTGGGCTGTTCTCGACGCTAGAGAGCGATTTTTGATAAGAACTCAATACTTTCTATCATGTCGCGGAAATCGCTGCCCGCGCCGCTGTCGCTCTCCCTGTCGCTGTCGCTATTTTTTGTTTATGCGAACCCTGAATTTGCTGAATTGCAAAAGTATTTTTTTTCTAATTAATAATAGATTCATTGAACGAAAATATTTAACCAGTGTTTAAGGTTTCGCATAAGCAAAAAATGACGTATACATTTTCATTGGAGATTTACTCTTATTATAACCGAATAAGGGCGTGGATCAATCTCTACGGTACAGCGCCGTATGCTGTGTCAGGCCGTATAAAGAAAGAAAGCTGGAAACTTATAAGCGCTTACCGGCGCTTGACAGCGCTGGTCCGTTCTACACAAAGGAAGCAGGTTGAGGCAGATCAAACAAAACGTCGGACTCATCGGACGATGATTTCCCAGCGCTGATCAGCGCGTGTTCAAGCTTGTCGGAACTTGTCGGCACCGTTCAGTGCTTATTGGCGCGCGTTCATATATTTTCCTGCGCGGGTCACCAGCGCTGGTAAGCTTTTATAAGTTTCCAGCTTTCTTTCTGTATACGGCCTAACGGTGCACGGCGCACCGCTCAGTGCCTCATATTAGCTCTTAAAATTATTTCCATCATGGTTCATTATTGAAAAGTATTATGTATTAAGTATGTTGTATAACGGCAAATATGATAGGCTGAGCGTTGCGCGGTACACGGCGCCATGGAACGCTGCGACGGCCGCCGTATACAACGTGTAACATAATTAAGAGAGAATACTTGAAGGGATTGTATGTTTGATGATGTAGTTTATAAGTAACAGTAACATAAATTTTCCTTCCATGCTAGACTGGGAGCGAACGAAAAACATAGAATGTGCCAGCTGCTTCTCTTCCCGGGCATACTGTAAAAGTCAGTTAAGGGACGTAGGTTTTATTGACGTTTTCGTGGGCGATAGGCTGACCCCCTATTATTGCAAGTCTCTCTCCATCATTACAATACCTCCAAATTTGTCAAACGTGACATCAGATGGTCTTGTAACCTCTGGTGTTCTGCCTACCCCATTAGGGATACAGGCGTGAAGTTATGTATGTATGTATGTAACATAAATTTGTTATCCTTACGGTTCGGCCGTAAAACAAGTTCAAAGTTTAGATCAAAATATCTAAGTGTCAACCCTACAAACAGCTGTTAGTTTTTGATGAAATCTATTCAATAACAGATGGCGTAAAAATAAAGTGACTGGTAACTAAGACAGATACTGCAAAGTTCAGCCGGTGCGGGAAAGTTCATAAGGCCACTGACTGCGACACAAATCTTGTTTTAGCTTATTAGGTTGACTAGGGTTTTCAAAATATTTTGTTGTAAAATAATTAAGCAAATTTGTATGAAAGTCTGTACCAGCACTGATCATGCTATTTTTTTTATTGTATGATATAGAAGCTAACTCTTAAGTTTTATCTCTCCATTTTGATACACGTTGTAGATGGATCCACGCCTTTAGTGCTTAAATTTCATTAGGCGTGACTGCCATGATTGAGCTGCTTTATACATTTTTGCTTTGAAGTTAGTTACACGTGAAATGTTTTGTAATGTTAAATCAACATTGTGTGAAAATTATAGCGACTTCCTCGGTTCAGTTGGCCAAGATGCTACTAAGCCGCGTAGGGCTGGCTTAGAATAGCCATATCGCCCCTAGCCCTATACAGGGTAACTGGTGGGTCATTTTCCAGGACGTGATAGAGATCATACGTAAAGTGATAATTACGGTCAGTCGCTCGTGACCACGGGGTCTGCAAAGACACCGAAACGTCGAGTTATCATTTAAGATGTAAATATACGCGATGAATCCGGTTAAAAAGTGTTTTATTTAATAGTATGATTTATTCATAGGGATTTCTGATGAAAAATTAAATACTTACCTGCTTTTATTAGATATTTATGACCAGAATCGAGTACAGAGTGCTCTCCTTCAGTATCTAAAATTTGTCACCAGTCACCAGTCACCCTGTATAAGCATGCCGTAAAAGGTGACTAATCATAGTAGTGGGCTTGCTTCTGGTTCTAAACAACCATCATATAAATGTGAGATCACCCCTTTTTTTTTTGGTGGGGATATGTGCAAAATAAAATTAAATACAAAAAAAAATTACATGAAATCTCTTTCGAGTGTATTGAGATGAGAGAGGAAGTTCGGAATATGATTTATAATATCCTCCACAACTCGATATATTAAAAGTTACTAGAAATGAATTAGTTAAAAGAATTTTGTGTGCCTATCCAAAAAAAATTAATTAAAAAAAATAATTAGTTTACCATTTTTTTGTAAATAATCAAAACAATTGAAAATTCATGAAATGAAATGAAATGAAATGAAATGAAATGTCTTTATTTGCCAGGAAATTGGTACATTTTAGGTCTTAAAAGTAAAGAAAGTTTCACAAGATCCTACCAACAGGTGTTGGTGTGCAAAATTTGGTGAAATACAATAATTTTTAAATGTCATATTAAATTCATATTATTAAATTGTCATATTAAATTCGTCCTGATGTCAAAAGAAAAGGTTACAATAGAAACAATTTGATTTATGTAGTTTGAATGTCTATAAGCACTTGTCATTTAAAAAATCTGTAACATTGTAATAAAGTTTGTATAGAAGTAAGTTAAAAATTCTTTTTTTAAATAAATTAATTGGTTTTCCCTTCAATCAATTCACCAAGTATGTGAGAGAGATTTTGTCCTTGTGATTGACCCTGACGATCAATGCAATAGTCGGTAGTAGTCGGTTCGATTCCCGGGTGAAACAAGCGAATTTTCGAAAGTCTTTGAATTTGGTTTTAATTGCTTTTCCAAAATAAAGGAATGTTTCCTAGGAGTAAAATTAGAGTATTTTCCCTTAAAAAATTCCACCCTGTATATCGCGGGTTCGATCCCCGCACGGATACAGAAAATAAGGGGTCAAATGTTCTAGGTTCTCCCCTAGTTCGTTACATACAGGGTTGTTTATTTAGTCACCGGCCAATTTTTTTTAATCTATACTAATTGTATAAAGCTGAAGGGTTTCTTTTTTTGTTTGTTTGAACGCGCTAATCTCAGAAACTACAAGTGGGATTTGAAAAATTCTTTTTGTATTTGATAGCCCAACTCTTGAGGAAGGTTATAGGTTATATTTTATCCCGAAATTCCCCCGGGATCAAAAGTTACGCGGGTAAAACCGCGCGCGGTGGCTATTCATTTTATAAAGACTGACGACCTCTTAAATCTTAATGAGCTATTGCCATCATAACCGAAATTTCTTAGAATTATTAGTGGGATGGGGAAGATGTTTAACCATCTTTCGGATGCGGCGCTTTGGTTAAAACCAACAGACTAGTTTCCAACACCACGCTAATATTATCTATACAGTATTTCAACTTCATACAAACCGCCGACGAAGCGCGAGCTATGCCTACGCGGCTCAATCAGGGCATGCGGCCGAATTTTTGATTGAAATTCACGTTAGAATGTGGATTTTGTATGCTTTAAAATTTAATAATTAAGCATTTAGTATGTCTGTCAGGCTCAAGGATTTTTCGGTTGCTAATTTATAAGACTGTTTTTTTTTTTGACACAAAACGCATTTTTATTGAACACTTCCTATTAAATTCACAAAGTATTGTATTTTTTTTATAAAAAAAGTATATTACCAATTACAAAACTAAATGGAAGTAAACACAAAATGCTTACGTACCGCGCATCTATCAATTTATTTTAAAAATGCGGCTGAGCTGAAGTACTGTATAGATAATATTACCGTGCCCACACTGTACATGTCTTACTATTGTTGATTAGTATATTAATCATTATGTTGATAAAAATACACCTCTGTGCATTCCTAATTCCCATTAATGTGATTTTAATTAAAATTTGCTAGTTAATCTCTAGCCGGATATAAATGCATGCTGGAATGTTATTTGCTTAGATCTAAGCACGTAAAATAACAAACCAACACATATACAGGATTCATTTTAAAGCGCGTCAACTCTTGCAGGCAGCCTCCACATAAAACCCAACATTTGTTCTACGACTTTTTAAAATTAATAGCTTTAAAAATTTCAGTTTTCCCATACAAATGCCTAAGTCCATTTCAGGCCGTCAGTAAGCTTTATGTTTCAGCACTTAATGCAAGAATTGAATGCACGATACTTTGTATGATTTATGTAAATGATTATTTAAAAAAAGTATCAGAACTAAAATATTTCCCCATAAGTATATTCTCAATTAATGAGAAACTAAACGTGAGGAATCTCCATACAATAGCAAAGCAAAGTTACTGATTCAATGCAAAAGAAGTTTTTCTATTTTACTGGTTGATTTTAAAGATAAAATCATAAATAAATAATAATAATAATAAAATGCCCAGACAATCACACCAACTACATGGCCCGATATTAAGCATAGCTTGTGTTATGGGATACCATATATCGAACTAGGGGAACCTAGAATATAAATACATGAATAGATAAACACCCAGACTCGGAATTTTTTATTTTTCTGGTTCCGTGCGGGGATCGAACCCGCAACCACTGGCGTCTGAGGCAGATAGGTTTACCCTAACGCCAAAGTGGTCGTTAATCGTCAAAATCTTTTCATAAACAGTAAAGTATACATTAAAAATAAAATAAATTATATCAAAAGCATATTACAAACATTATTATATTAATAGTATTATTTTGCAATGCATTATTTCGATTGCAACTATAACTTTTTGTGAGTTTTGTTTTATTTTAGTTCGGGATTCCTAACTTCAAAAGTCAAATACATACGTCAATCAAATATTCACTCTGTTATTTTGGAACAAGTGGATGTGCTCTTTCGGTTTTCCTTTTATTTTCGACTTTTTTCACACCATGGACTTCGATTCTGCTACCTCACAAGACCCTACCAACCCCACGGACTGTGATTTTTGCCATTTTCTAATCAAGATTTTGCACCTGTGACTCTATACCCGGCGCGGCGAACCTTGATCCCTATGACACTGACAGTAATTTCCACAACATAACCTTGTAGTGCCGTCACCGTTACATTAGAATCGTATTGGAGGCTTCTATAAATGGCATTTATTTATTTTACGTCGCTATATATCAATACAATGATATTCCGTTGGAATTATAACAATTCATAACATTTGCAAGAAATTATCTCAATCACACTTTACGTTTACGTTCTGCAAAAGTTACTTCGTAGGGTATTTATTAAGTCACTAGCTGCTGCCCGCGACGTCGTCTGCGTGAACGCTATGCAGCACCAAACGCACCTACGATTATAACACTGCTAGCGTGATAATATGTAGCCTATATGTTGACCCGACTTCTTAGCTATCTTCATGCCAAATTTGAAGTAAATCCATGCAGTACTTTTTGAGTTTATCCCGGAAAGACAAATAGACAAACAGACAAAAATTCTAAAAACTATATTTTTTGTTTCTGTTTCGATTGTAGATCATACCCCAAGTATTCTTTTAAAAAAATATTCAATGTACAGTTTTGACTTTCCTACCATTTTATTATATGTATAGATACCTTACGATTTCTTTTGACTTCAATGTTTAATTAAACTACCAAAAACAAACAAGTTGGTTCAATAACTTTTTTAATAGGGTTCATGACTATCTAGTCAATCTATTAATAATAATCATGACGGTATTAAATGATGAAACATCATCGGCCTAAACACTATGAAATTGAGCCTTTATTTATTGCCTCCAAACTTGCGTTACTCTATTTATACTGATGCCATGCACCTTGAGTCACGCCAAGTGAGGCGGGCACGGGGTTGCTTCGTGACGCGGCAAAATACTGAGTAATAAATAACAGAGGGAGCAAAAATGCATGCATAACTTCACGCCTGTATTTTCCGTATGGGGTAGGCAGAAAACCAGAGGTAATAAAACCATCTGATGTCACGTTTGACAAATTTGGAGGCATTATAATAGTGAAGAGAGACTATTGCAGTGACAGGGGGTCAGCCTATCGCCCACAAGAAAGCCTGCCATAACACCTCTGTCCCTTAACTGAGTTTTACAGTATGCCCGGGAAGAGAAGCAGCTGGCACAATCTATGTTATGTTTTTCTTTCGCTCCTAGTCCAGCATAGGAGCAAAAATGTGTTTTGTTTTTCTTTTTTTGTGTTATTTATCAAGATTTGTAAAAAGTCGTAGAAAAAATATTTTTCTACGACTTTTCAAATATTTATTTTTAAATAATGTAGCGGATAGTGTAGAATGTTGGATAGTTTAGTTGAAGCCTATGAAGCGTAGAGACATATGCTGACTATACATTTCGGTACAGAAATTAAATAGGCTAAAATATTTCTGTACTAAAAACATCTACAGAAATTAATCCGATATACATTATTTGGGTATTGATATAATTGAGGTACATTTTAATAAATTATACAGGTATTGTGTTTGATGAAGCAGTACACTAATAAGGGTAGGTACTGAAATTTTACTGGTACTATTTAAAAAATTTATACCGATATGCAGTCCTTGCTTTAAAAACATTACGGGCCCATACCATGTTCTATCCATCTAGTTATTTCAATACAGTAATTATGTATCAATAGCTATTAAAAATTCAACTTTATCGTTATAGAAACATCTCTGCAAAACTTGGCATAGCAGGGCTAGCATGCAACCATCGAATAAACAGTCGAATCGACAAGATAAATATTATTTTGTTATTTTATCCTATTATGTAAGCTAATATGCGCACCATCAGTGCGATCACAGAACTTTATCGAATCGTTTGTTAACGAATGTTCGTATAGTATGGAGACGGTTTTTAAGAAAAAAATGAAATCTACCCATTGCCGCACATCCAGCTTAAATAAATGTGTGCCTTGTTAATTTTGAATGTTTGTAAACATGTTGTACTCATAAATATCTGTAAAATAAAAAATTACAATGTTACTCAAAACTTGCAACCGAATCCATACTATACGAGCATTCGTAAACATTCGTCAATATACGATTCGATAAAGTTCTGTGATCGCACTGCATAATAGATAGAATTACCCGATTTGATTCCATGATTAAGACCATGATAAATATGTCATAATCTTAATAAATTACATACAATACCATATTCTAAGAAAATATTGATAAATGGCCAGATTTATCGTTGTCGACGGTAGCATGCTAGCCCCGCTGAAAGGCAAATAACACTCGATAAAGTTAAACATTGCCATATGAATAGCCTCTCAAAATTGAGCGTTGTAACGTAAACCTAACTAATTAACCTGTTTCACTTTCTGGTGACAGTAACAAACTGCCCGGAGTGATCAGAGTTTCACTTATTTTTCACTGAACATACTGGAGTTCTATCAGATTAGATGTTATCCAGGAAAGTGGCACTAGTCTCTGTTATACTTAGCACTAGTTTATAAACTTTATTATATTCAATAAAAATATGATCTATTTTATAATATTTTAGAAAACACAACAATTTTTAGGTGACCATTTATCTGTTTTGCTTATCGTTTCTATTTAGTATAATTGTTACACTCACAAAACAGTTGGTGACATGGGACAGCTGATGGAATGATTCGATTTCCATATGTTTTCTGGCAATCCAAGAAATGGTGATCACATACACTTTTAACAGCATATATTTTTTGACGGTTACTTTCTTTGTGAAAGTCACCAACGGCTGACAACCATTAGTCAAATAAATCCGGTTCCTTTTCCGGATTTGGAAACTTATGTAGAGGTATCAAGCGTAGCTAAAATGGTAATGGAATTATATAAGTAAAATTGATACAGTTACTGCGATTTCTTAAGATAACGTAACGTGGTTATTTGAATACTCACATAAAGCTTGACAGCCGAAAACATAATATCTCTTGCGCACTAAACTCATTTTGCTAACAAACAGCAAAAATAAAACGAAACTCAACAAAAATAGTAAGTGATAGTAAGTATCAAAATTCAAAATGGAGTCCGGTTGTGGTTGTTGAATGATTGAATGATTGAACGTTTTAGTTCTTCCGACTTCCACTTGCGCCGCTGGTTTCTTTGAAATTCTCTATGTCTATGAAACTGTGCCCCGCCAGATCTGTACTTTATTTAGTACTATTTAGTAATCTTTGCTTGGGAATTGATTGTGTTGTGATCACTGACCTCTATATTTACCACTGGACTGGCGGCTGTCAAAGTGCTTTTGTGCCCGTTTGATAATCGCCATTTTGGCGCTGTCGGACGTAGCGAGCAGTAGCGAGTGTCCGTGGTACTAAAACTAGTCGCTTACACATATGTCACATGTCCTCATTCTTGATAACTTTTATATAATGCTTATAACAATAACAACATAAAATTCGAATTAATATTTAAAAAATATAAAATCACTTGACAATAAGCTAGCACTTCTCTGGCGGCCACTTGCAATATACGTCAAAATTTGTTCTGCGGACACTCGCTACTCGCTAGTGGCGCTTCAAATAGGCACAAAAAAATAGCTGTCAAACTTACGGAACAGCCAGTCCAGTGGTAAATATAGAGGTCAGTGGTTGTGATAGAAAAATA